>OX376055.1:16224736-18724736 GCA_947361185.1 Charanyca ferruginea | reverse complement strand
CATTTTGTGTTTATAAAAAAAGAAAGTGACATAAACGGATCCAAATTGGCAGACAAGTGATGTGAATCGTTGTTTACAATGGCGGAGTGGAAAAAGTACATTGATTAATCATTATTTGTGACACTATTTTTCATAAAACGATGCAATTTCAGTGTAAGAACTGCAAAACGGCGACTGTCAGTGTCACTGTTACTGTCTGTTTCGTTTCGAAATAATGAGCTTGTCGTTAAACTATTCACTTTTAATTAACACCCAGTGGTTTAAAAATATTGTAACGCCTGAAGATTTTGATCTCTTTCTCAATTTTGTTTTATTATACTTTAATTCATATAAATTGTTATTGATTACTAGCTGAACCGGCAAAGTTGTTTTGTAATATAAAGAAAAAAAACTAAAAAAAAATAACCTAAGTACTTATTACCTATTTTCAGACCTACCAAATTACACCAAAAAAAAACATAAAAGTTTGTCAAGTTGTTTCGGAGGAGTTAGATAGCAAACACTATGACACGAGATTTTTGCGATAACATTGTTACCTAGTTAATTAGTGTATGGAACTGTACATAATTAGGTATTAGGAATTGAATACTAATCTACATATATGACGGCTAAAATATTTATTGGTAGATAAATCATTTAGGTACACTAGCATTCCGGATTTTTTAATGAAGATTTAATATTTGTGTTTGTTTGTTCAATTGAAATTGCTTTTAGTTTTTGGTTTGTATTTTGTAAAATCATCTAAGGGAGAAGCGAGGCCTCGGTCGCAAGAGGAAGTCTTGGCTAAGGAACCCAACGACTGTAGAGTGCACTGGTATTTCGATCGCCGCGGAACCATTACATCTCGCAAAAGAAAAGTCTGCAGAGCTATCCTTCGTAGCTAGGAGAGGGACTAGATGAAAAAGGCTAATGATTTTTAAGAATCTTTCATCAGTGCTCCGATCTACAGCGGTCGGTCCGACCGAGGTCAATTGTGACGAAAGAAATCTTCAACAGAGTCACCGATTCTATTTGTGAGGATCCTACCCTATCTATTCGTAAGCGTTCCACTACGTTAAACGTTTCTAGAACTTTCTTACAGTGTATTTCGAAGAAGAATTTAAATATCCATCCATACAACATCCAGTTGGTGCAGAAATAGAAAACCCCTAAAGTAATCTCTCAAAGAGGGGATATATCTTGACGCTACGTAGTGCGGTCCTCTACAGCAATGGTTTTTTTTATGGGGTTACCTTAAATGTGAACTATACGGTAAAAACCGGAAGTCGATGAAAATATCCGAAGAGAAATTGTTAATAAGTATCACAGAATCGACTAGCCGCGAAATCATCGACATCATCATAGGTAATTTTAGGAGTGCTGTTATCGGAACGGATTACAGACGAATGTTGTTGAATAAAAATAAATCCCAAAACATTGTAACAATTAAATAGATAATATTTATTTTATTAATTTTCTTGTCGTTAGAGACCGAGAGACCACCACCGAGAGTAGAGACTGAGTTTCACAATATAAACTACAGATGTTGGGGGAAAAACAGCTAGGCTGAAGTGGGAGTGGCTTGGCTACGTTGCACAATAAAATTGCAACTGGAGAAATGGGTAAAGATGGTCTGTCACTGGACGACTTATGGAAGACATCGCCCTCGAAGTCGACAATAATGTTCGTGGGGTAAACGTAGCCAGAGACCGCACATGAATAAGAGATTTGGAAGGATAAAGCGGACTTTTCCCCAGCACTGAGATTATGGGACAACAAAACGATAATTTTAGAAAAATAATCTTATTGTTTTACAATGATTTAATAACACTTTCTTTTTAATTATATTTTTATTCCAGAAGACATGTGATAGATGGGGACTGGGGGGATAGGACACTGTGGGGACACTGTATAAGTATTATTTTTAAGATTCCCAGCAAATTAGTCTACGGGAGAAAAGCTGGTGGTACCCAAAAGATACAAATCTACGATGCCCATTTGTAGATGTATCTACTTATACTCCATTTACAATAGCATTAGACAGAAGTTGAAAAAGGTTATTTTTAATGCCCACTTTGTAACAAAAGTACAAGAAACTGAAATGTTAACAGTTACGATAGACGCCGAAAAGATTATAATAATTTTTTACAGGAGCTGTCCGCACTTAACTGTAACGGTAACCATTTTAATCATTTATCTTATGAAATTATGCGGCTTTCATTTAGTTGTATTGTATCATTCCAATTTTCCAATTTTATAATCATAGTGTCAATGCTAAAAACTTAATAGAAGCAGAAGTGGACAATACCGGAAACGCTGTTCGTTTCACTATAATTCTACCAATTTTAAAATGTTATCTAATCTTTATAAGATTTTTATTTTGTTTATATTATTATACGTCCATATTTAGTTCTTCATCTTAGATCATGTTAAAATAATTTAAATTAAAAATTGTCTTAAGTTATCTTTGAAATAAAATGTTTTTCATTCCCTTTCATTCTCATTCATTCATTCATTCTCATTTCATTTCATTCTCATTTTCATTTCATTCTCTTTTTTCTAATGCTATTACAAATGGAGTCTAAACTGATGGTACGTCCTACACATTGTACCTAAAGTAAAATCAATCAATTCGTTGCATCGTCCGTCACACGCCAGGGTAGTCAGCGAAATTCAAATTTTACATAACTTTCCAAGATTACAGAATCCGTAAACGTAATATTTTAATTAAATAGCCACATTTACGGATTATGATAACTTGGAGAGCTATGTTGATGATTTTAATAATTATAATTCTGTAAATGCATAAGTATTTGATACACGCGTGATTTTTTATTTTTATTACCATAAAGCCATACTGACCTGAAAATTGCCCTGGCGCTTTCACCTTTAAAGTAAAAGAAATGTCAACATGATTGAATTATTTTATTTCAATAAAAACATAGTACCTACCTAGGAATATATATACAAAACTTTAATCTAAATAATAATATTGACGACACGGTTGGCGCAGTGGTTGAGCGATCGACTGCTGCGCAGCGTGTTGCGGGTTCGATTCCCGCCCAGGGTAAATATTTGTGTGATGAGCACTTGTGTTTGCCTTGTGTCTGGGTGTTGTTTATCTATATATGTATGTATTTAAAATGTATTTGTGTATGTATATCAGTTGTCTGGCACCCATAGTACAGGGTCTCCCTAGTTTGGGGTCAGATGGCCGTGTGTGAAATGTCCCCACATATTATTATTATTATATTATTAATATTATGTACAATTCTAAGAAAAAGGCAGGGAGCTCAAACGGCATCAAAAAACTCGTCCACATCGTTGTCAACGGGAAACGTGCCCAACAGGCTGGCAGCATTGCCACAAATAATGTTTTTGACGGATCTGTAAAGATCGTCAATTACGCGAAAAGTTGTCGCCTCCAGTAAAGATTGTTCAAAAACTGTGCTAAGAAATGGGTAGTCAATACGAATCACTCCTCTTACACACCGAAATTAGATGGCTTTCAAAAGGTAAAATTCTAGCCAGGTCATAAGAGCAGCTCGTTACGAGCTAAAGATTTTCCAAATGAAGCAAATAAAGCCTGAGGGGCTCTAACCATTTTCGGTGTATTGCTTGAAGAGCAATGGTTTCCAAATTTAAATTATCTTGCCAATAATTTTGTAAAGGTCCATGAAATTACTACACTTTTGGAGGGAAAATCAACAACCATATTTATGGCGAGAAACAAAGAAACAAAATTAAATATCTGGATGCGTAGAAAAGGACAACATTGAATGTTATCCGCTTGTATACAATTATCTACTAAAAAACAAGATGGAATTACCAAATGAAAATAGAACTATCATAACTTGTTATTTCTTTTAATTTCATACTTGTAAAAGTTCATAAGTGATGAGCACTATGTATAATTTAAAATCCAAATGTACAGAGGCCGGCCATCACATCAATATACCCCAATCTGTCAATAAAAAAAAATAGTTTTCCAGCTTTATTACAAAGGAATAAGGTCTGTTCATTTGGCAAAATAACAAAATTCGACAGTTTGGGATAGCTTGATGTGCTGGCGTCTGTACAATCAATTGGTTTATTTAAAAGATAACTTTATACAAGAATTTTTACAAGGCGTAAGCCTTGTAAAGATTCTGACGTTTTAAAACATAATCTTTCTGTGGGTTTCTTGCGCCGTTTCTTCCTATAGATGTGTGTTCTTTCCGAAGCAATGGGTGGTAGTTAATCTAGCCTTTTCATAAGTTGTACGAATAAAATTAAAACTTTAAACAAACAAATAAAATAGGTGGGGGGGGGGCGGCAAATTTTCGGCCGGCCCCGGGCGGCGAGACACGCTACGCCACTGGTTAAATGAGCATACTTGTAAAGCTAATTTCGATAAAAACAGGACTGACATAGTGATAGACAAATGCAAGAAATTAGTTCGCCAAAAACCAAAACTTCTCCAGAAATTTTTCGAGAACGAATCCGGAAAAGTGGATGAGATTCAACAGGAACCAGATTTCAACTCAAAAAATGACACACTTTTTAGGACTCGTCGGATATTTAAATGTTTGTAAAACTGGATTCAAAAACTTGAATGATGTTACAATTCCAGAAATAATGGCCGAAAGTTGTGTTTGTGATGATGGATGTGACAATAATAAAATCGTAATATTTTCAACACCCGTGTGTAGACAAAGCATTAAGACATTGAAAATAAGATGTACTTTATTGATGGGACCTTCAAAGTTACACCTAGGCCATTCTATCAGCTGTTATCAGTTCATGTTGATTTGAATAGCTGTGATGATTTAACTTGTGTTATGGGAGATATATACGCGTTACTACCTGACAAGAGACAAGAAACCTACGTACGCTTATTCGGCCTCATCAAGCAGCAAATATTATAAAATAGACATGATGACCATTAAATGCAATTATGAGATGGCTTTTATCGATGGAACTAAAAAAGTTGTTCCGAACACTCAAATAACAGGCTGCTATAACAGGCTGCTATTATCATCTTAATAAGGCTGTTTGGAAAAAAGCGTCAACATTGGGTCTTACTAAAAACAGAGACTGCAGAAACATTGTCAGAGTATGTTCCAATTTACCACTGCTACCTACTCCATACATTACAGAATGTTGGACTAGCATTGTTGAAAAGGCCACGAAAAGCGAAGAAATGGTGGCTTTTCTAAATTACTTTGAAAGACAATGGCTACAGTCGCTGGCATATATAATAAACTGTCCTAGCGATTATAATTTTCGCACAAACAATGCTCTCGAAGGTTGGCACAGGCGACTAAATACAAATATAAAATCAAAGCCAACCCTGCTACTATTCCTCAAAGCTCTAAGGTCTCTGCCTCGAATCTTGCGGGCGGCGGCGGCGGCGGCGGCGGCGCGGCGGCGGCAGGATCTAATGCGTAAAATCAAATGGACCGGCCCTCGAAAACAGCGGCGCGGCAGCGGCGCGAGGGCGGGCAAAGAGCGGTGTGCTCCAGTCAAGCGGTGACCGCCGGTGCGTCTGCATTGCTGTATTGTGCAATTTATTTTTAGCGTTAGGAAATAAATTTGAATCAAAAAGATGTTGTCGTCGTTGTTCAAACATTTCGTTCGCGAATAAAAACAAATATCTCGACGCTACAACCACGAACACAACACTACGCCGCTATAGTGCCGCTCGATCTGCCCGCTCATTTCGAGAACGGGGACCTGTGTTGCCCGCCCCGCCACCGCGCCGCCGCCGCCGCCGCCCCGCTGCCCGCAAGATTCGAGGCAGAGGCCTTAGAAAAGAAGCGCTTAAGCAAGATCGCAAACACAAGAACATGTTATTTGAAGGAAATAAGAGAAGAAAGGTCGATATAATGTTTAATACCAAATACAAAAGAGAGTTGCAAAAACTTGAGGGCCAAAAAGTTAGTCCCTTTGAATTTTTGATAAACCTTGGCCATATCAGAAGGAAATTAGGTGAATAAATACAGGAGAGGCTATTAGCTTTTTAACCCAGGTTATTTTTATAAAAATAAATTTAATGTAATTTACAAATGACTTAATTTCTGTCATGAGTGTACACATTTAAAAAATGACGATTTGATAAATAGACGCTGTGTTATACAGGGTGTCCGGTAATTAATGGATAACCTTGAAATGGCTTATAGTAGAACTTATGGCCATAAAAAAAAATTCTGAATGGCCTGGCTTATAGTAGAACTTATGGCCATAAAAAAAAATTCTGAATGGCCATAAGTTCTATTATAAGCCATTTCAAGGTTATCCATTAATTACCGGACATCCTGTATATACCTAAATACCATCTGCTAGTTGGACGTTTTGCTACATGGGCATTTTGCTAATTAGACTTACTGCTCATTAGACGTTTAGCTACTTAGACCAGGGGTGGGCAAACCGTCGATCGCGTTCGACCGGTCGATCGCCAGCAGTTTTAGGGTCGATCGCGCGCATAATTACAAAAAGGTACCTAAAAGTTTACAAAGCCCTGCCCGGCATTTGAAATGTGTGCACCAAAGAAAAGTAAACCTTATCATTTCAACAAGGAATAAGAGGAAATTACGTCGTATTCACGTTTCGTTAGTACAATAAATATGTAAAATTAAAATGGCGGAGATCCTGGTGTCCTGAAATACAGACCTAGAGCCTAGTATAGGCACCAGTCTCCCACAATATTAAATAACAAATACAGATACTACTAGACTAGATAGGTTAGGTGACTTAAGGCAACATGTTTAGATTAAACATGTTGCCTTAAGACACAATAATATATTATGTACGTAGCTACAATAAATGCCTCTATTTTTTTTTTTGCTTGCGAGTTGATTACTAGTCGGCCAATTTTATTGTTGTAGATCACCGATGGTGTAAGTCTGCCCACCCCTGACTTAGACCTTCTGATCAGGAAGGAATTATGTTAATGTTGCTAAAGAAAAACTTTCTAAATACGGTTAGGTAGGTGTCTGTACCAGAGCCACAGTTTTGCATTTTCATTTCCTGTTTATAGTTCTACACAGAGCAGAAAATAATGTTAAATTGTAAAAATGTTAAACTGATAGAACCGCGAGGCACGCGGGGCATTGTATAGACACGGCCCTCAATGGATGCTGGTAAGATAGAATTTGTTTATAAGAACAAAACTTTTTTTATCCACATAAATGTAATGTAATCTAGGAGAAAATTATTTCACTTAAATAAATTCCTACCTTGCAGATTGTGAGTTGATGGCCATCATGCAATCTCGGCCGGTCTTGTCATTCTAATACGGTTATTGCAGAGATCTGCAAGAGAAAAACTTTTGACTAATCTATTTCACATAGTTAAAGCATGTAACAATTACTACACTATTGTTTATTTATTGAAATAAAGGGTATATTGCATACCCCAGACATAAAGTGCTGATGAATGATTAGATATGCCTTTTAGAAAGACATAAACAAATTGAAATATAATGGAGCAGACTCAGAAAAGAGGTTTTGCTAAGAAAAGTAGGTGTGTTGCCTCATATAACTTATTATTAATTTTATATGGAGTGTGATAAGTATTTTTATCACCAAACAGAATATGTCTAAGTCCCTCCTCCAAATAACTTACTTAGTGTTCACTCAATCTTATTAGTATTATGTCAACATTGTTTGTGTACCTTCTAAGATATTAGGTTTATTTACTTATAATATAAATAATCAGTTGTCTAAAAAATAAACACTACAACCATATTAAGCTATTGGGTAATTTTGTTATTTAAATGGATAAGCTGTAGTATGTCCTCATAGAGATATAAAGTTAACTAGGAATTAGGTACCTACTAGGAAGTTTCATTCCTTTGTGTTGGTCATCGGGGTATTCTCTCAAATCTTCTGGATAGGAAAGGACCTTCTTCAGCAGTGTATAGCCAGGCAGGTAATGGTTTCAATGGGATTTGATGTTTACACCAGTTGAATGAAAAAATATTGCTGCGTTAATTGCATCCGCTAAAATAAGAAAGTCATGATTGTCAGAGTATCCATTTATCCAGGACCAACTGAAAATATACCTAATTGTGGTGATCTTTTTTTACCTGAACATTCATTCGTTTTTTTTCTGTATTATACCTAACTGTTGAACAGAGTGCCGCTCATAATTTTAATTATTCTCAAAGAATTTATTGATTTTTAGGTATCTATAAATCATTATTAAATATTTTACAAAAACTTTTAAAATTAAATTGCTGATTTCTCTCGAAAGTCGAACGGTTTGGGTACCCGTACCACAGAACACATAACATCGTAATATACCGGTTCTAGGGTTGCAACGATATATCGCGTTACCGATAATATCAACCCCAAAATATCGATATTTATATCGATATGTTAAAATCATTGATATCGAAAATATCGATATCAAAAAACCGAAAATATCGATATCGTAAAACCGAAAATATATATATTTTTGTTAAAAACGGTGTCCCCTTATTTCGCAGACAGAAATTTCATAGAATTTCGTTTCCCAGAAAATGTTTCATATAATATTTGGTTCTCGTAGTTTTATTTCGACTATTATTGTTTCAAAGACTATTTACTTCAATGAAAAATATTTCACAAAAACACGATTCAATGAATTTTTAATCACATTTTTTTGTTTAACAAACTTATCAAACAGTAGAATTATTTTTGAACGAAGAAGTATATAAATAGACAATAACAAAAATGTTGTCTTAAAAAGTCAATATGTTGTGCTACAAAAGTTAATGACAGAAACGAATCGCTGCGAAACCGACTCCACGTAATCTTGTCTGCCCTACCCTTAGAGTGTAATTTAAATCTGCGTAAACGTGGAGGGGCGAGGCGGCCCGCGAGCCCCGGAGCAGGTGGTTTTAACGTCCACGGCCAGTAAGCCGAAGCTGCGGTGGTGAGCGTGAATACCATCTGCGACGATAAGCTCGCGTGGGACCGCCGGAGCCCCGCAACGCCGGAGCCGTGACAGAAACTATGCCTGCTGCATGTTGCATGCTCGCTTGCATGATGCATGCTTGCTTACATGATACATGCTTGCTTACATGCTGTATGCTTGCTTACACGCTGCATGCTTGCTTGTATGCTGCATGCTTGCTTGCACGCTGCATGCTTGCTTGCACGCTGCATGCTTGCTTGCATGCTGCATACTTGCTTGCAAGCGGCATGCTTGCTTGCATGCTGCATGGTTGCTTGCACGCTGTATACTTGCTTGCATGCTGCATGGTTGTTTGCACGCACGCGCAGTTTGGTTAGAACTGAGACTCCTATTTTGGGAATAAGTTTTATATTAAATAAAAAATATAAGCGTAAAGAATATTTTGATTTGTTATTCTATGATATGATTATTCTAACAATAAATTTAGACACAAAACAAAAGGCATTGAATTTTTATTTAAGCATATTTTATTTGTATTTATTTTACCTGCTGTTACTATCTGAATCTAATCAAATATAAATAACTATTGCAACAACTGCAAATGCAATTTTGCAATCAACGTTATTTATTTTGTTACAAAGATAAATTAAAAAAGTTTGTACACAGCGAAGATGCTATTCAACAAAATATGGGCGTATATTTTGTAAGATATTTAATGTTAGGTGTTAGAAAACACAAAACAGTGTCGCAAGAGACCCGCCTTAAGTAATCATATTTGACATGAAAAATATTTATGTGATTATTATCTTCGCTATGTGCTTGCTATTACTTTTTTCATCTATCTTTGTAAAAAAATAAATAACTTTGATTGTAAATTGCTTTTGATTACCCTAATTTTTACAGAGCTATAAAAATAGTGAAAATATCGATATTATCGATAATTATCGCGTTGGTATGGCCGATATATCGAATATCGATATTTATCTGCCTTCGATATAAATATCGATATTTATATCGATATTTCAAAAGACTTTGCATCCCTCTCCCTAGAGAGTAAATATGTTCTTTGGTCAATGTGACCAGATTTAAATTAGTCATTATGCTAGCAGCTCCGCTAAAATCTGCTAAACTCTGTTAAACTTTTTGGAACGTTCCCTTACGCGGCTTATGGGTAGAGCGAATTAGTAGAAATCGTCACGTAACAAACGCCTGCACGCGTAGCATGACCACGCTATGTCTACGGAAGAATAGACATACTGACTGACAGGAAGAATAGACAAACTGTACTGACTTGACTTTGCTTGCTGTCAGTATGTCTATTCTTCCGTAGACTTAACGTGGTCATGCTACGCGTGCTGCTCGTGATATATATATATTTTTTTTTTGTACATACACGTACGTAAGGAACTTCGTTCCTTACGGGGGTCCCTTGACCGCACAGTTTTTTTTTCTATTAAAATGCTAACATTCTGCAAAAACGGATAAACTCAATTTTATAAAATATAAAATACTTTTGACTGATTACACTTCGAGTTGCAACTTCGAAAAAAATGTATATTACTAAAAATGTATACTACTATAGTTCAATGTCTGCAAAGGCTTTAAAATACAGAAACTGTATAAAAATTGTATACGAAATAATAACTAGCTATGGCAACACTGTACTATTGGTTTGCGGTTTCGATTATAAAAAAAAACATAAATTAAATAAACACGATAGTATTTAGGATACTATACTTTATACATAACAATATTTTGTAAGGATTGGGTAAATTCACTTACTGATGACTGTCCAGAATATCTAGCAATATTTTTATTGTCTTTTGCTGAGGTTTTATGTTCTTTTAAAACAGAAAGACGTGAAACAAATTTCATAATACATGCTTCACAAAAAGCAGCATCGCAGTCATCCTTGGCTCTCTAGTTATCGAGAGCGAACAAAAACGAAAACAATAGATCCTCCTCCTACTCAGAGCGATAGATACTTCTGGTTCATATTTTCTTTTCATTTTTACTGCCCTTGGACACACAACACAGCTGACTACCAACGACTACATAAAAAATGCACTCTACATACAACAGATACAACTCGAAAGAAAATATTCATGAGCGAAGAGTTCCCATAAGATAGTATAAGACTAAAGGGTTGCCATTACGACAAGAAAATGTCAGACTAATTGAATTATGCAAAATATAAGTTAAGGTTTAATTAGATTCTGCTAAACACTACCAACTTTTTCTAATCTGCGACATATTATGCTAAACACTAAATTGGGGGTCAAATTCTGCTAAAATCGCAGAATTCTGCTAAATCTGGTAACACTGTCTTTGGTTCTATCATGAAGATACAGCTTCATGGTAAATGAATGGCCAAGAAGCTTATAGATAAAAGTGGAGGCAACACTCTAAATACCTAACTGAAGCCAACTGTGGGCAGACGCTCTCTTTCTGAATGCATACATAAGATAAAGAAAACACATATCACTGTCTCGTTCTTATATATGCATTCAGAAAGAGAGCATCAGCCCACAGTTGGTTTCAAGCTTTTGTTCCAAGTTTTGGCTCCATTTATACCTATATCTTCATGTGAATGGCCAAGTTCAAGATGTCCCCCTAAGTCCACTTAGGGATTTTATGCACTATTAACTCAGCTGGTTAAGCTGGGCATTATCTATGGTTTTATCTATTTAAGACATTTGTGAGTGGTCCGTCCCTAAGTGTGTTTTTTTCTGTTCACATAAAGCCTAAGTCCAGTGATTCCAGTTCAAAAAATTCCTTTCAAAAGTCCCTTAGTCCATGACTTTTTACTGTAATGTCACTAAGTTGACAGAAAAGATCATTTTTCTAAATAATTTTCTTAACATACTAACTTTTTAGTGTTTTTAATAAGTTCTACTTGTGTTTTCGTTATGAACGAAGATAAATTTGCAACTGTTAAACTTACAACAACAACAACAACTTACTGTAAAAAATAACAGTCGTTTTAGTTTTTTAATTAATAATTTTAGTTTGTAAGGAGAACAGTGGAAAGGAACTTACTGTAATAGTGTCGATTTAATAATAATTTTATTTTCGATTAAAACAATATTTTGTATAATATTTTTTTATTGTTGATAATGCCCGTCAGCCAGCCAGCCCATATTTATATCTATTTACTCTATTATTTCTCATTGAATTTAAAATCCTACATCGTTCATATTAAAGAGATGTAAAAGTTGTATTTTTTTACCAATATTCGCGATAAATAGTATTACGGTGTCGTTTCAAAGTCAAATTGAAACTACTCGCGCCATTTCTGTAACCTAAGAAAAAGGACTTAGGGACATCTTGAACTTGGCCATTCAAATGTTCTATCACTCGGGCGTGAAACCGTGAACCATCGACTTACATAGATACTAATTACCTTACCTACCTTTAACTAGACAGAACTCGGAATTTGTTGATTAAAAGTCAAATATAAATTTAAAAATGGAGAATGTTAAAAAAGGAGCAATCTAAGCGAATGGTGGCCGATAATAGCGATAGAAAAAGTTTAAAATTTTATGAAATATGTAGCCACCATGCATCACAGCACAGCACATCACAGCACATAACGTTTTGACTTTTCTGCATGAAGAAACATTGAAGCAACCAGCTCTGAGAAGAACTATGTATAACGTTTTGACATTTCTCGTAAAAGAAACAGAGAATAGTTCTGAAAAGAACTGTTGTTATGTTTTTTGACAATCTGCGAAGAAACGAGAAGAAAACTTCGAGTCGCGGCGTCTTCCTATCGCCGCGCCCAAACAACCACACGCAGATATTCACGCAACGGCGGCTGCGTCGAAATGGAAGTGTGCGGCGTCCACGCACATATATTAAAGGCCTATTCAAACCTGAGCGATATTCGCTGCCGCTGTGGGTAGAGGTACATACCGCGCGGGTTTCGCTCAGGTATTTAGTATCAAGTACCGCGGCTAGAGCGACCTGAGCGATATTCGCTGCCGCTGTGGGTAGAGGTACCTACATACCGCGCGGGAGCAGCGGCATGCATCCCGCCCCTCACAACTCAATACCGCTTAGGTCTGAACAGTAATATTACCGCATACCCACTGGGTTTTCTCTGCCGCAGACGGTAGCGAATGCCGCTTAGGTTTGAATAGGCCTTTATGCATTCGGCAGCGCGGCGCGCGAGCGCGGGAAACACACACGCGCCCCCTCGCGGAATTCACGTGACAACAGTGCAGTCTGATGTGATTGGTTGTAAAGACTTTGTTCCTATTGGTTATACTTTTGTAAATTTGTTGTTAAAATTAATGTACAGTTTGTTATTGGTTAAGCGAACATAATGTAAATAGTATATAAGACGTGCTATTTTTCAAATAAATATTCCCCTCCCCGACCCTTGCTCGTGCCAGCCCGCGCCGCTGAGCCTGTAGTTTTAAATTCGTCTCTAAATAATGGAAATCCGATCCAGCCTGTCCCTTTGCTGTCCTCTCCCAGCGACGCCCTAAGCCGAGGCTCGTACCCCACAGGGGGTGCCCTTAGCGTGTAGTCGCTTAGTTTGTAAGCTATTTTGCCCTGGCTGGAGGCCCTAAAAATAATATTTTTTAAGGCACCACAAGAAAGTCCGGTTAAGCAGCCAACAACCTCCTAGGCTGACCTGCGAGATGCCAATCCGAAAAAAAAAAAAACAAAAAAAAACAACGAGTATTTTCTTCAACCTTCTGATATCTCCAAGAGTCAACCTGTACCGCTAAAGTGGTGACCCCGTGCAGAGAACACAGTGAAGAAATTGAAGATCGCCTACCAGAAAATCCATCAAGATGTCGAATCCCTGCCAAACAGAGGAACAATCAAGCTCAACATCGCAATCAAGCCCGAAGGCGTAAGCTGCCGGCCGGCATATCACTCACCATGCGCATTCCACCTTTCTGGCGCTATCGACCACGGCTCTGGTTCATCAGCTTCGAAGCAACTCACGACCTCAAGACAGGAAAAGGCCAGCTCGCTCAGAGGGTCATTGCACAACTCGAGCGTGCCACCACTTATCGCAGGCACTAAGCTCGTGCAGACTGACACCCCTGCTTATGTAGTCGGCGGGGTTGTCTTTGGTGTTTACATATTATAGCCATTGACAGTCAGCAGTATTACTGGTTATAGCTTTCACTCTGTTCGCTACATAAGCCGTCAACTTCATCGCTTTCGACCGTAGCCAAGCCAGCACTATTTGGGAATCGGTGAACAAGTAAACTTGATTTATTTTTAATTTTAGTTTAAGTGTGTTTGAAACTTTTGCTATCAGATTAGACAAAAGCAGTGCAGCATTTAATTTTAAACGTGGCACGGTAAGGTTTTTATTCTGAATCGGGTTTACGCGGGATTTCGAACAGTAATGAACGAAAATGCACTTGTACTTTACCTTTGTTATCAGTGACGCGTAGGTACACACAGCAGCCATATGCAGTCGAACTGGATGCATCAGAGAAACCTATGAGTTCGACTGTGTCTGAATCAGATAACTGAATATTTCTACCTATATCGGATCCATTTTTGCAAGACTATTTAAAAATTCTAACCACTCTGATTTAATATTTTTGGCAGGCGCGGCGTCCCAGTCAGTCTTGGAGGACCATAACTTTTGCATTATAGCCTTGGCCTGTACAACAATAGGACCTACAAAACCCATAGGGTCATAGAACTTTCTCATGTATGCCAATATTTCCCTTTTGGTAATGTTTTTTGCATAAAAAAATTCTGGACTTGTTATTTTAACTTATCCTGATGAACAACCAACTGCAAACCTAAAGTTTTTATACTACAGTCGTACTGCGATTTTGCTTCCAAAATCAAATCTATGTTACTGTTTGAATAAAGTATATCATCTACATAGGTGGAGTTGTTTAAAATGAGTGATGCCAAAGGCATTTCGCGTTTTCGTTCATTTCGTACCGCAAGCTCCTTTAAACAACGCGTAGCTAAATAGCTTGAGCTTTTTAGCCCATAAGTGACTGTATCTAGCCTGATGCACTTTATTGTTTCGTCAGGGCTGTCTCTCCAAATAATATTCTGCAAGGAGGTATGCTCAGGTATTACGCGGACATTTCGGAACATTTGTTTTATATCAGTAGTGAATGTATAGTCACCAATACGAAACAAGAGTAGTATGTCAAAAAGATCTCTCTGTACTGTCGGTCCGTTTAGCAGCAAATCGTTAAGCGATACTTTCTTACTCGTCTTCATCGAAGCGTCGAAAACTGTACGCAACTTAGTAGTCTTAACTGTCGGGTTAGAGTACCGCATGATGCGGCAGAAAATCCGGCTCGAAGGACTAATGTCGCGCTGGTTGTTGCTTAGCTTGTTAATCGATGGTTTTACGTAAATAAAATACTGAATAAACTTGAGACGGATTTTTAATGTTCTCGAGACACGTACACTACAACAGTTAGGAACCAAGTGTTGCCAAACGGCATATATTTTACATAAAAAATCTTAATGTTGCTACATTATACGCAACAAATATCATCACCATCATCGTCATCAGACGAAAGACGTCCGCTGTTGAACGCCTCTTCCATAGAACGACACGAGTAGCAACCTGCCGCTTGCATCCACCGGTTACCCGCGACCTTAACAATGTCATCGGTCCATCTGGTGGGAGATATACAAACGCTGCGTCTTCCAGTTCGAGGTCGCCACTCGAGAACCTTTCTTCTCCATCGGTTATCGGTTCTTCGAGCTATGTGACCTGCCCATTGCCACTTCAACTTGCATATTCTGAGATCTATATGACTTTAGTATTCGACGAATTTCTTCGTTCCGGATTCTATCGCCCAAAGTAACTCGGAGCGTAGCTCTCTCCATGACTCGCTGCGTGATTCTGAGCTGCTCTAGGAGGCCATCAGTTAAGGACCACGTTGCTATATGTCATCACTGGCAATATACACTGGTTATAATTATATAAACTTTTGTCTTTAGGCACTGTGGAATTTTGGACGAAAATAGTAGTTTCCCGAACGCTGCCCATTCGAGTTGGATTCTTCGGGCGACCTCTTTGTCGAAGTTGGGCCTACCTATTCGGACTGTTTGTCCAAGGTAATCATAGTGTTCGACAACTTCGAGAGTATCGTTCTCAACAACTACTTCTCTACTTCTTCTTCAACACTCATTGTGGATACTTGCTTAAAACTGGCAAGCACGTAAAAGTAGCAAGTAGCATAATAATATAAAAAATGTTATATTTTTTAACATTGGTAACATTTATTCGTATCTAGCTAGTTGTGTGAAGTGAACTAGTGTGTCGCCCATCCATTTTTTTGTATGAAGCCGATTTGTATTTTGACATAAAAATTGTTCCATATTTTATACGTTTCATTTGATTTACTGAGTTTATTTGGTTAAAAGTTAGTTTTCTTTCAAGCAAATTAACATGTCTTGGGGTTTTGTAACATGCGGGCCTAATGAGGCGCTTGTTGTCTCCGGTGAGTATTTTTATTACACAAATCTCTCATTTTTGTTGTTGTTTTTCTGTGTCGTTATTATTTCAATACATACAGTTCTCATCTTCAAGAATTTCGTAATATGTCTATTCTTGAGGTATATGAATTGAATGAAGGTTAGAGATGACATCATTGCACCAATTTATTGAGTGTCTAGCTAGGTATACGAATCGTAATTAATAAGGTACTTAGCTATGTACTTGCGCACTAGGTATGTATGCCATTTATTCACAATGGGTGCAGACAGCAATTTATGGAGAAATTTAAAAAGGAAAATGTAATAAATGAATATACTTATATTAATTAATTACTGTTACATGGCTACAATATTTCCAAGTGTAATAATAAACAATCTATCATTGTTTAGGTGATTCATTAGATGCTCTATATGTACCATGTTAATTTTTGAAATATGTATTTAAAAAATGCATGCCAAACTCTAGATAGCATTCTTTTTTTTTGTAAATTTTATCTCCACTTTTGTCTTTTGATAAGCAAATTCTTTATATCCTAGAAATTATTTGAAAAAAAATAATCTTGTGTGAGTCATTCAATACAATAGAATGACGAAAACGTACCTCTTATAATAAAATACTAATTTACATTAGCAGACAATGCACCTTACATGCAAAAATAAGGCACTTGCTATAGCCATAGCTAGTGCCTTATTTTACATAAATAAACAAATCTGAATAATATTTTTTTTTATAAATTATAAGTACTTAATATCCAGAATATAATAAAAAAAAACTCAAAATCTGGACATGAAATATTGTGTTAAAATTAAGGTGCTTGGTTCAAATTCCCATGCAAAGTTGACACCTGCGAAGGTTGCAGAAATCTGCCAGATGCTGGCAGTACAGAGTTAGTTATAGTAGTGAACCTTTATTGAAAGCACTTGTATTAGTTCACATGTATAGTCATAAGCAAAAACATGTAAATAGTTGATCTCATTCTAAACTGATTTTCTCCTAAACTATTGGTTGAAATGTTATGGGGTTACAAATAGGGTATTTTTGATCCCAAACTACTATAAAATAGGTTTTATCTATAAGTTGAAATAGTTATTTCACGAGAAAATTGCTTTTGAATTTTGCAATCTGTATTCGTATTTATGCCCGTGACTGTACTGGCTCAAATTATGCCAATTTAGCTAAAGTTTGCTAGTGCTGTGCATTGATGCTTTGTGTTTATTGGTCTTGGATGTCTAATTTATATTCACTAGACCCATCTACTTTATTCATAAATTGCTTGTATTCATGATGGCAAACAAAATTATCAGCAAAAATAAATATAAGTGATTCTAGTGTAGGGTTCACACCTACCACTTAGTTTATTTACGTTTATTACTTATAAACACACACAAAACAACACAACATAAACACAGCCAGATTATTATTACATTTACGTCTATCAATAGCACTACTCATTCCATTCACTGCATCTACAATATTTACATTATACCATCAGCTGATCGGCTGATGTCGGAGTACCACCTCCAAGCGCATGCAGTGATGGCGTGACATCTTTACGTCACTGTGTGTGCCCAGCGCGAGCGGCCTTTCACTGTAGAGGTCAGTCGGTCAAAGACCTCGGCCCACAATTGCTGCGCCCGCGCATGTGCGAATTTGTTATAGTGTTTCGTAATCTGTTTTATTGTTTATGTGGACTTGTAAATTGGTACTGTTAACGTGAACTAATGTGATTGTGCTATATACATTGTGTGTGTCCTGTCTGTACTCCTTCTGTGTGTGTTATTAATCGTGTTGTGTACGGACATTATACAGTAAGTGATATATTGACTTTTATTATTGTTCACCCGTACACACACCCCACACGTAACTATACTGGTGACCCCGAACAGAACATTAAATAAAATAAACAATGAGTGATAGTGAGACAGAACACACCGCGTCGTCGCAACCCGCCGACAACGTTACCACGCGCGCGCGTAAGGCCAAGCGCCTATCGGGTCCAAAGGTCGCGCCGGCCGAGGTGTACCGCGTCGCTTTGCGCCTACCGCCGTTTTGGCCCGAGGAGCCCGACATTTGGTTTGCGCAGTTAGAAGCGCAGTTCGAGAACGCTGGGGTGACGAATGACGTCACCAAATATAACTACGTCGTGGGACATCTCGACCCCCAGTTTTCCAAAGAGGTGAAGGACGTTATCATGTCCCCCCCCGCAACCAACCGGTACGAGAAGCTGAAGACCGAACTGGTGCGTAGACTCTCGGCCTCTCAGGAGCGGAAGGTGAAGCAGCTGCTGATGCACGAGGAGCTGGGAGACCGGAAGCCGTCGCAGTTCCTTCGCCACCTGCAGGGGTTGGCAGGACCCACCGTGCCCGAAGACTTCGTGCGCACCATCTGGTGTAGCCGACTCCCCACCAGCATCCAGCCCCTCCTGGCATCGCAGCCACATAGCACCCTTGAGGCGCTAGCTGAACTGGCTGACCGCGTCCAGGACATCGTCGCGCCGGCAAGCCACGTCGCAGCAACTACGGCAGCGGGACCCTCGGTCAGTGAGATGGCAGCCGAGATCGCCGAGCTAAAGCGCGCCATGAAGGACCTGACCCTGCAGCTGCGTGACAGCCGTTCGCGGAACCGCTCCCACAGCCGTGGTCGAGACTCGCGACGGCACTCACGCAATCGCTCATCCACCCGCTCGGACTCCAGCTACCGGCAGCATCCTGTGTGCTGGTACCACTCGATGCACGGCGAGAAGGCGAAGCGCTGCATCAAGCCCTGCGACTACCGGCAGGGAAACGCCGCGGGCAGTCGGTGATGGCGACAGACGATTGCCCTCGCTCGACTGGTCGCCTGTTCGTCACGGACCGGAGCACCAAGACGCAGTTTCTGGTCGACACAGGTAGCGACCTCTGCGTCTACCCCCGCCGTTTACTAAGTGACCATCGTGTGTGTACTAACTACCAACTTGTGGCCGCGAATGGGACGCCCATTAACACGTATGGTTTCGTAGAATTAAATTTAAATTTAGGACTCCGTAGGGACTTTAAGTGGCGTTTTGTGGTTGCTGAGGTGACAAAACCAATTATTGGTGTAGACTTTTTAAGCTTTTACTCGCTAGTCGTTGACTGTCGTAATCAACGACTAGTCGACAGTAGCACAAATATTTCTTCTGTGGCCACGAATCACTCAGACTCATCTTTATTCTCTGTAAAAATTTCTTCTGGTGATTCGAGGTACCACAAAATTTTGGAGGAGTTCCCCGACATCACCCGACCCGCCGGTACACTACGCACTACACCGCACAACACCGTACACCACATCCGCACGACCCCAGGCCCACCTGTCTCGTCTCCATTTCGCCGACTAGCGCCAGACAAATTAAAAATTGCTCAACAGGAGTTCCAGCTGATGCTGGCCAATGGAACTGCTAGACCGTCGGACAGTCCATGGGCATCACCACTGCATCTCGCCCCCAAAAAGGATAACGGTTGGCGACCCTGTGGTGATTACCGGATGCTCAACGCTCGGACCGTCCCTGACAGGTATCCGATTAGGCACATCCACGACTTCTCACACAGCATCTCTGGTTGCAAAGTTTTCAGCACAATCGACCTGGTGAAAGCCTATAATCAGATACCTGTCAGTCCAGACGACATTGCGAAGACGGCGATCACCACACCGTTTGGCCTATACGAGTTCCCATACATGACGTTTGGTTTGCGTAACGCAGGCCAAACTTTTCAACGTTTTGTGGACGAAATGACCAGAGGTTTGGACTTTTGCTACTGTTACTTGGATGACTACTTAATTTTTTCAAGGTCACAGGCTGAGCACGAGGAGCACCTTCGCATTATCTTTGGCAGGATGAAGGAATTTGGTATGCTGGTCAACACGTCCAAGTGTGTCTTCGGTGTCCCTGAGGTAACCTTCCTAGGTTATCACATCTCAGAGAAGGGCACCAAACCGCTGGACTCCAAGGTCAACGCCATCAACAACTTCCCGCCGCCCAAAGATGTCCGTCAGTTGCGCCGATTTCTGGGTATGATTAATTTTTATAGGCGTTTCATACCCCACGCAGCTCAAATCCAGGCGCCGCTTCACAAACTCCTGATTGGCAACGTAAAGGGCTCCCAGCCTATATGTCTTGCGGAGAATACTTTGCAAGCATTTGAGGAGTGCAAAGCAAGCTTAGCAAACGCTGCCCTATTAGCTCACCCCGATTGCAATGCCAAACTCGCGTTGGTTACTGATGCGTCGGATACTGCAATCGGCGCGGTGTTACAGCAGCTTAGCGATGATGGGTGGCAGCCGTTAGCTTTCTTTTCCAGGAAGCTCAGCCCTTCGCAAACAAATTATTCTCCCTATGACAGGGAACTGCTGGCCATTTACGAGGCCATCAAATACTATCGCCACATGCTCGAAGCCAGACACTTTGTCGTGTACACGGACCACAAGCCGATCAGTTTCGCATTCCACGAGAGGAAGAAAAACTGCTCGCCTAGGCAGTTCCGGTACCTAGACTTCATTGCGCAGTTCACCACCGACATAAGGCACATTTCCGGCAAGGACAATGTCGTAGCCGACCCCTTATCTCGCGTGGAAGCGCTTCAAGTACCGGTCAGCATTACCACTCTCGCGGAATCGCAGACTTCGGATCCGGAGCTGACCAAGCTACTCCAGGACGGATCATCGTTGGTCTTGGAGAAGGTGCAGGTCCCAGGGGAGCGTACATCTGTGTACTGCGACGTCAGTACAACGCCTCCCAGACCTTTTGTGCCTGTAATGCTGCGAAAGCATGTCTTCGACAGCCTGCATTCCCTCAGTCACCCTGGCGTCTCAGCGTCTGCCAAATTAATCACAGAGCGCTTCGTTTGGCCAGGCATTAGGAAGGACTGCAGGGAGTGGGCACGAGCTTGTCTTGAGTGCCAGCGTGCCAAAGTGAGCCGACACGTTACTGCGCCATTAGGGTCGTATCACCTCCCGCGCGCAAGGTTCACCACCGTCCACATCGACCTTGTGGGCCCGCTCCCAATATCGCAAGGCTTTAGGTACTGTCTGACGGCAGTAGACCGTTTCACCAGGTGGCCCGAGGTCGTACCTATTGTCGACATAACTGCGGAGACAGTAGCTAAAGCGCTGCTATCCGGATGGATTGCCCGATTTGGCTGTCCCGCATACATTGTCACGGATAGGGGTCGACAGTTCGAGTCGGCCCTCTTCGAACAGTTGTCAAAAATGGCTGGTTTTCAGCACAAGCGGACAACGGCATACCATCCGGCATGTAATGGCATGGTGGAGCGATTTCACCGGCAACTCAAGGCGTCCATCATGTGTCATGCAAATGACAAGTGGACCGAGTCCTTGCCGTGGGTACTGCTTGGCATACGGAGCGCATTCAAAAAGGATGCCCAAGCGACTTCAGCCGAGCTTGTATACGGCGAACCGCTAAGGCTCCCGGGTGAATTTTTCACTCCCACTGACGAAGGAACGACCGACGTCACCGATTTTACTGCGCGCATTCGCAAGTTCGCTCAAAACCTGCAACCAACACCAGCGACCCGTCACAACAAGACCAGCATTTTTGTTTTTAAGGATCTGCAGACCACTGATCACGTGTTCCTTCGTGAAGACGCATTACGTGGCTCGCTACAACCAGCGTACACAGGTCCTCACAAAGTTCTGCAAAGGGGAGACAAAGTCTTCAAAATATTGTTTAAGGGCAAAGAGGTCACGGTCTCAATCGACCGCCTTAAGCCGGCTTACACTTTAGCAGACAAAGCTGACCCACAAGAAGTCAATCCACCTAGCAGTAGCAAGGAGTACACCACCCGCTCTGGTCGTCATGTCAGGTTTCCTGATTTTTATCGACCTTGACGGTCTCTGGAGGGGGGTGGTGTAGGGTTCACACCTACCACTTAGTTTATTTACGTTTATTACTTATAAACACACACAAAACAACACAACATAAACACAGCCAGATTATTATTACATTTACGTCTATCAATAGCACTACTCATTCCATTCACTGCATCTACAATATTTACATTATACCATCAGCTGATCGGCTGATGTCGGAGTACCACCTCCAAGCGCATGCAGTGATGGCGTGACATCTTTACGTCACTGTGTGTGCCCAGCGCGAGCGGCCTTTCACTGTAGAGGTCAGTCGGTCAAAGACCTCGGCCCACAATTGCTGCGCCCGCGCATGTGCGAATTTGTTATAGTGTTTCGTAATCTGTTTTATTGTTTATGTGGACTTGTAAATTGGTACTGTTAACGTGAACTAATGTGATTGTGCTATATACATTGTGTGTGTCCTGTCTGTACTCCTTCTGTGTGTGTTATTAATCGTGTTGTGTACGGACATTATACAGTAAGTGATATATTGACTTTTATTATTGTTCACCCGTACACACACCCCACACGTAACTATACTAGTATGTTCAGTTATCCTTATAGGTACTATAATATTATTTTGAGTTATCTTTATTTTGAGGAAAAATCTGGTATAGTATTTGGTCCCCTAAGTGTGAAAGTCTAGTGAAGGAGTAGCCTTGGAAAGCTATTGTAACCAAAGCCAGGCAAAAGATAAATAGCTTCATAAAATATTATGTAACAACTTCATTAGTTAATTGGCTGAAAGCAACAACTTAAGGCTTGGTTTAATCCCAGAAGCAAATAATAATTTATCTAATTGAATAGTTCTGTGAAAATGAATTGTTGTTTAATTGCCATACAACTGTCACTATTCTGGCTATATTTATTTTTTATCTTTTTTTGGCTATTATTTTGGCTATTCTATTCTTATGATGGTGATGTAAAATTTTTAATGCTGGTGTAATCAATGCTATGTTATATGTATAAATACTGCTTGGATTTTTTGCCCCATCTTTTTATTATGCAATTGATATGTGGATTGTCAACTACATAACAAATATAAAGCTATGCGAAAAGTCTTTATCTGTTATCTGCGAAAATAACAAAAACGAGATGAATGTTTATCAAAATCATGCTCAATATTGCTCTTGCAGAAGATAACTTACAATGATAAGATTGATGACTATGAATATTTTGTTTTTATAGTGATAAGTTTTGTTTCGCGCTCGGTTTTCTTGCTTGCTTTGCTGAGTTTTCAGAATTTTGATTGCTGGCGTAGCATTATATTTATAAATTTTCTTTTTTACTTTTCAGGATGCTGTTATACGAAGCCACTACTGGTACCGGGCGGGCGCGCGTTCGTTTGGCCGGCGATCCAAAATGTGCAGCGTATTTCTTTGAACACCATGACTCTACAGGTCGAGTCACCAACTGTTTATACCAGCCAAGGCGTTCCAATATCTGTGACGGGTATAGCACAGGTAATTATATAGTCAAAAAGAACTGAGCATACATTTTGTAAAAAAGTAACTCCTTTTGTCTGAATCTAAATTCTCTAATGGCTGGTTAATGAAAATTAGCATATTAAAAGAGACCTGATGAATCCCTTTGGAAATACATCAGTCTGATTGTATGAACACTGTATTACCTAAAATTTTCTTCTTATTACAGGTCAAGATTCAAGGTCAAAACGCTGAGATGCTGCTCTCTGCGTGTGAGCAGTTTCTGGGCAAGAGTGAACAGGAGATACAGCATATAGCCCTTGTGACTCTTGAAGGTCATCAGCGTGCTATCATGGGCTCCATGACGGTTGAAGAGATATACAAGGACAGAAAGATATTCTCTAAAAAGGTAAGATTGCAAACAATTGAAAATTAAATACTATTAACCAATAAAAGTAACCTTCATTAATGTCTGAACTTAAATATTTTGCACCAGTGCCCCAGAAAGAGGGTAATGTTACAAATTAATATACGCTTTTATGAAAATTAATCAAATTTTAAACAATTTGTGTACCATTTCAGGTGTTTGAAGTAGCTTCAAGTGATCTCATCAACATGGGGATAACAGTTGTTTCCTACACTCTAAAAGACATCAGAGATGAAGAGGTACATGCTAAAAAAAATCTTGTATATAATTTTTCCTTAACTACTTATGTCATTAATAACAGTTTTGATGTTTATAGCACTTGATGGAAGAACCAGTTATCTAATATTTGACTAAATTCAATATCATGTTAATATGCTAGGTTTTTTTCCATTAATATTTTCACTTGCAGTCACTTTTATCACTTTTAGACAAGACACTTAATGACAAACTAATTCACAAAATTATTTCACACTGTAATAAGTAGGTATGTTAAATATCTAGAAACATTTAGTAGAATATTTTTTTCTTTCGACATGGCTACAGGGAGCTAAGGTATGTAGGATTTAAAATGGTGTTGTTGTTTTTGTGTTTTGATGAATACATCATATTATTATGTTTGATAAATGCCATAAAAGTAAAATGCTTTGTAAACGAAAATATGTCATAGGTAATAAACCAAACAACTCTTTACCCTATTGGGTGAGTACTTTTATGATCGTGTGACTTTCTTTGGCTTATCTCTAATATTTTGAGCAAGAGTGCAGTTTCTTATGGCATGTCGATCTATTCTTTCTCAAAAGCAATCAATTGCGTGAGTTCTTTGCGGCGCATATTTGTAACAGATTCACGCTATTCTGGCCAATTAGTAATGTTCATTTTAAGCAGCGATTTTACGTGGCCAGCTCTAAAGAATTTAAAAATTAGGGCATTATGCGTAATTTCTTAATTCTTTGGAACCTGACCATCCTGCACATGTTTTCACAAACGCTATAGGTAGGTACATGCACATCGCTTTCGATTAACTGATTTTACATAAACATAAAACTACTAACAAAAATTGAGACAAGGCTCAAATCAGACATGCGCGCACGTATCAGCATTTTTTGACATCTTTAATCTAACCGCACGTGATTATGCGCGTTCAAAGCTAACGAGTGGGACGAGAGCAAGCGTGCGACTAGCTATAGCGAAGGACGCCTCTTTAGTGGTAGAAAGAGTAAGAGATATATAAAAATTCTGATTCGTGTGTGTGACTTCGCACACTATACGGCCACGACCACGGCCAGTGGCCAGATGGACCAGTTGTGCCAGTGTACAGTTAACCTGGTGACGAGTGCGCGTTGCATATTGAATATGTATACAGGGCGTCCCACGGATATGCTACATGAAGGGAAAGTACCTTGAATATTGAAGATGGAACATTTTACTGAAAGAAGACTTTATTTGAATTTAAAAAACAATTTAAACTGCATTCATAGATATTTAAATAATTACATGGTTGAATCGGGAATCGAACCCTTTACACGAGAAAAATAATCATCCTGTAGCTTTATCATACTGATCGAAAGGCTTCTTCATAAGGATTCTTTTTTGCTAAGTAACATAGTGTCAGAAATAAAAGGAAGACCATGGATTTTAACATTTGATGTGAAATTTTGTTCAGAAAAATGAAAAGCTGACATAAATTGATTAATTTTGTATTAAAAATGTTAAAATTCATCGTCTTCCTTTTATTTCTGACATTATGTTATTTAGCAAAAAATAATCCTTATGATGAGCCTTTCAATCGGTATGATAAAGCTACAGGTTGATTATTTTTCTCGTGTAACGAGATTCGATTCCCGGTTCAACCATGTTATTATTTAAATATCTACGAATGCAGTTTAAATTGTTTTTTAAATTCAAATAGTCCTCTTTCAGTAAAATGTTCCATCTACAATATTCAAGGTACATTCCCTCCATGTGGCATATCCGTGGGACGCCCTGTATATCTAATAGGCAACACACACTTGGCTGCAACTACCAACTGGTTGTCGGAAGTGCTGTCGGACTAGTTTTGTCTAGGTATTTTACTATGAACCTCCGCATCATGGTCGGAGTTTCTGAAACCAAATTTGCGACCACGGCCAGTCGTGACCTTGGCCGCACGACATCCCTAAATCTGATGTCATTCTAAAATATCGATTCCGACTAAGGTGCGTCCCCTAGGCAAGCACTTCGGCCGACTGATCGCTACATCTATTCTCTATTAATTGACTCATAAACCCGTTGTGAGATCATATTCAAAAAATTCATAAATAATAATAATAATAATATGTGGGGACATTTCACACACGGCCACCTGACCCCAAACTAGGGAGACCCTGTACTATGGGTGTCAGACAGCTGATATACATACACAAATATATTTTAAATACGTAAATATATAGATAAACAACACCCAGACACCCAACTATAAATATATAGTTATTATGCGCACTGCCGCGCTGCCTCGCCGCCGCGTAGTAGCTCGTTCGAAAGTGTTCACCAAAAAGCTTTGATGTCGCGACTATTATTAATACTTGCAAAAAGAAAAGCTTGCACTTCAATCCTGCGACACAGTCATACAGTACTCGTAATTGGCCTGCGTTAATTCCGTTTACGGATATAGTATATCATACCACGTAAAACTACAGTCGGGATTGTAATTTGTTTCAAATTAATGTCGATAGCTGCAGAATGCAGATGTGTATAACGTTCAAGCAACAGCAATGTCAATAATCATGCTGATAGAACCGCGTTGTTTTCCTTTCTTCTTGGCAGAGCTTATGTCCTATTGTTTAGTTATGGTACAATACATATTAACCGACAACAATAACTAGTAGCCAATAAATTCACATAATAACCTCTAAAATGTCTCCTCTCTTTTGGGCTCTTTTGAACCATCCATTCGTAAAGAAGAAGAATTACGAATAAATCAATTCTTTATCACATACCAGGTTATGGTCGACATGAGATATAGATTTTAATCAGATGCCTAAAGGAGTATTTTTTCGAGCTTCGCTACTGTTTCAGCTAGATTTAAAGAATGTGGTATATCTAGTCTCGTTGGACTACCTATTTTTGCCCCTACTAGGAACATCCATACCCAGTCAAACGCACGCTACCAATTTAACATATGACTGTAGAGTATTTAAGGCCATCAGACAGGGCAACAGGGGGTATTTACACGCTAAGGGCACTAGGGGCTAAGGGTACAGACCTCGGCAGAGGGCGACACTGGGGGAGGACAGTAAGGGGACATGCGGGATCGGATCTTGATTATTTAGGGACGAATTTAAAGCTACAGTCTCCGCGACGCGGGCCTGTATGAATAAGGAGAGGGTAGGGGACGAACGGGGAAATCGCGGCGGGCCTCGGCAGAGAGGACTGAATGACGGCGGTCTGTGCTTGTGACGGCGGCGGGAAGCACAGATCGCTCTGTTATTCTCTTGAAGGAGAGCATGACGTTGTCGGGATCGGTCAGGGTGTGTCTTGGTCGGCGAGTCTTACCGATGCATTGGGCGGCCGATACGATCAAACGGTTGGGGTGCTTTTCAGCAGAGTCAAAGAAGCGGTTGGTGGTGCGTTTCATGAACTATTGAATGGTGGGGATTTTGAAATCGCGATGGAGGTTCTCATTGTGAACATAGAATGGGCTCCCGTAATTTATCGCAAGAATCGGGTTTGAATGTTCTGTTTGTCTGTAATTGTCATATATAACAATATAACCTTAGGATATACTGTGACATGGATTTAAAAATACCTGATACCTGCAAGATTGGCCGCTGGTGTGTATGAGCAGGACTCATACACACCAGCGGTCAATCTTGCAGGTACGTGCGCTTGATCGTACTTACTCAAACTACCGAAATAGGTTAGGTGTGCAGAAGCAGCTGCGCACTGTGCTCCAACTCTGCTTGGCGCATGCACACTTTCTTATAGAACCAGACTATTGAAAATTAGAAAAACCTGTTTTTATGAGTAAAACACTATAAAGTGTAAATTCATCATCATATCAGCGTATTGCACTGCTGAACGTAGGCCTCCACCAGAGATCGCCAACCAACCCGGTCTTGGGCAAACCCGCATCCATCAGCCAGCCACCTTCTTCAAACCGTCGGTCCATCGTACTGCAGGGCGTCTCACACTACGCTTGCCCAATCGCGGTCTCCACTCTAAATCGTGTCTGCTCCATCTACCGTCTGTCCGTCTGCAGACATGGCCGACTCACTCCCACTTCAGCGTGCTGATACGACGCGCAATGTCGGTGACTTTAGTTCTCCGGCGAATGTCTTAATTGCGAAGTCTATCTACCAGAGAAACGCCGAGCATCGCTCTCCCCATAGCACGCTGAGCAACCTTGAATTGGCGGACCAGGCCCAGGGTGAGTGTCCACGTTTCGGCTCAGTAAATCATGGTAGGAAGCATTGGTTAAATACCCTGGTCTTAAGGGATTGTGGGATCGACGATTATCGAATGCCGCCCAGTCCAAGAGTATCCTTCTGTTCGCCTCCTACTCGAAGTTGTGCCGCCCCAGTTATATATTTTGGCCAAGATATAAATAAATTCATGCAGAACCTCGAGAATAGCGTCATTTATGAATGCGGGTCTCGGGAATACATGATCATTGTATAATTATGACAGATCACACTCTTTTATTATTCGAATCGTACAAGTAATTTATCGTTTTGTTAATATTAATTCAAGTTTTGCTGTAATGCTAATATTCATTGCAAATACATCCAATAAAAAACAGTATTTTAAATGTTTTCATAGATTTAGATTAAAATCATCTTCTTCTTCTAATATATAAAATTCTCGTGTCACAGTTTTCGTTCCCGTACTCCTCCGAAACGGCTTGACCGATTCTGATGACATTTTTTGTGCATATTGGGTAGGTCTGAGAATAGGCCAACATCTATTTTTCATCCCCTTTTTTCACCCCTTTTTCATCCCCCATCCAAATGTTAAGGGTTAGGGTAGGGTAAGTGTAGGGTAGGTGTAGGTAAATAGGCAGGTAAGTAGGTAGATCGGGACAGGACAACGTCTGTCGGGTCAGCTAGTAAAAGAATATTATTTTCCTTATCACTTCAGATTACTATCAAATTAATAAAATTTCGTTTTATTTTAAACAAGTCCCTCGAATATAAGATAAGATTTGCATTGCAATGTCATATGTTTCTAATTAATTACATTTCTTTATGATACTATATAAACGCCGTAATGATAAAGTGTATGGAAAAAATATTTGTGTGGTTCTATATTATTTAGAAACTGCGTTATATTTTTAACGTTATAGGATAACTTTTAGGATGAATGCACTATTTAAAATCACCTTCACTTTGCACTATGCGCTATTTGTGATAATGAAAACCATGCACTCTGTGTGTTTTTAATTAGCTTTGTATACGTCGTTAACCGTTTTGTGATGCTTATTAACACAAAAATTTCAAATTATCAAACTCGTGCTAACAGTTGTAGTTGACTGACTGACTGACTGACTGATTTAACAACGAATCGCGCTGATCATAAAATGTCTTTACCAAAACAGGGTCTTATCCGACCAGATCGTTTTAAAAATTGATTTGATTATGATAGGTATAATTGAAAACTAAAACTAGGTATCACAATCAATCTAACTTTATCTTAACATAATTATTTAAATCTACATGTAACAAACGATTTCATGATAGCTGAAATTGTTCGTTAAGTTCTTCTTGGAGTTTTCTTTCAAAGAGAGATAATGTTCACAGATTTTTTTCGGGTATATCTACTGTTTGTTATGACAATATTGAACGTAGAAGTGGAAGTGAGGGATGACACTTGTATCTAGACTGATGTAAGGATTTTATTTTAGATAAAATAATTGAAGAATTAAATATACCATTAAAATTGTACTAGCCCGATTAGGCCAATCGAATTGTATTAATAGGGTGACTGGCAATTAGTGACTGTAACTTAATAAAATAATAATAATTATTAATCCTTTATTGCAGGCTACACAGGGCCATAGATAAATAGCTTAACATAAACATACATATTTTATAACTTAAAACTTGTGTTAGTAGATAAGACTTAAGAATATGTTAGTAGCACTTCACTTTGCACTAAATTGACTTTGTGCTGTTCTTTGGCACTTGTTTGCGGAAGCGACGGAACACCACGTCCTGCGGTCAAAAGTTTTCTTCCATGACGAGGGGCAGATAACAATTCGGTACTCGCACTTTCACCACGAACGCCTTGAAGTTGATTAAACCACATATTGTACCAATTCATCACCTGCCTAGCCTTTTCCCAATTATGTTGGGGTCGGCTTCCAGTTTAACCGGATGCAGCTGAATACCTGTGTTTTACATGGAGCGACGGCCTATCGGACCTTCACACCCTAGTTAGTAACTAGGTTACCCAGTAACTAGTAGTTACTGGGTAACACGATACCCTTGATAAGACTGGTTGTTAGACATTCTGGGTTCTGATTACCCCTAACGACTGTCAAAGATCTACGAATGACAGCCGGAACCAACGGCTTTACGTGCTTTCCGAGGCACGGAGGGAACTCGGTATTAAATGGATGGTCACTCATCCACAGACCGACCGCGGCAAGCGTAGCTTAACCTTTGACCGATCGATCTGTATGGCTTTTACTTAGCCACGTATTGTACCAATAATTAGGATTATTTTTTTCTACAAGGAAACACATGGGAATCCATTGGGTGTGGAAATATTAAAGGTCAAAGTAACAATTACTTTTTGAGTTCTTTACGAATGCGTATTCCAAGTGCCATTACCGATTTTTTTTCCAAACATACATAATAGCTCAACTGATAGGTACCGTGCGTATGACACTCAACGCGATACTTCTTCAAAAAAAAAAAAGTTTTGATCTTCAATATCTTCAGAACCAATGGATTCCCAGGTATGCCCTAGATGAAAAAGAAATGATCCTAGTAATTGGTACAATACGTGGTTTAAATATCGGTCACTAATTACCGGTCACGCTATATATTTTTATTTCAAAATCATAAAAAAATGTTATTTAATGGCTATAACGTATACAATACAGTCGACTACAAAGAGATGTATACCCCCTAAAGTTACAAATACATGTACCCATTTAAATAAGTGTACATACTTTGAAACACATGAAATATCACGTATATTATGTATTTACTCATAGTCCCAAATTAATGTATACAGCAAGATGGACACTGTAATGTGTACGCTCTGAAACAAATTCATGTATTCACACTTCGTTACAAAAATATGTATACAAGCCGTCATTCTAATTTTAAACAGAAATTCAGTCAAAACCTTTGAAAACTCTTTGTATGGTATAATATGTACCTATAATAGTTTTTTTCTGATGATGACACTTAAAATCAATATTAATATTATAAAGAGGTGAAATTTGTTTGTATGTAAGGGAGAATCTCCGGAACTAATTCCTCTTTGGACAGAAAAATCTTAGGTTAATTTAGGTCGGCGTCAGGCGAGCATCCCGAGGTTCGGTTTGGTTAGGTTCGTTTAAACCCTGCAGACAGAAATAGGAGCCCCGCGCAAGTTTCGTAATTTCTTGCCAAAATGTGAAGTTGATCTACTATTCTTATTAGTAAAAGAATATTATAGATAACTTATATTATTAAAAGCAAGACATCGATTTAAGTTTCAATAAATTTGTGTTATGATTCCATAGTTTTAATTTTATCTATGTCTAAATAATGTTAAGCTTTGTTTCTGTATGGAAAGAAAAACAGGTTGAATAGCAATTACCTTCTTTATATGAGTCGAGTTAGAGAAAAATTGTTTTTTTTTTTTTTTGAAAAATGGGAACCGCCTTAAAAAAGAACTAAAAAGTGATAAATAACTTTAGCACTGAACACACATGACTTAAGTTTCGGAAGTCGGTGGCAATGCAAAACAACAAACCGAACAAAGCCACCGTCTTTTTTTTTCGTTCAGTTTTTTTTCTCAAAAAAGTTTTTATTTTCTAATTTTTAGTGCCTCCTTATCTCCCAAATCCATTAAGGAACGGCAACACAGAGATTGAAAGTCCTCCAAAGATGGAAAGATGGAAGAAACGATCAAAATCGGTTCAGCCGAACGGGAGATAATCGCGGACAATCATACATACACACATACATACAAACATACGGGTCGAACTGAGAACCTCCTCTTTTTTTTGAAGTCTTAATAGGAATGGAAATAAGTGGCGAAAATTATTTGTAAGTCAACTTCGATAAACAAATGACACGCCAATGACGTCATGCACGAAATGAAAGAGAAAACAAGTACTATTCCCGCACTATTCTAAAATTTAAAAATAGAATATTAGACCTGTATACATATCAATGTAACCAAATACGAACACATTAATTCGTTTCAGAGTGTACACATTACAGTGTAATTTTAGCTGTGTACATAAATTTGGCACATTTGATTGGAACATAAATCTGGCATACATCATGTCTACTAGTATTTGTAACAAACAATGATGACATCATGAATGGATACATATTTTTATAACTTTCAAATGTATACATATTTTTGTAGTCGACTGTACAATACTTATAATACTTATTACTTATTACTTATTCTACTTATTATTTATTTACTTATTTTAATATTATAAATGTGAAAGTAACTCTGTCTGTTACGCTTTCACGATGAAACGGCTGAACCGATTTTGATGAAATTCGGTATGAAAATAGCTTGAACCCTGGGGATGGACATTAGCTACTTTTTAATCGGCGACTTCGTCTGCATCCGCGATAACCGACATTCACGCAGACGAAGTCGAAATCACTTTTTTTAGTTCATTCACGTCTTTTAAAAGTGTCATAACCATAAGCTGTGATTCTCATACATGTGCTTGTATAATCGTTATATAATACCTATTAGTAGTTTCAAACCGTTTCAGATACTGTTTTGTGGGCTTGACGTAAACTAGGCCATTTTAGTAGGCCATCTCTCATGTTCATACATAACATTTATATTAGTATTTGCAAATATTGACCATTTTGTAATTTAAGCTGAAAGTTGGCAAAACTTACATTAGACTATACTCAGTTCACAATAAGATTAGACATATACACAAACCTTTTTTACAGTCCGTTCAACTGATTTTGACTTATGGTCATGACAAATGTTGGGGGCATGACAAATGGCAGCTGCAAAAAACAGTTGTTATTGTAACAGCCTCTAATGTCATCCTTCAGCCTACGGACTAGAAGTCAAAATCGGTTGATGGGACTGTAAAAAAGGTTTGTGGAAATGTCTAATCTTATTGTAAACGGAGTATAAATCAGTGGATATGCTTTCGTTTATATTTTTATGTCATAGCGAGGCTTTGTAATGGCAATAGGCTCGGTGTTGCTTGGTATTACCTAACCGGGTACTTCAGGCAATAGGGGCGTGATATTACCTAATTTAAGATGCTTTGTGTAACAAGCAAAAGTTGCAGTTAAAAATATGGACTTTAGTTGCTTGAAGTAAATAACAATAAATATAACTATAGTCTTTAATATGAAAGGCTTCTAGCTACTAATGCTAATTAGTAACTACCCTCTTACTGTGAAAAAAGTACGTGATTATAGAATAGTAGTTATTGCTGTTAAATATGATTAACATTCGGTTAATTACGGTAACTCTTTACGAAATAAGAGTAGATTTAGTTCGTGGATTACATGTAATATCAATAATGTTGGTACCGAACTGCAAATCCATTAAAACACGCGTTCGGATTCTATTAGCAATTTTATAATTTATTTAATCTTCGCATCAGTTTGATAATAATTCTAATGTACACCCAATCGGTATATAATGCCATTGTCTATATTGGATTATATTCGCCAATTCCAGAGATTTGAAAAGACTCGACGCCGGTTTTATTTTCGTTATTATTAATAACTTGTATTGTCCCAATGCTGGGCAAAGGTCTCCCCCGTTTAAATCGTTTAATAGGTAAAATAAACTGTATAGGCCCAGTATTTCAATCAAATAAGGATTCCAAAACTACAATGACGTACTTAACTAAAAACACAAATGACTTATAGGTAACGTCGAAGAAAGAGTATAACATCATTAATTAACTTACCACATTGTTTTGTCACAAAGTAATCGCTTGAAATCGCGATTTGTTCAAGCGGTTCAGAATTGTAAGCAATTGATATTTAAACTATTTGAATGTATGCACGTGTTATGGTGCACCTATACAAGAGTGTGAAAATGAGTATACAATAACACATCGTTTTATATTCAGGGTTATTTGAAAGCGCTTGGAATGGCGCGTACAGCTGAGGTAAAACGAGATGCTCGTATTGGTGAGGCGGAAGCGCAAGCTGAAGCCAAGATCAAAGAAGCAATGGCTGAGGAACAACGAATGGCCGCTAGGTTCATTAATGACACCGAAATTGCGAAAGCTCAGAGAGACTTCGAACTAAAAAAAGCTGCTTACGACGTTGAAGTACAAACGAAGAAGGTAAGAAGATAGCAATCGTATAAAGTGGGGCTGATTGTTAAAAAATAATTATGTGAAATATATATTTGTGTTAAATGTTTAGGCTGAAGCTGAAATGGCCTACGAGCTCCAAGCAGCAAAAACTAAGCAGCGCATCAAGGAAGAACAGATGCAGATTTCTGTTGTGGAACGTACTCAAGAAATCGCCGTCCAGAAATGGGAAGTGCAACGTAGGGAAAAGGAATTAGAGGCCACTGTTCGCAGGTCAGTAAAACTCTTTGTAGTCACTTCTCAGACAATATTTGGTTCTTCTCTCTGATCTTTGAAAGATTGGATGGCTTGGATGCAGTTCATGATTCTAGTCTAGAGACGAAATTGATCGATGGTAATTAAAACTAAACAGTTGTTTCATTTCTGACCCCTGTCTGGTGGTCCCCTGGTACATTACATGGCAAGCGACATCGCGGCAGGCCTAGGCGGAGATGGCGACTCTTTTGACAAAGACTGGTCTGAAATAGCCCTTGACAGATAGAAGTGGAGGGACAGTAGAGAGGCCTTTGCACTGCAGTGCAAAAATACAGGATGAAAAAAAAAAGTTGTTCCACATTTACATTACTGTTACATTTTGATCATGTATTTGATTTTTAATGAGCAACGAAAAATTTGTATTGTAGAATTTATTAATTTCTCAGTGGAAGCCAGTCCTATCCGGACTGGTTTAAAGTAATAGGTGTCCGATTTATGTCAATAAGCTCGCCCCGTACCCACGACGACATATCAAGCGATACATCTCCAATATTCTTTTGGCCTTTCATTATGCGAAAAACCTAAGTAAGCCTGTGCTTACCCTTCGGGGAAAACGGGCGTAATGTTATTTTATTATGAACTAGCACTATTCCCGCAGTTTCTCTGCGTAGATTTCGAACCTATTTCCCCTAAAAACATAACACCCCGCTAGGCTTTTGAAGAGTAGGTAAAAAGTAATAATTACGTCAATTTTTATTTATGTTGGAATTAGTGCTAAGTTTCAAGTTATTTAGTTAAAAAAAATAAGATTCTTCGTACAACAATTCAACAAATACAACAATACAATAAATTCTTTGGGAACGTATTTTTTTTTTCTGGTTGAAATATTAAGTATATCTGTAGCTTCAACGGTTTCGATTTTCCATAATATTTCGCTCTTTTTACCTCCTTAGAGAGTAGAGAATATCCAAAAAAAATTAAACGTGTGTTTTGTATATTTAACCATAAAGGTGAATACCAATTGTCCTGTTTCTTACGTAAAACATAATATATTTCCCATATAAATACTAATAAACATTTGTCAATGTCCAACCGGAAATACGAAAAACCAATTTTCACGTTACTAACATTAAAAATAATGGATTTCCCATATAAATTTTCATCCCCTACTTTCCTATTTTCCCCTACTTTAGGGTCGGAATTATAAAAAAAACTGAAACTTAATTTTTTAAATAAAGATAGGATTTTGGTTAAAAGTAAAAACAAAACCAAGTTGTGTCTCTTAACTACCTGCAAAAATTACGGAGTTTCATACAAACTTTGATCCCCATTTTTACTCCCTTAGGGGTTGAATTTCTAAAAACCCTTTCGTAGTGCTTGTCTACATCACAAAAGCAGGATGAAACTCTGGATCTAGGAACGTGAAATTTTGCACATGGGTGTGCAAAATTTCACGTTCCTAGATCCAGAGTTTCAGCTTCTTTCTTCTCCTTTTATATGTATACAGATATAAACTTACATACATACTTAATCGTTTCTAGTCTGTTCGCTCTTTTTTCATTTGGTATTAACATAGTAATACTGTTACATACTCTTTGTTAAGGATATAATTATCCTCTTTATTATAATGATCTGGTATTATTGCACTGCAATATTTCAAGGCAAAATTGGCTAGTGTTTATCCTTATTCAAATTACCTACTACTCGTATGTTTAACCTTTATATATTAGGTATGTGTTAGGTTCGTCATTTGCTTCATCCAGTATTATAATATGAGATCATGAGTCATTTAATTAAGGGCCTTTTCATACGAATGTTTCACCAGTATATTGCGTCTGCGCTGCTTAAAAACTGCAGTGTGAAAGTGCTCAAATATTGATTGCATAGCTACGGGCATTCATCGGTACGTATTACGAATGCGATAAAAAGAAATTAAGGTTGATTTGATTATCGGATTACCGCGGCCCTGCGCAAATAAGATAAAGCGTGTAGCTGAACCTCGAACGGTAGATTTTTGAGAAGAACATATCTGGGTGCGCCTCTGCACTCTTTCAGAAGAAAACGCTGTGAGTTCTGTTAGCAACCGAAAAAGTTATCTAAAGAGGCGTCTTTACATCTAACTATTAAGCCGCGTTTCCACTCGGCAACATTTAACGCACGACATGTTGCCCAATATGTTGAAAGTCGGCGCAGAACTTTTGTTTAACAACGTTGTCTGTCTACACATCTATTACTACGTCAGTCGTCGACAACATGTCGCCAGAGGAACTAGTGTAGATTTCAGCGACAGTGGTTATAATTGTATCGAAAAATGCATCTAAAAGAAAAAAACCACGTTGGTTAATTTGTTAAAAAATACAGTTCGATTAATTTGAGCACTCGTTCGTTACACCACACTACGGACATTGTTGCGTGTCACGTCTCCACTCGACAACAATTGATGCTTAACTAACGATGCTCAATAAACAAACAACAAGCCGCGCGTCAAGTTGCGCGCCAGCTGGCGACGTCGCGCGGTGTTGTGCAACGTTATCGTACATGTTGAGCGTCAATTGTTTCCTAGTGGATACGAGGCTTTACATTGCAATGCAACAGCTATGAACCTTTATGTAATAATTCACAGGCCTGCAGAAGCAGAAAAATTCAGACTAGAGAAGATAGCCGAAGCTCATAAACTAAAAACTGTGCTTGAGGCTGAAGCAGAGGCCGAGGCTGTCAAAGTGCGCGGAGAGGCGAGTATTAACAATATTATTGATAATATACGTGCCGCTAGATTTATCTGTGATTGTTAGATCAGTTTCGCTAAAGTGTACAAAATTGGTGCTTATACATTGTTTTGTTGCACTAGACTGTTGTAAGTAAAACAATGAATACGATAAAAACATCACGTCTTGTGTGTGTGTTTTTTTATATATAAAAAAATTTAATTAATATATTAATTTAATTTTACCGTAACTGATTTGAATTGCTCTTGTGCCTTTGCGATTACACCATGTAAGGCTGTATTACATTGTAATCTTTGTACTGTAGGCGGAGGCGTACGCTATCAAGGCAAAGGCGGTCGCTGATGCGGAACAAATGTCCAAGAAGGCGGAAGCATGGAAGGAGTATGGATCGGCTGCGATGGTCGATATGATGCTTGAGACTTTACCTAAGGTAACTTTATTATTCGTATATCGATTAGTTGCACTATTAAGTAATTGGGCTGTTAGTAGACATCCACCAATCAATTGACATACTTTTGTATGCTGCTGCCAAAACGCTATTGCCCCTTAGAGTTTGTATAGCAATAGCAGCCGTGACGTCAATTATTTACAAAGTCAATTGACTGACTATTTATTGATTTTAAAGTAGTTATTAGAAATAAACCAGATATTCCGGACTAAAATAAGAGTTTTTTTAGAGAAGTTGTCTTGGGATATTGATTTAACTATTGGTGTCAACATTCAATTATTTTTATAACTAGCGACCCGCTCCTGTCACGCTTGGGTATTATTTAATGAAGTGGCGATATGTCAAACATCAATATTTTTGTGATATATCTAAATTAAATATCCAAATTAATGTGAAGTTTTGAAAAACGAAGCGGACGCACTGGCTTGTAATTGACTTAAACGCGACTTTATTTTATACTATTTAAAAATGATTAACTGTTGATCTAACAGAGAAGCTTACCTTCCATATCATCTTGACTCAGTTCCTTCTAAGGTTCCATCGCATCTCTCTTATATTCAAGTGGGAAAGTCAAGGGATTTTATTGACTGTTTGTAGAGAATGTTTATCGTGTGTCCTTAAAAATGGTCTTTAAAAATAAACTTATTTGTATTTGTTAAGGTCGCTGCTGAAGTCGCGGCTCCATTGTCGCAAGCTCGCAAGGTGACGATGGTGTCCTGCGGCGGAGGAGAAGTGGGCGCCGCCAAGCTAACTGGAGAGGTTCTCAACATCGTACAGTGCATCCCAGAACTCGTCAAGGGAGTAACAGGAGTCGATATCTCCAAGGTCAGATGATCAAAATTCAATACTACAGTCTTGTATGGAACTTAATTAACGTGGTGAACTATTTCACCACGTTAATTAAGTAGGTACATTTCATGTTACTTCTCTATAGAAGTAACATGAAATGTACCTACAAAATTTTTGTCAGGTCTTTGACACCTTCCTCGCCAAGCAGAGTCGCCATCCACGTTCATTCAGAGTCATGTCGCACTGTTACACGTTTTAACACTGTCTCTAACTGACATAGTACTGACATGCCTTTTGTTGGATAAGTTAAAATAAAAGTAATATTATATCGGAAATATAAGTGTATTTTATTTATCAGTGATAAAACAGTAGTACAACAGTATAACAGACAGGAGACAGTAACGACGCATGCGTACAAGTAAAATGCTTGACGTTACCTAACTTATTACCTTTAAGAAGGATGCGTTCCAATTCTATCATATTTTATTAGCACAAATTTCATTTTTCTTCAATTTTAAAGCTTATTTACACGAGGAAGGTTTACTTGACCGTCGTCTAACTAAAGCGAAAATGTCCATGTGAGACTAAGCGCGAATTAACACCTATAGCGTGAAATAAAAACTCGTTTACGATTATGTCGAGCGAATTTCACAAACTGTGGCTTAACAAATTATAAAGCTGTGTATGAATGATCGAACACAAACATCACGATGTTCGTTACTGGTACGCACAATGCACATCACATGCAAATGAAATTTTTTCAACGCATCGCAACAAACAGTCGGTTCGTACGCGATTACACGGCTTTATATGTTTATTTGAACTTCGAACTTTGACAGGCGACTCGCCATATACGCGTACTCTTTAGACGAATCAAGATTGAGTTTTAATCTTCAGTAATAGCTCATTGGAACTCTCCTCGTGTAAAAGAACCATTCAGCTAATCAAGGAAAGCAAGCTGCAACGCTAGTGTGGTGTGGGTCTTGTATTGTTCATATTATTATGACACTTAAATTATTCATGTCATGTCATTAGACTACGTGTGTAATGTCACAAACTCATTTATTTTCAAGTTGAAGATAAATGAGATGAATGAATGGTGTAGAAGTTCGTAGCGGAAATTGCGAATCCTAGCGAACGATATCGCATTGTAATAGTAAGTTATGTTAAACTTATGGCCATACAACTAATGGACAGACGTTATTTGCAAATTAAATAAATATAAATATCTTGGGACAACTCACACACGGTCATCTGGTCCCAAGCTAAGCAGAGCTTGTGTTATGGTAACCAGACAACTGATATACATACTTATATAATTTATAAATACATACATATTATAGATAAACACCCAGACACAGAACAAACAATCATGCTCATCACACAAAGTTTGTCCTGGGTGGGAATCGAACCCACGACCTCCGGCTTAGCAGTCAGGGTCAGTGACCACTAGACCAACAGGCCCGTCAAATTAAATCAATCAATTAAATCTGTTTAGAATAGAACTTATTTCAGAAGTAAGAAAATCCGACAACCAGTCTTACCAAGGGTACCCAGTAACTGGGTTGTGTAGATTAGACAGGCGGTCGCTCCATGTAAAGGACAATGCCAGAAACTCTATAGAACTTTGCCCCACTCAATAAAAGTCATGTACAAGCTTCCAATATGTAGCATCTTACTGCTTATTTATTGCTGATAACTAAACATTAGTTCTAATGACTGCAGAACTTGCCGTTTCTGTTTAATTTAAATCGAAAAACTGTATTTGAATTCCTTTTAGCATTGATTTGTAATCTGCTAGTACTAATAATAATGTTGTTTATTTGCCAACAAAAAAAGATCTTGACATTTCCTTATTTTTTATTGTTAACGTAGACTACATTAACAATTAGCTTCACAAAAAAAAGCAAATATAAGGCACAAAGGAAGCATTTTGCTAATGAACTCCACACTAAGTCGAGCCTGTCTCGTGGAAACAAGCCAAGAACGCAGGTAAGTTCTAAAGAAAAATAATTTATTAAAATAAGGTTCTTTAATCATTACAATTATTTTATTAATTTACATTTTCTGTAAATGAGTGGGGCAGGATCTAGCATTGTCATTTAAACACGTATTCATCTGCGTCCGGTTAGACTGTAAGCCGACCACAATATAGCTAGAAAATTATGATAATAGAACAAAGAATCATGGCAGGATTTGTACAAAAAAAAATAAAGATGTTTAGAGAAGTTGAAATTTTAATTCTTATGCTCTTGGATACCTAAAGCGTATCTTCAGGCATTTACAATATTTTTAAAACCCCGCAAAAAAAGTGAATAGTTTAAAGAAAAGGTGACTGACAGTTACAGTGACACTGACAGTCGCCGTTACGCAGTTCTTACACTGAAAATGCATCGTTTTATTGGAAATAATGTCATATATAAAGATTTTTTTTTCCACACACTTGTCACATAAATTGTATGCCAATTTGATAGATCCATAACGTCGCTTGTCACTTTCTTTTTTTTTATAAACACGAAATGGGTATCGAGATAAAACGAAAAAGTTTTATTTTCATTTCGTAATATTTTAATTATGCGGGCGTTTCAAAATATGGTAAGTATATCAATCTACTCCTGGTAATGTATTCTTCACATTGGAAAATATTTTAAACCTTCTAATTTATTCTTTATTTTAATGCAAATGAATGTATGGATTTCGCCATGATTCTTTCATAAATTATTTTAAAGATTTTATTTTTAATGAAAACAGCCTAAGAACAATGTCCGCTCTCTGGACATGCTTTGATTGGAAACTATCCTTTTTTATAATGAATAATCCATAATTATCCATACTATCCAAACTAATATTATTAATGCGAAAGTAACTCTGTCTGTTACGCTTTCACGATGAAACTGCTCAACCGATTTTAATGAAATTTGGTATGAAGATAGCTTAAACCCTGGGGAAGGACATAGGCTACTTTTTATCGGCTTTGTCTGCATCCGCGATAATGGACATTGACACGGGACACGGACGAATAATTATTATTATTAAATAATAAATGATTTATTTAATGAATAAAAAAGATTTTAAACCTTTTGAAACTGTTAGGTGCATATTATTCAACCGACTTCAAAAAGGAGGAGGTTATCAAATCGTCTGTATTTTTTTTATGTTTGTTACCTTAGAACTTTCGACTGGGTGAACCGATTTTGATGATTCTTTTTTTATTTGAAAGCTGGTGCTTCCCGTGTGGTCCCATTTCATTTGGTCCAGTTATGACAATGGCATCCATGAGAAAACCATATAAGTCTTAAATTTGCATTAAGTATGTGCGCGATTTGTTACGCGATTTCTCCGGCAAATGTAAACCGATTTTGAAAATTCTTTTTTCGGAAGTCGGTGGCAATACAAAACAACAAACAGAACGAAGTCACCGACTTTCGTAACTAAAGTCAATGTGTGTTCTGTGCTAAAGTTATTTTTCACTTATTAGTTTTTGAAGGCGGTTGTCTTTTTTAAATGCAGAGAAAAACGAAGCTTACTTCAACACTTACCTATACTTTTACAGTAGGTACAACTACAAACTGGATACTACAGCTATCACTAAACTTTATCGCGTTAACGTCATATTTGGAAATAAACTTGCGTATCAATCACCTATGACATTTTCTTAATTAGAATTTATCTAGAATAATGCTCAGTAGGTAATACATATTAGATCTAAGTATGTAGTCATCTACCTATAGTTAATAATGAATACCGGGACGATCTCGAAATTAAGACGAAATCGGCTAAATACAATACATTTATTTATTTACCTATTTAATGTAATAAAACCGAAGCGAAAACTTATTCGCTTCAGTTGATTATCACTGGTAGAAATATTTCCATGATAAAAAACGACAGATGTTATATTTTCAAGTTCGGTTAATAATTTGAATGTAGAAAACTCAATTTTAAAAAGTATAATGTTGTCGAAACCTTTGATACATAACTTACAGTGCCATTGTAATCAGACGGGAGTCAATAAACATCCCTTTAAATTAATTAAACTAGAACTTCGCGACCACCCGGAAAATTATTTTTCCCTAACCGCTAATTAGATCAATATGACTCGTGACTACATCATAATTATTGTTTACGTTAATCGTGATGCAATGTTTTTTCATTCTTAAGAGATTTGCGTTCTTGTTTACTGGCACTACTGTTATCAATTTATTTATACTCCCAGTAAAATTAACTCCAAAGTACTTAATAGTTCCTCCGTACTATGTAATTCTCATGTTGTCATTTATTTAACACTAGTACTTTCCCTGCGACTTCGTACATGTGACGTTTCTTACGGATCCCTAATTTTTTTAATAATAAAATATAGCCTGTTACACTCCTGTGTAACTGGCTTATTCTTTATATATTATAATATTCTCTTTCACCATTATCCCTATAATATAGCATTCTAATGTTGAAAGATTTTTTTAAATCGGGCCAGTAGCTTTTGAGTTTATTCGTTACAAACATACAAATCTTTTCTCTTTATAATATTAGTGTAGATAACGTATTGATAACTAGGTTCGTGCATAACTAAACGAGATTAATATTAGAACTGAACGAATCATTGTTCACAATAGGGTATTACACCCATTTTTGAAAAGTGTCTCAATGAAATTCTGTAGTGCTAATATACCACCAAAAAAATCACAAAATTTTTATTCAATCGATAAGTGCCATAAAAATGCATCTAAATTTTTAATTTTCAAATTTCGCGCGTAGTTTGACGAAAACGCCTCTTACTGGACGCCATATTGCTCAGCGTAAATGACGTCAGTTCGTTTTGTATCAAATGAGCTCATATTAAATATGATAATTGTATATCATTTAAAAATAATTAAAAGCATATTTTGTAATAGGTGTAATAATGAAAAAATTACGTTGGTTACGAAAATAATAAAAGTACAAAGCCTATATTACGCCAATCGGTTGACTGACAGTTGAAATTTTTTTGTTTACACAGCCGTATGGCGTAATAACATGGCCGCTACTATTTCACGGTGTTTTATAACAGATTAAAAATACTGAAAACTTTGAATTGAATTTAAAAATTTGTTTTGTTATTTTATGAACTAAAACTTACATTTTCCGACTGCTTTATGTCTAAACTGTCTCAATAACATACTTATAGATTTTTTCTCGTGTAGAGTAAAATACCCTATTGTCGAATGTGAAATATTGTAATAGTATCATGTTTATAATATCTTAATTAAGTAATGACAAATCTTCCTAAGTAAATATTTTATTAAAAATTCGTCGATTACGATTATATCACAAGGCTATGATGCTATAGTCATTTCTTAATTCACATTACACACCTTATTGTTAATTGGACTAGTCTAGTGACATGATATGGTTGACTGACACTTTGCTGATATGTAACGCTTTGCTTGACTAACGTATCGTTGTCGATGTGTGCACGGGGCAGGCAGTGGTGGAACCGCCGACGTTACCGACGCCAACTGCCCGCGGAGACTCTGCGAGAAAGCAGCGATAACTGCCGAACTTATATTAGACATCTACCTAATGCTCATGAAGGTGAGGCTATCCTTATTATTGCAGCATCGATAAAACGAGTCATGAATTCATGACACCTGTGGCTTAGTGTTCGGTAACGTGCATGTACCAAGTGGCAGCTTTTTCTAATATTTGCTAACACACAATCTAGTTTTAAGTCCGTTTATTATTATTTTATTTATTATAGCATTTTTCTTTCTTAGCCTCAATATTGTATGTCATTCAATTATTGTTCGTGCGTAACGCATAGTCTACCTACCTACATACAGTTCGCAAAATAATTATATTGCGAGCTGCAACCTATGTAGGTATGTAGATAGTCGTCTCGTCTTCGATTCGTCTTAGATTTGTATAAAGTTGTATTGCCAGGATTATGTTCATAAATTATGTTGATAATAGACAAGCCTCTTATGATGATTGAAAAAAAAATTAAGTAAATTTCATAGTCACTGTTCCATAACGATTCGATTTAACTTTGATTATGTATCGAACCGTGAGTAAAAATGACGTACTTTTATTCCAATAGCTGCATTGGTAGGTATGGGTACTGTAAAAATTCAGTGTATAGTTATAAATAATATAAACCCACAGATTTATTTTTAAATTGTGTATCTGTTACTTTCACTGCAGCATTATCCGTTAGGGCTAGCATAGAAGACTTAATATTATTAAAATGTTTAGTTGTCCATACAAGTAGTATGTACATAACTAATTAGTTGTCTTTACCACAAAGTTATTAAAATTGTATACTTTACGTATCATTTTAATGAGCAGTTTATACAATTCAGTAGGTACAGTTTATCGAAACAACTTTGTTTCAGTAAAATACAAAACGAACTAATCAATAATTAAGAAAACCTGATCGTATAACTTTATGTCAACATAGTACGGTGATTAATTTTGTGCGCTTGTAGGTAATTTTTGCAACAGCATGACGAAATTATTTGAATGAGTCGATATTTTGTTTACAGTATTTCAGTCAACTGTTGCAGCTATGGCCTATTTTACCTAAAATTCTACTAATCTACTAATGATTTAATTTTTTTACAGGGTGTTCGCGCACTTTAAAAGCTGCTTACTGCATATACCAACCTGCGTTTATTTTTATTTAAAATGTAACTACTAACATAAGATAGGTAAGCGATTAATTTTATTCGACCTAAGTGCCACTTTTGGAATACTGTCCTAAAAATACCAAAGTAAAATTTATAAATTCGAACCTGTATAACTCTCATACTAACTTGTTATATTTAAAACTAAGAAAATGAGAAAAATATTGGTACTATTACTTGCCTACTCCATACAGTGGGTAATTGTCTTCAGTAAAGACTATACTCCATTTACAATAACATTAGACAAAATATGAAACAGAGTTTATTAATGCACACTTTGTATCAAAAGTATAAACATGATACATTTACGATAGATGCCAAATTGATTATAATCTATTTTTACAGCAGCTGTCGCACGTAGTTGTAACCATTTTAATAATTTATCCTGTGAGATTATATCATTTAATTCCAATGTAAAATTACAGTGTCAATATAAAAACATAAGAAACAGGGATGCACAATACCGGGAACGTTACTCGTTTCACTATAATTGTACCAAAATTAAAATATTCTAAGCTTTTAAATACTTTTATTTTGTTTATATTATTATACGTCCATTTTTTATAACTATCTTAGATCTATTTATCAAAATTATGTTAAAACAATTTTCATTGAAATAAAATGTTTTGCATTCTTGCTTCTATGAGCCTCTTTTTTAATAATAATAATAAATTCATTTATTTCGGAACCAGTCCATATCCATACATGTAAAATTGAGAATTAATTAAAATATTACAATAATAATAATAACAATAATTACAATAACACAACAATCATTAAATAAAACATTTAAAAACATTATAACTTACAAAATAACATTAAAATACAGAGATTGAATATACTAAATAAAAAACTTATCTTAATCTAAATTTAGGTTTGGATCCGGAGTGCTCAATATGCAGCCTGGTCCAGTACCGCATTATTGGGCAATCCAGATCCAGATCCATCCTCCATGCGAACAGCTGAAGGTAGCTGTTGGAGCTGCCTCGTATACGGCGCATCAGGGACACAACTCTCTTACGAATAATTGCCGCAAAACCATCTATATTTGCGTTCGCAAACATACCTGACGCACTACAGTAGCGAGGCAGCTTCATCAGCACCCTGAAGGCATTGTTGTATAGAACACGCAGGGCATTGTACGATTTTTTCGTATGCTTGACCCATAGGCTGCACGTGTAAAATGATTGGCAAAATGCCCTAAACAACGTAGCTTTTACTTTTGTTGTACAGCGTGCAAACCTACGAGCCAGCATATTAGCTCTAACGGACAAAGCCCTGCGCTCCCTATCCATATCAACATCATCTACAAGCGACTCGGTAACCCAGTGGCCCAGATACTTGAGCTGCGAGACTCTTTTAAGGACACTGCCATTCAGCATGACCTGCGGTACAGTGTCATAAGTTTTAGAACCCGCTTTAAACACCATGAGTTCGCTTTTAATGGCGTTATATCTGAGCCCATGGGTCCCCGCATACCGCTCGCAGATCGAAATCAGTTTTCGAAGGGCACTGATCGATGGACTCAGCAGCACCATGTCGTCCGCGTAACTGATGTTGTTAACAAGAACACCATCAATCGAACATCCCACACCGGTGCTACTGAGTTCACGGATCAGACGGTCAATATACAAGTTGAAGAGAGTCGGCGAGGTTAGCCCGCCTTGCCTTACACCACATTCCAACCCGTACTTAACCGATAGTGACCCCGACCACCGCACAAAATTGCTCTGATTGCCATACCAAAACTTTAGGAGACTTATGTACTCAGAAGGTAGATCCGTATCACTCGACAACTTTTGCCACAACCTGTCGTACGCAACAAGATCAAATGCTTTAGATAAATCTAAGAAGCAGGCATAGACAGGTGTGCTTCTGTCAGTGTAGTATCGGACGGTATGCTTGAGATTCAGTATAGCCATTTCTGTTGACAAACCAGGGCGAAAGCCAAACTGTGCATCATGAAGCTGTAGGTGTTGTCTTAACTGAATATCAATAACACCGTCCAACACTTTAGCAATGACTGTTGCGAGTGATATAGGCCTGTAGTTACTTAATTTAGAGGCGTCTCCAGTCTTGCTCTTCATTATTGGGACAACTATAGTTTTTATCATCGCCTCAGGGAGGTATGAATGCCTTATGCAAAATGTAAACAGCATAGCGAGCACCCTCGGCAAATGAACACCCGCATGCTGCAAGTGTTCTATGCCGAGCGAGTCATGGCCCGGGGATTTTCCTCGCTTCATGTCTCTGATCACCTTGGCAACTTGTTTCGCAGTAATCCGAACAGGCGGTTCCGCAAGACTAGTACCTCCCGCCTCTGTAGTGGTCGTAGCGGGTACCAGTGTAGACAGTACCCTAAAATGCTCCTTGAATAAATTAGCAATTTGGTCGGTGTCACTAACCCCCTCTACACTCACTGGAACACTTGGCTTCGGATTCAATTTGTTGGTCTCTTTCCAAAATTTACTAAAATTTTTAGTGGCATGCTGTGATGCAAGAGAGTCCATCTTTATCTGAGTTTTATTGTCCCTACACCACTTGAGCTGATGTTTAAACCACCTTCGTGAGTTTCGCATTTCATCATAAGTTTGACCGGACTTATTTTTGCCCTGGGCGACCCACTCATGAAACCGAAGCCTAGCCTCCTCATATGCCTGTTTGCAATGCTCGTTCCAGCCTGTCACATACCTATTCTTTTTATTTTTAACAACTCTACTTTTAGAACATGCCACCGCAGCATCCTTAAGCACATTTACCACATTATGGTATAATTTATCAATTATTTGCCTGTGGTCCGTATTATTACACATTACATCTGCACATTTATGTAAATCACAAGGAAAGTTGATATCGCGAAGCTTAGTTGAGCAAATGTGCAAATATTTATTAAGCTGCTCTTTATCTCTTTCGCCCCATAAAGCCTTATCCGGCAATGAGCCTCTTATTTGCACTTTTGGTACCAAAATATTAAGGTCACACAACAGCTCGACAGCGAAATGATCGGAACATGACACCTCATACCGTATACTTGCGCGCAGAACAGTTTCTTTTGCGACTTCCGTAATGATGACATGGTCCAACCACGACGTAGTCCCGTAAGCATTACTAAGGAATGTATATGTACCTGAATCTAGTCCCAAACCTTCTATATCTGCACACGTCCAACGTTGCTCGGCGCAGAACTTCAAAAGCTCATTGCCAAATAAGGCGCCTGGATTAGCGTTGAAATCCCCTAGAATATAAACGGTGTCCGTACCACTAGACTCTATAATAGCACTAATCTCGCCGAGGCAATTCACAAAAATATCAAAATTTTCAGGACTATCCGTTGGCATATATACCGACATCACCAATAACTCACGACCATCTAACACTACCTTAACGGCCACTATACGCTCACTCTCACAGTCCACCACCGAAACCGAATGAAACACGCTTTTACGCCATAGAAGAGCCACTCCAATGCTATTATAAATGGAGTATAATGAAAAAACATCATATGCGGGAAAATAATATTACATTATGGTACAAGTGTGTAATGATGGTGATTACCGCTGAGGCGCCATTGAGACCCGAGCCGTAAGGTGTGGTCGTAAGAAAGCCGAGGACGGTAATCATCAATACACACGTGTATCATACGACGTTTTTCAACACACTTGTGAAGAAAATAATACTAAAAAAATATTTTCAACAGTGAAAAGTTGTGAAAAATTTTTCGCAATGGGGAAAAATTAATCAGTTTTCCTATGCGCGCGCATTAAATAATGGCGATCGGCCATAGACTAAAAGAATGAGGTTCCTTTTTTTTGTCTTTTCGCGAATAGTGTTCTAGCCACTTACAAAATGGGGAATTCAAAGTTTTCTTTATTACAGAGAAAACAAAAGTTATATTTGAGTGAAAGTTTTATTTATTAAAAACGTACAAGTCGAAAATTATCTACTTAAATACGAAGTTGCATGAAATGAGCAAGCAATAGGTACATTAATTTATTTGTACTATTGAACATGATCTTTTTTGTATCGAAACTTTTTTAAGAACAAAGCAACTCAACCAATAAAATAAAAAAGAAAACCTATAACTCACTTGTGAATAAAAGTCACAGTTTGATTACAGGTGTCATTATGTGCCTAATTGCGGTGAAATTAGAGCCATTTTATGAGCAAGTGAGTTGAAAAAATATTTCTACATACATAGATGTGTAACGACTGGAAGGTTTAGGGACTATAACTACACTTATTCAGCAGTTGCAGCAGTAGTTAGTCCCTTAACCTTGCAGTAAATTTGGAACCCGTTTTTTAAAGGTTCACATGATTATGTGGACCTTAAAAGCATCTTTGCACATGTCTATGTCAGTCTTACCTCGATCTCCTTTAAAACCTAAATACGTGTGATTTGTGTGTAATGATGTAGTATAGTGGTGCAGCCTCGGTGCTCTGGTGACGGTGGACAAATAATGACAGACCTTGTCAATTTTCACAGTAAGTTCGTTAATTTCAATAATACTCACTGGGTTAGAGAAGCTTGCTGCGCGATAACATGATTTTGTAGAGTAGTAGAGAGCAGCAGAAGGAAATTATCTCGAATTCACCAACTTTGAGTGGAGTCAGGAGCCCGTCATTTATTAAATCTAGATTTTAATTAAAAAGAGTTTGTTCGTCTCCTTTATCAGAGTGCGATGAAAAAGTAGGTACCTAGTATTTACACACAGACTGCTAGTATCTGTTAATAAAACAAGGCTCATGTATAAACGCCTACCAGAAATGCACATGCTCTGCTACCAATAAATTCGAAATACTTGCCAAAATGGATAAATGCTCACCAAATTGTCTAATATAAAGTACTGTAGAAATGAAGCTATTTTCTTTTTTATTCTATGCCATGAAAATATATAAATTTAATTTCAGGCCAAATAAGATGTTAACAATATTTTATTTCACTTCCAATTTAGTAATTTTTGTTGATTCTTATGAGGCCCGGTCAACGGAAACCCGCTTGTTAGGGCTACTATTTCTGGGTGGTTTTCTTTCTTTCTTCTTCTTCTTACATAAGTAAGCAAAAATATTAGAAATACACACAAAACGTACATTAGTCTGATGAGAAGTATATATTTATTTTGGAACTTAAAACGTTGTAGTTTAGGCATCTCGGTATAGAGAAGGTTTTATTTATATGAAGTTAATATAAGTACCTATTTTACTCGGTACTTATGTTAGGTCAAAAAAATATTTTGGTGAGCTATTTAAACTTTATCTATAAAACAATATTGTAGGCGAGACCATTAATAAGAGGTTGATTGTGAAATTACATAAACACCATGTGTTTACCTTGCTGTATGGAGTTAGGTGGCGGAAATTGATTTAGATAGCCAGAAATTGTTATTTTTTCATAACGTAATATAAAGACGCTATCGGTAGTACCTATAATTACGGAATTCTGACTTTCTGTGTACACCTTAATTAAATGGCATTTGGGCTTATCTGATAGTGGTACGTCGAGTCCTTGTTTTCTATCACTTTGTTTAAAAAAATAAATGCTTTGTATTTGAATGGCATGTGCGAAAATTGCTTTTTTCGGACATTCCCTTCACTTATCTGTGTAACCGTGTCATCAGCTGTTGGTTATATTGTAAAGAATTATTAGTGCAATCATATTAGAAATTGCAAGTATGCAAATAAAATTATTGACGCACGTACCTAAAGGATAGGTACACAGCGTCAGATTTGACATATTTTTATGAAATAACTATATTATTATTATTATAAAATGAAACTTATCCCTAAGTAGGTACGTGGCAATATAACACAACTCACCGGAATGTTAAATTATTTTATTTTTTTATGTAGGGCTAATAACACAAAATTTTAAAGTGACCAAAACGCCTACTTATTCTCAAGGTAGAAAATTACAAATGACTGTTATACAAAAATGATACCTATATTTTTTTAATTAGCTAAACTGTCTTTAGGGTTATATGAAAATATTTGGTGTTCAAAAAGTGCAGTTTATAAATTCTAATAGTTATTGTAATTAACAAAGTTCGTAGACATTATTAATGTCCTTTTCTAAAAAGTTTACTGCCTAGATAGGTAGCATTTCACTTATTTGTATGAAAGTTAACATTTAAATCCAATTTGTTTGTTTGGTATCTGTTTCGGTAAAACTAGTCAATTTTTTCAGATCCATAATGTTAAATTGTTATGATTGCGTGTACATACTGTTTGATTTATTATTTAATTTCTACCTTGTAACCTTCTATATATTTAGAGCTATGATAAGATTATAGTTCTTTCGTATTTAATTTCCTATATAAATTGATAGTGAAAACTTGCGTTCGGTTCTGATAGCTTCAAGTTTTAAATCACTTTGGATGTGATTAACATTTAACCAATTTTCATACCTACAGCCACTAAGTAAATAAACTGTATCTATATTTACTTCGTGCTTACAGCATATAATCATGAATCTGCCTTCCCGTTGTGGGCATGGTGTATGTAATGTATTAAGGCAATGCTGAATCTCTTTCTTAGTCTGTAATAAGGTTGAGGTGTTTTCCCTTTTTTCTATTTCAATTTTTTAGTAAAGTTTCACAAAAATATTGTTTTGATGTCACATGCAATGCAGGTCAGTAATCGATTATGATCAATAAAACTCTTACCTCTATTAAAATTATCTCATGTATGTAGGTAACTAGTTTACTTATTTACATATTTGATATTAATAATGGTTCTAATTGTTTTACGAATTATTTTTACCTTAGGTACCGTCTTGGCTTTGAGTGCCATACTAGATTATTACATGGTTAATTTTATATTTAAGGTACTTATATCAAATGTTATTTACAATTAAGAGGAATGGTATCAGAGAACATTATTTCGTATAAGAAACGCATTTAAGTATAAGTAATATTTTTTTGTATCTAGTTATTGTCAGCACAAATAATTATTTTTTGTATGAAGTATTATGTCACCGTCGATGGAAATCGGACTTTAATCTTAAGTAAAAACTTATTTTAACTACTGCTTGAAACTTTGTGATTTTTATTGCATTATTCGATTTTGAACAATCGAATTAAAAGGAGCTAATATTGTGCACTCCTATTTGACTTGAAATATTAGGTATGCTAAAGTCAAGTCACTGCTTTCTCTTATCATGTTATGCCACTTATTGCATTACGCAACTATATGGATTTCGATAGCATCAGAAAGTTGATGCCGTATTGATTCTAGTTTACATAAATAACATCGCTTACAATTACATGTGTGTAAATTTTAATTTAGCTGGCTAAGCATACATTTTGTCTGTAAAAAGTGATGCACTGAGAGTGGTACAATTATTGATAATAATTACGTTCTGTGTGGATCACAATTTTTAACATGTATGTATGTGTATTGACGTGGATTTTATTAATGTATACCTATTCAATAAAACTGTATACAACAATGCTTTTTTTATTTCTAAGGATAGCCTCATCTACTGAAGTCGTAATAATCGCACTATTAATACATATATTCCATTATACAAGCAAAACGTGTTTCTTCGTCTCAAGTGAATAGGTAGGTACCTATATTATCACTTATCACCTTTGTGTTTCAATAAAGTCCGTCTGCTAGCAAGCAATTCACGGCGCGCCGCATGATGTTAAATTGGTTAAACGCAGCGGAAATTTAATCAATTTTTACAATGTAGGGCAAAGGCATCTTTTTAACAGAGAAGAAACGACCATAGGATTGCACACTGAAGAACTCAATGAGAATTGCGTTAGCGTTACGCATATTATATGTATATACGCACATTCAGGCGCCACCTATTAATGGATGGGAAATTTTCGCACGAAACGTTTGGCAGTAGGTAAGTACCTATGTCCATTATGCCATACAATACATATTTAATTTGACTCTGTCTAGTTCGAAACATTCAAATTAGAAACGTTTTGTCAATGCGTTTTAAATCTTATTTAGACGACTGTACAGTCGCAGTCAGATAATATATTGTAGCAGACAAGGTGACCAAATACTTCTGAACAATTTATAATGTCAATAAGTTCCATACACCTACAAGTTACCATTAATATCTGAGCAGATACTTGTCAATAATTTCTATACACACAACCAATGATATAATACACTTAGATGCGTTACCCGCGCTCAATAATGGCAATATCAAGGCAATTGCCGGGGTTTCACTTAGTCACGTACAGTCAACAGCAAAAGTAGATGATTAAAATCAGAAATTCAGTACTAATGAACGGAGTTCGTGTCAGAACTGTGGCGTCGAAGTGATTCAAAAGTATGTGTGTGACAATCACATACTTTTAATAAATAAACTAGTAATAAATTATATAAATAAGTGTTAGTAAATTAGTATTGAATTTCCGATTTTGATCATCTACTTTTGCTGTTGACTGTACCACCCAGTGTCGCGGCTATACGTCAGTATCGCTCGTAATTCACACATAACTGACGTAACAAAATTTGTATGTTTATCTTTTTCTAACAGATGTACGCTATATGCTTCTGTCCTTTTCTTTGCACTGTATAATTGTATGTGCCTATAGGTATGTAGATATAAAATTTTGCGCCGTTTTAAAGTGCACTAATGTTCGTGTATGATGCGTCTATTTATAATACGTCATTGCACACAACTAACCAAAAATATCTGAACACTTATTACAACGTCAAGTGTATGTCAATAGTTTTGGCGAACGAGCGCCGCAAACTATTATTCATTTACACCAACAATATATTATTTTTCGTCTATTTTACTATGCGTTGTAGGTCTATGGGAATGCGTCGCGTCGTTTGTGTCAGGCCCCCCTCTCTCCCTTCCACGAAACGTCTGCCGGCAGAACTCAATAGAAGTATTAGGTGTGTAAATATGAAATTGCCGTTTTGTACTGAAAAATTCAAACATTTTTTTTAAGGTAAAATATGTATATTTATTTAATCAAAGTATTCACCCATATTGTATATTCATTTCGGCCATCTCATGGGATGGTCATTTATGCCTTTGCGGTAGAACTCTGGGGACAATGTGAAAATTCGAAGAGAGCACGTCGACCACAATAAAATCACCAGTTTAAAAACTTTCCAGGTAAAACTACCAAATAACTGGACTAACCACAGATAGCCGTTCTTGGTTCGTCCTTTATATCACGCAGTAACGAATTAGGTAAGCTCAGTGTTTGTGTGCGTAGATACACTTGACGTTGTAAGTGTTCAGATATTTTTGGTTAGTTGTTTGTACAGAAATTATTGACAAGCATCTGCTCAGATATTAATGAAGTAATGAATGTTCAGATATTAATGGTAGGTAATTTGTAGTGTATGGAACTTTTTGACATTTTAATTTGTTCAGAAGTATAATTTGGTCACCTTGTCTGCTACAATATATCTGACGGCGACTGTACCTACCTACTTATGTTTTCTTTTTGCAATCAAGAGTTCTTTCAGTAAGACGAAATACTAATTAAGTACGGTAATTATAGGAAATTAACGGCCGTTACCTAGGTAGATAACGGCCGTACCCAATAATCTATCTATCGCCAATTTTGGCATACTGATGACAAAATCTCTGCTTGTGACGACGCTTGTGATAATTAGAGGTTAACGAATCTTACCGGCCCACGCTATCTATATGGCTTACTACGGATAGCTATTTGTATAAATCTCAATACTGTGCTAGTTACTTATACACTACTAATTATAACTTAATCCAGTAGGTAATTTAAGAATTTAAACATACAGAAGTTTTTATAATCACGTTGTTTATAAAAGTAAACTTGGTTGAAACGGAACGCACGGGAGGGTCAAGTACAGCCATTTCACACTCGGTAATTTGTTCAGATTTAGAATACTTCCACCAGCCATTCTGATATTAGGTTGGCGGCTCACATATGTACCATTTCTAAAAACAGGTTTTTAAATAGTCTATTACTTCAAATTGTAAGGTCGTACGTGTAACTATTCGGTACATTGCTCTCACGCCTTTCGCATGATAGTCGTATGACTATCATGCGAAAGGCGTGCGAAACCCGTCATTCTAATGCATACAATGCAATATTTTCGTCAATTCAATTATTGATAAAGGCTATTCCTTTATCAATAATTGTGAGACGCCATTCAAAGATAGACAGAAATATACTGTCTATCATCAATAACGATCTATCTTTATCGGAAGATAGGTTTTTGAGTTCGACCGTAAGACGTCACGTCACAGACGCTACATCGGAAGCATAAACTGGACCTATTAAGTGTCCATTTCCAGCATAAAACAGCGCCGCAACTTTTGCAATGCAGGTGCGTAGTTATGAGAGCAAAACATAAATAAAACCACACCAAACGTTTTCAGTTCTGTATTGCGACAATATGGCGATAGTCCAGTAATAATGTGACAAAAATTACTCATACGGTTATGTATGAAGTCAATTAGTTGAATTCAAATGAGATCAATATTAATATTATTTCCTCCAAGCATTTGATATTGTGAACAAAGACAAACAAAAAGTAAATAGGTACCTACCTCAAACATAGTTATTTATAAAATGTAAAGTCATCTAAAAATTCAACTAAGAATATTTCTAGCTTAGAACTAGTACTTATTAGGTATTACGGCAGGACTCGAGTATAAAAATAATTGAAGCGATGATTTGTCCAAACGTCAACTTATCAGGCTGACATGTACCTGCAATCAAAATAAAAGTTATAAGTACAATAGATGTCACTTATTGTTATTCTTTATACGATGGGAAATCGGTAGGGATGAATAAATAGTTAGCTAGGTACCTATTTGATTGTGATGACCAGTGTGTCTATACTGTTACAATCTCCCTCGGTGAGCACCTAGGTGAAGTGAGCTATGATACGTCCCGATGCTAGGAATTTACAAAGCACTACAATCGGATGACAGCTCACTTCACCTAGGTGTTCACCTAGGGAGATTGCAACAGAATAGCACTGCTGGTGAGTGGAATTTGTAAACGAATGACAAAAAGCCGACCAAAAGCAAATGTCTGATGTCATTTTATAAATAATCGCAGTGCATTATTTTGAAATATTATGCGTAAGCGCAACCCTCTTTCCATATCATAAACAAAAGCAGCTCAGCAAGTTTTAACAATGTTTCCCCCACACCTAAATGTTGACCCATGCAGAACCAGCCCAAGTATATAGACGGGACCTTATACAAAGAGTTTTTGGCAACGATCGCAGCAGTAATTCAACTACAATAATTATGCAACATGTACCTACCTATCTACCTAATTTTATTTCACTGAGCACAATACTAATATACTTAACGTATGATATTAAGTACTATTAACGTAGGTATAACTTATGATTAAGTATTTGCTTTTGTTAGCTATTTAACAATAGGTACTTTATTAGCAATTATTATAATTATGTTGTTTTGAAAGATATTCTTTTGTTTGTTACCTTTAGGTAGGTGCATAGTCATTTATTTGTGGAAGCTTGTAGGTACTCCAATATTTGCAATAGGTAGATGGAAATAAAGAATAAATTGATTTTAGACTGTTAATTTTCCTAAGAATAAATAAATATGAAACTTTATAGTTCTAGGCGCACTTGGCGGGCCCAAAATTATGCCTGCATTTAGAGCTAAACATTTAGGTATACCTAAGTATAATAAGTACTTAGTACTAAGTTTAAGTATTATGTAAAAATAATGGGAAAACTGACTGAAGTTATACGCAACGGTCCCCTCATCGTGAACAACGAAAAACATTGAAATCAAATTAAGGTCTGTTATGTTGGGAAACAGGGACACAGCATTGATACACGGTGTTCGAGCAAAGACTGATTTATTATATTTAATATGTATTTCTCCTGCCTACCTTCACATGCGTTAAAATACTATTGATTGTGATTTCCTTATACCTACAAGGTCTTTTAATATAAGACCTTAATATTATTAATGATCTCTGAGACCAACTTGCCGGGGAGAAAATTAAAAATTGAATCAGGCCTATATATTCTGTAAGCAGGTAGGGCCCCTCCCTACCTGCTTATAGAAGATTTATACCTTACCTTTACCTGGCTAGTTCTAACAGTTTTTGGAAAGAAAATATGATCAAGGAAAACTACAACGTATTTCTTGATTTTTAAATCGTGCTATCTATCTAGCTTTTCATGCATATTTGGAAAATTGATAAGAATATTTGAAAATATTTTTTTTTTAAAACAAGTCGCAAGTGCAATTTTAAAAACAAGTCGCTCGTTACATCTTATCCCCGTATTTAAGGCTAGTTGTAACAGCCGAGGGCATGTAGTAACACTTAAGTTACTGAAATACTTGCTCAGGTTAATTGAATATTTTCCTAAAATATTAAGATACAAAAGTATTTCACAACAATCATATACTCGTATATAAACAAAATGTGTACTTATAGTGCTAGAAAACCGCTTAGTAACATTCTACTAGTTGACTTGTTATATTCTCTTATTTTATTCATTAGTAAAAATTAATAAAAGTACTAGCTGACCCTGCAAACGTTCCTTTGCCATATTAATAATATATATATGTGGGGGGACATTTTCACACACGGCCATCTGATCCCAAACTAGGGAGACCCTGTACTATGGGTGTCAGACAGCTGATATACATAGGTACACAAATACATTTTTTTTTAAATATATACATATATAGATAAACAACACCCAGACACAAAGCAAACAAGTGCTCATCTCACAAATGTTTACCCTGGCGGGAACCGAACCCGCAACACGCTGTGCAGCAGTCGATCGCTTAGCCACTGCGCCAACCGTGCCGTCACCATTAAAAAACAGCTTACGACCTATTCTTAGACCTACCAAATATACAAAAAACCGGACAAGTGCGAGTCGGACTCGCCCACTGAGGGGTTCCGTGCAAATTCCGTGATTTGGTCACCCAGACAATTATGACCGCGCCGCATACCTCGATGATTTATTACGTACTTTAAATAAAGACTATACTTTTTATGATTTAATTGCAAATGTATAGTTTTCAGAGTTTTCCCTGTACTTGCAGTATAAGACGATATTAATTGCCAAATTTCATAGTTCTAGTGTCGAAATATACGTTTAAGACGATATTACTTGCCAAATTTCATAGTTCTAGTGTCGAAATATACGTTTTTTGCGGCATATACGGCCGTATCTTTTTTTTCACGTTAACTTAGAAGTTTGTTTTTTTCACAGCTTCAAGGGACTGTAGAGATGAGTAAGTATATGGTTTTAATATCAACTCGATACCTCCACGCGTTCCGGAGATAAAGGGTTTTGATAGACAGACAGACAACAAAGTGATCCTATTAGGGTTCCGTTTTTTCCTTTTGAGGTACGGAACCCTAAAAAATCATAAAAATCGGTCAAGTCGTTTCGAGGTTTCATTTAGAATAACAATATTAATAATCAGTCTAATGAGAACTGTACCCATTCTTCACCTGAATCTCCACAACATTTTTTTTTGTGACTATTCTTGCTTGACTTCAACTTTGTAATAAAAACAACGTAATTTTGAATAAAATACACACTACCGATACAAAATTAAAAACATTAAAAAGTATTTTGGATAAAAATAATAATGAGAAGGTACTAAAATGAACCCACATCACAAAATACTTAAGGGCGCGTATTCGATTTAGCGCAACTCAAAATCTAAACGATTGCTAGAACGGCGTAGCAGCATTGGTACACACTAGTACAATACAATGGTCTGTTTGTGTGCATCAGAAAAAAGAATACGCACAAAATAGGGTGGAGTCTCTTAGTATCGGCCCCCTCCTAATATCGGCCTATTCGAGAAAATGGAACATAACTATAAAAATAGGCCTAAAATCATAATAGGTTTTATGCAAAAAGCGACTCTATATCCATACACATAACCTCCCATATTTTGGTGCGGGTGCCTCAACTTTTGAACGTTCAGTTGGCAATAGAGTACGCGCAGGTGCGGGCGTGCGTCGTTTGTTGGCATTGCCGAGTCAAATCCCTGAGTCGACGCATTGCGTTGATAAGTATTTGAATGGAATTAAACATACCTATGGTATTTTATTATATTAATTTTTGAAGAAAAATAGCCAAAGTACCGTTCAGATAGCATGTTTTTACATTTATTTGTCTTTTTTATGAAATAATCGCGGGGTCGAGATTAGGGATCTGAATTATTGATAAATCTCAATATCGGCCTGGTGGCCGATATTGGGGAAATGCATGAAAACGTTAAACAATATGTTTAGCTATTTTATATGTTAACAGTAACATTAATAAGGTTAAAAATGAAACAACAGCTCAGTTTGATCACTAGATCCTTACGTCGGCCGCCTAAAAATGATTTTTATCAGCTACGGCCGATATAAAGGGAATTGATGCGTAATAACGGACACCATAGTATTGGGTACCTACTTTCCTACTACCCTTGAACTTTACAATAAACAGGGTCGTGGTACAAAATGAACAACTACCTACCTACCAAGGAAAAAAAGAATTGAAGGGAAGACATAAGTTTAGAAAAGGAGAAAATTCTTTGTGCTGGCTGTAAAGAAGAACTAAGTAGTGATGTCGAAGAAGATGAAGACAAAAATATTGGATGCAACATATGCCCCAAAATGGTACCACTTAAAGTGTACAGTTCATCGTGGGTGATATTAAATTGATGTGGCTAAAGAAGATTTTACGGTTTAGTGCATTTAAATTGAAGATCCTTTAAGTAAAGTTAAGTTTCCTGTTGACTTTATTTGGTAATTATTTTTATTTATAATAATTTGTTTTTGGAGTTCCTTTCTTTATTTGTCTTAAGAATGTTGAATCATTGCATGATCTAAAAAATAAAATAATTTCTGTTCTTATAAACTAAAGATCACAATGATTCAACATTCTTAAGACAATTTAAATAAAGAAAAGAACTCCAAAAACAAATTGTGTATAATAAAAATGAATCCTTGTTCGTTAGTCTCGTTATAACTCGAGAACGGCTGGACCGATTTGGCTAATTTTGGTCTTGAAATATTTGTGAAAGTCCAGAGAAGGTTTAAGCGGTAAGAAAATTGATAGGACAACGTCTGTCGGGTCAGCTAGTCATAAATAAAAATAATTACCAAATAAAGTCAACAGAAAACTTAACTGTATATTAACAGAAATTATTTTATGATAGCTAATAGTTAAAAAAAGTGATTTATACCTGAGTTGAAACATAAAACGTTATCATTTTTTACTTTAGTAGTTTTATTGACCTTATTTCACCTTAGAAAAGGTATGCCGATATTAGGGTCACAGGCGGCGGATTTTAGGGTGTTAGAGGCCGATATTAAGGGAAATCGACATACTCGGAAAAAAACATCTATATTATCAAAAATAACAAATTATTCGTAATTTTGCGAATGTAGTAATAGAGTTTCAGTATCCTTCTACCCAAAAAAGTCATTGCAAGAAAGCATAAGCTATTAACGCAAAAATTACAAGAAGTCAATGTTCAAAAAAAGTTGACATGGCCGATAATTGGTGCCACCACCCTAAGCACGAATCATTGAAATTGATCGGCAAACGTCAGCGCGCGAGGTTTTAAGCCCGTCACAGACGTAGCTATAATCAAGGCATATTACTATCAGCTATAATATATATTTTAACTACGTCACCAAAATATGTGGACAGATATAGCAAGGCATATTAATATAAATTTCAAAAATGTGAAACAAACAACGATCGCAGACGTAATAAGGGCGAAAATATATTATTATATTATAGCTACCGTGTGTGGTGTGGTGGCTAGCTATAATATATATTATAGCTACGTATGTGACGGGCTTTACCGTGCTTTTTAAAACAATTGTCTAAAATAAATGAGTTCGTAAGAGGAACTGAAAAAAATTGTGTATAATGAGCATAATCTTTATTTTCATAAAATAAATAAATCAGTAATTATGTTTCTATTCAAATACTGGTGAAAAAAAAAAGTTGAAGAGTATGTACCGATTTTGTACTTTTTAAATACTGTTTTTTAATATCTAATAATAATATTTTCGTAATTTTGGCTATGTAATGTACTTTGAGTCTGTATATCTTGTTGGAAAAATGCATAAAACATAATATTTTGGCATACTGTAATGATTGTATACGTCCTCCAAGTTAACTCGGACGTCTATTTTCGTAAAACGCTAGGAAAGGATTATCTTCGCTTTAAAAAATCATTATTAAAAATTATACTTTTACTCTGTAGTTCCCTAAATCAAGACTTAATCTTTCTAAAACTATAATTGTCTTTAAATAATCTGCTCACATCATTACGATATTGCTCTGGGCAAAACGCGAAAACATGAAGTTTTCGTCACGAATCGAATACACGCTCTTAATAGTACCTACTACATGCCATGCCACATACAAATATTTACGAATACGATTTTCAAATGCCAGTTTATAACGGCCATTGAATGCGGCCAACGGAACACCCGTGTAATAGAACACAAATAAAAGGATACATTAAGTCGAAAATACTGCACTTAAACGTTGGTTTACTAGGTTAAAATTGAGTGTTACTGCCCCTGATACAACTAGCCCCCGCTCCCTACCTAATCGTTGCCGATTGTGAAACATCAGTACATATCTGAATAACTGACCCCTAGCAGACCCTTAAGGTCCGGTAAGGTTCTTAAGAGTGTTACTACACCAATCGATCGATCGTTGATCGATGCCATCGATCGACATCGATCGACGTCGATCGATTGGTGTAGTAGCTTTAATTGATCGACGGATACCGGTCGTCTAACAAATCGATTGATTGCCGGTCGACGTCGATCGATTAACAGCAGCGGTTGATAATCCATCAGTAATAATAATTAATAATGAAGCAGCTCGATCGACGTCGACTAATAAATTCTACCATCGATCGATGCCGTCGATCGACGATCGATCGATTGGTCTGGTAGAAACTATCGATCGACGTCGACTAACCCATTCTACCATCGATCGATTGGTCTGGTAACACCCTTAGGTTCCGAGGTAATAAAAATACAAGGAGTTATAGCAAAATTAAAGCCATTCCAAGGAAGAAGAGGATGTTTAGGGCAGTAGTTAGAACCTACTTAGATACTAATTAGATACATACATATAACACAACACATTAAATAATGTTTGGTATTTGCGCCAAAATATGATAGACACCGGCAGTCAGGCAGTGGATGGATGCGGGCGGGATGTCCACCCAGTATTAGGTATATAGGGTGGCGATCTCTAGGGGAGGCCTACGTTCAGCATTGGACGGCAATAGGCTAATAAAATAATGATGATAGACACCCGGTAAGTCTATGATAGGTATGGATCGGAACAGGGAGTCTAAAAAGGCCACTTTGGGTGAAACATCTGTAATATGAATCATTTGACAGATCGTTGCAGAACTTAAGCAGCTTCTGCTAAAAGTCAGAAAATAGTTGTTTTTAAGGTTCCGTATCTTACCAATAAGGAAAAAACGGAATCCTTATAGGATCCCTTTGTTGAATGTCCGTCTGTCTGTCAAGACCCTTAATCTCGGGAACGCGTGGAGGTATCGAGTTGAAATTAAAATCATATACTTAGGTCCACGGTCCCTTGAATCTGTGAAAAAATCAAACTTCTAAGTTAACGTGAAAAAAAGATACGGCCGTTTATGGCGCAAACAACGTACATTTCGACACTTTCCAAGGGAATCAAAATTTATATTGTACTACTTCCCGTTGACCTAGAACTATGAAATTTGGCAAGTAATATCGTCTTATACTATAAATACAGGGAAAAGTCTGAAAACTATACATTTGTAATTAAATCATTCAAAATATATTTTTTAAATGAAAACGAGCTTCACATTCCCAAACAAACAATATTAAATAGGCTTCTGTGCAATAATCCAAGATGGGCGAAATTATTTTATGGACGACGACTTTCTTTACTTTTCGATTTATATAAGTTCCATATTACATCTGACAGTTTTGAAAATTCGTAAAATGGTCCAATAAGGAGAATTGCTTAGATGTCAATTATATATGCAATTTTAGAAGTTATTTGGGAAGCAACATCTTTAGTTCATTTTCGCATTTTACTTGATTGATGTGAGTTATTCTGCGTGAAAATTGTAGCCAGTTGACTTAAAACATTGTAGTGACGTACAGTAATGGCAGACTTGGGTTTGTACTAGTTTTTTTTTTGGGGCACAAATCACGGCTAAATCGAGAAACATGAAATTATGCTTCGAAATGATGGAATTATCGATCGAGATTTCGTTGCACTCTATTAAAAAATATAAATCTTTATTGTTTAATATTTTTGCGTATATTTGGTAGCTCTTAAGGCTATTTTATTTTATTTTTAAGGTAAAATTAAGTTAGCCGGGTTAGCTATATAACTATATACCTATTGTTTTTTTGAGGACGTGTTTTTTTAGTAAGTAGATAATGTTATGAAACCACTTCCAGTACAATTTTATTATTATTTATTTATTTATTTTATTTATTTATCAACATACTTACATCTACCATTACAGCTAACCAATGCGGTAAATGCAGCTTAATTAATACTTAATTTAATTGTTAATTATAACTAATACCTATAACTAATAAAGTCTTCCCTTCCAGATTTATTTAAGATCTGTGTCGTTGCTAGGTTACTGTACAGAACTAGGCAAACCCTACCAATAGGTATCTTACAATAGGTGCGGATGGCTGTTAGACGTCCAATTGTCCTATATTGAGATACAATTCTCTAATAAGCTATTACAAATTGGTAACCACGTCAATGGCAAATAAAATAGTATCATAGTTGAAAACGAGGATTTTTTTATGTAGTGCACTTTAAGTGCTGGCAAATAAATGGATACGTTAATACTACATAGAACGAACGGGCTATCCGCTTATCGGTCTCAACATTTCCTGTCTCAATACAAACTCGATACATCCTAATTGATTCTACTCACTACTCCTACAATGCTTTGTGACTTTGTTCGAATGTCCGAGTCACTGCGCAGTCCATGAGCGTAAAAAACATGATGCATTTTGCAAATAATTCCCGTGTGGTTATTTAGATGATGAATATTGTGGTCGATTTGTCAGCTAAGTTCTGTCAACTTTCGGTACAATACTCTGTGTTACAACAAACGTAAACGGCAAAGGGAAAACGCTATTATGGAAATGATTTAATTATTTACTTACCTAGGTGCATTATAAATCTCACCACGGGAAATACTACCGGGAACCTACAAGTAGTTACTTTTTAAATTGACGTAGGTCGTAGGTATTGACAGTGACACCAGTACACCACGCTGCCTTTGTCTGTAGTCAGAAAATGTCTCGTTTTACTCGACTACGGCGAAGCAAACCAGAGGGTCATGATTTTGACCGGTAGGATGTATGTTGGTATCTATATAGGTTCATCTGTTCCTTCATAACTTCTGAGTTTTGGACAAAAAAAAGGAAGTCTTTCGCACACACTGCAATTTAAAATGCGTACTTTTTAAGAAAAGTTTGTTTGGAAGAATGTTCAAATTTATCTAAAACCCGACTACCTACCAAAAAATTACGCTCTCAAAGCCGTGGTCGTATGCCTACCCTAACAAAAAAAAATTTTTTTTGCAAAGAAGACAACTGCCTTCAAAAACCAAAAAGTGAAAAATAATTTAAAACAGAACACACATGACTTTAGTTTCGGAAGTCGGTGGCTTGGCTGTTCTATTTGTTGTTTTGTATTGCCACCGACTTCCGAAACTTAAGTCATGTGTGTTCGGTTTTAAAGTTATTTTTCACTTTTTGGTTTTTGAAGGCGTTTGTCTTTTTTGTAAAAAAGCTTTTTTATTTTACGCTTTTCGGTACCTTCTTATCAACCAAATCCATAAAGAAATGGCAACACAGTTAAAACAGAGATTGAAAGTACAAGGTGAGAACATTATAACATCCATGTATATTTTTTTGCTTTCTGACGATTTTTTCAAAAAGTGCTGTATCAATTTCGATAAAATGTGTATGGGACCACCCTTGAGGCATACCCTAACCATAAAAAAAAGAATTTTCAAAATCGCTTTACATTTGCCGGAGAAATCGCGTACCTAACAAATATACAAAAAAAAAAAAAAAACAGAAGAATTGAGAACGTCCTTCTTTTTGAAGTCGGTTGAAAACAATACAAACGTGTACGTGACCACGACTATCCTCAGAACATCACCTTGCATGACCGGGTAGGTCTGAATCTTGGACATGTTTTTTGTTTATGAGACTAATAAATACATACTATACCTACTTATTACAATATACCTAAGTACTACTTAATTAATCGACCTTGAATAAAATCGATTGATTTTGAAATAACGACATCAAAAAATGGGTTTTTATCAATTTAAATCTTTGATTTTTAAAATAACTTCTTATCTTTGACTTTGATGACAATAATTGCTATCACATAAAACATAATTTGCAGGGACTTAGATTATCTAGTTACAATGCTTTTATCTAAACACTAGTTTACGGGAGCCGATACTTTAAGATTTCATATCGATATAAAAAAGTTGAGAAATCATCCAAAACTACCTCTTGTCTTGCCTTTAGCTATATTATTAGGTAAACTTAGGAACAAAGCTTTGTTCGTTTACTAGCTATCTGTCAACCCCTTCAAACCTAACCTAATCGAAAGTCAGGGGGTCCCGAGTTCTAGAACTTACATTGCTCGCTCTCCGTTATCCCATTAAGAGGATTGTAAGGCTGTAAATTTTCATACAAAAAGCGATAATATTTTACCCCCCGTAAACTTAGTCCAACTTTCATATTTTTTTGAAATATTGTAGATATAATGAAAAACTAGGTCTGTACGTTTTTATTTTAAAGAAATATTGCGAACGATAGAAGTAATTTATCATCTACATATCTACATTTTTGTAATTAAACTATACTGAATTACCTACCTAAAAAGCAAAACGTGCAGACCTAGATTAAGGTGTACTGAATCTAATGAGAGAGAATCCAAAATTGTCTCATTTCGTGAAGGTTTAGGGCGAGAAAAACGTTATCGCCCAAAACCATATTTCAAAAAGGAAATGTAGGTATTTGCCTCATAGACTTGCAACTCTCCCTATCGCACGATATGAGTTGGGGGGCAGAGGCATATTGTATTTGTATTGTTCACCCGGAGGGAAGCAGAGCGAGCGGTATGAAACAGATAGCTTTTTGGAAATATTTATAACTATGCCCCAGGTCTTGTAAATATTAGAAAATGTCGATTTTGATGAAACTTGCATTCCCTAACTGGAAGTAAATCTAGGCCTATGAAAAAATGGTCACAATTCGATTAATAGATTAAGAGAAATGGGTGGACAAATATACAGCAATAAAACAAATTGTAAATTGTTATGCTGGCACTTCACATGGCGTGTTTGTACAAATATTCGCCTTATTTGGATAATACAAAATTTTCCTTATAATAAGTGATATAAAGTCGATTTTGTATTATCCAAATAAGGCGAATATTTGCACAAAAACGCCATATTCACATGGCGTGTGCCAGCATTATACATACATATATACACAACGTAGTTTTCGTGAATAAACATGATAACTACCTCGGTTCTTATGTTAGATTTTATGTCAACGATTCTGTTTTTTAAACAAATCTACTCTACTAACGTTGATTTATCTTGGATTCTTAGTGTTAACCATGGTTATAATAATAGATAATAAGATCAGCCTATTGTTGTGCCACTACAGGGCAAATGTTTCTTCTCATACAGAGAACGCACGAGTATTGATCATCATCACGCTAGCTCAAGGCGGATATAATTACTCTACTGACTACTCCCTACTAATCTATATAATATCTAATATATAAAATTCTCGTGTCACAGTTTTCGTTCCCGTACTCCTCCGAAACGGCTTGACCGATTCTGATGAAATTTTTTGTGCATATTGGGTAGGTCTGAGAATAGGCCAACATCTATTTTTCATCCCCTTTTTTCACCCCTTTTTCATCCCCCATTAGGTCGATCGGGACAGGACAACGTCTGTCGGGCCAGCTAGTATATATATAAAAGCGAAAGGTCATCAACGGTTTCCAGTCTGACCCACGATACATCTCGTCTGGTGTGCCTCAGGGGTCTCATTTGGGGCCCGTCTTATTTAATTTCTTCATTAACGATATTCCCAGCTGTTTTCAATATTCTGTTATCTTTATGTACGCTGACGATTTAAAATTTGTTAGAATCGTTAAATCAAAGGATGATGCCTCCGCGCTACAGAGCGATTTAGAAAGACTTGTGCGATGGTGCCAAACTAACAAGATGCATCTAAATCCACGTAAATGTCACCATATTAAATTCACCCGGAAACATTGTCAAATAGACCATGACTATTACATCGAAGGAGTAAAAATTGCTGAACTGGACACAATAAAGGACCTTGGCGTTGTGTTCGATCGGAAGTTGACTTTTATTCCACAGATAGACAACATAATAAAAAAATCCTCAAAAATGCTGGGGTTTTTATAAGAAACTCCAAGCAATTTAAATGTTGTAAAACCAAAATTATGCTTTATAATTGCTTAATTCGAAGCATATTAGAGTATTGTAGCGTTATCTGGCGTCCACACTATGCCACACACTCGTTGCGTCTAGAACGCGTTCAAAAACGTTTTCTATGGCACCTGGCGTTTTCTAGCGGAATAACTAAGAAAGTCCGTTCGTACAGTAATCGACTGAATCACTTTAAAATGGTTTCGCTAGACAATCGCCGACTTGTTAGTGACGCAATGTTTGTGTGCAAAGTAATCCACCACAAAATTGACTGCCCTAAAATATTGCGTACCTTTAATTTCCGTGCACCCTCAAGAATTCCTCGCAGTGCAATAACACCACTTTGTCCGCCTCAGAGAAGAACGGTTCTAGGCGCCAATTCGCCCTATGCAAGGTTAAGCAAGGTTGTAAATAGCTACAGTGATCAAATTGATTTGCACTTTGATAGTTTGGGCAAATTGAAAGCCAATCTTCTTAAGTACCTTCCTACCTGAATACACCACCATAATCTTGCTTAAAAGGAATGCTCTTTTTAGGTTCTTTTGTTATATAAACCGGATTAATTTAATAAAACTAGATTAGTTAATTTATAAAATTTTGTACAACTTCTTATGCATGCGGAGTTTACCTGTAAGTGATTGTTGCACTGCTGCATATATATTTTTGCATGTTACCCATAAGCATGTAATCAGTGTAAACAATTGTTGGTGAACCAATAAAAAAAAAAAAAAAAAAAAAAAAAAAAAAAAAAAAAAAAAAAGGTCATTCACTCACTCATCACGAAATATCGAAAACCGCTTGACATATTAAGATGAAATTTGGCAGGGCAGTAGTACATAGTTAGTAGACGTCCGCTAAGAACGGATTTTGCGACAGGGCCGGATTAAGGACGTCTAATGGGTCCTGAAAGTTTGTATGAAAGTCTTTCATTGTTTGCGCTACAAACTTGAAATTCGGCAGAGAGGTAGTTAATAAGTAGTAGACGTCCGCTAAGAACAGATTTTGCGACAGGGCCGGATTAAGGAGGTCTAATGGCTCTCGCAAGTTTGTATGAAAGTACTTCATTTTTTGCGCTACGAACTTGAAATTGGGCAGAGAGGTAGTTAATAAGTAGTAGACGTCCGCTAAGAACAGATTTTGCGATAGGGCCGGATTAAGGAGGTCTAATGGCTCTCGCAACTTCTTATGAAAGTCCTTGATTTTTTTGTGCTACAAACTTACTTTTTGCTAGGGAGGTAATTTATAGTTAATAGACGTCCGCTAAGAATAGACTTGGGACAGGGCCGGATTGAGGAGGTCTAATGGTTCTTGCAAGTTTGTATGAAAGTCCTTCATTGTTGTGCTATGATATTTAGCAGGGAGATAGTTAATATTTAGTACACGTCCGCTAACAACGGATTTTGCGACAGGGCCGGATTAAGGAGGTCAAATGGGGCTCTCGAAACTTTGTATGAATGTTTTGATTCATTTGTGAACTACCGAGCTGAAATTTAGCAAGTCTAGAGTTTATGAGTAGGAGACATTTGCTAAGAAAGAGAATTTTGTGACAGCCTGGACTTGCTCTCGCAACTTTATATATATAAATCCTTTGCTTTTTGTACCCGTAAATTAGTAGAGAGATAGAATATAACCTAACTCTGTGTTCAACAATCATTTATTTATGACTTATAATACAACAAATAGAAAATACAACTTAATGAAATTCAAACGAATCGAGGTCTTAATATTTTTTAGTTATTACATTCATGAAGTTATTGCTCAAATATTTCTTTGTATTTTCCTCTGGGTACTACTGTGACGCTTTTTTTTGGTTAAAAGTATCTTATAGTACGTAGAACCTGGTATTCAAATATCACTATATTAATTACAAAATTCCAGACAATATTTTATACATCTTTGTTTATCCCACATTGACCATCGTTTTCTGTAAAACTATAGATTTAATATTAGAAAGCTCACATTTAAAATCTATACTATCCATCCCCTCTACAAACATACAACAGTTTCGAGTAGACTTAAGAGTCGGAAAAGTTTTCTCCGCAGCACACAGGCCACCCAGGACCGACCACGTACGGTCAGACGAAAGTTGTGAAAACATCAGCCACCGCCACTGAACTTCTTTCAACCCAGGAACACTTGGCACTCGGAAGCCACCAGTGTACCCAGTGTGAGTGCGGTGCTGCTGACCAGACAATGGCCCACTTACTGCATTGCCCGTCACCTGCACCTTAGAAGACATTAAAAACGCCACTAATGCTGCGATGAATGCAGCTCCTACTGGGCCCAAGCATTCTAACCATGGATATCGAGTCTAACACAAAAACAAAGAACACAACCATCGATTCGAAACAAAGAAGACCACTGTATCATAATCACAAATGCCATCTCTTTAAATATATAATGAATTAAATTAACTGCAGCCTGAAAATATAACTATAAATGTGGCGTGTAGGTAGGTTGTAGGTTTTTCGAAAATAACAACATTAGTAGTATTATTTTACAAATTGGTGCCTTAAAATAGGCACCAATTTTCTGTTGACTGAAATATAACAATAGTTTGCGTTCAACATCATTTAAACTTCATATCTTCATAACCACGCGAACGAAGTCGCGGGCAACAGCTAGTCTATATAATAAAAATGAATCGTTGTTCGTTAGTCTCGCTAAAACTCGAGAGGGGCTGGACAGATTTGGCTAATTTTGGTCTCGAAATATTTGCGGAAGTTCAGGAAAAGTTTAAGCGGTAAGAAAATTGAAAAATCAATTGACAGGACAACGTCTGTCGGGTCAGCTAGTAATATTATAAATACGAAAGTTTGTGAGAATGTATCATGGATGTTTGTTACTCTTTTACGCTTAGACGGCTGAATACAATTTACCTAGCTGTAATTTGGCACACATATACATAGATATTGATCTGATTTGAAACTGGATAATTTAGGAGTTTTTCTGAAGTTTATTCAGACGAAGTCGCGGACAGCAGGTAGTTGAATTATAACCAAGAAATTATTCATTCAATCAAAATTATGGGTGATACCCTATTTCTCCGAGTTCCAAGTTCCCCAGAGCTTATATTATTAAATAAAATTGTACGATTCTGTCTTGACCGAAATCTAGAATGGTACAGTCACCGAATCAATGCTTACGTAAGTATTATTTACTGATATTTGTATTTCTTTAGAGAATCAATGGGGTAAAAATGTAATATGTATTTTCATTGCAATTTACGCTTAATTCATTAAATATTATTGACATTGTGCAATACTGATAAGTGATAGATAACAAACGACGTTGTTCTGTACTTCAATAACAAATAGGCGCTCATCAATAATTATAGAGTGCGAATGAGCGGGAAATTCTTGAGCGGAAAAAACTTGTTTCGCTTCCGAGTCCTAGATTCCTGTTTTTTATCTACCAGGCAGTTTGCATAACGACGTTGCTTTATGAATAACCTAAATTCTTTCCTTACACAGTAAACTACATAATAATTATATTATCTCCCCTGAACAATCTGGATACATTCTTAACTGAACCCCTGATGTATCCCTAACATACCCTCGGTATATCTCGAAACAATTCAAATTATACATATTAAGTATAGACAATAATATCTTCCAACATAAGGTTAATTTTAACTAGGTACTGATTTTATTTCATTCTCTTTTCGAGACGTCAGAACGAGGAATGATCAAGTGTGAACTTTACAAATAAATTAATTTTACATTTTAGGGACGTTGGGAATGAATGTATGAAAAATCATTTTGGGGAACTTGAAACTTGGGGAGATAGAGCATCACCAAAAATTATGAAACTAATTCTTGTTTCAAGAATTAGGTAGGTTTTACAAGGTTATTTGTAAAAAAAAAGTCCTTTACAAAAGTGCAACTATGGCAGTCGACATGAAGTTATTATTAGCGTTTTACGAACACCCCTTTACCTATCTATATAATAGGTACGTATACATATTATTATGTGAAGCAAACTAACAAAGTCCAAGTTTTTGTTGGGTTTGGTATTATTTAGGTCACAGCCAAAATTCGTAACCGGATAAAACTATTTTCGACTACTGAAATCAGTCACTAGTTCTTTTGACCGGTTATCCTTACTACTAAGAAACCCAGGTTGGTAGGTCTATCTTTGTGACCCTATAAAAAAAACTTTAGTTTTGTAGTGACTGACAAAAAAAAGCGAATACGCGTTTTTTCCAAATAAGGGTTCCGATTGAAGCCAGTCAGTAATTTAAACCTGTTAAGAGATTCGACTGTAATATACACCGTACTAAGCAATAAGTAGGTAGGTGGTACACGACTTCGTTAGAAATGTTGTTACCATACTGTACGTAAACAGTAGGTTAGAATAGGGTATTTTACCAAAAAAATCGAATTAGTCCGTCAGTTAGATTATCGAAAAATATTGGATAATATATTTTTTGTTTCACCAAATCAATAAAAACTGACGAAGATAAAGCGCATCAAAGATCAAAAGTGGGGGTTTGTGACGTCACTTCGCCAGTAAAAGTGTACTGACATAGTGATGTCGCACGAGTTTTCGACACACTGTATCGTCTTCATTTTTTGTTTACCTACGTGAAAAAAGAAAAAAACACGTGTCCAATATTTTTTGGAAATCTATCTGACGGACTAATTAGATTTTTTGGTAAAATACCCTATTATACAGTTTCGTTAAATTACTAACTGCCATACTCAGACACGTCACTTAATAATAATAAATCATTAACTTTAATTGACCAACATAACATGGCACAGTCAGTATGTCAACAACATTACAATTTTCTCAATCATCAGTCATATTTTTGACTGACAAATGTTCAAAGTCATGTTGGTCAATTAAAGTGAATAATTCATTATTATTAAGTGACGTCTCTGAGTGTGGCAGAAAGTATTAAACGATTATTTAAGTACCTATTGATTAGCCAAGTTTGCTTCAGGGTTAAATAATTATGGTTGTCGACATAACAATGTCTGTCTACCGTACACCGCTAATGAAACATATTGGACGAAGCAATACAAATACATTCACCATAAATTATTTAGATCCTCCACCACCACCACAAAATATATCTAAGTACTTAAGTATTAGATAACCTACTGACCTGAACCGAAAGTCCAATTCCCACTCAGTTGCGATGAAACGTACTGTATGGATGTAAAAAATAATATTATTCATCTATAGTTACACATATAGAGAAAAATTGTTATGAATTAAGTCAACTCGATATTCATTTTACTCTGTCGTGTATTTGACTAAGCACTAGTACTGTGTTTTCAAAGTAGGTATAAGTAAAGGTAATATACAATTAATTCAATGGATATAGCTTTGTACTAAAAAATAACGCAAATAGGTACCTACCTGTGCTAGGTGCTAGCAGACGAATTTATTATTCCGCGATGTTTGATTAACTCTGTTTACGGAAAACTTTAGATTTGACCATAATGCAGTGCTCATAGCCTCAGAAATTGCTTTATTGTTATCTCAACATGATAATATCAGGTAAGTACATTAGGTACAGCCGGTACAGGGCATATTGCCTTTAGTTTCGGATTTCGCAATCTTTCTTACAATATTATAGTAGCAGGCTCAGATTATGAAACAAAAGGCAGATAGACCGCGCGGCTAAACAAATTCAAAAGCGAACACCTACAATCGCTACTATAGGTAGCGATAGGCGGTAGGTAGGTTTGTATTTGTATTATATTTTTGTTAAAAAAATCAAATACAAATACAAATTCAAAAGCGAATACAATCACGAGATTGTTGGTACCTAAGTAGGTACCTAATCGCTTTTGATTTGTATTTGCTTTGGTGGCTTCGCTCTTAGTGTTCCGCGCAGTCTATCCGCCTTTTATTTCATAATCTGAGGTAACAGGTAGGTACCTGCTACAGCTACTTTATACCATCATGTAATTTTCTCGGATTCAAGTTCAAGGATAAATCGCCTTACCGTTTCGTTTTCGTTCGTTATTTTAGGAACAAGGCGAAAACTTATAAATTCTGCGGGAAATCAATTATATACTTAACTTAAAGAATTGACGACATGCACTTTCTTATGCACCAACTACCTAATTGAATTCCTACCCACGAATACAACCAATTGACAACATTTCATATTTTCAAGATGCTTGCACTTGTACTAAGTAACAGAATAAACGCATTTCTTGGAAGTGCATTGTTCAGAATCGACTACTGAATCATTCGCATTTTTACCTAAGTATTTTCAGAAAATTAAATTTGATTTTTATATCTACTTGAAATTCAAGCAATTGCTAGTTTATCTATTATTACCTGAATAAACAAAAGGTAGAGTTATGATTAAGCAGGCTATTTATTTTAAGTATTTTTATTCACTTTTTGTAGCTTTGTCACACCAGTTTTATAAAAAAAAACTTAAGAATTCTTTCTATTCTAAACAGATTTAAGCACCAAAGTCATTACTTTGATTTGACTTTTTTTATAAACATAGGGTTATTATCATTTGTAAGGTTGAGGAATATGTAACTAGGTACATAATTACTGAGAAGCAGTTTCAGTGGTGTGAGTATGGTGAGTAACTACCAACCTGCGCAAAATTATACAAAACAGATAAATTCCGTATTAAAATAAAATCGATACATTCGTATAATTAATAACATTGATTGGGTACCAATGATATTATATTAAACAGATATGTTATGAGCGCCCAATTTTGAAGATTCAAAAACGTCCTAATTGGGACGTATTGCCTTTAGTCTGCGTCACGCATGGCAACGAGTGATACGCTTTGTTAAAGCAGCTAAAAAAATAAAAAAAATGCTATTTTGTGTATTTAGAAAGTGTACCAATTATAATACCAAATTTAATAAAACACAAGGGATCTCATACCACATGTAACTACGCAATATACATCGATTTATTTATATATTTCAATAATTTTCCTAATATTCTTATATTTGGAGGTTAGAAAAAAGAAAGAAACGGAAATACATTTTTTGATGTGAGTAAGACAAGGACGCGTTCACTCCGGACATAGAATAAAAGTACAGATGCGATAACGTAGGCAGTAAAGTCTTTGTTTACCCACAGTTCTGTTTTTCTTTTTTCTAAGCTTGTAATATTTAATCATTTTGTTTCATTTAATCATTTATATACTTAATTAGAAATTAAACAATGTGACAACAGATATTTATTTACTATCCTTTCTTCGTTAAGGTTATCCAATGAGATCTGACTTCAAGAATAAATCGCATTTGTTCGTAAACAAAGAAATGAATTTTATTACAAAATAAATATTTTCTACTCTATATATTATTATATATATTCTATTATACCTTTAGTCCTGTTAATTAGTTGTTATAGGTACAAACCGCGTGTATAAAATGTACCGCGTTTTGTACCTTCTATCTCGTTAAATTTGTTATTCTATGATGCCAAGACGCGGTGATTGGTGGCCAGGATAATGTCTGTTTACATTCACGCGCAATTGACAACACTAACTGTCTCTTTTTTTCTTGTTGGTTTTTTCAAGTCATCCCTTTTCAACATTTTGACTTGTAGTGAATTGTAAAATGAATGAAAAGTGTGTATGTGTGCTGCCGCTGCTGCGCGGAACACTTTTTTCGGTTGTTTTGTGAGTGTATAACATATCTGTTTATTAGAATATCATTGTTGGGTACTAAATGTTACGAAGCTACGAGAATTACAGTAGGTAGCCAGGTTTATATAATTGTGTCACTCCAGGCATACTGTGATATGTACCAATTTTGTATTATTCGATTTTCAGTTGAGCGACCATATGTCGTAGGTACTTAATTATTGAGTAGGTATGGCAAATTATACTAATTACATACATATTAGGTATATACATACTATAGGCACTTTTTGCTTCAAGTCCATTTATATTCATTCATAGATAAGTTTTTTACGATTTATACAATTAGGTAGATTTTTTATTTATTAAACGTCTTATACTTACATACTTATTACCTATTATCACTTACTTTATAAATATGTTGTCACTATAAAATTAATAAAAATAAAGAATTTAAGATATTACCTTGATCAAATAAATGAGAAAAATATTAATTATATTACGTGATTGTATGATATCGATGCTTTAATAAATATATTTAAAATATAACCAATTTTAAAAGACATGGGTTTAACCAGATTTTTTTTATTTTTATTACGTTATCATTAAGGTACATAACCTACAATTACCTACAATTTGTGTTTATAAATATTTATTTAAGTATGAGAATTTACTAGTTTTATATCAGCTGTAATAAGTGCAATAATAACAATATTTAAATCAAATGATTTGTTAATCAATAACCAGGTACAAAAGATCAACCTAATAAAGTATTAGGTATTACATAAAATTATACACCATGGTCCATTAACATCTTGAAAGAAAATTGCGTCGACTGCGCAGGCCACTGCCCCACTCTGAACTGTATCATAGAATATAATAAATTATAAACGCGCATTTTCAATGTTTCCCGGGTTAATAGTAGTAGTTATAATTAGTAGAAAGATACGAATATCTGGACGATTGTTTTAAAAGTTATTGTATGACATGTTTAGTTATGCAGTGTCAAACAATGGTACGTTAATTTATTTGTTTTTTTTAGCGTGTATACGTTACAACGAACAATACTTGCAATTATCATGAGCACTGCCGACAAACAAACTACTGTTTCAGTTGTATTTGTTTTTTAAAGTTTACAAGTGCACAGTTATATTCTTTTTTTACTCTTATCTGTTTTTTTTTTTATATTTACATAGGCTGGTTGGAGTATAAAGTTTATATTGTAACAGGAACCTGCTTCTAAAGCTATCAGGAATTAATACAATAATTGTAAAGCTAATAAGGCAGTATTGTTATGCCTATGCTATATTTAATATTTTTTAATAAACCTAAGTCAATCTACTGGAATTGTATTTTATTTTATTATTCTAATCTCTTCTAAACACTTATAACTCTATATAACATTAAAAAACGTACGTATTATTGGCATCATCGGCCGTAATTATTAAAATTACTTTGGCCAAATTTATTTGAAATACCTAGTAATTTTTAGCACCATTTGAAAAATTCTACATCTCCATCTCAGATTATGAAACAAAAGGCAGATAATATACCTACCGCGCGGGACACAGAGTGAAGCCAAAAAAGCAAATACATATTTAAAAGCAAATAATCTCGTGATTGTATTCGCTTTTGAATTTGTATTTGTATTTTTTTAACGATGCTGCGTTTCGTTTTGTACTGACTCGTCAGTACAGCACGAAGCGCGTTGTAGGTATTCGCTTTTGAATTTGTAACTAAGAGTTACATAGGAATTCGAACCGACAGACGCCATTTGTAAATGCAATATTTAATTATATTTCACTAAATGCCGCATCCATGAAATCGGGATGGAAACCTTTATAATATACAAAAGGAGAATCTGACTGACTGATGTCTCTGCGCACAGCCGAAACTAAACTGGAATTAGAAACGTAAAATTTTACACACAACGACTTCCTTTTGTTATGTTGGCGAACACAAAAGAGGGATATTACGAAAATTTGACCCCTAAGGGGTAAAATAGAGGATGAAAGTTTGTATGAAAATCCGTCATCTTATCATAGTTGGAGACATGGGTATTTAGATGTTGGATTAAAAATAATCAAATACGTGTTTTTAGCTTTAATGGAAATTCCACCCCTAAGGTGATAAAATAGAGGATCAAAGTTTGTATTGGAAATTGGTTATTTTTAACACGCTTTTATTAGCATTCGGATCATGAATGTTAGAAAGCTTTTGGGTTTTCAGTTAGACATTAAAAATGTGTATCAGTCTTTTAGAAACTTCACTTTTAAGGAGCTAAAATAGAGGATGAAAGTAATATAGGAAAATGTGTTACTTTTAAAGTTAGTACATGACAATTGATATTTAGCGAAAATCGCTATAACCCGTAGCCGTATAGGCGCTATACTCTCAAGAATCGAAATGACAACTGCGTTCAATTGCATCGCTATTAGCATGCATCTAACTTTGTACTGGTGTCATCAATGTAGTCAAATACAAACTTGCAATTAATGCAATTTTCTGTTCATTAATTAAACGTGCTTTAAGCACCCAAAAAGTTGAAAATTATAAACTTCAGAGAAAAAATGAATACCTTAGTAGCCTATTATTAACCCAAGTTGGTATTTCATACTTTACATCGAATGAAATTGAAATTGTTTCCTCGAAGGTTTACGTCATCATCGATTAAACGTGTTTTAAAAGTTAGGTACGTAACAAAGCATCGAGGTAATAAGCGAAAAAACATCATTCGAAGTAAATTATTAAACCCATTCAGTTGATTGTATCAAACAACGTCAGTAGGTACAAATAAGAAAAAGAGGAACATTTTAACCACAGATACATTCTGCGGTGTAAATCTTAAACGCTAGAACAATGGTAACTATAAATGTATCTAGTAAGCAATAAATAAGTTCTTTGAAAACAAAGCACCTATATACTTATAACAATTAACAAGTAAGTATGTATAGGTATTTTTAACATTGCACTGCGGTAGTTAAAAAATATACAATTGTGGTCAATTGGCATCCTTCGCCGGGACGCCAAGTACACTCACTGCTTCATTCCGGTCGATCACAACTACATGACGGACTGATTCGTAGCTTGGTGCCGAAGCCACGTTTTTGATTTTTTGCCGCGGTGGTCGACCCGATAAAGTGGCTGCGTCACGGTCGCCAATTGCGTTCCGACAGAGGTGACCTTGGTGGTTTACAACCGTGTACATTGTGGTTTACAACCAAATTTCGTTCCAACGACCTTGGTTTAAAGTGCTGCAGTAACGAACAAGGTCGAAAGATGGGTCGGCGGCCGACCGGCGCGTGGCGGTTGATAACCGCGAGTACGCTGGCCATAAATCGTCGTTCGAGGCATACGTGTCAGGCGCGCAAATCTATGTATTCAAAACTGCAAAACGACGGAAGAAAAATAAATTCTTACTAAGTTGATTGGCCCTCCTTCAGGGAACACATAGAAGAAAACCTTAATCTAAATATCAGACTCAAAGATGCGGAGGAAATTGAAACAGCAGTAGTGCAATTTACTAATCTCATACAAGTTGCCGCATGGAGAACCACGCCTACTACTGAACATAGGAACCAGCATGATCCAGGAGAAACGTAGACCACGCAGAGTTTGGCAGCAGAGCCGTCAACCGCAAGACAAGGCCGTCCTTAATAAAGCCATTGTAGAACTCAAGGAAGCTATAAAGAATGCCAATGACCTAACAATGCAAGCTAAGCTGGAGTCACTAACTGCTACTAAAGCCAGCAACTACTCGCTTTGGAAAATCACCCGATTTTGTGCCAGACCCAACTTACCGAAAACCCCAATAAAAAAGGAAAACGACTGGGCCAGAACAAGCCAGGACAAAGCGGACTTGTTTGCGGATCATTTAACAAGCGTATTCAAGCCGAATGTAATACTAGACAACTAATCAGAAGAATATGTTGATCTCATTCTAAAACAAGATCTTCAAATGGAGTTTCCCCCTAGACCCGTGTCGCCCGCGGAAGTAATAAAAACGATTAAACGGCTGGACAGTAAAAAGGCACCGGGTTACGATCTGATTACTAAAGAAGTATTGCTTGGAACTACCGAGAAAGGCTATTGTTTTCATCACCATCATCTTCAATGCTATGTTACGAATAGGGTACTTCCCGAGTGCGTGGAAAGTCTCGGAAATCATCATGATTTACAAGGCTGGCAAAATAATGACCGAAAAAACATCCTATCGGCCAATCAGTCTGTTACCTACCCTACCCAAGGTACAGTCTGTTACCTACCCTACCCAAGGTACTGGAGAAGACAATACTTCGCAGAATTATGCCAAGCCTTTTGGAGCGCAAAGTGATACCAGATCACCAATTCGGCTTTAGAGAACGCCATGGCACAGTTGAACAAGCCCACAGAGTATGTGATGCCATAAGAAAGTCCTTAGAACAAAGGGAATACTGCTCGTCAGCGTTTTTGGATATTCAGCAGGCATTTGACAAGGTCTGGCACAAAGGCCTACTATGTAAGATCAAGCAGAATATTTCCCACTCATACTTTCCAATCTTTAAATCATATCTCGAGAATCGCATATTTTATGTGAAAGAAGGTGACGCGACTTCTGAATTCCAAGAGATAAACGCCGGGGTGCCACAAGGATCTGTTCTCGGCCCCATGCTCTACACGTTGTACACTGCTGACCTACCGCTAACCCCAGGGACAACCACAGCTACATTTGGAGACGACACCGCTATATTAGCTATAATCCGTTTACAATAAGATTAGACATTTACATAAACCTTTTTTACAGTCCCTTCAACCGATTTTGACTTCTATTTCGTAGGTTTAAGGATGACATTAGATGCAAAAAAGTGGTTACAATAACAACTGTTTTTTGCAGCTGCCATTTGTAATGCCACCAACGCAATATAAGTCAAAATCGGTTGAGCGGACTGTAAAAAAGGTTTGTGTATATGTCTAATCTTATTGTGAACGGAGTATAGTAATAAAGATCCAAGACTGGCATCAGAGAACTTGCAGAAGGGCTTTAACAAAGTATACGAATGGCTCCAAAAATGGAAAATAAAGGCTAGTACTACAAAGTCAGTACAGGTGACATTCACCCTTAAAAAAGGAGACTGCCCACCTGTCAAGTTGGGCCAATCTACTCTACCCCACAGCGACCATGTAAGATATCTTGGCTTACACATTGATCGTAGACTAACCTGGAGGCACCAAATCAAATGCAAAAAGCAGGAGCTTCAGCTAAAGTACAACAGCCTATACTGGATGCTAGGAAGAAACTCGAGACTCTCTTTGGACAACAAACTCCTTATCTATAAAGTCATCCTAAAGCCCATTTGGACATATGGTCTGCAATTATGGGGCAGCGCAAGCGATTCTAACATAAAAATAATCCAGCGCCAACAGAACAAAATTCTAACAACAATTGCAAACGTACCATGGTACATAACCAACAATGAAATTCACGAGCACCTTGAAATGAGAACAACCAAAGAGGAAATTCGGAGTTTGGCAGCTAAATACAAAGAGCGGTTAATCTATCACCCTTACGAACTTGCTCGCCAACTCACCATGGACCAGTATGTTAGATGGCTAAAACGTAATCATATTCATGAGCTAGAAGACCGACAGTAGCTCTAGGCAGCAGATGAGTAGATGCTTCCAATGGGAAGCCACTCCGCATGACAGTATCACAGAACAGATTTGCTGATAGTCTTAGGGCTGATTGCAAATAAACACAGAAAGGAAAAAAAAAAAGAAAAGTTGATCAAGCTGTACAGAGACCTACCTAGCTAGGCAGAGACAGCTGTGGGATCTCAGCTGCGAATAGTACAAACGGAAAACAATTGAGCCAAATGCCAATGAGGTATCAGTCAACAATAAAATTGACAATTTTTTTTAAAGCATAGCGGATGTGGTTTTTTATCTATGTTTAGTATAAGGTTTTAAATTATCAATTTTTCTTCCGATGAGGGCATAGTTTAATAAATGAATACTGGCGTCATGCATAACGTGGTTACTACTCGAATATCACGACAGAATGGCATCTTGACAACCATAGTAAAGTTGAAACAGCTCTGCCCATCGTCAACCAAGGTCATTTCAGTCGGGGACGCGGTTTGCAACCATACAGCAGGCACTTAATTGTTTCATAAGATATATATTGGAATGATTCAGTGTTTTTTGGTATTCCATCAATGGATTCCAGTTCTCAAACAGCTCGGAATAGTCGTGCATTAGCATCAAGAAAACGCGTAAGATTGGAGTATTTTTATTCGTTGTTTACCTACTTGACGCGAGTCTAGCTATATGTTTGTGTATGTATTGGCACCAGGGAGAAAGAAAAACTTATGAGCATCAGTTTTTCGGACAGTAATCACAACCTGGCTAGACCAGCAAAATATCGAAAGTTTGAAAGCGTGCGTCAATTAAAAAAAACCGTAAAGTGCGAGTCTGACATCACGCACCGAGGATCCTGTAAATTTTCAGACAATTTCCATTATTTGGGATGGTTGAACATCATTTTAATTAACTATAAATCTCTGTCAATCCTATAAAGATTTTTCGCTTTGCAAACTTCGGAGATAAGGGGAAATGGTATTTTCACGCAGATAAGTGCAGGCTGGGAGTATATGTGAAGGTTTGTATTAAGACGTCATCAATATGATATAAGTAGGTACGGAATTATTCATTGATTCAATGACTAAATGTATAGCGTGCCTTTCGGTGAAACATAAATTATTTCAACATGTATCAAGATGACGTTTATGGTCCGTACCAACAACACTAAAACTACGAATTTAAAGAAAAAAAATAGTGCTTCCTTTTGCAGCAGCTAATTACAAAAAGTACAGAAAAAATATCGTGGAGCACCTTTGTCAACCTGGCCAAACAGTAAACAGTAAAGTATTTTAATAAAACTTGAAACAGTGCTAAAAGCCAGAATTGAAGTAAAAATAAAAACAAACAAAAAATAAATAAATAATTTGAATTGCACTCAAATCAATATTAAGTTAGTGGAAATGATTTACTTAATTACTTCCAGCTCTTTAGCAGTATTAGATATGAATAAAGTGAAAACTACCCATGAACTCACAATGAGTATTACAAAGAACCCATAATCAAACTGCATTATGTGGAATCAATTACTAACAAAAATATTACTTATGTACTATGGGGACAGTGGACATGAAATAACATTTTATTTCTTTCTTACCCCTTCACAACTGCAATTTAATGATGTAGTAGTATGAGTTAATCACATTTTCATGCAACTAAAGGCCCAATCATAAGTACTACCACAGCCACACGCTATTGTTGTAGTGTGGCTGTACATGTGAAAGCGAAAGCACCCTAAAACAAGATGAAAAATAAGATTTTTTTGTTTCGTCAAAATATTAGAACTTACTATAAAATATTTTAGATAAGTAATATTAGTTGTTACACCAAATTTAAAATGAGGTAACAGTACTTACTGATTTTCATACAAGTGCAAATACAACCAATTTTTGGCTTTATTATAACTAGTATGGAATCTTAAACTACTGTAAAGGTTAATATTGTCCAAGACCTCAAAAGCAAGGCACAGATATTCAAAATTTGTAATGTGGCAAATTAATCAACATCAACATAACAGAAAAGTCTACATTACTACTTTACATAAGATCATGCAGTTGTGCCCCAGGTTGCAATTTAAAAAATAACTTATAGAATGATATTAAGTAAGTAACCAACAACATTACAATACTACTTCAAAAATATTACAATTGCTCTGGGGAAAGCAAAATAATGGATCCCACAAAACCAACGATATAGCGTTTTGTTGTACATTACGCACCTTCTAAACAAAAAGAAGAAAAGAAAAACTTGCCAACCGACAATTTGCTATTACTATTTTTAAACTTGTATGTTACTGTAATTTCATGTTATACTTTACCGCGTCCATGTTTGTATAATCGTTTTTTGTACCGTTTAGATAGAAAATATTTTATGACTAAAATAAGAATAATGAAAGATAATATGTACAGGAGACTTAGCATTCCGATGTCCAAATTGGAGAATGGGCTCGGTGGAGCTGCAGATGACCTTGTACGCCGCATAGCTTGGATGCTTACACCGCCATAAACATTTTGGAGGTACTGGTACACAGCTGGTAGATTCCAAGCACCTCGGGCGAGTCTGCACTCAGGGCACCTTGCAACACTTGGGAACTGAATCTTTGGATGCTCAGGATCTTCAGTGACATCACCTGCTAGTCTAAGATTAACTTCATTGTGTGCTATCCACAGCCAAAGCACAGCTTTATCATTTTCTTTTACATCAAATATTCTGTTCCTAGATGCCATTGCCTGGAAATGTCCAGCACATTCTGTACACCCAAAGAAATTCTTGATATAGGCATGCATAGCTTTCAAAACTCTAGGACTTTCTGTACCAGGTTTCTGAGCTGCATTTACAGTTAAAGTATGAAATAGGGTCCAAAGTCCACAAGTATATCCTCGGAACTTTGGTTGGCTGCCTTTACACCTAACATATTCCAGATTAGTTATATACACTGGTGCATGAACTGTTTCCAATTGTTTTACTAACTCATAGATTTCACTGCCACTCCAAGTATTCTTTGTTTCAAGAGTAGTACGTAATTCCATCATGTACTCTTTAAGATTACCTCTAAATGGAAATGAGACTATAATCACATCTAGATAGTCTAAGAGTGCTTGTAGAGGTTCACCAGTCAAGGTTTTGAATCTTGTGATTTCTGTATGTAAACTCGTTTTAATGGTTTTTTCCAGGTCACTATAATATACAAGATCAGTATTCAGAGTCACTTGTATGTCATTTGAATGCTCATTAGTGAGTATTTCTCGACTACCTTCATCCCGAACAGGGAAAACATAGTTTTTAGATTTTAAAAATGAATTTACTGCTTTTAGTAATCCTAGCTTTTTATTATCTTTAGGGATGAGTGTTGTAGACTCAAGTGTAGAACTTACAGCAATAAGTCCTGGAAACTGATTGATATTTGCCTGATCTGCTATTTCACTAGTTTCATGCACTCTTTTTATCCTTACATGTGGGTAATCATTTAAGTCCAAAGCTAATTCTGAACCCACTGTTGAATTCACATTTTCTAAAACTAGGAAAGTATAGTTGATATCATTAGGCACATCTTTAACTGCTGCTGAATAGTCCCTGAAGGATTCAATACTGAGTGATGGGGCAGATTTTAAGTGGCCAATTGTTTGATCATTTATCATTTTTGTTATAATTTGTGCTTTAAGTTTTTCATGTGAGTCAGTTATCTGTATCTTATCCCCAACATTTCCATTTCCTTTGATATAATATTCATGCAAATAGCGTAGAGATGGATATGCCATTACCTCAAACTGTCTACAAATTTCATTGTTTTCTTCTACAGAACAGTCAATAACAGCTAATTTAATTATGTTTTTCCAGTTTACAATTTCGGCAGCCAAGGTCTTAAATTTGGGTGCAAACGCTCGACAGTGACCGCAATAGCTATTGTAAAACTGGGCCACCACGGCATGTTTCTGGCCGTAAATTTTTCTTTCGAAATTCCGGTTCGTCAAAATGTCAACATGGTCCGACTTACTATAGAGTCCCTGTTGATCTACATCACCATCTTCCACAATAACTGCACTATTCACTAATGCAAAGAATACAGCATTAAATAAAAGTACTGCATGACCCAGGTTCATTTTGATTTAACTCTTCAATACCGTGTGGAAGCGAGGCACGTCACGTTTGATTATGTGGCTTGTTATAAAAACACGGCTCTCGCCGGTGACTCCGGAGTCCGAACTAAAGCAGCTCCGAGAGACACGGACAAAAATTTATCATTTAATTTCAAACACTAATAAAAAGCGAATGAATGCGTCATTTCTTCTACAAATGTCTACAATGTTACTTTCAAAATTCAAATGACTTTATAGACAAAATTATTATCATTTGTCAAAGTCAAGTCAACCTGTCAAATCAGAAGCTAACTTCATTGTCAAATTGTCATTGGCTTTAATTCATTCAGCTATACTTATCAAAATGCCTCATTAGAAGCAACAAGAATCATGTACTTTGTAAAAACTTGATTCAAAAGAGCGTCCGTGGAGTTTCTTGCTCGTTCTTCTCCAAAGAGACCTACCTACGTTTTGGAACGAGCAACTAGCTTCAACTGTCTGACTAACTGACCGACTCCTTGACAATTCAAAAGTGTCTGTAAAGGGTTTAATTACCTGAATAAAAACTAAATAAATTATATAATTATTATGCTACAAAGAATCATGGCGAGATCCATACATTCATTTGTGTGAAAAAGTGATGTGAATCGTGATTTACAATGGCGGAGTTGAAAAAGTAGATCCAATTATTCATTATTTGTGACATTATTTCCTTTAAAACGAATTTCAGTTCAAGAACTGCGAAACGGCGGCTGTCAGTGTTAATGTTACTGTCAGCCACCGTTTCGTTCTGAAAATGAGCTTTTCGTTCAACTGTTCACTTTTAACACCAATTTTTATTGAAGAGTATAAGGATGAGAATTTCAACTTCTCTAAACATCATTATTTTTTTTGTACAATTCCTGCCATGATCCTTTAAATACTTGTGACATTATTTCCCATAAAACGATGCAATTTCAGTGTAAGAACTGCGAAACGGTGTCTGTCTGTGTCACTGTTACTGTTTCGTTTATTATTATTATTATTATCTTATTTTGAAGACAGTTCAATCTTCGCACAGAACTGTCGCGAAATACGCGGCCTCTACCACGACCATCAGCCGCAATTTTGGCCTTTGGCAGCATAATGTACGATCAATAAGAAAACTTTGCCGTAGCTGAGGACTGATCACGACGTAGGCCGCATCATCACTTAAGAACAAATGAGTGGCGGTCACACGCAAGCCCTCAGATTATTAAACAAAAGGCAGGTAGACCGTGCCTAACACTGGAAGTTAAGCCAAAAAAGCAAATACAAATTCAAAAGCGAATACCTATAACGCGCTTCGTGCTGTACTGATTCGAGTCAGTATAGCTCGAAACGCTGCATCGTTAAAAAAACAAATAAGTATAAATATAAATGTTAATACAAATTCAAAAGCGAACACAATCACGAGATTGTAGGTATTCGCTTTTGAATATGTATTTGCTTTTTTGGCTTCACTCTCAGTGTTCCGCACTGTCTATCTGCCTTTTGTTTCATAATCTGAGCGCAAGCCTATAAGAATATATAAAAAAAAGTTCCATGTTATGAAAATCAAGTCTGCCCATTGGGCAGACTTGATTTTCAGGGTAACTTATCCAAAAGGTGCTAACTGGCAGTCCCGTTGGTATAATTTTAGTACCGTTATGAATAGGAACCCTAATGAAACACAGTCACAGATAGACAATAAACGGAATTCTTAATAGGAAGTTTATTACAATAGTTTGGACGGCACGAAAGGAGAACGGGTGGAAGTGATCCAAATGGCGTCGGCGGATGAAACCTAGTCGGTATAATAGTTCGTGAATGTAGGATACTTTTTTACTGTGGGCTCCATAAAATTGGCCCATGGAGAAAAAAGTTAAACAATCCAGAAAAATGGTATTTAATGTAAACGAACGAACAATTTAAAATGCGAGAATGTTAAACAAAAAATGCACTTACTCAAGTAACCTACTACGCCGCCTAACATCGACCAGACGGGAGGCGAGGCGTCTCGTCAAGTCCTGCGAACAACAGGAATGGCGCTCGGTTTTTCTGCTGGTGAATATGCCTGCCTAGTATAATAATATAATAATAATAATTTATTTATTAAAATAATGTTTACAAATGTGTACATTTAGTCAACAAAAAAGAATAATTCCCATTCAAATATAATGCCTAAAAATAAAGTAAAACTAATATATTTATATTACTGGTGCAAGTAATGATGGTTCGGAAACAACAATGTTAGGTAGCGACCCGCCCGATCTAGGTTAATTCAAACCTGTGTTTCAGTATGGAGCCGCTTCACCCACTACAACTTAATAGATACAGCACTAAATGATTGCCACAGGTTGCCTCAAACCGACCTCGGTACGAATGCTGTATCCACGAATCGGCATTGCACCCCCAGATTTTCATACTTAGCATAGAAGGGACTAAACTAGAAAGCAACACGCCACTCAATGCATAATTATTGCTCTGTGCCACAGAGACTAGAAAGCCGGAAAAGTTTTATCTGAGCACCAACTGTGAATCCTCAAGTGTGGCGCGCGCGGAACACGGCGTGCCGCCTACCCGGGCCTGCATGGACTGCCCCTAAGTCGATCAGGCAGGCTGGCAACTCATGGAGGCAGGAAGTCATTTAGCGCCCTCCGGGGCCCGGTGCCTCTTTTTCTGGAGGGAAGCGTGCACGACTTGCTCGCAAAAAGAGACGATAGTCTCCCACGCACTCTCGCTCTGGACTAGATTTAGGTACCTACTACTGCGGAGAGTTCACTGCGCTGCTCTGCCCAAGCTGGGCACTCTGCCAGCGTGTGCTGCGCCTTGTCCTCCAGGCAATGTCCGCAGTTGTGATAACCGGGCGAATGTTCGCGGCCTATGCGACACAGATACTTCCCGAAACAGCCATGTCCGGTCAGTATCTGCGTCAGCCGGAACGTCAGATCGCAATGCTGGCACCCTTTCTTTTTTTTGTTCCAAGGTGGAAAATCCTCATGGATATCGTCCGCCCTCGGGAGGGCGGAAGGAGCTGTCAGACTCTTACTTATTAAAAACCACCCCGGTGTTCCATCTCACAACTACGTCGGGGATCGCGGGAACTGGAGTTACTCCCGCAATCCCAGACTGGTGTTGGCCCGGTATTGCGGATGACTTCTCGGGTCAGGGGGGGAGTGAGGTGTTAGACTCCCCCCTGGATGTCTTAGAGGGCCGCGCGTGGAACACTACAGACAGGCGCTCCCGAGTCTGCCACCCCTGCCCTGGACCTATTTAGGGGGGCTGGAAGAGGGAGTTGTCCGCCCTCCGCCAATGCCCGGTGCGTCTGCTTCGGGCCGGGTGGGAGGTAGTGATCTCCCTTTCCCTTTCCACTGCCTCCTTTTGCGACATGACTGTTTCGGCGAAGGAAACCACCGCGTTCCAGGACACTGCGCTGTCCACCATCGACTCGACCACGGCTGGCAGCGAGAGGTCACTGCCTACTTCTGAGACGAGGGCACGGCGCGGCTCCTCCCAAGCGGCACACTCTGCCAGCGTATGCCGCGCCGTGTCCTAAAAAACTAAGAAAGTTGAGCGGAACATTAAAAAAACAACAAAAACCAAAAAAAGAATGCATACATGATGTCGACGCAGTGATGACACCGGGGGTCTGGCTCCCTGTTTATGCGACACTGGTACTTCCCGAAGCAACCATGCCCCGAGAGCACCTACGTCACCCGAAACGACAGGTAGCCGTGCCTCCTCCCGAGCCAGCGCTCGAGCACTGGCCGGACCGCTTCGATGATGGCGAGGCCGAGGCGAGGTAGGGCGTGAAAACCTGTCCCGCCACCAGGATCTCGCGAGGCTGAGACCGACACAGCTCCATGTGTTGCTGCATTAGTAGCTCGCCCCGCACCCGCGCTTCCTTGTTTCACCGGTTTAGTGACGCGAGTACCTTCGCCCCCAGGTATGTACCAGGGCGCGGATCCGGCCAGTGCAGTTTTTTTTTTGGAGATCGTGCGATACTCCCTGATGACTCTGACGGCCATCGCTCGCTGCGGTTTCCGCAGCTCGGCGATGCTTCCGGCCGTCAGGTCAGCCGCCCAAATCGAGGCTCCATACAGGGCCATCGGCCGCACGATCTCAACAGCGTTGACCGTGCCCCAGCCGCGCCCGACAACTTGGGCGCCAGCCACTGAAAGTGGGTGTGCCGGCACCCTAACTAATCCTCGACGACGCGCTACGGGTCTTACCGCCGAAATTAAGGCGTCCTCTTGCTTCAACTATACCGAGACGCACATAAAGATCGGTACAGTCGGTAGTCGGTACTTTCGGCTCGGAATCCTTTTTTTTCTAGTCCGTGACTATGATGTAAATGGTGTGGTCGTGAGGCATGTTTGTACAAACGAGCTTACTTAGGGTTTCATTTTCGATATGTGTGGCGCGGAGACCTTCCTTTTTTTCTAGTCCGTGAATTTAATGTACTTTTTCAATTCCGCCAATAAAAACATCGATTCTTAACACTTGTCCGCCATTTTGATAGATCCGTAAATGTCACTGGTAATTTCCTTGGGGTTTAAAAATATGCTAAGTATGTCAATCTACTCCTGGTAATGTATTCTTCACTTTGGAAAATATTTTAAACCCTCTAAAATTATTTTTTTTCATACAAATGAATGTATTGATCTCGCCATGATTCTGTGTCCATGGATCTATCTACGGATTTTTGTAAAGGTAATCTACGGACTTTTAGGGACTTTTGAAAGTAGCCCTTTTTAAAAATTGGATCTGGCAACACTGACTGACACCACACAAATTCTCACAAAACACAAGTGGAGTTTAAGGGCACGCCAACATCGCAAGAAAAAAAAAAAAAAAAAAAACTACTCTCTTATCTCTCAAAATACAGTGATACGTGGTGAATCCTGGGTGATACTACCACAAAACTCATGAATGTCATGAATGAGAAATGAGAATGACAATGACATCTTCATCTTGTTGAGTTTGAGTTGAGTTGTACATAAATGTAATACTGTAATCTTAAATCTAGCGACTCTAGCTTTTATCCTACCATTGATTTGGAAATTCGAAGAGTTCTGAAATCAGATTTAGTAAGTTTACTTTATAAACTATAATTATATTTAAGCCCACAGATCGTTTTAAAACATGACCAAAAGAGTACCTAAGTACCACTACACTCGGCAGTGCCAATAATAGGGAAAACATAATGATAAAAGTACAACGTTATCGTACAAAATTATCTAAATAGTCGAATATATCGTTGGATTATTGTTGCTTTTATGTTTTACATTAAAAGGCATGGTTATGGGTGTGCGGGGCTAACGTCTATAGAAGGGTGGGTAGGTCAATCAATAAACTGCGTTTGTGTCGGCTGAGCCGAGCATGCGTGAAATCTAGATACCTACATAGGCACCAAGTTATCGATTGCCGTTTTTGCGCATGACAAGTTCTGGGCAGAGCTAGCTCAAACCCTAGCCATTGTACCCAGTATTTCGCCTCTGGCGAACTTCGAAGTGATTTTGTTTAATGATTACGACATTTCTACATTTATTTTAAATGTATGGTGTTCTGAAATTCGATTCATTAGTACTAAAGAATGAAGAAATAATTTCTATTTTGTTCTTTATTTGTAGGCAAAATGAGCTCCCGCCATTTCAGAAAAATGACCCAGCAAAATAAGCTGCCTCTGCCTCCTGATGACTCCGATGACGATTACCAGCCTCTGTACGCTCAACGTGCAAAGGTTTCCACATATGCAGGGGTAAGTGCACCCTTTGTTCATGAATTAGGCTTCTACTTCTCTTCTTCTTCTTCTTCTTTAATTTCAATAAAGGATAGAAAAGCATACATGAAGTTATAATTTATGCTTTTCTATCCTTTTCGGACATTTATTTCTTTATTAACGTTTCAACACAGTTCTATTAAGGTTTCACATTTTCTCATGGATTAGATTCACAAAGACTCTCCGATTTGTACAGTGAAAAATCACCATGCCAACCTATACTTCAACTTTTAATAGTATTCAGTAACTTGACAGTTGAAGGGATACCAGAAATTGACAAAAAAAAGGTAGTGAGGTGGTGTAAGCATGAACTTCTACATGCAAACATTTTATTTGAAATTTAATAACTTTTCACAATATACACTATTAAAAATCTGTACACACACATCACACCCATCTATCTATATCTTTACATTTTATTTAAAAAACAAAAGTAAAAAAACAAAACAAAATAATAACGTTTTTATTTTGTTTCTATTAGAACAAAAAGAAAGGAAATTACTTTTATTAACAACTAGCTGACCCGACAGACGTTGTCCAGTCAATAGTTTTTTCAATTTTCTCATTGTTTACACCTTCTCTGGACTTCCATGAATATTTCAAGACTAAAATTAGCCAAATCGGTTTAGTTGTTTTCAAGTTTTAGCAAAACTAACGAACAACAATTCTTTTTTTTTATATAGTATATTATTAATTGTTCTTGTATTCCACATCTTACATACATACAAACATTTAAAGTTTTATTTAAATTAAAACATTTTTATCATTCATTTTTTACGCAAAATCCTTCACTATCCTAACAATAATAGTTTAGTATGGCATCATTATTATTCTTTGTACTGCCAAGTTACTGAATAGAATTAAAAGTCGGAAGTATATATGTCCAGAAATAATAAGCAAGCGTAACATCACATCCCCAACACAACATATTATTACCACACCATCAAGTTTGTGTGTGGACTATTGTTGTAGGGCTAGCAAGCGTGTGGACACACCACAGGCTCGCCCAGCCCTGCAATACACACTTCTACAAAAGTCTCTAATTCTTAATTGTAGGTATTTGTTTGTTTTTATGGTAATAGTAATAGCGAATAGATTCAATAATAATAACTGTGATGCAGGTTCGCTAAGTTATGACTAAAACCAACTTATTTTATAGTGGTTAAGCACTTTGACTTGCTGAGGCGACATGCATCTTTATGGCAATTGAAATTCTCGTAATTCTAATAACATAATTATTTCTTATATTATACCTGAAGAATACTTAGGGAAGGCCTACGCCTAACATTCGGACACATAAAAATCTCTCGCTTTCTTACAAAATTATGGCTTAAGACATGATATCAATCATTGATATCACTGATATCACTCACTCTTTATGCATTGACTAGTACATAATTTGAGAGCTACCATTAACAAAAATACTAGGGTATCTTTCAATGAAATCTAATAAATAAATTTTTAAATAGTAAAGATGTGTCACTTCCTTGATTCCCGAAATTTTCTCCCTCGTACCCTTGCGCAAGAGTACACTTGCATGAATGTTATTTCTGCGAAACACATTTGCAGTAATCCAATTTTCTTAGCATTTTAATGGCAAACTAACTACTATTATATTGTTGAGGATCAAAACTTGGCCTAACAAGTGCACGCAGGGCATGATGTGAATACGAGATAGGCAATCATGTGCCAGATTCATTTTGCGAAAGAAAACTTTCGTAAATATAATGTTTGGACGTTGATACCGAAAATGAGGTGGAAGTCAAAGTCCAAGAAGTTTCCGAGGGCGCTGGTGCCTGAAAAATTCAAAGTCCAAGATATCGCGCTCTTTATTTTTATTGGATTTTGGTTTCGATTTCCGGTCTGTTTCGGTTTCGATTTCGATTAGATTGATAGGACACCAACCGACTGAAAATGTTTATATACTACTCAAAACAAAATAAGGGCCACAAGGTATTTTGTCTGTACCATGAAAATAATAAAACCAATATATATATTTTGTCTCCATAACGAAAACTAATGTTGTTTTTACCATGTAGACCAATAAATTTATTCAAATAATAATGATTAAAAAGTTTATTTGCTTTTGAAAGAAAAAACACATTTTAGGTTAAAAATAAAAACAACGTAAAGTTACTGAAAACAAAAGAAAATACTCCATGCTCATGTTTTAGTAACGGGTATGCCCCCCTCGTTTAGCTACGCACTCCTGAAGCCTGGAGTGCATGCTCTCAATCAAATGCCTGACATTTTCCATTGGAATCTCTTCCCAGGTCCTTTTCACAGCGTTGATGAGTTGCTGTTGGTTGTGGATTTCCTGATCACCGTCTCTAACTCTTCGTTTCAACTGATCCCACATGTGCTCTATTGGATTTAAGTCCGGACTGTTCGCCGGCCACGGCAATACTTGAATTTGAGAGTCTTCCAGTACAAACCGAGTCGCTTGAGCCGCGTGTGCACGAGCATTGTCTTGCATCAAGATGAATCCAGGACCCGCTCGCTGTGCAAATGGGATCACATGTGGTCTGACAACTTCCTCAATATACTGCTGAGCAGTAACAGTACCCTCATTTAAAATAGCGAGCTCAGTTTTGCCGTGTAAGCTTATCCCGCCCCAAATCATTACATTTGGACCACCAAAACGATCGACTTCATGGATGCAGGTTTCTGAAAATCTCTCGCCGCGTCTTCTCCAAACTCTAATACGCCGATCGTCGTTAAAAAATTAAATTAATTTAAAAATTAAAATTTTAAAATTTAAAATTAAAATTTAAATCGTCGTTATAATGAAAAAATACCTCGTGGCCCTTATTTTGTTTTGAGTAGTATATAAACATAATTATTTAAGAATTCATACTCATGTGTACATCAAAATAACAATATTACATGATAAAGCAGGAGTACACAATTATATTAAAAAAGAAGATGGAATATTATAAAAAGTGTGACATTGGAAACGCAAATTTTAATACTGATTTTTTTTTGTTCTTAGCTGGAAGTAAGCTCGCATTCAGAATCGGAGCGTGCATCTGAGCGCAGCGAAGAAGAGGCGCTCGATAATGCTTGCGCTCACCCCATTGGAACGCACAATAAGAAGAAGAACTTAAAAAAGAAGGGGAAAGGAGCAGGCCGGGTTGCGAATGCTGGGGTATAATCTTTTAAAACTTTTTAATTACATTGGTTCGCGTTTGCCCACTTTCTTCTATCGTAGTTGCGATATGTATCCGCCAAGGAAACGTGAACTTTATCAAAATAAAATTATTAATGGAAACAGTCTTATTGTGAAACAATTTCAAAACTGTTCTTAATTATAGCTGGACGAAGTTGAGCGTTCTGTGCGAGAAGTGAACGCTATCTTGGGATCTCCGCCGCCTGCACCACCTGCTAAGCCGCATAATCAGGCATTGGAGATATTGACTGTTGATCCCAAACACTTGAATGTAGCCTTCGAGCTCAGGAGAATCTTTGGTCCCGAGGAAGAAACGCAAAACCGACGGTAATTGGTTTTTGTTACTGACACTAATACCACATTTCATGTTTTCTTTAAAATAACACAACAATAACATTATGTATAGAAAATCTCACTTATGCTATTTGTAAATTATTGCAATAATTATACTTACATAGAAAACTAGCTTTAGTGAAAAGTATTCATTTACGTTTCCCAAATATTTTTTGTAGATTTTACGTTATTTTCCGTTATGTTTTAAATTACCTAGCTTTATATTTTACAGCGCTCGTGTTGCTCCAAATCGCGCCTTAATGCTTAAACGAATATTGATTCCGCCGAATAAAGAGACCACAGTCTTTGAATTAAATAATTCTGGTGAGTAGGATTATGAAATATTACTCGACAACTTTTATTGTCATTGACGGGATATATGTATCATCCGTGATGTTTTTTAAAAACGTGGCCCTACACTAGGAATTCCTCCTGTATCGTGGGTCACTTGCACAAATAGCCAGACCCGGAACAACTTCCTGTAGGCCATACAAATATTTGTTCCGTGCGGGAATCGAATCCGCGACTCGCAGCGCAGCAGCCAATCGCTTAGCCACTGCGCCAACCGTGTCGTCAAACTGTAACGTATTGACAAAATGTCACGATGTTTCGATCGTGATGTGATTTTTTTTTCAGCTTTATAAATAAAAAAAACGTATAACATGTATTTTTTTTTAATTTCAGGTTGGTCTATGACAAAGGACAAGGACGAAGGTGACCGCATGTACTTTGTCTATAATCACAGCCAGGAATACCAAGAAAAGCACCGTATTTTTCTGAAAAAGCTTTTTGTCCCAGGAAACAATGGCGACAGATTTCTGATGGATTTTGAAATCGCAAGGGATAACATGCATGTCGAAAAGCTGCTTGAGGTTAGTGCCAATAACCACAGTTAATTAACTCATACCATATTGTTTATTTAATTATTGATTGACTTAACATTGTGTCTACAGATCTCTGATCGTTTATTTGTGTTGGAAGAAAACAGTATTGCAAATGATATTGTGGAGAACGTTATTACGTTCCTTCAATCCGTAGCGCACCCGCTGTTCGTACTTTCCCAAGTAAGTCCCTACTCAAACATACAGGAAATACAATTGTGTACTTTATATAATTCGTTATAACTTATACATAACTGTAATTCATTATTATTATACCGAAATAAATGATTAGTAGTATTTAATATATTGTTTTGTAATGTTTGCAGAATAATGTGCGCCTTGACTACAAGTTCTTGGAGAATCGCCCATTCCATGTGGCGATGTTAAAATATGTTTACTTGTTATCCAACAAGGCATGTCACCGCACGGCCCTAGAGATAGCTAAAATGTTGCTCTTACTTGATCCATGTGATCCGTTGGCATTAGTGTCTTTAATTGACATCCTTGCCCTGAGATGCAGGGAGCATGAGTGGCTGATTGAAACCGTCAAGTACTTTGACCGCCAGCGAGAGGCACTCCTACTCTTTAATATCAAGTATTCAAACAGCCTCGCGCATTTCCATGTTGCGCTTAAGAAGAAACGTAAGTCTCCTCATTTGAATATCAACAACGTATACCCGAATCTAACAATTTAGGTTTTGTTTTATTGGCGTCAGTTTGTAATCAGCGTCCAATAGACTTATATCGAATAGACTTTCAAAATGCCTAGAGCAAGTAACAAATGAATCAATGATTGTTTCTAAACTACAACTATTTTCATTCATAGTAATTGTCAAAATGATATCTTGCTGTTATTTTTGACGCTGAGTGTATGCACGGCGACATAATATAAAACTTTACATTATGATCGATGTTGCAAAATCGTCGATATCATCGATTTCCGATATATATCACAGTCCTAACATCGATGATTCTAATGCGATTCTCATCATCTACAACCTCTAACTAAATACAGTTATTTAGCTCGCTTCAAAAGAAAAGTTTGTAATTTTAACCGCACAAAAAGCTAAGAACTGTAGGTAACTCACGGACTGTTGTCTGACATTATTTTATGGATGTGCTCAAATTTTAGAACTTGATAACCGATACATGTGAATACAAAAATTTTGTAGTTTTGTTTGCTTTGCTCGAAAGTTGATATCGATGTCGGTAACATTCGTAACATCAATGATCCGATATTAGTCGTATTTTAACTTTAAACATCGATCATCATGGATCATCGTTTCAAATCATTGTTTTGCAGTTGACTTTGCTGAATCTGACCGGCTCATCCGAGATGCTATATTGGCTTTCCCGAGTGTCTTTCTGAAAATCTTGGAATGCAGCCATAGTTCGAAGCCTGAATTTATCGACCATCCGATTTTCAAGCCAGACTCAAACACAGCGTAAGATTTACTTATTATTATTGGCTAGTTTTAACCCGCCACTTGTGACGTGAATTAGATACACACAGACAGAGACACAGAATTTTCCAACCTAGGATTTTCCTAAAAAGCAGTACTTCATGATACTTTTACTTAGTCAAATATTTAAAAGACTTTCTTTCAGTCTTTATAACAATAAAACACAGTTACCCTATATCATAAATACTATCTAGTTTATTAATAATAATAATAATATTTTTTACAGTCAAATGAGACTTTGTCAACCTTATGACACTAGGAGCTATAAATAAACAAAAAAAGGTTATCCCTCAAAACAAAAATAAATACTACAACAAAATTACTGTTCTTCAACAGCCAAGCAGCTAGCTAATCACAAATATTTCATGCAATGATGGCGAAAATATATTTTCTTTTGGTTATTCTACTATTCGCACTCATAGCACCGGGCCCTGTTTTTGTCACATCAATCGAAGCAAGTTTAACTGAGCCTGTCGTTCACGGATATAAGGTTCAATTAGTTCCATATGTACTATCAAAATAAAACCAAAAGCAAATACATAAACGTACCTTATGACTTACGTCATTTGTGACCCCGATCCCGATCTCACGCACCGGGTTGTTGCCATAACTCCGACATGTCCGTTACGTAGGAAACGGCGGCCTGGGGTGCACGTAGACTCATAATAACGATAGTACACGAAATCACAACTCAATCCGATGGCGGTTAAAAAAGTTATTCAACTTTTTCGAATCACACGGTCTCACAGACGTAGAGGTCACAAATAGCGGGTTAAAGGACAACAAAGAGAGCCTTGTGACGGTCACGTCAAAGAAGCAAAAACGTGCTCTCGGCGCCAAGCTACGAATTACGTATAGAAGTCTGTCGTGTAATCGTGACTGTGGCGTGATGAGCATAGTTTGGTTTGTCATCTATACATGACTGTGGCGGTCAAAAGGTTAAAGGGCATCAAATAGACAGACGCGAGATGCGACTTTGTTTTATATTGATAAACTATACCAAAGGTTTATCATAAGATAAACCTTTGAGGCAATTATAGTATTTTGAACTTTATAATTGCTTTTTAAATTTAAAACAAGCTTTTGGTAAAGATAGTTATTATTTTGTTAAATAAGAATATTTATTAAGCCAAGACTTAACCTAATTTACAGGGCAAACAAATATGGAAGTTATTCTATAAAGTGGCTAGATACTAGAGAAAGTACAACTGGGCTGAAACTAAGGAAAACTCCTGTGCTATGAGCACCAGTTTTATTCATCACCCGTTCTTGATGGCCATTTTACAGTCGAACACAATAGTCTCATATTAAAAACTAATTAAGTTAATAACAACAACAAAAGATTGTGGTTATGATTTTGATAAATTGCCCCTATCACATGTCACGGGTATGTGACAAAGACAATAAATAGCTAAATTGCATCATTTCGGTTTTGTTTTTGTCATTGAGTTGGCTCTCAAATAAGCTTTCATTAATTAAATTGTAGTTGGTCTGACCAGCGTTCGGAGGTGTTCATGATTTATGCCAAGATGACGGCCCCGCGTTGGAATGAGCCCGCGGTGATGAGCTGGCTGCTGAAGAATGCCACCGAGCTCTGCAACAGTTACTACACCGATGAATCGGTCAAGGTAAATATGCTTTCAACTTGAAAGTTTTATCCCGTCTTTATAAATAACAATACAGATTACACAACCAATAAATTGACATGCTCTGTTAAGCTGTCAAATCGCAAATCCCCTATAGGTTTTGTATGGCGATAAGCTGCCGTGACGTTCAGTTGACAATAAAAAAGAAACTATATAAAAAAAAACGATTTTAGGTTAATTGAATATTAATCGGGTTCTCTATGAGGAGTTGTCTTGGAATTTTTTCTTTAATAGTGGTAACCTGTATTTTTTTTTTTTTTTCTAAGAGTATTCTCTTATTTGTTTTTGTGTCGATATTTTTACAGAAGACAACAAAAGATTGGACTATAACTCGCTACGGCTTGTTCCAACATTGGCCTATCGAGTATGAACGCCATATCTATGTCTTTAAAAGCATGTCAAAGCTCATCATCGACGTGGTATGTATGACATCTATGTAATATGAACAACTGTTTAAATAATTATTTATAAAAAGGTTGGAAATATTTATATCTCAAAACAAACTAACTTAAATTTTACAGCTGAATTAACTATACCAGCGGATCCCCATGTTTTATACCGCGACTCCCTTTACAGATTGTAACAGTTTTTGAGGCAATTCTAAAAGAAAATGTAAATTAATTAACGAAAACTTTAATCTGAATTATTGTTGTTTATAAAATATAATAGTTCAGCGATTGTACTACAGTCAATGTGAAGGACGCCGCGAACCGGCGACCTGCACTTACCGTACCGTGAAGCTCTCAGATAGTTCAGCGACGACCCGGGACGTTTGGGAACCTCTGAACCACCACCCAACCCACCCACATTAAATAATTATAGACCTGAATTAATCATAAACTTAAAATAATCATTTAACAGAATAATGCCCGTTTTCACCAACTACCCCTAAATTTTAAGTAACCTCAGAGAGAGTTTAGGTCTTAGGGGTTACTTAAAATTTAGGGGTAGTTGGTGAAAACGTAAATGTCAATTAAACTGATGAGAAGACAAACACAAGTGCTCATCACCCAAATGTTTGCTTTGGACGGGTTTCGAACCCGATTTAAATCGCTCTTGGTTTTTCCTACTTTTCTGTACCCAACTTCTCTCTCTATAATTTGACCAATAATGGACCAAATGGTCAAATATTGTTAGCCTACAATTTAACCTCACCTAAGTTCACATCTTGGAATGCTGTAAATATATTGAGTTTTAATTATTATGCATTTTAATGTTGACTTTTAACGATGCGTTACCTGTTTTCATGCAGCCGCTGAGCACATTCAACAAGGCAACCTGCGCCTGGGACCCGCTTTTCCACAAGTCGATAAACCGATACTCCTACACCTACAAAGAAGTGCCAACTACCGAAGAAGTCCGCAGGCCTATTTACAGGTTCTTTCACTCAATGATCCCGTCCTATTATGAACCTCCAGTCGACGACTGAGTAAATTATTTTTAGTAGTTACTATAATTTCAATTATCGTTTATTTACAGTACGGTCAACGTATCTTGGCGCGTCTGAAGTTAGCCGATTAGCTGCGCAGTAGACAATTTCGTTCCTAAAAGTTCCATTGCGCAGCCAAACAGCTAACTTCAGACGCGCCAAGTTACGTTGACCGTATTGTAGTTACGATATTATTTTTATTTAGTTTTTTTTTTAATATTTTTGTGTATATATAAGTCACTTGGTTTCGTTTTTTTAAATATTTATTTATTTTGTGATAAAACGCAAATAAAGACAAATAAGACTTATTTATTTTATGCATATATTTGCTTCCAATTTTTTTAACAAAATTTAGTAATTTTGCTTATACACGAAAGTTCAGGTGAATAGAAAGGCGGCCGAGACAAAAATACATTGTTTTAGACATTGTAAGGTCACTGATTTGTTTCTTCCTAAAAAATGCGTATATTTTTAATTAATAAATAGTGCCCATACATTGTCATTACTTTAATAGTCGCTTCAGACGTTTATTATAAACGTGTACCTATTTTATAAATTACCACTTACTGGAACGCACATTTCTGTCCTGAACACAAAAATAATGATACATATAATAAAATTCAATATTTATGTTTTTATTTTATTTTTTTATTTGACTGACTGGCAACCCAACTCCTGTTATGAACAAGTTAGAGACAATACGCACCTGAGGCGCGCGCTCGTTAGGCTGCGTATGATACGTTCTTGATGTAATTCGGTACATAGTAATCAATTTAATTTTATAAAGCGTCCCACACGCAGCTTGGGGACTGGACGTAACTCAACACAAATTAATAATAATAATAATAATAATAATAATTTATTTGCATCAAGTTTAACATTTTACATTAAATACATGGTAGTACATACAGTTTAAGGTAAATATACAGTAGCGTGGCGACACCAGCACCCTTGCTAAGTTGCCAAGACAACTTGTGTTAAGGATGCTGGGCCCGACCCTTTATTGGATGTATCTTAAATGCATTTAGGTACATACATGCCATTTTCTAATTTTACAACTGATTCATTATATGGAATATGTTTAAACGGACAAATAAACTATTTAGAAAAGAAAATAAACAAAACGAGATATTTTATGAGTGAAGTAGTGCAGCGTGTGAAGGGGTGTGTCTGTGATTGTGTAGTGTATGGTCTGTGTGTGTGTGTGTGTGTGTGTGTGTGTGTGTGTGTGTGTGTGTGTGTGTGTGTGTGTGTGTGTGTTTACTTGTATGTGTTTTCTCTATATTTGTGGGTGATGGTAGCGAGCAATGGGCAAATGATAGATGTGGTTTAACGGGAGCTGTATTGAGTTGACAGTAAGCCTTCAGTGTTGTTGTAATTAAGTGTTTGTAGCCAGGTATTTAGTTTTTTTTTAAAAGACATTATAGGGAGTGAGTAAAAGTTCAGTATTTTGTTAAGAGTATTGTAGAGATGAGGACCTTGAAAACAAGGAAATCTTCTTGTAAAAGTGTATATACAGCGGAAGGGTTGACACACCTTATCTTTACGTCTGGTGGTGATTATTTCATAGGAGGTTCTTTGATGCTGATAGAGTAGTATATGCAGTACAAATAATTGTCTGACTGTAAGGACCTTACAGTTCCTATAAAGTTCTTCAGTTGGGAAAAGAATGGGCCGAAAGGTACTAACCTTCAGTACGGCTCTCTGAGCTCGTTCTAGCTTCAAGAGTACCGTTTTGGGTGCACCACCCCAAGCACATATACAGTACGATAAGAAAGACTGACAAAGAGCAAAATATGTACACCTAATAATTTGGGGTTCTGCAATATGGCGAAGTCTACTAAATACAAAAATCAGCTTTCTGATTCTTTTTGTCAGTAACTCTATATGAGGTGCAAAGCTCAAGCCATCATCAAGAGTTACTCCGAGATACTTAATGGTTTGACAACGTTCTAATTCTGAACATGTACAAGTCGCAGTGCCAGACAGTAAACATGAGTGTGCTACTAAAGTGTATGAGTTTAGAGGCTGAGAGGACTTTCGTAAGCTGTATGTAAGAATTTTAGTTTTGTCAGTATTAATTGTGAGAATGTGTCTTTTGAGCCATTGTAAAACACTATTTAATCCTTTTTGTGCGGAATCGAAGGTATCATCCCAGGTGTCGCCAGAAAAAGTAAGGACGGTGTCATCAGCAAACGCCACGATTTTTCCACTTTCCAGACTCAAATTACATAGTTGGTTAACGTAAATCAGAAAAAGGGTGGGGCCTATCACACTGCCTTGTGGCACGCCGAATGTCACTGGTTCCTCTCTACTGAGGTAATTTTGTATTTTTACACACTGAGTTCGGTTTTGAAGGTAGTCTCTAAAGATGTTAAGTGATTGGCCACGAATCCCAAGTTCCTCCAGCTTTATTAATAAGTCAGAAATGGAAACCGTATCAAACGCCTTTTTTAGGTCCAAAAAAATCGACAAAACTTTCTTTTTCTTGTCCATATTTTTTGTAACATGGTCAATTAGATCAAGTATAGCACTACTAGTAGATTTATTGCGCCTGAAGCCGAATTGGTTGGGAGAAAAAAGCTTTTTATCTTCTATATAAGTCACAAGTCTTTTGTTGATCAGCCGCTCAAGAACTTTAGAAATGGAAGGTAATACTGCAATCGGTCGATAATTATTTACAAGTTTTTTACTCCCACTTTTGTGAATTGGGTGTATGATGGCTTTCTTGAAGTACAAGGGAAAAGTGCCGGTATGGAAACAGAGATTAAAAATATGTGTGAGTATGGGTACCAGTGTCAATGAATAGCGTTTTAGAAACTTTGTTGGGATATTGTCCCAGCCCATAGCAGAATCTGATTTAAGTGACATTAGGACTTCCTCAACCTCCGCCTCATCGGTGTCTAACATGACGAATGATTGTAAAGGTGGAGATGTGGAAACTATGTCTGGTGGAATTTTGTGACTACCAGGTGGACAAGAAAAGTTATCAGCAAGTTCTTTTCCGATATTGGCAAAGAACTTGTTTACTTTGTCCACCGAGAGCTGAGGTGAAGTAGAGGAAGCCAATAAATCAGTGTTGGGTATGTTTGGCTTGTCTGTATTAGTGACTCTCTTTATCACCTTCCAAATCTTTTTATTGTCTTTTGAAGCGTCACTCAATTCTCTTCTGTCATAATCTCTTTTTAGTTTTTTTAAGATTTTTGTGCAGTAGTTCCTGTATCTTTTATATGTAATACTTAATATATCATCGTTTGGAAATAGCTTAAATAATAAATTATACCTAGTCCTTTTGAGAAAATAAATTGTGAGTGATCAAGGATAGTGAGTTTTGTTTTTTATGACTGAATTACGAGTATGATAGCAATATTTTAATACGAGTGAGTGAATAAGAATGCTACTTGTTTGCTTAAATAGTCTTTTTTTTATAAATCTTAACGATGGTGCTTATGAACTATGAGTTTAATATATCAGTGTATATGTTTACAGGCATGTTACATTATATAGATATTATCTTCTAAATTCTGTCTTTATTGATTTATATCTGAATTTTACAATTGGTTACTTGACACCACTAGTCAATTGACATACTTTTTTTGAGCTGTCCAAACGCGATTCCCTAGATTTTGTATGGCAATAGTAAAATATGACTGCACTTATTTGCCAACTTAATTGACTAACTATTTATTTTATTGTTTTTAAGTATGTACAATATTTAAAAGAATAATAAATAAGAAAACTTATGGTATTAAACTATAAAAAAACGAACACTAAGCCATCATAGAATTCGTCCACATCGCCGTCATCTGGAAATGTACCCAATAGACTGGCGGCAATGCCACGTTGAACGGCAATGCTTTAGATTTGAAGCCAAATAAAAATCAAATTTTAAAGTGAGTTAATTTAAAATGAAAATGATTTTATTTCAATTAATTAAAAGAATATTCATCAACTCGAAAGCGTGAGAAACAATAGTAATTCATACGTGATTTCACTTTAACAGCATGCGTTCGCGTTTTTCCGGTCGATGTTCAGAGCAAAATAAGCTCTCTGGTTTGGTGGCACGACATAAACTATCCTCTAAGCAATGAGCGTCTTCCCATGTACCCCCCGCCCCAGTAAAAGAGATGTCGCGCAGTCATTTGTCTCTCAAACGTACGCCCAATGCGTTATCGATGCAAAAATGGATCGATATTACAATGACGCCAATTTGGACTATGTCTCTATGGTGCTATTGTACGCTAGGGCTAATTAGGAGTCACATACTGCCAGCTTTTTTCTTTGACTTGTGGTCTAAGCTCAAGCGCCTGGTGTATCTTGAAGAACAAGAAGCTTGCGGCGCTTTAATAACTACGATAGTCAACGCTTTTAATACCGTAAGACGTGACGGAGGCACTTCATTAAAATTGTAAGATTTGTCAATTAAAACGTCTTCGATTGTGTATAAACACAGAACTTCGATCAATTACTCCGTTAGACTGAAGTGTAAGTATGTATCTTTGTAAATAGCGAACAATATTTAAAAGGTTTTGTTTGCAATTGTTGATTGCAATTTTTCAAATACGCTTTTTATAAAATTATTTTTTTTAGTTTCGTGTTCAGTAAGTTTTAGGTAATTAGTATTTATGACGGTTCTAAGCCCGTAAAAGTATAATGGGAAATTGGAGAACTTTTTGGGTACACAATACATTGTGTTTTTATTACGTCTGGGGACTAGGTACTCCCGACAGCTGATTAATGAACGCCGTAAAGCTATCGCGAAGTATTACTATTGGTTCGATTGTTTTCGAGTTTTGCTTTTCACAATTAATTATTGTTAATTTACTATTTTTGTATTTTAATAAAATCTTACTTCCGCACTCAGAGACGTCACTTAAAATAGGCAATCATTAATTTTATTGGCACGGGGAAATGTTCTCAATCTGTCATATTTTTCACTGACTGTGTACCGATTTAATAATAATAAATTCATTTATTTCAGGTAAATTACACCCATTGCCAACAATAAAATAATAACAAACACATACAATCAAATAAAATCAGATGAAAACAGATTCAATAGGAAAAAATAAAATCGAATTGAATTAAAGTAAATCAAAACAAATCAAATTCAATCATTTTAAATCAAATTGAATCAAATTAAATAAAATTAAAATCAAATTACAAAGGGGAATCGAAACAAAATTAAAATAATATCAAATAAATCAAGCCAAAAAATAAAAATAAAATAAATACCAATAAAGTTAAAAGTTAATAGGTACCTTCTTCCCGGCACTGGTACAGCAACTTGTCTGCTGGAACAATGCCGGATGAAGGGGCAGTCCAGCCTTCCCGCAATCATCGTCAGTACAGTGTTGGGGCTAGCCCGTACCCTGCGCACCAAGGACGCGGCGCGCTTGCGCATTGTTGCGTGAAAGCAGTCGGTGCGCGCCTCAGCGAACATGCCCGAGGCGCTGCAGTACCGAGGTAGTCCCATCACCGACCTGAACGCGTTATTTAAGGTTGTAGCACACATATCAACTCAGAAACGGATCGTAACTGTATCAACTCGAGCTTTCAGTATTCTTTGTATGAAACCCTACTGGCAAGCACACTAATCGAAATCGTAAGGTAAACGACTCGCCTCGGGACAAGCCCACGAACCGCGGTGCGGCGCATGGTCAGCCAGCGGTCCCCGTGCCGACGGCTCGTCATCCACGCGCTTATGTCTCCGTCGGGGCGCTTGCGTCTCTTCGTCGCCGCGCTTGCCTCTTTTCGTTCACCATTCCCCCTTTCATCCCTCTCGCGGCCTGCCTGCAGCACACTATTATTACTATTATTACACGTGCTGTCATTCACAAGGCAACTTCCAGTTGTGTTACGCGCGTGTTTTATTGAAATTGTAGGGTTTCAAACAAAAATAACAACGAAAAGAGAGAAACTCTTTGAAGAAATGAGAAAATATCCATCTTTATTTATGATTTAAGTGACTCTTGTTAGAACAATAACTTGAAAGACTGGACAAGTGCGAAGTCCCGCTCAAATATTTATTTTATTCTGTTTTTAGTATTTGTTGTTATAGCGGCAACAGAAATACATCATCTGTGAAAATTGCACCATTAGCTATTACGGTTCATGTGATGGACAGTGGATCTTAGTAATAGGGTTCCGTTTTTGCCCTTTGGGTACGGAACCCTAAAAAGGACGAGGCATGGAAACAAATTAGTACTACTTTAAATCAGTAATCAGATAGCCAGCCCGATAACCAGCGGTCGGCGAGCCGTAAGCGCGGCGTCGGCGCCGCCTAGCCGTAGACGAATCGACGTATGAGCTGCTGATCCGCTTTGGTTACGTGCTTACGTCAGGATGACGTCTGTTTGACGGCGAGGCGAAAGGTGATACGGCGACGATCCCTTTCCGAGTTGATATGTGTGCTACGACCTTTATAGGTCGGTAAATGTCTATGAAAGTTAATTTATTCTATACTAATATTATAAATGTGAAAGTGGCTGAACCGATTTTGATGAAATTTTGGTCTAAATAGCTTGAACCCTGGGGAAGGATATAGGCACATTTTAATCCGCGACATCTGCGTCAACGAACGACGGAGTTTCGGGCAAAAGCTAGTTGATTATAATTATTTTAATTGACATCCCCCACGGCATAAGCATTATTAATGCAATGTGTTTTTTGTCCACAGCCCCCGATTGGTCTTCCATATGGCCCCACCTCAACTTGATCTTACATCGTTCGCGGGTTTTGCTCATAGTGTGCCGGCGCCAATACCCCTACCTTATTATTCTTTGTCATTTCCTACTGGTTTCTTGCATGATATGCCACTTGAAAGGTATATTCAAACCATGGAGCCAATATTTCAGGAGCCCGAAAAACTTTGTCCAGATTTTCCCGTATACGATTACTCCGAGGACTTAGAACGTTTCGCATTAAACGAAAAGGAGGACGCCGAAGGTATCAAAGGCCAAGACCCTAACTTAAATGATGATGAAACGGACGACGAGGTGTCAGAGTCTATGGACAATGTATGCCTCGACCCTCGCTATAGACAAATGTTCAACGCAAGTAACGCAGCCTAAGACTTGATTGCTGTGATTTTGTTTTTCGTAGTTTGTGTAAAAGTGGTATTTTTGATACATATATATTATATTCTAATTATTAATAATACTATGACTCACTTTTGGATCACCTTTATAATCTTTAGGACCATTAAAGTAGATTATACTTCATTCAAATTCAAATTCGCGCAATTCCTATGATTTCTTATATTCAAAGTCAAGTCAAAGTCAAATCATTTATTTCAATTACTTACTGCCACACTCAGAAACGTCACCTAATAATAATAAATCATTAACTTTAATTGACCATCATAACTTGGAACGCTGTCAGTCAAAAATATTGTTGTTGACGTGTGCCAAGTTATGTTGGTCAATTAAAGTAAATGATTCATAATATTATATTATATTGGCCAGTATATCGAGGGCTATTTAATAACAATAAGATGAATGTTTGATGTTTTAAAATAGCAGCTTAAACGTATCTACCATTTAAGTAAGTGTTAAGCTTTCGATCGACGGGAGAGTGGCTGTGTTGGCACGGTGCCGTGGTCAAGTTCGCGGATCTCGAGAGGTTGTTCACTCATAAACACACACACACATTTTTTTGTGAAGAAGTCTGATGATGATTATAATTACTCGGCCACAGAGGCAATCATTTGCTATATGACGCAGTCGTCGCGGGTAGATAACCGCAATAGACCGCGGGCTTGAAATATCAATGATGAATCTGGGAGGAAATGTACCATGGCAAGCTACGCTATCGCTCAAAGAAACAAACGGTTTCCTCATTCGTCGATTACGGCTTTTCGCTTGTGTCTAATATAGCCAAGTTTTGATCTCATTTGTGTCTAATATAACCAAATTTTGATCTCAATCGTGTCTAAAATAACCAAGTTTTGATTATAGTTGTAGTTGTAATACTACTCTGCACGGCACTCAGCGAATTCTCAGAATTGGAAAGGATACAGCCTGTTCGTGCGACATATCAACAAGCAGGCCAACTGCCAAGTTTGAAACATGTTGGTTGTGAACAAGTTTTAGGTATATGTAGGAATATGATTATTCGAAAGTAGGATTTGGAAAGTGAAAAGGGTAGTTATTGTAATTGAAACGAAGACAGATGTGCTTTAGGTAGGTATCTAAGTATTTATCTTTGTATTTTACGATAGTTAGAAATGTCAGGAAATCATGGTAGATTCTCAAAAGAGTAGCTAGTACAAATTTGAATTGAACTGAATGTATTGTGTAGAATTTAGTATTATGTGTAGAAATAGGCCACGCAAAGCTGACCTAGTAGTTTGAAGTAACCATTGTAGGTATTCGGTTTGAAAAATAAATAAAAACGGCAACATTTTCGTTTTTTTTTAGATAATTCTGTACCGATATCTTTCCACCTACTTTGCCTTCTGCAATCTCCGACTGGTGCCGCGGGCCGTCTCAAATCTTGTCCCATTTTAGGTAAGTATTTGGGGACGGCGCAAATTGTTTGCTTCCATACCGTCCTGTCAACTGTCATGGTGTCACTGTCTCCCTTCACTTCACAAAAGTAACATTTAGGCAAAGTACTACAAGTAAATTGTAGACAGCGCCACTGCGCTTTTTGTCATAAATATATCGTAAGAGGGCACTCAGAGTGCCCTCTTACGATATATTTATGACAAAAAGCGCAGTAGAGTGCCCTCTTACGATAAATTTATGACAAAAAGCGCAGTGGCGCTGTCTACAATTTGTTCCCGAACTAATCCAGCGTCTATAGCTAGCTATAGATAGATGTACTATTTTAGTATAGGTGGGTACTGGATGAATAAAAATAGAGCTTTATTATTTGGTGCAACCGCTTATCAACGGTAACGTAATTTTAAGCGGAACTGGTTTATTAACACTTGTCGTAGATACTTTTTGGAAGATTTCACAACCGAAATACAAACTAAAAATTTAAAAGATGATACAAGCATGCGTTTATGCAGTGATACAGTCACCATTTTGGAAATTTTTAACAGACAGATAGATAGTACAGTCAACAAAAGATCAGTACGAAGATATCATCTTATTTATTTTTATGTGTAAAAATATTAAAATAAGCTCAATTTTAATTGGAAACGTAAAACATATTTTTTTTAATATTTTATGTCATAAAATGTTTTAATCACGATAATAATGAAATTGGTTTTTGTAGCGACATCTGTTGAGATACTTTACTTACAAACAAAACCTAAAGTTTTGGGAACAACATGTAGATGGAGCCAGTCAGGTGGTAAGTTGATATATGGTAGATAGGAAAAGTATGTTAAATTTTGAATATTTACAGTCAAAAGCAACGGCAACGGCCCCTCCCTGCCCCTCTTTGGCGACGTCCTTGCATACTGTGACAGGTAAGGGTCGAACCAGTCTTACCAATAGGTTTTTGTTATCCTCTGGAAGCCAACCTTTACATATTAATAACTAGCTGTTGCCTGCGAATCCGTCCGCGTGAATGTCAGAATTGTCAGATAACGCAGATGGAGACGAAGTCGCGAAATGAAAAGTACCTAGCCTAAGTAGTCTTTCTTGCGGTTCAATCTTTGTACCACATTTCATCAACATCGGTTCAGTAGTTTAGCAGTGAAAGTGCAACCAACAAACTCAATTTCTCATTTACGCATTCGCATACGGGTGAAGACCAACTGGACCTTGAGGATGGAGAAGTTGGAGGCGCGCCATAACAATTCGTGGTGCGCGTGCCGATTCACCAATGGGTGACTTTCTCTAAGAAGAGTTGACCGAATGGTGTGCTGTATCGGCGTTTCCGCGGCCAGCTACGCGACACCTCGCAGCGTAACACGACGCCATCACTTCGTGTGCAGTAGTTTTTAAGTCTCTAATTTAAATAAAATATGTATTAGTTTATAGGAATTGTTTTTACTACCTACGTTCAGCTGTGGACGGCAATAGGCTGATAGGATGATGATTATATGTAGGTATTGTTTTATGGATATAAATAAAGGATAAATAATATTAGTATGGATACTAAAACGTAAACGTTTTTCTAACGCTTGACGGATGATAATTATTAGGTAACCCTAGTGGCGTAGCGTGGGGGGGGGGGGGCATGGGGGCCATATGGCCCCGAAAGGGGGCGGCGGCAAGCGCCACGACTTTTTTAATTGAAAATAACCAAAACACGCCCGCAACGTTAAGCGCGGCGGCGCGGCGGCGTCACCGAGATTTCCCGTACGCGAACGAACCAACAAGCGACATCGAGTACTCTGTTATTCAGTGAAATAAAACAGCGCCGTACGGCGGCTTTGGAGTGGCTTCGGGCGCCTGGGAGCTGCTTCGGCAGTCGTAAGCATACCAAAGGACGTCGAGGCTGGTTTCGGGTAGCTTCGGCAAAACTAAGAATAGGTAGTTCGGGTGGGAGATACATCGCAGAGCAGTCGTAACGTTACGTGAAATCAGTTGTGTGCGTGTATTTATAATGACGGGTTGGGATTTAGTTCTCATTATTCATCTTGCTGAAGAAGAAGAGTTATTTGGCTCCATGCATTCTGTTTCATTTGTTGATCACTGTAGTATCGCGATGATATGTCATACAGACACTCGTGAGCCTGCACAAGAATAATAAATTTTTCTTCTGTCATCGTCAAAACGAATCTAAATATACGTGTAATTAATGAGGCTGTTGCCTTTTATTTTCTTCTTTGGGTGTTCCCAAGCTAATGGAGGCGCGCACGATTAACGTTATGACTGTTCTGCGAAGTGTCACGAAAATGCCACCCGAGCTACCCGAAGACAGCTTACGACTGCCGAGGCAGCCCAAACCCGCCCGAAGCAGCTCTCAGGCGTTCGAAGCCGCCCGAAGCAGCTCTCAGGCGCCCGAAGCCACTCCAAAGCCGCCGTACGGCGCTCGACCTGTACCGAGACCGGCATTGGGCGCCGCCCTAACATTGCTTATTTTCATTACGAGACTTATTTCAGAATGTCATTGAACTACGACTCCATAATTGGAAGATTCATTGAACTACGACACGATAATTCGTAGTGAGACTAAAAGTTTCGAGTGTAGTGTAAAAAGTACGAATAGTAAATAATTTTGTTACTGTAAATACCCACCAGCTAGCTTCGAGTGTAGTGTAAAGTACGAATACTTAGTAAATAATTTTGTTACTGTAAATACCCACCCGGCTAGCTTCCAATGTAAAATCCAAATTAATGAAAAGTGATTCCAATAATAATATACCTACCTAGGTCATTTCTTTTTTTCGGACGGCCCCGGGCGGCAAAAACCCACGCTACGCCACTGGGTAACCCTAGGATATCTATTACATTCACTATCAATTTGCACCCGTCATTGTGACTGTCAGGACCGCGGCTCACTTTATTACCCGACTGCGCCAGAAGGCGGGTTATGTTTTTCGGGTGTACCTATGTGTGTATGTATGTAAATTTCTTTGGCACGCTCTGAAGCATAAACGGCTTGATGGACTTGGGCTTGAGTGGTATCGTTTCATTTGTCTTAATTGTGTAAGTGACACTACGTATATCAAAATAAATATATAATAAAAATGAAACGGGCTTTTTTTTGGCGACCTATTAGGGTCATCAAAAAAAAAATCCACTTCTCTTGCTCAAAAAGGCCGTCATTGTAGCATAACAGAGCGGGGATAAAATAGCGTTTCATCCTCTAGGGCCTAGAGGATGAAACGCTATTTTATCCCCGCTCTGTTATGCTACAATGACGGCCTTTTTGAGCTAGAGAAGTGGATTTTTTTTACTTAAAATATTCACTTACTAAATGATTAAGAGAATGTTCCAGTTTAACATATATTTTTTTCAAATCATTTACACTGCACATTTTGACGTAATTGTCAGATTAAAATCTGTAAAAGTCGTTTAATAGCCCCATAAAACTCGGTTTCTATTTACTCCCTGGCTAAAGCTCGGGAGTAAAACTACCTCTTATATAATGGGTCATTTTAGCTCCTTGTATAACAATCTACTATTACCTCGCGGTATCAAAATAAAGGGTTTTATAAATAACTTACAAATATACAAACAACTTATATTTTATATTTATATGTAATTTGGAATGAGAAATGCTAAAAAACAACAAATAAATTAAGGTTGGTTCCATTTGAGTTGAGTTCCTTTACGTCGATTCTGAGAGTAGGTATGCTCTTGTAAAATATTGCTATTTTACGATTTCTAATACCGTTACCTACGTCGAGTTTGGTTAGTAAGTACCTATAGTCAGGATTTAAATTAAAAGCCAGTATCATTAAAATATTGTTTTATTATTTGTAGTATTACCTACTTCTTCTCAAACCTGTATCTTTCTGTACAAGGGCGTCGCCAGGACTCGTCAGCTGATGGCCTAGGAGGGGGCAAATTGATATTTGGTGGATAGGAAAAGTATGAATTTTAAATACAGTCAAAGGCACATGAACCTTTTGGAATCTCTAGGGGGGGCAGCTGCCCCTACCGCCCCCCCTTGGCGACGCCCTTGTTTCTGTATAATATATTATTATTTGTTTTTTATATCAGTAGGAGAAAAAGATGAAATGTTTTCGAGAATATGGCGGTTTAGCGTTACGTATCCCCTGATTATACCGATTTCTTGCAGTTTTGAAGAGGTCCGAGAGGTTCAGAGGTATTATCATCACTGCGATCCTTTTTTATTAACTAAAGATCCTTGCGGCTCATCGCCATGTAAACCCCTGTCGTCATATAGTACAAACGAAAGGAAAATGAGGTCATGGTAGGAAAAGCCAGGCGCAGAACACTGATCATGAGTAGACATAAGAGAGGGACAGGTCGTTAGGACTAGGTGTCATCCCCTGAGATATTAAAACGAGTAGGTTGCAGAGGAAGAATATAAGAGACTAACAGACTCGATGTTAATATGTAAGAGTTTACGGGAACGAGAGGTTGGTGCCGCAAGGCCTGTGTTAAAATCGCCCATGATGACGCAATGTGTATACTCAGACCCTACTGATTCTCAGGGTTGGAAAAGTAGTCAACGGCGGGCGGACATTACCTAATAGATAACACCACGTACGGTTTTAACACCTTTGATATGGATATCCAGAAAGAGGGTACTCAGGGGAGGCACTGTAAAGCCAAGAAGAGGCAATGATTTTGGAAGGAAAGTCTCTACGAAGATAATTAAATAGCAACACATCCTCCTCCCTTTCCAATTCTATCGTTACGGATAAAAACGATTCCGGGAAGAGGGTACCTACTTGGTAGCAAAAAGTTGAGGTTTGAGCCCACTCTTACAAATCAGAACGGCGTGAACGTTGGCGTTAGAAAAGGTGTCTTATAGATCACTGTAGTAGGTAACTTGGCACACTTGGAACCTACTCAACACAACATAAATAATTTTAATTATTTGCTAGCTCAGTTCAAACTTTAGATCCGAGGAGCCCCCTGAGCTTGGGGACCCGGTGCACTGCACCGCCTAACCCTCCGATAGCTACTCCACTGACAAGGGCGTCGCCAGCCGATGGCCCAGGGGGGGGCAAGTTGAGGGCAGGGGAAGGTATTTTTCCTGTACCATGAAAATAATAAAACCAATATATATTTTTTGTCTCCATAACGAAAACTAATGTTGTTTTTACCATGTAGACCAATTTTATTGAAATAATAATGATTAAAAAGTTTATTTGCTTTTGAAAGAAAAAACACATTTTAGGTTAAAAATAAAAACAACGTAAAGTTACTGAAAACAAAAGAAAATACTCCATGCTCATCTTTTAGTAACGGGTATGCCCCCCTCGTTTAGCTACGCACTCCTGAAGCCTGGAGTGCATGCTCTCAATTAAATGCCTGACATTTTCCATTGGAATCTCTTCCCAGGTCCTTTACACAGCGTTGATGAGTTGCTGTTGGTTGTGGATTTCCTGATCACCGTCTCTAACTCTTCGTTTCAACTGATCCCACATGTGCTCTTTCGGATTTAAGTCCGGACTGTTCGCCGGCCACGGCAAGACTTGAATTTGAGAGTCTTCCAGTACAAACCGAGTCGCTTGAGCCGTGTGTGCACGAGCATTGTCTTGCATCAAGATGAATCCAGGACCCGCTTGCTGTGCAAATGGGATCACATGTGGTCTGACAACTTCCTCAATATACCGCTGAGCAGTAACAGTACCCTCATTTAAAATAGCGAGCTCAGTTTTGCCGTGTAAGCTTATCCCGCCCCAAATCATTACATTTGGCCCACCATAACGATCGACTTCATGGATGCAGGCTTCTGAAATTCTCTCGCCGCGTCTTCTCCATACTCTAATACGCTAACCGTCGTTAAAAAAATTAATTTAAGTTATAAATTTAAATTTAAATTTAAATCGTCGTTAAAATGAAAAAATACCTCGTGGCCCTTATTTTGTTTTGAGTAGTATTTATGGAGGATGGGAATAGCATGAATTTTAAATACAGTCAAAAGCTCATGAAGCCTTACTAAGCGTTTGTACTAAGGGCCCCTTCACACTAGCATTTGTCCAGCGTAGGCGTTCGATGATCATATGCGTATCGCAGACGCCGCGGCATCGGCGTTTCTTCTGCAGATAATAAAACGCTGCGCTAGCGCGGCGCAGGCGTCTGCGGTATTATATTATACTATACCGTAACGACAACGAAATTGTGTGAGGTCTCGGTGCGTCGCCGGCGTATCTACGGTGCGCTGCGCATACGTTAATCCAACGCGTAGGCGTTCGATGAACGTATCGAACGTATGCGTAGCGGTTGTCCAGCGTAGGTTAGACAACCGCTAGAGTGAATGGGATCTAAGAACGGTACACACTCCAATGTGTAAAGCTACACAAGCTCTTGACTATAAAATTCAGTAGTGTAGCTACGCGACAAGGGGCCCCCGTGTGAAAAAAAAATTGGGACCCTATCAAAACCGGTTACGTTTCATTATATCTAGTAAAAGTGTAAATACAAAAGAAAGGAGGTTTATAAGATGTCTTGGCTTATAATTTGTGCTAAAATAAATTTACATCTTCCGCTTCAATGCATAGGACGGCCTCCAGTCAGTGGAGGTCGTTCTGATATCGAGAGGAACCACATTCCAGAAAGGAATGGACTGGGCATAAAAGGAGGAATTAACAAAATCAGAAATATGAAAAGGGCAAAGCAAGATAAGATTGATGGAGGGGAGAAACCGTGGAGCAGGGAGGAAAGCGTTGTCAACGCACGCAAACTATTTTGGCAAATGGGCAACTATTTTAGGTCGGACCTGTAGCTTGACACGGGGTCATATTTGTTGGCGAAGGTACTCGAGTCACTATTTCGGTGGCGCGAGGAAGCGCGGGCGCGGGGCGAGCGACCGATTCAGTGACACATGGAGCTGCGTCGGTCTCAGCTTCGCAAGGTCCTGGTGGCGGAATAGCGGAACAGGCTTTTGCGCCCTACCGCCGGCCTCGCTATCATCGAGGTGGTCCAACTAGTGGTCGAGCGCTGGCTCGGGAGGAGGCAAGGCTCCCTGTCGTTTTGGGTGACGCAGGTGCTCTCGGGGCATGGTTGCTTCGGGAAGTACCTATGCCGCATGAACAGAGAGCCCGGTGGCACCACTGCGTCGACTGCCGGGAGGATATGGCGCGGCATATGTTGGCAGAGCGTGCCGCTTGGGAGGAGCCGCGCCGAGCCCTCGTTTCAGAAGTTGTAGTTTCGGCCGTGGTCGAGTCAATGGTCGGCAGCGTAGAGTGGGGACGTGGTGGTTTCCTTATGCGAAAACGGCATGTCACAGAAGGAGACTGCGGAAAGGGAGAGGGAGATTACAACCTCTCATCCGGCCCGCAGGAGGCACCGGCGGAGAGCGGACAACGGGCGGGACGTCTTTCGCCCCCCACATACATCAGGACCAGAGATGGCGGCGCGTAGTGTTCAACGCGCGCCCCTCTTAGACGTCCGGGGGGAGTCTAACACCTCACAGCCCTCCCTGACCCGAGGAGTACTAAGTCGAGCCACGTATCATCCCCTGAGATATTGAAATGAGTAAGTAGGTTGCAGAGGAAGAAAATCGAGACTAACAGACTCGATGATATGTAGGAGTTTGGGAACAAGGCCCAAGGGGCATACTGACGCAATGTGCATGCTCTGACAATAGACAACACCAAGTAGGGTTTTAACACATTTGATATGGATCTCCAGAAAGAGGTACCTACTCAGCGGAGGCACAGCTGTAAAGTGAAGGAGAAGAAGCAAAGATTTTTAAAGGAAAATCGCTACGAAGACAAATCAAATAGCAACATTATCTCCTCCCTTTCCATTTGTATCATTACGGATAAGAACGAAACCGGGAAGAGGGTAGGTTGTAGAGAGAAGATGAGGTTTGAGCCAACTCTCGGAAATCAGAACGGTGTGCGTGAACGTAGACATCAGAAAGTGACTTGACAAATTCATAAATCGGTTGTATAACAGCTGATTGGTTGAAGTGGCTAGACACAAAAACCTACACAACACAACAGAAATAATTCGTATTTATATTCTGAAGGTGGAAGAATTTTTTGTTAGGTCAATTCGGGGTTTGCTGGCCAGGGGCTGGAGGCCTCCTGAGCCCCGATGCTTCGCACCGCCTAGCCTTCCGACAGCTACGCCACGTGTACAATAAATTCAAATTTTAATGAAAATTATTATATTTATTACCATAAAAATAATTTTCGACAAAATATACAGGATAATAGAATAAGGAGATAAAAAGAATTTGGAAGCAATTAAATATTTAATTAGGTGCAAGATTTTAATATTGAAGAATTCAAGCGAGATCCTTCTTTTTGATCAATTTAACTTTTTTTTTTACATTTTTTTGAGTGTCTAGGGGGGGGGCAGCTGCCCCTACCTGCCCCCCCCTGGCGACGCCCTTGTCCACTGAAAAGCGGGGTAAAGAAACTCGACGTTAAGGGAGTAAAACGAGACAGAACTCATAGACTCGACGTAGGGATAATAGAAGCGAGGCAAGGTACTTACCTATAATAAACTAGGTAAGTACCTAACTCAAAAGATAGAAATAAGCGAAAATTAAAATTTTTTTTTTGGTTCTGAATCATCGTGGTTGACAGTGTTCACAAAGGCAGTCGGAGGCATCAAGTTAAAGTTTAGACATTTTCAACGGATTTGATAAGTTAGATAACAAAATCGGTATTATAAATTGTTGATGCCACCGACTGCCTTTGTGAACACTGTTAACCACGATCATTCAAAACCAAAAAAATATTTATATTTTCGCTTATTTCTTTCTTTTGAGTTACCTTGTTTATTATAGGTACAGTCGCCGTCAGATATATTGTAGCAGACAAGGTGACCAAATATTTCTGAATAATTTAAAATGAGTCAATAAGTTCCATACACTACAAGTTACCATTAATATCTAAACATTCATTAGTTCATTAATATCTGAGCAGATGCTTGTCAATAATTTCTATACACACAACTAACCAAAAATTTCCTTCAATTTACGTCTTTACAATTTTTTGGTAATATCAATAGTTTTGGCGAACGAGCGCCGCTAACTATTATTCATTTACACATTCTACACTAACAATGTATTTTTCGTATATTTTACTATGCGTTGTAGGTTTATGAGAATGCGGCTCCCCTCTCTCTCTTCTACGAAACGTCTGCCGGCAGAACTCAATAGTAATATTAGGGGTGTAAATATGAAATTGCCGTTTTGTACTGAAAAATTTAAATTTTTTTTAGGTTAAATATGTATATTTATTTTATCAAAGTATTCACCCTCATTGTATATTCATTTCTGCCATCTCATGGGATGGTCATTTATGCCTTTGCGGTAGAACTCTGTGGACAATGTGAAAATTTGAAGAGAGCACGTCGACCTTAATAAAATCACCAGTTTAAAAACTTTCCAGGTAAAACTACCAAATGACTGGACTAACCACAGATAGTCAAGTCGATAGTTGTTTTTGGTTAGTCCTTTATATCACGCAGTAACGAATTAGGTAAGCTCAGTGTTTGTCTGCGTAGATACACTTGACGTTGTAAGTGTTCAGATATTTTTGGTTAGTTGTTTGTATAGAAATTGTTGACAAGTATCTGCTCAGATATTAATGAAATGAATGTTCAGATATTGATGGTAACTTGTAGTGTATGGAACTTATTGACATTTTAAATTGTTCAGAAGTATTCGGTCACCAGCCCCCTTATTCACAACCATTCGATACGTTTCCGTGTCGGTAAGGAACCGTATTCGACAATGTCATTTCCGACTTCAGTCTGCGTATGTTCGTTGAACTGTCAAAATTATTCGGTTTCGGATTTGTGAATTGCGTTTGAAGGACATCTTCGATATCTTTTGACTTTCGATTCGGTACGGAATCGAATCGAATGATTGTGAATAAGGGGCCTGGTCTGCTACAATATATCTGACGGCGACTGTACTAACAATTTTCCACGCAGTCGGGCTTTTTGTTATTTTTTCAATATATTTTTTTTATAATTGTTTTTGTTTCATGGAGGTACAATGAATTTCATTAAAGGTACATTCAAGTACATTGCTGGTACATTACTTTCATATATTAACATATTCACCCTACCACCCTAACATACACAGATGTCAATGTCTTTTCTGCGGGGGCTGCTTAAACAACTTAATACCTATTTAGTAACAGAAGAAAAAAAAGCTCTATTTACCTACATGTATGAAGTAGGTAAATTGAAAACTTATAATTCCTCTTATTAGTCAACACAGCAAACCAGTGACATCTGGAAGCGGACATCTGCACTATTCAGAACGGAACCCGGCTCGTTATAATAATATTATATCCATCTACTACAGCAGCAGCTACACCAGATACAGGCGGCCAGTCGAGCTGACAATGTGACTGGGACATCTAGGTACACGTACATGTAGTTCAGTAGCGGCAGTCATAGCTGGCCGCTGTTTTGCCTGACTGCGCCGTGTGTAGGATAGGTAGGTACTGGTGTCGCAGCAAAGATGTCGTTGCATTACTCGATTTCCATCTCGTTGTTTGAGGACGTAAAACTGAGTTAAAGTCAGATATTTCGTGCCCATATGGCTTAGAACAACCAAGACAAGGTTGCATTTGTTATATCCTTGTTGTATTTGTTATACAGGATGTCACAGGAAGGTTGTATGGTGAAGGTTTGTAGCCTACAACCTTCAACCTACAACTTGTATGTATATGTTGCAGCTCTTTTAGTCAGGTGTATTTTTTCAGCTTGAGAGAAATTTACACTTCTATTTGAAGGGTAAATTTCTCTCAAACAGATGTTGTTATATTGTGATCAAATTCTGAGCTGCTATAGTAGTTTTAATTAGGATGTTTTGTACTTTTGTGTTTTATAACAGGTGAACACACATTTTAGGCATAATACTGACCACGAAGTAGTTATACTTAAGTACTTCGTGATACTGACAAAGCAAATCTCGTAGTATCACCACTCAGAAAAAATCTATGCAACTAAAATCACCTACAATCAAAAAACTGAAAATATAGCAAAAAAGAATTACCTCGAAAACTACATAATATCGCGGTACATATATGGGGATGCAATCGATCAGTATTAGTGTCCCCTGACCCCAGACCTTCGCTGGTACAGGTTTCCTAGGACCTTAGAGCATAATTATAACCCCTCTAAGCCTGGGACATCTGTTATATATCTACCTAAATCCATGTTTAAAACTGACAGGCATGGAATGAATAAGTTCCGTACTCAGATCAAATAAAAAAAGGTTCCGTATGATAACAAGAAGATTGACATTTAGATTGACGTTATCCGTTATCAATAGTAAAGCAGTACATTTGCGCTGTATATTAATAAAAATAAATCTGAACATACAGAGTTTATTTTTAGGAGTTTATTGTTAAGTTTATAAGAATGACTCCTAGTCATCCTACATCGATATTTTGTATAATAGCGACAGAATTTTGTGAAAGATTTTCCTTCTGTGGACTGAGAAGTACGTACCTACCTGCTGATGTAATCTGATTAATTAAGGTATCTGGACGTTGCGTCGGTTACCATGAGTGGGTTTAGCAGAGCTTTTTAACAGCCTGCCGCGGCTGAGCGTGCCGACGAATACGATATTCCGTGAATTTAAACACCCCACGACATGTCTTCTACTTATTTTACTTTCGTAAGGTTAGGTAGGTAACGAACTGAGACGTTTCAGAGAGAAGCTAACCGCTTCACATGGCTTAAGCCATGTGAAGCGGTTTCCTCGCTTATTATTTACTACCGAAAAGTTAGATACCTACCTTAAAAATACTTAGGACGAAGTCATACACAAATGTGAAAGTAAAGTGCCTGCTACACGGTTGCCAACCGAGTCCCCGACAGAGGTGACCTTGGTGGTCAATTTAGTTAGTAATCTGATGTCATATCTAGATTGCTTGTTTAATTCCGATTGTAGAGAACAGTACCTATCTAAATAGTGCAGTGCTTTCCTGGCTTCGTAGCTTTGATTTTGCTTTTGTCGTGCTGGCTAGAACGACTACTAGGCTACTACGCTTCCTAGGTAGTATTACATTAGTATTCCTAAGTCGTACTAGTACCTAAGTATTACAATTACTACGACCTCAGTACCGTCGAGACATGAACATTACGTAGGTAACTGTCCGTCAGTCTTAATAATCATGTGCCATTGTGGCCACAAATATTAAATAAGTTATCTATCTATAAGTATAATATATTATGTAGTCCCATTGCCTAATTGGAGCGACAAACTGGAGGAGAGTATAACCGAGGGTCGAGTTAAATGAGTGCAACTAGAGAGGCATTGGGCTGCTATACGCTGATGATGATTATTTTTCAGGTGACTTTTACTATAAACCGGATACAAAACCACATTCCGTGCTGGTACTGATTTCTTGACTGACCGAATATGTGTCTAATCCTTTGCCAGAACCGGAGGATCGGAACTACGAGTCAGCAGCACGCGTAGCACTGGAGCTTGCGAATGACGAGACTATGCGAACCTAACCTCGTAATTCGACTTTTGTTTGCAGCTATACTATCACTGTATTTAAGAAACGTGTTATGTCTCCATGAGAACGCTGCCACTGTGGTGTATCATATATTTATCATGATGTGCTACACTATGCCGCTGGTGGGTGCCATATTGGCCGACAACTTTATTGGAAGATACAAGTACTGGCTATTTATTAATTATACGTCATCTTCATAATCGTGCACAGATTCCAATTTATTTGGGGTCAGCGCAGCACTCATTTTTCTTTCACATACCTATCTGCACAATGTCTATTTCTAATAAATATCTCATCATAATATTATCTTATTCTATAACAATAATGATTTTAATATGGTATCACTAAAACGAATGCTTAGTAAATGTTAAGACTGATCTTAACATTTACCAAGTTACTTAATACAGAAAAGCTGTTATTTTGAGATGGTTTTTACATTTAATGGAACCGAGGGTGGTAAGGACTAATGCTCACGTTTCATACGTTCTTCAACACACTTGCGAGACAACTGGTATCCGCAACTCCACGTCTCAGCGTGTATTTTGCGTACAGGTGGGAAGTAGATCATTCGATCCACCCCAGCTCCTCGAGGTGGGCCAGCAGCGCCTAAGTAGATACAATTACCAGTAAAAGTGTGTCGTAATTCTACTAGTTCACAAGCGGTCTGTTGATTGCGTTTCTTTGACACGGTTGTTATTGGAATCAGAGCCCAGGTAGGTACATACCTAAGTACTTAGTTGGTTTGGACCAATTCGTTCAACCAAATTAAAAAGAAGTTCGAGTGTTGGATTACCGGTGCACACGACGTAATATTTGTAAGACACATTCCACACAACCACGTACCCAGAGAATGCGGGGGCATTCTCTGGGTACGTGGTTTGCGCATGCAATATTTGCCCTAAGGACAATGAAATGTTGCAAAGTAATATTACTATGTTACTTTGCAACATTTCATTGTCCTTAGGGCTATATACTTAATAATACAGTTTTGTTGATTTTTCAGGGTTATACTATATTTTTCAATAATATATCTACTGGGCACTATTCTGACTTGTTGTTCAGCAATACCTCCGCTCATGTTGCCTCCCACGTAAGTATCCATTATTACTTAGTTCTATTATTAGAAAGTTTAGTATCCTTTCGTCGTCGTCGTTTAGTCGTAAAATTTGGCATAGTTAAAGTTTAAATGGAGGAGACGAGTCAAATTTTGACCACTGAGCGACCGCCAGTAATGATTAAAATCAAAATACTTGTACTTAGCTGAAACTAAAATTTCTAGCTCAATGTGACTGAAATTATTTTAAAATTTTAGATCACATTAAGTTGGCAGAGTCGTTACAGAGCTATAAGACGTACCTAAACAATAAATGTATCAATAAAAAAGCCTATGCACACCACGTTTTTTAAACGCGCCGGTGACGCGCATTTGTAGCGATACACACGCGAGTCAGACGCAGCCTGTAGACCTTTGCACACCTGTTTAAATTCAAATTCGCGTTTGTATCGATACAGACGCGCATGTGTAGCGATACAGACGCGATGCAAACGCGCGTGTGTATCGATACAAACGCGCAGGCATTTTGCGTTTTTAGTAGAACCTCGTCAACAGTAGCAAGATGGACGCTATACTAACGCGCGTGTGTATAAAAGCGCGCCGGTGACGCGCGTTTTAGAAACGCGCGTCGACGACGCGCTTTTATCCTACAGACCAGTTTGTTGTCGTTTGTATCGATACACACGCGCGATAGTATAGCGTTTGTATCGATTCAAACGCTCTTAGCACTGTATTTTGGCGAGTTAATTCCGGTTTAAGAATCGCAAGAAGTTCTTGAAATGATGAATACGACATTCGATAACAATTTACAAAGCGCATGCAATCAATGCTGTCTCGACCGACACCATCTTGCTACTGTTGACGAGGTTCTACTTAAAAACGCAATATGCCAGCGCGTTTGTATCGATACACACGCGCGTTTGCATCGCGTTTACATCGCTACACATACGCGTCTGTATCGATACAAACGCGTATTTGAATTTAAACAGGTGTGCAAAGGTCTACAGGCTGCGTCTGACTCGCGTCTGTATCGCTACAAACGCGCGTCACCGGCGGGTTTAAAAAACGTGGTGTGCATAGGCTCTAAGAGTTAGTATATGATATAAGTAATTCTCATGCTGATACGAGCGTGTGCTCTAATGTCGTTCGTGTTCATAAGGCCTGGTTTCCACAGGCCCAGTTTTTAACCACACAGTAGTCAGCAACTGTACATTCTGCTGTCTATACAGTACTGTCACTTTCCCGACGTGTTCTCTCAGTACGCAGTACCTACTGTGTTACTAGTTCTGGCAATGGCACCCTGCTAATTTGGGAGTGAGGGGTCAGTGGACAGTAGAAACGAAACATTTTGAAGTAGCTGACCGACAGCAACTGACCGCGCGGTCAGTACTGGCTCAACTTTGTTTTCACGGACCCAGTAGCTGCCAGACAGTAACTGTCCTTCACTGTCCACTAGTTACTGGGCCTGTGAAAACTAGGCTTTATTTTAGCACAGAATTCCCGTGCACAGTGAGGACACGTCAGTATGGCATTAGGGTATGGTATTGTAGATTAGAAGGTGGCTTGCTTTTAATGTTCTCGCTTGCTATCGTGATCGCGCTTTCTTCGGTCTTCATCATTATGTAAAACATAACATGATACGAATGAGTATTCGTAGTTATATGACTTAGGTACTACCACTACCTTTATGCAAGGAACTAAAGTAAACAATCGGCGAAAAGGTTTTCAAAGTTGAAAATAAGTTGAAGATAAGTTTGATGAAACTTAACTCCTAGCCGGTACCGACGATAGCTGCATGAAACTAAACCGGAGGTTCTATCACTTTGAAATTTTAGACTTTATTTTTTTTAACCTAACTCAGAAGTTATGGTTAACCAAAACTTGAACAAAATAGTAAAAGAATGGACTTAACGTGCCTGTTCATATTTGTATGAATTATGTAGGTACATATCTCAAGACATTAGACACTGAAGCTGACTTAAGTATATTTGCTATCGGGTAACGGCTAGTAGAGTACCGCATCTCTGCCTCATTGAAGAGAAGCAGGTTTTATATGACATATTCAAATTACAGAACTACATCCATGATTGGACTACTGCTTATAGCTACTGGTACTGGTGGAATCAAACCTTGTGTAGCAGCATTCGGAGGAGACCAGGTGCGTTTTAGTTTACTGCGCTAACGCCATGATCACGTAGTCCACGAATGAAAGAAATTACGTTGAGTTGGCCATCACTTTCACCTAAGATCTTGTAGACGCGGTCTACGCCGTAGACACAGTCTATGCCGTAGACCGCTGCTATGAAAGAGTGTAGCTATCATTCATAGCGTAAAGTTTGCTTTAGATCATACAGGCTTAGTTTTTGTTAACCATAAACGATGAGACTTGCGATTTCAAGGATGTTCATAATGAGTAGTACCTATTTACAGGCATCATAATACTGAGTACATATACGCCTTTGTTATTTTTACTCCTGACCTGACATAAATTAGTTCACACTTTTATTTGTATGCTGTTTAGGAATTCAGACGTAGGTATCGCATGCATCCCACTGACGCGAGTAGCCGAAACTTCTATTTGTTACTATTATTATTATTGTACCTTATTTCTGGCCGCCTAACATGTCTGTGCGGCTTGCAGTAGCCATTGTCGGTGTCTAAATACGAGACGTTTTGTTTACAGTGTTTGCACTTAACTTAGCTTCTCTGAACTGTGGCGCTTCGTGCCTCTTTCAAGCTCTTTGTTGCATTTAAAGCACTTGCTTTGTTTCTAACTCGAACACGGTTCTGAATTTCTATTAGGAATCGATTACTCGAAAATCGTATGAATGTCACCTACGTTTGATCCTATACCTACGTTTAATACCTACGTTTGATCGTGGGTCCGTACGAAGAATAAACAGACAAACCCGTGTAGTATTGTTTTAAAGATAATAGTTCAAAGATATATGGGTAGGATATAAGGAAGCAGTTTTGTTTCGATATAAACTTTCGTATAAGTTAAAATGTTTAAAGTGTAGTAAGTTTTTTAACAAAAGAAAGACGAACTCTATGGTTATACCTGAATAATTAATTTTAGTTATGTTATATAGGTACGTAATGTAAGAACAGTGTAAAATAAAATGTATGAATCACGGATGTTTTACTAAAATAGAAAACATTGCTGCCAATTCTGTTGTGCACGAACTAAATTAATTTTAAGCTATTTATATCTCTTTCTCTCCAATAAAACAAGAAAGAGACATATATTAATAAGAGCTGTCAATTTAAGTTGATCTAGAATGTTCATCCAATTATTATAGTTGTCATTTCAGAACGTATGAATTAAAAACACTGCGAAGTTCAAGGGAAAAACTAATTTGACATCTCTAACTTAGTCCTTGTCTGTCGCCGTCCTTTTCTTCAGCTGCCTGGTAGTAAGAGATGCCAAATGCCTAATTTTAATTTAGTTTGTGAACAAGGAAATCGGCACCAGTTTTATAAGACAGCATCTAGCATTTTCCTCTTCTCAAAACCTACATCCTACTACCACGTAGGTTTTTGATAATAAAATATATATACGTACCTACCTTGGAGCACTCAGGGCTTACGTAGCTTCCCATTAGCGATAGATTTTACAGAACAGACCAGCAGTTCTGGAGATTAGCCCGGCCAAACATTAACTCAACTTGAATTTATGTATAATGATGTGTTAAGTTATGTGATAATAATAGTGAATATGTGATATTATTCCAATTCCCAATTTATTTCAGGTCACACATACTCAAAATGTAAATCTTAATATAAGTACATAGTTTGTTACGTGCTGCAGAATTTCGATTTTGTTTATTTAATTGATTAAATTATATTTATTTAATGTCAGATTACATGATCCATAATGGTTAGTAACAACAGGTGTTTATAAACTATGCTAGTAGGTAGAGAATCTATATAATATCAATGATTCGTTGTTCGTTAGTCTCGCTAAAACCCGAGAATGGCTAGACCGATTTCGCAAATTTTGGTCTTTAAATATTTGTCCAGGGAACGGTTATACGGTAACGTCTGTCGGGTCAGCTAGTTTAAATATAAATAACAATTATAATATTTTATTTTACCGTCTCAACCACGATACTTAACCAGAGCGAGTGCATCAGGCACTGGTATTTACTAGAAACTATCCTCAGAATAATAATCCTTAGAATTTTGTTTGTTCTGCTTTTGTTAGGGTTCAGGATACTATTACTTAGACTGTGCTGTTTGTATGTCTATATCTTTTGAACCGTAATAGTTGAAAACATTCAGGTTGTGTATTGCCATGGCCATTAATAATAATAATAATAATAATAATATATGTGGGGACATTTTCACACACGGCCATCTGACCCCAAACTAGGGAGACCCTGTACTATGGGTGTCAGACAGCTGATATACATACACAAATACATTTTTTTTTTGTAAATACATACATATATAGATAAACAACACCCAGACACAAAGCAAACACAAGTGCTCATCACACCAATGTTTACCCTGGGCGGGAATCGAACCCGCAACACGCTGCGCAGCAGTCGATCGCTCAGCCACTGCGCCAACCGTGTCGTCAAAACATTACCCAACACACCCACTACACACAACACTACTACACACACTACTACTACTAACTGTACTACTGACATTATAAAAACATTACCCTACCCATTTCCCTACTATGTTGGGGTCGGCTTCCATTCTAACCGGATGCAGCTGAATACCATTACTTTACATGAAGCTACTGCCGGACCTCTACAACCCAGTTACCGGGTAACACCATACCCCTTGGTAAGACTGGTTGTCAGACTTTCAGGCTTCGACTGCCAAAGATCTACGAATGACTGCCGGGACCAATGGCTTTACGTGCTTTCCGAGGCATGGAGGGAACTCGGTATGAAATGGATGGTCACTCATCCACAGACCGACCGCTGCAAGCGTAGCTTAACCTTTGACCGATCGATCTGTACGGCTTTTACTTAACCACGAGCTCCATTATAAAGCCATTATAAAAACAAATAATGCAAATATTTTAAAGTAAAAAAAAGTAAAGGGAGTTTAGAAACACGAAACATGTATGTAGTGTTTTTTTTTTTACTGTGGTACGGAACCTTTCGTGTGCGAATCCGACTCGCACTTGGCCATTTTTTTTCTTATCCTATAGAAGTATAGTTGATAGCATCGTATATGAATGAACTAGCGACCCAGCCCGGCTTCGCATGGGCCTATAGTCTTTCTCGGTAAATGGACTATCCAACACAAGTATATTTTTTCAATTCGAACCAGTAGATCCTGAGATTATCGCGTTCAACGAAATAAACAAACAAACAAACTCTTCAGCTTTATAATATTAGTATAGATAGTATAGATTTCATGTGACCTCACCAACTTCATTATAAATAGACTAGAGGTGGAGGTCCTCAGTGGTGCAGGTGGACAAGTCTCCGCACCACGTAAGTCATTTATAATCACAAAGAAATTTAGGTGCTAAGGCGGTTTTGGCTACGTACAGACAGCGTCATTAACTGCTTACCCCCTATGTATAAATAATAATAATTTCTTCGGATGGGGGTCAGCAGTTGATGACGCTCGCTGTCTGTACAAGCCGTACGGAATATCGAGCTCGTTATGGGTAATCAGAGGTAGAAAGTCTGACAAAACAGTCTTACCAAGGGGTATATCGTGTTACCCAGGGACTGGATCGTGTAGGTTAGACAGGCAGTCGATCTGTGGCATGCCTAGGGGTTCAGGTTAGGGCAAGCCCGATAGACATTTTACGATTAAGAAAAAAATTAACATGTTGCTCAGTTATTGATTAGCTCATGTTATGCTGATTAGTGCAAGCCCGGCTTTACAGCTTGTATGAAGGTCCCGCCACTGCAGTCGATCTTTGTAAAACATTAGTATTCACCTGCATTTGGTTAGACTGGAAGTCGACCTCACTCAATATACTTGGTTGCGATAAGGCTAAGTGATGATGATGATTACAAAAATAGTGTTTCTCTATACCTATTATGTGTAATCTGCCTTCAACCGTGTATGTCCACAACATTTCCTTTGGCGGTCATTCAACCAGGCGGCGCCGGCGGCGGTATGATGCCTATAAGTGATGACCCCGATATAACCTTGTCATTTTGAAGCTATTTTTATGTTCAAGCTACTGTCAACGCTAACAAACGATCATTCTACTATAAAATCTGTTGGGAATTAAAAAAAGATTTTTAATATTTGGAGTATTCAGGGGTGGAATTAATTGAAGTGGGAAAGTGGTGTTAATATGTTGACTTAGTTATCACAAAGTTGCATGTATTAATAATTTTATTTCGGACCAATCAATCCATAATAAGAGTGTTAGTAATACAGCAAACTATCTTTAATGATCCAATGTAGTCTTTTCATTTTTTAAGTAAAAACTTTGAAACGATTGTCTGCCTGTCTGTGGCATGGTAGCTACCAAACGTGTGGCCCCATATTGACGAGTTTTTCATTTCTTTCAGTTCCGTCTTCCCGAAGAGAACCATTTACTTCAGAAGTTCTTCTCCACATTCTATTGCACGGTGAATCTGGGCGGATTCATGGGCATGGTGGTGACACCCGCACTGCGTAGGAGTATCATGTGTTTCGGTGACGACGCATGCTACGCACTGGGATTTGGATTCCCTGCTCTGCTAGTGCTTGTATCTATCGGTAGGAGCGTTTGTAACGTTAGAGTAAACGTAGTGTGATATCAAGGGGCAAGAGCGTCGCCAGCCATCGCCAGCTGACGGACTAGGGGGGGGGGGGCTTGTGGAATTCCTAGGGGGGGGGGGGGGGGCAACTGCCCCTCCCTGCCCCCTTGGCGACGCCCTTGTCAAGGGGAAATAAACAATGTCATAGAATTGCATAATTGATCCCGTCCACTGACACCGCGGGGCCACTGAGCTGCTTCCTGCTTCGCACCTACCGGTGTTAGGTTGATCCCCTGGTTGACGCCGGCGCGCCTTTGAGCTGACATGTGTACAATTACCTTATAACGCGTTCTTGGATAATGTTTGTCTAGTCAAGATTTAATACAACTGTCAGATAGAGATTTAACACTTTATTATGAATTTCAGTTATATTCGTGGCAGGGAAGCCGTCTTATAGGATAAAGCAACCACGCGACAACGTGACGCTGAAGTTTATAGCTTGTACCTGGGTAAGTTGCCGCTCAGACGGTACAGATAATTGATGAATGGTGTCATTTATGTGCCTTGAAATGTTGCGCTCTATGACCAAAATATTGGGAAAATAATACGGTTCGAAAAAGTTTGGCAGTATATTATTGACTTGAGGACTTATATTTTCGTAATGCTTGAATTTTAATATATACCAGGTTATCATGAATCCTATCCATGATAACCTGGTAGAAATAGAATCCAATTTATGTCGAGTTTTGTTAAAAGACTAGTTTTTTGAAAATACTGTAATTAAGTATGTAATATATAGAAGTAGTTAAAGATGTATGGAGGATGTGTGTGTTATCACTATTTATTATAAAACAAAGTCCCCCGCAGCGTCTGTCTGTCCCTATGTATATGCTTAGATCTTTAAAACCGCGTAACGTATTTTGATACGGGTTTATCGCTCCATAATTCGGCACAATTCTATTCTATTCTATGAATACCTAACTGTCTGTATTCAATTTCATAAATTAGTAATTTCAGAGACAAATATTTCAATGACCGCATCGGCTCTTGCACGAATTTTTTCGTCGTTTTTTGATTCTGTTGCCCATTCTCCTACCTCCTAATCCTATCCTACTTGATACTAATATTACAAATGTAAATGTTTGTTTAGATGTTTGGATATTTGGATGTTTGGATAATTGTTATTCAATCAGGCTCTAACGGATGAACGGATCTGGCTGAAATTTGGTACAGGGATAGATTATAGCCTGGAATAAGATACAGGTTACTTTTTATCCCTGAAATAGGTTACCATGGGTTGCGGGATCAAAATTTATTGTGCTGGGGTGGGCTTCCAGTCTTACTGAATTCCGCTGAATATCAGTTTTTTACATGGAGCGACTACCTATCTGACTTCTAATAACCCAGTTACTAATACCTTGGTAAGAATGGTTGTCCGACTTTCTGGCTTCTGACTACCCATAATGACTGTCAAAGATTTACGAATGACAGCCGGGCCGAACGGCTTTACGTGCTTTCCGAGGCACAGAGGTAATACTGAAATTAATAGGTAGATCTACATATAGCTTTTCTGTGCTCTATACAATTACATATATATATATATGGCAGGTATAACATATAAGGTGACCTTCAAGTAATCTCATTGACATAATTAGTAATCCAGACACAATTATTTGATCATTGATTCTCGAACGTACTTAAATAATATATCATTTAGTAAAGCGGATCACAGAACTTATAAATCCTTGATTTTATATTTATGATTCGATTAGTAACGTAATATGAAATATCGAAGTAGAAGATTAAAGATATAATGACATTTATGTCGAGATGATAAAGATCATGGTGATGTAGAGATGTGGAGAGCCTATTTCTCTTATTCCTAAGACGTGTAAATTAAGGAGAATAGCTATGGATAACATGTGATGAAAAGCGAGCATAGATTAATAAGTATGAAGACAAATTGCTGGCCTGCTTGGTTTTGAGATTATAATAATGCTTATTTATTTACTTAAAGACTTACTCCTATTATTAGTGTGTGTTTCGGTGCAACGTAAATTATAATTATTATTTTATTTTTTTAACGTTGCCCCACACTCGGTATTTCTCCTGTATTATAGGTGCGTTTACAAACATAAACTCACATACACAAACAGTCAGACCCGGTACTATCTGTAGGGCATACAAATATTTGATTCGTGCGGGAAACGAACACGCGACGTGCAGCGCAGCAGTCAATGACTCAGCCAGTGCGCCAACCGTGCCGACAAATACGTTATACTAGCCGCGATAAGTCCTGGTTTCGCACGGGTGCAATGTAGTAAAACTATACGTATAAACCTTCCTCTTGAATCACTCTATCTATAAAGCTCGTCACAGACGTAGCTATAATATATATTAATATAATTCATAGCAAGGCATATTACTATATATTTTCTATAGTGATCTTCGAGTGACCACAGACGCAGCTATAATTATCTTTATTACGTCACCAAAATATGTTGACAGATACGAGTATAGCAAGGCATATTAATATAAGTATATTTCAAAAATGTGAAACAAACAACGACCGCAGACGTAACAAGGGCGAATAGCTATCGTGTGTGGTGGCTAGCTATAATTTATATTATAGCCACGTATATTAATATATATTATAGCTACGTATGTGACGGGCTTTAATGAAAACTGCATTCAAATCCGTCGCGTAGTTTAAAAGACCTAAGCGTACTTACAGACGGCGGGAGCGACTATGTAACTGTTTCGCATTGATCTAATCTTTATTATACATGTATTTATATGTATATTAATTTATATGTGTATAAAGATAGCTGGTAATATTACCAGCATATTATCCCCACAGAATACCAGTTTTACCCCCGCAGGGGTCATCACCCCCAGGTTAGCTATAAAAGGTCTAAAAAAAACATAATTCTCTTTCTGACGCAGTCGGGTAATAAAGGACTCCAGTTAGCTATTTTATTTTTTTTCGTTAAAAGAAAACAATTTATTCACATACGGTTTTTTTCATTAAAGTGCAAGCAGATCTCTAAATGGCGTAACATTTATCATGATAATGTGTTTAGTAGGTTCCATTACATCGCAGGCAGTTGCCTGCACTATGTTTCTAATTGATGACACAAAAATGTTTCTTATGATTCAAAAGAGACCATATTATTTGGGCTCATTCATCACGCCAATAGCCTCCCAGTAAGACGTATCAATCATCACACTGCCTTGCACATTCTTTTCACAGGTTTTTTGCAATAGACTATAAAAACGAGAATATCTGATGATTGATGTTCTTTGGTAATATTTCAGGCGTTTCAACCCGTGGGTTCAACTGTATATAAAGAGGATATTAGTGTTAACTATTTATGGATAGATTTTTGAAGCTGTTGAGTAGTATTATTTGTAACTAGCTAGTTAAATAGGCTAGTTAGTAAGCTAGCTAGTTAAATAGGCTAGTTAGTAAGCTAGCTAGTTAAATAGGCTAGTTAGTAAGCTAGCTAGTTAAATAGGCTAGTTAGTAAGCTAGCTAGTTAAATAGGCTAGTTAGTAAGCTAGTTAGTAAGCTAGCTAGTTAAATAGGCTAGTTAGTAAGCTAGCTAGTTAAATAGGCTAGTTAGTAAGCTAGCTAGTTAAATAGGCTAGTTAGTAAGCTAACTAGTTAAATAGGCTAGTTAGTAAGCTAGCTAGTTAAATAGGCTAGTTAGTAAGCTAGCTAGTTAAATAAGTCCATTTATTTGATTGTTGTACATAATGCGGTTAATGCATTAGGTACAACAGTCAGATAAACAGACTTTTTAACTTATTTTAAAAATTAGTTTTTTTGGTATTAGAAGTAACAGTGTAAACATGCACATGCATTTAGTAAAAGCTGTTATTTAGACATTACAAACAGACACTTCAATTTTATGTATTTGTATAGATTTCAATCAAGTTTAGTTGAGTATTGATAGGTAGTACCTACACAGACAACACTTATGAACCTTTTTCGTAGAGTGAGGTTTGCGTTAGTGTCTAAACATTATACCAGTGAAAGGTAACACAACTATGTAACAAATTTTTAAATACATAATATTATTTAAATTTGCATTTTCCGAAATTTTCGTCGGTGTTAAAGAGGCTTCGTCGGCTTCGTCGGCTTTTAACGAAAAAGGAGGAGATTTTCAATTCGACTGTATTTTTTTCCGTATGTATGTCCGTCCATATCTTCACCAGCTTTAAACCGATTACAATGATTATTTTTTGGTTTGAGACTATATGACCCCAAAATGGTCCCACATACATTTAATCTAAATCGATGAGCTGGTCTGGTTTTTAAATCAAAATCCTTGACTGGAAAAAATTTTAATCCAAGTAAACGAAATTGCATATTTTTTCTTTACTGCAACTTTTCAATAGTGTTACCGTTATAAGACCTAATTTTGATGATAAGAAATAGCCATTATATACGGTTAAAAATGACAACCGCCTTCAGAAACTACACAGTAAATTCTAACTTTAATTTCGGATGTCGGTGGCAGTACAAAACAACAAATAGAACGACAGCAGTTTTTTTCTACGAAACTTTATACAATCCGCGCTATAGGAAAATAGATTTTCTTAGAGTTAGGTACTACGATCCTTCTTAGCGGGCATTGCGCATCAGAGCTTGAAAATTCCAGTAAAGAAATTAAAACTACAACACTAAAATTACGTTGCACTCTTAGAAACGTATTTAAGTGTTCATTTTGTAAGCATCATAGAGGAAAATTTACTGAGGTATTTACAGCAAAAAGTAGTTTGTGAATCGTAATATAAGTAGTGGCCATGCAATAAATGGATAGTGTGGCCTTAGGGCACTATTCCTGTCATGCGTGTTTTCGCCCGCACGCGGATCTCGCCGGCATGCAGACTGTCCGCATCCTATCATTTCATACATGTTTTTCCTATCATGCGATTAGCACGCGCACGGAACGCGGATTAGCTGCGGGCGAGATACCCGCGTGCGTGCTAATTGCATGCGGGCGCCGTTCTTGTGCCTTCAGTGTTATTTTTACTGTGGAGCGGATCGTACGCATGGTACTAGTACGCACGAGTTTTATCACTGGCGACACGCACGACACTGCAGCGGCAAACGAAATATTTGTCTTGCGTGTGGCCAGGAACGCTCCTGGCCATACGCAAGACAAGGATTTGGCTATCACCCGCATGCGGCACAGATCCGCGCGCGGGCGATAATCACGAAAAGGGCCCTTAGTGCATATTGTCTGCTTAGATTTCGTACCTACTTCCCTTAAAAACAGAACACACCGCTAGGACCCTTTATATTATAAAAAAAATAATAACGTCGAATTTTATATTTTATCTATGTTGGCATTTGCGCCAAATTTTAAAATTGTCATTTAAGTCAGTCAGGTTCTCTTTTTTAATAAGATGGTGGTTAAGGAGCGAGCCGTGATTAAGATTTGGACATAGCAAACAGTACAATACTTTTTTAAGGATTCTGTACGTCTGAATAAAAAACAGAACCCTTATAGGAGCACTCCGTTTGTCTGTTTATCCGTTTATGAAAGGAAGGTGCCAGGATATAAGTGAACCCATAACCAACTCTCCAATAGCTACGTGTAATACGTCTTTGGATAGGTCTATTTGAGCTAAATTTTATTTGTCTGTAAGCATAATTTGTTATAGTATGTTTTCTTCGCTTTTTAATCTTTATTTTTATTCCATTAAAATTCGAAATGATCCAATACCTATTTAGGTTAACTGTTTGTTTGTTTTCTTTTGCATGATGCGATCTCCTTTAATTGAGGAAGCGCTTAGATTTATGTTCTTGTCCTTTATAATATAGCATGTAAGGTGTATTCTTTTTAGGAGTTCCTAACAAAATGAAATAAAAATCGCCAAATTCTAAATCTTCCGCCTGTTAAGAGTTGTCGAGGTAACACTAAAAACATACAAAGAAGTAGTTCTTTGTATGTTTTTTTAGTGTTACCCCACACTAGAGATTTCTCCTATATCACACTCCTTTCTCAAACAAACAGCCAGACGCGGAACAACTATCTGTAGGCCATACAAATATTTGTTCCGTGCGAAAATCAAACCTGTGACACGCAGCGCAGTAGCCAATCGCCCAGCCACTGCGCCATCCGTGTCGACAAATCTCATCTTTGTTTTTAGTACGCAATAAAGAAACGCATCAAATACAACCCAGAAACGAATGGGCCTCCGCGCGAACACTGGCTGGACTTCGCCGTCGATAAGTATGGCGAGAAGTTGGTTGCCGATATGAAGGTTGTCTTCTCCATTCTCTACCTGTATCTACCCGTCCCCATCTTCTGGTCGCTTTTCGATCAACAGGTTTGTTACTTCTATTAAATTTTTGTTAGGTAATTTCCGCTCACATGAGAATTACGAAAAAAGTATTAAACAGTTTTCTCCCATCTATACTTACTATATTTATTTTTATTAATATTATAATGCTGAAGAGTTTGTTTGTTTGTTTGGTTGAACACGCTAATCTCAGGATGTACTGGTTCGGATTCAAAAATTCTTTTTGTGTTGGATAGTCTTATTTACCGAGGAAGGCTATAGGATCATGCGAAGCCGGGTCGGGTCGCTAGTGCAGGATAAAAAGAGGAAAATAATATTAACTATAGAGCTATAGCTATATTATAGACCTGAGTTTGTTTTTTTTTTATTGTATTTACTATCCTGAAAAATAATGTTATCCCCGAGTTTAAAAGGGATTCCTAAGAAAATTTCAACACGGTCGAAGTCGCGAGCTAAAGCTGGTATAAAATAAATAAGGGCAATACATATAGCGGCAAGCTTTGGCGTTGTTTAAAAAATAACTTTCAAGAGAAACAAGTATCATCTTCCTGCCTTTATCCCATGTTACTTGGGGTCGGCGCAACATGTTTTCTTCTTCCATTCCGTCCTGTCCAACGTCATGCTTTCACTGACTCCCTTTTCATTCATATCATTCTTCACACAATCCATCCATGTTTTCTTTGGCCATCCACACTTATATTCATAACTCTTTTGGTCACGTGCGTTTCATTCTTTCTCTTCACATAATCACATGCCCATACCAAGACAACCGATTTACTTTCAACTTTTCTGTTAGGGTGTTACTACACCAATCGATCGATCAACGATCGATGCCATCGGTCGACATCGATCGACGTTGATCGATTGGTGTGGTAGATTTGACTGATCGACGGATACCTTTCAAGTAACTAATCGATCGATTGCCAATCGATGGCATCGGTCGACGTTGATCGATTAACTCCGGCTATAATCCATTAATAATAATAATCAAGCAGCTCGATCGACTTCGACTAATCCATTCTACCATCGATCGATCGTCAATCGACAATCGATCGATTAGTTTGGTAGAAAATATCGATCAACGTCGACTAATCCATTCTACCATCGATCGATGCCGTCGATCGACGATCGATCGATCGATTGGTCTGGTAACACCCTCACTGTCGCAACTTTCAAACATACTTTATATATTTGTTTCTCTCTTTATTCGTTCTGGTCACTCCACAAATCCATCTCAACATTCTCATGCCACATGCAATATTTTTTCATCTATCTTCGAAAAAGCGAAAATTCAAAGATAAATTATGAACGTGAACTATTGCAGTTAGATTCGTGACTTTTGGTGGACTGTGACACGGCCCTCTATTTTTATAACAGGGTGAAGGTTAGCAGGGGGAAGCTCACTGCTAAAGAATTCGAATAGCGCTTTCTGCTACGATCAAATTGTTTATGCATCTAGCCACCGAGAAGTATTCTGAGGTTTTATAGATGTATAGTTGGTAGGTATATCCATATTCGGTCTGTAATGTGTAAGAATTCATTAATTATTAAACGTTTCGCCTACGTACGGAAGTTCCTGATGATAGAACTCAATAACACTTTGCCCAATATGGTAAACAAACCAAAGAGTTCCAAAGACTTTTCCAAGGTCACAATCAGGCAGATAACTAATGGCAGTTAAATATTCAGTTGATGCATAGTTCCAAAGATTGTTAACTAAAGATGTTTAACTGGAATTTCTATTAATGTGATTGTAGTAGTGACTGCTAAGGTCCATCTTGCATGCACGTGTACACACCGGCTGCCAAATCCGTCTTTAAATAATTCTAAATTTACTTGACTAAATATCTCATACATTTTCCTGCAGCCGGACTTTGTGAAAGGGGAACTTTCCCCTGCTGGGATAAAACTCGTATTGTTTTCAAAACTCTGCGCAAAGTTATACGCGTTTACCGAATGATGACCGAATGTTACAAAGTTAAATAAAAACATTTTGTTCAGGTAGTCAACGCCCATTGCGATGTATGTATTTACATTCTGAAAACATGTACAATTAAGTGCGATAGATATTTAGTTCTCTTTAGTATACTTATAATAGAAGACTCAGGGGACGACTTTGCCCAGCTGTGGGACATCACAACCTAGTATATTTTATTTTTTTGCAGATTGTTAGATGATTATGCATAACTAGTGGAGAGGGTCACTGCCCTTTCATTAACATAATCAGACTTCGGGCTCCTACTGAGCAGTTCTTCATTGGAGATTCCAGTGAGATTGGAACCTGTGCGACTTAGGTATCGAACCCACGCTCAGCCATCGCGCCATCGACTGCTATTCGATCAAGGCAGTCATTCGTATTTGGTTCTTATATATTTACAGTATCTGATAAAAAAAATGTAAGAGTTATCTTACAGTCCTATGATTTCAGGGTTCCCGCTGGACGTTTCAAGCATCAAGGTTACGAAGCGAAGTCTTCGGTGTCACCCTAATGCCGGACCAGCTGCAGGTCATGAACCCAGCGATGGTGCTGCTGATGATACCCGTCTGCCCCGGCGGAGCGTGGCCGGTGCTGCCCGATATGCAACCGCTACAGAAAATGTTTATCGGCGGCATGCTAGCATCAATGGCCTTTGTTGCTGCTGGCATCTTACAAATTGGAATAGAGGTATGTTTATGCCAAAGCAAAGAAACTCACATCAAAATGTCTCCCTTTTTTGCAATCGTTGGGGTGTTACCAGACCAATCGATCGATCGTCAATCGACGGCATCGATCGATGGTAGAATGGATTAGTCGACGTCGATAGAGCTGCTTGATTATTATTAGTGATGGATTATTGCTGGTGTTAATCGATCAACGTCGACCGATGCCATCGACCGGCAATCGATCGATTAATTAGTTGAATGGTATCCGTCAATCAGACAAAGCTACCACACCAAGCGATCAACGTCGATCGATGTCGACCGATGGTATCGATCGATTGGTGTAGTAAAACCCTTAGGGTTTTGGATATTTAATGCTGAATAATTGTAAATCTACTCCAAGCTAATCTCTGGGATGTTCATAGAAATTGTCATTGCTAGGTAGGTAGTATGTAACTTATTTGGCATACAGAATTAGCTTGACGTAATGAATCTAATTCGTTTGTACCTATTGAAACAATTTAATTGCATTTTAGCCAATCAGAGCTTATATATGGCTGAAATGGGGTCTTGTTTCGGTTGCTTAGCGGTTCAAGTCAACTATTTGCGAATAGCAACACGACTGCCAGCTGTATTTTTACGTCGAATCTCCTTTTTTATGTTACTTCACTTTTTAGTACACTATCGGCCAAATACTCAAACGCTACTCAATGTTAAGATGCCGTTAATTCTCGTGCTGTCTCTATCGCTTTATATCAAAGTGAGAAGCGTTTGAGTATTTGACCATAATATATGCTACTCATGCTAAGCACACATCACATTGCAATGTTTATTTAGCTTTTAATACAAGTACCTGGGCGACCAAGCTTTGCCCGGTATTTTTTTTCGTGTTTTATATTTAAATGAAGCATCTAGATTGGTTTATTCTTCTTTCTTTTTCCACGCGTCTGTAGCGCGTCAACAATGTTTGCTGTTGCACACACAGATGGCTTTGCAGCCTTAGTTAGTTTATGAAGATAAAACTCGTTTGCGTTACAAAATATACGGAACGCCTTAGTTACATATAAGAATCACTACAAAACCAAAACTTTAAAAGGGTCACAAAAAAAACCCTACCAACCTAACGGGTTTCTAAAAATTCAGGATAAATTTAAACCGTTCAAAAGTAGTTTTGACTGATTTTTGTAGTCAAAAGTAGTTTTGACTGGTTGAGAGTTTTGACTGTGACATATATATATATATATATACAAGAATTGCTCGTTTAAAGGTATTATATAATAATAATAATAATAATGAACAATACACTTAGCGAGAACAAAATCTTATACTTTCTTTTCAGCGGTCGACACTGCAAGTACCAGGACATCACCAAACTGGACTGGTGATAATGAACACTCTAGATTGCCAGATCGACGTAGCGATTCGTGGCGAAGGCATAGCAACAGTAGAACGGCATGGCACGGCTCTAATGACACCTTTACCCCACCAAGTGTTGTGTATAACCGCCACCAGCCCAATCAACTGCGCCGGGAGGGTCATGAAGAAACATATGGCGATCGAAGAACTGAAGACTATAGCGGGAATGGTAAACGAATCCTCATTTTTAGGTTTCCGTACTCAAAGGTCCAAACGGGCCTCATTCATCCGTCCAGCTGTCACAGGAATGCATCGTTTGTACCGTAACAGGTACCTACTTACATTTGGTATCAGTATCAGGTACTGTAGATGCGATAACAAAAAACCGGACAAGTGCGAGTCGGACTCGCCCACCGAGGGTTCTGTTCAAATTTCGTGATTTGGTCACCCATACAATTATAACCGCGCATACCTCGATGATTGTTGTCGTACTTTATTATTGATTTAATTACAATTATATAGTTTCCAGACTTTTCCCTGTACTTGTAGTATAGGACGATAATATTACTTGCCAAATTTCATAGTTCTAGGTCAACGGGAAGTACAGTCGACTTCAAAAATATGTATACATTTGAAAGTTATAAAAATATGTATCCATTCATGATGTCGTCATTGTTTGTTACAAATACTAGTAGACATGATTTATGCCAGATTTATGGTCCTATCAAATGTGCCAATTTTATGTACACAGCTAAAATTACACTGTAATGTGTACGCTCGGAAACGAATTAATGTATTCATATTTGGTTACAATAATATGCATACAGGTCTAATATTCTATTTTTAAATTTTAGAATAGTGCGGGAATACTTGTTTTCTCTTTCATTTCGTGCGTGACGTCATTGGCGTGTCATTTGTTTATCGAAGTTGACTTACAAAATTACAAATTATTTTTGCAAATTATTTACATTATTTTTCTCTCACTCGACTCATAAAAAGAAGGTGTTTTTTCTATTCAACCTGTTTTTTTTTTCCATACAGAAACTAAACTTAAGTAACATTATTTGGACATAGACAAAATTTAAACTATTGAATCATATAACAAATTGATTGAAACTTAAATCGATGTCTTGCTTTTAATAATATAACTTATCTATAATATTCTTTTACTTACAACAATAGTAGCTAGCTAGTAACTTCACATTTTGGCAAGAAATTATAAATCTTGCACGGTGCTCCTATTTCTGTCTGCAGGGTTTGACGTCGACCTAAATTAACCTAAGTTTTTTCTGTTCAAAGCAGAATTAGTTCCAAAGATTACCACCTACATACAAACAAATTTTACCTCGTATGATACCTATATATGAATATTGATTTACAAGTGTCATCATAACATAAAAAAACTATTACACATATTATACCATCCAAAGAGTTTTCAATGGTTTTGACAGAATTTCAGAAATTTAAAATTAGACCGTTTCTTGTATACATATTTTTGTAACTAAGTGTGAATACATTAATTTGTTTCAGAGCGTACACATTACAGTGTCCATCTTACTGTTTATATTAATTAGGCACATTGAGTGAATACATATATGCGTCATGTTTCATGTGTACAATAATTTGAAACAAAGTATGTATATAAACATTCAATTCAGGTAAATGTCCCTAGGAAAAAAATTGTTATAAAACCTTGGGTCACTCCAGGACTCCTAAAATGCATACAAAATCGGGATAGAATGCATATAAAAGTCAATAGCTCCCCAGGTAACATAATCCTAAAAACTACCTACACTCGATACCGCAACTTCTGCAACGATTTACTTAGGAAGCTAAAAACTGCTTATGAAACAAATGAATTAAAAGAAGCTAAAACCTGTCCCCGTAAATTGTGGCAACTATCACAAACAGGCATAAACCGCAGACAAGCCCCTCTGAGTTGTTGGAATTGAAAAGTGATTACTTGTCTTCAATTAATGAGGTGTGTAATTTCTTTACTTCCATAGGACAAACCTAGCTGACAAAATCACGTCACAGCATCATGCTAACACGACCATTACACATCATTCCCACCCATACCGTAATAGTCCACAAGCCTCGCAGGTTAATTCCTTGGTTATTCTAGATGTTTCTGAATCTGAAGTCGAGTCCCTCATTCTCCAGCTTCGCGACGGTTGGGATGGTCTGTCGCCTATACTACTGAAACGTTCCCGACACGTTTTGGTCCCACCCATAACTTTCCTCTGTAACCTATGCCTCAAAACAGGCGTATTCCCTGATGCTTTTAAAAAAGCTATTATTCACCCGATATACAAGGGCGGGGACAGAAACTGCGTCACCAACTACAGGCCTATTTCGGTACTGCCAGCTCTTTCTAAGGTCCTAGAAAGAATTCTAAACAACCAACTAAGGCGTTTCCTTGATAAATACCATATTATCGCCGACAACCAATATGGCTTCAGGCCAAGGCTGTCAACAGAAGATGCTGTACTGGAGCTAACGAAATCAGTTGCTACTAACTTGGACAGTAAAACTAAATGCCTCGGAATCTTTCTGGACCTTTCAAAGGCATTTGATACAGTTTCTGTCCCCAACCTCATTTCAAAATTGGAAGTAATAGGTGTGCGGGGTATTGCCTTGGATATCACACTTAAATCTTACCCAGTACCCAGCACAGAACCTCTTTCGCTCGTCATCAATTTTACATTCTTGGTTCCTATCTGTACAATAAAATAAATATGCACATAAAAATAATGGATCTAAACTCCCATGACCTGAAAATCAAACTGACTGAATGGCTACTGCAAAGAGACTACTTATTCACGGAGTCTATACTTACATTCATAGAATAATCCCAAATAAAAGTTTCACTACCCAATTCAATACATTATCACTCATTCATCTCTACCAACCCTTATCCCTGTATACACACCACACTCACTCGCACCCTTAGGGGTACACATACACTCCCATACTCACCACTCATTCACTTACACTCAAACACATTTACACTCCAGCACACACACAAATGTATGACTTAACCACACTCGCGCTAAGCACTCTGGCTGCAGCTGTTCCTACATGACTAACCGCCCTGTATGGCCTAACACTGTCTCCTAAGATACAGGATTACCTAGTTTAGGAGACAGGGTTACATGATCTGTGTAGATTTATATAGATTCTATGTTACCTTGTACACTTGCTCTTATGTATATTGAATCTTGTGTGTATCGTAATAAAGATTATTATTATTATTATTATTATGTACACTTATTTAATTGGGTACATGTATTTTTAACTTTAGGGGGTATACATATCTTTGTAGTCGACTGTACCCTTGATTCCCTTGAGAGTGTCGAAATGTACGTTTTTTTTGCGGCATAAACGCGGCAACTTAGAAGTTTGATTTTCACGGGCCGGGCCGGGTCTTCAAGCGGCTGTAGATTTGAGTATATATGGACGAACAGACAGACAGACAGACGGACGTCAATAATAAAACGTCATAGCTATAATATCATAAATGTTTTCGCGCTTAGGTACTCCATTTTTGCTACGTAAGAATAACTTTAATCAGTACAGAATAGAATAGAATTGAGTTTTATTTTGCAAATATGGATAATACACAATAGTTGTTTTATCACATTAAAGCTCAGCCATATTTTACCATTCGGCATGCAAACATCACTACACACACACTACACACACACACACACATGCACTATCACTACATATAAATTAAATTAATGTTAGTGTTCGTTCGGGCTGATCTCCGAAACTACTAGTCCGATTCTGTAAATTCTTTCGATAACAAGAAGCTACGTTATCCGTGTAGTGAGTGCTACAGGCTATACTTTATTATCATAAAACTAAGGACCCGTTAAAAAATCACGTGGACGACGTCGCGGGAATACAACAAATTGTGATAAAAAAAAAACAATAAAATTGACAAGCGCTTCCCCGTCAAAAATATTCTATTCGGTTACCTTTTTTTTAAAGTATGACATTCGAATTGGAAAAGTTTTGTACAGGAGATGCATTTTTTTCATCCATCACACTTTTCAGTCATGTTTGATTTCTGCCTAAATCACAGCTGCGCAACTCGCGCGATGGTATTATGAAAAACAATGCAAAACTGAATGCGAACGAATTTTTCATTTCAACAGAATTTTAACCAATCTCATCGTGCAAAGGAAATAATAATAAAAAACCGGACAAGTGCGAGTCGGACTCGCACACCGAGGGTTCCGTACAAATTTGTAGGTACTTATCCATACTTTCCATACTAATGCATACCACCCATATTTTAATCCGTACTTTATTAATATTATAAATGAGAGAGTAACTCTGTTTGTTACGCTTTCACGATGAAACGGCTGAACCAATTTTTATGAAGTTTGGTATGAAAATAGCTTGAACCCTGGGGAAGGACATAAGGTACTTTTTAATCCGCAACTTCGTCTGCATCCGCGATAACCAACATTCACGAGGACGTTATCGCGGGCAGAAGCTAGTTATAAATAAAGACTATATTTTGTACGATTTAATTAAAAATGTAAAGTTCTCACTTTTTTCTCTGTACTTGTAGTATAAGATGATATTACTAGCCAAATTTCATAGTTCTAGGTCAACGAGAAGTACCCTATAATTTTTTTATTTTCTTGATAGTGTCGAAATATACGTTTTTTGCGGCATAAACGGCCGTATCTTTTTTTCACGTTAACATAGGTTTTTTTTACAGCTTCAAGGGACCGTAGACTTGAGTAGGTGTATGGTTTTAATTTTAACTCGATACCTCCACGTGTTCCCTAGATAAAGGGTCTTGACAGACAGACAGACAGACAGAAAAACGGACAACAAAGTGACCCTGTAAGGGTTCCGTTTTTTCCTTTTGAGGTACGGAACCCTAAAAATGCACCCGTTGTAACTTTTTAATATCCTGTAACGTACTAGATAAATACGAAAGTGAAACATCAACAACATCGTTTCGCACAGTGGGACTGGAAACGCTGCCTCCGAGAGCAGAGAGAGCAGAGAATCTGTCTTTTTTGTTTAAAAAAATGGCAAATTTCACATACATTTTATTCAATCATCAAAAAAACAGTTTTTTTGTTTAGCTATAAGTTCAACAAAAACGCATATTTCTAGCATACAAAATAATAACATTTTCGTAAGGTGTGTTCTGTTAGCTTATTGTAAGTACTTACTTTTATTAACCTGTCAAGTGTACTTAATCTTAAGTTATGGTGTACAGTGTAACTTACGTTGGAAATAAATAAATAAATAAATAAATAGCAGTTGTCACTCCTATATTCCTAGGTAGGAACAGTAGCAACGAATTGTTTCAAACTTTATTTTATGTTGATATTAAGATTGTCTGTTGAGTTTGTTATTTACAAAAAAAAAATTGTTGACTTTCTCAAACTTAGTTTACTTATTTATCTAACTTAACTGCCAAATTTTTATATTTAACTCTACCTACCTACCTAACTCTTTTTTACTTTTTACGTAGTAGCTCTTGACTTTTAGCAAGACTAACAGTCATTAATTTTTATTAGTGTTCCGTAAAAAGAACGGAACCCTTATAGGATCACTCGTGAGCCTGTCTGTCCGTCCGTCCGTATGTCACAGCCAATTTGCTCCGAAGATACTAGACCAAATCAGGGGGAATTTAGTAGGATCGTGTAATTCTATGACCCAAACACGGTTGTGAAAAGTAAATATATTTTTTAAATAAGTGTCATTTTCATGGGACAAATTAGGAAATTAAAAAAACAGTTTTGCAAACCTTACTGTGTCATATATGAAAGGGCTCGTTATGAGGATCCCAAATATATTTTTGTTATTTTTGTAAAATTAAAAGTTTTGATTTTATTCATGAAAGAAAACGAAAATTGACCATTCCCCCCAGATCTCCGAAACTATTAAACCTAAAATTTTGAAAAATATACAAAATCATTGCTTGTAGATTACAGGAAAACCTATAAGAATTCTATCAATTGAAAATAAAGTGGTAAACTTAATAATTATAATACGTTCATTTACGGAAAACCAGTTCACCAAGAACTCACGATGCGGTTTTCAGCCGCGTCCGCCTGCGGTTGCGGGCCCGCAGCTTCTGTAGAATGCAGATATATGAAAAAACAAAAACACATTTCACGACGCGGTTTACGCCCGCGGTTTGCGCGGTCGAAAACCGCATCGTGAGTTCTTAGCCTTAAATACCACTAGCGCTAGTATATTAGTTACCTCGCGTCTTACTGTGAGGATTTCAAATGTGATATTTTGTATTAATTTAAAAAGCACCGTAAGTACATTTAACATTGACATTGTACGGAACCCTCTCCACGCGAGTTCAACTCGCACTTGGCTGTTTTTTATATAGAAGATTGATATTGTTCTAACAATTTTTATTTTGTAAATACACTCATCATCATCATCATCAGCCGGAAGACGTCCACTGCTGAACAAAGGCCTCCCCCATAGAACGCCACAACGAGCGGAACCCTGCCGCTTGCATCCACCGGTTACCCGCAACCTTAACGATGTCGTCGGTCCATCTGGTGGGAGGCCTGCCAACGCTGCGTCTTCCGGTTCGTGGTCAGCACTCGAGAACCTTTCTTCCCCATCGGTGTCAAAAAACCGCACTTTTTTAAGAATTCATTTCAAAGTAATTTTAACCCCATTAATCAATGATACACAAGTAGGTATGACTATAAGGTATCATTGGAAAGGCAATTTATTTAAATTTCAGAAAAAAGCAATAGATTTGATTTATTTTACCAGGGAACAAAAAAAAAGCTTATTCAAATGATTAAAACGTGTCGTTTTATTTTAACAGCAAAAATTAAAACAGTCCTTAAAAACAACTTAAAACCTAGTGTTACCCCCCCCCCCCCCCCCGTAGCCCTGATGACTGCTTCCAAGCGTTCTCTCATGGACCTAATCAATGTTACAACAGTCTCTTCAGGAATGTTGGTCCCATTCTGCAACAACAGCCATCCCGTACTCCCCGTTTCAGTTCATCCCAAAGGTGCTTAATAGGGTTCAGGTCTGGAATTCGCACCAGCCAGCGCATAACAGGGATCCCAATTTCTTGCAGGTAGTCTCTTACAATGAATGCGGTGTGACAGCGGGCGTTATCGTGCATTCACATGAACCCACTGCCAACAAAACCAGCATATGGGATCACGTGCTCCTCTAAGACCCCTGTTATGTACCTAGGAGCAGACAGCGACCCTTGCCCGTGAACACTTCCAGTCCGAGAAACACACACCAAGGTTCATGACATGCCGCCCCAGAACATGCACGAGTAACCCCCATATTCCACTGTCTCTTGAATACAGTCATGTGTGAATTGTTCTCCTTGCCTCCTATACACTCTTTTACATCTGTCGTTGCAGAAAAAACACACCCTCGTCTCATCTGAAAAGAGCACAGCCTTTCATTGATCAATTGTCCAATCCACATGAAATGTGTGGTGAAATTAGTGCACGTTGTAATTCGTATTTTGACAACATTTTTGCTAACGTTACGTGTGCTAATGAGATTTGTTGTGTTTAGGAATTTTAACTGTTATTAATTTTACGAACTTTGCAAATGGTAGAAATAACAAATTGATTGTTAGATGCAAACTAAATAATTAATGGCGGGAGTTGACTACTAGCTATATTTTATTCATTTTTATAAACAGAATTTGTTAATCAACCTGAAACCGCAATATTGATTGTTTCTCGTTAATTTTCAGTTTATGCCGCTCGTGATTGGTCAGAATTCAGACGATAAAATAGGATTGTACTTTATGGACCCTAATCCATTCGTGAAGTCTCTGACGGGAAAACCTAAGTTAAAGTAAGTTATTTTTTAAATAATAATAAAGTTCATTAGTGCTCTGTTTTATTTAGGATAGACGTAGGATAAACGTTAGTTACACTGTTTTAGCTAGAATAACGCCCAGAGGCTTTTGCTCGAATATTAAATAGGTATTTGTGTGAATTAGTGTAGGAATAGACAAGAGCGTCGCCAGGCTGATGGCCAAGGGTGGGGCAAGTTGTTCTATGGAGGATAGGAAAAGTATGAATTTAAAATACAGTCAAAGGCACATGAAGTTTTTGGAATGTCAAGGGGGGGGGGGGACAACCGCACCTCCCTACCCCCCTTGGTTGCACCATGGTTGGGTTGAAATGTAGTAATTTATAATTTTTTTTTTATTTTCATGTTCATACTAATGTTTTTTGTTTTCTTTATCCATGTGTTTACTAAAAGTCTGTAAATAGTTGCCATAATAAACTGAGGACCCCAAACAAATCGTGATATACTTATCGTGTACTAAATAGTCCTAGTCACGAAGTAAGACTTACTTCGTGTTCCTAGTGCATAATTATGAGATTGCACAAACCCTGCGTTACCAGATCTCTCTGCTACGAGGAATTATTTTTGTGACGCGTCCGTCTATAGACTTTTTCTTCGGTCTAAAACTGTTGATATTGTGTCCTACTGAAATACTTAAGGTGACTAAAATATGACTGCCAAGTGCACCAACCCATTATTTCCTTCTATCTGGAAAAATTGGAAGGTCACAACACAATATACCTAAGTCTATATTCATTTGGATAATATGTTGCGTGTTAACAAACATTTTGACATGGTGTTTAAAAAATATTTTGTTTCTGTTTATTAGGTGTACAATAAAGAGCATTCTATTGTAAGTGAATGTGCAGTGCTTTTCTCCTGATAAACATTATTTCTGAAGAGACGAGAACGCACAGTCAGCCTGTCGGGTTTCCATTGAAATACGAGTATATCGACAGAGAAACTCGTGTGTATAGTGAAAGACGTCATTTTAACATTGCAACAATGAGCTTCCAGCATAGATAGAGAAACAATGCAAGACCTACAGTTGTATGACAATCCTATTAGTGGTAGGCTAGCACGTGTAAGAATACCTGCACCTACTATTAAGAAAGATAAATTAGAAGAGCTATTATATAGCTATTCTGATAATTATTAAAATAAATTTTACAACGCGTATAAAATCTAGGCAAATATCTTACATGAAAAGAGCAACAACATTTAAAGCTATTTATTTTTATAAAACAGTAGTAGTAGTAGATACCAATTAGAAAATATAATTATATATTTTTTTATTTTACTACTAATTTCCACGAACCAAGTTACTAACCTACATACTTTTGGAAGTTGCAAATAGATTCAATTTTTTTTTCGACGATCAAAAGTGCCATTTTATATTGTAACTAGCGGGCGCCCGCGGCTCCGCCCGCGTGAATGTCGGTTACCACTGCAAAAAGCCTACTCAGGAAAGACACGGTCAGCAACATGATTCCCAGGTCTATTCACAGACCCCGACACTAACATCGACGACGCAGTCATCATCCGCAGGCTGCACAGATTGTCTTTCTGTGGATGTTAAAGTTGATAATGATGAAAATATTTAAATGTAATTGGTACTAAGTTTTCACTTCTGCCGGCAGTCCCGGAGTGCAACCCGTTGTTTTAGGATAGATAACTAAAGCGATTATTGTAGAGCTTCTCTATAAACAACATTTGACGTTAAATTATTTTCAGGTAACAAAATATACTGATGGTCGGGAGCCCCGACCCGTGATAGGGCAACGTAAAGTTGCCTATGCGTAAAACATTATTTTCGTAAATCAATTCCTACTAATTTGAATGTTTGACCCTGGGATTTGTTTATCGTTAGTGCGAAAGAAATTTTTACAGGAAATTGAAGCCTTTTGAAGGGTATAGGCAAATCAGTAGGGATCATGGGTATTCTTGGTATATGAGCTAATTTACCGGCCGGTGATAATCTTCGCTACTATTAAATTAGGTTCTCAGACTTTGTTCGGCAAGGCGTTGCGAACGTTCGACACTCGACTGTCGTGCGCGTAACTCGGAGGTTCTCAGACTTTGTTCGGCAAGGCGTTGCGAACGTTCGACACTCGACTCTCGTGCGCGTAACTCGGAGGTTCTCAGACTTTGTTCGGCAAGGCGTTGCGAACGCTCGACACTCGACTGTCGCGCGCGTAACTCAGAGGTTATCAGACTTTGTTCGGCAAGGCGTTGCAAACGTTCGACACTCGACTCTCGTGCGCGTAACTCGGAGGTTCTCAGACTTTGTTCGGCAAGGCCTTGCAAACGCTCGACACTCGACTGTTGCGCGCGTAACTCGGAGGTTCTCAGAATTTGTTCGGCAAGGCGTTGCAAACGTTCGACACTCGACTCTTGTGCGCGTACCTGAGAGTTTCTCTGATTTTGTTCAGCAAGGCGTTGTGAACGTTCAGGTGAAGATTCTTCCATACGACGTATTCTTGCTGCCCGTGTTTGAGAACTATGTTTAGAAAGTTGGGACCTGGCTCTCTTAGGCATTTTCAAATGTTTAAGAAAATGTTAATAGCGTGTAATATTCTAGCTCTGAAAAGAACTGATGTTTAACCCTGAAAATAACTGTTGGTTAACCCTGAAAAGAACTGTTGGTTAGCTCTGAAAAGAACTGTTGTTTAGCCCTGAAAAGAACTGTTGGTTAGCTCTGAGAAGAACTTTTGCGTAGGTGTAGTTTTAAGAACAAAATCTAATAAAAACGCACGAAAATTATTAGACTTCGCGCACGACCGCTGCGTAGGGAGCCCGTGTACCTTACTCATAGATCTAAACCCCCCTCTCGCACGCGCACCCCCGCCTTGGTGACCATTTAGCAACGCGCCTTGCAGCAGAAATCGTAATATTTTAATTTCGCCATAACTGCTAAACCAAACGTTCAATTTTAATTATTCAAAGAGCAAATATTATCTACATAAACTGTACTTAGTGATGAAATAATTTATTTTGATAAGGATTGATAGCATGAGTAAAATAAACGCGTTTAAATGAAGTCCAAAAAAAATTCAAGATTTTTAAATAAAAAAATGGTTGTTGTGCCTCACTCGTCATAGATAGATATAGTATGTCGCGGACTTTTTTGTAGATATTTATAAGATCAACAATTAATTAGAACATTTTATGGTTCTATCTTTTATAGTTTAGGCAGCGTACGCAAAATAAGTAACTTTTCTGGTTGATTTTTTCCACCTTGTGACCGAAAATCCCAAATATCCTACGGAACCCTATTTTTCTCCAAAATAAAATATAGCCTATGTTACTCGTGGATAGTGTAGCTTTCGAATGGTGAAAGAATTTTTAAAATCGGTCCAGTAGTTTTTGAGCCTATTCATTACAATCAAACAAAGTTTTCCTCTTTATAATATTAGTGTAGATATGTATTTCATTTCGCTAGCTTGATGACTGCTATTCGATATGTGGAGCGTACTAGTAACTATTTTAAAATGAACAGGATGTTTGGTAGATCGATGCAAAGCCGTAAAGCGGAGCTAGTATAGACTATTTACAACTATTTGAACTGAACATGTCTTAGCCGAAGTGTGACAAATTTTTTTTTACCAAAATATTAATGATTTTTGGTGACAAAACCTAAAATGTTGCAGTTACTTGCAAATAATGGCCAATTTGAAAGATATGTCATTTATATTTTATTTTATTTGGTTAACATAATGCGTAAACAATCTAATGAAACATAATTAAGGGATCTGTGTGATAAGGCAATTTTTTTGCAGATATTTAAAGTCAAAGACATTTTTAAAGATATCAGAAATCTGTTTTTAGATGACATAAAAAAAAATTCAGGCAGTGTGCTTTTTTTGTTCAAACATATTTAAAAACATGTCTAGTTATTGTTCTTTCTTTTGAGGTATCAACTACGTGGATACCTCACCAATTATTGAAATTAAGACCTACAAACCAAATTGAGGGAGAAAATTATTTTCTTTACGCAAATTGTTTAAAAGAAAATTATAATTAAAATCATTTATTATTCGTGTTCAAAATGTTCGCCTCGGTCTCTAACACCAACACGAGCCCGTTTTCACATTTCTGTTGTTGTTATTTTTAACTTCATCTCCAGTTTTATCGTTTCAAACGCTGAAGTAATTATCTCATCAATTCTTCTTTCCTGTTTATTTCCACATTCGTATAAACTTGTTCCTTGACCCGACCCCACACGTAAAAGTCATGCGGTGTCAGGTCGGGTGACTGGGCGGGTCAAGGTATTGGCCCGTCTCTGCCGATCCAGCTGGTAAGGAAGCAATTATTTAAGTGCTCCCGTACATTTAATGTCCAATACGCTGAACAACCATCTTGTTGAAAGATGACTTCTCTGTCTCTAGCGAATATCGTGGCCTCGGATTCAGACGACTTGTCGGTCTCTAGCGAATACCTGATAATTTGAATGGCGAATCTAGCCATACAAATTATCCGGTAAGAAATGGGGCCCAATCCTATGTTCAAATTTCGAGCTATTTTTCTTGGAGGCATTTTAAGCTGATATAGCTAGCGCTATATCAGCTTAAAATGCCTCCAAGATATCTTCTTCGATGTTAGTATCATGTCTACCTGGATTGACGGGGAGTTACCGTCACATTCGGTACTCTACGATTAGGATAGCGTTCTTGGTACATCCGTCGTGCTAACGATCCATTGCCGTCTGCTCTGCTATACATAAAAACGATAATTTAAAAAAAAGTAATAAATAAATAAATACAGTTAAATAAGTATACTAGATATTTATTTCACTGATTGGGCCCCATTTCTTCCCGGATAATTTGGATGGCAACAATTATTTGGAATTCCTACAAAATGATCTTCCAGAGCTTGTAGAGGAATCCGGCCCCGATATTCACTAGAGACCGACAAGTCGTCTGAATTCGAGACCCCTAATAAGAAACTGCGGCAAACATTTTGAACACGAATAATAAATGATTTTAATTATAATTTTCTTTTAAATAATTCGCCTAAAAAAGAATAATTTTCTCCCTCAATTTGGTTTGTAGGTCCTAATTTCAATAATTGGTGAACTATCCGCGTAGTTGATACTTCGAAAGAAAGAACAGTAACTAGACATGTTTTAAAAAATGTTGGAACAAATAAGCACCATGCCTGAATTTCTTTTCATGCCATCTAAAAACAGATTTCAGAAATCTTTAAAACTGTCTTTGACTTTAAATGTCTGTAAAAAAATTGTCTTATTACACAGATCCCCTAATTATGTTTTATTAGATTGTTTACACATTATGTTAACCAAATAAAATAAAAAATAAATGACATCCTTCAAATTGGCCATTAGTTGCAAGTAACTGCAATATTTTGGGTTTTGCTATCAATAATCATTAAAATTTTGCTAAAAAAAAAAATAGTCACACTTCGGCTGAGACAAGTTCGATTCAAATGGTTGTAAATAGTCTATACTAGCTCCGCTTTACGGCTTTGCATCGACCTACCAAACATCCTGTATGACTGATTCATACGTCTAACCTTTAAAGAAAGACAGGAGCTTATGATATGTTACCTACGTCTATCTATCTAAATACCTTTAAACGAACAATTCTTGTATATATATATAATCTGATTCTCGGAAACGGCTCCAACGATTTTCATGAAATTTAGTATGCAGGGGGTTTCGGGAGCGATGAATCGATCTACCTAGGTTTCATTTTCATTTAAGGGCAGGACAACGTCTGCCGGACCCACTAGTTTTCTATAATTATTGTTAATATTCGGATTACAAATGCTCCTAGATTAGTCCAGTGAGGGTAGAGAGGTCGTTTATGTCATTGCCGCCCATGTATGCCGACCTATTAACGTAAACTCGAGAGTATTCAAAATTTTCCGTCGCTCGGCTTGTAAAGTTATTTGAATTTTGAATCACCTTTCTGCTTCATATACACTGGCGTGAATATGGATATATCGTTCAGTAATATCATTTTTGAATGTCTATCGTATCTTTGAACCCCTTTGACGTTTCAGCGTGTGACAATTTATACGTGAGTGCATGGAAGCTTTCAATCGGAGAGGTGCACTTTAGCCACCAATACTCAAGAAGACATAGACATCACAGAATTGGCGTCCAAAGTGCACCAGAACTCGACCTTCAGTAATAACCCGACCTGATAATCCTATCAGATACTTACCTAAATTTTAGGTGTTGCTTAGTATTGCACTATCGTATAAAAAAAAATTACGTGATTCCGTACAGTCACGAGTAAAAACATGTAAACAGTTGGTCTCATTCTAAACTGATTTTCTCCTAAACTATTGATTGAAATGTTATGGGGTTACGAATAGGGCATTTTTGATCCCAAACTAATATAAAATAGGTTTTATCTTAAGTTGAAGTTGTTGTTTCACGAGAAAATTGTTTTTGAATTTTGCAATCTGTATACATATGTAGAAATGTGATTTTATTTTAATACTAGGTTCAGACACACATTCGTTTATGTATCTTTGTATCTATCATTATTAAGTATACGATAAAGATGTAGTTTCTTTTTTGAAAATAGGTCAATAAACGTGGTTATTTAAATGCAGGAAAAAGAATACAGTTTACTAAACGTGAATGTGCATTTGATTTGTTATGCAATCCCGGAATTCCGGGATTGTTTTCTTCAAATAAATTATTTCTGTGAGTCGTATTCATACACTTCTAATGAAAAATGAACTGTGGGGAGGTGTGTAGGGAGGTGTGTGGGGAGGTGTGTGGGGAGGTGTGTGGGGAGGTGTGTGGGGAGGTGTGTGGGGAGGGATGCATCCGTTTATCCGATTTCTATAAATAACTGTAGGTTGAGTTGTGAGGGCCTGGTGTGAGTTTTCATTCGAACTCGATCGCATTAAGGCGACGATATACGCCGGCGACCTTGAGCGACCAGAGAATCATATGCGCTGCGTCCAAAACTCTCAAAGTTTAGTCGAAAAATGAAATAAAAGATAGTACCTATTCTTTAACTTAAAAAAAGGCGTATACTAAAAGATACATAATAAAATTGTCTGTAAGATAGTGTAAGTTTCGTTTAATTATACCAGTAGATTTTGTGTGATTGTCAATGTTTTGTCCGCGTCAGACACAACTTCACGTGTTAATAAGCTATTTAATATGAATATAGTCAAAAATATTCACATACTAAATGATTAAGAGAATGGTCTAGTTTAACATATATTTTTTTTTCAAATCATTTACACTGCACATTTTGACGTGATTGTCAGTTTTAAATCTGTAAAAGTCGTTAATAGCCCCTTAAGGCTTGTATACATGCTAATAACCTTGAGCATTTGACCCGTACTGAATTTGTGGACGAGTGCGGGGGTGATGTAGACGCAGTCTTTAATCGGACGCATTTTTAATTTATTGTAATAAAAATAATACATATTTGTAAAAAGTAACAAAACCAAATCATTTTCCTTTGTATTGCAAAGCAGTAGATATTTTTTATACTCTTTTGATAAGAAATTAAGGAGTAAAATGGTTTCATCTCAATGATTTGGAGGTGATTTGCCCTTTTTTTTATTATCAAGTTAAATGAGAAATTAAGGAGTAAAATGGTTTCATCTCAATGATTTGGAGGTGATTTGACATTTTTTTTCATATTATGTGATACCGATAAAAAAATTGCGACTAAACCAAATTACGTATTATATCATGTAGATTACTAACAATTTTCAGATGTATTTTCTCTGTAAATGCCGACGAAAAGTTGCTTCATCTGCATGCTTCTTTCAAGCTTATTGGATAGAGCAGCCTGAACGTAAACGATCGCTTATGTCAATTTGTATGGAATAATTATGTTTCCTATTGTTGCCACTAGACTGCGCTGTTCCAGTTTCAATACAAATTGGAGTTTACGTTAACGCGATCGAGTTCGAATATTAACTCACACTAGGCCCTCAGATGCTGGCATTCACGACTTAAATGTTCGAAACCCGAAACTAGCAAACGAATATCAATCTGTTTTTTCTAATATTTAATTTTGCTTATGTTTAATTCAATACGATTCTTATAATTAAGAGTAAAGCAACAGCCTGTACGTGCATTCATTTCGTATCTATTAGGAAACTACAAAATAACGTGGTAGGAAAGCGTAACGAGTTTCGTATGAAATTACAGGAAAATACATCAAGGTCTTTGAAATAAAATAGATTAGTTAGGTACCTAAGCTTTGAAAGTTCAATGTCAAATAGCTGACATAGACGGGCACGTGTAGTTGTACTGTACCTACCACTTTTTTAGGGATGCGTAGGTATCTTAAAAATATATATTACTAGCTGACCCGACAGACGTTGCCCTGTCCCTATCTACCTACCTTACACCTACCCTACACCTACCCTACACCTACCCTACACCTACCCTACACCTACCCTACACCTACCCTACACCTACCCTACACCTACCCTACACCTACCCTACACCTACCCTACACCTACCCTACACCTACCCTACACCTACCCTACACCTACCCTACACCTACCCTACACCTACCCTACACCTACCCTACACCTACCCTACACCTACCCTACACCTACCCTACACCTACCCTACACCTACCCTACACCTACCCTACACCTACCCTACACCTACCCTACACCTACCCTACACCTACCCTACACCTACCCTACACCTACCCTACCCTAACCCTTAACATTTGGATGGGGGATGAAAAAGGGGTGAAAAAGGGGATGAAAAATAGATGTTGGCCTATTCTCAGACCTACCCAATATGCACAAAAAATTTCATCAGAATCGGTCAAGCCGTTTCGGAGGAGTACGGGAACAAAAACTGTGACACGAGAATTTTATATATTAGATAGATATATGACAATGACCTGAAGTCGGATTTGACATTTCATCTTCTATATTTATAAAAGAAAGTCGTGTTAGTGTTACACTATTTATAACTCAAGAACGGCTGAACCGATTTGGATGAAAATTGGTGGGGAGGTAGCTTAGAACCAGGAGACGGACATAGGATTCTTCTTTTTTTTTTTGTAGGTGTAGGGTAGGTGTGTATGTAAATAGGCAGGTAAGTAGTTAGATAGGGACAGGACAACGTCTCTCGGGTCAGCTAGTATTTGAATAACGTTAAACTTACGAATGATAGTCGTTGTTATAGTGTATGGGTAACATAGTAATTAATTAGTTTATTGAATTTAATTTTTCATGTTCTTACGTAGAAGTTCATAAAAAGTTCGGAAGAAGAAACGTCATATTGGACTTCTCGAATTGTCAGGAGATTAGTTGTTACAATATTATGATTACTTTCTGTCATCCGTTTTTCCATCACTGTAGCTTTTCTTGACTACGTAAAGTTTTTTGCTATGAAAGCGTTTTAATAAATTCTTTTTTTACAGAGTAGTTTACGTTGGTGAAACAGGACCAAATAAAAACGTGTCCATAGTTGTGGAGACTGAAAAAAGATTAAGTGATATTTACTATGTCTCGAACGAGCCGGTGGACCACATCGGCGAGTCGGCTTACATGTGTCTACAGCCTGACAAGTGAGTGCACGGAATAGAAAAAACTGGACAAGTGCGAGTCGGACTCGCGCACACAAGGGTTCCGTACCATTATCTATACAACACTAAACATCTATAAAAAAACGGCAAGAAATCATGTTTGTTGTATGTGATGCCCCCTTAAATATTTATTTGATTCTGTTTTTAGTAATTGTTGTTATAGCGGAAATACATCATCTGTGAAAATTTCAACTGTCTAGCTATCACTGTTCATGAGATACAGCCTGGTGACAGACAGACGAACAGTGGAGTCTTAGTAATAGGGTCCCGTTTTTACCCTTTGGGTACGGAACCTTAAAAAGCAAATGGAACTGCCCACGCAAATAAACCGCGCGTGTCACAATTATGCGGAAGAATATTTAAAATAATAATAACCTTCGTCTGTTGCAATAAGTCTTAATTTTGTATGAACAACAAGTTTAACTTTGACGAAAAACTCATTTGTTGTTCAAACAAAATTAAGACTTATTACAACTGACAAAAGTTGTAATTATTTTACATATTTTCCGCATAATTGAGATACACGCGGAATAGCTGCGTGAGCACGTCCACTTGTTTTTGAACTTACTTAAAAAAGGAGGAGGTTCTCAATTCGTACTAATCTTTTTTTTTATATGTTCGCCGATTACTTGAAAACGCCTGGACTGATTTGGAAAATTCTTTTTTGTTTAATAGGGTAGACTTCACAGATGTTCCCATATAAATTTTTTATCTATATTGATGCAGCACTTTTGGAAAAAACCGACAGGTAGCAAAAAAAATATACATAGATAATATTTTAAGTTTGTCCAATCTTGTACTTTCCATTTCTGTTTTGACTGTATTGCCGTAACTTAATGGATTTGGATAATAAGGAGGTAGGTACTAAAAAGCGAAAAATAAAAAGCTTATTTACAAAAAAGACAACCGCCTTCAAAAACTAAAAAGTGATAAATAACTTTAGCATAGAACACACATGTCTTTAGTTTCGGAAGTCGGTGGCATTGTTTTGTTTTTTGTTTTGTATTGCCACCGACTTCCGAAACTAGTCATGTGTTCTGTTTGAAGGCGATTGTCTTTTTTGTAAAAAAGCTTTTTCTATTTCGTGAGTGCAACCGATATTGTAGCCTGTACTGTAAGAAATCCTATTTTAGGATTCTTACTGGTACCGGGTTATAGCGTAATGTAAAGGGGTTTATTCTAGATATACTTGAATGAAACCGCTGGTATTTGGAACTGGTTTATATTTTAAGATACTTTTAGTGTGCCTGTGACAAGATCAGGCTAAAAAGTCCTAATGTCAAATGTAAAACAATACAAGTCTACTATTTGAACTTATTCTAGAAGCTTGCTGAGAGTTCCGTCATAGAGTATAATATCTAATGGCTATTATCTCAAAAACACATCACATCTCCACAGTACCTACCTACGAGTATCCTTCTGGTATAACCAGAGAACCCAAAGTCTTAAGTTGGATGTGCCAGCGCAGCCCCCGAAATCAACATACTTAACTCTCCAAGTTAAAAAAGCTCGTAAATGTGCCTATTTAATGAAAATATGATGTTTACGAGCATTTCTAACTTGGCAATGATTGTTAATGATTTTATAATTATTATACTTAATTCTGTAAATTAATGCATATTTTTTGATTACGATATACTTCCTGAACCTGATAGACTTTACTGAGATGCAAATTGTAAAAAACGTAAGAAAATTTTAATATCGCGGGTTACCCAGTCGTTTTCACCTTAAGGGCGTGTATTCGATTTAGCGCAACTCAAAATCTAAACTATTGCTAGAACGGCGTAGCAGCATTGACACACACTAGTACAATACAATGATCTGTTTGTGTGCATCAGAAAAAAAAATATGCACGCTATAAGCACGAATCATTGAAATTGATTGGCAAACGACAGCGCGCGATGTTTTACAGTGCTTTTTAAAATAATTGTCTAAAATAAATGAGCTCGTATAACGGACTGAAAAATATTCTGTACATTAAGCATAACATTTACTTTCATAAAATATTGCCAAAATATTTTGTTTCATGCGTTTTTCCAACAGGATATACAGTCATAAATACAGTTACAGGGCCAAAATTACGAAAATATTACTATTATGTATTAAAAAACAATGTTGAAAAAGTAGAAAATCGGTTCATTTTGACAATTTTTTTCACCAGTATTTGAATAAAAACATAACTGATATAATATCAGTTATGTTTTTATTAAAATTCAGTATTTGAATAAAAACATAACTGATATAATATATTTTCAACATTGTTTTTTAATACATAATAGTAATATTTTCGTAATTTTGGCTCTGTAGCTGTATTTATGACTGTATATCCTGTTGGAAAAACGCATAAAACAAAATATTTTGGCATATTGTAATGGTTGTATTCGTCCTGAAAGTTAACTCTGACGTCTATTTTCGTAAAACGATATGAAAGAATTAAAAATAAAAATAAACCATAATTAAAAATTTTACTTTTACTCTGTAGCTGTCTAAATCAAGACTTAATCTTTCTAAATCTGTAAATTGTCTTTAAATAACTTTAATGTCTCACATCATTACGATATTGCTCTGGGAAAAACGCGAAAACAAGAAGTTTTCGTCACGAATCGAATACACGCTCTTAATCTAGATTTATTTACAAATTCATCAATACACTAAATAGATTTTAATTTTTAATTATAGTGTAATGAAATTTGAAAAACCATTCATGGAAAGATAAAATTAATGTTATGACCACTAATGTTATAAGACATCCACCACCGCTGACCCTAATGACATCTCATGGACCAACAATTTTGTTCGCTGACATAGACACCTTGACACCTGGACCACTATAGACGACTTTATGTATTCAATGATCTAAACAATACTGTTTTTTTCATTTTTCTTTGCCCACGGGGTACAGAGATCGCTTTTACAAACATATACTTCACATGCTCAAAACACACGAAATGCGACTGAATATGTACATGTTCAATTGTTTTTTTTTTATTAGACAAGCTTGTGTCTATTTTACCATCATTTTTTCATAAAGTTGAGAGAACGTTTAGGATGATTTCCATCAAACGGCTCGCATTGCATCGGATCGGAACGGATTTTACAATGTTTACACGATATTACATCGTCTACACACTATTTAAAGTCTATATCACCAAGCCGCGCACAGCAGCATGACCGCGGGTGTCTTCCGCGACACGCGATCGTAGCCGAAAGTAAGCTATGACGCATATGACGCACTATCGGCTGTGTTCGCCGGTCGTCGTATCCAATCGGATCCCTGCGGCTGTCAACACGGTAGGAATGAAACTATTTGACTAGGCGCAGAAACATATATATACGTTCGCAAGCGACGGTACGGAGCCCCATCATGACGTACGCCTGTGCTGTATTCGCACACGCGAAACCATACCGTCTTCATAGGATGCAGACCCTCCAAAACCGTTTCTTGCGAAGAATCACAGGAGCCCCTTTTTACCTTCGCAACGAGAACCTCCATCTCGATCTAAAAATACCTACCATCCAGCAGTTCATGAAACGCTCCGCCAAGCGACACTGCTGAGAAGCACTCTAACCCGTTAATCGTATCGGCCGCCCGGTACACTCCCTCCCGTATTAGTAAGACTCGACGACCGAGACATACTCTGACCGACCCTGACGATGCTATTTCTCTCCTCCAGGAGAGCAATAAGGCCACCAGTACAGTTAAGAAACACAGACACAGACCGCCGTCATTCCGTCCTCGCCGCCGAGGCCCGCCGCGACGACCCCGTACGTCCCCTCCCCGACCCTTGCTCGTGCCAGCCCGTGCCGCTGAGCCTGTAGTTTTAAAATCGTCCCTAAATAATGGAAATCCGATCCAGCCTGTCCCTTTGCTGTCCTCTCCCAGCGACGCCCTAAGCCGAGGCTCGTACCCCACAGGGGGTGCCCTTAGCGTGTAGTCACTTAGTTTGTAAGCTATTTTGCCCTGGCTGGAGGCCCTAAAAATAATAATTTTTAAGGCACCACAGGAAAGTCCGGTTAAGCAGCCGACAACCACCTAGGTTGACCTGCGAGATGCCAATCCGAAAAAAAAAAAAACGGTACGGAGCCGATCGTATACGTCGACATCCCGCCGGACGCGATCGCCTGTCGCCGCATCTGTTCATATCCTTTCTGATCTGATGCGATGCGAGCCATTTGGTGGAAATCATCCTTTACAGTGTCAAGGATTTATTACACCAACCATGCGGCTATCCTTTTTCTGGTGTAACTCCATTACGGGTTCAGTTTTAAGACATTTATTTCTCAAAAAAGAATATTACGGTTCACTTACATATTGAGAAACACAAAGTAAATAATAAAAGTAGTTACAGTCTCTGTGACCACATACGGTAACACAAAGAAACAGAATTAAAAGATATATTAGGTGACAAATCGGTGTTAGTACTTCTTTCTAACGTATTCTTCTAGTGCTTTTATAAATGTAATATACCAATTGTTACTGTCAAACACATCTTCTGGTATTTCATCGTAAAGTTTTGCTCCCTCATATAGTATATGTTTCCTTCCATAGTTGGTTCTAGGTCTTCTTAATTCTATTTTGTCTCGTCGTCTGGCGTTACATGTGTAAATTTTCTTTTTAAAGTTAAGTTGCGAGTGTGTGCCTTGTGTTATGATTTGCTGTATTAAGATGCATAATTTATGTGTATAGAGTTGGTTCATTTTAAGTGTTTTCGTAAATATTAACAATCAACATTTGTTCGTCTGCTAACCTGATTAGTGATAATTGAACAATCAAACTAGATTACCTGTCAGCACCGCGGCTTTCGATTGAGATCTGTATGTCTGTCTAGACCGAAAATGTTTAGGAATTTTACAAACGTAATTGTATTTGGGAATCTACTTCCTCATCAGCCTAATAAATCCGTACGTGAATTACCGAACGTACCCGAGTAAAAAAGTTGGGTATGAGTTGTCTGTTTTTTTAATACGTCTGTGGAGTTGTGGTTGCAGGGGGCATTGACAGGCTGTTTGAACATTGGGCTCAACTCAGCGCAAAAATTGAGCACGAATTCTTTGGATATTCTATAGCGCCTGATGAACTCAGTTGTATTGTATTGGCATACAACCTGTATATATATATTTTTATGTAATTTAAATGTTGGGCTATGGTGTTAACAGTACATATTAATATTACGGTACCATAGTATTTTTGAATTTGTTTCTTTGTTGATAAGTAGAACCGATATTTTTTTTAACAGCTAGCTATTCTGTCTAATAATTTGTGGATAACGTCGTCGATATGCTACTCCCATTAACTAATACCTAATTATTTCGATTAATGTTTTTTATATACTGCTGTTTGTTGTCCATAATATAATTAAAAATAAAATAAACCTTTGCAGTACTGTGGAATCTCCAACCTTATTAACTATTTTCCTAAGCAGATTTCGATGGCGAGCGCTAAGTGCAAACAACGAGCTGTCGGGGGCTGGCGAAGGCTTTCTTCGTGCTGGAGGGGTGTACGTATTGTGCCTTCGAGAGCGTTTGGGCAGGCTGGATGCTGCAGTGCTTCACGCGCCCAACCCACCCAATGAGCTTCACCTCGCATGGATCGTACCACAGTATCTGTTGATTTCCGTAGCTGAGATTATGTTTGCCGTGTCAGGACTGGAGTTCTCGTTTACACAGGTTAGTTTGTATTTCTTGAATGTTTTTTTATAAGTAAAATTATGTTCTATTGCACTTATATTTTATCTGTACTAACATTAAAGTTTTTTGTTTCGTTATCATCATCATCGACCCGTGGGGTGTCCGGGCTAGAATAGCACCCCCCCATTTCATCCCGAGGGTGTCGTCGAAGGCGACTAAGGGAAAATCCGGAAGTCAGGCAGTAGCGGCTTTACACTGCGATCCTCAAGACGCCAGCCAAGCGTGGGGATTATGGCAACCCCCCTCTTTTCTATGGGGGAGGCCTTTGTTCAACAGTGGACATCTTCCGGCTGATGATGATGATGATGATTAACAAGTGTCATAGGATATGTTTCATGGTAACTTAAACGCGGGCGAAGTCGCGGGCAAAACCTAGTTTTAAATAGTTTTCAAAATTGTAGTATCAGGAACAGGGACAAAGCTGCTGGTAGAGAGGTGTGGAGAGAGAAATCCACATACACCAGGTTCAGGAGCACCGCTTTATGTGTAAAACTCTTGTTTTGACTGCCTAACAAAAGCCTTATCTTGTGTTGGTCAAGGCTTTGGCAATCATGCCACAAGCTGAAACGACAATGGGCACTATGATCGATGATCTGAAGGATTCATCATCATCATGTCTACCTTTAAGCGCCCACTACTGGGTATAGGGCTCTCCCAAGGTGGGGCTCAGCCATAATCGGCATGCTTGGCCGATGCATGTTGTCGATCGCAGTAGGTAAGTACTCAGAAGGACGCTGCCCATCCTCTGGTCAATATCCCGCTGTCGCTTTCTACGACACCCACGTGTAGAAATGGGGTGGTGCTTTCGCGGCCGGCACCACACGGCTTCGGCGGTCTGAAGGGCGGTTTATCCTAAATTACAATGAAAATTTCCACAACAACTATCAAATTCTTGATTCTTTGTTTCAGGCACCAAAAAGTATGAAAACCATTACTATAGCTGCTTGGTATGTGTCCGTCGCTTTTGGTAACTTGATCGTTATTCTCGTCGCCCAGATTAAGATATTTCATTCTAGGGTAAGTTTAACTGATAAGTTTTATATTACAAGTCTTCACTTTTTTTTATTAAAATATTGAATTCGTTTACGTAGGATTTTCTTTGAAGACTAACTCCGATAAAGTTAATATTTACCTTCAAACAGCTTAAATCTAGATAGTTTGAAAGAGAGAGCGAGGCTTTTCTTCGACCTGGTATGTACCTACCTGGAAGAATGTACACAAGGACGACTGGGGTAACATTTTTGATTTGTGATTGAACGAAACAACTCTGGCAGAAATTTATCGCAAAAATGATCTTTACTTAAGTTAACTTTTGTGTTTTAACATTCATAGTTATACCAATTTTCAGCGTCGATGAAACAATGATTACTAGATTATTTTACTTATTTCAAAGGTTATATAGTGTGTAAAACATACCAACCATATTATCAAAATACAAGTGTATTCGAGTAACTGAGTCCTGTCCGACCGCTCCGGTTAATCAAAATGCGTACCTACAATCCATCGTTACTGTTATGTTTGCTTTCTGATTTCGAATTGGTTGTATCTTTTAGTTACATTTTCGCCGAAGGTGAGAAATAGTGGACTTGATGTCAAAAATTACTAAAAATATTTTGCTGGAACTAGCTATGTTAGTGCATTCAAGTTTTACTCCAGCTCCATATGTTGGTCTCAATTTAGGCTCCAACAACTCTCGACCAATGTATGGATAGAGTATGGAAATGGAAATGCTATTAAAATTTTCTCGATTCACACTATTAAGAACGTGTGGATCGGCCAAAACCTTTAATTGAAAAATTTACTTAATGCATTTTCAATAATAAATGGATAATACCTTATCACTGTGTTAATAGATCCATTAATAAATCTTTTGAAAATATGAGTTTCTCGGAACACCAACGAATTTATTATGATGCCAACTGAAAATTCATAAAATCTCTATCGACTGTTCGAAGGAATCAACACGAGTGCATCTCTTCGTGATTGATAATGTAAATACTATAAGTACGTTACGGTGGTTTTCAGCATTTTGTTTAAACGAGTCCAGACTTATTTGCCGCTCTCTTGCTTGCTCTGAAATATCACCTAATATTCATAAAAGGTAATATGCGTATTATATTTGTATCCACCTATGGTGTTTAATCCTAGGAAAAACTTTAGGTGGAATGCGTGTTAGCCAGGATCTATAGGACGACCGTAAAAGCGCTACGACGAATAAATCTACAGATTGTTTTATGTAAAAAGATGATCCAAACGCAGCAATCACAATAAATAGGTACATAAACACGCTTCATAAAAATATCGAAAATTTTCAACCCACAATAATTAAATATCAAATTTTTGGGACCTGTACAGTAGATTGTCAGCGTTGTACTAGTATATTCAACGCACAGAATAGAAAAAGAAAACCGGACAAGTGCGATTCGGATTCGCTCACCGAGGGTTCCGTACATATTTGAAGGTACCTACATATCCATACTTCCATACTAATATTATAAATGAGAAAGTAACTGTCTGTAACGCTTCCACGATGAAACGGCTGAACCGATTTTTATGAAATATGTTATGAAAATATCTTGAATCCTGGGAAAGCACATAGGGCATTTTTTAATCCGGGACTTCGTCTGCACCCCCGATAACTGACATTCACACGGACCAAATCGCGGATAAAAGCTCGTTATAAATAAAGAACATGTTTTTTATGTTTTAATTACAAATGTATAATTTTCTGACGTTTTCCTACATTTATAGAATAAGACGAAATTACTTGCCCAATTTCATAGTTCTAGATCAGCGGAAAGTACCTTATAAATTATGATTCCCTTGAGAGTCCCGAATGTACGTTTTTTGCGACATGAACGCCCGTATCTTTTTTTCACGTAAACTTAGAAGTTTGATTTTTTTGACTGCTTCAAGGGACCGTAGTATATGATTTTAATTTCAACTCGATACCTCTACGCGTTCCCGAGATAAAGGGTATTGACAGACAGACAGACAGATAGATACACAGAAGGACAACAAAGTGATCCTATAAGGGTTCCGTTTTTTCCTTATGAGGTACGGAACCCTAAAAAAAGTGGAAGTACCCCCACAGCTAAACCGTTCGTGTCACAATTATGCGGAAGAATATGTAAAATAATAACAACCTTCGTCAGTTGTAATAAATAAAAATTTTGGATAAACAACTAATTCTGTGATCCAGCGTTTCAGTGATCCAGAGAGAGCAGACCAATATTTTGAAAGAAACGTCATGGACGCAAACTATGTAATTAAAAACAGACACATAGTAACACACTAAATATCCATCACTTAGTGAATACCTGAGGTTCATGTAGCAACACCAAGTAAACGAGTAAACATGTAACATTTGAGGCCTTGTGAATGTTGAATTGTGGCGAAACACTCATTTCGCAAACTACTTAGAGTTCAGTTCGTTGAAAGTTGAGTACAGTTTGTGAATAGAGGAACTTCATTCAACGTGTAGTGATTTTTGCGAAAATATGATATATCATTTTGTATTTCTCTCCCGAGCGTAGTTCGTAACAAGACTGAAATTGAATTTGAATGTTATCGTGTAAAATTTTGCAGGCGATAGAATTCTTCGTGTATGCTGCGATGCTCGCGCTCGCAATGTTCGTGTTTCTCTGGATGGCACAAGACTATGAACCCAGGAATATCGACGCCGACGGCTCGTCGTCTGAAAGTCGGCCGTTATTACACCATCGTTCTAAAGTTAGTAACTATTTAAATCTATCTGCCTTTTACTGAACTTTAGGTAGGTAGGTATTTTATATTTGAACCAAGAAGCTGTAATATTTTATAAATAATAATACCGGTCGCCCGTGGGGTGTCCGGGCTAGAATAGTACCCCCCCATATCATCCCGAGGTGTCGTCGAAGGCGACTTAGGCAAAATCCGGAAGTCGGGCAACAGCGGCTTCTGTATACTTTTAACACCTTCACTGCGATCCCCAAGACGCCTGCCAAGTAGGGATTATGGCGAACACCCCCCCGGGGGAGGCCTGTTTGTTCAACAGTGGACGCCTTCCGGCTGTTGATGATGATGACATAGAAGTATTGATCACCACCTTGCTCAAGGCGGATCGGTGACTTCAATTTTACAAGTAATTATATTCGGTCCTTACATATGAAATTAACGAAACTTAATACTGCCAACTTTGAAATCAAATATCTTGTGTTTGATTAGGAATTCCAAATTCAAATTTATTTCAAAATAAAGATTAAAGAATATTGTTTTAATACTCGTGTTTCATTTGTTTTACGTCATTTGTTTGGGCTTGAAAATTACTATAACAACAACAATGGAGAAATTAAAAATTTGAGGTATTTACAAATATGAGTTACAACGTGGCACCAGTGCAGCAGAAATGTGTACGGACCAGGCACCGATAACGAACGAAAGGTGCGTTTTTCAACCGACTTCTCAAAAGTTCTCAACTCGTCTGTATGTTGTTTTTTTTTGTATATTTGTACCGCGATTTCTCCGGCAAATGTAAAGCGATTTTGAAAATTCTTGTTTTGATAGATTGGTTATGCCTCAAGGGTGGTCCCATATAATTTTATTGAAATTGATTCAGCACATTTTGAAAAATCGACCGAAAGCAAAAAAATATATATGGATGATGTTGTAATGTTCTCCAACCTATTACTTTCAATCCCTGTTTTGACGGTGTTGCCGTTTCTAAATGGATTTGGATGATAAGGAAGTACTAAAAAGCGAAAAATAAAAAGATTTTTTACAAAAAAAACACCGCCTTCGAAATCTACAAAGTGCACACTTTAGCACATAACACACATGACTTTAGTTTCGAAAGTGTTATGTGTTAAAGTTATTCATCACTTTTTAGATTTTTTAAGCTTTTTAGTTTCAACTTTTCCGTTCTGGAAATTTCGATTTACAAAATGAGACTCGTGGACGACTGGATACACAAGTGAATAATTCGTTATTCACTTTTTCGAATTGAAGGCGATAGTGGAAGCGGATTCATCTCAAACCACTTCTGTATTAGCAGCTGCCTTCGGCGTAAGTGATAAAACATCGATAATTGGAAGCGACCATTACAATGACTGAACTTTGGAGAACCGACAAAGCCTTGCCCCAAGCGAAAACTGACCAAAATGAAGATTTTGGTTAGGTTTTGGTGGACCTGTGCTGGTGTCATCCACTACAGCTTCTCGAGATCAGGCCAGACGATTACTGCAGGCATGTATTGCCAACAGTTGCAAACAATTATGGAAAAGCTCACCATTAAACAACCGAGACTGGTCAATTACTATAGCTCATTAATCCTTCAGGATAACGCTCGACCACATACTGCACATCTGACGGTCGCCAAATTACAGGAGCTGCGACTGGAAACTGCGTCACCAACCATACTCTCCAGATCTTGCCCCAACCGATTACCACGATTTCCAAAATCTGGACTACTTTTTACAAGGAAATAAATTCAATTCTGATGAGGCAGTCAAAACAGTCTTCAAGCAGTTCATCGGTTCTTGCTCCCAGATTTTTTTTATCAATGAGCTACCGATAAAATAGCTGAGGTATATTGATAACAACAGTGCCAATTGATTAAATATATCATTTCTTTTAAATAAAGTTATTTTTATTTTTTTGATACCGAGCGGCAATTTCATCTGTAAGGACCTAATAAGTCCATGTTTCGTCACAATTATATTTTTATGATACTGCGCCGGCGACCGGCGAGCTCTAGAACATGTTGGTGACAGTTACTAGGCTATACAGGGCACATCACAACAAGGCGATCACAGGTTTAGCAGCGTATCGATTAGTATTTTTAAGAAATTATAATTTGGGGCAGCGGCTTCCATGTACTTACCAACTTCAATGCGATCGCCTGCCAAGCGTGGGGATTATGGCAACCTCCCTTGGGAGAGGCCTTTGTCTAGCAGTGGACGTCTTCCAGCTGATGATAATTTGGGGGTCGATTAAATAGGTACATATGCCCTTTATTTTATTTTTCGTTTAGGATATTAATCTGATTTATAAAATTCTCGTGTCACAATGTTTGTTACAAAGCTCCTCTGAAACGGCTTGACCGATTCTTATGAAATTTCGTGTGTATATTCAGTCCAGTTCCAGTTCAGTAGGTGGGGTAGGTGGGCCTACCCCACCTACCCTACCTACCCTAGATCTGGACTGAATATACACACGAAATTTCATAAGAATCGGTCAAGCCCCACCTACCCCACCTACCCCAGTAGGTGGGGTAGGTGGGGTAGGAGGGGTAGGTGGGGTAGGTGGGATGCGTGGGGTAGGTGGGGCTGGTGGGGTTACGTGGGGTAGGTAGGGCAGGTGGGGTAGGTGGGGTAGGTGGGGTAGGTGGGGTAGGTGGGGTAGGTGGGGTAGGTGGGGTAGGTGGGGTAGGTGGGGTAGGTGGGGTAGGTGGGGTAGGTGGGGTAGGTGGGGTAGGTGGGGTAGGTGAGGTGGGGCAGGTGGGGTAGGTAGGAAGGTAGTTTGGCAGGGTAGATAGATAGGGACAGGACAACCGTCTGTCGGGTCAGCTAGTTCTCACATAAAATTTCGTGTAAATAAGTATATACACTTTTTCAATAAAGCATTCATCGTTGCAATAAAAAACATGGAAGTATAAGCTTCAGTATTCGAATGTTATAAACATTACCTACATTTTCTCGGTTTTGTTCGTGAAACATCCTACCTATCTGTTTTTGTTTAACAAATATTGGATGGAGTAATACACTGTACACTCGAATTTAATTTAATTTCGCGAAAATGTAGACAAAGCCTATTGTGAATTGGTCCAACACTTCATTATCATAATTTAATCAGCTGAAATGTGGAAATAATATGAAATTTATGTAGAATCTATCGACCGTGGCCCGCACTTTGTATTCACGAATACATTGTTGACATGTAGCGGTGACACAATAGGATATTTAAATAAATCATGACGATACTAAACTCGTTATTTTTCAAAATAAATATAGGTGATAAAGGACATTGCCCAGAAGTAGTATCGCTATATATTAATAGAGTATAGCCATGAAAATGTGTTCATAAATTATAAAATATTTTTTTAACTTGTCTTAGTTTACTTGATCGAAATCGTATATGGCGTTAACATTTTGTATTTAATTAGGTTTTTAGTTGATTTTATTGCAATACTTTTCAAATGGCGTATTCTAATCAAAGCAGTGTTGTCAATTTCAAGGACCTTCCACTAATCGGTCTAGACAGACATTAAAAAGGGTGACACTTCATTTAAAAAATAATTTCAACTAACACTTTTTTTCTCGTTATTAATATTAATATTTTTAATTAACATAATTAAAATAATGCGTTTTATGGATTAATATCCATAAAATAATATTACTTTACATATTAAAAATGTTTTTATACTTGACAAATCACTAGTGATCGGGGTGTTTTAGATTAACTGTTGGCAACACTATTACGGGTAACGTGAAAGGTGAACTGTCAAAGTGAAAGTGTCTAATGTGTCAGTTGTGTCACTGTCAATCGTGTCGGCATTTGGCGGCAGCGAAGTTTTGTTTAGTGTTTTTTACATGCATTGATAGTTGTTGTTGTTGAGTTTGTGTATTAATAAATAACCTTTCATTGCGTGGAGTTCGTGTCCAGTCGAATCTTAAGATTCCTGCATGATCAAGAACTCTAGAAGACAATTGTACTTTTTCTGTGCTGGTGGTGTGACTGTGTAGAACGTTTTTACGACTACCTACAGACCGTGTCATCTGTGCAGTAAATCATCAACGATTTCGTTTAAAATGTCACGCTGTGTGAACTGTTCTCTTTCTTTGGTACATCCTCTACCCCGTCGTCAAGTCGGGGAGGCAACAGACGTAATGGTTAGAATTTTACGATCCTGGATTACTCCAGCGACGGTTAGTATATCTTATTTATTCAATTATGTTTTATTATATTTTTTTACCACTCTTCTCAGTTCACTTTTTAGACGTATGTGCAATAGTTTCAAACATACAACAACAATACACACAATATAATATTTATAATAATGTTGTATTGATAATATAGATAATATTAATAATAAGAAACTGTAGCTCAAGTCTTTCAGCACTATTCATATTTTATTGTTTACAGTTAACTTTTACAGGTCATACTAGAAACTGTCTAACTATGTTCAAAATATATATGAACATGTTATGAACCACTATAATCCATTTGCAATAGCATTAGACAGAAGTTGACAAAGGTTATTTTTGATGCACACTTTGTAACAAAAGTACAATAAACATGTTACAGTTATGATAGACTCCGAATTTATTATAATCTATTTTTACAGCAGCCGTTGCACTTAACTTTGACTAATTAATATTTTAACTTATGAAATTATTTAGCTTTCAATTAGTTGTAATAATTCATTACAATTTAAAATTGCAGTGTCAATGCTAAAAACTTAAAAGAAGCAGGGATGAACAACACCGGGAATGTTATTCGTTTCACTATAATTCTTTTAAAATGTTACCAAATCTTTAAAAGACCTAACCTTTATTTTCTTTATATTATTATACATTCATATTTAGTACTGTCTTAGATCTATTTATCAAAGTTATGATGCAATAATTTTAAATAAAATTGTTTTAACTTATCTATGAAATAAAACGTTTTGCAATCCTACTTCTACGAGCCTCTTTTTTTTATTTATGCTATTATAATAGAGTATAGTTATACTTTTCTTAATTTGATTTGATTTTGTTTGACTTTTGTGTTTATGATAATAATCTAGGTATATTTTCTATTAAACTAATACTAAGATCATTATCTAACCTGAATAAATTGTATATCTATTATATTTATTTTTAGATGTCATTAGAAGATGTCCTTTGTCAAGAATGTTATGAAATACTAGAAAGAGCATCTATAAACTTGTCAAGTGAATTAACAGCTGTACGAGCTTATGGACATCAACAAGTGTGCTTTGTCTGCGGATCTTCCATATTAAGAGCTAAGACACACACAGTATCAATTGATAGCCCTGAGGGAAATGTCATCCTGTCATGCATACCATCTCAGCAGGTATCTATACGTTTAATAACACTTGGTGCATTAAAATATTAAATGATGTTTTTGTACAATCTGAGAACTGTTCTCAGATTTTACACAAACACCTCATGAAATATGGAGTATGCTATTTTCTAACTTGGTTAAGTCTATTTTTGTCCTTTATTCCAAATATGTTAATTAATTTTAGGTACACAGACTTGAAAAAGTTTGCTTACGTTGTTGGACAAAGGCCTATAGAAGTGTAAGGAGACAAACTCAGCAAGATCAGGATAGGCAACAGCAGATTGTTCATGAAGAAGCTTCTGCACCGCAAGGTAGTATAGATGTTCCTACATCAAGACAAAAGGGGGTAAGTATATTAGAAACTTCTATGTCTTCAAGGACTTTATCAATACCTACACCACCACCACAACCCATTCACCAGTTGCATCAGGAGCATAATGTTGTACACCGCCCCAAAATAATATCACGTATTTATAAAAGAGCTGCTGCATCATCACGACATTGTATTTTTGATGACTGTAGTAATACAGAACGGTTGTTGGTACCATCTGTTACATAGGAAATGTTACTGTTAGAGCATAAATTGTACGTACCAGTTAGTGCTAGAATATGCAGCCATCATCTTAATATTGGTTCTTGGGATGAATTACAGTTTCATTATAATGACTTTACTGGGTGCCAAATGGATGATATGATGTCAATTATGGAAAGAGGTACTCGCAGACAGTACAACTTTTCTAATATTAGTGAAATGAATACACACCTCTGTCATTATTGGTTAGGTATGAATCCTGAACAGTTTTATCAATTATTATCACACATACACAGCTGGCAAAGGAAACTCCTTGTCCAAGTGTGGCTTTAAGTATTATGCTGGTTAAACTTAGAACTAGTGAGAGTAATGAGCGATTATCTATATTGTTTCAACTTCCTAGAAGCACTCTAGAAAGGTATATGTCTAAAGCAAGAAATTGTTTGGGTAATACATTTGTACCCTTATATTTAGGACTTGGTCACATGTCGATACAAGATGTGGCGGCTAAAAATAAGATAATTCCAGATGGTTTATTTGGAAATCCAGATATGCCAGTTTCTACCAAGCCAGCAATTATTATGTGTGATGGTACTTATGTCTATGTGCAAAGCAGTAGTAATTATTTATACCAAAAAAAGACTTATAGCCCACATAAATATGTTAATTTGAATAGAATAGAAAAGAATAGAATAGCATAGAATGGAATGGAATGGAATGGAATGGAATGGAATGGAATGGAATGGAATAGAATAGAATAGAATAGAATAGACTTTTATTTTGCAAATATGGGTAATACACAATAGTTGTCTTAACACATTAAAGCTCAGCCATATTTTACCATTCGGCATGCAAACATTTACATAATATACGAAACATTATTATTATGAACATGCACTTTAAAACCAGATCAATTCATATATTATTATTACAATTATTAATCATTCAAATATCAATTAATAAATTATCATCACAATTATCATTCAATCGGTCAATTAATAAATTATTTAATTATTATTCAAACAAAAATCATTACAACTAATAAATTATTTAATTATTATTCAAAACAAAAATCATTACAACTAATAAATTATCATTACAATTATCATTCAATATGTCAATTAATAAATTATAATAAATTATTTTTATTAATATTAATAAATTATTTGGTAAAACCATTTTTGTTTGTCTGCTGCGATGGATTTATTTTGCAATCACTCGGCCCATTCCCAGCAACTAAAAGCGACTCGGACATTATGTCTACTGAATTTCGCTATGAATCAACTACATTAAGAAATTATTTTAGGCCTGGAGATGTTTTTATTTTGAATAGGGGCTTCAGAGACGTAAGTGGCGAATTGCACAGCCACGGTTATAAAGCGTATATGCCTGAATCTCTTTTAGAATGCGAACAGCAGCTAACCACATTGCAAGCAAATCGATCAAGATGTGTTACAATGTGTCGATGGGTAGTTGAAGTTGTAAATGGGCGAATTAAACGCGATTTTAAATTATTTCGCCAAGAATATTTCAATCGTGCATCATTACACTTGATGTTGGATTTTAATATTGCTGATGCTCAACAGTTTTTAGAAATAGCTAAAGCTAGATTAAATACAAGAAACTATTTGGGAGAGTACATACAAAATCAAAATATTAATAGAAAGAGAGCTGTTTTTTTAACTTTAGATGCTGAACATCCATATTTGGATATATTTCCAAGACTATCATTACATGATCTGATGACAGTAGCTCTAGGTTCTTATCAGATTAAACAGGCTCGATCGTATTTTGGGGAGCACGTCCGTAGGAATGGTAAATACGAAATTGAACTAGCAAACGACATTGAGGATGACTTGCCATTGTCTCTGGGAACGGATAAGTATTTAGTAAGGGGAAGAATTAAGTCACGACATGTTAGCAGTAATAGTAGTGGATCCATAGGCGTACAACTACTAGTCTCTAGAAATCGTGTAGCGCCCATTAAACAACCAACAATACCGAGGCTTGAACTTTTTGGAGCTTTGCTGGGTGCAAGGCTGTGTACTAAGGTTAAGGAAGCGCTTACAATGCCCATTCACAAATGTAGATTCTGGTGCGACTCAACCATAGTCCTGGGTTGGCTTTCTACTCCTTCAAATCAATAAAAACCTTTTGTTAGAAACAGAGTCAATGAGATACAGGAAAGCACTTGTGGTCATACCTGGAGCTACGTACCGTCGAAGGACAACCCGGCGGATCTTGTTTCCCGTGGTCTCAGGGCCGACGTTATCATAGACACACCTCTGTGGTGGTCTGGACCCTCATTTTTACAGCATAGTGAAAATGAGTGGCCCAGTATGCCAAACCACGGGAAAGATAGTCTGCCGGAAGTAGTGACTCATTTCATTGGCAGTGATAGTAACAATCATTCATTATATAGTAATCATTCAGATGTCATCATTCATTCATCAATCATTCATAATTTATTAGTAAAGTATTCCAGCTTAACAAAAATACAAACTATATTTACACATGTACAACGCTTTATTTACAATGTAAAAAATAAAAATAAATTGCATGGTAATTTTTCAACAACAGAGCTAGAAAATCATTAAATAAAATTATACATTATTCACAGCTTGAAATGTTTCCAGAAGAGTATAATTTGTTGAAGTCTGGACAAAAATTACCACGCAAAAGTAGATTGCTTCCTCTGACACCGTTTATTGACATTCATAACCTCATTCGAGTGGGCGGGAGGCTCGATAACTCCCCCTCTGATTTTAATGTGAAACATCCCATTGTTTTATGCAGTAAGCACATACCTACAAAACTTGCAGCTGACATCACACGGCTGGATCGGTGGAAACGAGTCCAGTTCATTAGGCAGCATTTCTGGAGCAGATTCCATAATGAGTACACTTCTCTGCTGCAGGCCAAAACCAAGTGGTTTCATTAGTCAAAACAAGGTCGTGCCTTCAACTGCATCTGCCCCCTTCCAGTAGAAGATTGAAGACGTCCCTTCAACCCGGGGAATATGTCGGCGCATGAGTAGCTACAGACGACACCGGGGACGGCGCGGGGTCGAGGTATCGAACCCGGCCGCACACGCACCTCCGCCGTCGTCACCACTCAGCTCATTACCACGGTCGACTACGGGCATTTATTTATAACAATCTAATACGTATAGCGATTGTGAAAACGGCATTAAACCTATGTTTATACAGTCCACTATCTTTTATTATAAAGTCCCGATTGAGCCTAATCACTATTTAAATCACTGCTTTCAACACAATTAGGAAAATCGAAAGCCTATTTCATGGAACAGTCACATGTATTTTCAACATAATGTAAATTGTTTTATGAATGAATAAACGAATGAATGAGTAAAACTATATTCCATTCCTATATTAAAGTATTTTTATTATCTACTTCCTATACAAACCTACAGTATAAGCTTCCTATGTATAGAATTAAAAAGAATCACCTATGTAATATTATTGATTTGGGATCAATTATTATTTGGTTTGAACTATTATCTATTATCTTATGTGAAATCAAATCATATTAGACGGTTTTTTTGGTGAAAGGTTTGTTACAAAACTAACCTCAAAACTGAACACAAAATCAAAGAACAACGGAAACCCCCACAGTACACATGGATAATTTTTATTTCCTTTAAAAGTACGACATCACCCCTCTTTTATCTCCAATTTATGTAAACATACAAACATTTTTATTGCGCAACCGTGGTCTATAGTAGAATGGGCAATCTCCTTTATAAGTTACATATTTTGGCTGACTTTCTTTAAGGGCGCGTATTCGATTTAGCGCTACTCAAAATCTAAACGATTGATAGAACGGCGTAGTAGCATTGACACACACTAGTACAATACAATGGTCTGTTTGTGTGCATCAGAAAAAAATAGTACGCACGAAATAAGCACAAATCATTGAAATTGATCGGCAAACGACAGTGCGCGATGTTCTACAGTGCTTTTTAAAATAATTGTCTAAAATAAATGCGTTCGTATGACGGACTGAAAAATATTCTGTAAATTAAACATAACCTTTATTTTCATAAAATAAATATATCAGTTATGTTTTTATTCAAATACTGGTGAAAAAAAATTGTCAAAGTAAACCGATTTTGTACTTTTTCAACATTGTTTTTTAATACATAATAGTAATATTTTCGTGATTTTGGCTCTGTAGTACACTTTAAGATTGTATATCCTGTTGGATAAAGCATAAAACGTAATATTTTGGCATACTGTAATGATTGTATTCGTCCTAAAAGTTAACTCTGACGTCTATTTTCGTAAAACGCTATGAAAGGACTGTCTTCGCTTTAAAAAACCGTAGTTAAAAATTATACTTTTACTTTGTAGTTCCCTAAATCAAGACTTAATCTTTCTTAAAACTGTAATTGTCTTTATATAATCTGTTCACATCATTACGATATTGCTCTGGGCAAAACGCGAAAACATGAAGTTTTCTTCACGAATCGAATACACGCTCTTTTAATAGTATTGTGATAGTACAATACAAATAGATCTAGTGCTTGCAAAATCTTTGTCAATATTACTTGGCGCCGTAACTTACATCAATAATATTGATTCATAATTATTACTTCGCGAGTCCCTGCTCTGTGAACGATCAGTTTCAAAGCTCACCTTGCCAAGTTGCAAAATCATTGCGAGAAGACAGTTATATTAACTTTTAAGTATTTCGAAATTAATAGCGTTGTAGCCGTACAATTTTACCGTTTAAAGCAGCTTAGCAGATTAAATACTTTTCTACACGAATTTTCTAAAATATATTTTGGGTACTTGAAGCAGAAGTAAATAGGTAGTACTTAGATTAATATAATAGAAATTGAAAAATCCTTTCAGGTTACTGAGAATCTATATTAGTATTTTTATTAAAAAGCGGAAGAGTTGGTTTGTTTGTTTGTTTTTGGTTTGAACGTGGTAATCTCCGGAAATCCAATTTAGTCAAATTTTGAACAAGTTAGAGCACTTGGAATCAGAATTGGACCAGTTACTTATACTTATTGCCCAAATAAACTGGGATCCGCGGGGAAATTCACACAGCCGGAGTCGAGGGAAAATGCACTAGCATTTTCCTACCTACTGGTGTAAAAGTATAGTTGACTTTTATTTCTATTCTCCGAAACAGCTTTCTTTGAGTGACACGTAATTTTTTGCAGGTGATATCGGTGCATTCGCTGTCGACTACAAGTACTCGTGCGTTCGGCGGCACGGGCAGTAGTGCCGCCTCGTGCTTGGGCGTGATGGAGCGGTCCCGCCCGGCTGCCTGGCCACAGCGGGCCTACGTGCATCTAGCCACACCAAGCACTGGCGAACCCAAAGCAACTACACTGGCACAGGAATAATTACGTACTTTACCTACCAAGGCTTATCACCATTCATATTTCTATGATTTTTATAATCTTCGTGCATCAAATATGCTGGTGACGTTATTAATGTCGACTAGAAACAGATAATTTGTAAACTACATAGATTAGACCCTGCTACGGTGCTACGCGGCTACGTCGCTACGCGATCGTAGCGCTTAGAACAGCGCGCAGCGGTTCGAATGTAATAATACAACGAAATATAAATGTTTAATGATACGATTTAAGATTCATAGGTATGACTTTATATTTAACCAACCTATAGGTTCAAACAAAATACTCGTACTGTTTATTGCTTGTACATTTCCTCCTATCGATCCTGGCGTTTGGATTACAATGTTATGTTAACACAATTTAATGATAAATGCGTATAAATATGAATATTTAATCTAGTTATTAAAATCATAAGCTTATTGTATTACAACTTGGTAATAGGTAGTAAAGAATATTTTGAAAAAGACGAACCTGCGGGAGTTTTGCTTGGGTAGTAGTCGGCCCTACCGGATTTTCGTTAGTCGAAGCGAACCAATGGTTTAGTTTTTAAACCGAGGAATAGACAAATGTTAATATTTAACGTCTTCAGTGTATAACATGTATCTAAAGATAATTTACAAATACAAAAAAGAAAAAAGAAAAATAATATAGAAAATATGACTCGCCCTGAAATGAGTTTTTATCAATTTATTTAGAAAACATAACTTTTATTTTAGTATTAACCATAGCATGTATGTATTATGTATCTACTTTTAATTTTGTGTATTAAATATATATAAGTATTGTCTAATAAATAATGTAAACTAATTTGCCTGTTTATTAACGTATATAATTATCCGAACGTACCTTTTAACAATCTGAACCAGATAGATTTTGTTTACAAAGTTCGATTTTCCAAGAAAATACGCTTTGCGATCATGGGATTAATAATACTAAGTTGTTGTAAGTACATAATTATTTTGAGATTAATAAATATATTTCTATAGAATACCGATAAAATGGCGATTAAATTTAGTATAGTTAGTACTACGATCGACGTCGGTGTTAGTGTATCATCACATCATCATCGTCACTTCAGTTTACTAAAGGTCCACTGTTGGACATAAGCATCCTCTATGACGCGCCATTTTTCCCGGTCCTCTGCTTTCCGCATCCAGCTTAATTACTGTATGAATTCTTATTATTGATATTAAATATCATATTTTTTGTCTCTCTGCGGGATCGAATCAGAAATCTGCAAGTTGAAGTGGCAGTGGGGCCAGCAGTGCAATTCTGTAAGAATTCACCCGCGAATTCGAATCCTATCTCATTTCCGATTTCAGTTACTGAAGTGAAAAGTATTTGGTATTTGCTAAAATAGTAACGAAATAATGGTTCGCTTCACCTATGTTGTTACTTATTGGCGCTAGCATAGTTTTCATCGAGTTACAGAGTATCTAAAACAGTTTTCACCGCGGAATCACAAGTGAGAACTGGAGTGAGTTCTTACAGAATAACATAGCAGGGCATATAGCACGCAGAACTGATGGCCGATGAAGCCGCAAAGTTCTCGAATGGAGACCACGCACCGGCAAGCGTAGCTTTTGATTTCCCAACAAGGTGGACCGAGACAGCAGGAACACGCTGAATGCAAGCCACTTCCAACCAGACCTTTTGGAAATCTATAGGGAAAGAGACGTCACTTATATGATAATAAATCATTAACTAAATAAAAAAACCTAAAGCCCGTCACAGACGTAACTATAATATATATTAATATACGTCAGACGTAGCTATAATATATATTAATATACTTCACTGCAAGGTATATTACGATATATTTCAGACGCAGCTATAATATATATTTTTACTACGTCACCAAAATATGTGGACAAGGCAAGGCATATTAATATACATGCAAAAATGTGAAACGAACAACGATCGCAGACGTAATAAGGGCGAAAATATATTATTATATTATAGCTACCGTGTGTGCTGTGGTGGCTAGCTACGTATGTGACGGGCTTATGTCTTAAACCACCACCACTACCTAAATCTTAATTCATGGGTGGGGTTAAATTGGAACGTTGTAAGGCAAAACACGAGACGCAGTTTTAGAATTTTTATTTTTTTTTAAGAGTATTATCTTGGTCAGTATTAAAGATAATGGCAGATTATTTTTAAGTGATGTCTCTGAGTTTCGCAGTTAGTTACAAGCTAAATACAATATACTTAAGCAAATTCAACAACATCCAATTACGTGTCTTACTAATTATTAACTTAATACTCTGCCCTGAAGCAACCACGTCATGGTTTTAAACAATATATTATGTACCTACCTACCATTACCCTTTTGTTGTTCAGGATATCACGCTTTCACACATGTCTATACTTGAGGTACCTATGGCGCAATCAATAATTGCAAGACTAGCTGCTAATATTATCACGCAAAGCATATTACGCCCGGGTATCCGGCGTCCGGCGTCCGGCGACCGGCCCGACCGCATCGTAAACATATTAGCGTCCACATCTCCTTCCTAATTGAGCGCACAAATGACTCCTGGGGCTTATATTGATCTTATTCTTTACACAAGGACACACGTCTCAGCTTCGTCGGGTATTATCCGGATAAAGCGGGTTGGCTCCTACGTCGCTTAAATATTTGAAATCCAATATACCGGACCCTAACAAAGGATCATTTTATTTCAGATAAATGTCAGATGTTGTATTACATATTGGTAATTTTTATAACTCCGGTCATCGAATGTTTGAACCAAGAATTGACTCTGGAAGAACAAATGCACAGCATAGACGATCTCAATGGTGCACTCTTTCAGGACAATATGTTATGGAAGCAGGGCGATATTCCGTTACTGAATAGAAAGGTATACTAGTTTTTAGGTACCATGCCTTCTAAAATAATTAAATATTCATTATTGTAGCCTCAGATCAAGTAAAAAAAGGTAGATAACGCACGGCCTTTGTTATAGTGAAGCCACAAAACTCTGCTACTTCCATTGAGTTATATGTACGTAGTACATATAACTCAATGGCTACTTCAAGTAAACACACGCGCTCACGCACACACATGCATCAAAACTATGCTGATTTTCATTAGTATCTCACAGGGCGTTGTAGTGTAACTTTCGATTGAAAATGCCGTCCTGTGAAATTAAATGGTGCAAAATCAACTCCAAAGTGAACAAAAAGTCTGAAGGAATATCGTTTCACACGTAAGTATACACAAAACAACATATTTTTTTGTCAATCAATAATTATTTTAAGGTTATTCAAAATAGGTAATGTCATTGTCACGAAGTGACGTACCGGGAAATTGTTGTCAGTAGTTTTTTTTTCTAATAGCCCAAATTGTGGGTAAATAGATTGTAGTCGTACAAAAATAATTAAGTATAGTGGAGCTATGTGATTTCATGTTACTTATACATTCAAACCTTGGTAAATATTTATTTTTGAATTCGCTTATGTTTTCGTTTAAATTCTTGAGTTCATATTCTTCTGTTTTAGTATCAAATATTATATTTTTAGGTTTCCAAAAAATATTTTAATAAGAAACGAATGGGTAGCTGCTGTAAGACTGAGTCGAAATGAACCACAATGGTAGCTATCCTCATCTAGTGTGGTTTGTTCAGAACATTTTGATAAGACTGACATGTACGATACAAAAGTGGACTTCGCCGAATCCATAGAACAGGATATCCAAAGAAGGTATTTTAACCGACTTCAAATAAAAGGAGATCTCTTTTAAATTAATTTTCTGTTAGTTATTTACCTATGTTTGCGATTTTCTCGGTATACAGTATACCTATCTGTTGCTACTATACCTACCTAAATGTTTAAAGTTATTTAGTTTTGTGTACATTACAGAAATTACTTCCACCTTCGAATGCGGCTGTCAGTAATATACCTATTATCGCATGTAATTATAAAGATGTTTTTAATTCCATGAAAATAAACGTGGTCATAACCTTTGTTGTATTTTTTCTCTCTGCTCACACACCAACTGTACTACTACTACTGGACTTACTATTTTTCTGTTATTTGTTTTTTTTTTTCGAAATAGAAATCAATAATGTAATCCTTCACGGGTCCTAAGTTCATCATCTCTTTGAATTGTTGACGCTAAAGAATATTGTTTCCAGTAATTAAAATAACCAAACAAACAAACAGGTTTAATTTCGCACACTACCTGTTTTTATTATTACGTATATTATCGTATTTCTCAGGGACTTTTTTTTGAAAAAGTGCCAACACTTCCGGTACTCACACATAGATAAAAAAGTGGCGACAGTTGTCTATTCTAAATGCGTTATCTACCTTTTTTTACTTGATCTGAGATTGTAGCAGTAAAAAACTGAGAAGTATGCTGCAAATGTGAAGGCCATGGAAGTTATTTTAATCGGTTTCGCGACATTATTTCGTAGAATTTATTTCATTGTTTCCACATACGTCAATCGATAGAAAAGATAAAAATACATTAGGACAAGCTTTTTTTTTTGGTACATGTTGGAAAATCCTCATGGATGTCCTCCGCCCTGAGGCGGGCGGATGGGTCTGTCAGACTCAAAAACCACCCCGGTGTTCCATCTCACACCTACGTCGGGGGTCGCGGGAACTGGAGATACTTCCGCAACCCCCGGACACATTAGGACAACCTGACCTTTTTTGTTTTTTTTTTTGGGTACGGGGTGGAAAATCCTCATGGATGTCCTCCGCCCTGGGGCGGGCGGAGGGGTCTGTCAGACTCTTACTGACTAAAAACCACCCCGGTGTTCCATCTCACACCTACGTCGGGGTGTCCTAACCTAACAAAAAAAGTTTTTTATTTTTAGTGTGTATTTCTTATAATCCAAATTAATTAAGAAACGGTAACACCAAACAAATGAAGTCATCCCAACTTTGAGGTAAATACCTTAGATTATGAAACAAAAGGCAGATAGACCGCGCAGAACACTGAGAATGAAGCCAAGTTAGAAAATACAAATTCAAAAGCGCATACAACAACGCGCTTCGTGCTGTGCTGACACGAGTCAGTATAGCACGAAATGCCGCATCGTTAAAAAAAACAAATAAAAATAGAAATACAAATTCAAAAGCGAATACAATCACGAGATTGTAGGTATCCGCTTTTGAATTTGTATTTGCTTGTTTGGCTTCACTCTCAGTGTTCCGCGAGATCTATCTGCCTATTGTTTCATAATCTGAGGTATATAGGTACTATCTATTCAAAAAATATTACTCGAAATCGGACTAAACTGTAAAAAGTAATGCGTGGTAAAACATAAAACAAAAACGAAATAAAACACAAAATGAGAACCTCCTCCTTTTTTTGAAGCCGATTAAAAATATTAAAATTGCAAAGAAATAAGTTCAGCATTAAGCCCGTCATAGACGTAGCTATAATAATATATTATGTACCTATATAACTTGATTTCGGCCACGATGTCGCTTAATACATTTAGCCCGTGAACCCTCGATATATTAATACAATTCATAGCAAGGCATATTACGATATATTTTCTATAGTAATCTTTGAGTGACCACAGACGCAGCTATAATATATATCTTTATTACGTCACCAAAATATATGGACGGATATAGTAAGGCATATTAATAATTTCAAAAATGTGAAACAAACAACGATCGCAGACGTATTAAGGGCGAAAATATATTATTATTTTTATGGGTAACGTGTGTGGTGGCTAGCTATAATATATATTACAGCTACGTATATTAATATATATTATAGCTACGTATGTGACGGGCTTTAGGATTGCGGCTCCTCATACTGAACTTATATCTTCTGCTGTTATTATCAACTAGCTGTGCCCGCAGCTTCGCTTACGCGGATTATGTGTCACTTGAGGAAATATGTATTGGATTCTATATATGTCATCATTATTCTCCAGGTGGCCTAGTGGTTGTAAGCCTGGCAGCCGAATGTTGTGATAGTGCGTTTTTCAATAAAGATTTTTTCTTTAGACGTCCGGAGTCCGAATTTGGGTTTAGTTGGTAATTAGCCAGCTCCTTATCTTGGACTAAAAATCTGGTGGAAAGATCATATTATCATTATTATCAATATTCCCATTATAAAGAAAAACATATTTTCAGATATTCAAAGGAACGCGTGTGACGATTCGGGAACATCCATACGTAGCGAGCATACGCCGGAACATAATGCACTACTCTGTGGCGACAATGCTGACTAAGAACTTGTTCATAACTGTGGCACATCCTTTGATCGAGTGAGTTAATGAATGTGGTTAATGTGCGCCTAACTCTCCCTTAACAGCGAATATTATCCGAGATTGAGTTATTTCTCTCACTCCCATTACGTAATTAACTATGGTAGCAGAAAAGCTGATATAGTAATATAATTTAAGTCTTATGCATAAAAAGGCGGAAGAACTTTTATATATAAATGAAGCAACTCATTTTTTTCCCGGTGCTTTACAGTAAGAGTTTTGACCTGAGGGGATAGAGTAAGTGTACTTAGCGTGCTTGATTATTAAATTGAAAACACTAAAATGCTATATGGTCATATTTTCAATTAAAAAATCGACTCTAATAAAATATGTTGGTGCGCTCATGATATCTAGATAAAAGACTGAATCAATTTTCTCCTAGTTGCTAAGACTCGGCATCAGTTTAATCTATAGGGGCGGGATTTATCACTCCTTGCGACTAGTAATTGAGTTTAAATGCGTTCACTTGTAGGCTAAAGTATGTATAATGTTTATTTGTTTACGATTTTGCTGTTATAAATCCTCCTTTATTGTTTGTCAACAGAAGCATTTGGGAAGCAGAATATAACCCAACAATCGCCAAGTTATTACGAATTCGAATACGTCACCAAACGTATTCGCATTTTTGGCGGAATAAACTAAATAAAAATTGATGAAAAGTAGTACTTATTAACAAAAGCGAGTCTCAAGTTAAACATGATGGCCACTAAAGAAATTATACGATAAAATAAAAATAGTTGAATTTAGTACTTTTAATTACTTCAATAAGTGAGTCCTTCAGTTGATGAGATGAAAATTGCAGAGTACCACTCGACGAATTATCCATAGTAGTGGGTGAAAACTACGCGGACAGAGGAGCCACGCTTCTGACCGTGATGCTGGTGATCATCCACGAGAACTTCAACCGGTACACTTTGGAATCTGACCTGGCCCTCCTCAGGGTTTATGAAGATACTCCGTTCAGGTAACTATGTAGCAACTTTCTATTCGAAATTTGAAGTGTATGGAAAGAAAGGGAAGGCGGAATATCAGTAAGTCCGCGATTGCGATTTTTTTACACTACGTTGGTACCTGGTGAACTCAGGTTGTATTAAAATGCAAAACTAGAACTGAAAAGTTAAAATGAGATATCTACTGAAATTAATATCCACGTTCCTGACAATCGCACTTGTAACTCGCTAAACAATTTAGTTTGTGAATAAAACTCGAGTTTAGTTTATAAACTATCACAATATTTATTAAAGTTTTAACATTCTGTTTTGAATGAAAAATTACGTAGGTAGGTACTCTCGTTACAAACAGCGCGCTCCTCAACAATTTTTTTATTGTAACAAATGGACTTTTAGTTATTGGTTTTGTCCCATATAGTCCTGCGCAGTAAGGAGTGTTTTAGAAATAACCCTGTAAGTAGAGCTGGTCAAAATACATGCTTTGCTTTAATCAAAATATAAATTACAAAATACTATCTCGCAAGTATTTCAAATACGAATTACAAAATATTTTTAAGTCGTTTATTTGAAATATAAAATACAAAATACTCTATTTTAACTTTTTGTATTTTAAATACAAAATACAAATTACAAATTTATACATAATTATAAGCTGTACAGTGTGATGTTTACATTACTAACATATTTCTTACATTTAACATATTTCTTAACACTATGAAGTCTATTCATACTAAATCCTTTGACAACCTTTTTGAGAAACATTATTACGAATTCTGGCCGCTAAAATGCTATTTCAAAAATTGGGCTTCAGATCGGCAGGCCTTGCAGGTGTCCTAGGATGTAGGAACAGCGATATGTGGAGTAGGAACGTTTTGAGAAAGTTATAAGTTGGGTTAAACTCCTCATAATTTAGGCACAGAGTAACCTGTGCACCGTTTTTGTTCACGATGGCATGAACGGTGGAGCGAAGACATAATAAAGTATTTCACAAATTGCTTCGCTTCTTTGCGAATGAGATGTAAAGAGTTGCTCAACAGAAGCGTGTGGCTGTGACGTAGTTTATTATTTTCTCTACACTGTTTACTGCACTTTCTGTACACTGTTACACAGTATGGAGAGTAAAATAGAGAACAGCTCTGTAGTAACCTTCAGCGGTTGACAAGGCATTTCTTCTCTTTTTAAATTTTGAATTTAGCATGAAATTTAATTTTACTCTATGAGTTGTAGCGACCAGTAATAGTGTTTTCCAAAAGGTTATCAAGGGATTTAGTATATATAGACTTCATAGTGTTAAGAAATGCCTGATTTAGAAAGTATTGGAATGTCACAAGATGACAGTAACATGACAATATAAATATTGTATGTAAACAATTATAAATATCTTCTAACCATCTAGGAAAGGTAAAAACCCTAATGTATACGAGTGAAAGTGAATAGCAGACAAGTTTGGGAATAAGATGCATGTAAAGACAACGACATACCTAATTACCACTACAAATATATGATCAAATTAATATTTTATATTAAAGTACGTACACTATTCCAAGTAAGTTTAATTATGTATATATCACAGGATACGGACACCATGAAGTCTGTATCAGGCCCATGTAGGGCCCGGTAGAAGCGCCCGTGAAGTTCCTTACTCAGCCATACCTCCCTGCGGTCATTAGTATCTAGTACTATAGGTTTGCGCCAGTTCTCGTTCGCTAAGGAGAGTGGGGTGAGGTCCACTGAGACCACATCTCGGTGCATCCCCACGTCGGCTTTAAGGAATTATACTCTTTAATATTGTATACCTCACGGTTGTGCAGGGACTTAGCATTTCGACCTCCGCACTTCCGTGGGATATACAGTCTCATTACGCAGTTGAGGTCGCCCAGAGAGCTATACTGAAGGTTAGTTTGTCTAAACCAAGGCGTTTCCCTACTACAACTCTGTTCCAGCTGTGCGGGGTTTTGACAGTCAGACAGTTGTTTATACTGAAAATTATCCTGCAAGAACACAACAAACTACCTTTCAACCCCTTGTTACTACAAAGACGTCGTAAACATCATGTATGTGACAAATCAACCACATTTAAAACTAATTTTGCAAAAAGATTTGTAAGTTTTCTAGGCTCTTACCTTTATAATAAGCTTAACCAAATAATAAATATATACCCCTTGACTAGAAAACGCTGCAAATTAAAAGTGTTCCAATACTTACAGAAATTAAGCTACGAAGAGACGGAACAATTACTAAACTTTCCACATTAAAAAGAAATTAATGTCCAAAGAAAACTGAGAGAATCAACATAGCCCACCTACACACACCAACACACCACACAATTACACATATATACCATACCACCACCACCATACACCACCCCATACCACCCCCATATATACCATATACACACCACACACCACATACACAGTCCTTTAAGAAATAAGATTTAACTATGTACTTCCTAATTACCTATGAAATTCAAGTGTACTTTTCAATTACATAAGTTTCAACTGTTGGCACCTATTATTGTTTAATAAATACTCGAGTGAAAGGTGCTGATAGCCGAAATACAGGCTATGCCTAGTTCGGCTACAGATGCTAATCTCACTACTTTCACTGAAATTGTTGCCATATTGCCATTGTAAACTAGTACTATTTTTTTCGGAAATAAATATATTATTATATTATTATTATACTGATGACCGTGGGTGATTCAATCAACCGCGTGCTCAATTTTGATGACCGAGCAAGCGAAGGATTCTAAAATTGAATCACGAGCGCAGAGAGTGATTTAAACATTAGAATCCTGAGCCGAGCGAGGGAATCAAAAGAGCACGAGGTAAAAAATCTTTGCACTCGAGTGCAACACGTAACTTCATCTCAGCGAGGAAATGACTAAATGCAAAAAAAAACATTTACAATCACAAGATACTTTTATTGAGTTTAGGTATATTAACTACTACATTATGATAGGTAAGTATTACCGAATAATCTTAAAATTATAACAAATTAATACTACTTAACTTAGGTATAATTCAGAAAAATTGAAAGTAACGTTGCTACAGTTAGGTACTTAAGTTAAGTGTAATATTTTTGTTAGGTACTGTAATGTTGGTGTTAGTGACTTGTTAGAAGGTTATCAATTCGTTAGATTTTTTTTTTTTTTTTATGTTTGTTACCTGATTTCTTTGAACTGAGTGAACCGATTTTGATGATTCTTTTTATTTATTTGAAAGCTAGTGCTTCCCGTGTGGTCCCATTTTAATTTGGTCCAGTTCTGACAATGGCATCCATGAGAAAACCGTATACGTCTTAAATTTGCATTAAGTATGTGCGCGATTTGTTACGCGATTTCTCCGGCAAACGTAAACCGATTTTGAAAATTCTTTTTCTTATGGATAGGGTATGCTTTAGGGGTGGTCCCAAACAAATTTTGTCGAAATTGATTTAGCACTTTTTGAAAAATCAACAAATACCCAAAAATTTTACATAGACGACGTTTTAGTTTCATCAATCTTTGTAGTAGTTAACTTTCAATTACTTCTTAATAGATTTGGATGAGAAGGAGGTACTAAAAAGCGGAAAATAAAAAGCTTTTTACAAAAAAGACAACCGCCTTCAAAAACTAAAAAGTGAAAACTAACTTTAGCACAGAAAACACATTGACTTTAGTTTCGGAAGTCGGTGGCAATACAAAACAACAAACAGAACAATGCCACCGAATTTCGAAACTAAAGTCAATGTGTGTTCTGTGCTATAGTTATTATTCACTTTTTAGTTTTTGAAGGTGGTTGTCTTTTTTGTAAAAAGCTTTTTTTCGGTAAACTATCCGTCATACTTAATAGTTGTACCGATTCATCGGATTCCCTTGGCGTAAATGTTGGCGAAAGAGGGCGATGGTTAGGTGTAGAAGGGCCAGTCCAAGGACCTGACTGAGGCTCTTTCAGTGTAATAGCTCCTACGATGCCTTTACATATTTTAGACTTATTTTGGATGGAATCCTCTATGTATCCCTCTACAACCACATTGGGATTCCAGCCTCCATGGCGCTTAGGGGTCAGGAGATCAGCTCCTGAATCGGCCAAAAGTGTGGCTGAAGTTCATCGGAAACAATAACCCGAGTACAACAGGGGTTCAAGTTGAAGAAATGTTGCAATTTCTCGTGGGATACTGCCAATTTTATTAGCACCCATAAGCTGTCTCACACACTTTCCGTTGCGATATTGTAGAAAAAATCGATTGATTGGAGTGTTAGGCGGGCGTAAGGCTTGATGTTTCTCAACAATTGTTACGTATTCCTTGCGAATGACGAAGCTGCGGTCTCTTTTTGTCTTTGTATTAGGTAAATTAATTAATAGTAAGTCATCTGAATGTTTCTCAATGTTTTTGACATTAAGTTGTGTTAGTTCATTAGTTCGACATGCTCCGTTTATACCAATAATAATAACAACCTGTAACGTAAAGAGTATTGTAGTAGATAAATTAATAAAATTGATATGCAGGCTATGCAGGATAATTATTATGCCTATCAACACCTACTAAGTACGTATTAGATTATGTTAAGTAGTTGATTAAAATACTTAAGTAGATACTGAATGTGCAACTGACATACTTTTGCCGCCAAATATACGGAGTCAGGTGCTTTGTTAAGAAACTTTTCAAATTTAGATGCAGTGAAAACCTTAGATTTTTTGTTGATGACCAGATGAGGCTCTTTTTAAAAATGCCACTAATTTAGTATAGGTGTCGATATGTATGTCTTTTTTTATCTCAGGACAAATGGAGCAAAATTGTGACGCAATGGTAAATGGTAAAAACGGAAAAGAATTAGACCATATAAAAGATGGGATGATGATATAAGACAAGTGGCAGGGGTCACATGGAACAGGGTGGCCCAAGAAAGATGTGAGTGGAAAAGATTGGAGGAGGCCTTTGCCAACTGGCAAGCAGATCTACAGAGAATAAGTAAAATTCAAATAAAAGACTAGATTAAGATTTAAAGGGGAATGCCCAGCGGCCATACAAAAAAATGCCTGGAGTAAACAATAATGAAATCTAGGCCAAATTGTACTACATACAATAGGAAATCAATTTCAATAATTATCAAAAAAGTAGACAGAAGCTAGTTAGAAACATTTTTCGATTAACGATTAATATGCATTAATTAAACGTCAAAATCACATTTTAATGTTTTATTCGTTATTAAAAACAACTAATATATCATCAAGAAACTAAGCAGGAGGATATATATAATAATACATAGTTTAATTGTTGCTCATCAGTGCGAACAATAGGCAAAAATACTAGGGAATCTCAATACTTACAGCTTGTGGTGTTATGCCTGTCATTTTGCACCGATAAGACATTACGTCTCATTCTTGCAATATCGAGATAGTCAATTAACACAGTGTAGGTTTCTAACCTAAGTCCTCGTAAAATAATTATCATAGAAGCAATCTGAACGTAACACAAGTCACAAACGTAAAACCATGAAGTAAACAATCAAAACAATGAAATGCAGTAATGTCAAACTGTCAGTTAGGCAAAGGAGTGATTCATACAGCCTACGATACGCTTTCTATTTTGAAAATAATTTGAATTAAATTTAATATTGACAAGCACGTATTATTTTAATTAGATTAACGGTACTTATATGTCGAATTATATTAAATTAATGATAAATATGGATTAATTCTATAAAATAGTTAGTGATGGATTATTTAAAGAGGCTGAATGACATTTACACGTGCCGAATAAAAACTGACATTTAATATTTAAAAAAAAGAATGAATGAGACGGATATCAAGATAAATATTTTAGTAAATGTTATATTTTCACCCTACCTAAACAAACTTGAGAATTATTTTATTATACATATTTTATTCTAAATACAATTATGGATTATTTGTAGTTTCTATTTCAGGCATTTTTCGGGAGTTCCCCTTTAAGTTTATCAACATTGATCTGAATAAAAGGCTATATTATTATTATTATATTATTATTACTGTTATATTATTATTACTGTTTCAAATACTTCTCGCGTGATTGTTGAGGGAGAAAGCTCATTTGCGCATTATTAACAGTTTCAGTCCATTCTGTTAGCGTCAAATAAACTTCCTCGTCGCTAGAACCACTCATTTTGGGTTTTTCACTTGTTTTCAAGTTTCTTGTTTTTAACCTAAGGTTTACCCGAAATTGGCACAAAGATGTAACTAGTGCCACACTACAAAAAAAAAAGAAAGAAATCCTAAGGTATTAACAATATGACGTGAAAAGAAAACGGGGCGCGCAATGCAAATTAAAATAAAATATATCAAGAAGGTTCCGAGTCTTAATTTTAAACAAATTAAAAAAGGTTGTATGATATATTCGGCACCATGGAGGTAGAAGTAAATAGGTTTTAATGATATTTTGACTTCACAAACTTAGTGCACACGATGTTATAAATTCAATTTACTTTATCGTCTAGCGGATAAAAACGGCGTTTGCACTCAGATATCGAACAGCAAAAATACTCTTTCCGAGATGGGGGGATGAAAAAGACAATAGTCTTTTTCATCCCCTAAACTAACACTTTATTTAGGTGGCCAAAGAAGTGTTCCCTCAACGATTGTTTCATGTCAGCAGCATTGATGCCTAACGCTTCCGACATACTCAAGTACTTGTAGGTTTCGGTTGAGGAGAGGGATCTAAGGTGTATGGAATATATTATTATTATAGTAGTTTCTTCTCCCAAGAGGAGCTCGTGGCCAAGTTAAGCCGTACAGATCGATCGGTTAAAGGTTAAGCTACGCTAGTCGGTCTGTGGATGGGTGACCATCCCTTTCATACAGAGTTCCCTCCGTGCCACAGAAAGCACGTAAAGCCGTTGGTCCCGGTTGTCATTTGTAGATCTTTGGCAATCATTATGGGTAGTCAGAAGCCAGAAAGTCTGACAACCAGTCTTACCAAGAGGTATCGTGTTACCCAGTAACTGGGTTGTGGAGGTCCGATAAGCAGTCGCTCCATGTAAAACAATGGTATTCAACTGCATGGAAGCCGACGCCAATATAGTTGGGAAAAGGCTAGGCAGATGATATTGAATCGTTTCTTCTGCATAACGAGTAGAATAAAATACATTTCCACATGGTAAATTAATAAAAGTCTCAAAACTACTAGAAAGCTAAATTTACAAAAATAATGTTTCATGTATTACCAACTACAACAGCTACAATGAACTGGAACCAATAAAAGTTAGCGCTTTGTTGAAAAAAAAAAATTAAATGAAACAGCGCATTATTTGTTTCCTCAAGAGCTAGGTACAAATAGATGCGTTTATCTTCTAGCGAACCAGTAGGTCGATTCTGTAAAATTAAAACAACAACTCTCATCTCACATCGCTATTCACTCTCACTTCGCATTAGGTTCAAAATGACCTTGATATATTTGACACTTTGCATCGGGTTCGAGTGCGAAGTGAGCGTTAAAGCGTCGGAATGATGACGTAAGAAGTGGCATTCTGTAAGGTAATTTTTACAGAATGCCACTTCTTACGTCATCTCATACTTTGTCTGTCAAAATTTCCCTGTCAATTTAGTTCAATTCGCTGACACGCTCGCAAGGGTGGCGCTAGTGTAAATTCGAATTATCAACTGAGTTTTTAGAATCAGATTCGAAGTTTAGAATGAGTTCTTACAGAATACCACCCCAGGCTATTATTCGTAACAAGCTATGATAAAAATAGCGGCAGTTTATAAATTAAAAACGTGTAACCCACCCATGGAATATCCGAACTCAGGATCCTCGACGTTCAGTTCAGAGATCGTACTTACGAGACCAGAAAAATCATATACCTACATTATCACATATTACCCATAATATTGGTCGTAGGTAGGTACTGAAAAAATAAAGAAAAAAGAACTGGTTCCCTTCAATTCTATCATAAAGTTAATAGCAATCATTACATTTAGTAGTTACCTAATAGGTACTTTACTTCGCTTTCCGAATAGTTGTCGATATTTATTTGAGTGTGAGTAGTTTCGGTAGATACTTATATTTTAAATTATTGCTAAGCTAATTATTGTAAGTTAACATTACTTACCTACAATTTAAATAAGTAAAACTTGCCGTACAAACATACAATAACAACTTGTTATTGTAAACACTTCGCGTTATTGAAAAACTATGAACATGATCAACAATTTTTTTATCTCCTATTTATTGTTTTCTCTCTCCTGAAATCTCTTTTAAAAATAAACTGTTTTTCTTTTCAGCGACTCAAAATAGAATGGTACGTGTCGGGTTTACAACCAATAAGGCTAAATACACTATTCTCAAACGCGTTTTCCTTTTCTGTTATTTCCAGATGTTCTGTGAAGGCTATCCAGCTGGTACATCCCAGCATGTCTTTAGACGGCCATCGAGTGTTCGTCACCGGTTGGGGTCGCTGCGATCGGACGGTAGTACCAATTTTTATAACATGTAAATTATGTAATCTTCCGACCGGATTTCGGTCACGGCGGCCAATCTCAATGGAGATCAGCCAAGTACGCAGAAGATATTATAGTGCACAAGTGTGTGCGCAAACACAGGTGCTCTCCCTCTTCCCTCACTCTCATAGTTCGGTGGGACGACAATCCGACACGACCGGAGAGAGATCAGGCGCAGGACCAACGGCTTTACGTGCTTTCCGAGGCACGGGGGTGTTACACCGCCAACTTCCAAACTTCGGGCAGTTAAACTGAGTAATTCTTAATAGAAAAACCCAATAACACTTGGCCTGACCTGGGAATCGAACCCAGGACCCCACGCTCAGCAGTCGCGCTTGCGACCACGAGACCAACGGGGCAATTTTTATAACATCTATACAAACTATTGTTCGCTCATATCGGCAAGAACTAATGAATACTTAGCTCATACCGTAGTAAAAATGGTTAATGGTATGGTCGTGGTACCAAACCCAGCCGGGCACTTTTACTGGTGTACTTTATTTCATTATCTGCTCTATAAATGTGAGCGAAGAAATCGACTTGCCTGAAAACAAAAAATGCACTAGCCCAGGCCCCGCGCCTGTCTACTCCCCCTACGTCTCTAACTCAAAAAAGGCAATAAGTGATTCCCAGATACATGGTACCAAATAAACTTAATCAAAGCTGCTCTGATAGAACTGCAATGATATTTCTAATACAAACGTGTAATAATAATTTTAAACTAGTAGGTAGGTAGGTACATTGATAAATTCAGAATGGTGCTCACAAACGTATCTGAGTGGTTTAGGGACAGGTCCCATTGAGAGCTATTATATATATATATTATTACATATAAGACGAGCTAAACTGCAATTTGATCTACAAAGTTAGACAGAAATCGCAATCATCATCATCATGTCAGTCTATTGCCATCCATTGCTGAACGTAGGCTTCTCCAACCATCCCGGTTTTGGGCAGCTCGCACCCATCCGCTGCCAGACACCTTCTTCAAATCATCGGTCCATCGTGCTGAAGACGACCCATACTACATGCCGAAATCGCAATGTTATAGTTTATTAGTTTTCGGGTCACATTATTCACTACTAAAATTCCAGCTCAGTTAGAGGGACTAGTGTAGTAGCGTTAATAGTGGCGTGCACCCAATCGTTAGATACTATTTTGCTAGGTCAAAGTTAATAACTTCCCAATGTGACTGCGTTATTAATAGTTTGAAACTTTTATCTAATGAATCTGACCGCCATTGTCTGATATTTTATGATCAAACTATCTAATATGTACTTAATAGCTCACTATCTAATAGTTCAAAACTATCAATGGGACCGCGCCCTTAATCTGAAACCAACAAAATCACTATGTGAGGATGGGGCAGGTCCCAATTTTTAATCGACAGCACCCCCGGTTTCGGCCGACTGGAAGGCACTACACATTCCTAAAGCTACAATTGAACCATTCAGTCATGCGTAACTAATCCAGCAATGGAATAAAGCGAGACCCGTTTTATAGTGGTGCCAACGCAGTGAACCCAGTGTTCCGTACATATTCACTGTCATTGTTGCCCCTTGACGTTCCCACTCGTATACTCGTCACATTCCATCCGTCCGTCTGCTGCTGAGTTTTAGCGAATCTTTTTGAACGTACAAAAGTAAAATTCAAATTGACATTTGACACCGTCAACCAATAATGAAAAGATACAACTTCAATAAAAACCACTCAATAATAACTCAAAAACCCAATTAATTTTCAATTAACTGTAAAATTCGTTTTTTAGTTGCTTTGAAATCAATAAATAGTCAATGAAGTTTGCATAAAAAGGACGTCGTGTTTTGACAGCTCATAAAAAGTATGTCAATTGATTAGTGGTGTCGAGTACCCATTACCAAATTATTTATTTTAATTAAACCATTAAAAGGCACTTTTGAACGGGTGTCCCCTTGTTTCGCAGACAGAAATTTCATAGAATTTCGTTTCCCAGAAAATGTTTCACATAATATTTGGTTCTCGTATTTTTATTTCGACTATTATTGTTTCAAAGACCATTTACTTCAATGAAAAATATTTCACAGAAACACAATTCAATGAATTTTTAATCACATTTTTTTGTTTAACAAACTTATCAAAAAGTAGAATTCTTTTTTAACGAATATTATTTGTTTATTGTATTGGAATTGAATTGAAATTGGAATTTATTTCAACGAAAATGTATAGATATAAATAGACAAAAACAAAATGTTGTCTTAAAAAGTCAATATGTTGTGCTACCAAAGTTAATGACAGAAACGAATCGCTGCGAAACCGACTCCACGTAGTCTTCTCTGCCCTACATCTAGAGTGTAATTTAAATTTGCGTAGGCGTGGAGGGGCGAAGCGGCCAGTAAGCCGAAGCTGCGGTGGTGAGCCGTGACAGAAACTATGCCTGCTGCATGCTTGCTTGCACGCGGCATGCTTGCTTGCACGCTGCATGCTTGCTTGCACGCTGCATGCTTGCTTGCACGCTGCATGCTTGCTTGCACGTTGCAAGCTTGCTTTCACGCTGCATGCTTGCTTGCATGCTGCATGGTTGCTTGCACGCACGTGCAGTAAGTTTGGTTAGAACTGAGACTCCCATTATTGGGAATAAGATTTATATTAAATAAAAAAATATAAGGATAAAGAATATTTGATTTGTTATCCTATGATATGATTATTCTAACAATAAACTTCATGTGAAACAAAAATCAGTGATAAAAAAATCTTGAAAGTAAGTATTCTGCGTATTGATTATTCTATGAAACGAAATTATTAGAAAAAAAAATGTGAAACGAAATTCTATAAAACTATTAGCTATGAAAAAACGTACAACCTTTTGAACGTCATAAGAAAAAAATATCTAGATCCGGATGCAGGTTCAGAATACAGGCCAAGGTTTTGAAATAAAATTATATTTAATTGTTTATATGTACTTTCACTTGGAGGAGGCTTTCACCGAAAATGGCAGCCCTTACACCTTACAATAAATATATATATAAACAATAAATGAGAACTACATACATGTAAGGCTTAAAAATAAAGCAAGTAAATAAATAAAATAATAATAAAAATAATAATAATATGTGGGGTCGTTTCACACACGGCCATCTGACCCCAAACTAGGGAGACCCTGTACTATAGATGTCAGACAGCTGATATACATACACAAATATACTTTAAATACATACATATATAGATAAACAACACCCACACACAAGGCAAACATAAGTGCTCATCACACAAATATTTACCCTGGGCGGGAATAGAACCCGCAACACGCTGCGCAGCAGTCGATCGCCAGCCACTGCGCCAACCGTGTCGTCGAAAATGTACCTTCAATGTTATAAAACTCGGTTCAATTTTTTTGGCCAAAGTTGTAAATCCTTTATTTAATCGGGAAGTTTTTGTGAGAACTTTGTAAATGTATGTCATTTTTTATACCCAGTGTTTTTATATATTGTACCTACCTAACATTATTATTTATAAGTTTTGTATAACTTAATTAATTTATTTTTTTAGGACATAAGTATGTCATTCTATTATCTATGCACTAAATAGGGGGAAGTTGTTTGGGATTACATAGATCGCTCTTTGAAAATGTTTGCCAGGAAATTGTTTCAAAACACGTATCTATATAAAACAAAGTTAGTTATTTGCAGAATCGTAAAAATATGTAACGGAATGTGTTTCCTTCGCTTTCTAAGAGCTTATTTAATTTAAGATTAATTATTCCTACTTATTCACTGAGTGTCAACATCGTAAATTTTACCCGTCTTAGTGTGGACGCTGTTCTTCTGGTTATCCAATAGCAACAGTTAACATGATACTGACCAGATATAAAGCCCTGTGGTGCCGGCCGCGAATAACACTACCCCATTTCTACCCGTGGGTGGTGTAGAAGGTGACAGAGGGATATTATTGACCAGAGGATGAGCAGCAGCGTCCTTCTGAGTACCATAACACTTACTGCGATCGCCAACCTGCATCGGCTAAGCATGGTGATTACGGCTGATCGCTCCTGGGCGTCTAAAGGTTGACACGATGATGTTGAACATGACATTAAACAGTACATTTGAAGCGCTAAGGTCTCGTAAACTGTGAAGCCTTCCAAATATAATAAAAAAATACAGTTTTTGTTTCGTACTACGTGAAATGACCCGACAAAACATGTTTATACCATTCAGTGAGAAATACAGTCTGATGAACTGTAGGGTTTGTAGTTCTTCGGAAGCTTGCACGACGACACGTTTGCTGAATTTAAGAACCTTTATTACAAAATAGATAACCGGCTTCAAAAACTAAAAAGTGATAAATAATTTTAGCACAGAACCACAAAATATATAGATTACAGAAGGACCGCTCCCGCCATCTTTAGAAGACTCACTAAGGCTGCTACTATATTGACTCTGTAGGTTTTATTTGTGACAATATGAGATTTTATTGGCACTGGTTGGAACTCTTTGCAATTTTTCTATAACAAAATTTTCCTGTTCGTCATGAAATGTCAATAAACATTATTTATTCATTTTGACAACACATGATAGTCGAGACTGAAGTCTGCTTGAAACTGCTTGAGAAGGATTGTTCCCACTAGTTCTACTAAACAGTTCTACGGTAGAACTAGGGCGACTTTTGCATGGTTACCACTAGTACTACTTTTTGATTTATTCTCAAATAGTAGAACTATTGAAACTTTTACTTCCAAGTAGCTCTACTTTCAGAAATGTATTGGCAAACATAGTTTCGCCTCACATCAGGTTTAAAGTAAACTTAAATATTATTGGACACCCTAATAGGTGCTGAAATCCTTGTTCAAATTCGAGAGAGATTATGGACAAGGACTTAAGCAAACAAGGTGCCACATTCCTAGTCCAAATTCGGAAGAGACGATTGACTAGGACCACAAGACTTAACCAAACTAGGTTCTGAAATCCCAGTTCAAATTCGGAAGAGACTATAAACTAGGACCTCAGGACTTAACCAAACTAGGTGCTACAATCCTAGTCAAAGTCCAGAATAGACTATGGAAGGACCTCAGGACTTGTTTTATTAGGGTGTCCAATACTATTTAAGTTTACTTTAATGCTGACGTGAGGCAAAACTATGTTTGGCAATACATTCCTTAAAGTAGAGCGACTGCTATTTGGGAATACTTAATAGTGCTAGTGGTAACCAAATGTCCCATTAGTTCTACCGTAGAACTGTGAAAGTACTAGTAGAACTAGTGGGAATAAAAAGTCCCATTAGTTCTACCGTAGAACTGCGCAAGAACTAGTAGAACTAGTGGGAATAAAAAGTCCCATTAGTTCTACCGTAGAACTGTGAAAGTACTAGTAGAACTAGTGGGAATAAAAAGTCCCATTAGTTCTACCGTAGAACTGTGAAAGTACTAGTAGAACTAGTGGGAATAAAAAATCCCATTAGTTCTACCGTGGAACTGCGCAAGAACTAGTAGAACTAGTGGAAATAAAAAGTCCCATTAGTTCTACCGTAGAACTGTGAAAGTACTAGTAGAACTAGTGGGAATAAAAAGTCCCATTAGTTCTACCGTGGTACTGCGCAAGAACTAGTAGAACTAGTGGGAATAAAATGTCCCATTAGTTCCACTATTTTGTAACATCTAACATCATAGGACTACTGGGAAAAAAAAGTCCCACTAGTTCTACCGTACTTAACTGTTTAGTAGAACTAGTGGGAACAATCCCTTGAGAATGCCTATAAACGATGTCAATGTGTGTGTGTGCGAAAAATGACGGTTTGTTCTGAGTGGTCTCTCTGCTCGGGCGCGCCGCAGCCTTAAGTACTTTGTGACAGAACATATATTATTTTAATTTTGGATGTCGGTGACTTTTGTTCTGTTTCTTGATTTGTATTGACACTGATCAATAATCGTCTTTCAAAACTAAAGTCGTATGTGTTTTGTTTAGACTGATCGTCTGTAAACGCTTTTATAACAACACTTACCACTTGCTTCTCTACAGTCCCACACACCATTTGCATGTTTCCTTAAAAAATAAATAATTAAGTATAATAAATAAAATAATAATTAAATAATTAATACTACTTTGATTTATAGCAAAACGTCTCCAATATAAATTGCCTGGTGACCTGACTTACAGGTTCTGAAGACAACATAATAGTCTTGCACAAATTAAAAACATAATTGTATCCGTAGACTAATTTAAATTTTTAAGCTGTAATTTGTGGTAAAAAATAATCTACTCTGTTCTATGCCTATGAGAAACTAAATAACTAAGTATGTGCATTGTCATAATTATGTTGTTTACTAGCACTTTGCCCGCGTCGTTGCCCGCGTGAATTTTCTCAAGGTTGTCTAAGTTTTGAATAATACAATATAGCTTACAGCACTCAGGGATATAGTAGTTTTCCATTGGTGAAAGAATTATTGAAATCGGATGAGAAGTTTTGGAGATTACCCCCTACATACAAACTAACAAATCTATTGTAGCTATACCTCTTTACAATATTATAATAGTAAAAATATAGATTAAGATCTATTGTTTTATCTAATTACATATAATTCTTTGTGAATTACTCCCGATAGCTAGTTTAATCTGGAGTACTAAAGGCTTTATTTTATTATAACAAAAATTAGGGCTCTAGCAAATTCATTCGGACGAAGTCACGGGCACAAGGTAGACGATAGGCATATATTTACATAAAAGCAAAATCTCACTCAATTACTTACAGACTTAGCAGGAAATCTCGCAAACTACTTAACGTTTCCAACACGTAAGCCCAAGGCTTGCCTGAAGCTAACAATTCGTAGTTGCAACAAGAACCAAAATCCATTAAAGTGCAATAGAGTATACAAGCATTCGCGACAAGTTGTGTCACTTCAAGCTTAATGAGCGCGGAACATTTAGATCAGATATGTACTTTCGTGGGATGGGTGTACAGATAGCTTCCCTGCGGGAAGATCTAAAAGTTTGATTGTGTTATTAATATTTTATTTATTTTTTCCCGACTGAATTTCGGTCACAGTGGCGCAATCACAATGATATATTATTTGATTAATAATATTTTTTAATTTAACTCAAATAAGATGCCTACATTATAAATTAAAAACTATTTTAAATGAGCATGCACTATCAAAAATTCTACAATACATCTATAAGTACGATATTTCTGAATTAGTTAGGTGAATATCTGCATATCATACAGCAGCGCTCTTCCCTGAAAATATATACCTATTTAGATGCTTGCAAGTTCAATTTTGCTTTAATTATATATATATTATAATAATATTAATTTTAACTAGGTGAAAGTGAAATTAAGTAAAGTATAAATATTGAGGACATATTGTTACGAGCTGGGGTTCAGGACAAATAATTTAAACCAAACAAAACACAAACATTTTAATTAAAAAGTCGCAAACACAGTAGTCAATCACTTACAAATATCACTTTGATAATCAATTCGATCGCAGTATTCGCAATAGTCGCAGTTTTCAGTTTCGCTTCCAAAAACTGACTCATTCCCAGCGCCTCGGTCATATTCGCGAACATTCTAGCAAACACGGGATTGATCGAGAAAATTGCAACACGACACTTATCCATCTCAAATATTCCAGAACCTGTAGTTCTGCTACTCGTCAGTAGATATCGTATCGTAGTTCTGCTACTGGATAATAGGTTGCGCTAGAATGACGTTTTTGGTCGTACCGACCTACGTAACAATATTATGTGTGCAAACACAGGTGGACTTTCTCTTCCCTCACTCTAATAGTCCGATGGAATGGCATTTCTATACGACCAACGGCTTTACGTGCTTTCCGAGGCACGGGGTTGTTACACCGCCAACTTCCAAACTCCGGGCTGCTACTAAGAAATTCCTAATGAAAATAATACTTTGCACGTGCTGGGAGTCCTGGACTGTGTTATCTTCCTATAATATATAAAAATATCATATATGAATGAACGCAAAATTATGTTACATAGCGTACAGGCTACATCCGGAGCTGTTTCCTATTCGTACCTTGTAGAAACTAGAGCAAATTTCCGTGCGTTCAAGCGTTTCTGCCATACCTATTATTGGAATCAAATGAGGAACACATTAAATAATGTCAATTTGTGATCCGTGGCGCTTGGCAACTGGGCCTGCCCCAGTTGTAAACGTCCCTTTGTGCCTATTGGCCTAGTTCTGTTCTGTCTCCTGCTTGATTTGGAGGGAAGTGGAAAATATGTTTTTCTTACTCCTCCGCTATTCTTTTCTGATTAAATTCGTTGCGGGATCCAAGACAGTTGTAATGTTTCTGCGGCACTCGTTGAGCTTCATTGCCTCGACGCTTTTCTAGTGGTCGCCACTGCTGATTCTGGCTTTCAGGAGTTGCAGCGGTTTGGGCATAGTGCGGAGGGATTGCCCCATAAAAAAAAATCTTAGGTCATAGTGTTCGTTACCGAACTCCTCCGAAATGGCTTGACCAGATTAGAAAATTCACAAACCGCCTGAAAATAATTCCCTCGGCCATATTCCGTTATTTAGAAACATATGCACATTATGATGAAGCACAAAGAACTTAAGTGACAGTTCTGAAGTGACAGTTCTGAAGTGACAGTCATGAAGTGACAGTCATGAAGTGACAGTCATGAAGTGACATTCATGAAGTGACAGTGATGAAGTGACAGTCATGAAGTGACAGTCATGAAGTGACAGTCGTGAAGTCGCGGGCAGAAGCTAGTATTACTGTAAAGTTTCATCAAAATTCGTTCAGTAGTTTTTGCATGAAAGAATAACAAATATTCATCCATCCTCACAAACTTCAAGTTTAATTATAATACTAAATAGTAGGGCATCTACACCTTAACACTTGTAATATAATTGATTTAAAGTATAACTGATGTAACTGGTTGCTTACAATCTCCCGCTTTTACTTATTTGTCTTTAACGTGAAACTGCGAGGATTGGAATCCTCTTGATGTATAGCTGACTCGCTTAACGACGACGTCTACTTTTAGTGATTGGATTATATGTGTAAAAAAAATATAGGTATTTGTCAGAAATCTTCGGTTAGGAGTAAAAGCGGCCCATAATTTTTATTACTTATATCTTTTTGGTTTTAAGTACCTACAATACCAAAGAAAGCGTGTTTTTTTTAAAACTAATTATATTTATTTTTATTTTTTATCTCTTACAATAAAATGGGATAAATGGATAATTAAGGAAACACATCTTCCATGATCAGTGCAGCAAAATATCGCCAGGTATCAAGCGCGTTCATTAAAGGGACAGCGAAGGAGGAATGCCATTCGGCTCCATCATCTGATCTTAAAGATCAATCATAATCAAAGTGCTTCGCAAGACATTTGTAACAAGCCCAAACACGACACAATGGAAACAACACGGAGCAATGTATCCTCATTGCTCCGTTATGGAGTTCTACTGCCCGCCTCCTAGGTCCATCATCAGATCAGTTCAAAGGTACCATATTATTGTATTGTCATGGGTTTTACATACATTTGCAAAGATCCAATCGATTCGATATTTAGATATTGGTTAAAATCGACTTCCAAGATTTTCTTACATAGTTACAGGTGACGCTGTTCTAATACCTTTAATCCAGGTACAGTCGAACAAGCTAATTGGTTTACAGGCAAAAATATTCATCCTTCTACTACACTAATATTTTATATATTTATTTTATTTTTTATCTTTAGTACGTAGGTACCACGGATACCTACGAGCTCGAGATAAAAAAATGGAATAAAATAAAATATTGTGAGTGTAGTAGAAAGATGAATAATTTTGCCTGTAAACCAATTAGCTTGTTCGACTGTACTATATAAAATAAAATAATAAAGCGTGTTAAAACCATGCGATGAATTTTTACAAATGTATGTAAAACCACTGATTATTTTTTAACCCCGGAAAAGAATACTTATCTCTCATTATTAACTCCAGAGGTTGAATAATCTATACTAATATTATTGTTTGTTACTTTGTATGTTTGTATGTAGGGAGTAATCTCTGAAACTACTCAGCTGATTTCAAAAATTCTTTCACCAATAGGAAGCTACGTTATCCCTGAGTGATATAGGCTATATTGCATTTTCAAATATTAATAGATCCTTGAGAAAAATCACACAGACGAAGTCACGGGCAAAGTGCTAGTAATAAAATAAAGACATTGTTTTCCCGAATGCAATTATAATTTTACTTGCAACATAAGAACTTTTTTTTCATCCACCTCGACTATGAATTTATAAACAAAAATGCTTAAATGAACAAAGTTTCGCACTCTTAACTTTACATATAAAATTAATGGCACCAGCATAACTAATGCGCATTCAGAAATAAAAAATGTTAACTAATCTTATGATAAATTAATTAAAGGTTTTATTTATTTACACTTGTTTAATATTTTTTTTTTTTTTTTTATACTGTATTAGTAAGAACAAAGTTCTTAATAATTAATTACGATCTAGCCTAGAAGACTAATAAGCAATTTAACTCTAACTTAATATGTTACGTGATAGATTATGTTAAAACTAAAAATAGTGTCCATTTGGACTTTTACACAAGTCCGTAGCACTTTCTTAGAGTCTGATATAGATTATAGAAACACTATGTTCATGTGTTATATGTATAGCACAACATTGTTACTATTATTTATTTACTTTGTACACTACACTAATTCAAATGGTTTAGTTCTTTTTAGCCTACGCACTAAGTCTGTGTTGTCTAGTAGCAGGATTGCCTCAACGTTCACGTGTCGATGAAGTCTGTGTTCGTGGGCTTCAGCAAATTTTTGGATAATTGTGGTGACGGATTCCATTTTAAGGTCACGGTGAAGGTCGTCGTTTCTTATGTACCAAGGTGCATTGACAGCATCCCTGAGTACTTTATTTTGGAACTGTTGTATTATTTTGATGTTGCTTTGTTTGGTACAGCCCCAAAGTTGGATACCATACGTCCAAATTGGCATAAAAATATGCTTGTATAGGGTTATTTTATTATGTATTGATAGACAGGATTTCCTTCCGAGTAACCAATACATACTTTTATAACGTATATCGAGTTCCTGTCTTTTCTTTTTGACTTGAGCTTTCCACCGCAACTTGGCGTCTAGAGTAATGCCAAGGTATTTGGCTGTATTAGCATACGGCACTTGCATGCCATTTATGTAGATTGGGTGATGGTCCATGTGTTTGTTTGTGAAGTCAATGTGAATTGATTTTGACTCATTCAGTTTGATCTTCCATTTTTGTGTCCAGTCATAAACTTTGTTCACAGCTAGTTGAACTTTTTCTACTGCTTCTCTGTGGCTTGACCCAGTGGCCATAATTGCAGTATCATCTGCAAAGGTCGCGATGGTGTTGTTTTCCAGTTCTGGGATGTCACATGTGTATAACAAGTATAAAATTGGACCTAGCACACTTCGCTAGCTTCGGCTTGCTGGCCGGCTGCGCCGGCCAGCAACAGCCACGGTGGCGAGCGTTAAAACCACCTGCTCCTCGGCTCGCGGGCCGCCTCACCCCTCCGCGCCTACGCGGGCTTAGATTACACTCTAGGGGTAGGGCAGACAAGACTACGTGGAGTCGGTTTTGCAGCGATTCGTTTCTGTCACTAACTTTTGTAGCACAACTTATTGTTTTTTTAAGACAATACTTTAGCGTGGCACAATAGATTTGCACATTATGCCTAGTAACATTATGCGAATTTAATTTATGCCAAAGCAAATGTCTAAATATTATTTTTGACATTAATAATTTTTGTACAAAACAATAAACGTTTCTAAATTTCATTAAATGTTGCTTATGTCAAATAACGATTATGTAATGTGTTACAGAAACTAATGATTATAACATATGTTATTATGGCAACAAATTTTATGGCAAATGAAAGTTATGACAAATAAGTTGATATGACAAACGTTATTAGTATAAATGATAATAGTGCAAGTAAATATTATGACGGGGGACGATTATGGAAAACAATAATAGTACAAATGATTTTATGGAAAACAAGACAATACCGTATAATCGGTCTTTTTAGATTTCTTGTCGCTTTCCAGAGAGAGTAATCCGTTGATTTGTCATTGGTTAGCTGCAAGAGGTTAGTATTTAAAGATTCATTCTCAAATTCAAGAATTTTCCTCTTCAATCGTTTAGTTAGATTATTTAGTGATGTTTTATCTCGCGGGCACCTTGTTTGCTGCCACTGCTTTCTTTGTTTCCTTTTCTCAGAAAGTAAATTCACAATTTCCTTAGGATAGATAAATCCCTTATATTTACGTTTTAATTGCGGTGTGTTGTTCCACGCACATTGTTGAATATTAACAATATATTTATTTACTTCTGAGTCAAGCTGATCTTGCGTTTTTATCGGAGTCTTAAGGTCGATAATATGATCTAGATCAAGGGCAAAACTTTCCCAATCTGTCAACTTATTAACCAGGGTTAAGTGGCTTTCTTTGAGTAGAATTTTTTGACTAAGCGTTAGTATAATCGATGAGTGGTCCGAGTTCATATGAAAACCTTCCTCCACGCTGACGTAATTTGTAGATATATTTTTGCATATAAAAAAATCTATAAGGTCAGGTATTTTCTGGTGGTCAGTGGGCCAGTACGTTGGTTTACCTGTGCTCATAACTTTGGAATGTGTATCTTTAACTGCACTTAAGAGCTGCCTTCCCTTAGTTGTAGTAAGTCTTGATCCCCAATGCGTATGCTTAGCATTAAAATCGCCGCCTAGGATAAATCTCTGGCCTAATAATTCAAAGAGATGTAAATATCGCTCTTTCCTTATCATGTGCCGTGGAGGACAGTATACGGCAGCAATGGACACGTGGCTAAATTTGGTTTTAACGGATATTGCCACGGATTGAATGTCTTGTTCTTCATATTTACACTGCACGTAGTGACTAATGTTTTCTTTAATTATTACTGCGCTACCTCCTCTAGCAGAGTTGTCAGGGTGGAGCGAATTATATACCATGTATCCTCTAAATTTGACAAAAGATTGCTTAGTGAAGTGCGTTTCGGATACCAAACACACATCTATATTTTCTATGTCTAGGACCGCCTGCAACTCATTTTGATGTTTGAGGAGCCCATTAGAGTTCCACGCCATTATTTTGAGGGTGTTATTCATTTTTGGTTATTTAAAACAGCTGTTTTAGTGCTGGATTCTAGTTTCTCTAATCTCTTGTCAAATGAGGTAATACACTTTAAAATCTGATTAATTTTATCCTCTAGATTCAAAGGCTGTGATCTTTGTTTTACAGCTTCCGCATAGAAACCAGTGTTGGTTACTTGCATGGGTTTTGCATTTGACTGGGCACTTGCTTTCTGTGCCTGTTTCTCAAGTTTTTGTAAGGGAATAGACTGTTGGGTAGTTGGTCCCACAAGTTTCTTTTTAATATTTTTATTTTTCATTATTTGGATCTGCTTAGCTACTTCACACCCTCTGTAGTTGGCAGGGTGAGGTAGACCACAGTGAACACATTTTGGCTTCTCTTGCGGAGATTTGGTACAGTTCGCTGTAAGATGCTTGCCGGTGCATTTTACGCACCTGGGCTCTTTCCTGCAGTATTTATGAGTATGCCCATAGGCCTGGCATCTCTTGCATTGGGGAATGAGTTTAGGATTTTTTAGTCGGTGTATTTCAATTTTACACCCTAAAATATACTTTATGCCATAGATTTTATTGACATCTTCCTCGTTATTAAATGATAATACAAACATATTGAGTGGCTCTTTTTTTTTTCAACTTAATTTGTTGTCTACTTTTTCTATTTTTAGCCCTTGTGTTGTTAGATCGTCTTTGATTCGATCAGGTTGGCAAGAAGAATGTAACTTCTTCACAACAACTCTAATTGGTCTAGCTTGTTTATTCTCGTAAGAATGCCAATGGTAGTCTTTTTCTGTCAAAAGCCTGTGGCGTCTAAATTATTGACCCACATAATTAATAATATTTATTTATTACAGCGCAAGTAGTTCTGCCTATCATTTAACTCCATGTTGGGATGAAGGTGCGCGCGCCGGCCTGCGCGAGCGCTGCGGCCGCCGCGGAAACCTGTTTCGCCTACCTCACCCCTGACGCCGCGCACCGCACCGCCGGCCGCTGCCCGCCGCTGGAGCCCAGACGGCGCAGACCACCGGACAGTCAGCTTAACGCCTCCAACGCGAACCCACGCTGCTTTCGCTCGCTACCGCGCTCCATATTTATTTAACGTAGATTCTCTTTAAATTCTGTCTATCGCTTTCTACTTCGTCTTGTATTCTTCCTTACTTTCAAACTTCTTATTTCTTAACTAAACCTTCGCCTATCGCTGTTAAACAAAGTTGTTGAATTACAATATTGACTTTTCGACCGTGTATTTATTCCGTCGCCCTATAGCGCTACAAGCCTGGTCATTTCTCTATATGAGTCTTCTTTTTTGGCGTTAACCTTGACACAATCACCATTCATCATTTTTGCGGTAAATGATTCAGCTGGTATTGTTTCAGTTAACGTATCGTAAAACGTTTGGTAGTTATTAATTCCGTCTATTATGATTGGCGGTGGTGGAGGCACTTTCTTGAGAGAAGCCCCTTTCGCATTTTTTTGATCTTCTTCTTGTTGGGCGCTTGTTCCGGGTTGTTGTTTTGGAGAGAGGGAGGTGTTAAGCTTCCTCTTCTTCCTGCTCTTGGCCCTAATCCACTCAGTCTCTTTAGCGAGTTCATCCTCGTCTGTGCAATATTCAACGTCACTTTTAGTGCGCTGGACAAATATTGATTTCTCGTTTTCCTGTTTTTCTAAGGGTTCTTTAGTTTCTTTTTTTTCCTTCAAGCAATTTAATTCTCCTTGAAGGGCTAGTACTTGTTCCTGCAAGCTATTAATGTGATCATTCAGATTACGTACCATAAGTTGCAGGTTTTCTCTATCCGTTTTCTCCTGGATGTAACAGTCATACAACCGCTTTTCCAGGTCAGTTTTTATCTTAATAGGTTGAGTAGCCATTATTTTGATGTAAGGTGAGTTTAACGCCTAAACAATAAATTAATATAAAAACACTTCATGATTTCCGCACTTGTAACTGGGTCATGACAATGACACCGATAAATCGACGTAGGTACACCCGCGACGACGGTGTTGTGCTGCGTCTGCAGAATACTCTTAACTAGAGCACGCGCGCGCGATCGTACGTCTTTTCGCTATTGCAGTTAAACAACAACGTTTAATATTAAAGTAATATACTTAGATGTCTTTCCACTAAAAATATTGTACAACGTCCTCTTCATGTTTTGAAAGACACGAATCGCAATACAATAAAATTATTTGGTATCCGTACGAGGTACTTATTTCAATTACTAGTATCGGTGTCAAAAATATTATTTTTTAAATAATTTAATACGATAATAAACGTAATTTACCTTTACCACCATTCACAACAATTTTTGAAGATTACATATTTTTTTAAGTTTCTTAAAGAAATAGTGGCGGGCGCAGGCGATGGCCACAATGTACAGTCACCAAAAGAGATCAGAAGTTTACTTAGAAACCGATGGTACCGAAAATAAACAGTTATTTACTTAATTAAATTTTAATCGAAAATATCGATCGGTCTCTAGGTAAACTTCAAATATTTTCGACGACCCTGTTTCGTATCTGTTTTGGTGTCTGTACTCTCAATAGTATCCGTTTATTCAATTTCAGCCGGCAGTGAATACGCATTGTCGCTACGTCGTAGCGCGTAGACAAGCTGTAGAGGTATGGCGTAGCACTTAGATTCAAATGGGATTTCACAATTCACTATCACACAACTGAGTTCAAGTATTGACTTAAGTTTAAGGGATTGGCAGAAATATGTTATACTAGCTTTTACCCGCGATCTCGTAGTTATAGTCAAATCGGTTATTCCGTTCTGTACACTTTCTATTTGCCAAATTTCAGCTTTATACTTTTTTTTTAATATAATTATACATTACAATATCTACCTAAAACCTAAAGAGAATCATTTTTACTGACTTGACTGATTCATAATCTCAGAGTCTAAACAACTCTGTACTTGAGATGAAAACATGAAAAGGAAATTTGTATGAAAATCTGATCCAATAAGAATAAAAAGTATTAAAAATTGACTGACTAGAAAAAAGTGTAACATAAAACATAAAAAGGTGGGGTCGGTTTCCAGTCAAACCAAATGCAGCTGAATACCATTATTTTACATGGAGCGAATGCCTATCGGACCTCTACAACGCACAACCCCCCTTACTAGCACGATGCCCCTTGGTATGACTGGTTGTCCGATTTTCTGGCTACTGACTACCCATAACGATACCAAAGATCTACGAATGATGACAACGACATTAAGTGCTTTCCGAGTCACGCATCCATTTCATTTAAGACATTCATTTAAAAATATTCTGATGCAAATTAATTTTAATTATTTTGTCGTTAAGTATATAATAATAATATGAGTCGTTTACTAATGTAATTGGCCAACGGCCGTTTTATGTTAAAGTAAAAATAAATAACAAAATAATAAATAAAATTTTCCAGAGGTCTAGGCGTAGTTAGGTACTACAGTTATAACACACATGCATGGTCCTCCTTTAACCACATAAGTTTTTAGTCCGACTAGTCCGACTAGTAGCACTAATCTTATTGAAAAAACCCACTATTACAATTTAGCAGCAGTCGCGCCTGCGTCCATTAGACGAACTTTATTCACTCGAAGGATTGTGATACCATAGTAACAATACTTCTTTATGTTCACATGCGCTAGCCGCGGGCACAGTAAGTAGAAATAAGGTTTTGTTTACAAAACAGTCGGATAAATTACGTGTTTATTTACTGTAATTGATACCCTATTGTCATATATTAACTCTAAGCTGACCCGGCAAACATGTTTTGCCATATAAATAAAATAAAAAATAAAACAATTGCCTATATTACCTATTCAAATAACGTTAAAATGGCGAATCTGGGTAAAAATGTGGTTAATACTGACGAAAAGATTAGAGCGAAATGTACCAATTTTCATCACTAATGTTCACAAAGATACAGCAGAGGAAGACATTTCTAATTATATTCTCAGAAATAGTTCAATAAATGTAACACTACAAAAGATCAATAAAAAAAAAAGTGATTACAGTGCATTTCCGCTGATTATGACACCAAAGCGTTTAAAGCAAGATGTACTAGTGCGCGAAGGTGTGTGCGGTGGTCACAATCAGTACGGAGTTTACAATAGAAATGGATGATGACTTGAGTTTATATAAAGAACAAAGCATGACTTGCATATTTTGCACCGCGTGGTAAATAGGGACCTACGTGTATCAAAATACACTAGGAGCAAATAACTTGCATCAGCATTAGAAATAACGCATAAGGCGTATTAAGCTGCAATAAGAGGAAACTAAACGATTACAAAGGTACACGCCCTAACATAACCTATAAGGTAGGAACACGAAATGTAAAATCTAATTAGCTTTTCAACACTTACCCAATATGGGGTTACGAATTCACAGAACGGGTTAGAAGGTCGGGTTAGAATTTAATACGGTTGACTAATATGAGTCAATAAAATACTGTATTGGCAGGAAAAAAGAATGGCGAAGAACACGCTTATACGATGATACAATTTCTGTTGAACCTTGCATGTATCACCACCGATGCCGGAATCCGAAAAGGGAACTGTCATGACTGTCATTTCATGACTGTCATGTCTGCGATGTCCGCGTGAATGTCGGTTATCGTGGATGCAGACGAAGTCGCGGATTAAAAGTAGCTTATGCATCGTTATGTATGTATGACGCACATTTCTATGACCTTATATCCTTCCCCAGGGTTCAAGCTATCTTCATACCAAATTTCATCAAAATCGGTTCAGCTGTTTCATCATGAAAGCGTAACAGACAGAGATACTTTCGCATTTACAATTTTAAAGTATAGAATCTATACTTTAATATTGTAAGATAGCTTATATTTCAGAATAACATAACATCTTTATAAATGGCAGTCACTAAAGGTTTTGTGTGGTTTGGCCATAACATAACGATACAAATCAAGTGATACGGAAAAGATTCTGCCCTCTGAGAGGTATATTAGCGTGCGCTGCTTACACTGTTACAGCTGTTGTTGATAATGTATTGTGAGATTGTTTCAGACAGTTCTAAAAAGTATGCTGTCTTGGACTATTCCAAGACAGCATACTTTTTATAGCCAAAATAGTAAATACATATAAATTATATATTTTTAACCGACTTCAAAAAAAGGAGGTTATCAGTTCGGCCCGTATGTTTGTTTGTATGTATGTATGTATGTTTATCCGCGATTATCTCCCGTTTGGCTGAACCAATTTTGACGCGGTTTTCAGAAAAGTGCTTGTTACATTCTGGAGAAGGTTTTAGTATACAACAAACCGAATTTATTCAGCGCTTTTTGAAAAAAAACATCAAAAACCGAGAAGACGTTTTCGTTTCTTCCATCTTTCCACCTTTGGAGCCTTGGAGGACTTTCAATATCTGTTTTAACTGTGTTGCCGTTCCTTAATGGATTTGGGTGTTAACGAGGCACTAAAAAGTGTAAAATAAAAACTTTTTTTCAAAAAACTTTTTTTTTAACAACCACAATAGTATCGGTGTCAAAATAGACTTTATCGCTTACGGAATTTAATATAGACAAACTTTGCTTTTACACTAAGTGGGTAACTTGGACGAATTGTTTAAAAGTTACCACGATGCCAATAACCTGAGCGGAGCGCCAGTCTTGTCTGCCATTGAATATAATAATATTCAGCAGCAGCCAATAGGCTGCGAATGCTGCTGAATGGACCCCACCAACTTTTGGGTTTAAAAACAAAATATATGTAAAAGATTTTATTGTTATTACTTAATTATATTAAATACAAAACATTCATAACACAAATAGACTTATTTTGCTGCTCATTTAAAAGCCCTCAGTCTTGGCGTTGTTGTGTCTAATGATAAAAACAAAAAAGAGATCGAAACATTTGCAGCGGACTTGCTTGGAGCGTTGCGCCTTGTCGCCCTCGGGTTATGCATTAATTACGAATTGTTACGAATTCTGATAATATTCAAAGCGTATTTTTCCTATTTAACTAAGGAATATGTTTCAGGGCAGAGAGCTATGCCTGCCTCGGTCCAGCAAGTACACGCCCGGCGAAAAGTTCGACCCCATGCTGAGGACTGTGTCCTTCATAGCTAACGTACCAAACTTCTACTGCGAAGGGTACCAGCGGGTTAGTTTAATGCGTAGTTCATTAAGATAGTTTTCAAGTACAGGTTCGGTGCTATTCGTACACGAAGCGCTTATTAAATCGGTAAGTGAATACATATAGTAGTGCCAATGATCTGTTGTGCACGAGCTTAACTTATTTTTAACTTTTTTATATCTCTTTCTCTGCAATGAAACAAGAAAGAGACAGATATTGATAAGAGCTGTCAATTTAAGTTGATCTAAAATGTTCATACTATTGTAGTTGGTATTGGTTAAAAGCACGGTGAAGTTCAAGAAAAATCTAATTTGATATCTCTACCTTAGTTCTTACCTGTCGCCGTTTTTTTCTTTATCTGCCTGGCAGTATGAGATTCCAAATTGTCTAATTTTAGTTTTGGTTGTGTACAAGGGAATCAGCACCATTATTTACTTATAATTAGGTACGTAACTCAAATTACGAACATGCATTGCGCAGGCGTGGTTACCAAAAATAGTGCCTTTTCTATATGAGAGGTGTTTGCCCTGGAGTGTGATTCTGTAAGACCTCATTCTAAACTTCGAATCTGAATCCGCTGTGAGTTTCTTGATTGGCATTCTAAAAACTCGGTTGATAATTTGAATTTACACTGGCGCCACACTTGCGAGCGTGTCAGCGTGTCAGCGAGTTGAACTAAATTGACAGGGAGATTTTGACAGAAAAAGTGTGAGATGACGTAAGAAGTGGCATTCTGTAAGGTAAATTCCCCGTCACTTCGACGCTCACTTCGCACTCGAAGCCGATTCAAAGTGTCAAATATATCAAGGTCATTTTGAACCTTATGCGAAGTGAGAGTGAATAGCGATGTGAGATGCGAGTTGTTGTTCGAATTTTATAGAATCGACCTACTGCTCTGATGGAAAACAATTATAGACTACTAAAATGTAATATATTCGTTAATACACACGCCTCGCTACACTATCTCCACATTATCTGACGCAAGGTTTGAGAAAAATATTTCAAAAACATTTAATCGAGAGATTATCACAAATAATATTATTAACTTGTACCATTTTGCGGTTTTCAAATTATTATGTTCTGTTACTGACAGTTACTTGTTAGCTTATGCTTGACTTTGAATTTTGTACCGTAATTAGAAGCTCCGCAAGTTTCGCAACAGGTAGTTAGGCCTACTCCGGAGTATTTAGGCCTCTTTCCTGAAGAACTCGTTTATCTAACTAAGCTATTGTATTACAACAGAGACGCAGATACCGCAATAATAGTTATATCGTATATAGGCCAATCTGGCTAAGATTAGGTACCCTTTAAAACCAGACGTTTAAGATATCTAAGCTAGTTAAGGTACTATGTATTAAGTAAATGGGCAGCATCGACTTCTAACATTGTCAAACAGACTACGATCGATAGGAACCAATCCGTCTTGTAATTATAGCAATATCCCATCTGATTCTACATTGCACCGCTGTTTGCGCATTGGTGAGATTACTATGTTATGATATGACTACGTTTTGCTTTACAATCACAATATGTGCTAGAGTTTAACTGAGATTCTCTTGTACGGAGACAATCTTGTCAAAAGCCATCTCAAAAAGATTACACAAATAAATTAAGATTGTATAAATCCATTTTCACATACCAAAATGTCAATTTAAATAAAAGCTTATAACAAAACTATGAACAAATTTAAAAACATTAAAGAACACTTAAATCAAAGTTCAACAGAATTTTAATGTAGGCAGGTAACTATTGTAGCCTTATTTGTGTTTTACGACATACAGAAAATAGGGAGTCAATTTTTCGGTTAGCAACACAAACACGATACCAACGATTGTGAAAAAAGTCATGCAAAATAATCACGTTACATGCCTGTAAGCCGAAGATACTGGAAACTGGAATCAATAACTTTTTAGTATCCAAACTAGAGAGAACACAAAATGCATTATTCGCTCGGGTAATACGGACTCCTTCATTTCCTGTTAGTACTTACCTGATTCGCGGCCGAATTTGAGCTCGACACCATGTGTAGGTCTACCATACACCATGACATAGGTACCTATCGTGGTAGGCTACGTTCGATCCTTTTGAACGCCACGTAAAAGAAGCAAAAAACATGCCCTCGGCGCCAAGCTACGAATTCCTAGTCTGTGAAATTACGTTTATAGAAACGTAATTCCATAGAGTAGGTATTCGTCTGTCATGTCTGTCATGTAGTCGTCACCGTGGCGTGCTGGGCACATTGCAATCTATGTAATCCGGTATTCTATACAATACCTAGGCAATGTATGCCTAAAACGGTTAGGTAATGTATGAAATATTATTTATTTTATACATTGCCAAGGTATTCTATACAAAACCGAATGCGCAGCCGGTAATGTGTGTAAAAGAGAGAGCAGGGAAGGAGGCTGTCATGTAGATTTGATAGACTTCTGTCACGGCTCCGACGTTGCGAGGCTCCGGTGGTTATCGTCGCAGATGTGGTTTACGCTCACCACCGCAACTTCGGCGTAGGGCAGACAAGACTACGTCTAGTCGGTTTTGCTGCGATTCGTTTCTGTCACTAACTTTTGTAGCACAACATATTGAATTTTAAAATCACTCAAGTTTGTTTACGTTATTACTAATAATTGTATGCCATAGTCTTTGGCCTAAATACTCTTATGCTAATAGTCATTGCCCGTCATTTTATAGATAGGCCGGTTAACATTGATAAAATAAATAAAAAATGAATAAAGACCCATATAAGCTTTCTTACTCTCCCTATGGTTAGTTCGTAGGTGTATGGTTGGTTAGTAGGTGTGGGTACCAGCTTAACCTTTGATCCACGATAATTCCGAGGTACCTAGCAGAGCTAACTTTCTGAATTATCGGACAACTTTGAGTACAAGTAGAAGGAGTACGACAGGAATGAATTTTAATTTCAAAGTCAGACGAAGGCTGCGAGTTTAAGTACGGGGCAAAGCAAAAGTAGTTCGTTTTTTGGGTGTTTAACGTCAGAAGATTCTCATTAAGCCAGTGGCCAACTCTAGCCAGGACCCTCTTCAGCCACCAACCTTACTCTCTCCCATGTCTTGGCAGTAAAAATAATAGCAGTGTCGTCCGCGTAGGACAGAATCCTCCCCCCGACGCCGCTAAGGTTACATAGATCAGAATAAATATAGACCAAAATCTATTTATTTTACACATTGCCGGTGGACCAGCAGGTATTCTATACAATCCCTAGGAATTGTATACATTACCTAGGTAAAGTATGTAATGCACAATAATATTCATAATATTTCATACAGTGCCAGAACGCCCCAGGTATTCTATACACTGCCTAGGTATTGTATAGAATACCTGGATAATACACATTGCCGGTACCATATACATGACTGCGGCGGTCAAAAGGTTATGAATAAATAAAGTGTTTCATTAGCGTTGACAGTTTAAGGTTCTTTTTATACTTATATATTGTGGTTACTTCACTACATTATTATAAGTCCAAGGTGAGTTTGTATTCCTTCGGGCCAATCTCGGGAAATAATGGTCCGATTCTGTAAAATCTTTCGCATAAAAGAAGCAACGTTATCTCTGAGTGCTATGGGCTATATTTTATTATTCAAAAAAATATAAAGTTTAAAAACTAAAACCCGACCACAACAAAAAGTGATCTAAAAAGTACAAAACAAGAAAATATTTCACACAGAAATCAAGACATAGGTACAAAATGGTCAAGGTAAGCCGTGGTTGCATGCCTGTATCCCATATGAGTGCGATGAACATGAATATAATGGCATGCAACCACGGCTTACCTTGACCATTTTGTACCTATGTCTTGATTTCTGTGTGAAATATTTTCTTGTTTTGTACTTTTTAGATCACTTTTTGTTGTGGTCGGGTTTTAGTTTTTAAACTTTATATTTTTATTTAATCCATTTTGGAGTCACAGCTAAGTATTATATATTTAATAGGTACTAGTGAACCCCTTTCCAATGATACTAAACACGGTATGCGTATCTTACTTTATTTGGTAATCTTTCCTTTTTTTACAATAATTTGTGACAAATTACCACTAAATATTATATAAATTTGAAATGTACTAGTGAACCCCTTTCCAATGATACCAAACACGGTATGCTTGTCTTCATTTTTTTTTTAATATTGGTTTTTTTGGTCCGCCAGAGGGCGCCACATTGGATTCGGTGATACGTCATATAGCCTATAACCAGCGGACGATCAAGACGCTTCTAACGATACCTCATTTGTTCAGTTCTGATAAGTAGTTTAGGAGCTATGAGCGTACAGATGAACATACATACATACATACATTCATACATACATACATACATACATACATACATACATACATACATACATAGCCTGTCAAACTCATAACCCTCCTTTGGCTTTGCCGTAGTCGGGTAAAAAGCTTTGTTACGAAAAAGACAACCGTCTTCAAAAATTAAAAAATAACTTTAAATTCGCAATGCATTTGTTTTGTTTGTTGTTTTATATTGCCACCGACTTGTGAATTTAAATTTATTTTTTAATTCTTGAAGTAAAAAAAGTTTTTTTTTTCACTTTTTAGTCCGTATTATGAAGCGGTGACACCAAAAAAAAACAGTCATCCCTTAATTTTCTACCCTTAGGGGTGGAATATTTTCATTTATATGGGACCAACTTTCAGGTATAGGTATACACTATAAATTAAAAAATGAGTTACCTATCGAAATTGGACTACTTACACTGAAAAAAGTTATGCGTACCTAGTCAAACATTAAAAAAAATATGCACGGGTCGAATTGAGAACCTCCTTCTTTTTTTTAAATCGGTTGAAAAATAGCGATCTCTAAGAAAATTCACGCCTATGAAGTTGCAGGCGAAAGCTAGTTATTAATTTAATTATCCACTCGAACTGTTGTAGTGAACATCTGACAACAGTTACTTTTTTACTACTATTATGACTTCTTGGCGATCAGTACTCACTGTACCAACCGAAATAATAGATACACCATAATTTAATACAGGGAGGATTCGTTCGAGGAGATGCACTCAGCCCATTGTGTTTCTAAAGATACTCAATAAAAACCAAAACAGGACTTTAAACACCGACTAAATACGATATTAAAACCCAGCTTTACTCACAAAATACTATTTAAACCAATAAATAAAAAAAATATAATAATAATAAACTATTTATTCTCAGGAAACAAAGACCCATAGATAAGATATAGAATACCATAACCTAAGCATATTTATAACAGTATAACAATTGTGTTGGTAATTAATATATTTTTTTAATATATTGTATTGGCTTGCGTTTGGTCGCAACTCACCTGATACATACATTTACTATACCTGTACTCTGTACTGTACCTGTACCTATTCATGTTAATCAACTAAACCTGAAAAGCTTACAAAGGAACACCAACACTACAGTGACCAAATCTCGCGAACATCACCCGAAATCTTGTTTACAAAGGTTAATACTACCGAGAAAAGAACGAAGCAGTGGACTCATAGATATCTTAAACTTATATATTATATACAACAGACAAATCACAATCCGCCTATACCGACACCACAAACTGTTAGTTTGCAATGACCAACACTTAACACAATTAGAAAGACACTACAGAACAAAAAAAATACAATAAAGTGATTGATGATAAAAATGTCTAGAGTGGACCCAGACGACATCGCCTACATTTATGCCAATTAAATTTCGACAAAGAGGCGTCGAACGCGTGGCTTAATTGGGGTGAACTCTTTCTGGTGACTGAAGGCTTCATGATGCCAATACTCATACAATTGACACTAAAAACAAAACTGGTTAACATAGACGACCGCCTTCAAAAAATAAAAAATAACTTTTAATTTGCAAGTCGGCGGCTTTGGTTTTGCTTGTTGCTTTGTATTGCCATCGATATGCGAATTGAAAGTTATTTTTTACTTTTTGAAGGCGGTTGTCTTTTTTGTTTAAAAGTGTTTTTTTTCGCTTTTTAGTGCCTACTTCTTATCATACAAATTAATTACGAAACGGTGACATACAAAAAATTTAGTCATCCCTTAATTCTACCCTAAGGCATGGGGTCTCAACTCGAACAAATTATAATTAGTTATGAAAAAAAAATCATAGATAGCAGCATAGGTAACCAGTCTGATATTAACAATCACTCAAAAGTGTTTAATGGCAGATTTTGGCTGAAGTAAGAATAAGTAAAAATCAAAACTTCATTGTTTAATGTTAGTTTATCTATTTACACTCAGAAAACACGTATTTTCAACAAAAAAGATAAATGAAGCATTTTACCTCAATTCGATCTTACAGAATGATAAAAGTAGCTATCAGTAGCCATCTGATAGTAACTTTGTTTAGAACTGTTTGCAACAGATGGCGTTTTACTCAATTAGTCCCGTAGTCCCTCCCCAATCGGTAGGTACTAATTTACGTTTAGTGGTTTCAAGAATTTTTTTTATCCTTTTATACGCCACGTGCCAAACTGCCAAACTGGCCTAGTGCGAGTCGGACTCGCGCACGATGGGTTCCGTTCTAGTGTCTATAAAAACTTTAGACACTACCTACCTATATTTTAACATTTTATTTTGTTGTATGGGATACATACCCCCTTAAATATTTATTTTATTCTGTTTTTGTAGTTTGCTGTTGTATCTTTGTTATTATAGCGGCAACAGAAATACATCATCATCTGTGAAAATTTCAACAGTCCAGCTATCACGGTTCATGAGATACAGCCTGGTGACAGACAGCCAGATGGACAGTGGAGTTTTAGTAATAGGGTTCTGTTTTTACCCTTTGGGTATGGAACCCTAATTAGTACCTAATAGGGACCCGTTTTACCCTTTCGGCACGGAACCCATACCACCCATACCAAACCCATACCCAAAGGGTAAAAACGGAACCCTAATTAGTACCTACCTAATAGGGCCCCGTTTTACCCTTTCGGTACGGAACCGTAAAAAAAGCAAAAGCGTGCCGTTCGGCGCCAAGCTAAGAATTCATCCTTTAATACCTACAAAATAATGATGACTTTATTCTAAGCACCAATACAACAATAAGTACAGAGACCACATCAAAGTACTTACATCAATCTGTGAAAATTCATTGATAATTGTTTAACTTTATTGCAAAACATATTTCATATCATTAAACTAATATTATATAATAATAACTCAGTGGTTCATATCCAATTGGAAAATTTTTAGACAGTTGGTATGGCTTGATGTGCTGGCGTCTGTACTATAAGCCAAAGGAACTATTAGTTAATCTGTGCTATAAGGCTGTCATAATATTAAGAATCTAGCAAAACCATTCATTTTTCTGAGTTAAGTTCTCCCATTCTCACCAATCTACCAAAAAGTACTAAGCTGTCGTACTTACCTAAAAATAAATGTATAATACATTTTCAACGCGCTCAAAATTAGGTATTTGAGTCGTCTCACACACACTACAACGTTATACCGTTATACGCACGCACACATTGAAACCATTGTCCAATCGATTTTTTTTTATAATTATACTTCTCTAATCTTGGTACTATTAGAATATTTTATTTTTCTTGTACCTACTGATTGAGTAAAACTTTGTGCATTTACTACCTATGCCCGTGGCTTTGTCCGCGTCATTGTCGGTCATCAGCTAAGTTTTAATTTTTTTAGCGCGTTTTTCTAACATAGAAGTTACTCTTTATAACATCAGCTAACTGCCAGTGAAAGTCACTTCAAAATCGGTCCAGCCGTTTCAGAGATTAGCCGGAACAAACCGACAGACAGAGAGATCGACAGACAGGCAGACAAATATTTTATAAATTGTGTTTTTGGTATCTTAAGCATTTACTAAAAAGCTATTACTTTGACATTACACACAGACACACAATTTTATTCATTTGTTTAGATTTAGTATACAGTCTGGAATCTGAAATCAATATGGGCGTTCCTCAAGGCTCGATATTAGGTCCATTTCTATTTTTAGTTTATATAAATGATTTACCCCAATTACTTCAAAACCAACCGAAGATGGTGTTATTTGCAGATGATACATCATTAATTTTTAAAATAGACAGGTGTTCTCAAAATCTTGACGAAGTGAATAACTCTATACTTCAGGTCCAAAATTGGTTCATGGTAAATAATTTGGTACTAAATGAAAATAAAACCAAATGTATTAGATTTACTTTACCAAATGTTAGAAGTAGCAAATGTGATCTTATATTGAATGGAGAAAAACTGGAATTTGTTAATCACACGGTTTTCCTGGGGATCACGCTAGACGAGAAGTTACAATGGGGACCACATATAACATCTCTTGCGGGACGGCTAAGCTCAGCCGCTTACGCTGTTAGAAAGATAAGACAGTTAACAAACGTCGAAACCGCTCGTTTGGTCTATTTTAGCTACTTTTACAGTATTATGTCGTATGGCATTTTACTGTGGGGTCGGGCTGCTGACATTGAATCCATTTTTATTTTACAAAAGAGAGCTGTCAGAGCCATTTATAATCTACGTCGCTGCGAATCTCATAAAGAACTGTTTAAAAAGATTAATATTATGACAGTGCCCTGTCAATTTATTTATGAAAATATTATGTATGTAAGAAAAAACATACATCTTTTTAATAAATTAAGTGATCGACATAATTTTAATACTAGAAATAAAGATAAAATAGCTCAACCATTTTTTAGATTATCTAAAGTACACACATCTTTTATGGGGTACTCTGTTAAATGTTACAATAAAATACCTTGTGATATATTAAAACTAAATGAAACAAAATTTAAAAGATACATTAAAGGTAGACTTTGTAAACAGGCATACTATAAGTTAGAGGATTATATCCAAGATAAGCATGCTTGGGAACATGCTGGTCCGGCTCCATAGGACATAATTTTAGTATAAACAAAATCAATTGATTGCTAATTCAAATGACTAAATCTAATACTACATATAATATACATACTATTCTTTATTGTACTTAATAGATTACTCTGGCTCACACACTATTCATTGTTTGTTGGAATAGAAGAAGTAGTCGTCTACTGTATTATTAATTGTAAATATGTGAACACTGTGTGTCTATGTACATAACTTAGCTGTCATTTCTTAACTTGTGATACTTTGTACATACCATAATATAGTGATTTTTATACAAGATACATCGTATTCACATAACATAATCATTCTTGTAAATGAAAATATTGTAAACACCCGTTTTTAAAAGAGTATGTATGGAGTTTCTTGCCCATTCTTCTCCATACGAAACTACCATTTGGAATGGGCAACTAGATTCAAATTTTACATTATGACGTTCAAAAGTGCCTTTTAATGGTCTAATTGAAATAAATGATTTGACTTTGACTTTGACTTTGAGTCATCTATGCAAATAAATAAAATTGAAGTGTCTGTTTGTAATGTCAAAATAATAGCTTTTTACTAAACGCAGAAAGTATACGGGTACTTATTAAAAAACCAACTTTTTTTTTGTGTTTGTCTGTTTAATCCGGCTAATCTCTGAAACGGCTGGACCGATTTTGGCGGGACTTTCACTGGCAGACACCTGATGTTTTATGGAGTAATTAAAGGTAGGTACATTTATTTATACAAAAAAATGGGTTTCACGCAAAAATATTAAAACCCCGATATTAACTGACATACACGCGGATGAAGTCGCGGACATCAGCTAGTTTCCTAATAAGTAATGGTAATTATGTCAGCAATAAAAACTTTCTTTCATACTTTTACTTACAGGCAGGACTGTCAGCTTTTGCAAAATCATTGTTTCAAGTCAAAATACAATTATTAATTAAAAGAAACCAGCGTATTTAACTTTAAAAATCATTTTAATCTTTCATCATTCAAGCGGGCTGCGACGTCGAAACTTCGAAATACTCGATAAGTATTTTGCATAACATTCAAAATAAAGTCTTGAAAATCGAGTCATACGGTCTATTTTCGATTGGCGTCGGCATTTAACTCAGGCACACATCGACAGACAACGGCTAAAGAAGTTTTCGTTTCAAAAACTATTTCGCCAACTCGAGATAACTTTTGTTGTACCTATTGTTATTATATTACTTGTCCTTGAACGCACGTAGAGAATCTACCATAACTAAACGCCATCTAGTAGTATCGATGTCGCCTAGTATCTAGGCCGACTCGAAAGATGGCGTTGTAAAAATACAGTCTCTGGCAATTAGTGAGTCGCTGATGCTGCCATCTGTTGAAGCAATGTAGGAAAGAAAATAGCCAGAGCAATTGCCAGAGTTAGGGAGGTCTCATTTCTTTGTATGGGATTTGGTATCTGTACTTTAGTATTATATCATCTGTGCCTAAGGGGTGGAATATTTTCTTGAATTTATATGGGACCTTTGAGGTATACACTATCAATTAAAAGAAGAATCATGGAAATCGGATTACACTCAAAAAAGTTATGCGTGGTCAAACATAAAACAAAATGTTCATAAAATGAAAACTACTGGGCCAAACTGTGTTAAATTTTTATGGGACCAAATGGCAACTATTCCGCAACAAACTAAAGAATAATCACGTAAATCGTATCATAAATCTCAGCGTAATCGGTGTACAGACGCCAGCAGGTCAACCAACTGTCTCATTTTCCCAATCAATCTTGAACCTTATTCTTTAATCATAAAGTTGAAAATCGATTAAAGAAATGTGACAGATTGTAGTAGCTTGATGTGCTGGCGTCTGTACATACTAAAAACCAATCTAATTGAGAACCTCCTCCTTTTTGAAGTCGGTTAAAATATAGGAAATATTTATTAGAGTATTTAACAACCGACACATGAATTAAATGCAAAAAATTGCCAGAAAGAATTCAACATATTACAGATGCCTGCAAATCAATAGCCCAAACCAAAGACAAACACAAACACGGCTACGTTGCCAAAATCGTTCACCAAAAACTAGCTAGCATCAATACAAACATATAGACACCGTAGTGCCATGCTATAAATACAACCCTGAAACTGTATTAGAGGATCAAAAAGAAGGAAAAACAGCTGTTCTATACATTTTGGTCGAGTCCCTATTGCATTTCTGTATAGAACAGCAGTTTTTTTTTCGCGCTGTTTGAGTTAGCTCCATAATAAAAGTTGTTCTGGTTCGTGGTCTGAGTCACTCCTTAAAATTTTGCTAATGAATTCAAGTTCATCTTGTATACTTTCTTGTACTATATATTCGTCAAGGGCACTCAAAAACTTTTTTACAGTATTTGCTACGTTTTTCTGGAAAACTAAAGGAAAATAAATCCCCAGATTAATTGTTAACCCTCAAAGCCTAATGGCATAACAAAACTGTAATGAATTTATCAACATTTCAGTTAATTAGTAGATATTATTTGTATCCTCGAAATGAGATAACGCATCCACTAATCTGCTTGTTAAACGTATTTGGCATGATTAACACATGACAGGCTGATGTTTGTTATGCACTGTTTTTCAATTTAGAACTACTCCAGAAGTTTTGTAGGAAAACGGTCTTTGCAAATTTCCTAATAATTTATAAACTTGCGTATTTTGTTACTTATCTTTGTCAGCTAAACCGTACGACTAAATTACATGCCATGAAGGGATAATTTCATCTCCATTAAATGTCCGTCATTTCAAAGCCATTTATTTTTATGTGAATTAAAGCGTTATACTTAAAAGATACGCTTAAACATGACTTTAAATTTATTAAACATTTTAAACATATAAAGTGACATTCGGATATATATGTTTGGAGTTCAGGAATGGACAGTAAAAATTTGAAGGGGATGTAGTGCAAGGCATACCTCAACGCGTTCGTCGCGCTGTCGATCGTTCATTTTGTGCGGCATATCAAGTTTTTTTACCTTGCCAATTTGACGCACATGGACCAATATTGTTTTGATGCTAACGTTGAAAGCTGCTGCTAACTCAGACGTATTTTTTATAATTGAATTACAAATGTATAGTTTTCAGACTTTCCCCTGCACTTGTAGTATAAAACGATATTACTTGCCAAATTTCATAGTTCTAGGTCTACGGGAAGTACACTTCCCTTGAGAGTGTAATAAACGTTTTTTTGCGGCATAAACGACCGTATCTTTTTTCCACATTCCACATTTAACTTAGATGTTTGATTTTTACAGCTTCATGGGATTGTAGATTTGAGTATTTGGTGTTAATTTCAACTCGATACCTTCACGCGTTCCTGACAGACAGACGGACAACAAAGTGATCCTATAAAGGTTCCGTTTTTTCCTATTGAGGTATGAAACCCTAAAAAGGCAAAAAATAAAATCGGCATCTTTCCCCCGATCAGTAAGCATGACATCAGTACAAGATGATTATAAAATTTATTAAGCAGGTACCGAATTTCGAGTCAACTTGACTCCCCCACCTGAACAGACAGAGTTCCAACGCGGTCTCTCCACGACTGACCGACCTACAATTCCTAAATCAAATAATGGAGATGTGTACTTACCGAGTTTATAGTCCCTCTATATCTAGTGTTCGTTGAGTACGCTAAAGCTATTTATTGACAGCATATACCATCATCATCAAACATAACATCATCATCATCATTATTTAACGCATTTATATAAAATTATAGATAGCACCAGCAAAAAAATAGCACAACAGCATCAAAATTTACCAGCACATGACCATCCTTCCCTATTGAAAGAGGTGTTAATCAAGGAGACCCAATGTTTCAAAAGTTGTTCACTGTCGCCCTTAAACAGGTATTTACAACCCTATCTGATACTTGGGCGTATAAAGCCGTTATTGTGCTTAGGTACCTGTGTTACAGGAGCCAGTGTCTTCTCTCAATGTAAGAAAGAATATTATGATTTATGTTATCTAATATTAAATTTGTAATTTGTGGCTCTCGCAGAAAGGAGGGTTCCTTTTTCATCAATGATGTTAAATGAGAGAGGAAATAATGATGACTTTATTAAATTAGGTTTATGTTATTGTGTTTTAACAAAGGAAATCTCAATAATAAAATGCCGAAGTAAAATAGTTCAGTAGGCGAAAAGATATCCTAACCTAGAAAGTTTGAAGTAGGTTTCGGAAGCTTTTGTAAGTTTTCGCTGAGCGAGTGTCTTTTTATTAGAATATTGTATTAACAACAACCGCATTCAGAGTCGTTTCTTAATATTAATCAATAATTAACTTTAACTGGGTACAATTGAAATATTCCTAATCTTTCATATTTTTCGCAGACATTCTAATTTATACTCGTACTTGTCAATTAAAAGTTAATGAAAAACTTTAAAATTAAATAGTTTTGGACTTCATATTTATATGACGTATGAACTCAGGTTCAAGCTATCCAATTTATGTCAGGATCTAAGCAGAGCCACAAGCAACTTACTTGGAATTTGAATTCAAATGTTTCATTTCTTGGCAACTCTCGCAAGAACTTGGGCTCACAAACTTATGGGTACGGCGATAACCAGAAACGCTGAGATATAAGCGATAGTGGGTAATCTAGAGTTTACTAAAATGCTGTAAGACATAGTATCTATTGAAATTAGTCATTACTTAAACTTATTTACGCTTGTGCATTATGTTTTTGTTAATAAGTAGGGTTTTTTGAACTTATTAGTAGTGGCATGTATCTAACTGATATTTTTAATGATCTGATTTGATTTTTACAGACGGTGTGAGTAATGTTAGAAACAAAATTAATATCTTTATTTTTCAGGGCTTTTTCCCCCGACCAATTAGAAATACGCGTCTTTCATTTTAACTCGACCGGAAAGTGTAAAAAATGACAGAACAGTTGCGTTTCTTTTCTACCTTTGAGTATGAATCCAAGAAGCATTTGTAAAGGATACATGCAATTATATATCCTCATGTATAAAGTGTTGGTTGTGTTGTGTTAACGTTTAAGGCTCAGGAACTCATTTCATGCAAGCGTAGCCGCGTGTAACAACCTGTTTCTCGATATATAGGTATGTAGGTAAGTATAAACTAGAGATGCGACAGCAGTTTTATTGAGGCTATTGTGCTGGTCACCCAATGCGAATCTTTTTCCCTTTAACACACATTTTATTCAGTTATCATTCTTCTCGGTTTCTCGTAATGATGTGGGTACAAAAGAAAATGGCGACTGTCGCCTATTGCCAAGTCAGATGCGAATTGCTAATCGACTGTAGGTAAAATATTTTGTGCTTAGTTGTAGTGGGTGAAATTTTAAGGATAGGTAGGAAACCGTTTCCTGGTAACCTGACGTATACTTAACGTAACGTCTGTCAAAATGACAATAAGTACTTGAATGCACTTGTAAATCGTAGAGAGTTTAAAACCATTCACCATGAAGCCGTTAGTTGACTAAGTACGCATATCTACTATTTTATCGTAAGTAACATTGAGAAGAAAACATTGCTGTGAACTCAGATTGTGAAACAAAAAGCAGATAGACCGTGCGGAACGCTGAGAGTGAAGCCACAAAAGCAAATACAAATTAAAAAACGAATACCTACAATTTGCTTCGCGCTGTATTGACACGAGTCGGTATTGCTCGAAGCGAAGCATTGTTAAAAAAAACAAATACTAATACAAATAAAAATTCAAAAGCGAATACAATCACGAGATTGTAGGTATTCGTTATTGAATTTGTATTTGCTTTTGTGGCTTCACTCGCAGTGTTTCGCACGGTCTATGTGACTTTTATTTGATAATCTGAGGCTGTGAAATGGATTTTTATTATTAGTATGCTAATTACTGTTTATGATAGCGCGCAATGTAATACATACAAAACATTGAGCGTGAGTGTCCATCCGACACCTAACACAGGGATCATCAGGATATTAAGATCATGTAGTTATAGCATTTCAAACCAGTTTTTGTAAAAATCTTGGAACTAAACCCAGAAAAAATAAAAGTTGCAATGATGGGAACAACGTTACACTTGGGAGCGGTAAATGCTCATGCGAATCCCGCACCCCCGGCCTTAGGCAGAGGTGGAATACCGCTGTGGTTTTAGCACGTAAGATCCGGCATGCCCCCCCGTCACCCCCACGATGGAGGAAGTCCAGGGGGATTTCCATCGGGCACCATAGAAAAAAAAGTGTCAAGACTAACGTACCTACACGAGTTGGTGTCATCATCATTATCATCACACCATTACATCATGAGACAATTCTGTACAGATTTTCAAATGGTTATTACCAATAGAAAGATAATAATAATGTGCTGCCCACCGAACCTATTTGCTAAAACTTCGTTACATGACCGCCCCCCCGCCCCCATCCATCCACCAGAAGTCATTCGGCTGTAGATAATTATTTTTGCATTAAATATAGGTATTAAAAAGCGGCCAAGTGCGAGTCGGACTCGCCCATGAAGGGTTCCATAGCAGCAAGTAACATAATAATATGCAAGTTTTTTTATTTTTATATTTGAATTGATTGAATTAAAGGTAAATTGCGGTTTACGATTTATGACGTATTAAAAAAACTACTTTATTAGTAGACCAATTTTCGGTAGAAGTTTACATGGTAATGTACATCATACATTTTTTTAGTTTTATCATTCTTTTATTTTAGAAGTTACAGGGGCGGGGGGATACACAGTACCTACTTGATTTGTTAATGTCTCATTTAGCTACCAAGTAACGAGTATACCTTTTCTATTTTCCATTTTACAGTAACTAAGATGATTAAATATTAATATCTCTTAATGTCAAAGTCTATCATTTAATCTTAAACTAGATTATCCCGACTTCGCTTGCGTGGCGTAAAATAGTTACAAAATTATTATTCCATATACGATGAAAGGTCCAAGTTGGTCGCTCCAACTCAAATCAGATTAAGACTGTGTCCATACAGATCCCAGCGGAGTGTGCAGTTTTAACCTTATATATTCGGCTATCTGGTGTGAGTAATACAACCTTAATTTTGTTTACCCTAAACTTGAAAAGGGGTAATTATAAATAACTTTTATAATGAAGCAACCCCTATATCGAAAAATATCGGCTAATACATGCAATTTTGTCGATTTGTGTGAACACAAATGTATGGAACAACCGATTTGTTTCCCTTGTATTGTAAGTTTAAAAATGGAGATTCCTGCCGGTGTTATAATACCTACGTACTCATACAAATATGTAGTTTACTAGCTAGCTTAGCTCCTGCAGTGCTACTCTGTTACAATCTCCCTCGGTGAACACCTAGGTGAAGTGAGCTGAGAGAGTCATCCGTCGCGAAGCTAGGGATTGACAAAGCAGACGGACGGATGACAGCTCACTTCACCTTGGTGTTCACCGAGGGAGATTGTAACAGAATAGACATACTGGTCGCGTCTTCGTCTGCGGAGATCTCACGCTTAATTTAGTCTTAAATTATCATATAAGAACAGACAAACGCCGTAAACATTATCCATTATGTTAGTATAGATCAATGGTGCCGATTCCATTGTTCACAAACTAAACTAAAATTAGGCATTTTTCATCTCTTGCTACCAGGCAGCTGAAGAAAAGGACGGCGAGAGACAAGAACTAATTTAGAGATGTCAAATTAGTTTTTCCCTTGAACTTCGCAGTGTTTTTAATCAATACGTAGAAATGACAACTATAATAAATGAATAACTAATAATTGTTTATTTAATATAAAAAAGACACATACACAAAATAAATAAAACTATAATACTTATTGTATGAACATTTTAGATCAACTTCAATTGACAGCTCTTATTAATATATGTCTCTTTCTTGTTTTATTGGAGAGAAAGAGATATAAACAGCTTAAAATTAGTTTATGTATATACGATATATACGTTATTGTGCGAACTGCCAGACTGTGGAATTCCCTGCCCGCCTCTCTGTTCCCTGATAAGTATAATCTGGGTATCTTTAAGGCACGAGTGAACCGGTTCATCTTAGGCAAGCGTGTTCCAACTTAGGCCGCATTATCACTTACGATCAGGTGAATTGCGGTCAAACGCAAGCCTATTTAATAGTAAAAAAAAAAAAATTAGTGCACAAAAGAATTGGCACCAATATCTATCTTTATGTGAACTATATTTCAGCTTATTCCGTTCAGCTGTTAAAGCGTAACAGACATCCATCCATACTTCCTCACTAGCTTACGCATCTCTAATAGTTGTAGCACGTAATCAATACTTCCATCCTCCATACTTATACCACAGAATACTTAATAGTACTACGTACAGAAGGGACACTCCCTTCCCCGCGCTACATCAGATACCGCACCCTCACCCCGCACTAGGAGGGGCTAACCGCCGACTCTTTAGCCAGGGCGCTCAAAATCGTAAGAACTGCAGCGCTGTAGGTACTGCTGACACAAACACACAATTTTGCGATTTATTTTGTTTTAAGTTTTATTTATTAGTTTTAATCTCGATGATTCATTTATTTTCCAAGTTTTCGTCGTTTTATAATAATACAATTAAAACTTCCGTAATAATAACGTATCAACATTACCAGCTATTAATATTGCTCTCTCTCTTTATTGTCTTAGTTATGTACTTATGTCCCTTTCTTTCACGTTCTATTCATTCTTTGAATTGAAAAGTAGTACCCTACGCACTAACCTTGTCGCGTCGCCCCATTGTAATTATTATTATTGTAATAGTTTAATTAATTCTTAATTTTTATTTTTAATACTTTTGAACTTAACATGTATGGACATGGACAGGTACCGAAATAAATGAAAAAAAAAAAATTGCGTTGCCGCGTAATGGTACGGGGCGATCGTGAATTCCATATTTTGTAATTAGGTAGGTAGGTACCTTAATTTACCATTATTGATGAATAAATAAACCTCTTTACATAATAAATATTATAATATTACGTTTATGTCATTACAAATCCGAGTATTCCAAATCAAATATCATTTATTTTATTTCTTTAAGAAATAAATAATTGAACGCTCGGACGGTCACTTCATAATAATGCTCGAAACGTTCGGGTAGTTCCGTCGTCGTTCGGTTCACCCGACGCAAAGCGCTGCACTTTGTACGCCACGACATCCAACTGATTCAACCCTACTAAAATTCACGCACACATTTGCACGTGTACAGACGTCATTTGGTTTTGTAGTAGTAATAGGTAATTATTTTGCAAGTTTTGTATGAAGTGTCCGAGGTGTGCTTATACACAGCAATTTAATATTAGTACCTGCACGCGTAGCATGACCACGCTATAATATGTCTACAGAAGAATAGACATACTGACAGGAAGAATAGACAAACTGTACAGACATGTCTATTCTAGCGGTCAGTATGTCTATTCTTCCGTAGACATAGCGTGGTCATGCTACGTGTGCTTGGCGACCGAGCTTGGCTCGATATTTTTTATGAAACCTAACTAGATCGATTTAACGCCCCCGAAACCCCTTGTATACTAAATTTCATGAAAATCGTTAGAGCAGTTTCCGAGATTCAGATTGTTTATGTTACAGTCAAAACTCTTAACCAGTCAAAACTACTTTTGATTGGGTTCAGTCAACACCCTTATTAAGATAAAACGCGTTTGCGTTACAATCAAAGGTTATTAAAATAGCTTGAACCCTGGGGAAGGACATAGGCTGCTTTTTAATCGGCGATTTCGTCTGCATCCGCGATAACCGACATTCACGTGGACGAAGTCGCGGGCAAAAGCTGGTATATAATAAGTTTGTGAACAACAACAGTGCAGGACGAAGAGGTTCAGGCCTGTTACACATGTTGTGATGAAATAAACAAGGTTTAGAGCCGAACTAGGGATTACTACGGCACCAGCTTGCATGTGTAGGAACTTTTACTGGATATTATGACATACCTACATCTCCTCTAAAGTAATAGTACTATAGTTGTGTCTATAATGGATATGGAACAAGCTGTGGTGCAACTGCACTCTAAGCAACACAACCTAAAGCTACATGTTGCGGCAGAGGTAAATTAAATTTTCGTATGAATTAACAGCTTTTGGTGGAACTACTGAATAATTGAAGTTATACTTCTTTAGGCGCGTTATGAAAAAATGATGAGAGTGAAATTTTACGATTCGCGCATGCGCGCGCACAGCGTCACACAAAATTCTCACGGGAGTAATTGTAAACAACGCCATCTCTGCCGTACATGCTGAACTACTTACTGCCGAAGGCAGTAAGTAGTTCAGCATGTGGCGTTGCAGCATGTGGCGTTGCAGCATGTGGCGTTCGCAGATGGCGTTGTTTACAATTCAAATTGTGCTTATATACTTTTTTAATAATGCCAAAGAAGTATAACTTCTCACGCTCGTACATAAGTACACGCACCCATTTTTTTTTAGCATTTTTGACAGTTCATATATGAAAAACGATATTCGCGCAACAACAGTCGCTGAGCATGTCGAGTTCGTCGTCAAGCACAGCCACGAATGGTAACGTTAGAGCGTTAGAATAGCAGATTTATATATTACATACAATACCACTATTGCTCTAACGGATGCCGGACATATATTTTTCTCGGAGATGGTTTTAGGAGTTCAACTCCAAAGTAAAGTAGCAGAAAGTATGTAAAAATCAAGTACAGATCTCGTGTCTGCCACGGCCTTCGGGGGTACATTGAAAAATAATCTGCTAGCAAACTGAAATAAAACATATTAATTATATTTATTCATCAAAAAAATGACAAAGTAAGTAGTAGGTAATAAGTAGTACAACTTCGCACCGGCGTCACAAAGTCACCTGTAATTTTTTTTCAATATCTCATAGGGTCTTTATTTTTTCGATATCTCATTTCGTGTTCGAAATATATTTTTTTCTAACCGATACCGGGCGGATCGTTGCAGCATTTCTAATATTTTTAAATACGTTTTTGAGTATTTTCAAAATATTTACTTTCGCTGAAAATCGGGCATTTAAAGAAGCGACAAAAAAAATGTGCGGTCGGCGGACAAGGGACAAATTTCTTTACGTAGTTACGTGTAAAAAATATAAATACCTACTTATATAAAAATATGTTTACGATTATATAAAATTAATAATAATACAAAATATATTTCTCATTTATCTATATATGTAGGTATTTACAAAAAAAAAAGAATTATTTGTGTATGTATATCAGCTGTCTGACACCCATAGTACAGTCGAACAAGCTATTTGGTATACAGGCAAAAATATTCATCTTTCTACTACACACACAATATTTAATTTATTTGTTTTATATTGAGCATGTAAGTAGCTACAAGGGATACCTACGTACTCGAGTTAAAAAAATCAAATAAAATAAAATATTGTGTGTGTAGTAGAAAGATGAATATTTTTGCCTGTATACCAAATAGCTTGTTCGACTGTACAGGGTCTCCCTAGTTCGGGGTCAGATGGCCGTGTGTGAAAATGTCCCCACATATTATTATATTATTATTATTTGTTTGTAGTAGGCTATAAACACGCACACATCCACACACGTGAATTAGTAGAACATTCACACTACCCGTAAGCAGCGTAAAGGAACTTCGTTGCAAAAAAAAGTAAAATATAACACAATCTTATCAGTAACAAATAACTGAGCCTAATGTTTAGTGTTATCCTACAGGTACACAAAATCGGGATACTTAATATAATTATTTTCGCGTACAAAATAGTAGTAGGATAATAATATAAAAAACTAGGATATTGTTGTCAGTTGTCAAACTATCTGAGTTTTGACTACCATAGCGACTGTCAAAGATCTACGAAGGACTTCCGGAACCAACGGGCTTTACGTACTTTCCGAGGCACGGCGGGGTCTCGGTATGAATTGGATGGTCACCCATCCACGGGCCGACCGCGACAAGCGTAGCACCGACCATGACCATGACCGATGGTACGGCGTTACGTCCACGAGCTCCTCCATGTTTTAGAATGCAATCTATACTAATATTATAAAGCTGAAGAGTTTGTTTGTTTGTTTGGTTGAACGCGCTACTTAATCTCAGGATCAACTGGTTCGAATTGAAAAATTCTTTTTATCTTGGATAGTCCATTTACTTTTTAGAAGCCGGGTCGGGTCGTTAGTAAATAATATTATAGAGTACCTCATATTGATATCACATAAACTTTCTGAAGGACTGTCGAATGCATTAAATCCATATCCATACTACGAGTATACTATACTAATATTAACTATAAATGTAAAAGTAACTCTGTCTGTTTTTTCGTTTTCACGATGAAACGGCTGAATCGATCTTAATGAAATTTGGTACGAAAAGTAGCCTACCAATGTCCTTCCCCAGGGTTCAAGCTATTTGCTTGCTACTACTTTTTAATCCGTGACTTCGCCTGCATCCGCGTTAACCGAACCGCATTCACGCGGACGAAGTTGTGGGCAAAAGCTAGTGCATTATAAATATCTAACGCAGGAGAGATCTATCCATTTCCATGAAAGAGAATATGATTTCCACATGACATAAAATTCGAATAAACATGTTCAATCAGATTTCAACGGCTGGCTGGTCAAAGTCAAAGCATTTATTTCAATTAAACCATTTACGGCCACGTTTGAATTGTCAAGATGTCGGTCAGTTAGTCAGAAAGTTGAAGCTAGTTGCTCGTTCCAAAACATAGGGTAGGTCTCTATGGAGAAGAACGAGCAAGAAACTCCACGGACACTCTTTTAAAATCAAGTTTTTACAAAATACTGCTTACATTATTCTTGTTGCTTCTTTATGTGAAAACAATGAAGGTAATCTAGCAATACAAAATATAAAAAATAATCAAGATAAAAACCATGGCAGTTATAAGTTGATCAATCTCTACTGACAGCGCCCGTGGTATGGAGTCTCTTCATTTCTATTTCCTACTGAGCGACATGTTATATATGTTGTCAGACATTGCAGTTGACACCATGGTTGCGCTTCTTGTTAGCAGCATGCGACAGAATGGACACAACCTTTGAACAGATGACAGCACGACGCTTGTTCACGTCAAAGTTTCCTTTCGGAAAATAATCACAGCAAAAACAATTTCAAATGAAGCTGTCAAATCTTGGACAGTCAGGTTGTTTTGCTGTGGAATTTTACCTAAATGTTATATTAAATCTAGCTGAACCGTTAAACGTTGCTTTGATATATAATTTTTTTTTAAAATAACCTTCCACCTATTCTCAGATCTACTAAATATACACAAAAATATTTCATGAAAATCGGTCACACCGTTTCGGAGGAGTTCGATAACAAACACTATGACACGAGATTTTTAAATACTTAAGAGCGCGTATTTGATTCGTGACGAAAACTTCATGTTTTTGCGTTTTGCCCAGAGCAATATCGTAATTATGTGAGCAGATTATTTAAAAACAATTTACAGTTTTAGAAAGATTAAGTCTTGATTTAGACAGCTACAGAGTAAAAGTATAATTTTTAATTATGGTTTTTTAGCGAAGACAATTCTTTTATATCGTTTTACGAAAATAGAAGTCAGTCGAGTTAACTTTCAGGACCAATACAACCATTACAATATGCCAAAATATTTTGTTTTATGCGTTTTTCCAACAGTATATACAGTCATAAAGACAGCTACAGAGCCAAAATTACGAAAATATTACTATTATGTATTAAAAAACAATGTTGAAAAAGTAGAAAATCGGTTCACTTTGACAATTTTTTTTCACCAGTATTTGAATAAAAACATAACTGATATATTTATTTTATGAAAGTAGAAGTTCAGTCCGTTATACGAGCTCATTTATTTTAGACAATTATTTTAAAAAGCACTGTAAAACATCGCGCGCTGTCGTTTGCCGATCAATTTCAATGATTCGTGCTTATTTCGTGCATTTTTTTTTTTCTGATGCACGCAAACGGACCATTGTATTGTACTAGTGTGTGTCAATGCTGCTACGCCGTTCTAGCACTCGTTTAGATTTTGAGTTGCGCTAAATCGAATACGCGCCCTTAAGTGATTTATAAAATAGTGCACAATCTTCATGTGCGTGTGAACAGAATAAAAATCCTAGGATTTAGTAGTAGCCTTAAAACAATTGTAGAACATATCTGGGAATTTGTAAAGAAATATAATAAAAACTACAGCCCTTAAAGTGTGCTCCCTCAGTCCTCACAGACCATCAGTCAGATCTCGGAAGTATATTGTAAGTTTTAAAATTTGCAAAAGTCGCTTGTTAGCGCCTTAAAGCGATCCATAGCTATCCGCTTTTAAAAGTCCAGACGCCATATAATAGTCATCGTTAATTGTTTAACTATTGTGTCTGCTCATTGACAGTTGAGCTCATATTTGTAGCGAAAGTTTCGAAATGTGTTAAAATAAAAATATTACAGGCATCTATACTTTTCTGTGCTACCTAACCTATCTGTACATAATTACATCAAATCAATATTTATTTATTATTGAACAATCTAATCCACCCATTTCAATCACATTTAAGGCCACGTATCTCTGGTCCTAATAATTGGATCACGTCCTTGTCCGACAACAGAGCATTCAAGCGACAGAACTGTAGTACGTAAGCGTCAAACAGTACGCACGAAGGAACAGGCAAGACAATGTACCTATGTATGTCCACTGGAGTGACGACCTGCGGTCTTATGGGTTATGCCGTGTCGTATGTACCTTACGTGTGTGTTGTTTGCATTTCAAGCAAAGCGGATGAAACAGAGGAACAGACAAATAGCATAACTGGCTAGTTCAGTTATGCTCTTAACATCAGTCTATATACAGGTCCTATTACTTGCAGCACTAAAAATATAATTTCTTTGTACATGAAAGATAGAAGAAGAACACATGATTGTTTTAAGAATCCGTTATTATTAAAACGTTAATTTTGTACCGGAGTATCTCATCACGAATTTTAATACGCTTATTTCATGACGCTCAATACCTATTATAAAGTTTAATACTATGTGGTCATTGTTTTCTGATTCATTTTCTTCTGTTACTAAAATGTCGTTAATACTTATTTTATATTAACTTTTAATAATTCCTTCCTGGTAAACAAAAAACACCTTATTAATTTGAACATATAATGCATTTTTTTTGTAAATAATGTATCTACACCTAAGCATTTATTTCTTTCAATTAAACTGACGGCGCAGTTTCGTTCGGTCATATAATATTGCTTTTAGTATTTCGATTTCGTGTTAGAGTGATGTGAACCCTAACAGATTCTACTGCAGTATCTAACGTGCCTTTCAAAGTCCCATCTAATGGTCAAATTGAAATAGGTAAATGATTTGAATTTGACTTTGACTTAGACCGTGCCTGCGTCCGCAAATTTGTACGCGTCGGTATGGCCGAGCTTGATTGATGGCAGGCTTGTTACACCTTTACTCAATCAGAGCAGCATTTCTAGGAATTTTAAGGAACATCCGCATTCTAATCTCCGTCTATATCTTTCAAAAATACTTCTAATTTACTATGTTTGACATTGATTGTGACTGAGATGAGATTGCGATTATATTTTGAACGTTTACAATTACTAGAATTATGTCTATTTTGCAGTGCTATTGAGCTGTGTGTGAGCTGTCATCCGTCCATCTGCTTTGTCAATCCCTAGCATCGGCATCGGGACGGATGACAGCTCACTTCACCTAGGTTTTCACCGAGGGAGATTGTAAGAGAATAGCACTGCAGATATCGCTCTAGATTACAACACTACCTACTTACATTTTATTTCAATTACTTCGCATAAAGTATGGATGTGAAATCGGCATCATTTAACAGCGGATTGTATCAAGAGAACTGTATTGCTTGTCGGTTAAAAACGAATGTTGATAACGCTACAGATTATTCAATCAAAATGATTGAGCATGACATCAAAAATGAATGTAAAGTGAAGAGTACATAAACTCTTAGCTTTTATTTATTTATTTATACTCCATGCACAAAGGTACAAAGGCGGACTTAATGCCTTATGCCTTGCCTTGCTTTTATGCCTTCGACTTGCCGGGACATACAACGCTACTTCAACGCGCCGCGCGGACATTCCAGTGGTTAGCTACACCTTAAATGTTGAAAATCAATGCATCGAATTATTTTGTCCATTTAGATATGTTATTCGACTTTCAATGATGACAATCCTAGTGCTTTTATAAACGCGGAAGTTGAATGGATGGAAGAATGTTTGTTCTTCCTGAATGGAATTAAGTAGCTGAAATAATTCCTACTACGTTTTTGGGTATTGGAGGATATATATTGATCTAGCTTGGATTTTTATCTCGTTCCCGTGGAAAGCCAGAAGAAACAAGTTCGTATAAGTATATTTACGTAAAAAAGCTGCAATAACATAGATACTTACATATTGTATGCAATTTTTACTGTAATATTATTTACTGGTATCTTTTGTCACTGACTGAATGAATTCGAGTCGCATATGAAGCTTATTTTTTCAGTTTTTTTTGTTGGACATGATTGGGACGGAAGCAAGACTTTTTGAAACTTGAATTTAGGTTCAAAGAAAGTATACAACATTGAAATGTCCTGGCCCATCAAATACAAAAAAAAAGTATATTTATTTAAGTTAAAAATCTGCAATAACATAGGTACTTCGTATTGTACGCAATTTCTACTAGTATCTTTTTGTCACCGTCTGCACGGATCCGAGCCGAATACAGACCGATATTTTTTTTTTGCTTTGTACATGATTTCTGCGGTAGCAAGATTTTTTTCAAACTTTTATTTAGCTTTAAAAAAAGTCTACTACTACGAAGTTCTCCGGCACAACGAATACAAAAAAAAATTATTACTTGTTGCTTACACACGATGTTACTGTCAAATGTATAACTATCGTGTACCTATATTTGTATATGTGTGTGTATATCGTGTGCAAAACAGATAGAACAAGACGTGCAGAAATACCATTGCAAATCGTAGCTTTCTTCTAACAGGAAATAAGAACATCGGCATCATGTAGGTGTTCCTATTTCCCGAGAAGAAGCTACTTGCAGTGAACGGGCTACTTGCAATTTCCTTATTAACCTTTCCAACGAGATTTCTAAAGGAAAAAAGCTTTTTAAAAAAAAGACAACCGCCTTCAAAAAGTGAAAAAAATAACTTAGCACAGAACACACATTGACTTTAGTTTCGAACTTCAGTGGCTTTGTTCTGTTTGTTGTTTTGTATTGCCACCGACTTCCGAAACTAAAGTCAATGTGTGTTCTGTGCTAAAGTTATTTTTCACTTTTTGAAGGCGGTTGTCTTTTTTGTAAAAAGCTTTTTATTTTCCGCTTTTTAGTACCTCCTTCTCATCCAAATCTATTAAGAAGAGATTGAAAGTTAACTACTACAAAGATTGATGAAAAAAAAAAAAAAAAATACAGACGAATTGATAACCTCCTCCTTTTTTGAAGTCGGTTGAAAAAAAATACAGACGAATTAATAACCTCCTCCTTTTTTGAAGTCGGTTGAAAACAACGTGGTACCTACCGACGTATCTATGTACATACCTCATCATCTCTTTGAAGATAGTTCCATCCTGTTTCCCGATGGCTATCCAATATTACAAGATATTGGCAATTTTCTTGAAGCTTCTACGAATATGATTATTTCCTTGTAAGACCGACGTTTGATTGGCGTACAATCGCCCTCAGAGAGAGTTAACGTGAACAAGTCCCATTAAAATGTCTACATCCATTGTACCAGAATAATGTATTCATCTTTATTGACGAAACATGCTATTTACTGTAACTTGATAATTTTAATTAAACAAAACTGTCAGAGTGGATGGACTCGTAGCTAAGTAAAAGCCCTACCGACCGATGGCTCCGTTAAACTACGCTTGACGCTGTCGGTCTTTGGATGGGTGACCATTTTATACGACCCTCTCGTGCCACGGAAATCCGTTGGCCCCTGCTGTCATTTGTAAATATTTGACAGTCGTTAGATGACAGATTTTCTGGCTTCTGACTAGGTACCCAAGTTATAAGCCAGAAACTCGGACACCCGGGTCTCGACACCCGGGTCTCAACACCCAGTCTTACCACGGGGTTAGACAAGCAGTTCCGTGTGAAACAGTCTGACGACAACCTTGGCGCAGTGGTTGAGCGATTGACTGCTGCGCTACGTGACAAAGTAGGTACGTAAGGCTGCGGGCGCGCCCGAGGGTACGTGTCGCGGTGGAGGATTTTGTTTTATATAATAGTGTTGTAGTGATAGTCATCACAGATATAGATACTCGTAGACCTAGATAACGCAAGAGCAATAACTTACGATAAAAATTCGTAAGTAAAAAAATAAAGTAAACGTTTCCTTCCATCGGTAAGTCATTTTGTGATTAATATTATGCGTAATTAATTTACAAAGCAATTATTTTTAATCTAATACCCTCAATCTAATAGTGATATATTAATAATAATGTTGTAGTGATAGTGATAGATGAATAATAGTGTTGTCGTGATTGTGATACATGAATAATAGTGTTGTAGTGATAGTGATACATGAATAATAGTGTTGTAATGATAGTGATACACAAATAATAGTGTTGTGATGATAGTGATATATGAATAATAGTGCTGTCGTGATAGTAATACTTGAATAATAGTGTTGTAGTGGTAGTGATACATGAATAATAGTGTTGTAGTGATAGTGATACGTGAATAATAGTATTGTAGTGATAGTGAAACATGAATAATAGTGTTGTAATGATAGTGAAACATGAATAATAGTGTTGTCGTGATAGTGATACATGAGTAATAGTGTTGTAGTGATAGTGATACATGAATAATAGGGTTGTAATGATAGTGATACATGAATAATAGTGTTGTAATGATAGTGATACATGAATAATAGTGTTGTAGTGATAGTGATACATGAATAAAATAGTCTGGTGCAATGGATGTAGTTATAATTATTAAACCTTTCTCAGAGCAAGACAGTGATAACACAATAAAAAAAATATATTTCCCGGCAATCATTTTTGTTCAATGTTGCAAAAATTGATGAGCAGTATGCGTAACAAACAGCTACTTACGTGATATGTCTTTTTACATACCGTAGTTTATTTTTGGCGCGATGTTTACTTTTTCCCGTCTAACACACGTCACACCACATTTTCGAGATCGCCCTAAATATTATTGTGAAGATACAGGCAACGTTTTCAGACAGTTTACCCATAAGTTACCTTTACATCTCCAACTATAGATGGTAGTCGCGAAGCGCACATAGCGAAGTAAAAGGTGAATTATAGTAACCCAGCCGGATCCTATAAACGAGGAGTTTGTAGTAAGTATGAATTCCCTTTTAAACTCTATACATTGGAAGGGAGACTGGGGATCAATATTACCAGGGTGATTTGTAAAGAATGAAAACTCTGTGACGATTTACGGTTTTTTTTAAATAATATTTATAATTTATGACCAAGACTGTGTTACCCCAGAGAGTTTTTTAAAAGTAATAAAATACAGGTGAACCTAATACTTATCAATCATTCTTATATCCTACACAATTTTTCTTTGGCCTCTAAAATGTTACTCTCTCGTCGGAATTACTCTACTCTCGTATATATTTCAGTCTGATTGCGCGGATCTAGTAGCTCAGCTAATGAGGCTTGATGTGTTCCTGTCGTACCTGAGCATCAACTTACAACCTCGAAAATACAATTTTAGCACATGGTCTGCCTATACAGTCTTAATCGCCCTTGGTTCGTGCGCTGGCAATCCTAAATGCTCTTCTGGCATCGATGGTCGACGATGTGTGGCGCGAAAAGTGATGTGTGTGGTTTGTTTGCTGCGAAATGGATGGATGTGTGTCGTGAATGTTTGAGATTTCATGAGATGATGGACGAAAAATGAGTGTTAATTTTTATACCTCTAAATCAAAAAACGGAACCCTTATAGGATCACTTTGTTGCCTGTCTGTCTGTCTGTCAAGACCCTTTATCTCGGGAACGCGTAGAGGTTATCGAGTTAAAATTAAAACCATTTACTTAGGTCTACGGTATTATGAAGCTGTGAAAAAAACAAAATTCTAATTTAACGTGTTAAAAAAATGCGACCGTTTATGACGCAAAAAACGTACATTTCGACATTCTCAAGGTAATCAAAATTTATTTCCGTTGACCTAGAACTATGACAATTTGGCAAGTAATATAGTAGTAATACTATAATTACAGGGAAAAGTCTAAAACTATACATTTGTAATTAAATCATATAAATATATAATCTTTATTTTAACGAGCTTTTGTCCGCGAGTTGGTCCGAGTGAATGTCGGTTATCGCGAATTCAGACAAAGTCCCGGATTAAAAAGTATGTGCGTTCCCAGGGTTCAAACTATTTTCATACCAAATTTCATCAAAATCGGTTCAGCCGTTCCATCGTGGCGGCGTAAAGGCGTAACAGACAGAGTTACTTTCTCGTTTATAGTATTAGTTGCTATGGTTATCTACCTACAAATTTGTACAGAACCCTCGGTCAGCGAGTCCGACTCGCACTTGCCCGGTTTTTTTTTTATTGTTCCTACTGTGTAATTAATTAAATACTATGTCTGTTATGTTGTACGTGTTTCTGTTAGAATTAATAATATTAATCTTCAAACCTGTATCAACTTGCATCAGCTAGGTAGCATACATTTAACCAAAGTGGGTTAAGTTTTTACTTATTATTACACTAAGCTTAAGAATGTACTTAGAAATTGATCATAGAATAAATTATGTTCCTTCCCATGCTGCTAAGAAATGCCAATAACGCAATAAACACTTTAAGAGAAGCCACATTAACTGAATAATTTCTTTATAGAAACTATATTTCTGTCATATCTAAATATTGGAGGTTGAATGCTGATACTTTTAATCCCCTACTCAATGGTTGCCACAAGCACTTAGGGGGATTTCCAGGATCATAAAAACTGTAGCAGTATGTATGGCGGCGCATAAACTTCGGTAACAATCAGTTCAGCGAACAGATTTTTAAAAGCGAACGACCCAACGAATTCTTTTGTACTTGATAGGAAAATGTTCTCTGTACTATCTAATAACCAGACTAGGTTAAAAAAATATCTGTTTTATAGTTTTCTCGTAGAAATTGGTTATATAGAGAAAATTCTGTGTTGGTTTACACAACTAACACAATCACTTACCGATAGTGACAGGGAATTATCATTTCCTGCATAGGTACATACCATAGACGTGGTACGTACAGTGAAATGACGTTGGTAGTGAAACTCGGTAGTAATACGAGCATAAAGGATGCGAAAGGAGTCAAAGAGTCTCTTTGAGTCCTTTCGCATCCTTTAATAACTGTAATGGAAAGTACAGCCAACGTGGCCAAACCATGATCGAAGTATAGTGCAGAACTTTTGGGACCAAAAAGTTCCGTGAAATGGCATTCAAAGCATTGTAAAGGTTAGGTACTTACTACAAAGTTCACTAAACTTGCTATGCTAATAGGTACCTACCTATAAGTCTGTTATTCGTTACCTTACCTATATAAAATTTACGTCTGATAAAATTTCCATACAAATCTATTTAAAAATACTACTTAAAACTTAAACTACCTACTTAGATTTTAAAATTTGCATATTCGCCCTAAAGTAAACGTTTGGCTTTTTAGGGCGTCGCCGACTGATCCCTCTCTCGATGTTCTATTAACAGTAGGTATAAGTAGTATGTAAAAGATTGGATAAACTTCAAGAGAGTGTAATTAATTAAATGTTAACAAATTTTACCATGGCCCCAATTCTGAAAAATAACCTGCTTTTTTATAAAACAGTGCAATACTTTCTTGATCAAAATGTATGGAACGGCTGTTTTATTTTTACAGTAGGTCTCATAGTAAAAGTTATAATTTTCATGAGAAGGTACTGTTAAGGTTGCATGTGTTCTGCATGCAGGTTGAAACCTTTAACTAAATGGTTTATGTCGGAACAATCTGGAACCTTCTAGATTAATAAAAGTAGTTTGAATAAAATAGATTAGAATGGTTTATATATTATGTCACGAGGACTGACAGACCCGATTCTGTCAGAGACAGATGTAATATTGTTAGCTTGTCTCAATATGGAGTATCTTTAAAAGTATAATAATCTTTAACTTCTAGTATTTTAGTTCCCGGTACTTACAGTACCTACTACACTTCGTATTAAAGTTTGTCCAATCTTTTACCTGCTACATTGTATGATATTAACGACGGGAACTGGACCAAGTTCCATGAAAATATTATATACAGTTCATTTAACAAAAAATGCTCTACCTTTGAAACTTGTAAACAATAACAAGGTATACAATGTCCATCTTCAGTGCGTAAAAGCCGTAACAAGATGCAATAAATGTCGCAACTTCAGCAGAGTCTAGAACACAAATTAATGTCTGACATTAATTTCCGCTGTTGCTTATCCTCTATGAGGCGAGTTTTCTTGGAGCAATCTCGTTGTAAACCTTGATTGCCAGAGTTGGTTGACATATTTAATTATTCTTACTCGACAGCGGTGATATCTAAATTAATATTTGAAAGAGAAACAAACAATTTTACTGTTAACTTGGAGGAGGTAATCTCGATCCGTCCTGATCCAAATACTAATATTATTTCACTGATAGAAAGATAGGTTATTGACGAGTGCCATACGCATAACATCACTATTATTTTTAAATCAAGTCGAAGAATTATGAACTTATTGACGTCCAAAAGTGCTTTTAATAGTCTAATTAAAATAAATGATTTGACTTTGGCTTTAACTTTATCGACGTGTGTTTGAAATAAAAAAATGTAATATTTTTAAAAAATATTAGTTTTTATTAGTTCTATAAAACTTGAGAATTGCGGACACACCTGCCCGTTATTTATTTATTTATTTATTTATTTTATAGTTAATTAACACGGTACAGTACCACTTACATTAATTAACATAGAAACACTCCATTTAAAAAGACTATACAATGCAAACAAATAGGGTCTTAAACAGTTATTCGCTACTAATCAACATGGAACAGTGGACACTCTGGCATACTGTTTCTCACAGAACATCAGACATACGCGTTTAACTTTACTCCAATCGTCCGCAAACACATCACATTCAGGGTTGGCCGTCAGGAGGGCATTGAGCATCTTTAAGGTACGACACACAGGCGATTGAGCTCTGGCAACCGTTCTGCAAGGCAGTTGTGCGAACAGATTATGTCGGCGACTTTGGCGGTGACCGATGTATTTGTCGGGTACAAATAGTCGACAGAAAAGGTCATGAAGCTCAGGGCAGTCAATACGACCGTGAAGGATCCCACAGGCTACCGTGAGCTGATCAAGGCCTCTTCTTACCTCCAACGAGTTGAGACCCAAAGTCCCTAGGATATAGTTGGTGGGGTACATGTAAGGATAGAAGTTGTAGGTTCTTTTAAAAAGATACCTTAAAAACGTTTTCTGCACTTTCTCGAGCATAAGTGTTTGAGCCGCAGTGTACGGATGCCAGACACAACTACTAGTCTCCAGCTTACTGCGAACTAGAGAGGTGTACAGTAACTTAATTACATGCGGGTTGTGAAAATCATGAGCATTACGCAAAACAAATCCTAAGCGCCTGAAAGATTCTTTCGCAAGGGTGGAGATGTGATCTCTGAAAGTCAGACCACGGTCGAAGGTCACTCCCAGATCCTTAACTTTGGCGACTCTAGCAATTTTTTCGCCACCTAAGGTGTAGTCAAAATGGATTGGTCGTAATCTTCGACCGAATGTCATGACGTAGCACTTGTTTGTGTTAAAAAACAGCTTATTTAGGATGCTCCACTCGTAGATAGCGTCGATATCCCTTTGCAGGAGTTTGCAATCCTCGTCAGTTCTGATTTGAGCAACTAGCTTTAGGTCGTCGGCATATAGCACGCATTTAGCAAACTTAACTTTACTGACAAGGTCATTGATCATAATGAGGAATAAAAGCGGCCCCAAAACGGATCCCTGACTCACGCCCGAGCGAGTGTTATAGGGTTTAGACTCGAAGATGCCATGTCTGACGAATTGTTTGCGATCCCGTAGGTTGTCGGAGAAAAAGTTAAGATAACTGTACGAGAATCCCATGGCCCCTAACTTTGAAAGGAGTATATCGTTATCGACTTTGTCGAACGCTTTCCGAAAGTCAAAATATAGGGCATCGACTTGGCTACCGACGTCCAAACCGCAAGATACATAGTCAGTGTGTATCAGTAGGTTTGTGTTTACGGAACGACCTGGGCGAAAACCGTGCTGGGCATCGGAAAGTAGCACATTAATCTTCTCGTAGATAAGTGAGTGGAGTATGTGCTCAAAAGTCTTGGCTACGGTGGGCAGGATAGCGATGGGTCTGTGTTCCTCTACAGCTTTTTTGTCACTGGTTTTAGGGATCGGGATAACACGTGAGATTTTCCACTGGTCAGGATATACACCGGTCTGGAGGGCCAAGTTAAAGATATGACAGAGAGGGCCCGCCAAGATATCACGACAGCCCTTAATTATAAAGGCAGGAACATTATCAGGGCCGATCGAGCTACAGGGCTTCAGTCTGGCTATGCCCTTATTTACATCCTGAGGGGTTAGGATAGGAAGAGGTATATTCCCGCTCTCATAACTCACATTTAGGTTCGATGGGTCCAACTCTGGTGTGTCGGACAGAAACACACTAGCAAAGTAGCGAGCGAATGCTTCGGCCGCTCTAACACCAGAACTAGTCTCCCCATTGTGCACAACTATGGGTTCGAAACCACCCTTTGATTTGAGGCTAGAAACATGTTGCCAGAACTGACGCGGGTTCACCCGCAAATTATTTTCGGCATGGTTGCAGAACAATCTGTAAGCTTCCTGGGTTCTTACTTTTAGATCCGATCGCAATGCACTAAACTCTGCATATATTAAATCACATCGCGTAATTTTCCACTTATGATGGAGCTTATTTTTATGCTTGGTGTCTTTTATAAGATCAGTGGAAAACCAGATCGGATATCGTCTATTACCAGTGTTCATTCTCTTCTTTTTTGGAATAGATGAGTCAAATAAATTATACAGTATTTTGTAAAACTTACCCGTAGCGGAGCGTGCATCGTTGCAATGAAGAACTTCCAGCCAAGGAGCAGAGCAAATTAGGTCCCTTAGAAGTGTGTAGTCTCCTTTGGCAAAGTTCCAATCCCTGCTTTGATCAATATTGCAGGGGTCTAATGTTTCACTAACCTTAAGCGCTACGGTTGTTACCACGATATATAACGGAGGGTGATACAAATCTATTGGAACCAGCTCCGTTCCTTCGACATGCTCGCAGGTTATTCCGGTACCTACCCGGGCCAACACCACATCTAACTTACTCCCACGCATATTCATCACTTCATTCACGTCTGCCAGATCACAAAAGCTTAAGAAATAACAATAATAATTATTAATATTTACAGATGCACTTTTTAAATTAAGGTCACCTAAAATCAATATAGTTCCATTTAAATTGGACACGATGCTCTCCACCTTGCAAAACCAAGTCATATAATCGCTGTCGGTCGCAGTTGGCTTCATGTAGACAACACAAACTGATATATTAAGCCCAGAAATCGTAACGGCCGCCCATAAGTCTTCACCACAGTCCGTCTCAAGCTCATGACGCCTCTTCACGGCTGCACCAGGACGCGCAGCAAGTAACACCCCACCGCCCGGGGTCATTCGGTCCCTGCGTAGAATTTGCCAATCTCCGCTTGATACCTCTGATTCCTCTACAGAGTCGTCGAAGTTTGTTTCTGTTACGGCTATCAAGTCATGTTCAGAAAGCAGCAAGCTTGATCTCCAAGTAGGCAGCTTGGTTTTGAGACCACGCACATTCTGGTACAGCAAACAAAGTTGAACATTGCGTTTGGTAGAAGCGGTAGCTACCAGGACATCAGGCAGTTGGCTGGGACTCATCGCTACGACCACGAAAGTTGCGACGCCAAGGTTTCACGCCATATATCATACTATCATAAAGCAACGCGGAACACCGGCCGCACGCGTCCGGGGGCGTGCGGCCAGAGTTCCGTGTTGCTCTATGCATACCATGGTTCTATAAAAAGTCCGTGACTCCGGGCGCTAACAAGAAACTTACCTATATGTAAACATATATATTGGGTAGTTGTTACCGCCCGCTTATCTTTAATTAAAATTTTAGGCATATTTTTTAAAGTTGTTTATTTTTAGTTGATCTATGTCAATCACACACAAAAACAACACACACACAAAAACACACACACAAAAAACACACATACACACACACACACACACACACACACACACACATACACATACACATATAAAAATAATTAACTTTGGACATCACAGACCTTCAATGTAGACAAAATTTGCCACTAAGAACATGCAATTTGGTTGTACGTTGTATTTATTCAGGGTCAGTCTGCGTGCTAAGGTGCAGGTACGGTTCTAGATAGTTGCAGTGCGGGAAGGACACTGTTTTCTTACATAGTAATTATGTATACCTACGTGAATTTTAAATTCATATCTGGGTTACGTAACACATAACATAACACACAACAATAACAGCACACACACGCATGCAACATGTTTAGGGTTGCCATATTTGCCAAACCTCGTGTCGGGACGCAAAAAAAAAATATTTACAGGGTGTTTGGTAGATCGATGCAAAGCCGTAACGCGGAGCTAGTATAGACTATTTATAACCATTTGAACAGAACTTTTAGACGAAGTGTGACAATATTTTTTTTAGCAAAATATTTAATGATTTTTTATGACAAGACCCAAAATATTGCAGTTACCTAGTTGCAAATGGTGGCCAGTTTAAAAGATATTTTTTTTAATATTTTTATGGTTTCATGACAAAGATGTCTTAATCATATTTAATTAAATTGCTTACACAATACTTTGTTAATAAATTAAAATGAAAATAAATTATTTATTTTTCAAACTGGCCATTATTAGCAACTAACTGCAATATTTTGGGTTTGCCGTGACCGCGCGAAAAAACGGGACGTAATAGTGCTTTGTCGGGACGTCGGGACAGAGGCCCCAATGACGGTGACAGTCCCGATATATCGGGACGAATGGCAACCCTAAACATGTTATAACATTAGTTATAACATACTCGATCCGCCCTGACTTCGCACGGGTGAAATGTAGATATAAACTACACGTAGAAACCTTCATCTTGATATCTCTATCTATTGCTGAAAACTGCATTAAAATTCGTGGCGTAGGTACCTACTTAGTTTAAAAGATGACAGCGGGAGCAATTTTGTTTTATACTATGTAAAGATAAAGCTATTATTAGGGTAGTGTTCTTTTTTGCTATTACAGTTGGTAAGTATGTTTAAACGTATATTACGTATTTAAAAATCATGATTCGTTGATTCAACTAATTTATCAATAGGTATACAATATCCCTTTTTTTCAAAATAAGTATTTACAATGGGTGCTGGAGAATTTTCTATGCATTGATTAGAATGCATATGCACGCTAACACTTGTAGATTTTATCTCATTCAGTAAAGGTAGAAAAATAAATGAATAATAATAATATGTGGGGACATTTCACACACGGCCATCTGACCCAAAACTAGGGAGACACTGTACTATGGGTGTCAGACAGCTGATATACATACACAAATACATTTTTAAATACATAATTAAATAAACAACACCCAGACACAAGGCAAACACAAGTGCTCATCACACAAATATTTACCCTGGGTGGGAATCGAACCCGCGACACGCTGCACAGCAGTCAATCGCTCAACCACTGCGCCAATCGTGTCGTCATGTAATGGATTAATATATCTTACGTTACCATAAACTTGATCTCACTGTAGTTATAGATTACACAGACCATTTGTCGGCTATACCATTACTCAATATAATGACATGAGTAGATGAGCCTCATTACCACCTTGTTGACTGGTTAATATTTTTACTACGTCAGAGGTAAATTTATAGTACCTACACCTACATTTCGTCCAGTAATATTGACATCCTATTGTAATAGGGTGACCCGGGCTGCTAATAAAAAATCCAGATGAAAATCTCAATGCATGTCTGTGTGATCAGAAAATCGAACCGAGAACAAGTAGACCTCAGATTATGAAACAAAAGGCAGATAGACCGTGCGGAACACTGAGAGTGAAACCACAAAAGCAAATACAAATTCGAAAACGAATACCTACAATTCGCTTCGCGCTGTACTGACACGAGTCAGTACAGCACGAAACGAAGCATTGTTAAAAAAAACTAATACTAATACAAATAAAAATTCAAAAGCGAATACAATCACGAGATTTTAAGTATTCGTTATTGAATTTGTATTTGCTTTTGTGGCTTCACTCGCAGTGTTCCGCACGATCTATCTGCTTTTTGTTTGATAATCTGAGTAGTAGACTATCTGAAGACAAAGCAATAAAATCGCGTAAATCTTAAACACGAGTAATCATTATTATGTTTTTAACAAGCTTACAATCGCTTACCGCTTCCCGTAATAAGTTTCAGTTTGACGTTAAATCGATGAATACCGTTAACGGCCTTTAACATTATTGCTTTGTTCGGTAATAAGTTTTCAAATATATAGGTTTACAGGCCTGTTTGTTGTATAAAGATTTTTTTACAAATTTAAAATTACTTACACAATGTGCATATTCACTGTGCTTAATTGTTTTGGTTTAGGTACTTATGAAGATATGTATTTTTATTAATTCTTGTTTATTTATTTTCTTTTTGTTCAAAGTTTTGCTTGCGTGTACCTAAATAATTATACTTTTTTAAACAATTCTTTAATATAAGTATATATATATAATCTGAATCTCAGAAACGGCTCCAACGATAAATCGACCTTTCATTTTTAAAAAAACACGAAAATAAAAATACCGAGCAAACCTCGGTTGCCCAGGTACCTACTGCTTTTTTAAACATCAAACTGGAGCTATAACATATACAAATCGAAATTACAGGACCATAACCAGACGTTACTTTATACTTAAATAAAAAAAAATACTACATTTGAACTTCCATACGATATGTGCCTTATTTCTATTCTTGGAAGACTGTAAAATGATAGATAGAAAGCTAAAAGATAATACAGTCATGAAAATTGATGACATCGTTAACTTGAGAGCTGAATTTAAAAATAGATAATGTATGAATAGGTACCTACTTGCTTAACAGTAAACGTTGACAGTGACATCTATATACATATGTACTAGCAGGCCTAGCAGACGTTGTCCTGCTACCCGGCTATAGCGCCACCTGCCGGGTCCAATTGTGAATCTAAACCATTCTTGGATCCACTGGAACATACACAAACAAATTCAGCAAAATCGATCCAGCCGTTTAGAAGGAGTTCACTTTCATACACACGCACAGAAGATTTTTATATATAAAATGTATATGTTACGGCTAATATCCGAAGTGCGGCTACACCTAGTTTTAGCCGGCAATATGCGGTTAAACCACGAATATCGATGGGTTAAACCGAGATGTATCCTACGTATCTTCGGTTAGAACTAGGTTTAGGCTTCATCATAGCGGCTAGAAGTAGGTCCGGCCGCACAAACGGAAGAAGACGGTCGACGTCAGAAGCACCCCGAGTTTCGATTTGCTACGGTTCCTTTAAACCCTGCAGACAGAAATTGGAGCCTCGGGGCCCCGTCGAACTGACGTCGACCGTCTTTTTCTGCTCAATGGTTTGCTAAAAAATAACCAAGTCGGGGTGCCCCAAGTCCTGAGCTCGCAGGCTACACCTAAATTTAACCAACTGCTACCGGCTACACCTAGTTCTAGCCAGTTAAAACTAGGTGTAGCCGCACTTCGGGTTTTAGGCGTAACATGATTATATAATACTAGCAGCACAGTATAAGTGTTAGTACTATCGTACTAGCGGACCCAGCAGACGTTGTCCTGCCCTTAAACTAAAAAGTCCTACAACTCGACTGCAGCGACCGGGTCCAATTGTGAATCTAGACCATTCTCGAATCCACTGGAACACACACAAAAAATTTTATCAAAATCGGTAAAGCCGTCTGTGAGGAGTTCACTTTCATACACACGCACAGAAGATTTTTATATATAAGATAAGATATGGTTTTTTACCTTCGTTAGAATTATGTTCTGTAATATATATATAGATTTGACTCTTTTTTATACACTGCTCAGGCTCACATACTGATTCATTGTTTGTTAATATAAGGAGTGGTCGTCTACTGTTTCAACATTTGTAATAATATGTGAACACTGTGTATCTATGTACATATAACTTAGTCTGTCATTCCTTAATCTGTGATACTTTGTACACACTTTCAAATACCTAGTGTTTATAAGCAAGGTACATCGTATTCACGTATAATTATATAATTCCTGTAAATGCAAATATTGTTAACATCGTTTTTAAAAGAGTAAGTATGGAGTTTCTTGCCCATTCTTCTCCATACAAAACTACCTTTTGGAATGGGCACCTAGAATCAATTTTTTTTCTCATTTGACGTTCAAAAGTGCCTTATAATGGTCTAATTGAAATAAATGATTTGACTTTGACTTTGTACCACTTCGCAGCCCACAGGGGTGTTCACTCCTCTGTTAAACCACAGTATCAATTAGGTTTTTATTTTTACATTTTTCTAATAATTTTTAACGCATTTTTTCAGTGCAAGTAATTTAAAAACGTGTACATACCCACCTTAGTGAGTAGTGCAGGTACCAATAAATCAACATATCAGCCTATGGCCACTCACTACTGAACGTAGACCTCCCCCAGAGATTGCCAACCAACCCAGTTTTGGGGAGCTCGGACCCATCCGCTGGCAGCCACCTTCTTCAAATCGTCGGTCCAACGTGCCGCAGAGCACCCCACACTACGCTTGCCCAAACGCGGTCTCCACTCTAAATCGTGTCTGCTCCATCTACCATCTGTCCGTGTGCAGACGTGGCCGGCCCACTTCCACCTTAGCGTGCTGAATCTGATTCAACGCGCAATGTCTGTTACTTTAGGTCTCTGGCGAATTACTTCATTGCGAATTTTATCCACCAGAGAAACCACGAGCTTCGCTCTCTCCACCAATCAATACCCAAATAAAACTAATTAGATACTTACCTAGCTTACGCAAAATACGCGCTGTGACGTGAAGTTGCGGACATCAGCCCGTCATACTACTACTACCAGTTACCTAGCTTTACACTTAATTTTTACACAAGTCACAGAATAACCCCCTACCGGTAAAACTTTTATGTCCGTTCGCCTATCTGTCCGACTCCCACAAATATCTCATAAACTTCACTAGCGACATCGAAATGGGCAGATACACATAAAACGAAGAAACACACGTGAATAAATAAAAAAATAATATGCTATATTAGGCTTTACCAGTGATTTCGTCCGCGTGAGCTTTCAAACCGATCCCTATTTTTGTTTTTAATAAAATATGGCTTGCAGCTTTCAGATATAACGTAACCTTTGTATTAGAAAGAATTTTCAGAATGGGACAAGTAGGTACATAGTTCTAGAGATTAGCCCGTTCAAAGAAAAGCAAAACTCTTCAGCTCTAAAATAATATAATTAGTATATTATCTATTCTAATACAAAAAAGGAAAATATGAAGATAAAGGAATCTTCCTTTGCCTTCATATTTATATTGTTTTACTTTCCTTTTTGTTGTTTTTTAAATCTATTCTGCATAGATCTCACTTGGTGAATTTACATGAAATGAGCTGAATCCCCCTTGGGGGAGACCTGACGGCTCACCTCATCCTGAATTTACCTAATTCACCGAGGGTAAAAAAAACTGAGACTTGTTCGGGGGGTAGCTGTCAGCGAGTGGACGGTAAGTAGACGATTGAGGCGTCTGAATCTCACTCCAAAACGGCCTGTCACGGCTTCGAAATTGACTACGGGTCCTGATAAGCGCGCCTTCAATTTGCTCAAGAGCATTTCAATTGGAACATAGTGCAATGGCGGTCAGTGTTGTTCATTGCCGAGTGCAGAATGTGTCTACATCGCAGTAGCAAAACGCCCAATCGGACGGTTGTGACTCTGCCTCTTCAGGCGACCGGTCCGTCCGGCAGTGTTGTTTCGCTGAAACGATTGCCTACGGTGGCGGCTCTTGCATTTTGTAGGCGAGTATTTCTTTAGAAGAAAAAATTGAGCTTGTTTGCGTGCCCGGGGGAGGCCAACCGATACATTACCGCCATTCATCTCGAACACGTTGTTCCTTTCGCAGACTTTGTTCGCGAGATGCACGGTACTGACTGACTTGCGCTCAGGACAGACATGAATCCCATCGAGAACGTATCGGATGAGCTCAAATGAAGGGGCTAGAAATTCAGTCTCATCAATCATAAAAGAAGTAAAGGCAGTGTTTAGAAAAGTGGGCTGGAATTATCCAAGATACCATAAATGAAAAATCGACCAAGCGGGGTTAACCAAGTATTAATTAAATTTTCACACAAAAATAATTATTTTAAAAATTATTAAATAGATGTTGACAATTATGGTACAGAAAGCGTCATCAACTGCTTACCCCTCACGCATTAAAATTTCTTTAGAAAGGGGAGAAACAGTTGATGACTCTGTCTGTACCAATTTAAAGCTGAGATGTCAAACTTTTAAACGCTTTATTATTTATTAAATTATGTATTTACCGAAAAACACAAATATGTAGAGGGTATGGTATACGTATATATGTGTGTTTAAGGGATGAGTTGACTTGGTAGCTCGCACGCGCGCTCGGTATATATATATAGGTACCTTAGTGGATTCAGTAGTTTTTATCATATAATTTGTTCCCAGAATGGACTCACTTTGAAACCGGGAATGCTGTGCGTCGGTCGTTCCCGAGAGGAGGATGCAGTGACGCCTTGTCTAGCAGTGCCGGGCGCCCCTTTGGTGGCGGATGGCCATCTGACTGGCCTACAGTCGTGGGGGTATGGTTGTGGTTACGAACACGATCTACCATTGGTTTACACTAGCGTGCAGTATCATCAACCGTAAGTAGGCTATCCTCCAATATCTAACTCAATATCACAGCATGGGCACAAGGACATCAAATTAACAATCTTAAATAGAGAAAGGTAAGAAAGGAGGAGTTTGTGGCTAAGTTAAAGCCGTACAGATCGATTGGTCAAAAGTTAAGCTACGCTAACCGCGGTCGGTCTGTGGATGGGTGACCATCCCTTTCATACCGAGTTCCCTCCGTGCCTCGGAAAGCACGTAAAGCCGTTGGTCCCGGCTGTCATTTGTAGATCTTTGGCAGTCGTTATGGGTATAGTCTTACCAAGGGATATCGTGTTACCCAGTAACTGCGTTGTGGAGGTCCAATAGGCAGTCGCTCCATGTAAAAAAGCACTGGTATTCAGCAGCATCCGGTTAGACTGGAAGCCGACCCCAATATACTTGGGAAAAGGCTAGGCAGGTGATTAAATAGAGAAAGGTGTCTCAGGCAGGATAGTTCTGAATTACAAATCACCCGGCTCGGTGGATAGTACAACAGCTAACAAAGCTAAAGGTCATGAATAAACATAATGCCGAAAACAGAAACCAGTAAAAAATTAAAATTAAAAATTTTGAACGTAAACTTTAAACATTCATTTTGTAATTCTATTGACTACCGATATGAAAGAAAGAAATAAATAAAGCTTCAAATCGTTCGAATCTTCCAATTTTTCTACATCTCCTCCACTTTCCAACCGACTTCAAAAAAGGAGGAGGTTATCAATTCTTGTTTTTTTTTTTTTTTTTATGTTTGTTAACTGATTTCTTTGGACTGGGTGAACCGATTTTGATGATTCTTTTTTATTGGAAAGCTAGTGCTTCCCGTGTGGTCCCATTTTAATTTGGTCCAGTTTTGCCAATGGCATCCATGAGAAAACCATATAAGTCTTAAATTTGCATTAAGTATGTGCGCGATTTGTTACGCGATTTCTCCGGCAAACGTGAACCGATTTTGAAAATTATTTTTCTTATGGATAGGGTATGCTTCAGGGGTGGTCCCAAACAAATTTTGTCGAAATTGATTTAGCACTTTTTGAAAAATCAACTAATACCCAAAAATTTTACATAGACGACGTTTTAGTTTCATCAATCTTTGTAGTAGTTAAATTCAATTTCTTCTTAATAGATTTGGATGAGAAGGAGGTACTAAAAAGCGGAAAATAAAAAGCTTTTTACTAAAAAGACAACCGCCTTCAAAAACTAAAAAGTGAAAAATAACTTAAGCACAGAACACACATTGACTTTAGTTTCGGAAGTCGGTGGCAATACAAAACAACAAACAGAACAAAGCCACTGAATTTCGAAACTAAAGTCAATGTGTGTTCTGTGCTAAAGTTATTTTTCACTTTTTAGTTTTTGAAGGCGGTTGTCTTTTTTGTAAAAAACTTTTCTGTCCTTTGAATAAAAAGAACCGTCGTTTTCTTCGATCGACCGCTTTGGTGTTTTTATTATTGTCGTAATAATCGTACAGACAGCGTCATCAACTGCTAACCCCCCGCGCGTTGAAATTTCTTCGTATAGGGGGTTATTTGATGACACTGTCTGTACGTAAGTAAGTATAGGGAATGAATTTCAGTGATTTCGATATGCATTTAAGCATGCTATCCAAAATTGGACACGTAAAAGAAACATTGTACGTTTTTGGATTTTATTACCCCGACTGCAAGGAAAGGGTTATGTTTTTCGCGCCGGTAAAATAAAATATTCTTTATTACCTGATATCTTCCAAACTACTGAACGGATATATTTCTTTAGGGTATCGTTAGATTCGTCTCATTAGTCCAAGTGTTCTTAGATACGTGACGAAAAAAAATAAATTAACGTGGCAGCTGGGAAATGCCATTGTTTGCGATGTCGATTGCAAACAATGGCATTTCCCAGCCGTCGATGCGATTGTCGCTTTGACGTAATTGAAAAATAAATATTATTAGGTAAGTATGTACCTAGGTAGGTACCTATTTATAACATTTATTAATATCTAATTATTTCGTGATGTAACTTAATATTACTTTATTTTAAATTAATCAAGGTTTGTATAGTCGGTAATAAATAATCTACTTATAATTATATTTAAAATTATACTGATTTCATTCACCAAATAAATTTGTCAATTTCTACATATTTTTTCATTAAACGAAACGTGAGTATTGTTATAATTTCTACCTAATAAAAGTAGTATTAAACAAAGTCGCTTCCCGCCTTCAGTCCCTCAGTCGCTTTGATCTTTTGAATTTAATGCGGCTTTATGATCGATTCAAGAAGGTATAGACGTATAGTTTGATATTGTTTTGTGTTAATTTGTTGAAATATAACGATAATTGATCAGGATGTTAGGAGAAAAATCAAGCACGGCAACCGTGCGAAGCCGAAGCCGTGTTGCTAGTTTTATATAATAATAATAATAATAAAAATATTTTTTATAGGTGTTATTAAACTTCGCGCTTTATTACCCTACCTGTGCACGAATAAGACAAAGAATCAAAAATTTTTTAATTAATACTTTTTTACATCGATACTAATCTTATCGATACTTGTTATTCAGAGTATTGATATTTAAGAGTAGCAAGTATGACTCGCGCTAGAGAGAGCGGCTGCTGCTCGATTCCTCAAACTTATAAATTGATCGACTAATACTCGTAAACTTGTGAAGCCTACTTAGCTGTGATAGTTTTCCTTTGAATTTCGTTATATATGTATATTCGTCTACCGTCATTTTTTTCACATATCCAAAAACATAAATGGTTTTTGGATATGTGAAAAAAATCCGGTCCGGACCGAGGGGACACTTGACTCCAACAAAAAATAGCACTTTTGCAAACCCTTAATATTCTAAAAAGACCTTATTAACGACACCACATATTATGGGGTAGACTAGAAAAAAAATAACCATTCCCACTAATAGTACCTACGTGTAGAGGAGGTACCCAAATATTTTTCAACATTTTATTTTAACACTTTGTCGCCGTGACTAATATTTATATTCATGCTAAATTACAGCTTTCCATTTCCAATAATCTTTGAGCTATATAGCAGACCGACGGACGGACGGACACGGCGAAACTATAAAGGGTTCCATGTTGACTTCGAAACTCTAAAAAACACGTAATAGTAAAGATACACCAGAATTGCAACAGGATAGACCGCTTACGTAACTAAATTTATAACTGAAAAGTATCAAATAAAAAAATAAATAAAAAAATAAAAACTCGACTGCGTCGGGACCCATTAAAATCTTCGGTTCAAATCTTCCCTTTAATGGGTCCTGACTGATCAAATCGCTATTGGCGTGGTTTTCATTTCAATGGTATAGTTATTCAACATTACTAAACTTATTTATTTCTTTTCAGTTTTTACATAAAGTTCACTTTTGAGCGGTCAAAACGTGATTCCCCGATTGGTTTTGTATGGCAATTTATACTTATTATTACTATTTTTTTTATACTGTATTAGTAAGAACAAAGTTCTTAATAATTAATTACGATCTAACGAAGACTAATAAGCAATTTAACTCTAACTTCATATGTTACGCGATAGATTATGTTAAAACTAAAAATAATGTCCATTTGGACTTTTACACAACTCCGTAGCACTTTCTTAGAATTTGATATAATTTGTAGAAACACTATGTTCAAGTGTTATAATTATGTATAGCACAGCATTGTTACTATTATTCACTCACTTTGTACACTACACTAATTCAAATGGTTTAGTTATTTTTAGCCCACGCACTAAGTCTGTGTTGTCTAGTAGCTTGATTGCCTCCACATTCACATGTCGGTGAAGTCCGTGTTCGTGGGCTTCAGCAAATTTGTGGTTAATGGTGGTGACGGATTCTATTTTAAGGTCACGGTGAAGGTCGTCATTTCTTATGTACCAAGGTGCGTGGACAGCATCCCTGTGTACTTTATGTTGGGATAATTGTATTATTTTGACGTTGATTTATACTTGTGACATCACTGTCTTGAAGGTAATCATTTGCCGATTCAATTGGCTAACTATTTATTGCCCGCGACTTCGTCCGCGTGATTTTCGATTATCTGTGGGGTTTTATTTTTATTTGATAAGCTCGTGGCTAAGTAAAAAGCGTACAAATCGATCGGTCAAAGGTTAAGCTACGCTAGCCGCGGTCGGTCTGCGGATGGGTGACCATCCAATTTCTTACCGAGTTTCCTCGGAAAGCACGTAAAGCCGTTGGTCCCGACTGTCATTCGTAGATCTTTGGCAGTTGGTAGTCAGAAGCCAGAAAGTCTGATAACCAGTCTTACCAAAGGCTGCGTAAATATATAATACTAGCTTATGCCCGCGACTTCGTTCCCGTGGAAGTCGTAAAAAATTAAGAACTACTTTAGTACTCAATAGCAATTATAAATTTTACTGACAGACAGTGTACAGCTTGGTCTAGAAGCACGTAACTTTGCTAAGGAAAGATGTTTGAAAATTTCCGAGCTAAAGAAGACGAAAGTTTGTATGGAAATTTGTCTTTTATGCCGATAGGAAATTCTGTTGTGCTCACGGTTAATGATCTAAAAAAAGCTGACTCTTTACTAAAAAAAGTTATCATATAATTGTTTTTTTTCTACAGTTTAAGGTAAATACAGAGTACGTATATTGTATGTTTTTTTTTTGTGCTAATCTGCAATCAGTTTTTGGTAGCTGCGAGTGGTTAGACTCGCCGCAAGTACATTTGGATGATTTTCAAGTCGCTTTTGATATTTTTGTGATGAAGCCTTAATTTCCTCTTTTCAACCGACTTCAAAAAAGGAGGAGGTTATCAATTCGTCTGTATTTCTTTTTTAGGTTGTCAATTCGTCTGTTTTTTTTTTTTTTTTTTTATGTTTGTTACCTGATTTCTCGGGACTGGGTGAACCGATTTTGATGATTCTTTTTTTATTTGGAAGCTAGTGCTTCCCATGTGGTCCCATTTTAATTTGGTCCAGTTCTGACAATGGCATCCATGAGAAAACCGTATAAGTCTTAAATTTGCATTAAGTATGTGCGCGATTTGTACGCGATTTCTCAGGCAAACGTAAACCGATTTTGAAAATTCTTTTTTTTATTAATAGATAGGGTACGCTTCAGGGGTGCTCCCATATAAATTTTATCGAAATTGATTCAGCACTTTTTGAAAAATCAACAAATACCCAAAAATTTTACATAGACGACGTTTTAGTTTCATCAATCTTTGTAGTAGTAACTTTCAATCTCTTCTTAATAGATTTGAATGAGAAGGAGGTACTAAAAAGCGGAAAATAAAAAGCTTTTTACAAAAAAGACAACCGCCTTCAAAAAGTGAAAAATAACTTTAGCACAGAACACACATTGACTTTGGTTTCGGAACGCGGTGGCAATACAAAACAACAAACAGAACAAAGCCACTGAATTTCGAAACTAAAGTCAATGTGTGTTCTGTGCTAAAGTTATTTTTCACTTTTTGAAGGCGGTTGTCTTTTTTGTAAAAAGCTTTTATAGTGGTCATGTTTAGATGTGTGTGGATTTCGGAGTTGGTAATAAACCACGGAACTTGCGCTATTGTTCTTAATATTGCGTTCTGCATTCTTTGCAATATTGCGATGTTTGTATTGCTTGCACTGCCCCAAAGCTGAATGCCATATGTCCAAGTTGGTTTTAGTATGGACTTGTAAATTAGGAGCTTGTTATCTGTAGATAACTTGCTATTGCGATTCAGCATCCAGTAGAGTTTTCTGTGCCGAATATTGAGTTCTTCTCTCTTGCTTTTGATATGCTGGTTCAATGTCCGGTGGCGATCCAAATGTATGCCCAGATATCTTACACAGTCTTAGTGTGGTAATGTAGACTTTTCAAGGCATACAGGGGGGCAGTTTTCTCTCCGCAGTGTGAAAGTGACCTGCACCGACTTTATTGTGTTGGCTTTAATTTTCCATTTTTAGAGCCACTCTATGATAGCATCTAGGCCTTGTTGGAGCTGCTTTGTGGCCAGCTCAGGCTGTTTATTACTCGCCATTATGGCTGTGTCGTCGGCATAAGTAGCAATCATGACTCCATCCACCTGTGGTAGATCCGAGGTGTATAAGGTATACAAAGTCGGTCCCAACACCGAGCCTTGAGGCACGCCTGCTCCTATGTTGTAGAATTTGGAGTTGGATTCAGAAGAATGTATAGTAGCTGTGTGGAAGACTTGTTTTTATCTTACAGAGAAGACCCTCGTGCCAGACCCTGTCGAATGCCTGCTGGATGTCAGATGAACAGTATTTTTTTTCCTCTAGTGATTTTCGTATTTTCTCAACTACCCTATGTGTACCTGTTCAATAGTGGCATGTTGCTGCCTAAATCCAAATTGATGGTTTGGGATGGTATTATTGTTTTCTAGTTGAGGCATAATTCGATGAAGAATCAATTTCTCACAGACTTTTGACAAGATGGGTAAAAGGCTGATGGGCCTATACTGACTACCTAGGTGACTTGATTTGCTGGTTTCCCTGCCTTGTGTATCATGAGAATTTGCGACACCTTCCTAAGGTCCGGAAAGTATTGAACCCTTAGTGTATACCATTATACAACATGGTTAGGAAAACTACTGCCTTTCTTGGAAGTTCTCTCAAGATTTCCTTTGTAATGAGGTCATAACCAGGCGCCTTTTTATCTTTCAAGCCAATTATAGTCCTGCAAACTTCTCTTACTGTAACCGGTGCAGGTGGGAGCAACATTTGCATAAACTCAAAATCATTTATTTCAATTAAACCATTTACAGGTACTTTTGAATTGTCAGAGTCAGTCAGTCAGAAAGTTGAAGCTAGTTGCTCGTTCCAAACAGTAGGTTTCTATGGAGAAGAACGAGCAAGAAACTCCATGAACAACACTCTTTTAAAATCAATAATATGTTACGAATTTCGGTTACATCATTCATATTGAATCTAGGGTACAATGTGAGAACAATGTAACAAGTCGTGTACGTTAAAAGAGGTTTAGATAAAAATATAATCATAATAAACAATTCAAAGTAAATTTAGAATAACCGAGGCAGCTAAGAGATGACCAGTCCCAACTAACGGCGGGCGCCCGTTCACGAACATGACGCACGGATAGGCATCATTTGGCTCAACCATTTTGACGGGAACCGAATGATCAAACACGCGCTCCACCGTCAGCGAGACATTCCAGTGAGCATGACATACTCCCAACCGCCAGGGCACATTCAAGTCAATGAAAGACATACCTCGTAAATGGTAGCTTTAAATAACATAGTGCTCACATGTATGTGCTATTAATAGTTATATAATACTAACACATTGAGTTTATACAATGCAAAGATAATGTAGATCTATATCTTCAGCAGCTCCAAAAATAATTAAAAATGCTAATCAATTAACCTATGAACCCTTATGGCTGTGGAGCTAGACCAGCATCCAGCCAAGCATTTTTATCAGAGATGTACTCACCCAATGTATAATATGCTCGGCTGCATAGTGTGCGTTTTATACAGGGTAATTTAAAAAATACCCAAAACCACTTAATCCTGACTTCGTATCATCACCCTGAACAAAATTTGTTCTACGACTTTTCAAAATTCGAAACATTTTTTTCCATACAAAAAATATAAACACACTTTAAATTTTGCATATTATTTTTTCTGACTCGGCCGGTGGACTGCGCGGCTAGATCAAACAGCGTTTGCTCCAGTATAGGTACGAATTCCGCCCAGATGTTCAAGGTCATTGACCCTAGGACCTCACGCTTGTGCCTATACATTAGCCTACCTACTACCTACATCATATTCGCTATCATATGGGTGCGCGCGCGCGTATTATTCGTAAATTTTACAGACTTCAAATAAACAAAAACAAATTGTTTTTGGCTACGTTATTTAGTTTAGGTCAAAGTCGTAGAACAAATGTTATTCAGGGTGATGATGCGAAGTCCAGAATAAGAGGTTTTGGGTATTTTTTAAATTTCCCTGTATAAGACTTAAATTTTGTCTCATTTAGTTGAACAATGTGGGAAAGTATTTTATTGTAACATTTTAAACAGTACCCCATGAAAGAAGTATCTACTTTAGCCAGTCTGAAACTCGGTTGAACTACTTGGTCCCTATTTCTAGTGTTATAATTATGTCTTGCACCTCTTTTACTAAAAAGATGCAGATTTTTTCTAGCGTACATTATGTTTTCATAGATGTATTGACAAGGTACCGTCATTATGTTAATTTCCTTAAACAGTTCCCTTAGAGAATCGCGCATACGGAGATTATAAATGGCTCTGATAGCTCTTTTCTGCAGAATAAAAATAGACTCGATGTCTGCAGCTCGTCCCCAAAGTAAAATGCCGTAAGACATCTGACATTATACTATGAAAGTAACTAAAGTAGAGCAATCTCGCGGTATCCACATAAAATTGCCTCCAATAAATTGCCGGAATATCCAGTAAATTGCCGGATTTTTCTGACAGCATATGCTGCCGAGCTTAGCCGTCCAGCGAGAGCTGTTAAATGAGGACCCCATTGTAGCCTTGAGTCGAGCGTGATCCCCAGGAAAACAGTTTTTTCAACGAATTCCAGCTTCTCATTATACAATACTATGTCACAGTCATCACTTTTGACATTTGGACATAGGCTGGGTTAAAATAGATTCGACCTCTATTTCAGATTGTGTCACTAGCGTAATTGATAGGTGATCTGCAAATAGGTTTGCCTTTTCTTGCGATGTGCGGGCCCAGCCATTGTTGTTTCTCAGCGGAGGTTTTGCCAGCTGTTGTCTGTCATACGATTTTGTGAATTTCCACAGTGAATAATCAGTGGCTGCAGAGGGTGTAAGCGATTCAAGTTGAGTCTCAAGACTCTTATCGTGCCAGGTCTGTAGAAACTCCATTAAACGTGACGACTGCCTGTTAAAATTTTATTCGATGCCAGTCTGCTTAGTTGCCAGATTCGGCGCAACCTCAGTCTTTCTAAGACCGCTTTTCTTATTTCAAGAGGGTAGTTATTTATTCGCTTTTTAGGATCCAACACAGGTGTGCTCCTCCAGCATGCTACCTGAATGAGGTTTGTTATGAATTTCGTTGTGTTTTCAATTTCATCAGGTGTCTTAAAAGCACCATTCAGCTTAATATTCTCATCAATGTATTCCTTGAACGAATTCCAGTCTGTTTTCTTGTTATACAGCCTTTCTGGGCTTTCGTGTTCTATTTTTGTTTGCTTCGTTTGCTCGTTCTTCTCCATAGAGACCTACCTACGTTTTGGAACGAGCAACTAGCTTCAACTTTCTGTCTAACTGACCGACTCCTTGACAATTCAAAAGTGCCTGTAAATGGTTTAATTGAAATAAATGCTTTGACTTTGACTTTGACTTTGGCTTTATAACCTCCGTGCTTAGAGTGAGCAGTACTGGCGTGTGGTCCGACGAGCTGTCGTAACAGGACTCGCACCTCACATAGTGACTAGAAAAGCCTTTCATAATGTAGAAGTCGAGTAGATCTGGTATTTTAGAAGTATCCGCTGGCCAGTATGTGGGTTCACACGTGGAAGCTGTAGATAATTTATTAGCTTCTATGCTATGCTTTAGTTGTCTTCCTCTGGTGATAGTTAGTCTAGAGCCCCAGTACGTGTTTTTGGAGTTCCAGTCTCCGCCCGCTACAAACCGATTACCGAGAGTCTCAAAGAAGTCTGTATACATTTCTTTGGATATGTTATGTCTCGGAGGACTGAGGAGACATTGAAACTGCCATTTCTGTCTTCGACTGCTATTGACGTAGCCTGGATGTGGCAGGTTTTATATTCAGGCATTATGTAGTGTTTCAGTGATTTTCGGACAATAATCGCAGTGCCAGCATGTCCCGCCCCGTCCGGATGTAAAGTGATATAATACTCATAATTCTTAAATTTAAGATTTGAGGCAGGGGTGCAATGAGCTTCAGATATCAACAATAGGTCCAAATTTTGTTGAGTCATCAGTATTTCCGTGACATTTTTGTTTGGGGTCAGTCCATTTATGTTCCATGTCGCCATACGAAATGCAATCATTTGGATAATTTGTCTACGAGTTGTGTTATGAGCATCATTAGGGTACTCATTTGTTGAAGGATTAGATCAAATTCTCAGTCTGTTTAATCAGTATCTGTTCCAAGTTCAAAAGTGGTTGTGAGTTAGTTATTTCATGGGTTGATTCTTTTTTGTTTCGTGTGACATCACTGTACTTTCTTGCTGTGTTTTCAGTATTTTCAACTGTCTTATCAGTTAGCCCTGGTTTATCTTTTGCCTTTTCAGTTGTAGGGTTTTGCGTTTGATAGTTTCTTGCTGTTGGATATGTTGTCTTTGAACGTCTTAGAAAGATTTCCCTGTATATTTATTCACAGCCTTTGTAATTCGCGGGGTGTGAACCGTTGCATAGGGCACACTGAGCAGGTGTTGTGCGGTCCCGTTTTTGGCATTCTGATGTTTTATGTGACTGTCCACATTTAACGCAACGATATGGGCGCATACAATAATTTTTTGTGTGCCCGTACTGCTGGCATCTTTGGCATTGGACTATCGATTCACGCTTCCTCCTCCTCCTCTATGACGACTGACTGATGGTATATGTATTTCAGTTCTTTCAGAGCTTTGTTATTTGGTCCAGGTGCAAGATTCACAAAAAATGTGGAAGTTGGTTTTTTTGTCAGGTCCGAACTTTGCATTGATGATTTCTCCAGTGATTGTGTTTCCTGTAGCTTCAATGTCTTCTCTGATAGCGGACATTGGAGTTGTTGGATGCAGGTTTCTTATTACCACTCTGAAGCACCTCTGGTCTTTTCTATAAAAGGTGTGACCAATCAACCCATTTTCTCGCACTACTTTTATAATTTGATTATAGCTTTCAATGTCTAAGCTACTTATTCTCATCTGGCTTCGGTTGACAATTTTGAAAGTAAACTGGTTCCTTTCAACAACAGTTTCAAGTAGTTCAGTGAGCTTATTGACGTCTTCTATACCATATAAAACTAGTGGTGGTGGTTTTGGTGGGTCGTTTGTCTTTGGGTAAAGCACTGGGTTCAGTAAGATCGATTGTTAGACCCGTGAATCTATTTGAGGTTTTGACGTTTTCGGGAGAGGGACTGATTGAGATTTTTTGTCTCTTTGGATTTTTAGTTACAGGAACTCTTTGCCAGGTTGGAGGACAAATTGGCGTGGTCTCCATATCTGTATCGGGTGTCAGTGGTTCGTTATCGGAAGTAGAACGGGCTCCGATTTGTTGGTTACTCCCCAAGGAAGAGGATCTTGGTCTCATAAACAAGCCTGGATGGAAGGCTTGCTGGACAAGCTTTCTGCTACTGCTGCTATTGCTGCCAGGTACATTTACCAACACAGGGGCCTGGTCGCCTACCCCTGTGCGGTCTTCGGTAACATATTTCACACTCGCAGGCCCGGGTACCTGCAAGCGCCGGGGGTTAGCCGGATCGCATGACATCGTATTCTCGTTATCGGACATTTTCATAAAAGGGGGTTGGGAGTATAAGCATGATGCTTCCCCAAGGCAACATGACCACACTTTTAGAAGGGATTTAGTCCCTCTTGGCTAGTGGCAGCCGAGGAACAGGTTAATTGACCGCCGCCTGTGGCGTTGCTGTTCATTTGGCACCCAGGGGGCACGTACAAGGTGGGTGTGATGGCTGAGATGGTCAAGCCTGCGGACGCGAACAGCATTTCCCCCCAATTGTATGATTTAAAAACGATTTGTTCTTCGTCGTTTTATTTAAATATACTGTATGTAAATATACTTTTATATATAGGTATATACGTAAACAACAAATGTTGATATTCCTAACCTAAAAGTGTTTGAAAAGAAGAAAAAAACGTTAAGGAAGCTTAGCTATATATTTATACAACCTGTCTGTAACTACGGCAACACTACAAAAACCGTCAGTTAAAGTGTACAGAAAGTCAGAACTGGTGACGCGAGAGCAAGCGACGTACAGTTGACCGTGGGAAAAGCATGGTCCTGAGATCGACAACCGCAGCATTCAGTGTGGCAAACACCGACCGACCTGAGACTTGTTTATAGTCATGCCAAAGCACACGCTCACAGAGAACTGAACACGCTTGAATTGGAAGGGATAATTGTGGGAAATTAGTGGTATACTTGGTATAGACACTCTCGCCAACGCCACCACCTGTCACAATTTCAGCTTCGATGATCTTCTGCAGACAGATGACTTCGAGCCGGTGGAGAATTCTTGAACACGTGAATTGCCGCCAAGCTGAGCGTGCATATTGATGGTCAAGCGCGATTTATAAACGTGACCATAGAATTGATCGTTTCAAAGATGCATTTACCTCGTCAGCCATAGTTACTCGCGCCACCACAGGCAGCGTCTGCCGGAAATCGCCACCGGGAATACCCATCATGTCTGTCAGGCATTGCTCTCTTAATCGATGGGAATTTTAAACACGGCGTCCGCTGTTTTACCCCAAAAAAACAGTGCAGCGCAATTTTAACTTGCCTCCTGACCTCTGCAAGAATACCAGTGGTAATTGATGTTTTACCTGTGCAACCAGGAGCATTATTTGTTCTGCAATTGCTCTGAGGTGAACACGCAGACGTGGTTATTTACGATAGTACTCATTGCACCTGGATCGTAATTGGTTTCGGCGGTGTTTTGCCGATTTCCACGATTTTGATGTGCCAGTAACTTAAATTCGACCACTGGAATGCCGCCGATCTAAACGACCACGTTTTGAAGAGAAGTTAGAAAATTTTTTAGAATACGTTTAGCATTGTGTTCAATGTCACCTTTAGTAGTTGATCTCAAAACTCGCAGACTTTGGATAGATTATGCCGATATTTCTCCCACAAAAGTCCTGGGTTTGCAATTTCACAAAACAAACAAATAAATGTCTCACGATTGGGAATTTTCAAAATTTTTTGAGTGTTTCTCATCGCCACACTATATTATCAAAATCATTTTGTAATCCTTTAGTTTAATGTATTAAAAATTACATGTAATTCTTCTGCAGCATATTGAAATAATATTTATTTTGAGTTGAGTTTTCAAACATGACATGTGTCAAAAATTTAATTTAAATCAAAAGCTCTAAGAAGTATTGATATCAACTTTGATGCAAATCACCAACAAAATAACTTTCTACCCCTTTTTAACCCTGTTAAGCGATGATTTTCAATAAAATACGAAACACGTCTTCCATCAATTCTGTTAAAGAATTTTTATGCAAAGTTTCAAGTGGGGGCAAGGTTTGTATGGGACAAATCACGTTGTCCCATACAAACCTTGCCCCCGTTTTCCACCCCCTTTTGGATTGAATTTTGAAAAATCCTTCCTTAGTGGATGCCTTCGTCATATGAGGAATACGTGTACGAAATTTCAATTTTCTAGCCTTAAGGGTTTGGCTTGTGCGTTGATACATCAGTCAATCACCTTTGCCTTTTATATATTTAGATGACCCCTCCCTCCTGCACACCTCACAAAGCATTACTGTCGTCATAATATAATGTTGGGAGCGGATATGAGGTCTTTCTAATGTACATAATGGTTTACCAACTTTTTTATTTTATTTTCAACGCGATTCTGTCTGCGGTATTAAGTTAAATTTAACATTACAAATTGTGTTTATTTAATTCGTTTTTTTTTATTAATAATGTAAATTGGGCTGGACACATTTACCGCATGTCAGACGATCATTGGGCCAAACGCATGACCCAATGGGTCTCTTTACATGGCAAGCGACATCGCGGCAGGCCCAGGCGGAGGTGGCGGGATGACACTTTTGACAAAGACTGGTCTGAAATAGCCCTTGACAGAGAGAAGTGGAAGGAGAGTAGAGAGGCATTTGCCCTGCAGTGGGAAAAGACAGGCTGAAAAAAAAAATGAAAATGAATATGTTCAGGAGTTGTCCCTTCGCTTGATAGATGGCGTTGGCGTCGAATTAGATCTCGCTATGGTTTCGTTACCGCGCCACACGTATACAAGCCAGAGCTCCGATTCAAAGTTAGATTCAACGTTTCAATCATTCAATGTTTAGTTATTACTTATTTTTGAAAAGAACGAACTTTTAAAGTTCGATCTTGTATGACTCGTGAGGGTTTTTATTAGGTTTATATCAAGGAAAGGAGTACAATACATGGTTTATATTTTACGTTCTTAACTAAAGAAGTGGTGTATAGAGATACATTTTGACATGAAAGTACTTAATAGTACCTAAGTACTTAATAAGAAAACCGAAGTGATTTAACAAAAAGCTTTTTACAAAAAAGACAACCGCCTTCAAAAAATGAAAAATAACTTTAGCACAGAACACACATTGACTTTAGTTTCGAAATTCCAGTGGTTTTGTTCTGTTTGTTGTTTTGTATTGCCACCGACTTCCGAAACTAAAGTCAATGTGTGTTCTGTGCTAAATTTATTTTTCACTTTTTAGTTTTTGAAGGCGGTTGTCTTTTTTGTAAAAAGCTTTTTATTTTCCGCTTTTTAGGAAGAGATTGAAAGTTAACTACTACAAAGATTGATGAAACTATAACGTTGTCTATGTAAAACTTTTGGGTATTTGTTGATTTTTCAAAAAGTGCTGAATCAATTTCGATAAAATTTATATGGGACCACCCCTGAAGCATACCCTATAAATAAAAAAATTTCAAAATCGGTTTACGTTTGCCGGAGAAATCGCGTAACAAATCGCGCACATACTTAATGCAAATTTAAGACTTATACGGTTTTCTCATGGATGCCATTGTCAGAACTGGACTAAATTAAAATGGGACCACACGGGAAGCACTAGCTTTCAAATAAAAAAAGAATCATCAAAATCGGCTCACCTAGTCCAAAGAAATCAGGTAACAAACATAAGAAAAAAAAGAAAAAAAAAATATATACAGACGAATTGATAACCTCCTCCTTTTTTGAAGTCGGTTGAAAAACAAACGATAAGTTGTCAAGTCATAATTCCATACCAACGCTCGTACGTGATTATGTTGTTATAACAATTCCCCAGATATTTAGGATTTGGGACATACATTTATTATCTCGTGGTTTATAATTTATATCTATTATCTAGGTATATAAGTAATAATAAAAAAAGAAACTTTGTTGAGAAATGAGTTCAATAAAGACGTCTTAAATAACTTACTTGCAAATGATAAAAAAGCGTATTTACAAACATTTTTACCAAAATCTTTTCGGAAGGCAGTTGTTTGTTTTTTAACATTGCGTTGTATGAAAAAAAATGTTTTTCAGTCGTGCTCGTGTTTACGATATACGGACCGGAAAAGAATACTCTTAACTTTTATTTTTTACCTGACTGCCGAAGAAGAAAGGTTTTATTTTTCGAATGATGTATGTATGTCGTGTTGCTCTGTAGCCTGGTTTTTACAGATTTTAACATAATGTTAGCGGCTAGTCATCGCCTCTAGTGCAAAGAAAATTTAATAAAATAATTATAATTACTTCCCATTGTCCCCGTACGCTGTCCGTGTTAACTAATTTTACCGAATATTGTGTGAAGTCAGAACTTGGGGCACCCCGACTCGGACAGGTGACTTCCTTGACCGGGTCTCATTGGAATCAGCAAAAATGACTAAATTGAAAGCCGTGAAATAAAATATTGATAAAATCTATTTAGAGATAATATAAAATATTTGGTCTGAAATTAATTTCAAAGGCGTTTAATCCTTTGTATTTTATTTTCTTAACAGTCCGCTGTCCCTGTTGCCCGTATGTAATTTGGTATGTAAGTACATATCACGTCATACAATTTTCTTACCGTTGTCCCCCACAACGGTAAGGAAATTTTATGATGTGCTGTTGTCCCCGTGACGGGGACACAGATAGAGGATCCCCTCTGTCTGTGTCCCCATCACGGAAAGACATCCTAGTGATACTACCTCGTAACATACGTCATGATTCATGTTTTGATTTATTATAGACTAGTGTTTGCCCGCGACTTCGTCTGCGAGAATGTCGGTTATCGCAGTCGCTTATTAAAAAGTAGCCGATGTCCTTGCCCGGCGTTCAAGCTATATTAATACCTATGTCCTTCCCCAAAGCTATTTTCATACCAAATTTCATCAAACTCGGTTCAGCCGTTTCATCGTGAAAACATAACAGACAATTACTTTCGCATTTATAATATTAAGTATGGAAGTATTGATTCAAAATGAATCGGGACTGGGTTTCACATCGGATTCTTCACATATCGACATTCTGTTCAGCGAGAATTCAAACGTTCGTTGCGCTCTTCTTCTGTCTCTTCATGCCGTACTCCAGCAATTCTTTCTCTCTCACTTTCTAACTGATTATGAATATTTTGTTGTGTACGTGTTCGGGACAATGTATGATAATCTCGATCTGCAGTTAGTCGCGCATCACGTTCATCACTCGTTTCAAAAGACCTGTTAGTAGATGTGCGAATACGCTGAGAACTCAAGCGTGATTCTGTATCGGTATACGTTTCCGATTCGCGAGACAATGCATGTCGCTCACGATCAGCGGTCAGTCGCGCATGACGTGCCGCACTTGTCTCTAGAGACCTAGAAGCAGATCCGTAGAAACGCTGAGAACTCAAGCGCAATTCTCTATCTGTGAACGTCTCCGACTCGCGAGACAATGCATGACGTTCACGATCAGCGGTCAGTCGCGCATCATATTCTTCACTTCACTGGTCTCTAGAGACCTGGATGTAGATGCGTAAATACGCTGAGAACGCAGGCGTGCTTCGCGATCTGAAGAGGTTTCCACGGAGCGAGCAGCATCAAGCCTCTCCTGACGCTCTTCGGTAGATTCTTGGGATCTTATGATCCTTAATCTTTTAGCTCCTTTGGAACATTGGGAAAGATTAAACCTCCTTCTAAGCATGGTTATAGTTTTATTGTGAAGATACCTGTGCCCAAACTACACCTGTAAATGACACGTTACAAGTGTCTTTAAATAGTTCACAAGAACATTTTTACACTTGTATTCGTGATTTTGTTCATCAAAAAATCCTTTGCAAGTTCCAACTTGTAGAAAATCATGACAAATCCTGAGAGTGTCCGGCGACTCTCCATTCCGTGTTACAAGTTTACAAGTTTCGCGCTTGGTACTGCAATCAATTTCTAAATATGATTTTCTATTTCGAAATGTGGTAAAGAGATTCAAGTGAAGAATAAAATATTAGAATAGCGCAACCGGAGAATTGACTACAGTCATAATTATGGACATGTCCTTTGAATGTATAAGTGCTAACAGACAGAGGGAGACAGCATCATATGCTAGAAGCACTTAGGAGTACAGAATTCTCTTTCTGACATGTAGCGCTGTCTCTCTCTGTTCGGCGGACGGTTCGATCGTCTGTTAGCACTTTAACGCTCATGCCTATGTTCAAATTTTTGAGCTATGAGCGTTACACGTCATTAAAATTTTTGGGTAGGCATTTAGAAAGAAATTCAAACAGAAACAACGTCCTGTCAACCAAATTAATATTAACTGCCTGTATTGTTTGTTTAACTGCGTCATCGGTCTCGTGGTCGCAAGCGCGACTGCTGAGCGTTTGGTTCTGAGTTCGATTCCCAGATCGGAGATTGTTATTGTATTTTTCCGGATTTCTCAGTAGGAGCCCGGAGTTTGGAAGTTGGCGGTAAAATACCCCCGTGTCTTGGAAAGCACGTTGGGCCTGCGCCTGATCTCTCTCCGGTCGTCGAAGTCGGATTGCCGTCCCATCGGGTTATAAGAGTGAGGGAAGAGGGAGTGCACCTGTGTTTGTGCACACACTTGTGCACTCTCATATCTCCTGCTTACCTGGTTAGTCTCCATTGAGATTGGCTACTACGACCGAAATACGGTCGGAAGAATTATTTTAAATTGCTCTAAGGTTTGTTGGAACCGGAGTTCAGTACTTACCATGCCGTTTCTGACATATATGGTGTAACAAAATGTAATGTATGCAATGCAGTCCATAGTATCGTAGCAGCCATCAATGCCTACGCTAAATGACCGAATAATATGCAACAGGTAGTACAGGAGTTTCACATGCTGAAAGGAATGCCAATTATTTGTGGCTGTGTAGATAGAATTTATACTTTGATAGAAATTGATGCCCCGCGGACCGAAAGTTTCATCATTCTTATGCTAATTATCAAGGCAATAGTTTTAAACCCTTTACACGTATCCTTATCTTGAAAACTACTGAACCCATTTTGATGAAATTTTTCCCTGGCAGCAGTAAAGAAAATACCCGTACGTTCTCAATACATGAACACATTATGCAATCTGAAATGTAAAACTGCATTATTGAAGAAAAGTTTCTTGGGTATTGCTCCCAAAGTGTAAAACAAATTACCAGATGTAATTAAATGTATGCCAGTACAAAAGTTTAAAACTGCCTTACTGCTACATAAAAAATGTTATTATACTATAGACGAATTTTTTAATGACAAATTTAATTAATAACCTACTTGTGAAGTGTGTACTTGTGTAGTGTAAGTAAAATACTTGTGAAAAATATTTCATACTTAAACTATTTTTAAATTTTCTTAAACTATGTTTATATTTGTATGTCATTTGGCAAAACATAGCGCACTATGTACCTACTATTTATAAGATCTATTTAATGTAATTACCTATGTTATACAAATAAATGATTCTGATTCTGATTCCCTGTTTCCTAAGGTAAAGTAAATGTAAAGCATTTCTTTTTGTAAAATATCCGAATAATACTTTTAGAGAAATGCGTGGACATACACACAAACATACCTACACCTATAAAAAATTTAACCAGCTTAAAAAAAAGGACGACAACTAAACACGCGTGCATGTATTTTATTTATATTTGTTTAGAAGCCCTAATACCTATCATATGTGAATGTATAGTAGTTCCAATAATAATACATACATGAAGGAACCGGATATCTATGCATACATATGTGTTGAATTGATAACCTCCTTTTTTTAAAGCAGGTTAAAACATACAAAAAATTACGGGATAACAATTATGGCGGCATACTTTTTTAATTTTAAAACTTACAAGTAGAATCTACAAGCGTTCAATTTTACAAGCGCTGTAGATTTTTTTTGATAAACGCAATTTACATGAACTTGTAAAAACTTGTTTGTAAATTGTAACTTGTGAACGTGTAGACTTGTAAGTTTTGATACAGGGCACAGATCAATTAAAATCTGAATCTGAATGACTGCTCCCCTGCGTTACCGGGTAGGCTACCGTGTCACGAAGATAAATGGAAAAGCAAATTAAACACTCAAATAACATAAACCCGAAGGCATATTTATTTGATAAAATAAAAAATAAATGGTAGTTTTGGCCAGTAGAGTCAAATTTTCAATGATATACCATCGTCATAAAAAATCAGTCCTAAACTGTTACCGCCTTCACCGCGTCGAGGTACCCCCTCCCAGCTTATGTTACTTTGTAATATACAGTGAAATTTGTGATAGCTTTGATTTCCACATCAGAAAATGCCAATCAGACCGAACAACTTTTGCTAAGACGGCATTCCTATATGTGTTATGGTGTAGCTGGGCTCTTGCGAGTTCCACATCAGATGTTCCAGATCTTCAAATTTATTTTCTCAGCAGAAAATGCTCATCACGTGGAACAATTTTTGCTATGGTACTAGCATAAATTGTTCCACGTGATGAGCATTTTTTTAAGGCACTAATGCCTTAGGCATAAAGGTACAAAACTGGACCTAAGTCCACCTTTGTACCTTTGTGCATTTATAAATAAATACTGTCTATACATAGGAAAGAGTGTCTAGGTTTTCAAATTACAACCGTTCAATGACCTTTTTAAATCCGATTTCAGCTTCGACTACACCGTAACGTACGTAACTATAATATATTACAACATTCGATCCATCAATTAGTTGAATTAGTTGAGCTCTGTATTGGGTAAAATGGGTTTTGTGGTGACTAAAGTCCGCGTTAACCAGCCTAGACATAATATCGGTACATCTAAGTATACCTATATTATTAGTAAGTAGGTATATTGATGACCTATTAGCAACCGAAATATTCAACCACTCAACTCAACGACTTCAACGACTCGACTACGACTACTACAGAATAGATAGTTGTACTATCTATTCTGTTACAATCTCCCTCGGTCAACACCAAGGTGAAGTGAACTGTCATCTGTCCGTCTGCTTTGTCAATCCCTAGCTTCGCGACGGATGACATCTCACTTCACCTAGGTTTTCACCGAGGGAGATTGTAACAGAATAGCACCAACTATAATTGTATGAACATTTTAGATCAACTTAAATTGACAGCTCTTAATAAAAGAGACATATGTTAATCATATGTCTCTTTCTTGTTTTATTGGAGAAAAAGAGATATTAAATAGCTTAAAATTAATTTAGTTCGTGCACAACAGAATTGGCACCAGTGTTACTTTCGTATTTATAATATAAGAATGGATAGTAAGCTACCAGCGGTAAGGGTTAAAGGGAGAGAAACCTCCAAACAATGCGAGCCGTGCCTTTTTTTTTGTTGCGCGGTGGAAGTCTTCATTGACTTCCTCCATCGGGCATGCCGGACTCATGCTCTTACCGGTTAAAACCACCGCGGTGTGCCACCTCTGCCTATGGCCGAAAAGTACTTACTGCCTACTAAAACAAGTTCTTGATCAAGCCGCCTAACGACAGCCTCCTTATATATTCGACCATATTGTTTCATTATATTGAATTAAAATAGAAATTAAATATTACGATGCATTGGCTTCTCATAATTTCTAGTACTAGCTCTTTTATTGTACATCGATTTAACATCCATTTACTGTTTTCTGTTGTGCTCAATAACTAGGATTTAAAAATATAAAGTGTTAAACAACTTTTGTCGCTGACCGTACATAGGTACCATCTTCGCCGTACCCGCTATCACAAGTTACGCGGAATATTACGGTAGCACAGTTAAATATGATCTATTCTGTTAGGCATTGGTATTATTACATACACTATGTTCATCTTTAGAAGCCCACTGCTGGGTATAGGTCCCCCGCAAGGGGGGTCCAGCCGTAACCGTAATCACAATACGTGTAATGGTAGGTACTCAGAAGGACGCTACTGGCCATCCTCTGGTCAACATCCCTCTGTCGCCTTCGAAGACACCCACGTGTAGAAAGGGTGTGTAATATATGGCATAATAACAGATAGTATAATATCACTTGAAATAACGTTCACATGATATAATTTTTATATGCTATAAAAACAAATAACCTAATTTCATGTGATCTAATGTTATATTTCATATAAACTTCTTTTGTTCTAATAACATTTAGTATAAAGTTCATTTCATATAATTTTCAATTTGTATATTGCTCCTTTTATATAACGTTCTGTTGTTCATTTACCTAATAGTGATATTAACTAAATTTCAGTCAAAATTCTGTAATGAATAAGTAAATATCAGTAATAATAGTAGTAGTAGTAGTGTAGTAATAGTTTTATAGAATTTCGTTTCACATTAATTTTTAGCATGCAGCGTGCAAGCAAGCATGCAGCGTTCAGGCAAGCATGCAGCATGCAAGCAAGCATGCATCATGCAAGCAAGCATGTATCATGCAAGCGAGCATGCAACATGTAGCATGCATGTTTTCTGTCACGGCTCCGGCGTTGCGCGGCTTCGCCGGACCCACGCGCTCTTATCGTCGCAGATGGTATTGTCGCAGATGGTATTCTCGCTCACCGCAGCAGCTTCGGCTTGCGGCGGCGAGCTTTTTAACCACCTGCTCCTCAGCCCGCGGGCCGCCATGCCCCTCCGCGCCTACGCGGATTTAAATTACCCTCTAGGAGTAGGGCAGACAAGACTACGTGGAGTCGGTTTCGCAGCGATTCGTTTCTGTCATTAACTTTTGTAGCACAACATATTGACTTTGACGGCCGCTGCCGCGGCACGCTGGATCCGCTCGCTCGCCTTCGCGCGTTAATGGTCACTGTTCTAACCTAACCTAACCCAAATTATTCAATAACTAAATTATGCTAAACGTTACATAAAGATTTCGAATATTATAGTAACTGAATATTATACTATATGAATATTAGTTCAAATGTGCATTATAGAAAATGTTCATTATACCATATAAAATTAGGTAAAATGAAATTATATCAATAATTCATTATATCATTTCATCGTTTTAATAAAAAAAAGTATGTTAAATGTAATTATATCATATGATCTTTAGAGCTTTTGTTATTATTTCAAACGTTACACACCCGTGTAGACATGGGGTGGTGCTATTCGCGGCCAGTACAGTACGATTCAAACTTAATGGCGGCTCTGAACACAAGGCGAGTGGCTGCGCAGTAACACGTGACAGCGGGGGTGAGGGGCGGGGTACTGCGCAGCCAACCGCTCACTTCACAGCCGCCATTAAGTTTGAATCGAACTGTACCACATGGTAAATGTGTGTAAAAACGTAAACGATGTTATACAAGGTGGGGACGACGATACGACCAAAAATTAAAATACTGGATACTAGTTCATAAGAATATTTTGAAACTATCAAAGAAATCCTAAAAACGAAATTTAAAAAAAATCAGATATACTAAAGAGCATATAAATGTAACCAAAATAAAACACCATATAAAATATTGGTTTTCTAACTTGTGCGAAGAGCGGCAACTTGTGGCGTCATAATTTAATATTATTATTTTATGCTTAATAAAAACAATTACACCAAATTACCAAATCTTACCATGATCCTTTTTAGTGCTATTGCCATCCATCATTGAATAGCATAATACAGGGTGGGGCCCTGTATTATGCTATTCAATGACAATTTTAGGAGAAAATATTTGATAAATTCACACATAACCAATCTTTAATAGCCAGAACTAGCATTTTCCCAACTGCCTATGCTAGGGTCCGCTTACAGTCTAACCGGATACAGCTGAATACCAGTATTTTGCATGAAGCGACTGCCGGTCAGACCTCCACAACCCAGTTATTGGGTAACACGATACGCCATTGTAAGACTGGTTGTCAGACTTTCTGGCTTCTAACTGCCCTTATGAACCTAACTGTCCAATCAGCAGACACAATAGTATATCTGCCACACTCAGAAACGCCACTTAATAATAATTAATGATTAACTTTAATTGACCTGCATATCTCAACACATGTCAACAACATTTAAATTTTCTCTGTAAGTCATAAATCTTTTATGCTGGTCGCTTAAAGTAAATGATGGATTATTATTAAGTGACGTTTCTGAGTACAGAAGTATGGTTTCAGGAGTCATGTCAACTGTCACTGACTGTCAAAGATCTACGAATGACAGCCGGGGTCAACGTGCTTTTCGGGGCACGGAGGGTTTCCGATATGAAATATCTGGTCATCCATCCTCTCCACCACACTTGATAAACCATAACCTATCTATCTATCTATCGATTTTGAGGACGAAATACTTCTTTTGCTGTTAATTCGAAGACGTCAACGAAAAAGGAAACGTCGAATTAGAGTCTTAATGGGTCTATTCTATATGGGTCCACGAGAAATTCCAATTTTTTACTAAATATCTTCTTTTACGACGAGATGACAAGAAATCCTTCAATTATTTTAGAATGTCCATAGCGTCAATCAATAAATCGATGTCGAAGTCGTTCATTTTTGCGAAAAGAATTACGTCCTGTCTCTCAGTCTATGCGCTTCCGCGATATAGAGCCTCGATCGAGCGTCAACGACAGTCGGCGACCGTTGCCGATCGGTGTTGGCGATCGTCGTCGACAGTCGGCAACAGCCTGTCGCGGCACAGTGTCGCAGGTGTGTAAGAAGAGCTCTTAGCTCCTCAGTTCACAAATAAAATTGTTATTTATACTTTAAGAAGGCAATCATAATCCACCTCTATTTTGCAGATGGTTACTTCATAACGTTCCGTTAATACGGCTCATTGTAAAGGAAAATTTGACTATGCTTTTTGAAGCAAAACGTGCCTACATACTGTCTAAGTGGCTCAACATGACCCGTGTAATACGACCCGAACCATTCCCTCCAACTGAAAAGCCTATGGAGATGCTGAAATTGGATAAAGAGCTTGCAAGGCTGAGGGGACATATCTTAGACATTCGGGACTTCCTCTACGATGGCATTCATCACAGGTATAAGACGAAGCTATATGAAATACTGAGACAAAAGATATTCGATAAGAATCATTTGATGATGATGAAGATGACTGAACTGCCGATATTGTTTCCATTTATAAACGAAAGACTGACGACGCCTCTTGGGGACGAAAATATGTTTATAGATGATGCTCTGGATCACGAAAGCGATGCATCTTATGAAGACGACCGTTAGATAATGTTTCCAAACGTTTTCTAAAAAATAACATGATATTTTTCCAAGCGTTATGAATATGTAAGCATATAGTTAATTCAATTCAATTCGTAAATTTTGTGGTATTTTATAATAAATAAATTTAACTTTATTTTTTTTAATTGAAAACTATACATCAAATAAATACAATTGCAGTGTCTGTTTGTAACGTCAAAAGAACTGCTTTTTACTGAATATGAAATGCATAATGAAAGTAAATACGGTACTGATATTACAAAACTTTTTTTTTGTTTTTTTTTTAGCCTTGCTGCCTGTTTGTTCCGGCTGATCTTTGTAACTTAAATTTTGACGGGACTCACTGGCAGATAGCTGATATTATAAGGAGTAAATAAGGCTACTTATATTTTAGAAAATAAAATAGGGTTCCGTCCAAAACAAATATAAACCCCGGTGATACCTAACCTACAATCACGCGGACGAAGTCGCGGGCATCAGCTAGTAAGTTATAAAATCTATAATACTTAATATTACAAAGCTGAAGAGTTTGTTTGTTTGTTTGGTTGAACGCGCTAATCTCAGGATATACTGGCTCGAATTGACAAATTATTTTTGTGTTGGATAGGCCATTTATCGAGGAAGGCTATAGACCCATGCGAAGCCGGGCCGGGTCGCTAGTCAAAGAGGTCATAAAAGCAAAGATACCTATCAAAACATCAAATAAATTTAGCAACAAAAGAGTTGTTTTGTCATCATTGTAAAATAACAAATAATTTGAGGATTCAATGCATCGGGAAATATGAGAGTGGTAGAGAAATAGTGAGCCAAAGTTTCGGTGCTGGGACTCAGAAAATCAATACACACCATTAGCCAACACTTTATTTAAAAAAAAAACCTTGGAAAACCGATTCATTTTCAATTAAATTAGTTGTTTGGTTATAAATAAATAAATAAATAGGTAGTCAATTGAATGGACAAATAAGTGACGTCTGAGCACTTATTATTGTAAAGTCACGAGCAAAAACACGTAAACAGTTTGGTCTCATTCTAAACTAATTTCCTCCTAAACTATTGATTGAAATGTTATGGGGTTATGAATAGGGTCTTTTTGATCCCAAACTACTATATAATAGGTTTTATCTTTAAGTTGAAATAGTTATTTCACGAGAAAATTGCTTTTGAATTTTGCAATCTGTATATACATATTTATGCTCGTGGCTGTACAGAGGCCAGCACATTAAGTTACCCCAATCTGTCTAAGTTCTTTGATAGTTTTTCAACTTTGTAACAAAAGAATAATGTTCACATTCAATTGGAAAAAAAATAAAGTTTAATGTGCTGGCCTGGCGTGTTTCTTTTTGCTAGCCTATTCTACCCTACTCCTGGGGAAATGGTGTTACTTACGGATAATCAAAAATTAAGTAGTTATTACGTAAGCACCTAGATTATAAGTGCTCAGCATTAGTAGCAATATTTTTAATGACCAGACAGGGTGATAAATAATTCAATTTCCATTTATAAAATTACTCCATATGAACTTGTATGAAAAGTGTGTAAGCAGGTACGTTGCGTAGGTATATGTGTGTATGTATGCATGTACTAACTGGTGTATGTGTATGATGCACGTAAGTACTTACATTAAATTATTACTATACGTAGTTATATGAATGTAAAAATGTTGAATAAAGGTACGCTGAAAAATCATATTTTTTTAAAACGGGTAAGTAGGTAATAGAAAACTAGGGCGTAAAATAAACAATGCTAATATTTTTATATTTATTTATTTGGTTGCTAATGTTTCAGATATTTGGAGTAAATGTTATAATTTTGCTATAATGCATCACTATTTCTATTACAAAGAGAGATTGATTATTATTTAACGCTTTACTTGCGTTGTAAGAATATGAGTAGGTATACATTAATTGGATTACTATTTTGATTATATGCGAATTATTGATTATATTAAAAAACACTATTATCATACCAATCATGAAAAATAAATAAATAAAACTAAATTTTAATTTTATTATTAATAGTCGAAAGCAAAACGCACTTTCCGCAGACAGTCTTTTTCGAAAACAGAAAATTTCGAAATAATCTCGTAAATGTAATAAAATTAAATTGACAAATTATTTTGTAATAAATAAACAGGTACCACCCGCCCCTGCTCCCCACTTGTTAGTTGTTGTCAAACAAGTCTCCCAAAGCATTTAATGCTTCTTATGAAAGATTCTTACAATCTAAACGCTTATATTATCATTTACATTCCTTGACTAATTCTGGCATGCATGCGAAACAAAATATGCCTAATAAAATTATATTTACAAAGTTTACTTCTTCAAAACAATTACTAAGGAAAATTACTTAAATAAACTAAAAAGTACCTACCTACCAAGAGTCTGCGCCCGAACTAGTTTAGTTTTAATAGGGAGTGTGACTTACTTTATCAAGTTGTTCAACCTTCAAATAAAGACTTTTTATGCAGCAACAACTCACCTAGATATTTACTTAAATGAAACAGGTTAAGATAAATTTAACCTGATTACTTTTTGATAAATCAATGGAAAATGAAATGTACCCAATTATAATAAATGGATATTATCAAACACTTTGAAATTATAGGAAAGACAAAACATCTGAAAAATAATACTGTCTATGAAACTAATCACTATTGAAATATAAAAAAATACCCTCACTTAAATTGAAATCTTTGGTATGATTTAAAAGTGAAATAACGTTAATATTATGAATCGTTATGATATTAACTATATGATTAAGAAGCTCTTGTACAGGTGTTGTCTGTTTAAGAGCAGCCTGGTCTGCGGTACATGCGCATCTCGCTTGTGGCAACGGCGATCCACTCGTTGCGCACCGCGTCAAACCAGGTCAGGCCGAGGGTGTACTTTCCGTTGATGTTCACGTGCTGGCAGTGAGAGAACCACCATCCTCCTTCGTAGTTTCCGGCGCAGTGAGTGTTAGAAATATCACGGTCACGATCGATAGCCGAGAATTCCATATGGTTTTGATACTCAAATGCATCGCTAGCATTTCCCTGGAATCCACCGACTTCCAGTACGAAACCGCCATCGGCACTACCGACGTAGAAGTGCTCATATTCTGCGTACCAGTATCCGCCATAGATGTCGCTCATGTCAATACGCATGGAGGAGCAGTTGTCAGCCGTCATTAAGTGCATGGATTCCAAGCCGAGCCAGTATTCAGAGGATGGGTCGCCAAAGCCGTGGACGTATTCTGAAAATTTCCTGTTGAACTCTACGGAGCCGTTGAATCGGCGCTGAATGAGAGTGCTACCATTGATGCACCAAGTGTCGAAAGGATCCTGTCCGGGATGGATGAGATAAACGCCCGCGGGGCCGGAGATGCTGGAGCAATCTCTTGGAAGCTGGTTGACAAGATCCTCGTATTCACGTTGCACGGGTTGCAGTTCCTTAACTTCACCCATCAGTTCCGGAAGCGGAATGGTTTCTTCGGTTTGGTTGACATCTCGGTTGGCCTCGCTCTGTACCAAAAAAAAATGATTGTTAGGTACTGTCATATTTTTAGTGTTCACCAGTGAATTAAGTTTTAACTAGCATTAACTAAGTAAGCTACGATGTTCATGAAATTATACACTATCTACGCTACATAGAATTTCATTGATTTTCCATTCAGATATTGATTTACGTGACCTTCTTGTCTAGATAATTGATCAAATCAAGAATCAAGTTCAATTGCGAAAACGGTCAGCTAAATCGATTTTATGTAGTCTTTAATTCAATATTTAAGTTTTAATTTCAATATTCAAGATTACACTTAATCGATTTACCAGCCTACATTCGACCTATATTAGGGCTTAAACTTATGAACAGTTTAGTAAATAATAAACTAGTAGAGTAAATCAACTACGTCAGTCTGCATTCCGATGCGGCTTCCAAGTGCTCTGTTTGCTAGAACGTGCCAAAACTATCTAGGTGAACTAAGCTACGAAATAAGACTTAATTTTATGAAGTACGTGCTTTAGTCTATGCTTTTGGATAAGCAAGTGGAAAGGAAAATTCTTTAAAAATAGTTTCGAGGTGCAAAATTGTTTAGAAACAATAATTCTCATTTTGATTAAATTTGACCCTACAATCAAAATTTGACGACAAAAGTAGGTCGAATCGTTCCACCGTTGATCTGAAATAGAGTGTTATCCTACCTTTAAAATGTGGTCATTGAGCCGGTAGAAGTGCTGGCGGGATCTGGCCTCAAGTTCCTCAACGGAGTCGTTGATCTTCTTCATGGCAAGACGATCCATTTCAGCCCGGTCCATGGCATTGCTTACGCTGACAGCAATAGCCTTTACCGATTGACGAAGATTCTCTTGGTCTTCCTTGAAGTACGATGAAGCAGCATTCAGCTAAACAAATTAAAAAAAAATTATGTATAAAATGATAATACTAGAACTATTATAACTATGTAGGTATTTATAATATGAGTGATCTCTCGGGGAGGTCTACGTTGAGCAGTGGACGGCAATAGGCTTATATGATGATGATGTATAAAATGAAAACATCTGGGATATACAGTATGGGGACTACATATTATATGCAATAAATTATACGACATACTTGTTATCGCCTTTTCTGACGATGTACAAAAATTTATCGAAATCGGTAAAGTAATTAGGTCAAAAAGTAGAATTTTAATTTTGAACAACTTTAAACTCTCTGTAGAATTGGATCACTAGGTCAATGACTCAATGAACTTAAATCCTCTAACACTGAAAAGCGACGCTGCCACGTAGTGCAAAACTGCAAACTATCACGACGCTGTTACGTACCTATTTTAGTTATTTGCAAAATTCGCTCCGGGGTACATGTCTTAACAGTGTTTACTTTAACTGAATATATTAAAAAAAAATATTCAAAATTAAACTTTTTTAATTTTCGAATTTTAATTTAATATTTAATTTTGCTAGACTTCTGTGAACTAGTAATACTTGAGGTTTCATTTATTGCATAGAAGAGAGTTCCATATTGTATACCTAATAAATCAGTGCAGTAAGTACGATCCAGTACAAGTTATCAGTACACACAGTTACAGATAGTTATATAATTTTATTAAAACATGTTAATTAACATTCTGTTGTTAATTGTCAGTTTAATTAAACTTCAACAATCGTATCGCATCGATACCAGTAAAGTTCCCAAGTATTATTGTTTGCCTCCTGTTAACATATTAGTTTGTTAGTAATGTATGGACAGATAACATATAACAATAGTCTTACCTGAGCGAAATTAACGTCCAACTTAGATATCTCCTTTCTGAATTCAGGGATAGTTTTATCAGCTTTGTTTTCAATACTCTCTACGTCTTCGCGGAGCTCCAGAATGGAGGCATGGACCTTGTCAAAATCGGATACTTTCTGTGTGGTATTCTTCAAATGGTCGCCAAGAACTTTGTGCTCCAGTTCAAGAAAGTCGACTCGGGCTGAGAGGAGGTTCCAGTTCGGTTCTTCGAAGCGGTCCATGCGGCGTTGAACATCGAGGATCTGTGTCTGAAGGCTTTGTTGAAGCTCGTCGAGCTGATCTTGGCTGCGAGCCAGTCGCGAGATTTGAGCGTGGACCATCTTGTTGTGGCGGTACTTATGGTTGTGCTCAGGTGTCAGGGTTCCAGCACGGTTCTCATGAGGCTCCAGGAGAATATCATTTTCCAGATTCATTTCAGCGACTTGTTTGGCTTTTACCTGCGTCAACGAAAAAATTATGATCAGTAATGACGTAAAAGAATTCTACAGCACCTTTGAAAATAACCCAATACAAATTTTACCGATTGCCTAACGTTGTCAACGTCAAGATTATTATTTATTAACTTGTTAACTACTCAACCGCTTCAGGCTCGTGTCTTTGATAAATATTTAATCACTAATTAATTCATTAGCAGTGAGTCTATTGTGAGAACAATTGATTTCACCGCCACAAATATACCACGAGTAAGCAGTTTGACAATACTGCCACTTTTATAGTACCTATCTACATGTTTTATATCAATGATATTATAATATTTGAATCCCTGCTAACATTTTAAAGAAAATAAAAACAGATAAACAAACAACACCGACGAGGCTTTTTCGTTGAAACATATTAAATTGACTCGTTGAGAGTAACCCGGTGAAGTGTTCATGCAATAAACTTCCAAATAAAGTAGAAATAAAATAGTCTACGTAGAATTATCTACATGTCGCTAAAGAATTACTTGTGAAAATTGCATTCAGTTCAATCACGAAATGTTGGCATTAGGTACTTCATTTATAATAATATTATCGTCCAGAATATATTATAAAGAACAGCAGTGTTACCTACCTATCATTTCGTCATGTAGCCGATTATTTTGATTTGTCAATATTGTATTGTCTTTTGATCGATTACGTCGCATTTTAGTAAACATTTTAGTTGTAAGTAAGTAATATAAATATGAAGTTAAATTAAATATGGAAAGGAGTAGAAGTTGCGATTATTATAAAGCTGTTTATAAAACTTTCATAAAGCCAAGATCTTGAAGAAGGGGCAGAGACTGACAAGGCACATATTGTGATCATATTTCGCTTCGCACAGTGCGTCATGGTCCTTCTGTTTACGCCTACTCTGTGGAAGCGGTAGGTGGTAGGCTTACAAAGGCCCGTTCACGAGCAAAACTCGTTGGCTGGGGCGGTGTTTGTGGTTGAATAATACAAGTACTCCATCAGATTTCTAAGGTACAGGTAAACACCCGATTATTACGCTATGCTGCGACGGGTTTTAGAGCCTGTCTGTGGTTAGTTTCCGAGAACTTAAAACCCTATTAATACACATGCTTTATGTACCTTCGTAAGTACGTGTTCGTGTGTTACTCTATAAGGACACTGTTCATAAATATTGTACAAGTATTTCATAATTTTATGCGAATAGGTACACCTGGCATGGCAATTAATTAAGTTGAAACTTTTTTTTTTATTATTTGTGAAGTTTTAAAAATAAATACAGTTAAGTAAGCTACCTATTAGAAGAGATAATGCCTTTATTAAATAAAATCTTAGAGGATATTAACCCTTAGAACTAATTTCTATGGAACTTTTATTCCACACATGTTCCTTGAATAACTTCTACATAACAAGTAAATATTCCGCAAACCTATTATATAGAGTCTAGTTTAACTTGTGTTGCCATTTCTATAAATGGGGTAAGTACATAATAATGTTGTGATCAACCCCGTAAGGTGATTTATTGATGCGCTAAGCACGTTAACTCATCAACGTCTAGTTTCAATTAAACTCCCCACTAACGAATTAGAGGGCTGCCGGCACTGGTAACATGCATCCGTGAACAAAATCACTTTGAATGACTCGCACGAACATAGCAATATTACCTATTCAGTGTGTCAAGTCACTCACAAATATTTATTTTAGGATATTTCGCCTTGTAATACACTTTCCTCCTAACAAAAACATGCATGAAAAATTCAGAGAGAACAGGTAAAATTGTAAAGGAGATGGAATGGCAGACAAAAAGGGAGAGACAGAATGCTAATGAAGATTGTGACGGGTTGCGATGCGGCAACAGCGACGCGACGCCCAGAATATTCATACCGTTCGACCAAGTTTTTTCTTCACTGATTTTCACGTGACTCTTAAAGTTGAGCTCTTAAAGCCTATATTGTAGTTTCTGCCATTTTACATGAACATACCTGCTATTAGACTCCGCTCGTAACGAAAGATTTCGCATGCAAAACTTCACGAGAATATTCAAACTCCGCGTAGGCCGTACACAACTCCACAGTAGGGTACCTTTAGCTTTGCATTCACTAATGTTTACCATCGTGCGAAAGAATAAGGTCATGAGAAAATGTTAGAGATTTTTGCCATGTTGGTGTAAAACCCGAATTCAGTTGCAAAGAACTTTTTGAACAGAACTTCTCACAGCTTTATAATTAACACGAGCTTTATGTATGAGTGTTTGCATTTAAAATATTAAATTAAATAAGAAATTTTGTTTTCTGTTTTCAGTCAAAATGCCAATAAAAACTCTTTGATCACTAAGTAAACTTCAGAACGAAAGAGTTTCTGTTGCTCTCAACTCTTTTGACTCGCGTTGAATTAAGTTTTCTTATGAATGCACTCACTTCGTAATATAAGGGAACTTACTATGTACCTATGGAAAGTTTTGAACAATTTGTGAGTGAATACAATAAACTTTTGAGATGAATAAGTAATGCAATTTAAATTGAGTGGCCGTAGCCATCTGCTCAGCATATTCGGTGCGTGTAATTAACGTGGACCGCCAGAACTGGTTTCACCGAGGAGGTTATCTCAATCCTGGCGGCGCGCCTGTCCATTGCGTCGATATTGTACGAAGGTCTGTTTATTCAGGTACTATTTCGTTACTCCTTCAACGTTTTCTTAGTTAATTTCGTTAGAAAGTTCTAGACGACACATACCCTGGAGGATATACCAAAGTTTTATTACTTCTCTGCTCAATGCTCGTCCATTTTGTTTGACGACATGGGCTAGACGGAATATTTTGTTATACCTGCATTGTTTAACAGCTATTATAAAAAAATATAATCTTTGTTTCTTAATTAATTATGACGTACTGTTCCTACATTAATTATTATGTTATTGTTTTTCTTTTTCTGAGACTTGGCTGAGTTATAATGAAGTAGTGCCATAGCAGTGCAGTGCAGTGCCTTGTGCCATTTTGTGGCTCATTAATTTATAGCCAGAGGAGGGCATTTTTTGTTAATAATCACACAGGCAGACACGTTACCTGTTGGTAAGCGATGTAGGCACATTTCCGCACTGTTTTTATGTAGGTTATTATGGTGCTCACGTTGTTATTGAAAGCTGCTACCGAACTACACTTTGGGCATAAATTAATAACGGCCTATTTTAGTGATCGGCTGGTAGGCAGGATAATGGAAACCTTCTCACTTATGGATGCAGACACCTGGTGTGGCCTCGCCGGCCGGACTACCTTCCTACTTTGTATGTTGAGCACATTATGAAATAGCAGATGGAATAAAGGTCAATTTTAGTTGTAAGTATAAACAGTTTATATAAAGTAAATATTAAAGTTGTTTTACACTACTAAAACGTTATTAATAGGTCACAACCTATGTAGGTATTAATTTAGTTTTTGATTAGATTAATTAATAAATAAGAATACAAATTGTTAAATTTATTTGACAATTCATAATTCAGAATCGAAAGCAAATGAAAAAAACCGGACAAGTGCGAGTCAGACTCGCTCACCGAGGGTTCCGTACAAATGTGTAGGTACATATCCATACTAATACTATAAATGAGAAAGTAACTATATCTGTTACGCTTCCACGATGAAACGGCTGAACTGATTTTGATACAATTTGGTATGAAAATACCTTGAACCCTGGGAAAGCACATAGGGTACTTTTTAATCTGGGAATTCGTCTTTGACATTTACACGAACCAAATCGTGGACAAAAGCTTGTTATAAATAAAGAAATATTTTTTATAAAAAAAAAAAAAAAAGAAAAATCATTTAATTCAGACTATTATTGTCCATATTTTGTTAGATATATGATTCCCCATTCCATATTTTATGATTTAATTAAAAATGTATAGTTTTCAGAATTTTCCCTGTATTTATAGTATAAGACGATATTACTTGCCAAATTTCATAGTTCTAGGTCAACGGAAAGTACCTATACATTTGGATTCCCTTGAGAGTGTCCAAATGTACGTTTTTTGAGACATAAACGGCCGTATTTTTTTTTTCACATAAACTTAGAAGTTATTTTTTTTCACAGCTGCAAGGGACCGTGGTCTTAAGTATTTGGTTTTTAATTTCAACTCGATACGTCTACGCCGTTCCCGAGATAAAGGGTCGTATCAGGCAGACAGACAGACAGACGGACAACAAAGTGATCCTAAAAGGGTTCCGTTTTTTTCCTTTTGAGGTACGGAACCCTAAAAGTACCTCTCTCTCAAACATTCATCGTGAAGATAATTCGAAGTACCTAGGTACCTTCACAAGTTCGCATTAAACATAACATTCAGGGTCTCAGTTCGTAAGACGCCTGCGGTAAGGCAAAAGTGGTGAAAACTTTGTCAGACTATAATGTTCTGCTATTAAATAAACATTCACAGCTAGTGCTGAATATTCACATTTGGAGTGTGTATATTTTGTTCCACAGTATTTTTATACTACACAAGCTCTAGACGTGAAATTTTGGCTGTAAAATAAAACGGTCATAAAAAAAAATGTATTTTTTTTTAGTTCAATTGGTTGACTGATAGCGATAAAAAATAAAAAACGAGAGTGATTATTATAAAACGTTTGGGGGCCGTTTTACCATGCCGTCGTACTATGTGCGGAACCCTACACTGAACAGTTTGACAAGCATTTGGAAGAAATGGTTATATTATATCAGGGAGAAAATAAACCATACAATCTTGGGCGGAACTAGATTGTATGTTTTATTTTCACTCTTTCTTTCATTTCAATTTGACAGATCATTCATATTTTGTGATTTTCTTGTTCGACGCTGAAGACGAAGCGTCGTTTGTGATGTACTTTTTTATTTTATCTTTTTTTTCTTCTCGTCTTTTATACTCGTATTGTGAGAAAATAATCTGGTACTTATTCTAGCGTGAAATATTTACTTAGGTTCCAAAACGAAATGCAGGTAATTTTTGTTATTTTCAAGATTTCATTATACTTACCTACCCTAATTGTAGGGCACTTATCAAAAAACCATTTTTCTTGAGATGTAGGTAGGTATAGGTACCTACTACTAGGTACTACTACATAAAACGCAGGTGAATTGTTTATGAACCCATCCCACAATCTTCTAGACATGTTGGAAGGGCAATATGGGTAGTTCGCGATTTCAATATTCTTGATATTATTAATATATTTATTAATAGTATTTGTACCGTTGATATATATTTAAGTATGTTATGGATAAGCAGCCTTTTGTTTGGTTTTATAGAACCCTCAAAGTATTTTATGTAGGTACTATGTTTCTAGCCTAAAATGATTTTTCTTTTAATTTTCGTATATTATTGAAAATATTTGCTAAATATTTATTTAATTTTGATCTATGATCTGAATTTACCTGGTGTGATAGGTACAGAGACCTACCTATACGTTCCGGTTTCTATATATTTGCTCGGGTTCATTGTATTGAACGTATCTATTAATCTATTTACACATATAACCACTTTCATGGATTCTAGCTTGGTAACACAAAATGCAATAAAAACCACAATTAAACATTTTAAGTAGAATACCTATAACTTGAGGAGAGCATTTGCATTCCCCCCTGGCTTTGTCCCCGCCCGACTGTCAATGGATTTCGCAATTAATTCAATGGAAAATACATAGTTGACAATAAATGAATTATCACTGAAAATTTTAATATTCCAGTCAGCTCTGAAGTTTCTGAAATTGTTTATAATTGAGGAACATATTAGGTAGGTAATTGGTATACAGAACTATAATTTAATTACGCAATTGCTGTTAGATTTATTGATAAAATAAGGTAGGTTAATAAAATTATAGTAGGTTAATCAAATAGGTATTGTAGGTTATGGTCGGTTACAATATGGTATGGTTGGTACATTATGAGGCAATATTAAAAAAGTATGTATTTTAATATTATTTACGCAAACAGCTTAATAATATGCTTTTTTTCAATCGCTTTATCTAAATTAGTTTCAAATTCAAGGCAAGAAAAAGCTTGATAATTTTCTGCAATTAAAAACATTTGTTATTTTTAGCCCTAGATTAACGTTTATTCCAATCCGTTTAGCCCCTTAATTTAACAAACAAACATCGCTGTATTAAACATTTTAACACAAATTATTGGCAAAAATAGAAGATAAAAATAAAATTGGAAACCTATAGATTCATCTCTCCGACAGACAGACAGACTTGGACAGTAGGTATTTGAATACTGTCCACACAGACTATCCTAAGGAGTAGCACATGCCCGTGCATTTAATGGGTCCTGAATAGTTCGTAAAGTGTCTATTGTACCGATCACAATAGTGCAGTTGTATGTAAATAAAACCAAAAAATAGTAGTATACAAAGTAGCTTTTCGTGCCTGTCTGTTGTTCAATGGATTATTATGATATGTTACAATCATTTAGAAAACTTGAACTCCTTTTCTTTTCATGTTATGTATTGGAATTAGGCATTTGTCTTTCGAGTGGCCTCGAATTTTGAACTCATATTCACAAAGATATGCCATCTTTACGAATGTTTTTTTTCTAGACATCAGTCTACCCTTTACTCTATTAGTTTAGGGTTGGCTTCCAATCTGACCAAATGACCTCCACAACCCAATTACCTACTGGGTAATACCTATCTACCAAAATATTATTACTCTTAGGGTTGGTCCTAACAACGATACTACATATACCTATATAATAAACCTTTTTCCTATAGCAATAACAATCAGTTTGAGACAATAGCGCACGCAATTTGCATGTTTTTCATTGTGTTCCATTATGTTTGAATGAACAGTCAGATTGCCAGTTGCAGAGCAATTACTTTGCAACAGGTTCCCACTGAGTCGGGTTGCATATTGACAAAGAATAGTTTTGACTCGTCGCGACTACATCCGGTCGTATTATATAGGTACTGGTAAATCGAGTGACATGTGTAATATGTATGGAAAAAGGAATCAAAAGCATCGCCGGCGATTGGCTGGCCTTCAATGATGCGGAAGCGGGACCCTGTTGCCTGTTCGCCGAAGTTTTCTCATTTCGTTATTAAGGTTATAGCTAGCAGTTGTGCGCTCTTTATTATAAGCAGAAGTATTAGTTATCAAATTAGTGTGTGCATGGGTGCGATAAACTTGTGAACTAAGATATATTTATTAAATAACTTTTTTTAATATTGATTGAAGTAAGTTAGGTTATTGATAATAAAAACGAGACGATTTTGCTTAATTGCTTAGATTACACTATTAAGTTTAAAAAAAAGGTAAAGTTTGTAATTTTAGATGAGGGATATATGTAGAAGGTAATCTCCGAAACTACGACGATACGAAAAATGTTTTCACTAATAAAAAGCTACATTATCCCTGAGTGCTTCGAGGCGGTTTTTTATTATCAAAATATTAGGGACCCGTAAGAAATCACGCAGACGTCGTGGGCAATAGCTGGTTTAATATTATATTTAAAATTGTATTAGGTATCTATATAAATAAAAATGAATGTTTGTATATTTGTCTTCCATGCTATCTTAAACCATTGATCGGATTGTGATGAAACTTCGGTGGTATGTGCTCTGCGTACACATGCGAAAGTTCTTGTTTAAAAGAAAGGAAAAAAAAATATACCGTAAACGAAGTCGGGGGTGCAGCTAGTATCCCTACTAATAAAACAAAGGAAATACAGACACATCCTTTACTATAATCTAATTTAATAAACCATTAAAATAACAATAACAATCAGAGGCCTGGAAATATTTCGCAATTCTACTTCCTTACGCTTACATAGTGTAAAACAAAGTCGCTGAAGTGTCTGTACGTGCAAAACTACCGAAAGACAAATTGGATAATTCTTTTTTTTTTATTCGGTATTCCCAGAAAATTTCGGATATTAGAAAAAAATATTACACCCGTGCGAAGCTAGGGCGGGCCCCTAGTCTATTTATTATAAACGCGATTTTTTTTCAGGCTGAACAGAGTAATTGAGTAGGTCAAAGAGTGATAGAGGACTCTTGGAGAGGGTCAAAGAGTGATAGAGGACTCTTGGAGAGGGTCAAAGAGTGATAGAGGACTCTTGGAGAGGGTCAAAGAGTGATAGAGGACTTTTGGAGAGGGTCAAAGAGTGATAGAGGACTCTTGGAGAGGGTCAAAGAGTGATAGAGGACTCTTGGAGAGGGTCAAATAGTGATAGAGGACTCTTGGAGAGGGTTAAAGAGTGATAGAGGACTCTATACTTTCTGTTGATCCAACGCCGATAATAGTTTTAGAGAGTTTACGACACTAAACGTAGTTTGTTTAAGAGGAGGGTCTGAATAAAACAAAACTCTAAGAGGGTAGTGAAGTATTTGTAGAGTTTCGTAGATGTAATTGTTTTAAGTTCGAATTTGGCACGCAATGCATCACAAAATATAGAGGTTACAGAAGGACTGCTCCCGCCATCTTCAAAAATAATTACCTAAACTTGCAACTGTATTGACTCTGTAGGTTTTATTTGTAACAATATGAAATTTTATTGACACTGGTTGGAACTCTGCAATTTTTTTATAACAAAATTTTTCTGTTCGTCTTGAAATGTCAGTGACTCTCATTTATTCATTTATACAACACATGACAGTCGAGTCTGAAGTCGGCTTGAAACTGCTTGAGAATGCCTATAAACGTAATGTCAATGTGTGCGTGCGAAAAATGGCGGTTTGTTCTCCGCAGCCTTTACTTTGTGATTATACCTACTAAGTTTTTTGCATCGTTGAAAAGTCGCGAGTAAATAAAAGTTAAGTGAATTACGACGAATGGAATATAATTTTATTTAAGCGGTTCTAAACTCACTATTTACATTTACTTACCTACTTAGAAGTAAGTATTTAAAAAAATCATTCATTATTAGAATGCTACTTTATCCCCGAGTAACATAGGCTATAATTATTCATTTATAAAATTAAGGATCCTTGAGCGGACGAAGTCGCGGGCAAAGTGCTAGTATTTATGTTTGTCGATGTTGTGTACTCAGTTTGGTTATTTCTATAATATGTTTCATTACAGTGATCGAATGACGTATTCCACTTCTATTTGGAACTTCCTATCACAAGTATAATTCTTACTTAAATGGAAATTCCCTGAAGACCAAATGTAAATGTATTCTTAAGTTATTTAAATAAACGTTTATTATTATTATTATTCATAATTTAATACATTAAAATATCCAATACGCACGGAAATGGATAGGTATTACATTTAATAATAAAATTGGTTGACAACGACATCAATGTATAGCTTATTTCAGTTTTAATCCGCTTGTGAAAATGCTGGGTCCATTTCAACAAGCTTGTACTGAAATAAGCTCCAATAATGACCAATTGAATTACCTGTGGTCCTCATCGAAACGAGATACAAATGAGCTTTTAAAATAATAACTACTTATAGTGAGAGCTTTACAAAAGCTGCCTTCTCCCACACTGACGAAGTAGCGTCAAGATTAAAGTATTAAAATTCACTGACTGAGTACCTAAGTTTGCACCAAAATTCAATGCTTACGCAGTTTTGAAGCACTTACATTTTTTTGACCCTGATTTTTATATGATAATGCTGGAAACTGTTAGTAAGCTTTCGCCTATTTTAGGACGACTAGATAGTTCGATAAAAGTACTATTTGTCTTTGCATTTTCTCACATCAATTGGCAATAAGTACCTATTACCTTATTCTAGTGTTAGTGCCTTCTTGGTATTAGATACACAAGCTATATATACATTTCAAGTATAAGCTGACCTCTCATTGTGTGGAAATTCTATACCTACAATGCGAGATCAGCTTGTTCTGGAAATGTATAGCTTGATGTGTAGCCGTGTGTACCTACATACACATTTACAACGATGTACCTAGGAATAAGATAAAGCCTACGAAAAACCTTGACTAAATTTGGCCGTTGTTCAAAAATAAAATAAAACTTTTCCTACTTCAAGCGAAACAAAAATGATCATTGGCTTTATGAGCAAATTACTTGCAGTGATCGGATTTCATGCAAGTACCTAGTGTACCTGTGTGAGGTCCATCCACTTTTTACGTTCTCCTGTGTAGGTACTGGACAAGTTCCCACAGGCTTTTAGGAGTTAGTTTCTCACGCCTCCCCCTCTTTCCCCCCTATACAAATTAAGTGGGTTGGACTACATTAAAAGTAAATTGAATTAATGTTAAATGGCCGCAAGGAAAGTTTGCGTATTACGTGGCTTTACTCATTTGTAATTATAAATTAAAGTTCTTTTTATTTGTATTACAAAAGTCTTTGCTTGTTTCTTATTACGCACCTACATGTAATTGTTATTTTGTCGTGTTTTTAAACGACTTCAAAAAAGGAGCAGCTTCTTAATGTAACGTAACTTTTTACAGTGTAGTCCGATTTCCACGATTCTTTTTTAAGGCGACGATATACGCCGGCGACCTTGAGCGACCAGAGAATCGTATGCGCTGCGTCCAAACCTCAAAGTTTTGTCGAAAAAATTAAATAAAAGATATTAGGTATTTCTTTAACTTAAAAAAAAGGCGTAAAAAAGATAGATAATAAAATTGTCTGTAAGATAGTTAAAGTTTCGTTTAAATATTCCTGGTAGATTTTGTGTGATTATCAATGTTTTGTCCGCGTCAGACACAACTTTACGATTTAATTAAACTATTTATGAACTTAATCAAACATATTCACGTACTAAATGATTAACAGAATGTTCTAGTTTAACATATATTTATTTCAAACCATTTACACTACACATTACATACATACATATTATACATACACATACATTTTGACGTGAATGTCCGTTTAAAATCTGCAAAAGTCGCTTCTTAGCGCCATAATGGATAGTCAGAGTTGAACCCGCATCAATTGCAATATTCCATTTTTAAGGGTGAAAACTAGGGGTTGCCTCAATTCGTTTAGTGTTACTGTTCCTAATGGATTTGGATGATAACACTTGAAACGAAAAAGACAACCGCCTTCAAAATTTTATTGGTAAAAAATAACTTTAATATCGAAAGTCGGTGGCAATACAAAACAACAAACAGAAACAAAGCCTTTAACTAGCGAAATTAAAGTTATTTTTTACTTTTTCGTTTTTGAAGGCGATTGTATTTTTTGTAAAAAAAAAATTTTTTTATTCTCATTAATCATGTAATTTGGGAAACTAGCGATGATTCAAAAACAATATAGGTAGGCTTCTTAAACACAAGGATACGTAAGCTTAACATGACTGCAGTAAAACAAAAGAGAACCGTTATTCGTAAACATCACGGCCTATCGAGCTAAATCTCGACAAGGTGGTAACTGGTATCATTTCCCCAGTGACTGATGCTCCTCGACTCCGCATCGCTCACACCGCAAGAGCTTTCTTACTTAACCTTGTAAAAGGGTTCGGATCCATTATACCTCTCTCCTCACTTGATCCTTAATGAGTACAAAGCGCGATCAGTCAGTACATAATGTAACGACTGTCAAAAACATCCTGTGTTTTGCTAAATACCTTTTTGTATTTAACCTGTTTCCACCGCCTTCCAATTTATTTTAGGTCTATGTTAGAAATGCATGGCATAGTAAAGGTGGGATTAATCGAGCATAGAAAGCCCGAGCCATAACATTAAAAAAATCCTGTACCAGATATCGACATATGGTACCTAATAAAAAATACCTAATAAAAGTTTTTAAAACCAAAATAAAGTTCCGAAAATTATAACCTAATAATTTACTTTATAACCTTTTTCTCGGTTTTTTTTTGTGAAATTTATATTTTATTATCTATAAATTATTTTTTTATCCATGTATCTTTATGAAAGTATTTAGTTAGGTACAATTTTAATTTGTTTTTACTAAAGTTAAGTTCTAGAATAATTATTTTTTTTAATAATAATTAGTTTCAGAAGTAGGTACCTACTTTTGTTGTTCTATGTGTTGTCTTATTTTTTAAAACGCTGATTGGCCTATTATTGGCGATGGAGTTTAGGACTTATTATGTATTATTTATCTACCTAAGATCTAATGTTTAGGTACAGAAGCTGTTGTCAAACCGTAATAATAAATAATTTTCATAATATTTTGTTGTGAACATTAATTAGGTACCTACTCGTAGGTATACTATGGCTGGTTGCACTTGACTAAAGGTATTTTCGATCTATTGAATGCTTTGAAGCTATGCTTTGAAGAGATCGTTCCGAGCAAGTACTGGTCGTACATACACCCGCCGCCGCTTACATCAGTCTTTTCTTGATCACCCGTAGTTACCTCGCGAATACACGAAACGCACTAAAGGTAGGTACCTCCTCGGTACGTGTGCCTTTGTCGTTTCGTTTATTATGGAACCGCGAACGGAAAACTACACGATGCTCTGTGCCCCATTCATGGTGTGATGGAAATTACAATATAATTAATTAATTAATTATATGCAACATTCTTTTCGATCATGGAGTCAGTAACACGTTCACGTTGTTGTTGTTGTTGGGGTTACGAAACAAAAGTCGCGTCATATATGTATACTTCGGACTCAATAACGGTGTCTAATAAAGAAATATTCCATATAATTATAATGGTATATTTCTTAAACTACTATAGACGAATTTATTTTTACACCACAGTTGTATACAAAAGCTATTTTCAAAGTGATCATTATTGACCTCGTAATAGCCTCATAATTTATGAAGATGATTCTGAATACATAACACGCCAGGAGCGCTGCCTTCATAAACGGAGCAAAGTAACAAGTATGACGAACTATACATATAATAAAGTAAGTAGGTAGGTATACTTTTGTGATTGAATTATTATTTGTTTTCATTATACAGTCCACATGAGAGATCTACACCCGCTTCTACTACCTACTTAGTTATTTTAAATTCATCATTAACTTACTCGTATTTTGTAGAATTTCAGCAATTAGTAGGTACTCACAACAAACAACCAAATTCTGCATTTGTAAGCGGATTCACAATTCAAGCTACACTTAATTGCATATTTAGCTCATGAGAGGAATTAGATTCAAGTGAGACTGAAGAAAGTTCCACAACGATAACGTAACAACAGACAAGTTTATACAAACGCGTTAATATTTTCCAACTCCACAATGTTGCACCATTTTATACGTTTACCTATTGAACTTTTGCACACAGTGCTGATGGTTCTGATAAAACAAAACATTTTTACTATTCTCTATATAAATAAAAAATACTTACATCGAATTCGTTAAAATTCAACTGGAAAAAATCTGACATTGACTGTGTAAAATGTTGTTGAAACTTGTTTTTCTATATAACAGCTTTACTCGAATATTCGGTTTGATGAAGCAGCTGCATGTTCCCAATTAAAAATTCAATATCGACATCAAATATTTTGCACGGAATTATTACTAATAGTATTTGTATACCTACATGTATTTTTGTTCATATCAGAATTAAGTGGTGAGTACTTCAATGTATATACTTAAATCTTAATTAAGGTATATCCCATTTATCGATTGCATCAAGCGGGAATCTGAGAAAATGCACACGCCGCTAAGTATAATTTACAGTATTTTGTATAGGTCATCATCATCTACCTAGCCTTTTCCCAACTATATTGGGGTCGGCTCCGGATGCAGCTATCAGTGTTTTACATGGAGCGACTGCATATCGGACCTCCACAACCCAGTTACTGGGTAACACGATACCCCTCGGTAAGGTACTGGTTGACAGACTTTCTGGCTTCTGACTACCCATAGCGACCGACAAAAATCTACAAATGACAGCCGGGATTAACGGCTCATGTGCTTTCCGAGTCACGGAGGGAACTCGGTATGAAAGGGATGTTCACCCATCCACAGACCGACCGCGGCTAGCGTAGCTTCACCTTTGACCGATAGATCTGTACGGCTTTAACTTAGCCACGAGCTCCTCGAGTATTTTGTATACATAGGTATAAAACAAATATTTAAATAAGTTCTACTTAATGTATATTATATTTAGCCTGTACTGTCCCACTGCAGGGCAAAGGCCTACCTCCATTCCTTCTACCGGTCTCGACTTTTCGCTTTGTCTTGGCAATTCTTAAGGAAGCCATCCAAATCGGCCCGCCATCTCTTTCGTGGTCTACCGCGGCCCAGTCTCGCCATTTTTGGACACCAATATTTACCGGCCCATAGGTCGTTCGGCATGTGGCAGACAGCCCAGTCCTATTTACGCTGGGCAGCCGTTTGAGCCACGTCACCGATCTGTTTAGGAGCGCAGTATGGTGTTTCGAACGCGGTAGGTTAATTTAACACCAAGTATGCTGCCAAGTAAGTACCTATGTCGTTAATATGCAGTAGATATTTTATTCATTAAAATACCTAATTAAATTAGAATGAAACTTCTGGTGCTATAAGGGTTCCGTAACCAAAGCGTCCAAACAGAGCCCTAGTATTACTAGCTTTAGCTCATACGAGCGTCCGTCTATCTGTCCCTTACAAGGCTGTATCTTTTGAACTGTAATAGACTGAGAAACACTTGAAATTTCCACAGAGTGTGGATATGACTGTATGCCCGGTACAACAATTAAGAAAATTAAAAATTTATAATCCCCCTAAAAACGAGTTTATACATATTTTTTGTTATTCTCAATATTGTACGGAACCTTTCTTGTGCACGACACGAACTCCGCCGGTATTTTTTGTATCAAAGATACGTCTTTCCATACGGTAGGCATTTTATTTATTAAAATATTTGTTGACATGACATGTTAACGTACATGATAGGTATTTCTACGCTGATTTTGTTACGTACATATTTGTTCCGGGATATGGCAAAATAATTATTAACTAGCTATCCGCCCAGGCTTTGCAAGGGTGCAATTTATTAAAAGCCACTTTTTTATTTATATTTGTTTAGGAGAATTTTGGGGCGTACACAGAACCACTCACCAAAGTTTTATCGCAATCGAATGAAATGGTTTTGGAACGGATAGAGTACAAAAATACAAAGAAACATTCATTTTTATTGACATATATAATAGATGAGCAATTTCGTAATTTAGTTTAGTTAGAGTTGAGTTTTAGTACGTTTCTTTTAATGTCTCATTATATTAACCATTTAATGGTAGACCACACTTTAAATTCAACAACTCTAGAAAAAAGTAAGGTAAAAGTTGCTGTACATAAGCGGGTCAAAGAATCGGTTCGGAATTTTCAATACAACGTGATCGGTTATTGAAAATTCCGAGTGTCATTGTCCGGCCCGGATACCTAATGACACTCTGTTTAGAGTCCCACTGTTACACTGGATAAAGAAACATTATTTTTGTACTGGTACTACTGGTACCGGTTTGTGGTGTACTGGTACTGGCTCAATTATAACTTGCCATAATCGCTACGCTTGGCAAGCGTCTTGGGGATCTCAGTGAGGTTATTAAATACACTGAAGCCGCTGCTGCCCGACTCCTGGATTTTCCCTTAGTCGCTTTGTTCGACACCCTCGGGGTGAAATGGATAGGTGCTATTCTGGCCTGGACAGCCCACGGGATAAAAATGATACTAAAATAAAAATAAAAAACAGTTTTTTTTTTTGGTGATCTATTATACAAGAGTAACAAAGAGTGAGTAGCCTTTCATTTCACGCAAACAAGACATTGCAAACAGTCACTACCTACGTCGATCCTTCTCAATGGTCGGAGCGAGTTTCAAGATGTAATCACAGCGAACGGCCATTAAATGCCATCTCATCACTTATCTGTGGGCCTTTCAAGTTGGCTGTGTGCCAGTTTCCTACACCCGGGTGGTAGCACGTATGCTTATAATAATTATGAGTAATTAGCACGGCGAGGCGGTAACGAGGCTGTAGGTCGTTGTGATAAGAGATAAAAGCCCGCTCATGACGTAATATATTATGTTCTTTTCTCGTATAGTACCCGGCCGTTAATATAGTACCTACATCGTGCTTTAGAAAGAGACACAGCCCTGAGTGATAGAGACGGCGACACACTATATAACGCAACATTTTCTCAGATCGTGTTATAGAAAAAAGTTCAGGTAACTTTGTAGTCTATTATACAATTATTTTATAATAGGTCTAGGTACTTTTTACCAAGTGTTGTCAAAGTTTTCTTTCTATTATCTAATCTAAAAACTTTTCCACCAAATTGAGTCTTACAGGAAAGGACCTTGTGAATATTTAAATAAAATTAAATAAGTACCTACCCACCTACATAGGTACCTACAGATTATCTTCTAAATCTTTGCTAACAAACCGTTGTTGATATTTAAGAAGAATAGGAGTTCAAACCCTATCTAGAGGGCTAGAGTTATTTTAAACTTGAACTTTTTTTTTAAATAATGGTGCCATTACTACCTACCTTTGTTTAGCAAGATGTAAGCACATTATAACTCTCTCCAGTTACATTCCTACTCTATGACTCTCCGATGGGAACTAGACAATTTAATAACATAAAATGAATTCTCTGTACAGTAACTAACATTGATTAAAAATTATAATTGTTAACGTTTATTATAGAAACATCAAATAATTGTCCTAATTTTATTTTCATTAGAACTGTACTCACTTTTAGGTACTTTGATACCTCTGAGACGCTTACTTGATTTTACAGCACACTTAATTTGTTTTACGATAAGTACCTACCTACCTACTCGTAAAAACATTCAGAGAAAGCTGATACTTAAATGTATTAATATAATTAGAAACTATTAAAGCTTGAATCTTGACCGAAATATTTTACCGAATTATTTTCAGGCACGTAGGTAGGTATTTACACCTACATTAATGATAATCAGTCAAGTAGGTAATTATTTAAAGTTTCACAAAATGGCAGTTGTATAAGCCTCAGTACACACGCCGCCAGCTAAACGTACCATGTTTATGTTATGTGAACTTTTCCACGCTGGCAACTCTCTAACTATATTCTAAATTCAAAAGCATATCGACCGGTAAAAAGTGCTGGGCGCAACGGTCGCCGGGTGGCGGTTATAATCACCAACCGTGAAGAGACATACCCTACCACCTGTTATTGCCCCTGTCAAACCTTACTTCTTAATCATGCAGTGCGAACCCCTGTCGCTAATTATATTAATCCAGCATACTGTAACACATTACGTTAAATCACAATGAAATCATAAAGAGAAAAGATAGATTTTTTTTGTATTGCATTTTGTAATGGATAAACTCAAAAAAGACGTGAGTTATTTCAAACATTCTTTCTCTTACAGAAATCTATATTATCAGCTAGTAACGTAGGCTATATTTTATTATAAATAATAAGGGATCCGTAAGATAATTCACGCGGACGAAAACGCGGGTAATATGTTACTGTAAAAGCCCGGACTACGGTAAATCCTAAGATTTTCCAGTAAAAATTAAGATTTACCAACTCCTAATGGTAAAAATCCGAACCGTTCTATGATCGTCGTTTATTTCGAACATTTACCATTATTCACTTGGTAAATCTTAGGATTGCCTCAAAGACACGGAAAATGTTGAAATAAACATGTCACAAAACAAAGTCTTGGTCATATTCTGCTTTCGTTAGAATAATAACAAAATGATAAAGAGTCGAAAACAAATAGTAAGAAGCTGCTTTAAGAGGAAAATTAAAATTTACGACTGTCTACAACGATATCGAATATTGGCACAAAGACGGTCGACGTCAGGTCGACGGAGCCTCACTGCGCGGGGCTCCTATTTCTGCCTGCAGGGTTTAAAGGAACCTAACCAAAATTAACGTCGGGTTGCCCCTGACGTCGTCGTCGGAAATAAATGATTAAGAAGTACTTGCTTTACATTGCTTTATTCCCAAAACCAACATTTACCAACCGTCACTGGTAAAATCTAGTATGTACTTACTAATGGTAAAAGCCCGATAAAATAGTTCCTTTTTTATATATTCTTACATTTACAATATAATAACCAATATTCGGACTTTTACAGTAACATATACACAAGTAAATGCTCAAAATGTTGGTGAATACTACATGAAAATAGTAAATACTACATGAAAATAAATTGTTTATAGATACTTTAGGCGAATTTGCTAGACAGACACGAAAAGCGGCTTTGTTTTTACCCGACTACGGCAAAGCCAAAGGAGGGTTATGAGTTTGACAGGCTATGTATGTATGTATGTATGTATGTATGTATGTATGTATGTTCATCTGTACGCGCATAGCTCCTAAACTACTTATCAGAACTGAACAAATGAGGTATCGTTAGAAGCGTCTTGATCGTCCGCTGGTTATAGGCTATATGACGTGTCACCGAATCCAATGTGGCGCCCTCTGGCGGACAACAAAACCAAGATTTAAAAAAAAAATGAAGATAAGCATACCGTGTTTGGTATCATTTTAAAGGGGTTCACTAGTACCATTCAAATATATAATATTTAGTTGTGTTTTGTCACAAATTATTTAAAAAAAGAAAAGATTACCAAATAAATTAAGATACGCATACCGTGTTTAGTATCATTAGAAAGGGGTTTACTAGTACCTTTTAAATATATAATGCTTAGCTGTGACTCCAAAATGGTTTAAATAAAAAAAAATAGTTTAAAAACTAAAACCCGACTACAACAAAAAGTGATCTAAAAAGTACGAAACAAGAAAATATTTCACACAGAAATCAAGACATAGGTACAAAATAGTCAAGGTAAGCCGTGGTTGCATGCCATTATAATTCATGTTCATCGCACTCATATGGGATACAGGCATGCAACCATGGCTTACCTTGACCATTTTGTGTACCTATGTCTTGATTTCTGTGTGAAATATTTTCTTGTTTCGTACTTTTTAGATCACTTTTTGTTGTAGTCGGGTTTTAGTTTTTAAACTATTTTTTTTTGTACTATTCATGAAAACATTAAGTATATAGACTTATGGACGTATTTGAGGTGAAAGTCGTTCATGAATGATGGGTATTTCTAACTGTGCTAAAGGCTTACGTCCGATGTTTAAGTGCTGCAACAGAGTTGTTTCCGAGAAAATGTTATTGCATAAAATATGACTTTGTTGACTGTCTAGGTACAGAAACCAAAGCCAAATGCATTTCGAATAAAATTGGTCGGCAGGGTTGTCAAATGAAAAAGCTTTTACTTATATTTGTGCTCCTTCGTCTACCACTAACATGATTACCGAGCAAATGGAACAAGCGCCGTCAAATCAACAATCGGCAAATACGGAAAGGGTTCTTTTACAATGTTCGCAACCCACGGTAACATTATGTAAGGCCCTAATACCGGCCAACCGGACCGTGAATCATCATGGCCAACGATAAATTTAGGGAAAATTGCGTTGCCTACTAACATTTCTCTACGAAAAAAAAGTAGTGAATTAAGAATGTTATTCAAAGGAACTTCATAAGTACTTAAAGGGTAATATTTTTTCTATGTTCCGTTAACAATACCTTTTTGTGTGTTGTTACATCCCGTAAAGTTAGTTATGAGCTGCTAGCATACTGGGGCTTTTGTTATAGAAATTTAATAAGGTTTGCGAGGAAATACAAATATGCACAGCAGATGTTAAAGCCTTTAGTTTTACGTAATAAAATTTAGATACTTGATATCTTGTCCAAGATTATTCCGTAGGTAAACTGTCATAATATAACGAATAAAATATGCTAATATATTTATTATTGCAAACAGCTTCGTTTTGGATCTGTATTTTCGGACTAAATTTGTGTAAAGATAAATTTCATAGAGTAGTGTCGCCACATGACATTACTGACACAAGGCCCTTGCACGAGCGCACGGTCAAAACGTAACGTTAAGATATTTTTTTTAATTTCATGTATCCGGTTCGTAGTTACATTTTTTTTTTAATTTTAAGATTTTATTCATATCGTACCTTGTACAAAACAAAGCCGCTCCCGCTGTCTCTACGCTTAGGTCTCTACTACGCAACGGATTTTAATGCAATTCAGTGATTCAAGAGGAAGGTTTATAAGTATTGTTTTTGTATAAAACTTAATAAAACCACATTAGTATCAATATTGCACTCGTGCGAAGCTGGGACGGGTCGCTTGTAATATTATAAATGCGAAAGTACCTAACTCTAACTGTTACGTTTTCATGTCGCAACGGCTTTACTGATTTTGGTGAAATTTATTATGAAGATAGCTTATGGACAGAAATTATGTCTGAAATAAAAAGATTTTATTTCATTTTTATTTATTTTATTTTATTTATTTAAACTCTAGGTAAGGACATATTAGCTACTTTTAAATCCGCGACTTTGTCTGCATCCGCGATAACAGACAATCAAACAGACAATGACGCGGTATGTTGTTCCAATTGCAAAATGCAACTTGAAACCAATATTTAGAAGTGAAGATGCTCCTGCTAGGCTTACACAGAAGTCGATCAAACACCGAGCGTACCCTATAATTCCTATACTGATACGAATATATGTATTACTAGCTTTTGCCCGCGACTTGGTTCGCGTGAATGTCGGTTATCGTGTATGCTGGCAAAGTTGGGGATTAAAGAGTAGCATATGTCCTTCCCCAGGGTTCAAACTATTTCCATCCCAAATTTCATCAAAATCGGTTCAGCCGTTTCATCGTGAAAGCGTAACAGACAGAGTTACTTTCGCATTTATAATACTAGTATGGATAATGTGAATATTTCAATAATCATGAAGCTATACTTAGTCCCCGTGGACGCTAAATATTCCATTAACATATCCAACACTTGGAAACAGTGTAGCTTTATACTAATTAGTACACGATTTTTTTAATCGGATGATAGATTTCGAAGATTATTTGCTACAACTTTACCTCTTTTTAATATTAGTTCTATATAAGGATCGAATCACATTGTGACTGCCAACATAAAAACTTGTCATAATAGCTTGTGCGACGGAGCGTACTGTAACCCATTCACTTAGTCTTAGGAGATGAGACAATACTGCCTCCTTAGCTAGTTCAATACATAGTGGCCGCCCTCACACAAATTGATATTGTGTTCGTTAGTCCATTGTCCTACGGTCTAGAGCTTAGCTTTTGCACAAACCTCTAAATTCAACCTCAAGTTTGAAATTCTGCGACGGATATTCGTTGGCGAATGGAGTTTTAAGCTCTTCTTGCAACAATACTTTTAAATTGAACTAGGAGCAAGCTATCTTCCTCGAGCGACCACGGACCACGGATGCCTAATTTCCTTCGGCTTCACGCTTTCTATTTCCGCCGGCATCCACAGATGCAGTGCGATGTAATCAGATTCCATTTAATCAGAACTCAATATTTCCTAAGGACGCCCTTTTATTCTTCTCAATTTCAGGCAAATAATACCTTCAGATAACATGACACTGGCACACAAACCGAATCCCCAACAAATCGTTTTAAAGGGTTCAATTTGGTTACGTGAAGTTTATTCCTCTCTACAAATAAAGGAGGAGTCTGATAAAGAAAATTGAGAGATATCTTGAGTAAATGTAAGGTTCGAGCAGTAAAAGAGCTATAACCTTTTCGAATGATTACTGCATCATATTAAAATGGTATCGTCGGTAACAGATTGCTGGCATCGCAACTAATTACATAATTAATTGGTCTGCCATTGCTATAACTGGCGATCAGATACTGTAATTCCATTAAGTAATGAATTGCAGTTGCTCTTGCCTAAGCATTCCTGTGATATAACCTGCGATACTTATTAAATATATTCTAATTAGAATAGGTATATTAACCACGTTGATAAAATAACCTATTGGTGTAATACAATAGAGTTTGACTGTATCATTTCATCATTAGTGTTTTTCTAAGTAGTCGACAAGTTGGTTATTGACGATTTCCTCAAATATTTCTGTCAAAATGTATAAAAGCACGATTTGAAGACAGTTTTCGGATAATACCACAGGACCAACTTTGTGAATAGGTCTTACGGATGAAATCTTCCACCGATTCGGGAAGACATCGGATTCAAGGCTCAGATTGAAGAGTTATGATATTACCTACAGGAAATATCTGAACTATGTTTGTACTACATATATTAATAATTACAAAATAAATGAAGAGATGAAAATGAGAGAGTATATTATTGCGCTTGCCGTCGTACAACTTCCCACAAATATGTAGTTCTACCTACATAATGTTTATGTTCACCGACACCGACACTTTGTACCTATATCTTGCACAAATAAAGTACGAGTAATACCACTACAAATATCAGTTTAGAACTAAGTTTGGCTTAGAATAGCTTTAGAGCTATATTAATCTACATCATCTGCACTAGCTTTAGTTGTAACTAGGGATCGGATATTCGGATGCATATTTAGGTAGGGACTTCTAGAAACAATTGATTTGAACAAAATAAATGCATAACTAACCTAACAACGATAGGTGCAGAAAAGAAAAATATTATGATAATAACATCATAATTTATTTGATTTTCATCATCATCATCTTAATTCTGTCCTTGTCACATGTTACTGGGGTCGGCGCAACATCGGTCCCTATTTAGTTATGTCGTAATAAAATTGACTGTACTGATCTGTTGAACAGTTCGTGCTACCTGATCCCTCGTACCGTACAGGGTCGAGACTCGAGAACTTCGTTCGAGACACTTGTTTACCACCACGGACTAGAAAAAAAAGAAGGACTCCGCACCACGCATTTACCTAAAGACCGACACACACATAGATCGGTACGGTCGGTACTTTCGATATGCATGGCGCGGAGTCCTTTTTTTTCTAATCCGTGACTATGATGTAAATGTGTGCGTGAGGCGTGATGTTTGTACAAACGGTCCGGCTTACATAGGGTGCTTCACTTTCGATATGCGTGGCGCGGAGCCCTTCATTTTTTTCTAGTCCGTGTTTGCAACTAGTTTTTATAGAGACACCTCAGGCGTACGCTCGAGTTCCACGGTCTCGAACCGCTGCATCGATTGAACTTTCACATTTATAATATTAGTAGGATTCGTTGGAAATTTGTCGGTCTCGGAAAGTACATTGGTCAATCCCGACGATCTCGAAATGCCGATATTTTTAGATACGTGTATTCATTCGATTGGTCGCTGATAATATCAAAGTAATTCTATCTGTTTTGTTTCGGTTCTGTAAATACCAAACTGTAATGTTGCATCGAAGTGTAAACTATTAAAAATAATATTGTATTGTTCCCAGGATAAACATTTTACTGATGATGAGCAGATCTCTGATCTGATGAGCAGTCTCCGATTGGGGTGATGCCAATCTGGTCAGGTTTAATGCAGCTAAGACCCAGGGGTGTCTTTTCTTTGCCAAGAAGAGGCCTTTCCATCTGGCCCCTACTTTCCGACATATATCCGTTCCGATCACTGACCAGCTTAAGTTTCTTGGCGTTTCTTTGACGTCGAATCTTAGCTTTGGGTCATTCATTGAAACCAAGGCCAAACTAGCTGCCAAAAAGCTGGGAGTTCTCGCATAGGTGCGAAAGTACTTCACGTCGGAACAGCTGCTCAACTTATACGAAACACAAGTTCGATCGTGCATGGAGTACTGTTCGCACCTTTGGGATGGATCAGCAAACTACCAACTGGAGGCATTTGAAGTCATTGATAGACGTGCCAAGAGGCTCATTAACAACGACTCCCTGGTTAGGGCTAAGCTCAAGAGGCTTGTACATCGCCGCACCGTTGCTAGCCTTTCGGTCTTTTATCGGGTACATTTCGGAGAGTGTGCTTTGGAATTGCACAATTTAATTCCCCCATCCCCATTCCATCATCGGACGAGCAGAGATACGGCGAAGCGTCACCGCTATATGGTTGAAGTTCCACGGTCTCGAACCAAGCGCTTTGACTCCACATTTATTGTGCGAACTGCCAGACTGTGGAATTCGCTGCCCGCCTCTCTATTCCCTGATCAGTATAATCTGGGTATCTTCAAGACACGAGTGAACCGGTTCATCCTAGGCAAGCGTGTTAAACTTAGGCCGCATTATCACTTAAGATCAGGTGAATTGCGGTAAAACGCAAGCCTAATTGATAATAATAATAATAATAAATAATAATAATACCAGCCAATAATAATAATAAAAAACTGATAGAAATTCAAATTTAAAGCACTTTGCAAGCGGGGACCGCTTCAAACAGAGCAAACTGCCCGTTTAGCTATTCGGACATTCAGTGCTAAACGAGTACCAAGTTCCTACAGTGTATTATGAAGATAATTTTACTACCTAACCTACCTACCTTACCTACCTTTTACTAATTTTACTTTTTTTTTACTACTTTTTGTACTGTACTGTTACTGTTTAGTCTAACCAAATCATATTATCGTTTAGGAATGAAGAGTAAATATGTGTGTGTGTGTAATGTTTGTCGACACGGTTCAGGGCACAGTGGCTTCTGCGCTGTGTGTCGATACTTGTATGGTCTACAAATAGCTAATCGCACCCACGATACAGTAGAAATTCCTAGCGCGGGGTAAGGTTTTATTTAATACTAGCGACCCGACCCGGGTCGCATGGGCCTACAGCCTTTCTCGGTAAATGGACTATCCAACACAAAAATATTTTTTCAATTCGAACCAGTAGATCCTGAGATTAGCGCGTTCAACCAAACAAACAAACAAACAAACTCTTCAGCTTTATAATATTAGTATAGATAAAATACGTAATTCCTTAGCTCTGAGACCCTTCTACCTAATCCCTCACTCCACAGGGTAGCAGAAACGAGCACCATCTGCTGTCCAGTAGTTTAGTATTCTGTTACTATCTTGAATAATATCGATAGCTTCTTTAAATACCGGATTTCAATGCTTTCCTTTGATAATATCGGTATTAGACACTAATATCTACGTCATTAAATGCATAGTTGGTTGTATGATGGTTTAGAGTATTTTGGATCTAATATTAACTTACTCCGACAAATTCGTTATCTCCACTTTGAAATTTAATAATCGGTCAACTTACCTCCTTTGAAAGCTTGCCGATGTGGTTACGCTGCTCAGCAACCATGGTCCTCATCTGTTGTCCTTCATACTTAATGCGGCCAACTTCGCTGTCCAACTTGTCAATCCGAGCCTCCTGGGTTCGTGCCATCTGAGCCAGGTCCGAAGTTTCCATTAAAGCTTGTTTTAACTGGAAAAATAGAAAATGTTTCAAAAGAGAATACTGAATGACTGGCTTTATTATTTAGGAAGCGTACAGGCAGCGTTAGCCGCATACGCGATTTCAGATCTCAATAACGGACCCTCGGTTGATCTACTTCGTTTGTAACTGACTATTTCTTGTAACTCTAAGACGTTTCCTTCCTATAATTATTGTTTTAAGTTTATGCAAGAAAAAGGTATAAAGGCGGACTTATACATGACTATATTTTTTTCTCTTTATTTCTTACTAATTCTATCCGGCACGAAGGCAATAAAATAATCAATTAATATTTATAAAAACTATTTTCAAAAAAAAGAAAACCGCCTTCAAAACTAAAAAGTGATAAATAACTTTAGCACAGAACACACATTACTTTACTTTCGGAAGTCGGTGGCGGTGGCTTTGTGTTTGTTGTTTTGTATTGCCACCGACTTCCGAAAGTAAAGTAATGTGTATTCTGTGCTAAAGTTATTTATCACTTTTTAGTTTTGAAGGCGGTTTTCTTTTTTTTGAAAAAACTTTTTATTTTTCGCTTTTTGGTGTTGCCTTAACATCCAAATCCATTAAGAAACGGCAACACACTTAAAAGAGATTGTAAGTCCTCCAGTGATTGAAGAAACTAAAACGTCGTCAAAGTAAGTTTTTTTGGGAATTTGTTGATTTTCTCAAAAAGGGCTGTACCAATTTTGATAAAATTTATATGGGACCTTTTCGGAATATACCCCTTTCGAACAAAAAAAGAATTTTGCAAATCCGTCGATATATGACAGAGTTATGGCCGAACATACATAAAAAAAAAAAAATTATATAAACATTCGAATTGATAACCTCCTCCTTTTTGAAGTCGGTTAAAAAGAATCGAACAGCGAATTAACAGATGTATGGACTTTGTTAGGCCCTGACTCCACCGAAGCGGAGAGGAGAGGAGATGTCTCGAACGACCAATCTGCTTGCGTTATTTTCACATCTCACCGCTTAGTTTCAACGCAACACTGTGTCCCATTGGTTATTTACGAGACATATCCTCTCCTCTCCGCTTCGGTGGAGTCCGGGCCTTAGTCGGGTTAAGGCGGTGTCTCCTCCGCTTACACTTTGTCAATATATTTCTCTACAGTAATAAAGTACTTACTTTTATCATTTTATTATATACTAGCTGATGCCCGCAACTTCGTCCGGTGATTGTCGGTTATCAGTGGGGTCTTAATTTTTTATGCGCGGAACTTAAATCAGACAGACACGGAAAGCGATGTATATCATCATAAAGAAAGTAGGTATGTACCTCGTTCCTGATCACATGTAGTTGACGAAGCAACACGGAGTTGTTGACGCTTTCCTCCAGTTCGCGCATCTCTACGCGGATTTCTTCCATGGACCGCTTCGCCCATTGCAGGGTCGTCCTTTCATTACGCTCAATGTTGTTGGTCACGTGGGGAAGGATGGCTTGCCTATTGGACAAGAATAACAATTAAAAATATCGAAATATTTATTCAGAAAAAATGTATGATTTTTATGTGCCTTTCTTTAAGCATAAAATATGCCTATATTTTTCTTGTAAATTAATCATTATTGAGTTAATTATGAAGTTTTTTTTTTTTTCAATATAATCATGTTTATACAAGCGTTGTTAGCTCATACTGAGGCGCGTATGCGCAGGATGCAATGTTATGCAACAGCGCACAAGCAACGCCGTGTCTCCTGCTGTGACGACCTTTCCGGTTCCATTTTATAATAACACTTAGGTACTTATTATTCAATACTACACACATATCCTATCGTGTTACAGTTGCAACAGTAGATATAGTAGTAATATCTTATTTAAATGTGAGTAACAATACTTATACATGTAACTTTTTAATTATTTGCAAGAGGTTGGGACACCCTACCAAATAAATAATAAAAAAAACAAAAATATGGGCGATTGTATAATCACTTGAATTTTTTATATTCAGACTAGCTGACCCGGCAAACGTTGCTTTGATATATTTTTTTTAACAAATACCAAACATACCAAAGCTACCAAATATGTATACACAAAAAATGTCATAAAAATCGGTCAAGCCGGTTCAGAGGAGTTAGAAAGTTAAAGAGGAGTTAAGGAGGAGTTAGTTAGTTCGATAACAAACACTTTGATACGAGATTTTTATATATTAAATTAATTTAGCAGTGTTGTTTTAAGTCATCATTGGAACCAGACTAACTGAAAAAATATTGAATGACACAAACGTACGAAACAAAATGTTCAATGGACAAATAAAAAATTGACCCAAAAACGATATAGGTACATTTTTTAAAGTGGCACTATGTTTAACTAGTACTAACTGTAAAATTCAAGCCAAAAATATACACGTACTTGTACCTAAGCTTTTACTCAGAATCGATATTGATAGTTTATCAATATAAGTAAATAATCTTTATTTACCCATTAGGTTCCGTGCCGAGTAGGGCATGCATTCCGGAATTCCGGAATTTCGTAATTCCGGAATTCCGTAACAATTGGTCTGATATTTCAATTCCGGAATTGAGAGGAGTAATATCGGAATTCCGGAATTTGGTTATTATTATTTCTACACGCAACTAAATTAGGCTGTGGAACTTTCCATAAGCAGCTGACTGCACACGCGCATCCTTTTCCCCGCACTCCATCACCGGCACTCACCAGCGAGCCCATCGACTCTACAACTGACTCTACAACGCGTCATGTTCGTGAACGGGCGCTGTCAGTAGAGATTGGTCAACTCTTAACTGCCATGGCCTTTCTTTTTTTTTTGTTTTTGGTGTTTGTTTGTTTTTGTATGCATTGTTTTCACATATAGAAGCAACAAGGATAATGTAACCAATATATTGTAAAAACATGATTTAAAAGAGAGTCCGTGGAGTTTCTTTCTCGTTCTTCTCCATGAGACCTACCTACGTTTTGGAACGAGCAACGCTTCAACTTTCTGACTAACTGACCGACTCCTTGACAATTCAAAAGTGCCCGTAAATGGTTTAATTGAAATAAATGCTTTGACTTTGACTGCACAACCCTCCGCACTAGATTCTGATAATGATGTAACAAATAATGTACCAACTTTACAAAAGCAGCTCGATAGAGACTATGTCGTATGACTCGTATGTATGTTTAATGCACGTAAACATAGTGCGATTCAAATATCGTACCTATGTTTTATTATGGATATTACGAGTATTAATGTGTGATAAAAAAAATAAGCCTTGTTGTTTTTACGGTTTAATGAGAGTAATAAGAGAGGAAGATGTTCTATGTTTAATTTGTTACAAATGAAAACTTAAAAAAAAAGACATCCGCCTTCAAAAACTAAAAAGTGATAAATAAGTTTAGCACAGAACATACATGAGTTTAGTTTTGGAAGTGGGTCACGGTGGCATAGTTCTATTTGTTGTTTTGAATTACCACTTATTTTAGTTTTTGAAGGCGGTTGTCTTTTTTTTAGTTTTTTTTCCGCTTTTAGTATTGCCTTATCATCCAAACTGAAATAATTTGGATGTTACGGCGATACTAAAAAGCCATTAAGAAACGGCGACACAGTTAAAAAAGAGATTGAAAGTCCTCCAAAGATTCAAGAAACTAAAATATCGCTCGTTTGGAACGGATTTTGTTGATTTTTTCCTAAAGCGCTGAATCCATTTCGATAAAATTGAAATGGGACTAATTCGGAATAAACCCCTTTCGAACAAAAAAAAATGCAAATCCAACTACTTAAGACGGAGTTATGCCCGAACATACATAAAAAATCCGAATTGATAACTACAAGACTGCTATAATTATAAATCTTGTTTGGTTTGAAACAAACTTTAAAACTTACCAGTTCCGGAACCAGTTCCGGAATTCCGGAGTCACATCTCCAGTATTGGAACTCAGTTCCGGAATTGAGAACCTTCCGATATTGCATGCCCTAGTGCCGAGCAGGCAAATGTTAAATATTTATGTTGTGAGCGAAGATAACGCGTTACTTCCTTAATGTAAGCAAAGGTAGGTATTTAATCTTCCATATCAAATACCGGACATAATGATGTCAGATAGTTTCTCGACACAACTATATTATTTAGGACTATATTCTCAAGTCAGGTAGGAAACATATCCTTATGTTGCTCGGTAATCGTGTATCTTTCAGTCAAAGGATTCTTGTAATCGAAAAAATACTTAGAGTTCCTCTTAATCAAACAATTTTATCGCTGTTTACATTTTAAGGATGTTTTTAAAAAGTACAACATCTGCCTGGTCAATATGTACCTACCTATATTACATTTTGTTTTTGCCAGAATTATGTAAAAGTTTATTGTCATGATCACGGGATATTCTTACCACTGCGTATATTTTACAACTTACGTTATATTGATAATGTGTGATCACATCATGAATTAAAATCATCCTAAATAACTTGTGACCGCTGGGCAAAGGTGGCCACGCAAGGGGTGCCTGAAGATGGTCGGCGTGGCCGAGGCCGGCCCAGGAAGAGGTGGCGAGATGACCTAGACGCGTACTGCGAGGGCTGATTCGAGGCGCCGCAAGAAAAGAATACAAGGATAGACAAGTTAGTACAGTTTGTCTATTCTTCCTGTCAGTATGTCTATTCTTCTGTAGACATAGCGTGGTCATGCTACGCGTGCTGGAAAGACTCGAGGAAGGCCTTTGCCCAGCAGTGAGACACAACGCTCTAATAAAAAATAGCAATAATAATAACTGGTGAAAATATTTTTGCCTTAAGGAGCCGCCACTCTTTTACTTTCGATTTTAGTGCGTATAAGTTAAGATTTATAATATTAAGGTGTTTGTTAATGTTTTTATAAATATGGGTACTTAGTATATAATATTGTTGTTTAGCGAAGGAAGTCTTGTGTTGGATACTAGGTGGAATGTATGTGCGTTTATTTGGAATAGTCACAGTCAGAGAACAGTTCAGCTGTTGGATACCTATAGGGTTTATTAGCTCTCTGTGCTCTGTCCACCCTTAAAAAGCTAGTTTTGGTGTCACCACCAAAGAACTATATTTGTATAAGACGTAATGTTCTATTGGTGACGGCGTTAATATGTTGGTCCCATTTTAGTCCGTCGTATATCTGAACTCCTAGGTATTTGACACTTTCGGATCTTGCAAACGGAGGACAATCGCAGTGAGTGGGCGGGTTTATGCACGAATGAGCAGTTATATTAAAAGAAGGAGATGGTTATCGTTACGTCGTATTGCAAAAGGAATATATGTCGTTTTTGTAGGTTTAATGTAAGAAGGTTTAAGGCAACTTGTTGAGTGAAATCCAGTACTGCATCTTCTTAAAAGAGGTTAAATTGTTTGCTTGGTTGTAAGAGAAACTTGGAAGTACTGGTCCACATTTTCCTGCATCACTTCCCACCGAGTACGACTGAAGTGTGAACTGACAAAGACAGTGGAATTATCCTCTGGTCTTTTCTACTATTTCTTTAAAAGTAGAACCAATAGAGACTATAACACTGGTATGAGGGACAAAGGCCAAGCTCTACAAACTTTTCGCAAACCTTTTCTAAAACCTATTTTATTTAAAACTAAAAACAACGACTTTTCAACTTTGTCTTTTTACTTTATCCAGTATTATGCAGTTCTCAGAATAAAAAACATAATCTTGTTTGCTGACGGTGCGCGTGCGTCTGAGACTAACAAATAAATAGAAACAGTACAGTTAGCAGCAGCCGCCGTAATGAGTTTATACTTAGTTAATTATTTTTCAAACAAACGGATGTATTCCTTTTCTATATAAAAAAACACTGCTCCTGGAAATGGTTTAATTTTTACAAAGAGAATTAATTAAAGTTTTTTCTGAGAGCTCTTCTTTGTATTTATTACATTTAAAATAATGTACATAATATAATTTTATTCTATGTTTTTAAAGAAAGATTCTCTAAACCGTTCAAAAATATAAAAATCCTCACTAGAAACATTCTTAAAAAAGGTTCTCTGTTTATTTTTTAATAACAGACACTAACTAGAAAATATTGCATTTTTGCTTTGCAGCAAGTGAAAATAGTGCAAAATAAGTTTTCAAGGAACCGCTTCAGAATACGCGGAAAACGATACTAAAATAAACCCTTTGTGAACGTTCGACATAACTATTTCACGATATGACAAAAAATACCACGTACCAGAATCCAAACATTCAACCATTAATCGAAGCTTATTTAAAAAAAACTAGACCCCTTTCGTATCATTTCAAGTACTGACTAGGTACCTCAAGTACTTAGTACAGCACACTCGTATCGCAGTCAGTCCGAATTTAAATAATTTACAAATTAAAGTTAGCACGTGTATGTGTCAAAAATATAACACGCAACTCTTACCTAACCGTGAGTGCCGTGCGAGAGTGGCCTACTTTACAGGGTAGGCACAAGTTCGCCGGGTCATAAAAAGTATGTTCCCAATTAACTTTGTCAGCCACCACTCGTTAGCGTTTCCTATGCCATAGACGCGATTTGTTACTTTTGCAGACATTAAAGGAGATTGTAGTACAGCACTTTTTTATGGCGGCAATAATCTCCAAACGCGAAGGATAGAGAGCAGCATTTCAGAGGCATTATTAAAATTAACAATTTGGGGAGAGCGCCGAATTGCTTTTTTCAGAGAAGTTTAAATGTAAATTATGTTTTATTGGACTTCGGTTTTCAGTAAAAGCGAATAATAACGGTGGGGCGCGGTTTTGAGGCACACCACGTGCCCATGCCGTTAATTTATGACGGATCTTATAAAGTATCTAAGATTCCGTGTAAAAGAAATGGTGTGAAATGTCTTATTCGAGCAAGCGGTTTATTTCAATTAACGAGCTAGTGTACATTTTTATACCAATTTAGAGTGTCAGTGTGCATAATATTCAGCTTCATTTACCTATTAGAAAAAATGTGTTATAATACTGTATTTGATTGATTGATTGATATGTCTTGGTATCCGTATTGTACTTTAAACCGTACAGCTGCCACTTCATGTTTTATATAATGCAAGTATGGCGGCAACACGCGCCTATAATACAACTGAATTCTCTATAATTATCAAAACAGTTTTTTTATAATTGGAGAGCTACACGCACAATTGAAGAAAGGTTTTACCTGCCGACGTAAAAAAAGTCCCCGAAAGCCTTTCATTGTAACAGCAGATGCAAGGATGCCATGTGCTACTAAATGGTATTAGAAAAAATCGATTCGAATATCACCCTTATAACAAAAGTGCGGGCGAACTCCTTGATAAACATCGCTTTTATAAAAAAAAGGTTCAAATTGGGCCGACTCGGCTGCCGAGCATTTTAGCTCTTGTTCCAATGTACTCGAGAGCCTCTTTTAGGCAACTCTGGCTACTGTCAGTTGGCCAAATGCCGTCGAAACAGAATGACCGTCATTAGAAATAGCACCTGCTTTCTGTTAGACATTAGAAGTTGAATAATGCGTGTCCCTCTACATGAGGCCGATGGTCCGAATTCCCGAGTAGGTACCGGTACGATAGTAAATTTTAATTTACGAATAGAATGGAACCTTAGAATACTATTTACCTGTATCTTTTCAAGAATCCAGTTAAAATAAATACAGTTTATTATATATTTATTGGTAGGTATTAAATAAAAAGGAGGGCCTCTTGCTTCTTACCGATCTTGCGGTCGCTAACTATTTCCTTAATTAACAGAGATAGTTACAGCTGAAATACGTGGCGCGATTTCTTCAGCAAAGAGAAAGAACACTTTGTAAGTATTTCGTTTAGGTCGCTACCAATTTACTTTGAAGGTAAATTACTGCTTGGAGCTGCTTAAGCTATGTAAAGAAGTGAGAAGTATAAATAAATGTGGGGCCAAGAATATTAAGTCGGTAAAAAATACTTTAGTGTTTTATCAGCCCTTTTCTAATAATGTTTGTGACCATATTTGGCGTCGAATGCGCACGCGCGCCATTTGCCAGAGACCGGATGTGGGCTCGTAGCACACTACTTCCGGTCGGGATATAAATAAACATCCCATCACCGCCAGATGTTCACCCCCATTGCTGTTTTGAGTACAAACTATATGGATTTGATTTCGTCTATTCTATAATTAAATAATATACCTATAAAAAAACAATAATACCTACCAACCTATTATTGTTCCACTGCAGGGCAAAATCATCTTCACATAATTCAAAAAATGATTACCTAGTGATAATATCTAGATCAGGATAATGATGACTCAGCGATAAAGTAGCTTTCGATTGGTGAAAGATTTTTGAAATCGGACCAGTAGTTTTTGAGTTTATTCGTTACATACAAAAATACAAATCTTTCCTCTTTATAATATTAGTATAGATTTCAATTATTTCGCGCCATGACACGATACACGCTGATGTGACCGCCCATTTATCTGCTATCGTTACGAACATTCAGGCTGCGTGTGCGTTATGTGGTTTTAGACCATATGTTGCCGCGCTAAAACACTTTGTTGTACAGCCCTTCGCGCGATAAAGCACACGCAGCCCAAATGTTCGTAACGATAGCCGATAATGGGCGGTCACATCTGCGTGTACCGCGCGAAGATTCGTGAAAATGAAACATCTATGAATCATATAGTGTGGCCATTTTATGATTTATGAAATGAAACATATTATGAAACACCTAATGTGGCCTTTTTAGACCTCCAATATAATTAAAAAAGTTTTATTCTATAAATTATATAAATTGGTATTAGATACATTATAAGTATTTTTGTACTCATGTTTAACAGAATAGAACGTTGGTGCCATTTCAACATTTTGTCAGTGATATCACAGCCGCAAAAAGAAAAAAAAAAAAAAAGAAAAAAAAAATAAGTTATTCGGATCCATATTTTAGCAACTGGGTACGTACGGTGCCTATTTCTGAGAACTCGCGTGTATCTTTTTAAATGTATTAGAACAAAAAAAATCTCTATACTTAAACATGTTCATTTCCTTTTACGACCAAAGAGGGGCTGATATAAATATACAGAACCCATAACTAGCTCTAAAATATTACGTTAGCTTTCCGAGAGCGAAGTGGAAATATACGAAGAACCTAGGCTACGAATCTTTTTTATATTTTCACATGTATCTACCTACCTAAATTCCGAGAATGAGCACCTAGTAAAATTGAGACATGAGTCGTAAGAACGACACAAGAAATCGTGTGCCTTACATATATTAGATATTGTTAGGGATATGTAAGGAAACAGGAGCACGTGCCGTTCCGACCCTATATCCTATAAGGAAAATGTGGACGACTGTAAACACATGATAACAAATTTGTACCCCCCATCTTACATGAGAAAACATTTCGCTTCAATGAAGTAGGTAGGTACTGGTAGGTAACGAGAATGCTTCTGACCTTATCATTGAAATTGCAATCAACAATTCAATTTAATTGAACTCAACTCTTTTTTATCCAAATCAAAGAATCATGGCGAGATCCATTTCTCATACATTCATTTGTATGAAAAAAAAATCATTTATAGGTTTTAAAATATTTTCCAATGTGGTGAATACATTTTCAGAAGTTGATTGATATACTTACCATATTTTTTAAACCTCCGCATAATTAAATTATTTCGAAATGAAAATAACACTTCTTCGTTTCATCTCGTTGCCCATTTTGTGTTTATAAAAAAAAAAGTGACATTAACGGATCTATCAAATTGGCAGACAAGTGATGACATGTGTGGGATCTAAAATCTAAAAATAATCATTATTTGTATTTCCCATAAAACGATGCAATTTCAGTGTTATAACCGCAAAACGGCGACTGCCAGTATCATTGTTACTGCCAGCCGCCATTCCGTTCTGAAATAATGCTTTAACATCCATTTTTATTGCGGGGGTTTAAAATATTGTAAATGTCTGAAGATACTCTATAGGTACCCTTGAGTACAAGAATTAGAATTTTAACTTCTCTAAACATCTTTAGTTTTTGTACAAATCCTGCAATGATTCTGTAACTGGTTCCAATTCAATTATTTTTTTCGGCAACTGTCAAACTAGCTTGAGTTGTCTAACGTTTCGAACGCGAACACTTGTTTACACTTGCCGAACTGCACGGTATTTTATTTTACACGGCTTTTCACGGAACTTTTTATACAGCATTTGCGTATACACCGTGCACAGCGTTATATTTGCCGTGTGATCTCTACCTAATCACACAAATGGCCGACTTAGCTAAAAAAAAGCATAAATGCACAAATTCAATGCAATATGTAAGTCAATCTATACAGCATCAAATTAATTTAACAATGTTTAATCACCGTAATGTGTTCACTGCTAATGTGACTGTTGCATCTTAGCTGAAACAAATAGACAATTATCGGCAAATCATTCGTGATATGACCATAAAGGGTATTCGTCTTATCACTTATGCTTGAGTAATTGGAAGTAATTGGAGTAATCGACAGTAATTAGAATTCACAGACGTAAGCTCAAACGTAGGTACATACCTATTAGAGATATATTGGCGCATGTACTGAGGCATTAATTGCCACCTAATGAAAATGGGCTTTGACTAAAGTTAAGATACAAATCAGTGACATTACACTAAACGGGATAACAGTGCCTATCTTGATAGTGTAATTATGAAAAGCATTAGCGCTTAATAAGTTAACAAAAAAAGTAAATGAAACGTAACAAATAAATAACTTGGTTGGATAAATAATAAGACTTTAATTCCTTTAAAACTTCTAGGAGAAACTATAGGTGGTTATTTCCGAAAATACGTATATTTTTTTCTCGTCTCATACACACATTAATTATAACTACAACAACAATTACAATGTATTCAATATTAAAAAAATACGACGATTATCTTAAGGTAAGTTTCTGTTCTCCGTGTAAAAATAAACTGAGACTTAATAAAAATCGATAAGCAAAACTGATATCTCCAGCTGGCGACGTTGAATTTCAAGTATGCAAACAGGTACCTTTGCAGTTCCCAGATGCAAACTCATCTGGCACACGGGACGGCACATTATACCTATAGCTACTTTTTTACCCACCCTTCGTTTTAAATTTTAATACCCTTGAAATAAGGTTTAAACTAGTCTGTTCCACACTCCTCCGCTCGAGAGGTACCACTTCTCACTACTCGCAGGTGCTTTCATAGATAGAGCTTAATTTACTGCCAATTATACGTAACCAACATGGTGGTGTACAATCTCTTACCATTGGTAGACATTGTAAAAAATAGATATGAATCTATTAACATTAAACACCCAAAAGATATTATGGGTAAGATGTACGTTTTGGAAACGGTGACTCGAAAAATGTCCTGTCACATTAGCAACCGCCAGAGTGAATAAGATGCATGGAAAGGGACGCGTTACAAACGCTTTCAGACATTAATAATTTGTATTAAAGCAAGATTTATGAAAAATTTATTATAAAATATGCCACTCGTTCTATACAAATGTAGACGAGACCCTATTCGATCGTCAAACTTTCACTTTCTGCTTCTTTATGCACTGTGAGAGATTTCGTAAAGTAAACGGATATATGTACAGTACGGTCAACGTAACTTGGCGCGTCTGAAGTTAGCCGATTAGCTGCGCAGTAGACAATTTCGTTCCTAAAAGTTCCATTGCGCAGCCAAACAGCTAACTTCAGACGCGCCAAGTTACGTTGACCGTATTGTATGTACGTAAATGCCAGATCTTAAAACTGATTGTAAGAGAACGAAGTTTTCAAAAACTGCAAATTGCTTTAACTGCTTGTTTTCCATTTGAATACAAACCAAAACAAACTAAACTAAACGCAAATCAAATGTTTAATTAAATATGTAGTTCTAACCTTTTAACTATTTTAATATTATGTTACTGTTTGTGCTCACAATTTCTATTATAAATCTAAACGCAAACACTGGGTTTTCTGTCGACTATTGTTTCCTTTTTTGGTAAGTTACTTAAGTTACTTGTTTTTTGCTGCAAACCTTCCACTTTAAAATAAATACATAAATATAATAACATTGCGTTGCTATTAAGAGCGTGTATTCGATTCGTGACGAAAACTTCATGTTTTCGCGTTTTGCCCAAAGCAATATCGTAATGATGTGAGCAGATTATTTAAAGATAATTACAGTTTTAGAAACATTAAGTCTTGATTTAGGTCACTACAGAGTAAAAGTATTATTTTTAATTACGGTTTTTTAAAGCGTACACAATCCTTTCATAGTGTTTTACGAAAATAGACGTCAGAGTTAACTTTCAGGACGAATACAACCATTATGGTATGCCAAAATATTATGTTTTATGCGTTTTTCCAACAGGATATACAGTCTTAAAGTCTACTACAGAGCCAAAATTACGAAAATATTACTATTATGTATTAAAAAATATTGTTGAAAAAGTACAAAATCGGTTCACTTTGACAATTTTTTTTTCACCGGTATTTAAATAAAAACATAACTGATATATTTACTTTATGAAAATATTATGCTTAATTTACAGAATATTATTCAGTCCGTTATACGAACTCATTTATTTTAGACAATTATTTTAAAAAGCACTGTAAAACATCACGCGCTGTCGTTTCGTGCTTATTTCGTGCGTATTTTTTTTCTGATGCACACAAACAGACCATAGTATTGTACTAGTGTATGTCAATGCTGCTCCGCCGTTCTAGCAATCGTTTAGATTTTGAGTTGTGCTAAATCGAAAACGCGCCCTTAACGCTAGTAGTTATTCAATATGTTACAATGATAAGTACCTATGCTGATTCATATTCACCTCGGCTCAGCAACTTAAGTTAAGTACCTAAGTGAGCGAATCAATCATAATCGAGGCCTCGAAGTGGCAGATCTCTACAATTCAACTTTACCCTCTGAAAATTATTTTCACTGTTATTTTATTTTATATGAAATAAATTCAAAATTATGAAAAAAACCGAAGTAGAATTGGCAAGTGCGCATCATATAGAGCGGCTCTCGAGGTTTAATTTTTCAACAGCGTATCAAGAAAGAAATAAAAACGACGATGCCTTTTATAAATCCCCCAAGGGAAAGACGAAGAGGAATAATCATGTCGATCAGATGGCCTGGTTCGCGTGAAGAGGCCCTTATTCTTACTTCCCGATCTCAAACCACTCCTGCGTTTACAAGTTTTATATTATGACACGTTTTGAAAAACTTCAAAGCTCCGGGCGTGAGCCATAACTGCTCCTGGGGCTTGCAGCCGGGACACCATTTGTAAGCGACGTCGGGACACGCCCTCGAACCAACTCCAACACTTTTAATGCCCCGCTTAAAGAACTCCGCTTCTTCTTCGTTGCTTTTCAAACTCGTTGGATTTGTGGTCATTGAAATCAATATTTCCAAGAGAAATTCCACTTTGAGGCCTATCCTTTATTTTATTTATATGTGATAAACAAACAATAGTAAATACCAAATAGGTACATTTGAACCTGATTCTTCCGATACCAACATGAAATTTGTCTGTATGGAAATTAAACAATTAATTTAATTATTATTTGATATATTTTCAATCAGTGTGTGGATCGCCCCTGCTAGTTCCTGTACATTATTTAGTAAATTATGTGGCCGAACCGTGGAGAACAATCACTTTTGTAAACATGAAAACCCCGTAACACTTTCTCGAGAGCCATTGTGGATTTCCCTTTCTGCCGTAAAAATTACTCTTGACCCGTTTTCGATTCAAGAGCTTAACAAGTTTGAGATTGTTTTGTTGTTTTTGCCAAATACTAACGAACTCCGGTTCGCCAAATTTTAATCTTGTAAACCTTTTGTTTTGTTTGATAATATTTGGTGTATTTGTTCCAAAGAGGCGGTTCGTATCTCGACAACTTTGTAGTAAACTTTTCTCCAAATAAAGTTCTAGGTTTCCGTAAAAATGAAACCATCTGTCTTATTATATAACAGTTTCATAAATACGGTCATGAGGCAGGATCGTGAAGATTACTTTATGAGATACCTACTTATCTACCTGACATGTCTAGCCGCTCCAATTTATATCAACCCTTATCCGAGCCGTTAGGGAGACGAAATCAATTATTTATTTATTACGAGACAGATCGTCGGAGTGTAGAAATTACTTGACATGACTCGGAGGTATTATGAATAGGACGACGTCACGTATTCGTGTCATTTGTGTCGTATCACACGGGACACCTGCGCCCGCGACCCCGCTGACGCACACGTTGCAACTATTTATTAAATCGGCGAATTTATCTGTTGGGATAAACTACGTAATTTTTTATGTTTGCTGATAATAAAGATCTGCTCTCGTAGTCCACGAAATATTAGAAAATAGCTAAACTCTTGCTATAAATTAGCGAATCAGCAGGACCCAGAAATGTGCAAGACATGTCGAACCTAGATTTGAGTATATTAATATATTTGAATTCGTAAAGATGTATGAAACGCAACAACCGAATTACGAGAAGTAATTACAAATAAATTCAATATTATATGATGTCGTTTTTATATCTTACTGAATGGGGTGGCTGTATAAAGAACCATATTGCATCAAGGATAAAGCCTACTGAAACCGTACTACCTACATAGGTAGGTGTAAGGTAAGTACCTTCTTAACTAATTAACATCATTGTATTGTACTGCAGCTATGATGTTGGTCGTTATTTTTATTAAGATGAAGCCTTGTATATAAATTAGGCTATCGTATAGAACAAGGATCAGTAACTAAATTAAGGGTGAGAACTATGCGCCGATTGCAAGTGATGTCAACAAAAGCAGTTAATTGACTAGAAAGTCCACCTCAACTCACTCAGATCAGCGAATCCAATGAGCTCCAGAACACAAACAGCTTCATTGAACGATGTTTTCTAAATTAAAAGCAGTTTTTAAATTAATCTTTCACTTTCAAACATTCTGAAACCCTCTCGTGAATGTTCAATGTGACGACGACGCGACGTTTAACTTTGAAATCCCTTACGTACTTTATCGGTTATAAAGAGAGCTTGCCTTGTTGCCTTTCATTTTTTATTATTAATCTGGTCAATTTAACAAGACTTTTACAACCTCAAAAAATTCAACGTGGACATTAATAATTTTATTTGATTTTTTACGAGATACATTTTTATAAAAGGTTAGACTACCTACCAAAAGGAAATATCATAAGTGCTCATAAATAATGCCTAATATATGGAGGACCCAATCGTTGGCGATAACCAAAATCGTAAAGACGTTACATTGTGGGATACTTAAATCTGTTGCGAAGACCCTTTTGTGCAGTGCCTGTATTATATACATTGTAATAATAAATTCCCTAATGTCATGTTACATATTTAGAAAAGAAACAAAAAAAAATCATGAAACATTACAATTGAAAATTAATGTTTTCACAAAATAAAACCTATTGTAAAATAAACAATTCCTTTATTTAAAAAAAATATATGCGATATATGTTAACAATATAAACGCAATATATTCAATGAAAGAACTTTCGAAGTGCGCCCCGGCTATTAAACACTATCGCAATTGTCACAAAAAAAAATAACAAGGTGATGCAAAGCATTGTGGAGCTTTTAAGCTGATCATTACTTCTTTTATTTTCAGCTTTAAAAGAACCGAGCAAAGCGCGGGAATCCTGCCCGGTTACGCACGATAACTAAAAAGCCCCAGACCGCCAGCAAACTTTAAAATATTAGACGCGTCATGTAAATTCAATTATTGAAACAGACTCAAGTCGGAAACACGGTGCGTAAATCCTTTTATCAAATTTACTATAGGACCTTTACGATGTAATCAGATAAAAATAAAATTTCCACTTACTTTAATTCCTGCATTTGTTTCTGCAGCTCACTAATTTCTAACATGTGCTGGGTTTTCATAAGAGATATCTGTTCGACAACAGTCTGCAGCTCGTCTTGGATTTGAATATCAGCAGCAGTCACAAACAAAATACTCGTCAAAGTCAGAAAAACACAGTTGAAGCACTTCATGACTACGATTAAGCGAACGCGCTCGTAAGTTGTGAGTGCGAATGATCGCGAAAGGGGCAGCTGCCTCGCTCGGTCGGTGGTCGGGACGGGAATGAGCGCGCGGCTCTACCGCCCCGCTGTATTATACGACGTCAGGGAGTAAGACGCAGGTCGCAGATGCGTTCAACAGTTGTCCAGACGCCAACGGCCAACTGTTTTTCAGATATCTTAAACCGAGACCATTTATTTATGGTCTTAATCTGTCAATAGCATTCATACGAACCAATTACTTAGAGAAAACATCGTATTGCTCGAAATTATTGTAATCAAACAACTAATGGGTACCTACCCAACTAACCGAATTGCCAACTCTCTGGTTCAGTTGGTTGGCCTATTTTTCGGCCTAAGAATCAGCATTGCCATCTAACATGGCATAAGGCAACCACAATGACGGCAAGGATTACTTTCTTAACGACTGTTTAAAGACCCTTTATATTTACATATACATAATTATAATTATTTTTAAAGGTATTTGTGTGTCTATCATTTATCGAACAGCAAATAAAAAAAAATAAGTTGTTGATTTTATTCGTGAGGGATATTGACCAGAGGATGGGCAGCAGCATCCTTCTGAACACCATAACACCTACTGCGATCGCCAACATGCTTCGGCCAATCATGGCGATTACGGCTGATCCTCCCCTGGGGGAAGCCAATGCCCAACAGTAGACGTCTAAATGTTGACACGGTAGTGGTGGATTTTATTCAAAATTAAATCTATTTGTTTCCCAACACGTGTGCAGGGCAGGGGGTGTGATAAGTGCAGCTTTTTTTTTTCAATATTAGTGCTTCTCTGTTTTGAGTCCAAAAGTTTGTCTAGGTAAGTACGTAGTCTTTATAGATGCGCCAGTTCGAGACACATTGGTCAGAGAGACTAATGCCTGGTTTCTAAGGTTCTCAGGCAAATTCTCGATAGCTATTAATTGAAAATAAGGGTGTTTTATGACTGTGTGTAAAGAATACTATATCTGAATTAAAAGTAGCTAGGGAATGTTAAGGTTGACCGAGAGAATTGAAGAGACAAATACTCGTATGATACCCCATTTAACACGTCACCAAATTTATCAAGACAAGTAGAAGTAGTTATACTAATATTATAAAGAGGTTAACTTTGTTTGTTTATTTGTAAGAGGTCAACTCCGCAAGTTTTGGTACGATTACAAAAAAAAAATCTCTAGTAGAAACTAGCGAAACATTATTGCCTAAACAACAAACAAATCATATTACTCAGATCCTACACAACAAACAAATCATATTACTCAGATCATTCTTTCACACTTATTCGCAACAATCAATACTACACAAAGCCATATCCCAAGCAGACACATTCACACCACTCTCTCTTGCGGATCACACCAAACAGATGAAGATAAGCACCATACAACAAAAAATAGATACATGGACTCAAAAATTCTTCATGTGTTGGACGCGCAATGCTTCATGGACGTCATCGCCTAAACTTGACCGATCCAAATGTTGACAAGATAGCGTCAAACGCATGGCTAACGCGAGGCGAGCTGTTCCCTGAAACAGAAGGATTTAGGACACAAAAAACTACAGGAAATACATCATCCGCGACATCAGTCTAAGTAGTGACCATTGCCGTCACTGTCATAAACAACCTGAAACAATACAACACATCACAGGCGCATGCTCATCTATCACGCAAACAAATTACAAACATAGGCACGACCAGGTAGCAGCAATCATACATCAGACACTCGCACATAAATACAAACTCATTACAGACAAAATATCATACTATAAATACCAACCCCAAATCATACTACATTCACCTGAATACAAATTGTACTGGGACAGAACTATACTGACTGATCCACAACCGACCTGACATCACCCTGCACGATAAGCAAAATAAAATTGTATACCTGATAGATGTAGCCATACTTAACACACACAATCTAACATCCACACACAAACAAACTCTCAAAGTACGCAGACTTGACTATAGAATTGAAAACTCAATGGAGACTCCACACGGTCAAGACGATCCCTATCATAATATCCAGCACCGGCGTCATCCCCAAAACACTTCATACAAGCCTTAAAACACTAGACATTCATCCACTCACATACATACACCTACAGAAAGTCGGTGACAATACGATACCACAAACCGAACAAGAGACGCCGTTTTTTCTATATATGGTGATACAATATTTTACAATTCAAAATATTTTAATGTAAAAATAAATGGCTGTAACTTCAACTTCAGTCGCTGAAGTTGTAATGCTTCGGATTTAAGGACGACCGCAGTGAAAAATCGCTGCAATTTTTTACTCACTGGTCTAGTCGTGTAGGTGCCAGGAGACCAGGCCCCTTATTCACAATCATTCGATTCGATTCCGTACCGAATCGAAAGTCAAAAGATATCGAAGATGTCCTTCAAACGCAATTCACAAATCCGAAACCGAATAATTTTGACAGTTCAACGAACATACGAAGACTGAAGTCGGAAATGACATTGTCGAATACGGTTCCTTACCGACACGGAAACGTATCGAATGGTTGTGAATAAGGGGGCTGGAATATTTTTTTTTTACTATACAGCCGTGAAAACCATAACGAATTTGAATTTCGCGAGCTAACCTGGTGCATCCCCCTTAGAACCCAAAAAGTGGTCTATAAAATTCAGAAACTTTAAGGCTCTATCGCAATTTTCCAGGAAATAGAACCTACTTTAATATCAATCCGGATTGACTTGGATACGAAATATTAAACCTTGATTCCAACATTTCACCGCTATTTGGTTTGAAAATTCGCTGAAAATAAGAGCACTTTGGCACTATTTCACTCATTTGTAACATTTAGAAATTATACAAATATACCTTCGAATATTTACATGGTATTTTTAGCAAAATATAAAATACTAGCTTTTTGTAGTACTTCGTCCGCGTGAATGTCGGTTATCGCGGATGCAGACAAAGTCGCGGCGGATTGTAGCCTATGTCCTTCCCCAAGGTACAAACTATCTTCATGCCAAATTTCATTAAAATCGGTCCAGCCGTTTCATCGTGAAAGCGTAACAGACAGAGTTACTTTGACATTTATAATATTAAACAGTATATATACTATGGAAGTAAGTATGGACTGAACTTTTATTTTTGCAATATAAGCTATTTTTTTAAGAAAAAGTCATAATTTTAGATATAAATTATTTGCTTGTAAGCACTAATAACTTATTAAAATTCCTCTCTTCTTATATTAATAAAAAAAACAAAACTTGTAGATGGTGGTACCGTAACGCAAGTCCTGGTACTTTCGCAATTGTAGTTTATTAGGCAAGTCTGTCCAAGATTGATTTATTACTAGCGACCCGACCCGGCTTCGCTTGAGCCTATAGTCTTCCTCGATAAATGGACTATCCAACACAAAAAGATTTTTTCAATTCGAAACAGTAGATCCTGAGATTAGCGCGTTCAACCAAACACACAAACAAACTCTTCAGCTTTATGGCCATTGGCCAATTACATTAGTTAAAAACTTAGGTATATAATTATATACTTAACGACATTGACCTGCTCATCTCACAATACTCCAAACATACTGACAAGATCGCCTTCCATTCGTCCGCGAACACATCACAGGCTTGGCGTCCAAGAGAGCATTAAATGAAGACAGAATACGTGGGATGGGCGACTGGGCAAGGGCGACTGTATGTCTAACAGGGACAGCAAACAAAGCATGCCTCCTCGGTGGTATTTAACAGGGGCAAACAATTGGACAAATTCGCCATGTAGTTCGGGAGCATCCATTTTTCCACGCATAATTTTGCTCAAACTATTTGGTAACTTTTCCTTCGTACCTGAAGCGAATTATAATCTAAACAGCTTAAAAATAAGTTCGTAGGGTACATAAACGGATATTATCTATCTATACATGCGTTTGTACATATACCTTAAGGAAGCTTTTTGCATGTTCTCTAACATAAAAGTGTAGGTACTTCTGTTCATAGGGGTTTCAGATACATGGACTATCCTCAAGCTTACTACGAACCAGTGCATTAAAAGACCCGATGTTCGTAAGATCCTTTGATAAGATATTGTGAGGGAAGGTACATACCTTCTTAAAGAAAAGTTTGATTATCACCAGACTTTGGTATCGCTTTTGTTGCAAGATTTGTGATAAATAGTTTCTTTACTACACAAGTACTTAGGTCGCATCGTGAAGCGGATTACGGCTGCCCGAAATCTTATTGCAAAATAATGACCACGACCGCCCTAGTAAGGGTCTAGGTACTTACAAGGAAGGAAGAAAGGTCGGTAAAATGTGGATAATGTTGAATTTACAAGTTTTTTTTCGAAAAGTTTTAAAGAACCGATACACCATGTCGGTATTTAGTGAGAAAGACGCTAACATGTTTCCAAAGGTTGGCCTTGTACCAATTTTGGCATAGACCGCATTAAAGTCATCCAAATTTATATAAAAGTAACACGTACAAATCTAAACAACATAGTCATACATACAATATAGTTAGTATTCATGCGACAACAAAGGACGATTTTTGAAGTGCGCATAAAGACTTAATTTGCTTCAATAACATTATGTGGAGCAGCCATTTATTCGTCATTTGAACGTTTATATTGAATGCCCATTCAGCAATTTGATATGAAGCCAATGAAACTGGCTATTTTAACAGTTGGTTTCCCACGACATGTGCCCGCCGGCCACCTTCCATGAGATAAATACGTAACGAAGATATTTTGTTACAAATTCCTTGAAAGTATAGCAAAACCACCTTAATATCAAAGTGTGCGAAAAATTTGGAAACGAAATGCATTTTGTGTACGACGACCTCATGTAATTGAGTTCCTTTACGTTCTAAACGACCACTTCGACAAAATGTTCACTTTCCAAAAACGTCCACTTCCCAGAATGGTTATGATTTATATTTTGGAGCCGAATGGATCCTTACCCAATTAGTATAGGTAATAAATTAAATAGTAATAGGTAGACTATTACTATCCTCTCTATGTACTTATCAGACTTCTGCAAGTCCAACGACATAAACATAGAGTCTCTGCTATATCCTAGCCATCACCACCAATCCGTCTTCATTACTCTTGTTAAAAGCATCATCAGAATTCACACGTTAGGTACCAAAACGATGAATTTTCTTCAAGTTAGCGATCACATTCATTGAAACCTACAATATTTCGAGATACGAGTGCTCCGAAAAGTTAGTAAAGCAATTTTATTTAAAAAATGTTCTTCGCCTCGATATTGCCAATTATCGGTAAGATAGCAGTCAGGCAAATAATTGCGGAGCTCATTATGGGGTCCCTGATCTTCCTTTGTTATGAGCCTACCAATGGCTGCGGTGTGTTGTACTATATTAATTAACGTTAACGCTTTTGTGTTATCAATATTATTGAGATTCTGTGAGCTGTAAGCTATTGATATCAGTCGCCGCTCAAAGCTGATTCTAATCATCTGTATCGTGTCCACCATTAGCTACATGGTTTCCGAAACGTTGTCAATCTCGGTAACAATACCTACTTCTACATATAAAACTGTTATGTCAAAGGCAATCAGTTCACGGACAATGGAGCTCGGTTGCTACAATAGAGCCTGGCTGTCCAAATATAATACCTAAGCATACACGTTTTCAATCCTGTGTGATTGTATAGGTTCCCTATTTCATTACCAAGAATACGTAAAACCACCTTTAAACTGTTACTATTGTTAAGCACGACGATACGATATTTAGGTGGCTGTTTATAGTAAGTAGATTAGGTAGGTGGGGGGACTATAAATTGTATAATTTATCTAGTTATTGTTATTTTATAATTACTGCAACTTCTTCTTCTAATATATAAAAAAATTGTGTCATAATTTTTGTTATCGAACTCTTCCAAAACGGCTCGATCGATTTTTATGAAATTTTTGGAACGAAGTTCCTTAACGCGGCTTACGGGTAGTGCGAATTAGTAAAAATCGACACGTAACGAAATGCGTGTGTGTATGTGTACTACAAAGAAATGAGCATGTACTCGTGTATTATTATTACTATTTTTATATGTTTTTTCTTTGTTTTTTTTTGGTGCACACGTACGTAAGGAACTTCGTTCCTTAAGTTAAGTATTTTTGTGTATATTTGGTAGGTAGCTTTAAGAATAGGTGGCAGACAATTTTTTTTTAATATATGGCAAAACAACGTTTACCGGTTCAGCTAGTATTTTATAAAATTCATACGTCGTCATTCATATTCATACGCGTTGTGGCGAAGTTTTCGCCGGTTTATCGGCTTCAGACAAAAATTATGCTTATCACCTTTTACAATGACAAAACAAAAGTAGCTATATTTTCGTCAATGAATAATTTAATTAATTAATTCATATTCAATTAATTAAATTATTTATTAATAATTTAATTAATTGAATATGAATTAATCTCTGACGATCATTGAACTAAATGCACGACCCAATGGGTCCCTTTACATGGCAAACGACATCGCGGCAGGCCCAGGCGGAGATGGCGGGATGACCTAGTTTCCCTCGACAAAAACTGGTCCCAAATAGCTCTGAATAGAGAGAATTGGAAGAAGAGTAGAGAGACCTTTGCCCTGCAGAGGTGTTTGTAGATAGCCTATCTATGCTTGTTGTTAGCTTCCCGTCCAATAAATTTCAAAATAATACATTTAAAATCATGTACAAGACGTAAAAGTCCTTATCATTTCCATACAAGGGTTTGTATGGTTCGCAGGTAAGTACTAAAGAGTTCAGACCATGGACAGCCTTATGGTACCGGATCGTGATTATTTTGTTCCTGCGTGTGTTATGGTGTATCGGAAATCGGAGGTTCTTATAAATTAAAGAGGGAAAACCGGTAGATATTTCTATAATGAACGAATAGCATGTCAGCCTCTGGCAGCGCACGGCTAAACAATGCTGATATAAAATAAGCCTATCGTTTCTAAATTCAAAATACTTTCTAGAACAAATCCAGAGTGTTTAAACGAAACATTTAGTTAAACGCTTTCGACCAGTACCATATGCATGTTACCTTTAAGTACAGTACAGTCGTTCGTGGTGACTATGTGCCTAGCAGGTGAAAATGTGCAATGAGGGTCCGGTCATATATTTTGGCCTATTTCCACTAATCCTGAGACTAGCAACACATGTTTCATTCAAAAATAGATTTTTAATAGTTTCGTATTATTGTCTGATTTTTTGTAAATCGATCCTGGCAACTTTTCATTTCAATCACTGTGATGAAAGTAGAGAACCGGTTTGTCACGTTTTGAGGTTAGGTGTAAACTTTTGATGGTACAATGAAATCTACCACACGTATCGTTATCAAGGTATGTTGAGTTTATAGTACTATTAATCATTAATAAAATGCATTATAATCATATTCAAAGCTTTTTGTTTTAACATTAACATAGGTGTTTTAAAAATAAAACTCAATTTCGCAGGTGAAAATGTGCCACGTTGTTAAATCCTGTAACAAGAAAAAGAAAATATATGGAGGTTCAGACGATGACAGTACAAGTGCGTCGTCACATATATCATTCCAAGAAAGTGACTGCAGTACTAACTGGTGCGACGAGGAGATGCAGATAGAAAATGACAAAGAAAATAATAGCAACATAGAGAACAACTTGAAAGAAAATCAGGGAGACTGTAACAAATCATTTAATGTTGAGGAAGGGAGTTACGTTCTTGTTAAATATGATGAAAACGTTTATCCCGGGAAAATATTAAAAAAGTTACCTGAATCGGCTCTTGTGTCTGCCATGCAAAAAGCTGGACATAGCATCTAGAAATGGCCCTCCAAGCCTGATATAATTTGGTACGACCACTCAAAGATAATTCAGTCAATAAACGAACCAGTTCTGATATCAAAAAGAGGTTTATAAAGAATCATCGAATTGGTAGAGTTAGAATAAAATTGTACCAAAGGTAGTTTAATTTTTTTCTATGGCAACACATTTTTTTTTGTTATTTTATAGGGCACTGGTTGCACAGCTTCTGATTAGCTTTAGGTGACATTGTGCCATTCCTACTATTTTAAGAGATATAAAGAGAAATGTAGCGTTGCACATTTTCACCCCAAATAAGAAGGTGAGAATGTGCCAACAATATTATGATTTCTTAGACTAAGTATTAATGACATGTTTCTTAATTTTTCTTTGTAAAAACGAATAAATAAAAATATGATAAATATGGTTTTATTTATTAATACTGAAATATCCTGTCAATTTTTTTTGTTAAAGTGAAAAAACCTCTAAATGTGGCACATAGTCACCCCGAACGACTACGTCAGGAGGAGGATGGATTGGAGGATGCTCTTTTAATATATACCAAAAGTGCAACGACAGGAAGCCACTGTACAGAAATCAGGAGCATTACCGAACCATTGAGGTGTAGCTCAATAGTTAAAGTTATAATTAATTCAAAAACCATCGCCTAAATTGAAGTTAGTTATCTATCCCTTACTGTGGCGCCAACTTTTTGAACTATCGGTTGCTATGTTGGGATTGGAATTAAACATGTGACTATACCTAATGTAACGTAGTTTCATACGGTATATGTTTAAGGTCAACTCATAATTATTTTTAAGAGATACTTATATAACTTACAGTTCTTTTCAAAATCTAATCGCAGTCTCATCCCAGCGTTATCATCATGGTTATTATCATTATGTAAATTATTATTATGTTACAATTATTATTATGTCAAAGTCATTATTATGCTAAAATTATTAATAGTTATGTTAAAATTATCGTTATGTTAAAATAAGTATCATGTAAAAAATATTGTGTTAAATTATTATTATGTTGCCGTGCCATAACCGGGTTTCATGTTGGAACTTACACTATTATAACAACTAAATGTACACACATGAATGCAATTAAGAGATTTGATTTGATTTGATGATATACTTAGTCTGGCCATAAATACTGTTACAATTAAAAATAAGAAAGATATTACATTTGAATGAGACCTCTGTTTGTGACAGAAAAAGATCTGGCCGTCCACGTAGTGTTCGTACGAAAAAGGTGGCCAATGCAGTAAAGGAAAGAATTTGAAGAAATCCTGTCCGAAAGCAAAAGATTTTATCTAGGGAGATGAAGATAGCACCCAGGACCATGTCGCGTATTTTGAAACATCACTTAGGACTTGCAGCCTATAAGAGACGCACTGGTCATTTTATAACTGATAATTTAAAAAAGAATAGGTTGGTAAAATCGAAACAACTACTGAAGCGATACGCAAAGGGAGGTCACAGAAAAATTTTGTTTACGGATGAGAAAATCTTTACAATTGAGCAACATTTTAACAAACAAAATGACCGTATTTATGCTCAAAGCTCTAAGGAAGCTTCCCAATTAGTCGACAGAGTGCAACGTGGGCATTATCCGACTTCAGTGATGGTTTGGTGGGGTGTTAGCTATGAAGGAGTGACTGAGCCATATTTTTTTGAAAAAGGTATCAAAACAGGTAGGTAGTTAAGCCCCTTAACAACACCATGTTCAATAACCAAGTATGGTCCTTCCAACAAGACTCGGCGCCGGGTCATAAAGCTCGGTCCACGCAGTTTTGGTTGGAAGTGACCGTTTCGGACTTCATCAGAGCTAACTAGACGACGGCCAGTCTTCAACTGGCCGTCGTCTAGTCCCGATCTTAATCCGCTGGACTATGATTTATGGTCAGTTTTAGAGAGCACGGCTTGCTCTAAACGCCATAATAATTTGGAGTCCCTAAAACAATCCATACGACAGTGAAGTGGCAGTGAAGAATTTTCCCATGGAAAGAGTGCGTGCTTCTATTGATAACTGGCCTCAACGTTTAAAGGACTGTATTGCAGCCAATGGAGACCACTTCGAATAAGCTATTTATATTGTAAATTGTTTTATATTTATGTATTAAACTAACACACTGTAAAAGTAATAAATATTATTTGCAATAAAAAAAAAATTACTCTTCGTGACTATATTTATGGCAAGACTAGGTAACTATCAAAATTGTCTTGAGATGCGCTGATGCGCTCTATAACTGGATACGTTTTTAAACAATTGTTTGACAGCAAGTCAACAAACTGCCTAGCCTTTTCCCAGATATGTCGGGATCGGCTTCCAGTCTAACTGGATAGCATGTAAAAACCGGTATTCAGTTGCGATACCGGTTTTTACATGGAGCGACTGCCTATCTGACCTCCATAACCCAGTTATGTAACACGATACACCTTGGTAAGACTTTCTGGCTTCTGTCTACCCATAACGACTACCAAAGATCTACGAATGACAGCCGGGACCAATGGCTTTACGTGCTTTCCGAGGCACGGAGGGAACTCGGTATGAAATGGATGGTCACCCATCCACAGACCGATCGCGGCAAGCGTAGCTTAACCTTGACCGATCGCTGCAAGCGTAGCTTAACCTTGACCGATCGCTGCAAGCGTAGCTTAACCTTGACCGATCGCTCCGTACGCCTTTTACTTAGACACAAGCTCCTCATCTCAGCGATAATTAATGTGAAATTTAGGTAACTTAGGTATTAATCCAATACAACAACATCTTCAGGATGCTGGTGCGGCTTCCTCGCTATTGTAGTGCCTCCGAAATGTTTGTGGAGGCACGAACGGACGGTTTTCATACGGAAGAAAGTAGCCTTCTTGTTGCAGCGCGTGCGTGGCAGTAGCAACAGTATCCTGCAGATGGTTGTATCTCGTACGGATTGCTCTATCGAGTACAAATGGATGCGTATTGTGATGGGGGATGACTAACATAGTTAATAAGATTTTACTAACACCATAGTTAATTATAATAATTTATTTTAATTCAACTTATTTATTTAATTTTATTTCTTTATTTATAACTTAATTTGATTTATTTCTTTGTATTTGTATAATTTGTAATAGTATGAATTAATTTTTGATCTGAAATAAAATGATTAATAATAATAGGCATTTTTGGCAGAGTGAAACTGATATTACAATGTTTCTAAAAGTTAACAGCTAATTGCCTGTATTATGCCAGCGCTACAGCGATGCTTTTAGAATCAATTTGCATTAAATAAATTGAAACTCGGACACCTCTCTCCTGTCATACTCGGACACCCGAGGTCAAGCAAGCCTCAAGTTCTATAAATATTTTGTACTGTTCCTAGACGGACTCAATCCGTCTACAAATGTGAAAGACTACGAAAATAGGCACCTGCTCTGTGTTTTGAGTACGCTTTTCCAATTCAATTTTATTCAGATAACAAAAACTATTTTTGATAGCGAAGATTCCTCGGATTTCCTACTTACTACCTACATAACGGGTCTTCTCATTTTAAGGTCTTGAACAGACCGCCGTAAATAAGGTGCCTACTTAGATACTTTTGTTGAGAATAACAAGTACTTGGTATTGTTAATACTGTATAATACACCAAGCTACGGAACCACTTTTGTGAACCTATTGTTATCATTTCATATCAATTTGTTGTTATATTTGTTTCGTAAACTAAAAATGTCCAGTTGTTTCACCAATTCTGAAAAAACACTACCTGTATATTCAAAAATTGCACAGAATTTGTACAATTTATCCGAGAGTTAGAGCCTATCTGTATACTGCAAAACATCTCTGAATCATAAAAAGGATTGAATCCGGGATAAATCCAACTCTAATATTCCAGTAACCTAGGACCCACATACAAATACAAGTTGTAGGTATTATACAATTGAGGGCTAGAGTAGATAAGGGGCTTGTGGCCAAGTGAAACCTAAGTGGATGGGTTACCATGCATTTCAAACTGGTACTAGTCCCGGCTGTCATTCGTAGATCTTTGACAGTCGTTAAGGGTAGTCAGAAGCCAGAAAGACTGACAACCAGCTGTATTCGGTAGACTGGAAACCGACGTCAAATTATTGGGAAAATCTAGGCAGGAGTCACTATAAAAGAGATAAGTTACCAAAGTTTACTTAGAAACCGATGGATGTTAGAAAAAAAACAGTTCGTTAATTAAATTAAATTTCATTCGGAAACATCCATCGGTTTCTAAGTAGGTATACTTCTACTATTTCCTTAATTAAAACTTATCTCTTTTGGTGAATGTACGTACGTAAACTATGTGGTGTGATAATGTTATGGGACACGGGGTCTAAAATGGCTACTTTGGGTGAAACATCTGTAATATGAATCATTTGACAGATCGAAGCAGAACATAAGCAGCTTCTGCTAAAAGTCGTGAAATGATCGTTTTTTTAATGTATATATTTACATAGGTAGTAATCCTTTATAGGTTATTAAAAAAATCATGTTACCAAACAAACAATTTTAATGTTGCTTCTGTGCTATTGCACAGAAGCATAAATAAAATTGTAAATAAATTATTTTATGGACGACGACTTTCTTTACTTCTCAATGTATATATGTTTCACATTAGATTTGACAGCTTTGATGAAAATTCGTAAAATGGTCCAATAAGAGAATTGCCTAAATGTCAAATAGATGAAATTTTAGAAGTTACTCGGGAAGCAACATCTATAGTTCATTTTCGCATTTTATTGATTGATATTGATTGTTGTGAGTTATTCCGCGTGAAAATTGTAGTCAATTGACTTAAAACATTGTAGTGACGTACACTAATGGCAGACTTGGGTTTGTACGAGATTTTTTTGGGACACGGTTATCTAGAGGAAGCTCTTTCCTACAGACAAATCACGGCCAGAGTGAGAAACATGGAATTATGCTACGAAATGATGGAATTATGGATCGAGATTTCATTGCACTCTATTAAAAAAATATAAACCTTAATATTTGAACATTTTTGTGTATATTTGGTAGCCCTGAGAATAGGTCCAAGGCTATTTTATTTTATTTATATGGTAAAACAAATTTTGCCGGGGTAGCTAGTATAACTATATATTGTTTGTGTGTTCACGTGTTTTTTTTAGTACATAATGTTAGGAAAGCACTTCCAGTGCAATTTTATGAAGTCTTCCCTTCCAGATTAATTTAAGATCTGTGTATGTCGTTGCTAGGTTACGGTTGTTTCTATACGTCATTTTGGCAGATGATATTAAATCTTTCATGAATCATTAAAAATACGACCATTTTACGACGTTTTGCAGAAGCTGCTACGATCTGTCAAATGCTTCAAATTACAGATGTTTCACCAAAAGCACAGATTAACTAATAGTTAGATATCTTTACAGTGCCAAAAGTGGTATTTTTAAACCATGTGTTAGCGCGCTAAAACCCTTTAAAAAACCGCCATCCGCGCGATAACGAACACGCAGCCCGAATGTTCGTAACGATAGCCGATAAATGGGCGGTCACATCAGCGTGTATCGTGTCATGGCGCGAAGTAATTAAAAATAAAACATATATATGAATCATCTATTGTGGCCTTTATTGTGGGATTACTCCCGGGTTGTTAAGATGTATCCGGAATCGTGATTCTTTACATAAAAAAGTCAAACTGGCACCAGGCAACTTAACTCTCCTTATAACATATAAAAGAAACAGAAATTTTTGTACTTCTCTGTTGAAAAAAGTCAAAAGGCAATTCGACTCAAACGAATTAAATAAGGCTAGTCAGAACCCTAAAAAACTTTGGGACACTATCAAAACTATCACTAACAAACACTCTACAAGAACTAACTCAAATCCTTTGCTGAATTATACATCGTCACCCTCCCAGTCTTGTGATGAGGTCAACGAATTCTTCGCTAACATTGGAAAAAAACTAGCGGATAACCTCAATGCTGCTCGTTCATCTTTGTCTCCACCTAACCCCGTATACTCCACCAACTCGTTTGTTATGCTACCCACTGATGTAGAGGAAATTTCTGCCACTATAAACATGTTGAGAACTGACGCTGCCTCTGGATGGGATGCTGTCTCCCCGTATTTTTTGAAACGATATGTTAAGATTCTTGCGCCCGTTCTCTCCCACATCTTCAATATATGCTTTCAAACTGCTATATTTCCCACTGCTTTGAAAAGAGCTATCATCCACCCTATCTTTAAAGGTGGTGACAGGAACTTACCAAACAACTATAGACCTATCGCCGTCCTTAGTGCCCTATCAAAAGTGCTGGAACGCATTGTTAACAAGCAACTTACCCACTACCTTGAACGTTTTAAACTTCTATCCCCTAATCAATTTGGTTTCCGTAAAAATAAATCCACCTCGGACGCAGTTCACAGTCTTATTAATAATGTTACAGAAAACTTAAATAATAACAAAAAAGTCCTAACCATCTTTTTAGATTTGGCAAAACCCTTCGATACTGTCCCTGTTTCTACCCTTTTAATCAAACTAGAGGGCATCGGTGTGAGAGGTCCCCCACTTGACTTTTTTAGGAGCTACCTGTCAGACCGGTCTCAATCAGTTGTAATAGACAATCATAAAAGTGCAGAGCTGCCTATTGAGTACGGGGTACCACAGGGCAGTATTTTAGGGCCTACACTCTTCCTTGTGTACATCAACAGCCTCTGCAACCTAGACGTTCCTAATGCTAAAATAGTTTCCTATGCAGATGACACCGCCATCACTTTTTCTGCAAACACATCGACGGAATTACAGACTGCTGCACAAGACGGCTTTAATACCATTACGAAATGGCTCCTGTCACACACACTGACTCTTAACGCTACTAAAACTAACTTTATGATTTTTTCTATCAGTAACACCGCTCAACCTAGTAGCTCTATTAATTTAAAAGCACACTCTTGTCCTATTCGAAGTCAATGTCAATGTCCTGACCTGACTTTAGTGGAAAAAATTAAATATCTTGGCATTATTTTAGACAGAAACCTAAATTTTAAAACACATATTTCGACTCTTACCAGCCGGATACGCAAACTGATTTATATATTTAAGACCTTGCGGCACGTAGCCAACCCTGCAATCATTCGTAACGTATATTTTGCCCTATGCCAATCAGTCCTCAATTACTGTATCTCTTGCTGGGGTGGAGCCGCAAAAACCACACTAAAACCTCTAGAGATCGCCCACAGATCTATACTTAAAGTTGCAACCTTTAGGACTATACGTTTCCCTACTACCGAATTGTATAAAACCTGCAACCTACTCAATGTAAGACAGCAGTTTATCTTACACACAATTTTATTGCAACACTCAAAAACACCCTATATAAAAATAAATAGACGCCGCAAAAATAATACCTGCCCTACTCCGCCGGTCCGAAAAAAGTTTATAAAAAAATTCTTCCCCTACCTTGGTCCGTCACTTTATAATAAAATCAATGAAAAACAAACAATTTACGGATCTACTATATTTAAATGCAAGAAGACCGTCCGCTTGTTCCTATCTACTCTAAATTATGAAGAAACCGAAGACTTCCTGAGGTAACCACCCTCACACACACACACACACACACACACACACACACACACACACACACACACGCACGCACACACACACACTCACATACCTACACACTAAATCTACCTATTTACAATGGCTTTCATTTACCTTTATTTTTGCATGCATGTTATTGTTACCAGGATAATTATACCTAATTATAAAATGTACTACGTCATGAGACCCCTTTATGTATATTGTATAAACGGGATCAGTCCTGTCTCTCCTAAACACAGGCTACTCAGTAGCCTATATAGGAGTACAGCGCTTCACCCGCTTACCAGACTGTGTATTATTCTCATGTCCCAATGTATCTGTACTATAATCTGGTCCTTGTAAACAATAAATAAATTTTTAATTTAATAATTTTTTAATTTTAATCTATTGTGGCCATTTTGTGATTTGTGAAATTAAACATTATGATCATATTATGAAACACCTATTGTGGCCTTTTTAGGCCTCCTGAGCTCATGTCCTGTGCGCCCTGGGTAGGCACTTTTACATTTCAGAATCTAATGAGCCAATGAGGCACATTTTTATCGCCCCACTAAGAAAAAAGATCCGCCAAGAATCAAAATCAATTGAGTCATTTTGAAGCACAATACTCTTTTATTGGAACACAAACAGCTTGTTAACGGTTGACGTACCGTACAAATGAAATAGGTACCTTTGAATGTACCACGTCCTATGCAACGACCGACGCGACGTATCAAAATATTTATACTGATTGCAAAGGCAATAAGATACGCTTATAATAATATGAGATCCACGCATTATTTCTACAAGAGTTTGATGAACGAAAAACGGTGTCCTCTAGTAATTCCTAAGAAAATGGATGCAATGGGGAAAGAATCATGGCAGGATTTGTACAAAAAAATAAAGATGTTTAGAGAAGTTTAAATTCTAATTCAAATACTGTTGAGTACCTAAAGAGTATTTTCAAGCGTTTACGATATTTTTAAAACCCCGCAAAAAAGTGAATAGTTTAACGAAAAGCTCATTATTTCAGAACGAAACGGCGGCAGACAGTAACAGTGACGGCGACAGACAGTAACAGTGCCACTGACAGTCGCCGTTTCGCAGTTCTTACACTTTAATTGCATCGTTTTATGGGAAATAATGTCATAAATATTTTTTTTTCCACACGCTTGTCTGCCAATTTGTTAGACCCGTTGACGTAGCTTGTCACTTTCTTTTTTTCATAAACACATTATGGGCATCGAGATGAAACGAAAAAGTGTTATTATCATTTAATAATATTTTAAATATGCGGGGGTTTAAAAATCTGGTAAGTATGTCAATCTACTTCTGGTAATGTATTCTTTACATTGGAGAATATTTTAAACTCTCCTAAATTATTATTTTTTTCATACAAATGAATGTACGGATCTCGCCATGGTTCTTTTGTACACATACGACCATCATCTTCTGTCTAGCCTTTTCCCAACTATGTTGGAGTAGGCTTTCAGACTAACCGGATGCAGCTGGATACTAGCGTTTCACATGAAGGGACTGCTTATCTGACCTCCACAACCCAGTTGCTGGGTAAAACGACATCCCTTGGTAAGCCTGGTGGTTAGATTTTCTAGATTATTTTGTACGCGTACGACATAGCTAGTAAATCCTAACAAATAGGTCTGTTGTCTGTACCTACTCTACTAAGACCTATATTTGCAACCTATTACATTACACTTAAAATATACGCGATATTAATGATAAAAACTGTTACTGGATTCCACAAAAAGGAACGCAACGAAATAACTGCGGCAAATCAATTTTGTAGGTTCGCATGATCTAATACGTGTGAGGGGACTTAATAAGGACCAATTAGTGATAAAGCTTATTGGCGTCGAATGTGTTTGATCATAGTAAATTGATAAAGTAGGTACCTACTGCTGACAGAGCAGCTTTTGACAAACGATTGATTGAATTGATTCACTTTGATTGAAAGGTGTACCTACAGATTAAATGTTTAGTCGAGTTTTGGTTTTCTCTTTTTATTGGTGGACATTTTCATCCAAATTAAAAGGTAAAGTGAATCGTGTAATTTAGGTATTACCGTTGAGGTAGCTATTCAAACAAATATCAAACGAACTTGTTTCACAAAGAAAGTAAGACCATTTTTTCACGCGAAAGCGACGCACACACTCACACATACATACATATACATACATACATACTCGTACATATTACTTGTAACTTATTAAATTGTTTACGATACCGTCGTCCCATCGTCCCCACGTACACGGTAAGTAACACGTGTCATTGCTCTTAAGCCCCGAGCTTCTGTAGCTTATTCAATCTCATTTGTTGTGAAATCTCTTACCAGTTGCGGCAGTTGCCTACTTATATGATTGGCTGTTACATTTGGGTGAGCCAATCAGAGCAGCAAACGTGAGATTTGACGAAATTCTGTATAACTGGAGCTTTAGGCCTTTATTAAAGTCAATCATGTGTATAACAGCCGTATTTATTCTTACTTAAAGTGTGTATAAAAATAACTTATTTTGAGAGGAAAATGAATGAAATTATTTTCATCATTTGTTTCGTACCTATACCTACTCATATGGCAGCTTATTTACCTACTTATTTCTAATACAGGGATCATGTATTCGTATCATTATATGTACGTATACGTTTCTTGTATTTATCTTTTCCAATAATTAAGGTTCTTTGTTTCCTCATATTATATATTTTTATTAATTAATTACGTGGAACCGTTCATTGGTAAAATGGAGCTTCAACATGTCGAAAGTTTTACCTGAATATCTATCTACACCGACTAAAAGATTTTCTATCCTACCTGCTGCATGGCGCGTTCTAAGTCAACAATAAAAACATAAATAACATTTTAATGAGGTGAGCAAACTAGTAAGTACTGTTTGATTTTAAAAAAAACGAAACGAATCGCCATGCTTTATTCAAGTTTGGCTAGCTCGACTAATTTGTAAATAGTTTCAGCCAAACAAATGGATATTTATATATCTATGCTGAAAGCGAGATATGGACTTCCTGAGTATCGTTTTGTAATACCTACCTCATTATTGTTATTTAGGTTTTTAGACTTAGAACGTGCCATGCAGCAGGTAGGATAGAAAATCTATTAGTCGGTGTAGGTAGATATTCAGGCAAAACTTTCGACATCTTGAAGATCAATAATAATTTATTACCTATTTAGTTACTTCAAATCGAAGTAACGTCGAAAGCCGAAAGCCTTGTCTTCTGAATCAGGATTTTGTGAAATTAATATTGAATTGTTAAAGTGATACAACAAAAGTGAAACTGGCTTTTACTTTTCTGAAAACTATTATAACCGTCCTTTTCACAGTTAATTATGTTACGTGTTGACTCTATGTAAAAAAGTGGCGGTACTAATTTAAGTTTAAAGTCTTTTAGCACACATAAAATCTTCTATCGTCACTTTAATCAATTTTTTTAGCATAGCTTTAAATCACTGAAAATCGGCTAGAAAGCGAAATGACTCAGAAATCATAGCTTCAAATGCAATAAATTACACGAAGAAATCACAAAAATAAATGAGTCGGTCGGCATAAAGACGTCAATCATCATATCGTGGCCATCGTGACAGATATATCTTCCCTGTAAATTTCCTAGATCAATTAACCATCCGTCAAATCTCTTTGTCGTCGCTTTGTCTCTTTAGTATTGAATTGGTCAGCCAAAGCTGGCTTGACCGCAGAAGTCAGAATCAATTAGGGTATTTAGGATTCCAGAAACAATTCCGTGCGCATGCCAAAATTAAATAAAATTGTAGGTTTGACTTTATAAACAAATACTTTTAACCACAAAATTCTCAAGGAAATAACACAAAAAGAGTATGCAAATGTGCATCCTGTTTTATATAGGTACATCTTACGTAATGTAGAAAAAAAACACACAACACATAAAACGTAAAAACGTATGTACCACATAAAACGGACGGTGTCATTGTAGTAGTACAGAAGGAACACTATTTATAAGCTAAATATAGATTAAATAATTTCGTATTTTTTATGTTGCGCACACGGATCTGCTCGCTGCTTAGGTTCGTTATGTTACTTTACTTATTCAGATATAGTTACTTATTTATACGAATTTCGACAAGCAAAATGAGAGACGTTGCATATAATTATAGCCAATCTTAGTCCTATTATATCGTTTAACAAGTATGGTAACCGGATTTCCGAAACCAGTGAAAGACGATACACAATGCGCAGCCCTTTAATAAAGCAAATGAGCTTTAGAAATGTTTAGTTTTGTAGTACCTACGTAGGTACTCTTGGTTTTGCATCTGTTCGTCGAATTTAAAGTGCTTTAACTTCAACTCGCTTGTCTTGTCCAGCATAGTAACAATATCGCTGTATTCTGAATAGAGGACTGCGCAATCCTGACACTTGTATACTGAAAGATTTCGATAAGTATCTCATGTCAAAATAAAAACTTTGGCTGTTTATTTTTATCTACGAATCTGAAGAACTTACTCAACATTGCGACAATTGATAAGAGTGTCCTACTGAAGAAGATTCTCGAAATTAATTTTACAATTTAATAAGCTCCTTCTAGTAAATTCGTAAGTCTTCCTTAATCTTGAATCTTCCTGAACGCGAATGCGTAAGAGTCATTGTGTAGACACCAAGGACCCGACTTTTCAACATTCCGTTTTTAATCAAGGCCTCCTTTTGTCTTAGCCCTCTGTTCTTCCAAAAGGGCTTGCGGAAAACGAAAACATTGTCCACATCTTAAGTACATGACTCGTTGAATTGTAAGACTTGTACACCCGTTGTACCTAGGTGTTGTATGGCAAACAAAATAGTGATATTTCGCAGTAAAAATAATAATTGCACACTTACTCATAAATTCGGCTCCTTAACAGTAAAGTAGACAATCATCATGTCGAAATATCATAATGATTGTCTACTTTAGGACTACTCTCTTTAGCAAATAAAGCAGATATGTCAATCATTGTACGTGTTGTCGTCTGAGAATCACTAAAAACCGCTGAGGCACGGTTCCTGTGGGGTTCAAAACCATACGTGCTATCTCCCGTCTACACTACTACTACTTTAGTATTATATGATCTGTGCCACTACGTACAAGACATAGTGGAGTACGAGCGCCGAAGGACCAACTACACGCCGAGAGTGCAGCTGTTGGAATCATGGGTGCGGTTGACAACTTGTTATCTGCTCGTCATTCAAGAGAACTTTTGGACTCAGGGTGTGGTAGACCATTGCTTCCGCGGACAAGGGCTCTCGATCACGCAATGACACAAAGTAGTTGTAGTGGAGTTACTAACATAGGCATGAGTAAATTACTATAGTTACGCATACTGTATGCAGTAATGTATGTTATGTTAGTTTAATAATTATATGGTAGGTATGTTGCGGGTCTTTGTTACCTGAAATAAATGATAATTATTATTATATGTATTATTATTATTATATATTTTGCGAAACCTAACGACATTAAAGCCCGTACCCGACGTGCCAACTATTCTCATTTTTTAATAATAAGTATAGGGTATTACACCTATTTTTGAAAAGTGTCTCAATGAAATTCTGTAGTGCTGATATGCCACCAAAAAAAACACAAAATTTTTATTCAAACTATAAGTGCCATAAAAATGCATCTAATATTTAAATTTTCAAATTTCGCGCGTAGTTTGACGAAAACGCCTCGTACTGGACGCCATATTGCTCAGCGTAAATGACGTCAGTTCGTTTAGTATCAAATGAGCTCATATTAAATATGACAATTGTATATCATTTAAAAATAATTAAAAGCATATTTTGTAATAGGTGTAATAATGAAAAAATTACGTCCAATCGGTCAACTGACAGTTAACAATTTTTTGTTTACACAGCCGTACGGCGTAATAACATGGCCGCTACTATTTCACGGTGTTTTATAACAGATTAAAAATACTGAAAACTTTAAATTGAATTTAAAAATTTGTTTTGTTATTTTATGAACTAAAACTTACATTTTCCGACTGCTTTATGCCTAAACTGTCTCAATAACATATTTATAGATTTTTTCTCGTATAGAGTAAAATACCCTATTGTACCTGAATTTAAACACTCATAAAATGCTTTGCAGAGATTTTAACAACTGTCTCGAGCTAATGTACTAACACTTGAGGAATTTCTTTTTTTGATGGTAAGGCAGCTGTATTTTTGAAGGCAGGACAGCCGGTGCGTGCTCGAAGCGCGCGCTCTGATACTTTGAAGCCACATTGTTATTAACGACAGCTGCAACACACGCTCCTTTATTTTATATGGGACAGTTGAACATCTTCCGTGCGTGTTGGGTTCCGTAATAGTTGGATGTATTGGTGTTTGCAACGTTTTAAATCTGTTTCCTAATGTGTTTATAATTTTATAGTTATTATAATTTTATTGGTATCAACACCTCCTCCCGATTTACTATACCTCCTAATTTCCTAAAGGTGTACGTAAGTACCACACCCTTTGTGGGAAGATGGGAAGTTTGTCCAGCAAGCTACCTTACAAATTGATTCACATTTTTTATTTCTGAAGAAAACTATTAAGTAGGTAATTTTTAACTTCGCAGACCGTATCCGTTCTTTGAGATATAGGGAGGTTCGCTAAAATCAATCAAAGTTGAATAAAGTATCGATTTTTCTATCGGCACAAGCTCGAAGTTTGCGTCAGTATTTCCACAATAGGATGCAGTGGCTGCACTTCGCAAAGTTGTGTTGTAAACTTGTCGGTCTGACACATTAAGCTACTTGTGCTACAAATTTGACACAGCCTTGCATAATCCTTCATTAGTTAGTAAAATAGCTTCATCGATGAGAAATTTAATTTTCAAAGTATGCAATGTTGGTGAAACTGTTTATAAAGTAGGTACGGTTATTAATGAGAACTAAGTGCTTCGTAGTAAGATGCATGTTTCATCAACTTATTTTATAACGAAGTAGTGTCACAAAATTAAGATTTAAATAAGATATAACAACACGTTTATTACGTAGGTATTGTAAAATCTAACCGTGTGGTTTAAGGAACCCTAAAATTAAATAGGCACAGCCGATCATTCTACCTGAGCCGCAGTTTTTTGGTTTCCTTATTTCTGGCTATAATTTTAACATTGTAAATATTTCGGTATCGAAGATTCGTGGGTAATTATTATTTAATTAACACCTGCCTTTAATTTGAATATATTAAAATGAATGTTGCTCTTATTACAAAATAAGTAGATATAAATAGGTTAATACCTACTCATTCACATTTGGGGGAAATAATATCTAAGTACCGAAACCGGATAAATATTTCCGAAACTCATAATTTTAAGTACTTAGGTTTATACTTAGGGTACCAGATCTTTCTACAGCACCAGTGGCTCTTAACCCTATAATCAGATAAAAGTACCTTGGTACTGTTTACTTACTTAAATTATATGAGTTTAGAAAATGTTCTTTTTGTGTTTTATCGTCATGGACATCGATTGGCATCATATCACAAATTATCATGGAGCTAGATTATTTTCGGCGTCCTTTGTCGACACTAAATATTGTATATATAATTATGAACTTACTAGCTTTTGCCCGCGTGAATGTCGGTTATCGCGCATACAGAGAAAGTCCTTTGTCCTTCCCTATGATTCAAGCTATTTTCAACCGACTTCAAAAAGAAGGAGGTTCTCAATTCGTCTGTATGTTGTATTTTTTTGTATTTGTTACGCGATTTCTTCGGCAAATGTAAAGCGATTTTGAAAATTCTTTTTTTAATTGATAGGGTATGCCTCAGGGGTGGTTTGTATGTTGTATTTTTTTGTATTTGTTACGCGATTTCTTCGGCAAATGTAAAGCGATTTTGAAAATTCTTTTTTTAATTGATAGGGTATGCCTCAGGGGTGGTTTCTCGATAAATCATCATCTAAATTTTATCGAAATTGATTCGTACTGAATCAATTTCGATGACGATTTTTTGTAAAAATCGGCAGAAAGAAAAAAAACATGGATGACATTGTAATGTTCTCACCTTGTACTTTCAATCTCTGTTTTGACTGTGTTGCCATTTCTTAATGGATTTGGATGATAAGGAAGTACTAAAAAGCTAAAAATGAAAAAGCTTTTTTTACAAAAAAGACAACCGCCTTCAGAAACCAAAAAGTGAAAAATAACTTTAAAACAGAACACACATGACTTTAGTTTCGGAAATCGGTGGCAATACAAAACAACAAATAGAACAGCCAAGCCACCGACTACGACACGACAAATGGGAGTTTCACAAGGCTCAATTTTAGGTCCATTCCTCTTTTTAGTTTATATTAATGATCTTCCCCGGTTATTCAAAAACCAACCACAAATGGTGTTATTTGCCGATGACACGTCATTTATTTTTAAAATAAATAGACGGGCTCAAAATCTTGACATCGTAAATAACGCCTTACTGGAGGTACAAAAGTGGTTCACGGCTAACAATTTAGTATTAAATGGAAAAAAAACTAAGTGCATCAGATTTGCTTTGCCAAATGTCAAAAATAGTGAGTGTGACATAGTATTGAATAAAGAGAAACTGGAATTCGTCGATAAAACCGTTTTTCTGGGATTGACGCTCGACTCAAGGCTACAATGGGGTCCTCATTTAACATCTCTCGCAGGACGGCTAAGTTCGGCAGCATATGCTGTCAGAAAGATCCGGCAATTTACTGATGTGGATACCGCGAGACTGGTCTATTTTAGTTACTTTCATAGTATTATGTCTTACGGTATTTTATTGTGGGGAAGAGCTGCAGACATCGATTCTATTTTTATTCTGCAGAAGAGAGCCATCAGAGCCATTTACAATCTGCGTATGCGCGATTCTCTAAGGGAACTGTTTAAGGAAATTAACATAATGACGGTGCCTTGTCAATACATCTATGAAAACATCATGTACGCTAGAAAAAATCTGCATCTTTTTGATAAAAGAGGTGACAGACATAATTATAATACTAGAAATAGGGACCAACTAGTTCAACCAGGTTTCAGACTGGCTAAAGTAGATTCGTCTTTCATGGGGTACTGTTTAAAGTGTTACAATAAAATACCTCCCCACATTGTTCAACTAATGAGACAAAATTTAAGTCTTGTATTAAACGCACACTATGCAACCGAGCATATTATAAGTTGAGTGATTACATCACTGATAAAAATGCTTGGCTGGATGCTGGTCTAGCTCCACAGCCATAAGGGTTCATAGATTAATTGATTAGCATTTGTAACAATTTTTGGAGCTGCTGAAGATGTAGATCTATATTATCTTTGCATTGTATAAACTCAATGTGTTAGTATAATATAATTTTTCGTAGCACATACATGTGAGCACTATGTTCTTTAAAGCTACCATTTACGAGGTATACCTCTCATTGACTTGAATATGCCCTGGCGGTTGGGAGAGTCATGCTCACTTGAATGTCTCGCTGCCGGTGGCGCATGTGTTGGATCATTCGGTTCCCTTCAAAATGGTTGAGCTAAATGGTGCCGATCCATGCGTCATGTTCGTGAACGGACGCCGTCGGTTGGGACTGGTCATCTCTTAGCTGCCTCGGTTATTTTAAATTTTGGTTTGAATTGTTATTTTATCTATATTTTTCTCTAGACCTCTTTTAACATGCCAGACGTGTTACATTGTTCTCACATTGTACCCTTAGATTCAACATGAATGATGTAACCTAAATTTGTAAAATTTAACTGATTTTAAAAGAGTGTTCATGGAGTTTCTTGCTCGTTCTTCTCCATAGAAACCTACTGTTTGGAACGAGCAACTAGCTTCAACTTTGTGACTGACTGACTCTGACAATTCAAAAGTACCTGTAAATGGTTTAATTGAAATAAATAATTTTGAGTTTGAGTTTGAGTTTGAGTTATTTTTCACTTTTTGGTTTTTGAAGGCTGTCTTTTTTGTAAAAAAGCTTTTTTCATACCAAATATCATCAAAATCAGTTCAGCCGTTTTATCGTGATAGCGTAACAGACAGAGTTACTTTCGCAGTTATAATATTAAAGTAACCACGAAATTTAAAAATCAACTTAAATTGTAAATATCACCACATATGAAATTCGAATGTAAGTAATTGAGTACCATGAACTTACCTCTAATTATTAAACTCCTGATTATTTATCAAAAACAATAGGCACTTTGTTGAACTGCTATAAATCCATTGTTTTTGGTGCCTAGAGTGACCGTTCCACCCGATTTGTGTGTATGTATATCAGCTGTCTGACACCTACAGGGTCTGCCTAGTTTGGGGTCAGATAGCCGTGTGTGAAATCTCCCTACATTATATTATTATTATTATTTACCTCAGACCCAGCGCTAGGCATACCTAACTCGCGGATGATGACGCGGGCAGAAACTAACCATAAATATGAATAAATTTCAATATAGGACCATAATAATGAAAAAATGCAAAATATGAAATAAAAAAAAACACAAAAGTGCTACACTTATAGTAAAAGTTTATTATGATTTGCCAACACGATTAAAAACTGCCCAAGTGCGAGTCGGACTCGCGCACGAAGGGTTCCATACCATTACCTATACTACGTCACGGACAGACAGCGAAGTCCCGGGTCCCGTTTTTACTCTTTGGGTACGGAACCCTAAAAAGAACTAAGTAATCAGATTTAATGGGAAGATTGGTCTAATAATGATTACAATGATAGAAGGTATGAAAAAGATTTTCGACAGCTCAATTATGAATAAGAGGGTAAGTTGGTATTTACCCTCATTCTGCAAATAATATGAAAAGGTTTTAGATAGCACTCTAATCACCCTCCAATAGATATTTCTATAGTACAGTTTGTCTTCCACTTATCTACTGATAAAATTGAACCTTTTATTGAACTTGACTTGCCTACTAAGTATAACAAGCTGACAAACGTTAACTTACTCCAAAGTTGTAATCTTGTTTGATTCCGATTAGAATGTACCTACATCTTTGGTAGATATGACTTGAAACTCAACCAGGACCGCCTACTTTACTATGCACTATGAGAGCTCGATAATACAACATATTGATTAAAATATATTTATATGTATACTACCAAATGTCGTATGTCTCTCATACTTAAGGTTGTGGGTTTTGCATCTGGGCACGAACAAGTATCAATGTAACATTTTCAATTCCATTAAATAGGTAGGTACTTTCTAAGGCCTGGTTTTCACAGGCCCAGTTTCTGACCAGCCAGTAGTCAGCAACTGTACATTCTGCTGTCTATACAGTACTGTCACTTTCCCGACGTGTTCTCACTACTGGGTCTGCAAAGGAGACAGCAGTACGCAGCTACCACTGTGTTACTACTTCTGGCAATGGCACCCTGCCAATTTGGGAGTGGGGGAAGATCAGTGGACAGTAGAAAAAAAAATTGAAGTTGCTTACCGACAGCAACTGACTGGTCTGGACTGACTGGCTCTACTTTGTTTTCACGGACCCAGTAGCTGCCAGACAGTAACTGTCCTTCACTGTCCGCCGACCGTCCGTCCAGGTTTTAGTTTATCTTGGACATCACTGACATCGGGGAAGCAAACATCGTACGAAAACCTGGACCTTAATAATAAGTCGGAAATCGCAAATCGGCCTCGAGCAGGTGTGGTGATCAATGCCCGTGCAGGTCTGCAGTCTGCAGTCTGCAGGAGAAGAAGAGTTTAGCCTGCAGTGGGACAGCTATAGGCTGGTAAGTATTACTATAGTACCAAATTGACAAGGCGAAAGACTATCTGCTGATTCATACATTTGGCCGAGTTATGCGAACAAAAACACATAATATTATGTATGATAATTTTATTATAGTATTAAAGTCCTGCGATGCAAGGTTATCAGTGTTTTAAAAATAACTCTGTATTTTTATTGTTTTCGAGTGAAACCTTTAAAAGGCTTTAAGCATGGCTTCAGTTCATAACTATAGACAGTGAGTTATTTTCAAAAAATCTGCTGTTCTATACCAAAATGCAACATCTCATCAACATCATCATGCTCAGCGTAGGTCTCCCTCAAGGGGGGTTTGGCCGTAATCGCCATGCTTGGCCGATGCATGTTGGCGATCGCAGTAGGTGTCATGATACTCAGAAGGACGCTGCTGCCCATCCTCTGGTCAATAACCCTCTGTCGCCTTCTATGACACCCATAGGTAGTAATGGGGTGGTGCTATTCGCGGCCGGCACCACACGGCTTCGTAATTGCATTACCTACACTGTCAAAATGCACAGCTGTTTTTTTTAATAAAAATGTTAATTAATCCCATAAAGGTTTGTGTATGAGTCAATAATGCTCATACTGCCAAATACATTATACGTATGAACTCAATACTTTTATGTACTTAGTCATAATTAAACCTCCATCACGCGGTAACGTGTCTATAGGTAGTGCTTAAGCACAGTATAAGTATTAGTACTACTGTAGCTTAAGAGGAAATACCACGGGCTAGAGAATTGAAAATTATGTATTTGTAAAATCTATTGCTGTCGCGCGATGCCCGAACACGAACCGCAGATCGCGATAGAGACAACTGCAGCTTTGACCGAAAATACCTACTAAAAGTGCACAAAATCAATGATTCGTAGTCCCCTGATTTCTTCTCCAAAACTTAACCGATTTAACTGCTTTTTTATTAAAAAATAAAGAAAGGCTTTTGCCGTGTTCCTATGTTTTCTATTTTTTATATAATCAAGTCAAATTTGTTTTCTGAATGTTTGAACACAGCGGAAAATCATGCCAATTTTTTAGGTTTTTGAATATTCATATCTCTTTTAATAATAAATTTATGAGAAAAAGGAAAACATAGGGACATGCCAAAAGTAGCCATGGATATTTAAAAAAAAAATTGATCTACTGGCATTATCCAGGGAGGAAACAAGGGACTAGCTTGTATGGAAAAACGGCCCTTGTGTTTCCTCATAAGTGATGTAGCTAAGCATAAATCTTAAAATACGAACAAAAAGCGATTTATCGTATTCGTGGTTTGACAGTTTGTGTCAGGAATAGTCACGGCGTTCATTCCACCGTGTACGCGTGTGTAGGTACCAACCTCACCTCTTTCAAAACATAAATACCCTTACGAAAACCCTTCGATAAAAATAATCTGTTACAAGAACTAGTTTGCCTGCTCTGCCACCTTGACAGAAAGTCTCAACAAATCCGAGCTCGTTGTATAGATACACGTTTGGTGCGGGGTGTGAGTGGCGAGCGTCCGGCGGGCTGCACACTGGCGCATCGGTGCATATGCCGCGCGCCGCATCTGTCCTATCTCGCGCACGTTAGCATAGTACCGCACGGGCCGACGATACAGGCTGGTCCAACTTTACTGAGCCGAATGATATTGACACGTGGTATTTTATATGGTTTAAGACCTTACAGAAACAATTATAAGTACCTAAATATTATGACAAATTAGTTAAAATAGTTATTTGTTATACAAGAGTGCAAAGTTGCTTTTTAACCGCGTGTTCAATTTTGATGACCGAGCAAGCGAAGGATTCTAAAATTGAATCACGAGCGCAGCGAGTGATTCAAAATTAGAATCCTTAGCGAGGTAGTCAAAAGAGCACGAGGTGAAAAATCTTTGCACTCGAGTGCAACACGTAACTTTTCATTCCACCTCAGCGAGGAAATGACTAAATGCAAAAAAAAAACGTTTACAATCACAAGATAGGTACACTTTTATTTCAGTTTAGGTATTAATTACTACATTATGACAGGTAAGTATTACAGAATAATCTTTAAATTATGACAAAATAATACTAAGGTAAGTATAATTAAGAAAATTTTAAAGTAACGTTGCTACAGTTATTTAAATTGAGTGTAATATTTTTGTTTGGTACTGTAATATTGGTGTTAGTCACTTGTGTACTGTTTTTCGGTAAACTATCTGTCATACTTAATAGTTGTACCGATTCATCGGATTCCCTTGGCGTGAATGTTGGAGAGAGAGGGAGATGGTTAGGTGTTTCATAACGGCTTATTTTTGATGTAGAAGGGCCAGTCCAAGGATCCGATTGAGGCTCTTTCAGTGTAATGGCTCCTACGATGCCTTCACATATTTTAGATTTATTTTGGATGGAATCCTCTATGTATCCCTCTACAACTGCATTGGACTTCCAGCCTCCGTGGCGCTTAAGGGACAGGAGATCAGCTCCGGAATCAGCCAAAAGTGTGGCTGAAGTTCGTCGGAAACAATGACCCGTGTACAACAGGGGTTCTGGAAGTTCAAGAAATGTTGCTATTTCTCGTGGGATACTGGCAATTTTATTAGTACCCATAGGCTGTCTAACACACTTTCCATTGCGATACTGTAGAAAAAATCGATTGATTGGAGTGTTAGGCGGGCGTAAGGCTTGATATTTCTCAACAATCGTTACGTATTCCTTGCGAATGACGAAGTTGCGGTCTCTTTTTGTCTTTGTATTAGGTAAATTAATTAATAGTAAGTCATCTGAATGTTTCTCAATGTTTTTGACATTAAGTTGTGTTAGTTCATTAGTTCGACATGCTCCGTTTATTCCAATAATAAGAACAACCTGTAACGTAAAGAGTATTGTAGTAGATAAATGAATAAAATTGATATGAACGCATAATTATGCCTATCAACATCTACTAAGTATACTATTTAATTGAGATTAATATACTTAAGTAGATACTGAATGTGCAACTGACTTACTTTTGCCGCCAAATATACGGAATCGGGTGCTTCGTTAAGAAACTTTTCAATATCAGATACTGTGAAAACCTTCGATTTTTTTGGTTGATGACCAGATGAGGCTCTTTTTAAAAATGCCACTAATTTAGGATAGGTATCGATATGTTTGTCTTTTTTCATCTTTATTGTTGCTTTTAGCATCGAATACGTACTCCATAGAGTGCTTGCTTTCTTGTTCTCGGATAATTCTATAAAATATGCCAGCAATACGTTTTCTGAGAAAGTTTTGGCTCCTTTTGCTAGTCGCCACGTGTTGAACATATCGTACTGTTTTAAATACTTCTCGCGTGATTGTTGAGGGAGAAAGCTCATTTGCGCATTATTAACAGTTTCAGTCAATTCTGTTGGCGTCAAGCAAACTTCCTGGTCGCTAGAATCACTCATTTTAGTTTTTTCACTTGTTTTCAAGTTTCTTGTTTTTAATAGGTTTAACAATGACGTGAAGAACCGCGTAAAGAACCGCGTACAAAGCAAATTGAAAAAAGAACACCAAGAAGGTTCCGAGTCTGAGTTTTTAACAAATTAAAAAAAAGTTGTATGATATATTCGGCACCATACAGGTAGCAGTAAATAGGTTTAATGTTTTTTTTTAATTCACAAACTTAGTGCACACGATGTTCTAAATTCAATTTACTTTATCCTCTAGAGAATAAAAACGGCTTTTCCACTCAGATATTGAAGATTAAAAATACTCTTTCCGAGATGGTGGGATGAAAAAACAATTAAATGTTTATCCATACTAGATAAAATTTGGTAACGATTTAAAGATGAAAACTTTGAAACCCGTTTTTGATCCCACCGACAGACACCCAGGTGAGGTGCGGTGATCCTGACGTCTGGTCAGGATCACCGCATTAACACACTCGCAGTGGACCACTTAATACAGTGCCCAAAGTGTCGCTACACCTGCACCTTAGAGGATATTCAAAACGCCACTAATGCTGCGAAAAATGTGGCTGCCTACTGGGTCCAAGTTCAGCTCACACGTTCGCGCGCGCAGCCAAGCAGCGCGTCTAACGTCCAGCCGCGCGGAGTCCGCGCGACCGCGGCGGATGCGCCTCAACTTAAACCTTATTGTTTAGCAAACTACTGCAGTTACATCAAAGTAAAAAATACGTGTGTATAGCAGAAACTGTATAGAATCGACATAAGAGAAAATTTAATTACAGCAACCAGTTTAAAGTACTCAAAAAAAAGTCAAACTTGAGAATATGTGTTGATTATCAGTAAAATATTTGTTCTTACTAAGTTTTTACCTATAATTTTGTACTTTGTGTCTATAAAACCTAAATAAAATTAAACTAGACTACATAAGCTTTTTTTTGATACCCCCAAGTCATTTTTTGGAATGTTCTGAGTACCACAACAACCCAAAACTAACAACTCATACCCACCTCAATTTGATGGCTAGTGAAATTACGGCAAGATGGCCGCCCGTAGGGCTCTCACACATGAGATGATGGCACATGATTTATTTTGTTATGAATAATTTATTTTGTGTTTTTAGTTGAAATGAAAGAATAATTTATTTTGTGTATTTTTTTTTTATTTACTTATAAATTTATAAGTAAATAAAAAAAAAATTGTGGCATTTCAACTAAAAACACAAAATAAATTATTCTTATATATACATTTCTAAATAATAAAAATAAAACATTTAAAAATATCTTTATTATAATATTTATTTGATATATTACATTTTTTAGTAGACCGAATTGTGAATCTAAACTTTACTAGTTTCGAATCCACTGGAACACACACAAAAATTTCATCAAAATCGGTCCAGCCGTTTAGGAGGAGTTCAGTGACATACACACGTACAGAAGAAATATATCCCCCAGGGCTCCATACTATCCCCTCTTATTTTAACGCTGTTTACCAGTGACGTCTCCAACAGTAAGAAGGCCCAGTTGGCTCTTCATCAGTTAAAGACTAGCAGGCCGGGCTGACATTGTTCTGCACTGAAAATAAAAAAAAAACCAACTGTAACAAACAAGTTCATAAAGTTCAGTATCATGCTGTATTTGCATATGAAACTTATTCGTGGGAGTACGTAATGTAGGCTAACATAGTGAATTTGACACAGCAAAACCATCAAAGAATCATCCAACCATAGAATGGTATAGCCATTCTCAAATCCACTGAAACACACACAAAAGCTAATAATTAAAATCATGAACAAAACTCTCCAAGTTAGCAAAGTTCCAGCAAATACGTTTCTTATTACCATACAATACAACTAGATTGGGATTCAAATTCTGCCCGGGGTAAAGCTTTGTGTGATGAGCACTTGTGTTTCCATCGTGTCTGGTCTGACACCCATAGTACAGGATCTTCGTAGCATGTGAAATGTCTCCACATATTATTATTATACGTACTTACTGATTTCGATCACACACAGCAGCTCCTCATCCTCCAGAGAAGCAGTAGACGTAGCCGTGCCCTCTAGTTCATGAACTGTAACAAACAAGTTTTGTAAAGCTCAGTATCGGGTAGTATTCGCATATAAAACTTAAAGAATATTAATTATACATTCATACATAATTATGATTCATAAACTTGAGACTTGACTTACAGTTTGGACTTCAGAGAATAGCATAGTGAACATCAAGTAGATAGCAGTGATTAGACAATACAGAAAAAAACTTAAACCAACATTTACCTTGTTGGCCGTTTCCTCGGAGGAGCATCCACTCTGCGCTGCGTCAGCTGCCTCTCTGCTCTTGCTTGAGACGGAGGGTCTTCCAGAATGGCACTGGCAAAAAATATAAAACATTGTACATATATTTTTAAAAATATCAATCACACTCATGCATTTTTGTTTGTACGAGCCCTTCTTGCAGGTCCTTACACAGACGTTTGGGCCACCACGAAAGCTGCTACTGACGACCTTTGGAACGTAATTAATATCACATCGAATCTAACCTTATTTCGTTATATTTTTACTGTCTAGGTGTGTGTAAATACTAATAATGAACTAATTTCCATATTACGGGCATTTAATTAGAAGTTTATTTAGTAAATCATAGAATAATAATTCGAAAATGCCCACACTCAACACGGCGTCCTGACCAAGTTTTGCATTTCAAGATTTTCGTTTTCAACAGACTTTGAACCAATTACATTTTTAGATATTCGTAATGCTTGAATCTTGAGGATTTTTTTGATATGATACACAAATACCATGAGTTATTAATAAAATTGTACTTACATTGTGAATCCAGACCACGCCACCGTTTTGAAAATTTTCACTTTGACATTTTAGCATGACGTTCAAAATTTATTTTGTCAATGGTTTTTAACTTCGGAAACATTAAGGGACCCCGAGACAGACGCGGAATGAAATACAGCGCCACCACAGATATTTTTTGGAAGCGTTCGTGGTGTTGCCGCGTTATAAAAGCGATTTAGGGCCAAAAAGTCGACGTAGCTTTTTAAGTTGCGGGAACGTACCGCCAGGAGAAATTATTGGGCGTATTTTCTATACGCGAACGTCACAGCGGTTAACAAAAAGGAATTTCTGAAAGGTTCCCATGGAAGATATAGGTAGTAGTTGCATGCGCTTGTTTTAACTTTGAATTAGATAGTTATCGTAGAGCATAAAAAATATGAATTAAGCTGATGGTTATGGACAAAATAAGAATTCAAGTAAAAAAATCGATCACTTATTAGGTTTTGTTATTATTTTTATGTAAGTACATCTTAATGTAAGTACTTCAGTGTTTATCAAATTAAAACATCAACTAATGCAATAGAAACATTACCTATCACGAAGAAGTGAGAGTCAATGAATTAACAGCGCCCTGTATATTGATATCGGCTGAGATCGCGGGGACACCTGCGCGCGCACCTGCTCGCCTCTGATTCGCCAAAAACGAACAGGACGCATCACCTGCTGCCGCTCATCGATACTCCGGCGCAACCACTATCGATATTTTATATTCTTAATTCAAATATCATTACTTACGATTGTTTTATAATTTTCAACAGACTTGCTTGTAAATTGACTTTAAGAGTCTTAATGTAGCGTACCTACCTAATGTACGCACGTGTGCTTTATTACATTGCATTACCTATTATACATTGCACTAGTGAAGTAGGTAATGGTTTTTTTTTATTTCGGCAAAACGTTTGGTTGTCTTAATGCCTAACAATTTTGTGAATAAATGAACTACTAAGTACCTATGATGGGAACATAGATATCCGTGGATGGGAACATCTGGTTGTGATGTCGATTAGGGATTTGTGTGTCGAAAAGGATTAGGTAATGTCATTAATCTGGTGTTGGATGCGTTGTGTGAGTGCGTCGGAGAGCAGCCAATTAGGTACCTATATAATAGTACATTATGATATTAGTGCGGTAAGTTGAAAATTACAGCCTAGGCGATATTGCTTTTGCTACAAGAAAGCAGAGGCTGTAATTATCAAATCGCACGTACCTATGTCATACGACGTTTTATAACATATTTGCGAGGAAATAAATAAAACTCGGACTTTATCTTTAATCACTTGTTAAGTCAGTTTACAAAGAACAATTTGTAAAATTGATTATTACGTTGCCAGTTGGCATTTTTAATTTATTATTATTGTCAAGTTATTATTATTAGTTACAATTTCAACAATCGCTCTCTCACTCTCTTGAAAGTAGGAGAAACGAGACCACAGAGTTCTGCAGTCGGTGGCGGTGACGGAGGCGGCTGTCGCGGCGGCGAAGATGGTAGAATGTACGCGTGTGTGCTCGTAGATGGTCGAGAGTCAACCCTTGGCTGCAAATTTATATTCCTTGTAATGTGGCAGCTAATTTCTTCTTTATTTCTCATCGAGTCATCTATGTAGCCCACGGCTACACTGTTCGACCGCCATCCTTCGTGGCGTTTTAGTGTCAATAAGTTCGCACCTGAATCGGCGAGCAATATAACCGAGGAGCTTCTGAAACTGTGCCGTGTATTCATGTGAATCATCTAAATTTAAGAAAGTGGCAATTTGTTTCGGCATTGCTCCAAATTCATTTATGCTAATGGGTTGGCCAGAGTGCATTTTCCATTTTGGTAATTTTGTAAAAATCTGTTAGACATCGCTTTTGTTGAACGAAGCGCTTCGTATTTCTTCACTATGTCGTGAAAAAGCCCCTGTATTGTGAACGCTCTTGGAATTTTATTTTTTGTGTTTTTGACCTGGAGAAGAAGAACCCGCCCATGGTTCTCGACATCATTAGTTGAGATGTTTGCCAACTCTTGACGTCTACATGCACCATTTATGCCGAATATTAATACAACCTGGAAAGAGATAAAACAGCGTACAAAACACCTTTATTGTAAAGAAATACGAAAGTGAAAGAAGTTAATAATAATAATTTAGTTTCAACTGACTTTTGTTGCCAAATATCGGCAATCCGGAGCTTCTTTTAGGAACTTCTTGACATTGTCAGCCGAAAATACTTTCGACTTATTACTCACATGGCCACTTGAGCGTTTTCTAGAAATGCCAGCAAGTTGGAAAATGACTTGATATCAATACCATGTTATGTTTTCACAGTGCTTTTTAGCATTGAATAGTAGCACCACAATGAGCTTGACTTATATTTTTGAGAAAGTTCCATGAAATATGCTAAAAACACACTTTCTGAAAATGAATTTGCACCTTTGCTTGTTTTCCCTAAGATGAAATTTTGATACGCTTGTATCGCCTATCGGTCGATTTTTCGGGCAAGAAGCTTAGAGTAGCCTTTTTCGCTGCCTCTGAGACTAAAGTTAAAAAGTAAGTAAGTATCTAGTAGTTTAGTTATTCATAAAATGTTGACCACTTTTCTGACATCAAAACTCTTTGCTAAGATTTAAAAAAGTACCGTTAGTTTTAGACGGAGCATCTTATAAAGAATCTCGTGCGTTTTACAATAATGCAGAAGTACGTAATGACATACATTACGATATTGAAATTGGTGAATCATGAGACCCTTTACGAGCAAATGTGTTTTAATATTTAATACATTTTTTGTTTTTTATTAAATAATTCCGGTATTGTCTTGACACAGTAGTAGATATATTAATGAGATAGTATAGGAACACCTATGACACTCTATACAAACGAAACGATTTAATTACCTACACTACTACCTAAATAACAGACGAGCGTATGTGTGCATGTCTACGCGCCGCTCGAACTAAAAGCAGTTCCCAGAGCAGTCATTCGACGCGGGAAGAGGTGAGGAACAGTATCGGAGTAAGGCGGAGCGTGTCGCTACTGTAAGGTAGTACTAATATTATACTGTGGTTTAGGTAAAAACCAGTCGGAAAATGTTAGTTTTAGTCTCAGATTATAAAAGTTTTAGTTCATAAAATAACAAAATAAATTTTAAAATTTGTTTTTTTTTTGTCATTTTGGGCATATTCACACTACAGTATTTAATTAGACACTTTTCAAAAATGGATGTAATACCCTATTATCTCATTGTAGTTCAGTTTGTGAACAAGGGAATCGGCGCCATTAACTTTTCGTCCAAAGGATTTTTCACCTACGAACGTCTCGCCAACATGGCACTGGTCAGTCAGTCAGTCAGTGAATGCCAACAGAATGATTTGTATTTACGCATAACAGCTTACGCATAATTTCTCTGATCTCTGATCAACAACATTCTAAAGCATACATTTATTTAGGTATAATAATTTCAACAGATCTTAAAAAATGAGCCTGGTCGACGGAGCCCTGCTTGGGGCTCCTTTTTCTGGGTGGTTTAAAAAAAACACGAAAGGGTTGGTCCTAACCTAACCTGTCCAGGGTGCCCCAAATATTTTTTTTTAAGTCCTTTTCATGAGAAGTCTTTAACTTCTCTTCTAGATCGATATACTCGTATCGCCTCCGAAACCGTCTCAACCCCCTGCATATTAAATTTCATGAAAATCGTTGGAGCCGTTTTCGAAATTCAGATTATAAATATTAGTTGCTCGTTTATAGGTATTAGATAAAGCGTAACGTTGCTGAAACCAAGTCTTGCAAAAAGAGAACAATTTGAACGAAACAGGCACAACGCCATCTATCGAGCCATCGAGTGTAATTTGGGACCAATCATACTAATAATTATTAGAAATGCGAAAGTGAGTTTGATTGTTAGGCTTTCACCTCTAAACTACCTTTAGGTATAATACCTACCTAACTACCATAATAGTTTTAGTTTAGTCTATACCATTCTGTATGCTAACCCATCTCAATGGATCATCTTGTAAACCTAATAATCGCACATCAAAGTTATAATGTCGATGAAAGTACGAAAGGTACGTATTAATTCCTTTCACAAAATATTAGTTACCACAAGCTATAAAAACAAGCAGCTGACATAATGGCAGACTTTTGATAAACTTAAAAAAATCTTGCAAGGTGTAATACGTAACAGGTGCTGCCACAGATTGTTCATTTGAAGTATTTAAAAGGAAATCCGAAGGTGAGCTTGAGGAAGGTGGCAGAGTAAAATAATAAACCGATATTCTGTATTTACATTTTATTATTTAACAATTAACAATCGTTGGGACGGTCGCTTTTATCACAAATGGTTTTTCATTCACATGTAAATGCTATGTATTTTTAAGAGATCATTTTCTTCAGTATAATTTGGGATACAAGTCAACATTTAACCACAAACAAAATGAAAACATTTTGGGTTTGCCGATACTTACACAATTTTGGTGGTACACGGTTTATTTTATTAATTCAAGATATTAATATCAAGGATGGATGCGAGCTGCCCTAGACCGGGTTAGTTGGCGATCTCTGCTGAACGTAGGCCTCCCGCCTACGTTCAGCAGTGGTCGGCAATAGGCTGATATGATGATGATTATTATCATGGTAACACCTCTAACTTAATCTCAAAATAAGTTTATAAACATTTATTAGCTCGAATAGGTACTTTGTTCGTTAATCTCATGGTACCTACGTCCACAAAATATAAAGGGTCGACGCAGCCTTACGTACTTTGTGCTACGTCTGTACACATCGGACATTGATGCACGAATGCTTTTTGCACTACACAACTCATGCAAAACTTGAACATTGGAGGTGTATGCCATCATCCTTTAATAAAACGCACACCTTAAAATTAAACGTAGATACTTATCGATTCATAACATTAGACAAAATACAACGTTAAATTAGTCATTTTTTAAACTTATGCGTTGAATAAAGATCGTTTTTTTGTTATTTCGCAAAAATTAGAAATCAATACACTATTTACCAGTAAAGTATGAACTGTTAATAGGTACTAAAATGCTACCTTTATAACAGAACACAATTACCGCCGTTACGTGTTGTTATTTGCCTAATGCTTACTATATAATATAGAGTAGGTACAGAATGGTACATTGTATACCTACTACAATGTAACTTTTTAAATATATACAATATTATTAACCTTATTTATTATAATGGACGGATAGTATAATTGTATCACACAGTCAATAAAAGTAGGTACCTAGGATATTGCGTACATTTGTAATCGTTATTGATATTTATTCAAATATAAAATCAAACTAATCAAATATTCTTGGGAATAAATACAAAAGCTTTGGAACTATTCTTCCGATTAAAATGATTGCAAAAACAAAACAAACGGCCTTAATTTAAACAAACAAATAGGATCTATTATAATTTTATAGTAAAAAAATAAAAAAAATTGAACATTACTCAAACCAGGTGTTCCCAACAGTGCGACAAATACTAAGTAGGTAGGTAAGTATAAATATATATTAGTTTTACATATAATTTGTACTATGACACTTTCCACAGACATATAGGAACGATGAGACGGCCATCTATCATTTAAAGTTTATTTAGTTACAATTATTTTACGCGTTGATATCAGACTAAACGCTGTAGAAATGGCAAGGTGGTGATAAAATAATTGTCGTGATTAATTTATTATTACATCTGTTTAGTCGATAAAAAACTTTTACGAGCTCGATTTGGATCTTAACCTTGAAGGCTTCTATACGGGTAATTAAAGGTACCCGACGGTGATATTTAGTTTGAGTTGAACGTGAAATATTTCGTTTTATTTATGTTGCCAAAACAAGTTACATTTTTAAACGGTGATCCGATTACTGGACGCTAGACTTTGATTAAGGCGAGGAAAATACGAAACTTGCCAAAACTTGAATCGCGTAGTATCAAGTACCTACCTATTCATAAAATATAACACTCACTAGTAACCCTTTCTATACACAAACGGGTCAATCTTATGTTAAAATCTCCTCAACATGATAGACTCCTATAATTTGTGTTCCTCACTGTTCCTAAAAATAATTGAATCAGGTTTTGCAAGGTTAACCAGTTACAAAGTGGAGACAGACGACTGATATAGGACAAAATGCAAACTAATTGAAATAATGAGAACCCACCTACATTTTAATCAGCTACACCTTATCAATTACAATAATATGAAGTTGAATGTAAAACATAATTAATATTTTATGAATAAAATGAATGAGAGCGTATTTAAAAAAATGGGAGACAGTATTACAGGTTTTGGAACATTTCTGACAATGGGCATGTGTATGCCGCACGTTTCTACCACCTGATGCATAATTATGGTAATTATACATTGGGCGTATTTTCGGCGTGTACAAGCTCGTTTGCATGCAGTGCATTTGTATCATTCGAAGTGTTGCTGGTCGCGGTTTGTGCATGCGTTGCTTTTAAGCGCTTGTAATAAATTGGCACAGGCGCATCTGTTACCTTGGCGTGGCGTGCGGTTAGCAACGTGCAAAAAGCTCATACAAACTAAAAGTAAAGAAAAATTGTAGTAGGCCCTACGAATTGTAGTCAAAGTCAAAGTCAAATCATTTATTTCAATTAGACCCTTAAAAGGCACTTTTGAACGTCATATAAAAAAAAATATAAAGTTGATTCTAGTTGCCCATTCCAAAAGGTAGTTTCATATAGAGATGAATGGGCAAGAAACTCCATACTTACTCTTTTAAAAATAAATGTGTACAATATTCTGCATTTACAGTTTACAGTTGGGCGAAGGGTGTTGTGTTCCGGCGCTTCCGCGGACAAGTGCCACACGATCGCACACTGAAGTGAAGCAACTAACATAGGCATAAGATACTATACCTACTAGCAAGTAATGTAATTTAGTTATGTATGTTAGTCTATAAGGTATATATTGTATGGGTCTTTGTTACCTGAATTAAATTATTATCATTATTATTATTATTATAACTATACATAAATACGATGGACCTTGCATAAAAACACTATATTGTAGTAGTACGACCTGGTTTTCTCCTCCCGACGACGTCGTGTTGCTGTTGTACGAATACAGGAATGCTGGTGCTATGCATAGCTCATACATAATTTTTACAACGAAAGCAGAGTTGAAAATCTGTACTAATACATTTCAGAGTTACTGCTTATGAGAGTGGCTCCAGGCGCATGCGCAGAGTCCATTATAAAGCTAAATAGTTTTTTTACCAACACTTTTACTTCTGTTGCCGACACAATATTCAGAATTTGCGCACTGTTGCCATGACATAATTATATCACACCATTTATGACGTCAACTTAAACTTTATTCGGAAGTTGATACTTTAAAACTTTGTCTAGGTATTTTGTTAGGACCTTACATTATTACTAGCTAACTAATATTACAGATACTATTAGCACTTTGAACGTCAAATTCAAGCGAGCACGTATCACCTTATGACCAAGACCCGTGATCATTGCGGGGGCTGGTCGTAGTAGGACTTAAACCGTTTAGCAGGGAATCCTCGGTTTCTTCATCATCATTTCGGGGCTCTTCGATCGGGTGTCGGCAGAAAGGGCAGTAACCTTTGGTAACTAACTGTATCTCGAAGTCCTCCATGTAGAATAACTGTATAAAATATAGTTTTATTAGATTAATTCAGTGATGTTTATGCATTCAGAGATGCTAAATGATGATGAAAAATAAAAAAATAATAACTAATCCTAGATTATGACGCAAAGATCATAAACAGACATACGTTATGACAGTGTTGGCAGGTGGTGGCAGGTAGTTCTGGCAGCATATTGCGGTACATGAGCGGTTGAAGCGGCGGCCGGTTGATCACAATCACGCTGGCTGGACTCAGCTGTATTAGTACACTGCGGCTGCATACTACGACACCTAAATCATCGTCCTGCAAACATTTAAAAATAATATAAATTTAGCAGAGGCATGAAACATTGAAACTTCGAATTGGATGCACGCGATCAAGATCGACAGACGACTTGAAGGAAACTTTCTATCGTATCGTCGACCAGAAAACTGCTGTAACGCTGTAAAGCTGGACAACTATAAGGGAGGTAGTAAAGCAAAATACAAGTAGGTATAGGTACTTTTAAATTAAGAGAATATTATAAGAGGTAGCATCCAAAGTTTTGGATCGAAACAAGTCTCTTCACGATTTTTTTGTACACCATTCAGTCATCTAACGGGCACTAAGTACCTATTGAGAGCGTTGTGAGGCTGTAAATTTTCATACAAAAAGCGATAGCGTTTTACCCCCCGTCAACTTAGTCCAATTTTCATATTTTTTGGTAATGTTGTAGATATAATGAAAAACTAGGTCTGTACATTTCGATTTTAAAGAAATATTACGTACGATAGATGTAATTATCATCTCTACATTTTTGACTTAAAAATTACTTCGAGGGTTTTTTTTAAATTAAACTATACTGAATTACTTGAAAAGCAACTTACAGACCTAGATTAAGGTATACTAAATCTAATAAGATCAAAATTGTCTTATTTTGTGAAGGTTTTGGGGGCGAAAAACGTTATCGCCTGAAACCATGTTTCAAAAAGGAAATGTAGGTAATTGCCTCCTAGACTTGCAACTCTCTCTATCGCACGATACGGGTCGGGGTTAGGGCCATATTGTATTTGTATTGTTCACACGGAGAGGCGGTGCCAGCGGTGTGAAATAGATAGCGTTTTTAGAAATACCGACTCTTGCCGCGTATGCACCTCACAGTACTCTATAGAAAATGGTTTATTTTGAAGTTACACAGTACGTACGTTATGATTCGTTTATGAAAAGTAGATTCCAGGCGAGCACTGCAACGATAAGATTTCGATGAATAAACTTTAAGCAATAAGGTACCGTAGTTAAGTAAAATAAGCTCTAAATGCATTCCTATATGCTATTGCGTTTTTATAGCATTGGGTAGTTGGCTCCAGGTATTTGGTTGCCCATGTAAGTATGGAAGATTTCACATGTCTTGGAACTATTATTTTATATGTCGATCCATTCCATTGCTTGCACTAGCGGGTGACGGTGGAAAAATCTATATGTCTATCTAAGTACCAATACGCACTTGCAACGTGCCGCAATGCGGCGTGCCGTTACGGCAGACCGCACTTCAATTTTTATATGAAACGGCATGATATCTACGCACTGGCTTGCGGCCAGCCGGCTACCGCTCCGGTTGTCTAGGAGATGCCATCAATATAATGGAAAAGAAATGCTTGTAATTTACGACGGCATGCTGCGGACCGCAATAGAACCAATTCGATACGATACGGTTAGTAGGAATACGCTATGCCGTACGGCAGACCGTATATACTGCAGCCTGCGCACGCTGCCGTAAGACCTTTATAACAAACTAGCTTTTGCCCGCGACTTCATCCGCGTGGAAGTCGGTTATCGCGGATGCAGACGAAGTCGCAGTTTAAAAAGTAGCCTATGTCCTTCCCCGGGGATTTCATGAAAATCGGTTCAGCCGTTTCATCGTGAAAGCGTAACAGACAGAGTTACTTTCGCATTTATAATATTTAGTAAGGAAGCAAGGATGACACGCGCTATTCGTCGTTCACTAGTTTGTATGTAAGAACTTGTAGAAATAATAAAAAACTTTTTGGTTGATTTTGATTTTGTTTCGTGGCTCGCAGTAGTTGCTGTTGGTGACCTCTCTGAATGCATTAGCCAATGTGTTTAGTGTCGCTGCGACTACGGCAGAAATTACAAACCTGTGAAGAGGCCGCGGGTAAGCTTTAACCTTTTTTATGGTGCATTGAATACCCTTTTTTTTACACCTGGTGTAAAAAAAAGGGTATTCAATGCACCATAAAAAAGGTTAAAGCTTACCCGATGTTGATCTGCGTAAGATGTAGTTGGTAAACCTTTACCAACTACATCTTACGCAGATCAACAAATACGCCTTCTAGCCTATTTTGTATTTTTCTCTTTTTATTTTTTTAAAGATTGTGACAAAATTTTCCAATAAATAAATATGGCATTATTTATGAAAAATAAACATTTTATAAATAATGTTTTCATTACTTAATACCCACAAAATTAATTCAAGATATGATCATGTACAGTCACGAGCAAAAACATGTTTCAGTTGGTCTCATTCTAAACTGATTTTCTCCTAAACTATTGATTGAATTGTTATGGGGTCACGAATAGGGTATTTTTGATCCCAAACTACTATAAAATTGGTATTATCTATAAGTCGAAGTACTTATTTCACGAGAGAATTGCATTTCAATTTTGCAATCTGTATACATATTTATGCTCGTGACTGTACATGGGTAAAATTTACCCGGCCACAACAGCTGTATTCTGTGTGGTCGCCACAACGGCACTGGATGAGTGATTATTTGTGTGTGGACGTATTTCTTAAATAAATAATAAAAAATCAAGTACCTCTTCAACTTTATCCAAGAATGGATCAGCGCCATCCACATCGTGGTTTATTTTGAGGACTTCAGCGCCATACTCTGTGTTCTCAGAATCAGAAGACTCGGGGAGGGGCGCGCGTTCGATCAGATCCAACGCTTCTTCGTAGGTTATACCCTCGGCAGGCTCAAATTGAACGAGAGGTAGCACTTCTGTTAATACATGTGACGATTATTAAAGTATCTTAATAAAAACTGCGTAAGGTTCCAGTTAATTTACCTGGTAGATAATAATAAAATGATATATGTGGGGACATTTCACACTCGGCCATCTGACCCCAAACTAGGGAGATCCTGTATTATGGGTGTCAGACAGCTGATATACATACATAAATATATAGATACGTATATAGATAGATAGATAAACAACAACCAGACACAAGGCATACACAAGTGCTCATCACGCAAATATTAACCTTGGGCGGGATTCGAACTCGTAACTACACAGACAAATTGTTAAATATTTCGTAATATTTAAATTTTTTTTAAACAACATCATTATAACATTTGTCAAATATTGTATTTTTCAATGTTAGTTATAGTAATACGCTCCGTTGTTTTATGATAAATACGAAGCAAATTGTTTGCCTTTTACATTAGAAAAATATATCACTAAAACGCAGCGTATCAATAATATAACCTAATAACTAATGCTATACTAAATGGAGTTATAGTACAGTCATTATCATCATCATGTCAACCTTTAGACGCCCAATGCTGGGCATAGGTTTCCCCTAAGGGAGGGTTCAGCCGTAATCGGCATGCTTGGCCGATGCATGTTGACGATCGCAGTAGGTCTTATGGTACGGAGAAGGACGCTACTGCCCATTCTCTGGTCAATATCCCTATGTCGCCTTCTACGACACCCACAGGTAGAAATGGGGTGGTCGTATTCGCGGCCGGTACCACACGGGTGCACGTATTGTATGGAAGTTAAAGGTAGGCAACGGTCAAGGTCTAAGTTAAACCTACCGGGCTTCAGGTCGTTCTGGCTTAAAGTCTCGTTAGGGATGGAAACAGATATCCTTGCTTCCATACATTTTGCATGAACGTATATTATTATAGAACCGAGCTCTACACTTTGGGCGCTGCTTTTCAGAGCATGCTTTGACATGGACAGTTGTGCACAGAGGCCAGTGCATCATGCTACATAAATCTGTCAAATGTCTGTGATAGAATTTCAACTTTATTGTAGAACAAGAAGTTTCATTTTCAATTGGGAAAAATTTGACAGTTTGGCATAGGTTGATGTGCTGGCGTCTGTACACTGAACTTCATTACTTATAATAAAATAATAATAATAATAAACCAATATTTTCGGCGTAGCTCATGTGAAGGTTGATAGCCTTAGCTATCAAGTCTATGGTCAGAACACTCAGCAAACTTCTAGAATGAATTCAAATCGTAGAAGATAGTTTTGATATTATGACAGAAGGCTGCCAAGGCTGCCAAGCTCGGCTCAGAGCTGCGGTCATGTAATTCATCTTACCTCTCGCTAATTATCTAATATAGTCTTCTGAAAGTTAGTCCTACGTTTCATTTAACGTAGCTTAGACCCGGTACTGTAGCGTAGTCGCTATAGTACCTATACTTACACATATTGCGTTGGTAAATAAAACTTAACGTTATGTTATGTTAATATCACTTCTTATAATGTAACTGACCGTGTGTAGCAAGCGAGTGTACCAGCGCATGTCTACAGAAAGGACACCGAGAGGCGCAGAGTGGCGGCGCGTGACGTCGGCAGCGCCAGCAGAGTGGCGCCACATCATCGTCCCGGGATTCACCGCCAGTGCTGGCGCGAGTTTTGAGTATCAATAGTTCTACACTTTCCTGAATAAACAATATTTATATAAGCTAGACGTTGAAGAATGACTCATTCGTCCGTTAATATTGTCTAAATATCACGGTATTCATTGATCGTGCAAACTAATGTAATATGAACGTTCTACACAATAATACTATTATCAGAAGATTTTAATAATTAATTATACTTTTTTGTAAATGTTTTAACGTAAGACTGTCATTTACTAAAATAAACTTCCGCAAATTTATTATATTTTTTATATGTTTTGTAATTATCATGAAAGGATAACCAACCTGGAACTTATGTGGTATCTGCAGCCCTAATATTTTATCGAGCATCTGCCGAGCTAGCGTGTTCGCGTTCAACACCTTCGCTTGTTTTGATAAACAAAGATACAAACAACTGGTATGTGATAAGGAATAATAATATATCAATAAGTTTTTTATACATCTAAATTAAATAAAGCATTTTTTTGTTTTGTATTAGATGTTCATCACCGAGTCAAATATGTTGGGAACGTAGCTACAACTTTTGTCTTACACTTCGGAAGACCTAAGTACCAACCAAAGCAGTAGGTAAGCCAAACAAAATTATACCAAAACTCGATATGCCAAAGTAGTTAAAAAATAAAAATAAATGTAAATCAAAGGGAAATTAATTAGGCAATTTTAACAAAACATTCCTGTAAGCCTTTTGCGGATATGAGTTAATGGGAAGAACTGCATCTAAAAGGATACAACATAGAAACTCCAGTGGGCGGTTCGCCTTCTATCAACGAGAGGATGTACCGCGCAGCGTTGAGTAGCGCCTCAGGCTGGCTAAGAGAGAATGGTTCGTGAACACAGCGGTGGACGACATCGTATGCATGGTAGATGCGGGCCAGGCGGTCGTTGTGATTGAAGGCACGCAGCGATGTATTGCGTTCTCTGTGGCAAAAACGAAACGTGGTATTAATTAGTAAGCGAGTTTTAGATGAGTGATGATTATTTTTAATCATTCTATACAAGTATTAAGGTAAACAGCGGTGTCACAAAAATCACGGCTAGTCTGGCTTTTAAAAATATGACCGATTGCAAAAAAAACAGGTTATTATCTTTAAAAAAAAATAGAAAGTGTTTATCTGACACTTCACTTCAAAGAACGTATTCGCCATTTCAGGGATATACGCCCGAGTGAGGGAATGACAGCAACAATGGGCGCGTGCCGCTCGACTTACTTACCAATTAAATGTATTAATAAAAGAATACATTCAAAATTATTTAAATAGTTTATCACAATTTTATGTACAGTCACAGAATACTTAATAGTACTACGTACAGAAGGGACACTCCCTTCCCCGCGCTAAATCAGATACCGCACCCTCACCCCGCACTTACAGGGGCTAACCGCCGACTCTTTAGCCAGGGCGCTCAAAATCGTAAGAACTGCAGCGCTGTAGGTACTGCTGACACAAACACACAATTTTGCGATTTATTTTGTTTTGAGTTTTATTTATTAGTTTTAATCTCGATGATTCATTTATTTTCCAAGTTTTCATCGTTACAATATTACATAATACAATTAAAACTTCCGTAATAATAACATACCAACATTACCAGCTATTAATATTGCTCTCTCTCTTTATTGTCTTTGTTATGTACGTATGTCACTTTCTTTCACGTTCTATTCATTCTTGAAATTGAAAAGTAACTACGCACTAACTTTGTCGCGTCGCCCCATTGCGTTGCCGCGTAATGGTACGGGGCGATCGTGAATTCCATATTTTGTAATTATACCTTAATTTACCATTATTGATGAATAAATAAACCTCTTTACATAATAAATATTATAATATTACTTTTATGTCATTACAAATCCGAGTATTCATTTAATCAAATATCATTTATTTTATTTATTAGAAATAAATAATTGACCGCTCGGACAAGATCACTTCATAATAATGCTCGAAACGTTCGGGTAGTTCCGTCGTCGTTCGGTTCGCCCGACGCAAAGCGCTGCACTTTTCGCGCCATTTTGTACGCCACGACATCCAACTGATTCAACCCTACTAAAATTCACGCACACATTTGCACGTGTACATACGTCATTTGGTTTTGTAGTAGTAATAGGTAATTATTTTGCAAGTTTTGTATGAAGTGTCCGAGGTGTGGTACAGTTCAATTCAGAAGGAATTTCCCGAAGAATTAAGGTTACCGACAAAGCAAATGTAAATTGAAGTGGCAATGGGCAGGCCACATCGCTCGACGAACCGATAACCGATGGGGAAGAAAGGTTCTCGAGTGGCGACCACGAACCGGAAGACGCAGCGTTGGTGGACCTCCCACTAGATGGACCATCAAGGATGGACTTCGTCAAAGTCGCGGGTAACCGGTGGATGCAAACGCAAGTTGCCCGTCGTTGTGGCGTTTTATGGAGGGCTATGTTCAATAGTGGACGTCTTTCAGCTGATAATGATGATGATGATGATGAATATCTACACATACATTAATCTCAACAGCTGTTCAAAATGGGGTAAAGGATCATGCCTGGATTTGAACAAAAAGAAAATAAGGATGTTTAGAGTAGTTGAAATTCTTATTCTTATTCTCTTGGGTACCTAAAAAGTATATTTAGGCATTTGCAATATTTTTAAAACCCCGCAATAAAAATGGATAAAAGTGAATAGTTTAACGAAAAGCTCATTATTTCAGAACGACACGGCGGCTGGCAGTAACAGTGACACTGACAGCCACCGTTTCGCAGTTCTTACACTGGAATTGCATCGTTTTATGGGAAACAATATCACAAATAATTATTATAATTTTCCACACACTTGTCACATCACTTGTCTGCCAATTTGATAGATCCGTGACATTAAGTCACTTATAAACACAAAATGGGCAACGAGATGAAACGAAAAAGTATTATTTTCATTTCGAAATATTTTAATTATGCGGGGTTTAAAAATATAGTACTTCTAGCAATGTATTCTTCACATTGGAAAATATTTTAACCCCTCTAAATGATTTTTTTTTTTCATGTAAATGAATGTATGGATATCGCCATGATTCTTTACGATTCGAGATTAATTACGACCACGTATAGGTCTGCACGTTTGCGTAAGTTGTTTCGCACTCGAAAAAACTCCTCCGCCTAATGAGTTCCGACTTATTCTTCATACTGTCCAGTGGGAACTGGGGTCTCCCTTCTGGGTGCTCCGCGAAGATACATTCTTGGAGATCAACTGGCAGCTGATGGTTGCCGCGACACTGAGTATGGGCCGGCACGCTGAACAGGCCGTAGTTACGCAGCCTTTGTGAACGATACTGCTTTACCGCTGCAGGGTATAAAGCCTCTTTTTATCCTGAAAATATGTTTAAATATCACCATATTTAAACATATTTTCGGTAGCGGCAGCGGCTGTCAGCCGGTTGTTGTATTTTTCTTTTTTTTTAATAAATGTTTGCCCTACACTAGGAATTTCTTTAGTAACATGAGTTTGTTTACAAACATAAACTCACACAAACAAACAGCCAGTGCAAGACAGTTTATTTATTACTAGCACTTTGGCCCGCGACTTCGTCCGCGTGAATTTTTATAAGACCCCTATTTTTTTTATAATGCAATATAGCCTTTATTACTAAGGGATATTGTAGCTTTCGATTGGGGAAATAATTTTTGAAATCGCACCAGCAGTTTTTGAGTTTATTCGTTACAAACATACAAAAACACAAGTCTTTCCTCTTTATAATATTACTGTTGAAGTGTAGACATCTTTGTTATTTTTAATAGAACTATACATGTTTGCGTTGGACTTTTCAAATACGCTAAGAATATCTACACATTGGTTTGGATAGCCTTGTTCATTTTCTTTGTTATTAAATCGAATTTACATTTTAGCCTTGTCGCGCAACACCTAATGTTGATTTTTTTGTTCTAAGCCAAGAAAAGTATGAAGGGAAAATTGCATCACAGGTTATGTGTAATTGTGCCTTAACTGGGGTCACGACCCGCCGGCGGCCGTCAGAATACGTGCCCTCCCACGATGACATAGGCTTGTTGCACTCGCGTATAGTGACGTGCATTTGAAGTAAATTGTACATTTCTTTAAAAGAAAAGATTCGAAAATCATTGATTTTACGTTCTATAAATGAAACCAAGCCACTGGCTTCAAGGATAACGGTATGCACCCTAACACTTTATATTAGTCTTAAAACCCTTTTTCAAGTGTTTATTCTTTAGACATATATTCGCAATTACTTAATTGCGTGCAAGACAATAATGCCCCGTAAAATTATGTTTCGGCCGCAATTGTCGAATCTATTTCTGTTGTATTTTCTCAATAAATCGATGAAAACCCGATCCGAATGATCCTTAGTTGACGCTTAAGACTGCGCCGAGCAAAATAATTCAAAACAATCGTCACTGTTAAAGTAATATAATCAATACCAATACCATAATTACCATAAAAAATATGTAATGAATACCACAATGAATGTGTTAACCGATTATGGTTGGCAAAAAATAAGAATGCTATTTAATTTAATAAACAAAAATACGTAAAGTTGTACAAAAATCTTTAAAAAAATCTCGTATTTAGTTGAGTTTTGATAGTAAACTGTATTTTTTTTTTTCACAAACTTGAATTCGTATTAATCTTTAATATTCATACTACAATTTGTAGTTTTTATATTTTCGAAATGTCGCTTAGTAGTAAATCAAGTTTGTGAAAAAAAATACAGTTTACTATCAAAACTCAACTAAATACGATATTTTTTTAAAGATTTTTGTACAACTTTACGTATTTTGGTTTATTAAATTAAACAGTATTCTTATTTTTTGCCAACCACACTCACACACATTTTTTGACAATCACGTCAATAGTGTAGTGTAAATGATTTGAAAAAAATATATGTTAAACTAGAACATTCTCTTAATAATTTAGTATGTGAATATTTTTTATTATATTCATATTAAATAGTTTAATTAACTCGTGAAGTTGTGTCTGACGCGGACAAAACATTGACAATCACACAAAATCTACTAGGTATAATTAAACGAAACTTACACCATCTTACAGACAATTTTATTATCTATCTTTTAGTATACGCCTTTTTTTAAGTTCAAGAATACTATCTTTTATTTAATTTTTTCGACTAAACTTTGAGAGTTTTGGACGCAGCGCATACGAATCTCTGGTCGTTCAAGGTCGCCGGCGTATATCGTCGCCTTAATAGGTAAACAATTGAGTTGGAAAACAAGTGACGTCACAGTCCGCTATTGCCATGCAAAATCTATAGGGGAATAGCGTTATGACAGCTCTTATGTCAATTGATTGGTGGTGTCAACATCCCAATTGTGTGGCAGTGACACATGGCACCGCCCGCACTGTTGAGTTGAATTATCTATAGCATATAAGCACAATCTGTTTCCGAGCACTAACAACTCATCGAATAATTTGGATTTGAAATAAATATATATAATTTTTAGTTAAATTGACATAATACTGACTTTTCGCTAGTAGCAGCAGCAGCAGTTTCAAGGCACTGAGTAGCGAGCAAATGGTGGAGGTAGCCGGCATCGCTGAACCGCTCCTCGGCGACGGCATTACCGACGAGGATCGTGAACACTCGCATCGCGGTCGTCGTCTCACCGGCCATGTGGTACGCTGAAACGGCAGATATAGTAAAAGGCATAATAAAATAATAGTAAAAGAAATCAGCAGTGCTATTCTATAGAAATTACCCAGTGAACTTAAGTGAAGTGTATGAGATAAGCTGTATTTCCACTTTATGTTAAGGATTGACAGCTTACCCCACACTCTTTCACCTTAATTCATAGAAAGTTTTTACAGAATAGTCCGGCTTACTTGCTCGTATAGAAAACGACTTAGGCCCCACCATACAACAGGCTGGTGGTATGGTGGTTCTGAAACTATACGACTGCGAAAAATCGTTTGGGTTAGGTTAGGTTAGAACTGTGATCATTAAAAAGCGAGGGCGAGCGAGCGCAGCGAGCGGTCACCGAGCGCCGGATCCCCTCTATTGTTGGTGAATCATTGGGGTTGGGTTAGGTGAGTGCCATAGTTTTAGAACCACCATACCACCAATGGTATGGCCAGTGGTATGGTGGGTCCGCGATGAAGGAAATAATGTAGTTTGGGCAAATAAACTAATAAAGTCTAAATGGTCATTTGAGAGATATCGCAGCTTCAATACTTCTTACTCTAAATCATCAAAATATCTCTAAATAGTTCTTGCTTGTCACACTTGTACATTTGCCGCAGTCGGTATGTGGATGGGTGACCATCCATTTCATACGGAGTTCCCTCCGTGCCTCGAAAAGCACGTAAAGCCGTTGGTCGCGGCTGGTATTCGTAGATTTTTGGCAGTCGTTATGGGTACTCAGAAACCAGAAAGTTTGACAACCAGCCTTACCAAGGAGGTAACTGGGTTGTGGAGGTCCGATAGGCAGTCGCTCTATGTAAAACACTGGTATTCAGTTGCATCCAGTTAGACTGGAGGCCGACGCCAACATAGTTGGGAATAGGCTAGGCAGATGATGACCACTGCAGGTGATAACAAGGACCTGTGACTGACCTTTCTGCGCGTCAACGAATTTGTTTTCCTGCGCCATTCGATGCGCGTACGGCAGGTACACTTCGCGTTTACATTCAACATGCTCGCGCGCTAACGTGAACGCGCGCGACCACTCGCCCGCCGCCACTGCGAGTTGCGCCACTTTACTGTGAAGTAACATCTTTATTAACATTTTACTCTGTGGGTATACAGTGACCTACGTGTCCAGTATAATATCGCAATGAGAATAGGCTGCCATGGCGCTGCAGTGCGTCAGGGACGTTTGCGGACAGCCATTAATGGGTTTGGAAAAATGTGTCGCCCCTCTATGGGTGTTACCAGACCAATCGATCGATCGTCGATCGACGGCATCGATCGATGGCAGAATGGATTAGTCGCCGTCGATCGATAGTTTCTACCAGACCATCGATCGATTAGTTAGTGGAACAGTATCCGTCGATCAGCCAAAGCTACCACACCAATCGATCAACGTCGATCGATGTCGATTGATGACATCGATCGACGATCGATCGATTGGTGTAGTAACACCCTATGACAGTTGTCCGTGGTTGTGGTACCACCAACACTATTCTCAGTGTGTTCGCTGATCGTTGGGACTCCGCGATAGTACCAAGTACGCAGAAGGTTACAAGCTCCACATTGAATTTTAATTGTATTGTTTTTGTGTATGTACTATATGTCTAGCCGCCCATTGTGATTCTTTGTCACGGTGACTTTTTGTCACTGTCGCCTACAGTATATGTTGGGTGACGTCACGCAATGTTGTCACGTAACCTTAGTGAGCGCACTGCCATACATCTTCATAGCACTCGACTTGGTGACAAAAGGCGCCCGGCCTAAAGGTTACATCCATAATAATATGGCAAGATGTTCGAAAGCATTTGACTGAATGTTTCGTCTAAACACTCTGGATTTGCTCTAGAAAGTATTTTGAATTTAGAAGCGTTAGGCTTTTTTTATATCAAGGCAGTGTTTGGCCTGGCACTGTCAGAGAGCAGACGTGATATTTAACAATATAGTATTTTCTTTCGGTTTCCTTTCTTTAATTTATAAGAACCTCCGACTCCCAATACACCATAACACTCCAGAACACATATTACGATCTGGTACCGTAAGGCTCAGCACGTTCTGAATCTGAAGTCTTACATTACCTACTGACGTTAGATGTTAAGTTATTAGTTACTACTATATGGAGCTTGTCTAAGAAAAAAAAGTTTATTAGTCCACAGCTAGACATACATATGACAAATGAGTGAAATTAAACGTACGAGACGAAAAGTTAAATAGTGTGTGAAAGGAATAGGTAACTTATGGAAAAGACCTAGGAATCTAAATCAAGGGAGAGGAACGAAGGGAGGATGAAAGACGATTAAGACGTACAGACAGCGTTATCAACTGCTTACCCCCCATGCATTAAAATTTCTTCGGATAGGGGGTAAGCAGTTGACGACGCTGTCTGTACATGACGCAGGCAAAAAATAAATTCAAGTTTATTGGAGTAACCTGTGGTTTTTATTGGCTACAATCCAACTTGTCCCACATACATATACACGGTAAAAGAGACATTGTGACACAAACTCTTGCCAATAGATTCAGTTTATGACTACACCCCTAGCGTCGAAATGTTGATAGAAGCGCCCTCACTCGGTAGACGATTAAAATCATTCGCCCCGAAGTTAATAGTTCAACTTCGGGGCGAATGATAAAGTGGTCCGAGACACGTGGCGCAGCAGCTAACCGTTCGCTGCTCCGCCACGTGTCTTGAGTTCTATCACAAAATATACAGGGTACAGAAGGACCGCTCCCGCCATCTTCAAAAATAATTACCTAAACTTGTCGGACTCACTAGGGCTGCTACTGTATTGACTCTGTAGGTTTTATTTGTGACAATATGAAATTTTATTGACACTGGTTGGAACTCTTTGCATTTTTTTATAACAATTTTTTTTTGTTCGTCATGAAATGTCAATGTCATTTATTCATTTAGACAAAACGTGACAGTCGAGACTGATGTCTGCTTGAAACTGCTTGAGATTGCCTAAAAACGTAATGTCAATGTGTGCGTGAGTAAAATGGCGGTTTGTTCTGAGTGGTCTCTCTGCTCGGGCGCGCCGCAGCCTTACGTAATTTGTGGTTCTATTCCCACACAGAACCAATATTTGTATGTCCTACAGGCAGTTGTTCCGGGTCTGATTGTTAACTTACAAACGGTACATAAGTTCTAAATGTGAGACAATGCTTTTTTGAAAACATATAGTTATGAAAATGCAATTTGGTCTTGTACTTACGTGTAGTCTCCAAGTCGTTGGTATACGTCAGCCGCAGTGGCAGGTTCACCTGCCTTCACTAGCGCTTCGGCCACGTATCGAAGTGAACTGCTTGAGCCCTTGTCAAGTTTGCGCGCCAACTCAATCAACCTACAATATAACATCAAAGCATTTGAACACCACACAAAATGTAGGCGAGATATTATGTGATGTTCAAATGATTACTCCCCGGCGAGGCAGGTATAGTACACCTACATTTCGAAAGGTTTGAATGTAGGGGCAAACCGAGAGCTACTCCAGACTTCGGTTCAGTTATAGACCAAGTCCTGATGGTAAACAAAGTCAAAGGCTAATTATTTATTTTATTTAAACCTCGAAAAGGCACTTTAGAATATCAAGATTTTACAAAAACGATAAAAGTTACTGTTTAAAAATGTTTCACAATAATTTGTACAAGTAAGACATAATATCATAGGTAAAACATAATACGAATGTCGATTCGAGCGAATGAAGACTACTCCAACGACTCAACGAGCCATTCAAGTAACGTTTAAATGTTTTTATTTAATAAACAACAGTAGTATGCTTATGGTATAGGCATGCTTACTACAGCAGTACGATTCAAACTCTATGGCGGCTATGAACACGAGTCGTGTGGCTGCGCAGTAATTTGACATGTCAGCGGGGGTGCGGGACGGGGTACTGCGCAGCCAGTAGCGCACTTCGCAGCCGCCATTAAGTTTAAATCGAACTGTACCTTTTTCTTACTCATCATCTGCCTGGCTATTTCTCTATGTTAGGGTCGGCCTCCAGTCTTACCGGATGCAGGTGAATACTAGCATTTTACATGGAGGGATTGCCTATTTGAATAATAAATTTGATTTTAATAATTTGAAACGTTCAAAATGTAATCGCTATCTCATCTTAGCGACAATTTATGTCAAAATTTAGTCAAAAATGCAGATAACAGGTATTTTTGATAGATTTACTCAATCTGTCAAAAATACTTGTGTTTATGTACATTTTTAACACATGAACGCGAACGTCCATAAAAGATATATCCAGTTTTTGAGTAACAAGACACACGTTCGTAAGATTGGTTGTCAAACTTTCAGGTTTCTTACTAACCGGAACAACCGTCAAAGATTTACGAAAGACAGTCGAGATCAATGGCTTTATGTGCTTTCCGGGGCAGGGGGAGTCACACCGCCAACTTCCAAACTCCGGGCTGTTACTGATGTTTTCCTAATGGAAATCCCCGCTTTTTGCCTGGCCTAAGAATCGAACCCAGGACCTCAGGTGCTCAGCAGACGCGCTTGCGACCACAGGGCTAACGGGGCAGTATCATTCTAAAATATAATTTTATTAGCTTTTGCCCGCGACTTCGTCCGCGTGAATGTCGGTTATCATGGATGCAAAACAAGTAGCGGATTAAAAAGTAGTCTACGTCCTTTCCCAGGGTTTAACCTTTTTTCATACTCAAATTCGGTTCAGCCGTTTCATCGTGAAAGCGTATACAGAGTTACTTTTACATCTATACATATAATAAAACAGTAACAAAACTGTGTCTGTACATTGAATATATTTAAAAAAAAATAATTGAGGGGTGTTTAGAAACAGTAATAGAGCACGAATCCAAAAAAAAAATTCTGTCTGATTGTCTGTTTGTTTGTACACGCTAATCTTCGGAACTACTGGGCGGATTTGAATGATTTTTCTTTTGTCGTATAGGTATTAAGTCTGGGCAACATATAGGCTATAATTTATCTTGGAAACTTGAACACTTGATGCAGAACCGCAACAGACCAGCTAAACTATAAGAGATACAAAAATGGTACCATAGCAAAAATTGTTCCACGTGACGAGCATTTTCTGCTGAGAGAATAAATTTGAAGATCTGGAACACCTGATGTGGAACTCCAAGAGCCCAGCTACACCATGACACATATAGGAATGACGTCTTAGCAAAAGTTGTTCGGTCTAATGGGCATTTCCTGTTGACTTATAAAAATCGAAGATCAGAAACATCTGATGTGAAAATCAAAGCTATCACTAATTTCACTGTATCTTAAGAAATAACATAAGGTGGGAGTACCTCCACGCGGTAAAGGTGGTAACAGTTTAGGACTGATTTTTGATGACGATGGTATATCATTGAAAATTTGACTCTACTGGCCAAAATTCCCATTTTTTTTTTATCGAATAAATATGCCTTCTGGCTTATGTTATTTGGGTGTTTAATTTCCTTTTACATTTATCTTCGTGACCCGTGTCACGAAGACTGCTCCCCTGCGTTACCGGTTAGGCTACCGTTAGCCTAACCGGTAACGCAGGGGAGCAGTCACTTAGATTTTAATTGATCAGGTATCTTTACAATAAAACTATAACCATGCCTAGAAAGAGGTCAAATCTTTCCCAATGTTCCAAAGGAGCTAAAAGATTGAGGATAATAAGATCCCAAGAATCTACCGAAGAGCGTCAGGAGAGACATGATGCTGTTCGAGAACATCAGGCTGCAACTCGCTCCGTGGAAACCTCTTCAGATCACGAAGCACGCCTGCGTTCTCAGCGTATTTACGCATCTACATCCAGGTCTCTAGAGCCCAGTGAAGAGTATGATGCGCGACTGACCGCTGATAGTGAACGTCATACATTGTCTCGCGAGTCGGAGACGTTCACGGATAGAGAATTGCGCTTGAGTTCTCAGCGTATCTACGCATCTGCTGCGGTACGTGATGCACGACTGTCCGCTGATTGTGAGCGACATGCATTGTCTCGCGAATCGGAAACGTTTACCGATACAGAATCACGCATGAGTTCTCAGCGTATTCGCACATCTACTAACAGGTATTTTGAACCGAATGATGAACGTGATGCACGACTAACTGCTGATCGAGATTATCATACACTAGCGACCCGACCCAGCTTCGCATTGGCCTATAGCCTTCCTCGGTAAATGGACTATCCAACACAAAAATATTTGTTTAATTCGAACCAGTAGATCCTGAGATTAGCGCGCTCAACCAAACAAACAAACAAACTTCAGCTTTATAATATCTAATATATAAAATTCTCGTGTCACAGTTTTCGTTCCCGTACTCCTCCGAAACGGCTTGACCGATTCTGATGAAATTTTGTGTACATATTGGGTAGGTCTGAGAATAGGCCAACATCTATTTTTCATCCCCTTTTTTCACCCCTTTTTCATCCCCCGTAGATCGGGACAGGACAACGTCTGTCGGGTCAGCTAGTTATAGTATAGATTGTCCCGAACACGCACACAACAAAATATTTATAATCAGTTAGAAAGTGAGAGAAAAAGGATTGCTGGAGTACGGCATGAAGACAGAAGAAGAGCGCAACGAACGTTTGAATTCTGATCGACTTCGACATTCTCTGAACAGAATGTCAATATCATCTGAAGAATCGGATGTGTCTCAAGATATAGCCGTAGGTCATGGCGACCTTCCTTGGGTTGATAAGGAACGGAGTTCATTTACGTATACTCCTATGATTGACTACGACACATATTTCGCCATCGGAGGTATGATTCAAAATTGTACTTTTTGAACGTCTCGAATCATCTCGCGCATCCCGTTGTTTTCCCGTCCCCGGGCTCTTAGAATTCGACATCAGACGTTTCAGATCTTCGATTTTGCCGACCCCGTTGTCGCTGGAATAACCAACAGGATCCGCGTACGAAGTCGCGGGCAGAAGCTAGTTTATAATACATATTAGTATGGAAAAGGATTAAAATTCATTTTCCTTTTTTTTTAATCTATTATTTGGTATCTGATAATAGCCATTACCCCTCGTTTACACCAAGGTAAATACATTTATTCTACAAGTTTTATGCAATGTCTGTAATATCGTTCACACTCAAATACGAGTATAAAACTTGTTTTAGACAAAACTTGTATTATACTTGTTGTGGAAATACTTATTTTTAATCCGGTCTGAACAAAAGATAAAACAAAACATGTATAATATATGTATTCTACAAGTTTAAGACCAGTTGTGTCAAGACAAGTATTGGACATGTTTTATACACAATTTGTATAAAACATGTCCAATACTTGTATTAAGCCCGTCACAGACGTAGCTATAATATATATTAATATACGTCAGACCTAGCTATAATTAAGGCATATTACGATCAGCTATAATATATATTTTTACTACGTCACCAAAATATGTGGACAGATATAGCAAGGCATATTAATATAAATTTCAAAAATGTGAAACAAACAACGATCGCAGACGTAATAAGGGCGAAAATATATTATTATATTATAGCTGGTGGTGTGGTGGCTATAATATATATTATAGCCACGTATGTACCGGCTTTATACTTGTTTGTTGGTGTAAACGAGGGGTTACAGCAAAGGTATTCGCAGCTACAGTATTGCAGTACTCACATGTCTCGTCTGCCTGTCTCCGCCATTAGCTCAGCCGCACGCTTCACGTCCCCCGCTGCGAGGTACATTTCAGCGGCCGCGCGAGGTTCGTTCACATGTCGCGCCCACTCCGCTCGACGACGAGCCAAAGCCGCTAGACCTTCGCCCTCGCCCACGTATTCCTTTGAAATAAAATAAATAGATAATAAACATTGTAGAGTGGCTTTTGCCCTGCAATGGGAAAATACAGGCTGAAAAAAAATTACTGGGAAGACTCGGGGGAGGCCTTTGCCAAGTAGAGGAAGACAACGGGTTAATACAAAATACATAAAGCATTGTAAAAAAATTTGTGATGTGTAGTGGTGTTTTCTCTTGAGGTATTCCACTTGAAACACTGATTTGACGGTGCGGATTTATATGGCAATTTTAAATACTTTTCGATCACACTTTTTGTGTTTTTCTGGCATACGATTAAGGAAAACATTTTGAATATACTAAATCATCGAAACTTGCCGACACTCACACTTGCTAATCTTCCTTTTACAGACCCAACTGTAGGACTAAAAATGAAGCGCGCTTAGTCCATAACTGCTTTTGACCCGCGACTTCGCCCGCATGCCAAAAGCAAAGTGTTTGTCAAACCCTTTCTTAGCTGACGTAATTTATCTAGTAGTTTTCGAGTTTCGTGATTTATCAGCGGGTGACCACAAAAGTGGTCCATTCAATTACTTATAGACGCGATTAAAAAAATTGTAATAAATTTTTTGACGGCCCATAAATGTATGAAGGAAGAATTGGAATTGATAACATTAAGGTTGCAATAGTATGAAACACATTTTTGCGCTAAGGTGAATGAACTCTGATAAAGATGTCGCCGGTCCACTCCGCACCGTCCTTGGAACGCATGGCTCAGACCACGCTCTTAACAGGGTGTTTCAAAATAATATTTTAATTATTGAAATATACACAAACATTTTTTTTAATGATTACCATGACATGAAGTGGGCTGCCGTTGTAAGACGATTAAAATACCACTGTATATACAGTGATAAATAAAGAACAAACCTAACAACTAGGAACCTCGCAGTACTGAAAACGCGAAAAAAAGTTTTCTTAAATCCTTTGGTAGAACAAACGTTGTTGTTTATAATAATGTTAGTATTAAAGTCCTGCAAGGTTATTAATGTTTTACAAATAAACCTGCATAGATTACAATAAAGTCAGCACATCACATACTTGGGCTTTATTGAACATCCTGAGGTCGACGTATAAATTAAGGGCCCTCTCGTCTCGTCCTACGCTTCGGTAGGAACGTGCCGCGTCAGCGTAACGGCCGCGGTACGCTAGCACTTCACCTAAAACAACGGCGCGGTTCTCGCCAGCCTCGAAGCGTTCCTGTTGGATACACAAGACTTTACGATGTGAATACATTCATACAAAGACAATAGTAGGAAGCAAAATAAACTGAAGAGCTAGAAATAAAAGAAATTAAATATTCAAAATTAAGCTCATAAACTAAAGGAACTGATTGTAAATAGACGCCAAAGAAACTAATTATTAAATTGTTTCATTTCAATCATGTTATAATCCTGCCCAAGTAAAGATCAGTAGGCTTCTTATTTTTACGATTTCTTTACCTGTAAATGATCAATGAGATTAAGAAACACAATGTTTTCGCTTCGCTGGAACGCTTTCCTCGCAATCTCGAAGGAGAGTTCCTCTAGTGCAGCTACTCCAAGCCGCTCCCAGTCTATCGAAGTCACACCAAGGCAAGCTACCGAGTACGCCTCACTGCAATCAAAAGATTTTTAATTATTTGGGAAAACAAGATCACAACATAACAATAAAGATTTTCTAACAATTAAAACTAAAAACGGAAAACAATATAAGACAGTTAAAAAAACATGAACGGTACCCACACTACCATTCCATGTAAAAACAAAGTGTGAAATAAAAAATGTCCACCAAAAAGATATAAAAAAGGTTTCCAGTTAGTAAATAATCATGGCGAGATCCATACATTCATTTGTATGAAAAAATAAATAAATTAGAGTGTTTAAAATATTTTCCAATGTGAAGAATACATTACCAGGAGTAGATTGACATACTCACCATATTTTTAAACCCCCGCATAATTAAAATATTACGAAATAAAAATAACACTTTTTCGTTTCTGGATCTGGATGCCCTTTTTGTGTTTATAAAAAAAAAGAAAGTGACAAGCGACGTTAACGGGTCTATCAAATTGGCAGACAAGGGATGTGACAAAAGTGTGGAACACAAAAAATATTTATGACATTATTTCCCATAAAACGATGCAATTTCAGTGTAACAACTGCGAAACGGTGACAGTCAGTGTCACTGTTACTGTCAGTCGCCGTTTCGTGCTGAAATAGTAAGCTTTTGTTAAACTATTTACTTTTTTTTGCGGGGTTTTAAAAATATTGTAAATGCCTGAAGATACTCTTTTGGTACCCAAGAGTATAAGAATTAGAATTTTAAATTTAACAAATCCTGTCACATAAAAGTAATAGAAGAAGAGATAAAGAATATTGTTTTTTAATGCCGCAGGCACACGTCATTAATCAACATTATAGACCGGCATATTATTGAAATGACGTGTAACTACGACTCAAAAAAGCAATATTCTTTGTATAGTTCCTTTTTGCCACCTTTTACGGAACATATCCGGAGCTGGTCGGTGCAAACAATAATACCTGCTTGTCGGGAATTTTTCTCTGTTATACGGTCTATATGAGCACGAGCTTCTCTGATGATCCAAGCCTCTCATACGTATGGAGCAATGGAAAGAGAGATGACTGATAATTATGGTGAAATCAAGATGATGGAATAATGATAAGAGAGCCAATTTTTTGTCAATTCCAACTAAACAAATTAATTCATTAAATCATTTCAAAGTATTTTAGTCACTCCTGGGTCCGACGCACACTGGGGCAGGCTATATGAGGTCGATACCCAAAAACCAGTAATGATTTTATATTGGTTTATGATAATTTATTATGCTTACTTTACAATACTACTTAATATTTTTGAGTTAAGTAATATAATAAAAATAATAATAATTACATATTTTTGAAAAAAAATAACAAGTACTTGACTTATTCTAACACTTTTTCTGCTAACATATTGATCACTTCGGGGTAAAAATCTTTTCATTTTAAGCTAGTAGGTGAATTGCGCATGAGCACGCATTACATTCTAAAAAAGTTCTTCGTATAATTTTAATTTTAGAAGACAAACCTGAAAGTAATTTGCAAAAAAGTTACAGGAATCGAACGATGAATTTTCTGGTTTTTGATGTTACCAAATATAATCATAATTATTATTATTTTAATTTCGCGCTTACTTTTCAACTCAGTTGCATAACAAGGAAGGTTGAGAGTATTAAAAAACATATAATATAGTTTTAACAGCCTTTTACGCGAATTGAAGATAACTTGATTTGATTTATATTTAAAAACAAAAAAAAATCTAAGTCGTCCATAAACAGATCAAATGTTATACAGGATGTTTGGTAGATCGATGCAAAGCCGTAAAGCGGAGCTAGTATAGACTATTTATCATCTGGGTGTTGTTTATCTATATATGTATGTATTTACAAAAAAAAAATGTATTTGTGTATGTATATCAGTTGTCTGACACCCATAGTACAGGGTCTCCCTAGTTTGGGGTCAGATTGCCGTGTGTGAAAATGTCCCCACATATTATTATTATTATTATTATTATCCTGTATAATTTGTTCCCAACATGTTTCATAATTGAAATTATTTCAATAGATATTAATTATCAATGAACTCGATAAAATATGATGCAAATGCAAAAGGCAGAAAAACAATAATTTGCAGTTGTTTCTTAGCTAACTGATAACCTTTTAGTAGGAGTCACTGTCATGAATGTATGCTACAGGGTTTCTAATACAATAATATTACAGAGTTTTTTAAAACTACTTTAATTTAAAAACTGAGCTTTGGGTATCGACCTTTTATAGTCTGCCACAGTGTGCGATGCATAAAATGAGGTAAAGTTTCTAGCAATGTAACAATAGATAGGTAAGTGTTCGATAGCGGTCATATCCAAAGAATAAATAATTATCCTTTGGATATGACCATTCTAAATTAATAAAGGTCTAAAAAAACGTAATGGTTTTGTCAACCGACTTCAAAAAGGAAGAGGTTCTCAATTCGATTGATTTTTTTGTATGTACACCGATTACGCTGAGATTTATGATCCGATTTACGTGATTTTTCTTTAGTTTGATGCGGAATAGTTGCCATTTGGTCCCGTAAATATTTAACATAGTTTGGCCCTATAGTTAAAATTTTATGAACATTTTTTTTATTTTTATATGTTTGACTATGCATAACTTTTTCCAGTGTAATCCGATTTCGATGATTCTTTTTTTAATTGATAGTGTATACTTCAAATTTGGTTCCATATAAATTTCAAGAAAATATTCCACCCCAAAGGGTAGAAAATTAAGGGATGACAATTTTTTTTTGGTGTCACCGTTTCGTAATTAATTTGTATGATAAGAAGTAGGCAATAAAAAGTGAAAAAAAACTTTTTGTAATTAATTTGTATGATAAGAAGTAGGCAATAAAAAGTGAAAAAAAAACTTATTAACAAAAAAGACAAAAAACACAATCAAAAATATTCACATACTAAATGATTAAGAGAATGTCCTAGTTTAGCATATATTCTTTTCAAATCATTTATACTACACATTTTGACGTGATTGTCAGTTTAAAATCTGTAAAAGTCGTTAATAGCCCCTTAAGCATTTTTGACTATCTGTTTGTTTGTTCCGTCGGTTGACAGGACTTTCAATGGCAGGCAGCTAATGTTATCAGGAGTAACAAAGGCCGTGCATAAAAAAATAAACCACACAGAAAAACGAAATTCACGCGGACCAAGTCGCGGGTATCAGCCAATAAATATTAAATTAATCGTGATGTACGTGCATCCTCGACACTGCACTGATCCTCAACTGAAAATAGTAAACGAAGTCGGGCCAAAAGGGATTGCCTGACATTTATAGTTGGTGCTACCTATAAATAAAAACTTGAATCACGAATCAATTAGAAATTTACGAGCTCTGGTGCACTAGCCATCGATTGGTTACAAATTACAGCAACTGGCAGTAAATATGGAACATCCAGTTTTAGAATGAGACTCTTCCACATAGGTCTCGTAGTCGAAATTACAATAAGTAAAACTTTATCTAAAATTGGATGTACAATATCATATTTTCTAGTTATAAGGAACAAATTTTGAGACTTCAGACCTTTGATATCCTCTAAAGTGAACTCTGTTAACTTATTTTGAACAAGTGTTGTAAAGTGTTATTGAATTGGAACATCCAATGGTGTGATGGACGTAGGTGGTGTGTAGTGTTACTGTTCCTAACTGGCAAGCAAGTGACTGTAACCTGTGTTTAAGTGTTTTATTATTCGTGTAGTTCACTAGACTATTTCAACAGCTAACTAACCTAGGTAAGTAAATATGTCCAAAGAATATTGCTCGATATCACATAGAGTGTCGAAGGTGTCGAATATACACGATAATTAATTGTCTCTCTCTCGCCTAGTGTTATAAATTTAGTTTTTTTATGATTGCACTTTTCCAAGGGAATCAGTATTAATAAAAAAAATTACATTTGGTAAATTGTTTAGCCACTTTTTTGTGGTTTACGTACAGTGTGTGTATAGTATTTTATTTAACTTTTTTACATAGTCTTCTTGCAAGTCTACACACTTTTACCAGCCATGCTCCTATCTCTTTTATACGTCCAAATAGTAGTCGGCGTCATTCTCTGGAAAATAATTGTTGTTTTTGCTGTCGCAGTTGTGCGTACACATCAATGACGACAACAACAACAATTATATTGACATTGAGTCAATTTACGAGGAAGTGAGAAGACAAAATTATTTTCTTGAAGACTCCTAATGCGAAACAAATCAAAGGCCGCCATAGGATAACAAAAAATGAAGATGCTGCTTAATTTTTTGTTGTCCTATGGCGGCCTAGTAGTGAAAATTTTTTAGGCATCTTTTTTAGCATTTTCTCAACGTAGATTTAGCATAATACATTTTCTGGAGTTGGTAACACTGCTGCCACCTGTGCTCTTGTCTCAACATCCGATTCTTTTTTTGAGGGCGAACAATGTATGGGCGCCGCGCAATGTCCTTTCTAAGGTATTCTTAAGAGGAATTTATTTGTTTGATTTATTGATTCGGTATATATTGCCACATTGCATTTTGGAACACTTGGATAATAGCAAACTTTGCTTAGATAGAAGATTGTTTCGTATCAATACTTGTTAGACTTCAGAAACAGAGCATTAGTGATGATTATAGTCACATTCCTGTTATTAAATAATTAATCTGAATTGTTATATTTTGGTATTTGACGAATCGCCAATCCTGAATGTTTTTAATGTTGGCTATATTGTATTCCGGGATGGGGAAAACGTGGGTAAGTTACAATAAAAACAACATATCAGGTAAAGCAGTTTATTTTCTAGAGTAGTCTCACTAAAATGTCTTATTAATACAATTTTGATCACATTTTACATAAGCTCAAACGATTAGAAACAGTATTTAGGGAAACAAAAGACTAATTTTAAATTAATAATTTAAAATATTTTTTGTGGTTATGCACAACGACAAATCCAGCTTACATAATTTTCAGTATAAGCTTTTATTGCACGGAAAGCCACGGAGAACCACATTTTTGCTATGCTAAATGTGTTTTCTTGGACGATACACACTCCGTTGAAATGGAATAGTTTGGTTTATTACAAATGTAATTTGCTTGTCGTAAACCTAATTTATCTCAAACAGAGACCGAAAATGGAGTGGTTTACATTGCTTATAGCAATATTTAAAAGTAAAAAGGTGTAGATAAGTTATTTACACATAATTCGAACTTCAAAAATGGTACACAACATATATAACGTAATATTGTAATGTCATCCTATCTTTGTGATGCGTCATAGATTTCGAGATTGTCGGGAAACATCATTTTTGGTTGTTCTGAAGTGTTCGCTGACACTCGGGACACAACATACTTCCATTGACGCTGACGTGACTCTGGGCGCACGTCAGCTAATTGGCATAATTTCAATGTGCCACTTGCGGGGAGCGCTTCTAACATTATCTACACTTTTTTACTTGTAATGTCATTGGTTGCTAGTATCAAACCACGGAAAGTACAGGTTGCAGTTTTACACAATACAACCAAATAGTTATAGATATATTGTCAAAATATTAACATTTGCCCAGCGCGCGTACACATTCGCACAACTGCCAGAATACATTATAATATATTTCTAGTTTCAAAATATCAATGAATACAGGATGCTTCCGCCTAGAAATTGTCAAGTACTTCAAAGAATACAAAACCAATATTACAGGGTAAAAATACTTTTGCCAGATTCTAAAAGACTGGAAAAACGTATAAACTTATATGTACATGATTGTAGTAAGTACCCATGTTTATTTTCGAAAACAAAACCAGTGGAAATAAAAGTTGCGGTCTCAGTGAACGGTGGTTATTGAACGATGGTGGCGCTTTTAACATCTTACATTTGTTTTAGAAGAGTCCAAAAATACTAGCTTTAGTCACTATGTTATAATTTAAGCTACCAACGATCGTAAGTTTATTGTAAGCTATAAGCAAATAAAGCAGATTGAAAAATGTAAACAAACATAAAATTCACGTGAAAAGAAAATAATTAAAGCTGTGATTACCAAAACAATATTAAGGGTCATGGATGACGTCATATATTTGTTAAGCTGGCTTATACTGCTATGTGTTATCCTGCAATTATTTTCATTTCACGTTTATAAAATATCAAGCTTTTTTCCACGTCTTTTACCACGTGAATTTCGCTTATAGCGAGCGTAGTAGTAGTAGTATTACGGGCTGGTGTCCGCAACACCACGTCTCAGCGCGTATTTTGCGTACAAGTATAGCGGGCGCAAATAAAGTTGCAAATTAAAAGATACCCTATGTTCTTATTCAAATCCTGCAGGCTATCACTTTGTCAACTTTTAGTAGGATCGGTTTAGTGGTTCTGCCGTGGTGTGGTAATAAACGGATACGGAACGAAAGGTGGTGTAGAAACGTGAAAATAAAATAATGGATGATAAAAACGACACTATGATGATCCCATACATAAGGCTATTATTTCGTGTGCGGTAACTAAGATTGTCCTATATTAGCCCATTCGATACAGAGTGTTTCACCAATATTTCTGAGAGGAGAAAAAGAACGACTCAGCACACCCAGAACACAAAAAAAGAACTTCAAATTAAAATAAGAAATGAAAAATCTAATCAGCACACTTTGAAATACGCTCAATAATGCACTTGAAATTAAAATAACTTATGAAAGACTAATCAGCACACCTCAAAACACACTTCCAAATGAAATTGAAATTAAAATAAGTTAAGAAACAACTAATCAGCGGAACTACAAAACACACTCAAAAAGTAACTTGAAATTAAAATAAGGAAATAAAAAACTAATCACACCCTTCAAAATATACTAAAAAGAAACTTTAAACTAAAACAACTTATGAAAGAACTAAGAAGCACACTTCAAAACACACACAAAAATGTACTTGACATTGAAATAACTACTGTACGACACCTCAAAATACACTGAAAAATTGACTTAAATTAAAATGACTTATGAAAGACTAATCAGCACACATCAAAACACACTTCCAAATGAAATTGAAATTAAAATAACTAAAGAAAGAACTAATCAGAACTACAAAACACACTCAAAATGTAACTTGAAATTAAAATAAGGAAATAAAAAACTAATCACACACCTCAAAATATACTAAAAAGAAACTTGAAACCAAAATAACTTATGAAAGAACTAAGAAGCACACTTCAAAACACACACAAAAATGTACTTGACATTGAAATAACTACTGTACGACACCTCAAAATACACTAAAAAATTTACTTAAATTAAAATAACTTATGAAAGACTAATCAGCACACCCTTAAAACACACTTTAAAATTAAATTGAAACTAAAATAACTTATGTAAGAACTATTCAGCGGAACTACAAAATACACTCAAAAATGAAATTGAAATTAAAATAACGAATGTGAGCATTTCTCTTTTTTTGCCATTACATATTTGTGGAATGTTCCATGATTTTGAAGATGAATAACTATGGTGTAATCTACAAATTATTGATGCGAATTTGCTTAGGAGCAATAATTGTTATTAAAATTTACAGAAAATATTATACCAGGTCATAAATACATAGTATTTAAATAAAAAATACAGACAAACGACTTTAGATAAATTTAATGCAGTAGCTCCACAGATCAAAATTTTAGAAAAAAACTCACTGCACCTCCTGGGTTCCCCAATTTTGGAAGATAGTTTTGCACCTTTCGTTGACGAAAAAATCAGACGTTTTGACGATATTTCGGATAGACTCTCCAAAATTAATTTACATTCGGCATTTACCCTCATCAGATATTGTTGTTTTGGTCCAAATTTTATGTATTACCTTCGCTCTTCGCCTTTATGGCAGCAGCCACACCTTTTGGACAAAATTGATCTACTTATTAAAGATACACTAACTAAAATTCTTAATGTGGCCCTGGATGACCGAGCGTGGCTCCAAGCCACACTGCCTATTCGTTTTGGTGGTCTCGGGATCCGCAAAATTTCCAGTGTTAGTTTGCCGGCGTTCCTGTCCTCCGTCCACAGCACCGAAAAGTTAACCACAAAAATCTTATCCTCGTCACTGGTTGACTTTGAAGTGCCGTGCTTGACTGATGCGGTGAACGCCTGGAAAGTGGCTTGCCCAAGTACGGTTCGGCCCGTGAACCCATCTTCCCAGAGACAGTGGGATGAGCCGCTCTGCAGGTTGGTACGGAATAAACTTATTAATACGTCCACCAATCCTGCTGAGCGTGCCCGCTTGCTGGCTGTGGGTGAGTGGGAGTCGGGCCTCTGGCTTCAGGCACTGCCGTCACCTAACATAGGTACTATGCTTAGTGACTCTACATTCCGGCTCGCTACATGCCTACGTCTGGGCGCTCCTTGCGGGGCCCCACATCGCTGTCAATGTGGTGAAGTTGTCGACTGCCTCGGTCACCATGGCCTTTCCTGCTGTAAAAGCGCAGGCCGGATAGCTCGGCACGCCAGCATTAATGACATCATCCGTCGTGCTCTTGCCTCCGCCGGCGTGCCAGCTGTGTTAGAACCTAATGGCTTGGCACGTGACGATGGTAAGAGACCAGATGGAATGACCATAATGCCGTGGAAGTTGGGTAGACCTTTGGTGTGGGATGCAACTTGTGTCGACACCCTCGCGCCATCCCATCTTCCTAGCACGTCGTGTTGTGCTGGGGCGGCTGCTGCAGGTGCCGAAAACCTCAAACGGCGTAAATATAATAACCTTCTTGGAAGTTATATGTTTGAGCCGTTTGGGGTTGAAACACTAGGGCCATGGGGTCCGAGTGCTCACCTTGTTTTTCGGGATATTTCTAAGCGGCTGGTCGACTCTTCACGTGACCAGAGGGCTGGCCTTTTCTTGGGCCAAAGAATTAGCATTGCTATTCAACGTGGTAACGCGGCTAGCCTTCTGGGCACTTGTCCCATTGCGAGCGATGCGGACGAATTTTTTTGATGCCCTGTGAGCCCGCCATTGTACATAATATAAATATATTTTTTAATTTATTTTTAAGCTTTGTACATATTCAATTCTTTTAACTATTTAATATGAATATAATAAAGAAAAACTCAATAAAAAATCAACTAAATATAAGCTGTCGAAAATTTCAATGTATGAAAATTCCTATGTCCCAGTCTACCACTCGCAATTTCAAAATCAATTATTTTGATAAAGTTCAAAGAAACTATACTGAGATTTTGATTTTAAATCATATTACATAGTAAAAAGGTTCACGTTGTATTTCCTTTTTGGTAATTTGGTTAAAATTTTACGGTCATAAATTAATTTTAAACTTGTCCCAGAAAAAGTTTCTAGAATGGATTTCAGTTTTTGTTACCCATTTTTAATATGTGAAATATTAAAAAAATCTTCCATTTAGCTATGTTTTTTTGAACTAGCATCACCGTAGATGCTATTAAATGCCGCTATCTTGATGTACTGTGTCAGTTGCCGTTCCGAAGTATACAGTATGCGCACGTACTTATTTTAGAGTGAATCTCATTCCGGCTTTTGTTATTGCTGTTTAAAGGTAAATTTACAATATTTACTACTCTTTCTATCAAGAGAACAATAGTTATTACCATTCAAATTAAGTGTGTAATAGTAGACGTATCTGCAATGTTAACTACCACAATAATATTTTGAAAAAATCGATCACTTGTTTCGTTACTTTTTTTTTGTTACTTTGGGGTAGTAACGTATAAGCGGAAAATTCAAATAACAAAAACGGAATTATAAAGCTATGTTTACAATTCAACAGCACAAGAAAATGCCACTAGCTCCGGCATAAACCCGGATATGTTTTATGTAAGTAAAGTTAACAAGCTTTATGTTTTTATTTTGTTACCTTTCTATTCCTTTTTTGTTACTGTCCCAAAAATCTCCCGTCTGTAAACTCACTTTAACGTGTTTATTTATGTAATATAAATCCATATAACTTGTAAAGTAAATCAATTTCGCTTAACATTTTTATGAGAAGTAAACAAAATCTTTCAATTCTGTTTATTTTTCATATTATCAAAACTTTAAATTGATTTTAAGTTAAAAGTAACAAAAAATACATCCAAGTACCTAAATTGGAAATATTTTTTCACTTTTCGTAGTATTTCTTGCGATGATTTTACTAAATTTATCATGAAGTTTATGAAACGTAAAATTTTAGCCACAGAATTTGCGACTTTTTAGTGTTTTTTTAACAATTAAGGAGTAACAAAATGGGAACGTTTAGCCTACCTTCATTTCACGATTTATATAATTTTTACAAAAATCCTAAATCAAATAGAATTCCATGTAAAAAATCTAAATATTCATGAAATAAACTATCTGATTACAAGACAAAAAACGATTTACAAATATTTTTATTTTTGGCGACTTTTTAAAAATATGGCAAAAAAAAAGAGAAACGCTCATGTAAGAACTAATTGAGCGGTACAACAAAACTCGCTAAAAAATTAACTTAAAATTAAAAAAGCTCAAGTAAACACTGATCATCGAAATTACAAAACACACTAAAAAATGAACTTGAAATTCAAATTACCTAAAGAAAGAACTAATCAGCACTACAAACAATACTCAAATGATCTTGAAGTATAAATAGCAATTGAAAAGCTTATTAAACCCATCTCAAAATATACAAAAGAATGAACTTTAAGCTAAAATAACTAAAAGAACTAATCAGCACACTTTAAAACACACCCAAAAATACACTTGAAATTAAAATAACTAATAAAAGAATTAATCTGCACACCTTAAAATACTCTATAAAATAACTTAATACAGAAATTAATACAACTAACGAAAGAACTAATCAGCACTCCTTAAAATTAAGTTAAAATTAACTAATAAAAGAATTAATCTGCGCGCCTTAAAGTACTCTGAAAAACGAACTTGTAATAAAAATAACTAAAGAAAGAGCGAATCAGCACAACTCAAAAGGACTAAAATTGAACTTAAAAGAATTTATCGGCACGCCTCAAAATACCCAAAAAATATCACTTGCAATTTAAATAACTAAAGAGAGAACTAATCAGCGGAATTACAAATCACACTAAAAAAATGAACTTGAAATTAAAATAGCTATTGGAAAGTTTATTGACCCACCTCAAAATACACTAAGAAATAGTTTTAAACTACAATTACTAAAAAAAACTAATCAGAACACTTCAAAACACACCAAAAAATACACTTGAAATTAAAAAGAATTCATCTGCACTCCTTAAATTGATCTAAAAAATAACTTGAAATTAATATAAGTAACGAAAGAACTAATCAGCACACTTTAAAATTAACTCAAAATTAAGTAATAAAAGAATTAATCTACACGCCATAAAGTTTTCTAAAAAATTAACTGGAAATTAGAATAACTAAAGAAAGAACTAATCAGCACACTACGAAACACAACCAAAAATGAACTTGAAAGTAATGCTGTAATATTAACTAACATACTGATGCTAGTATAGTGCTATTCATTTGTGTGCAGTAACTAAAGGGCGGATATTTCAGGACAAGAAATACTTAAAACGACACAAAAACACTTATTTAAAATTAGAAATGCAAAGACACACACACACAGGACACATAAGGAGTATATTGAAATTGATTGATGACAGCGCCTAAAATACATACTAAGGTAACATCTAGTGTCTACCTTCGTACGTGAAACCGGCAAGGCTACCATCAGTAATGATTCTGTAACCAATTATTTTGTAAGCAATCACAAGAAACCATGTATAATATCATACAATTTCAGGGAGAATCAATATAAATGGGGAAGAAATGCAGATTTTACAAAAATATAAACGTAAAACTTTATAGAATGACACTCAGGCCATCACTGTATTATGCGGAGGTGAACTTTGTACGGTAATTAGTAAAATAACTGGACAAATGTGTTTTCAGTGGCAAGCCTACCGAAAAAAGTAAAATTACAACCACTCAAAAACGCGTTGACCAAAAAAATTAGCAATAACAAATAGGCAGCGACATTTCTCAAATATAGCAGGGCGGAAAAAAGCATTTAAATAACACAAAATTACTTGAAGTTAAAAGAATTGTACTACATCATCATCATCACTTCAGCTTACTAAAGGTCCACTGTTGGACATAAACCTACTACATGGCGCGCAATTTCCCTGTACTTTTGTACTACTTAATTAAGTAAATTACTAGCTGACCTGGCAAACGTTGCTTTGCCATATAAATTATTTCTTATTAAATAGGAGTATAAAAAATAGCTTACGAACTATTCTCAGCAGACCTACCAAATAAACACAAAACAAATCATAAAAATCGGTCAAGCCGTTTCGGAGGAGTTCGATAACAAACACTGTGACACGAGATTTTTATATATAAGGGTCTTCGCCCACGTCAGACAATCGGTGACCGATGTTTTGTCGGAGAGAAATGGAACATATGAACTCCAATATACCATCGCAGATGTCCCACAAAAAGTCGGTCTCACGAAACTATGAAATAATCGACCGATCCGATAATCGGCCCTACAACAAGTCTGACGTGGGCGGGCAGCCTTAGATAATAAGATAATCTTAGTAGCCTACTGAAAAAGTGTATTGTAAGCAAAGAAAAACAGTGTGGTTATACACTATTTCAAGGAGGAAATAAATAACTAACTACTACAAAGAAAAACCACACTATTGCACACATTGGTTTTACACTTTTACTTAAAATTGTCCTATTAACCTATTATTAAGCAGCAAAATATAGACAGCATATTTCAATAAATTCTTTATTAGCATAATTACTTCTGCGAGCCTGAGAGAGAGCCAGTTGAGCTTGGTTCTATCCAAAAGATCTAACCTACAATTTCCAAATGCATTATTCTAAATGAGATATATATGTCACTATAATAGGACGAACACTCCAATAATTAATCAGCAAAAGCTAATACATAGAATAAAATTAAACATTAAATTGAAATAGAAATAAGTATTATAAAATCAAATCTAGTCATGTCGTCATCAGTCTGTCGTATTTTTTACTAGCAACCCGGCCCGGCTTCGCATGGGCCTATAGCCTTCCTCGATAAATGGACTATCCAACACAAAAATAACTTTTCAATTAGAACCAGTAGACGCTGAGATTAGCGCGTTCAACCAAACAATCAAACAAACAAACTCTTTAGCTTTATAATATAAGTATAGATTGACAGCGTTTAAATATAAACAAATAGCATAAGAATATCTTCGGGAAATGGTATAAATTCTGAAGTGTCGGTTCATTTTGAACATGAAATGGCAATAATTATGTACTGTTTATATCAAAGGTTACTAATAGATGATAACCTTTGAAAAAAACACACAGAAATACTTGATGACAATGATGAATTAGGAGGCTCTTGCCTAGGGCCACCCCTGAGAAAAAGCCGCTTATTTAATGTTCCCATTAATTATTTTTAGTGTGCATTTCTCTTCAGTTTACCTGTGTTATAGTCAGAAAAGGCACAAAAAATAATTAAATATCTTATTTGCTTTTTTCCATCGAATTTAAGTTTTTCCAATTTAAATTCTGTGGAAAGACATCGAAGCTCAAACTTTTACTATGGATGGCTGAAAACCCTCCAGCGTGGAAATGTTTCATTGATTTTTGAATAAATTAGCCTATTCTATGCAAAAAAAAAGAAAACGCTAATTTAAAAATCGACGAAAATTTATAAGGCTTGTGTAATATATACGGTATTGCAACGGGCTACGCGTCACTGTCCTTTTCACCGTGTATAGTATTTTTTAACTATTTTAACCACTTACTAAATCAGCAAACAACCTAACCCAACAGACAACCTAACTTCACAAATTAATCTACTGGCATTAACTTCAATAAGACAGCATTATATCGGACTCTCTAACAAAATTTAAATGGTTTCAGCTGTCGTATTTCCGACTGACAGCGCAGCGTTCCAATTTAAACAAATAGCATGAAAAACAAAAACACAAAAATAAACTTAATTTGTTTTAGTAACACTAACAATTAGTGAACACACAACATGAGGTAGTTTACAGCATCAACTGCGATATTTATAAAACGAGAGATTAACTGTGCAACAGCACATAAACAATAACACATAACCAATATTGTCAACCCTACATTCAACATCTACACTCCTCAATGTTTCCTATTCCCTGCTATTGCCCCTCTGTGCCTGTACCGTCCCCCCGTGCTTTTCCCTTTTCCTTTAACCTTCCCTCGGCTCTTTATTCCCCTTCTGCCCCTCTCCCCATGCTACTAAATCCCTTCCTCTTCGGTCCTACCTCCCCTCCTTCCCCCTTTCCTATTTTATTTTATTTTATTTTATTTTATTTGTTAGGGACAAAAAACAGTTACATGCCAAGCTTAACTAAAAATTCTTAAATTAGCACGATACTTAGAAATATAGTTATCTTACATAATCTGTTCCATATTTATGAAATGAATGAATTAACAAAAAAAAGAAGTTAATAGAAAACAGACATACAGTATGCATCATAAAAGACTGTTAAGATGAGAGAAATTTAAAAAAATATATGAAAGATTCTATTTATGAAGTTAATAACTCTACTGCTCTTGCCTTAAAACAATGTTTGGAAAGAGCAAATATGTCGAGCTCCATAAAGTGAGTGTTATATGCATCAACGAGGTGACGAAGAGGCACGCGTACACCAGCGTTAGTCCTGCACGAGTTTGTGTGAAATAGTCGAGGCACACGTACCCCACGAAGCATAACAGATCTAGGTACTATATAATTTAGACTATTGGATAAAGGGATGCAGTCGAATCTATTATTACATATACCATGCAGCATCATTACACCCAGAAGTAATCGTCTAGATTCCAAACTTAGGACATTATAATGTGTCAGTAATTGGTTATAGGAGACTTTAGGGCGATGACATTTGTAATTCATAGAACGTAGATACTTTCTCTGAACAATTTCTAGCCTATCTTTGTACTTATCGTATAGAGGATCCCAAATTTGGACGGCGTAGTCTAATTGCGGCCGAATTAGGCATTTATATAATGTTAAGAATGTAGAGGGTCGCACAAAGTTACTTGAAAATCTCATCACTAGTCCATACATCTGAAAGGCTTTTTTAACTATATTGTCAATATGAACATCAAAATGCAGACGAGAGTCAAGGGTAACTCCCAAATCGCGGACAGATTGAACTTCATTAAGACTTATATTATTTATTGAGTAATTAAATTTGATCAGATTTATATTTTTGGTAAAAGAAATTGTGTAACATTTAGGAAGACTAAGAAAGAGTTTATTATTGAGGCAGTATTCATAAAATCTATCAAGGTCTTGTTGTAAATTATAGCAGTCACGAATGTTTTTACAGGTGTTATAAATTTTCATATCGTCTGCATACATCAAGAAATGTGAGTTGACAAAACAATATTTAATGTCATTAATGAACAATACAAAAAGAAAGGGTCCTAATACTGATCCCTGAGGAACTCCGGATTTAACAACTATAGACTCAGATTCATGCCCATTAATGACAATCTTCTGAGTTCAATTGAAAATATATGAAGCAAACCATCTGAGCAAATTACCGCGTATACCATTAAAGGCAATTTTTTCCATAAGCAGGGTGTGATCCACCTTGTCAAAGGCCTTCTGAAAATCTGTGTAAACAGCGTCAACCTGTACCCGGCGGTCCATATTTTCAAAGAGATAGTTCACAAAAGTCATAAGGTTAGTGGTGGTAGAGCGACGTTTGACAAAACCATGTTGTTCGGGTATGATAAGATGACGGATATGAGGATATAGCGCACTGTGAACCAGACGTTCAAAAACCTTCGACAAGGTGGATAGAATAGAAATGGGCCGGTAATTCTCGACATTACTTTTATCGCCACTTTTGAACACAGGGGTGATAGAGGCTCGTTTCCAAACAGTGGGAAAGATCCCTTCCTTCAAACATTTATTAAAAATTATATGTAATGCGGAAGACAATTGAGCAGATGTTCTTATGAAGAAGGAAGGTGGTATGCCATCTGGTCCAGCTCCTTTAGAAGAATCTAGCGAGTTCAATGCTGTACGTATTGATTCCTTTGGCAAGTAAATGTCAGAGATACATGGCGAATTATCTTCATAGCAATTAGACGCAATTATTCCTATCCCAGGCATCCCTACTTCCTCTTTCCCCATGTCACTTCCTCTCTTGCCCTTGACCCTCCCTCCTCTCCTAGCCCCCATTTTTCATCCTTTCCGTCCTCCTCGTGCCACTCCCTTCCCCCATTTCAAATAGCTCCCCCCCTCGCAATAACAGTGCATCGAATGATACTGAGTACGCTGCAGAACTACAAAGAAAACAGAACAGAACAGCAATGCTATGATAATAAAAACACAAGAACTCAATCAGTATTTTTATATTGTTTAACGACGGAACCGATTTCACGTAAATAAACAACCAAAGAAACGAAATTATAAGGTAAGTTTTTTTTGTAAATTGGTTCTAAACGTGAGTATGTATTCTAAAACCAATCAGCGAAAACAATTAATGACCTGTCGTCAACTATACTAATAAATAAAACTGAATAAAGTTGTTCTCGTCAAAATCAATTTCATCTGCCTAGCCTTTTCCCAAGTATATTGGGGTCGGCTTCAAAATCAACTTAATGATCAAATTGGCCTATTTGTTAATGTTAAACGAGTCTGTAAAAAATGAATGTTGGAAAAAAATACTATGCAGAAGCGCCACGTTCATCCGCTGTGTACACGTACAGAAATTTATTAACCTATTGTAATTTTATTTTAAGCAAAGTGAATTGGAGATGTATTAATATAGGAAAAAAAACAGAAAATCCAGGTACACGCGACTCCATTTTGAACTATTTACAATGATCTGATTTATGTTATTTGCATTGAACGCATTGCCCTGCTACCTAACGGATGGCCAAAAATAAAATGAATATCAAAATGAAAAAAAAAATGCATATATACATAGACTGCTAAAATCATAACCGTCCTATTGGCATTGCCGTAGTTGGGTAAAAAAAGGCAAAGACATTTAAGAAAAAGTGTAAATATTAAGCGTAAGCGACCCCCCTCAATATTGATTTCCTGTTTGTTTGTTTATAAACTATTTACAATTAAATGACATGAGTACCATAATACGTAATCGAACCAGCGATTTGTTTGTCCAATGACGTTTGTATATCTTGACCCACTATTTTGGGGTAAATAATAAGAAATAAAAAGTTGATATCAGCAATAAAGACGAATCAATCGAATAATAAAAAGCTAATACAGTATATAGTTGACTTTTTCAACAACTACCTACAACTGCTTATTTTGAGGGAGTTAATAAATACAAAGTTAATAGCTAAACTAATATTTAAAACAAAAAGAAAACTGAAAATCTCAATGCAAGCGAAACTGACACCATCATTAATCTAGATTCATAGATCTAACAAGCAAGAGCCTTTAGGCGTTACAAAGATTTGAATTGAACGCATTGATTTGTTAACTACTTTACCGTGAATCGTTAACTTATTTGTTATTCGATCGACTATGTCATCGTATGACATAGTGGGTCAAAAAGAACGCAATAAGTTAAAAATAAAAAATAAATATGATAATAAATCTGAAAGAACAAACTGAGCCCGCCACCGTCAATTAATTACAATTACATACATCTATTGGACTATTTTTGCCGTATATGATAAGAGTGTTGTCCTATTACTAAAAGGAAAGGTATACAAAACAAATTATTATATTTAAACACAAGGAAAACCAAAAACTAAACACACTAGGCGTGGGTCGATAAATAGTTGCTATTACTATTTCAATTGAAACTATTAACCTATGATTTACTATCGTAAAAGGCACTGAATCAATGATATTCTAATAAACAGATATGTTATACACTCACAAAACCGCCGAAAAAAAGTGTTCCGCGCAGCAGCGGCTGCACACATACACACTTTTCATCCATTTTACAATTCACTACAAGTCAAAATGTTGAAAAGGGATGACTTGAAAAAACCAACAAGAAAAAAAGAGACAGTGTTGTCAATTGCGCGTGAATGTAAACAGACATTATCCTGGCCACCAATCATCGCGTCTTGGCATCATAGACTAACAGATTTAACGAGACAGAAGGTACAAACCGCGAGTACATTTTATACACGCGGTTTGTACCTATAACAACTAATTAACAGGACGAAAGGTATAATAAAATATATATAATAATATATAGATAGAGTAGAAAATATTTATTTTGTAATAAAATTCATTTCTTTGTTTACGAACAAATGCGATTCATTCTTGAAGCCAGATCTCATTGGATAACCTTAACGAAGAAAGGTTAGTAAATATCTGTTGTCACATTGTTTAATTTCTAACGCTGGGGCCACAGTAGCGTTTAACGTGAATGCCCATTATCGCGATAGTTATTGCAATATTTTTTACCGCATTAAAGTGGGTGGCTACACTTCATCGGTCAACAGGAACACTCATTATTGGCGATAAAAACGGCGTTGAATTTACTTCAATTCAAGCAAGATGGACGTCGACAGAGCTCTATATTTCATGAGTGTAAATTTATATTATTTGACTTTATTGAATCATTACCGAATAAAGAGAAATCGGAAACAAAGAAAAAGAAGATGGTGGATGATACAAATGCACAGGAATCGTACAGGAAATCCGTCGGAGGCAAATCCGTCGTACAAAAAACAAACACATCCGCTCCCGTTGCGCTCTCGACGCACACTGACAATACGTAGTGTAGCCACTTCATCGCATCAATTCTCGCGTTAATCTCTTTGATGTACCGCCACTTGAGCTATCGCCTAACGCCGACCGGCATTGTTAATGCCATTGTCAAATTATCCCGTTAAGTTGTGGCTACACCTATGGTTAACGTCCATTATCGCGATAATTAATGGCATTTCCCGTTAGTGTGGCCCCAGCATAATTAAGTATATAAATGATTAAATGAAACAAAATGATTAAATATTACAAGCTTAGAAAAAAGAAAAGCAAGAACTGTGGGTAAACAATGACTTTACTGACTACGATATCGCATCTGTACTTTTATTCTATGTCCGGAGTAAACGCGTCCTTGTCTTACTCACGTCAAAAAATGTATTTCCGTTTCTTTCTTTTTTCTAACCTCCAAATATAAGAATATTAGGAAAATTATTGAAATATATAAATAAATCGATGTATATTGCGTAGTTACATGCGGTATGAGATCCCTTGTGTTTTATTAAATTTGGTATCATAATTGGTACACTTTCTAAATACACAAAATAGCGTTTTTTTAGCTGCTTTAACAAAGCGTATCACTCGTCGCCATGCGTGACGCAGACTAAAGGCAATACGTCCTAATTAGGACGTTTTTGAATCTTCAAAATTAGGCGCTCATAACATATCTGTTTAATATAATATCATTGCACTGAATATAATAATAATACAGAAGGAATAATTAAAGATATTAAGTAAAAGCGAATCCTTCATTAGTTGTTGCACAGTAAACCTATTTGTTATTGCTATGTATAAACATCTATTTTTAGGATAGTAATAAAGTTACATAGACTACGTATTTTTTTTTTACTTTATTTTTCAATTTTTATTCTTTTTTTTACGACTTTTTTTCGTATTTTGCATTTTTTTTAATATTTTTTTTTTTAGTTTTTGTTTATTAATAAGATGCAACACCTATCCTACGTACTTATTAGCTTAAAAAGCACACAAAACTGAAATACACAAAGAAGCTTAACGTTCGGCGGTTCATCAACTATTTAGTAGACAATGTACAGGTGCAACTAAGACAGGTCTATACCCAGTAGTGGATGAAGTGTGGATGATGATGTTTTTTTCTCTATGATTAATACAGCCGCTTATGTGGCGTCTTCTTTCCTCCGACTACTGGAAGCTTGATCTAATCTGTGATCACCTACCAGTATTTTTTGTCAAATTTCATGTAATCTGACCTTTATTGCAATGAGGAAAGGTAATGCAGGATCTTGTCTGACTTATCTCTTCACCAGAATGAATTGAACTACAAACCAGATGAATGTTGTTTTGCGTTTCTCAGAACTCAAATTATGGTTTAATGAATTTATAGATTTTAGTGAGTTTAGATAAATTTTGAAACAGATGATATTGAATATACTTTCAGTAAGTGGGGGTATGTTGTACGTTAGGACTCTGTTCATAGGGAGAGCAATTAAAGAGACTTAATAGCTCGTTAAGCATAAATAAAAAAAAGCATAAAAACCTAAATAGTTTTGACAGACATACAAATAGCAGGTCTCCAAAAAAAAACGCAAGCTAAAAGTATACGCAAAGCATGGAATAAACGCAAAGCTTGTAAAAGACGCCACAGAAAATTCCTATCCATTCCTACGTTCTATCGAGACACAACAGTAGATCTAAATAAAAAGTATTTATCGTATCATTATCTACGTGATCAGCAATATAGACGGAGTTGATTTTCTGAATTAAAAATCCGCATAATATAAGTCCTTAAAAAAATTGCATAATTTGGATGGGCATAATGCACTTGTAAGAACTTCAGGGCTAAATCTTATAACTATTAAATTTGACTTCATAGAAAAATAAATACAAAATCCTGAATGGGTGTGCAAAATTCGTTGATAAATTTGCCGGCTGGCATTTAAATGCATAGCGGAACACGGTAGAATTTAAATTAGTTTAATTTGAATTGCAATCCTAAAGAAACCCGTAACTGCAGTTAAAACAGTAGGTCTATGAAATCTAAAATTATGCTAAGTTATAATTACCGGCACGTAAGTTGGCCAGAGATTTTGTAGTGGGGGAAGTTCGCGCATGTAAAAATGTATGAATTTGTGCGTGCGCGAACTTCCTCCACTACAAAATCTGTGCCATCAACTTACGTGCCGGTAACTGTAGACTTGTGTATTTTCAAAGTAAACGGAATCGGCATTACGTAGAATTTTCTAAAATCTATCATTATGAGAACAAAATGTTATGCACAATCAAGTTATGCCTAGTCTATTATGCGGATTAATAATATTACAATCATACCGGAAAAATATTTCTAAAATATTATTATTATTAAACTAAAACCTGTGGATATTTTTTACTTCTAAATCTTACATATAATCGTATCCAATGTTGTCTTTATAACGCCCCGCGTAGATTCGTCCGTGTTGGCGTTAGGAAGAAAAATTGGCTTACATGGCTTCATAAGATTTTTGAAGAACGTCTCGTTTAAACACAGGAACCAAGGCAGACATGACCTCAACTTAATATAATTATAAATATTCCCGATTGTTGGTACCACCTGAAACAAGAGAAAATCAATATTAGTTTTAACGTAACGTCCGTAGGTATATTTGTAGGTACATGTCCATACTTCTATACTAATCCATACCTACAAGCCCTAATTTAATCTACTTAATATTATATAATGCGTTTTTTACGACATAAACGGCAGTATCCTTTTTTCACGTTAACATAGAGGGTTGATTTCTTTACAGCATCAAGGGACCGTAGACTTGAGTATATGGTTTTAATTTTAACTCGATACCTCCACACGTTCCCGAGATAAAGAGTCTTGACAGACAGACAGACAGACGGACAACAAAGTGATCCTATAAGGATTCCGTTTTTTACTTTTTAGGTATGGAACCCTAAAAGCTTTCTTTTTACATAGATGGCTAGTTATCATGGCAACAAGTGCCTTGTCCCGAACAAAAATGAATAGGACTTTTGCAACGAAATAAAAAAAGTGTATCTTTGCATTATAACACACTTGGGGCATTTACTAGACACTAGATGGGCGGTGTCAGTTGTATAACTGGTTACGGTAGAAAAGTAAATAGCAATCAGTACTTACTTACCAATTATATAAAATTTTATAAACTATTGCACAAGTATTGCACATTTGTCTATCTTTGTTATCCATGGGGTTGTTGTGGTGGATGGTTCTGCCGCACTATCGGCCGAATCCAAGTCAGTGGTTTCTTCATTGTTTCTATGTATTGGAAAGTCCTGCAAATAAATTTATGTATAATAACTTTATGGGAACTACGATACGTTTAGGTATTCGCATAGACATTTGCTATTTCACAAGTAAGTACTGCGAAGGTGATAATAACAATGAGTAAAGCAAATACCGACAACAGTAGCGATAAATTCCAACGTAAGTACTTATAAAGTATGAATTTACAATGGCAACGTAGTTACAACATTTTATATCATCTAATAAAATCAATAGGTAAAAATTTTTTTCTAATTCACATAATTATTATGACCATTATAATGTTAGTTTGACGCCATGGCTGCAAGCTAATTCACAATCGGTGATTATTAGGTCGAAAACGAATTACGAACAAAGAAAAACATAAAATGTGAAGCACTATCGGTGATAGTTGTAAAGAATATTCAAGAGATCATAAAGAAAATAACGAAATATAAATTGTAAACGTAAACGTAAACTAAATATAACAAACTTATTATTAACTATTCTTGCACCCACTGAATAATAATTGCGGCCGCCTGCATCGCATGGCGACAAAAACCAATCAATTATTTACATCTACCGTCAAAATTTTCTAAATCAACAATACAAAAGATTATTTAATTTAAAAACTTGTAATTTATTTTACTGTTTAGTTTTTGAATTTATATTCGGCGTTTATGTTCGGTGAAGTTTGTAACTTACAATAACTTGATATTGTTTAGTTATCTATAAAAATACAACCTTGCCGAATGATGCTAAGTAAATGTTTTTATGAAATAAAAAATAAAGCAAAAAGCCTACAAACATAAATATTTAAAAAAAATGTTTTGAGAAAAAGAACTAACAAATAATAATAAAGAAATTTCACAACACTTACTTGCTTGAAGTTGTTTTTGAAACCTCGTCAATTACATCACTAGACATCACGATATTATTCTTTAGAAAAGCCAAACAGCAGCTTTTATCGAATTTAGAACACAACATTTGAACTATTGGACTCCAATAGGAAACTACCGTGACGCACAAACAGAACTACCGAAACCGACGAAGTATTAAGCCGCTATAAGAAAATACGAACCCGCGTTCCCTATTTATACCCGACGCATAAATGTTGAGGCGCTACCCCTCATGGCAGAATCACACGAGAATTGCAACACCAATAAGAATAATAGCAAATACTCTCATTGCAAAAAATATGCAGCTGTAACGGTTCTCATTGAAAAGATTCGCCAAATAATAAATCAGTTAAGTATTATTTTGATTTATTGAGATGCAAATTTTGAAATTTGCATTTCAATTAATCAATATACTTGTTCATGGGGCGTCTCTTGCCTCTTATGTTCCGTCCCTTTTATACGAAGTATTAACGCTGCACAATAGTCTGGATAATACAAACTGGACAATGGATTGAATAAAGGATGTACGTTAAACTAGACGGGATAATATCACCACCATTTAAAATACTGAACGATTTTACATTGAGATAAATGCAGCCACAAAAGACTCGACAGTGTTAAGCAATTTATTCTTAGCATGTCAATCGGAAAGTATAAATTGATTGAGCAAATGTTTTCATTATTTACCTACTTCCATCACTAACAATTAACATTGCGAATTATTGTTGCGCCACTGTAGCACTTGTTGAGTAGGTAAAGCCCATATCATCGTCATTTAGAAAGAGGAAGTTAAGAAAATAAACTAATGTTTTAACTGTTTATTTGTTTTTAGCGTTAGTTTTCACAGTTACCACCTGGGATTTGTTAATGTCATTGTCATGCAATGACATTAACAAATTCCGGGTGGTAACTGCGAAGATACAATTAAATTGGCTTAAATAAATTCAAAAATCGAACCGATTCTGAATTTACACTCATACAAATAGTCATTGGATGACAGAGTACTAAGAGCGGGTTGCTTCAACTTACCATTACTGACCGGTAATAATTTAGTCAAAAATGGCGCTATCTATCGTCAAATCAAAAAAATGGGTGTTTCACAAAATTATACGTCAAAAAGTTACTATTACCATAACCGACCAGTCATCGTAATTTTGTGTTGTCAAACAGCTACTTCAAACATCAAAATATTATGGAATCTCTTTTTGAATAACTTTAACTGACGGATTTTTATGTCATGAAACAACCCGTTACATTTAACGTACGTTAAACATCACCAGTCATAGTAACTTTTTAACCGCACGTATGTAACGTTAACCGACTGTTTGAAACAACCCGCCCTAAGTCGCAAGTTTGATTGATTCCAATCAGAATTTAATTCCAATCAGAATTTAATTCCAATCACGTTCGATGCTTATCTAAATAATCATCACCTGCCTAGCCTTTCATATTGGAGTCGGCTTGCAGTCTAACCGGATGCAGCTGAATACCAGTGTTTTACATGGATCAACTTCTTCCCTCTATCTGGCAGAATCTTGATGCTCCGAAATTTATTTGGCATAACACACTTGGCGTAATCTTCTTTAAACGAATATTCTTAAGGCATAAAAATTGTTTAATATAATTATTGCTTGGCAGAATGTTTATATGTCCGAATTTACAATGGCATAGTTTTAAGATGGCAGAATATTATTTCGTATAAATTCGATAAGGATAACGTTTATTTGACAGAATTTAATTTGGAGGGGCAAGGCGGCCCGCGGGCTGAGGAGCAGGTGGTTGTAACGCTCGCCGCCGCAGCTGAAGCTAGCCGGCGACGCCAGCCAGCAAGCCGAAGCTGCGGTGATGAGCGTTAAAACCCTCTGCGACGACAAGGTCGCGTGGGACCGCCGGAGACCCGCAGTGCCAAAGCCGTGACAGAAACCATGCCTGCTGCATGTTGCATGGTCGCTTGCATCCTGCATGCTTGCTTGCAGGCTGCAAGTTTGAATGCTTCTTACAGGGAAATAAAAAAAACATAAATGTTCACAATCAGCTATTTGATTATGGATATGATGCCAAAAGATGATTCTAACTGTAAGATTTCTGAAATGTGATGGTTCTACTTTTCGATTATTATGCATATGTAATTTATGCCTAAAGATGACTCTGACTTACAAAATTATGAGTTTTGAATGTATGATAAATGAGTGCCTGCCAAAAAAAATTCTGCGAAATGAAGTTTATGCTATCCGCTGTTATGCAAAATAATATTATGACATAAAAATCCCAATCAAACATTCATGATTAGCGAAGGGTTCATTATGAGGGCTATAAGCTCCAACTATGGACGTTACATAAGTGACTGTACATAGTTGGAGATTATAACCCTTTTAATGAGCCCTTCGCTAATTATGTACGATTGATGAAACCACGAAACAGATAAATAGAGTTGCAAAGGTCCTCGCCTCGCAAACGGCAAAATTGGTTTTAATACAAAATTGAAGCGAGGACCGCTTCAATTTTGTATTAAAACCAATTTTGCCGTTTGACTGCCACTATTTAATTTCTAATACATACGCAATACTATGTATATAAATATTTCGCACACTACCAAATCACACGCACATAAATCGCAGGCCAGCTATTCGTTTGCACACTAGCACAAGATCCTGTGGGCAATGGACACTCCAACACGCAAAAACAATAAAATTTGTCATTTACGCTAGTGCTTGATAAAGCCGAAAATTTTTTCGATTAATTCTCAGTTCGTTTAAAAAATATTTTATTTATATATTTTTAAATGGAGTTTAATAAATTTATGGGGAAATATGAAACAAAAAATCAAGAAATCATTTTAGTTTACGTTTATAAATTACAAAAAATCAACCAAGTTTCAGGCTGGCTAAAGTAGATAAATCTTTCAGGGGGTTCTATTTAAAATGTTACAATAAAATACCTCCCCACATTCAACTAAATGCGACAAAATTGAAGTCTTATATAAAACGCACACTATGCAGCCGAGCATATACCTACCTACATACATATATGTACCCGTAGCTTAATGTCTAAATGATGAAATCATTTTCAGCTAAATGTTTAGAGCAAATAGTACTTGTATTTGTAGGAATCCAGTTTCCTCCACCTGTCACGTCTATCTATTGTTCCCTGACGTTAGGTACTTAAGAAAACTAAAATGTATAATTAATTACGTAAGTCAAATTGTATTTTATTTAAATTGTATTTATAAATAGAATACAATATAGTAAATACTCGTAGTCGACATGTCTACATGTCCCTTTTAAATCATTATGTCACATTCATTCAATGATTAATATAATATTTAACCGGTCAAGCGCCGATAATGAGACACAATTTATTTTCCTATACGGTTATAATGCGAAAAATACGTCTAACTAAAAATATACTATCATTAATTAAATATAAATGATATTTCAAAAATAATCTTTGTCAAACGTAAAATATAGTCGATTTTTCGATCGATTATTTTATTTAACCACATGGTCACCTCACTATCCATAGACAGGGCTAGCCAATCATGGCAAACCACATAATCTCCATGGTTGAAGTGTAGAGAATGCAATGCATGCAGTACATTGCAAGCGGACTCGGTCATTGCGTTGATTAAAGGTCGTAGCACACATATCAAATCGGAAACGGATCGTAACCGTATCGACTCTAGCCCTTTAGTATTCTTTGTATGAAACTCCTTACTGCAAAACACACTAATTGGAATCGTAACGTAAACGACTCGCCTCGGGACAAGCTCACGAACCGCGGTGCGGCGCGTGGTCAACCAGTGGTCCCCGCGCCTACGGCTCGTCGTCCACACGCTTACGCCTCTACGTCGCGGCGTCGCCGCGCTTGTGTCTCTTCGTCCACCCTTGCCCCTCTCACCCTCCCGCGACCTGCCTGCAGCACAATATTGTTGCCACACATGCTGTCATTCACAAGGCAACTTCCAGTCTTGTTACGCGCGTGTTTGATCTGGTGATCTGGTGCCAGCCAGGCCAACCAGCGGTCGGCGAGCCATAAGCGCGGCATCGCCTAGCCGTAGCTGAGTCGACGTATCAGAGCTGCTGATCCGTTTTGGTTACGTTGGTTACGTTATGTTGACACCAGTTTGACGGCGAGTCGAAAGGCGATACGGTGACGATCCTTTTCCGATTTGATATGTGTGCTACGACCTTTCGCGAGTACACATCGGGCAATGTATGCTTTTTGTAACTTAATGCAATAATGTTGTCTATATTTGAAATTTCATAATGATCATTATATTTTAAGCTTTTTACGAATAATATTTTAATTAAATGGTATTTTCAACTTACCGATAGAAAGATATACCTCCTCCCTCTATACTTGAGGTGTGAGATTTTGTCTTGCTAGTTATTATGGCACAATACGGCATTTTAATGCAGAGATTTCTTCTCCGAAGTGGTCCAAAGCACACAGCACAGTAGTATTTTAAACAAATATTTGTATACTTACTTGAACATTTTATGATGTATGTATTGATGCACGGCATGTGAGAGTGGCACGTTGATAGTTTGCATTGAATTAGCTTGCAGGCAAAACACGCGTCCACCCTGAAAAGCCATTACAATTGCCTTCATTTTATTCAATAATATAATAATGATTATACATTTTAATTTCCTTTCAATTAATTCTGTCTTTCCTAAAGTTTTAACAAAGAAATGGAGATCGATAAGGTCGGTTTTGTCTTTTCCAAATTTGAATTAACGGTAGAAAGGGTACTTCAAGGTCTTTACTTCTTTTAACTGAAAAATTACATAGGAACGTCTTTTAATCGTGACTCTTAAACCGACGTATCACATTCACCTTAGTCTGCTTTTATTACTTGCTTTTAATCGCAACTTTCTTACGTATATTACATAAATATCGTTATATCCGTATTCCCAAAAGGTCCGCATTTAATACACATATCATCACGCCATTACTCGAAGGGTTGGGCAGAGGTTATATAAAATCCACTTTTCGTCACTATTTTGAACTCAAATCTAGTCTCCGCACTACTACTGAGAAATTCCTGATTACCTGTATGTACTACAATACAATAACTAAAAATCATTGAACCATGAACCCATGAACCATGAACCCATGGCGAAAGGGCGCACCCTTGATATTAAGACTGTAAAATAATCAGGACTGAGTCAAGTAATAGTGCAAATGATTTTTTCTAGCCTTACCATTTAGCAAACCTGCAATCGATTATATTGTAATATTTTATACTTTACATACCTAAATATACGTAATACGTTATTCTCTATGTTATCTAACATAACAAACTATAACTAAAACCTAGACAGAAATCACATCTACAAATAAAAACAAAACGTACATCGGTTCAATGGATCTAGATTTATAAGTGCGTTACACACAGACTGACGTGGACGGTTTATACAATGGTCAAGCAAAGAAAAAATTAAGCCAATTTCAATCATGAAACAGTTGTTTTGAAATCGGTTTAATTAGAAGCAAACCTGTTTTGGAGAAGACGCTCAAAAACCGGGTACATTTATGTGGATGTTAAACAAAACGTTACATTCAAATTGAGACTAAGACTATACAGTTTTGCTGTTTGTGGTGAAGTGCTTTTGTTGCAGTAAGCTTTTATCAGTATACCTGTGTCAGCAACTGCTTAACGCAGCTGTCCACTGGTGGGCCTTTGGCAAAAAGATGGTATTGCCCGTAGTCACCTCGGCCGTAGTGTACCTATATACTGATAAATTATTACCACGACCATGGTCCGCTTGCCGTAGCTTTCCTAGTTAATGACATATAATTACCACCTAATTATTATTATTGATTTTCCACCACAGGCCAGCACATTCATTAAGTTTGCGTTACGAATGTCTATGTTCCTGTCTATCATCGGTGGTTTCGGGAAAACTTTAAGTGACACAACTACAAGACATGAAAAACACCTATTATTATTGTGTAGTTTGAGACCTTGGCTGGCTGAATGCTATGGGAAAACCAAGCAACTAAGGGGAGTTAAGATTATAGTTAAAAGAAATCCCGTTATATTTGGGTATTCGAGCCGGATCTGCTGCGTCAATGATAGAACTTAAAAAAGTCAAATTATTTATTTCAATTAGCCCATTAAGTGCATTTTGGAACGTCACGTTACAAGAAAAAAAAATACAATCTAGCTACCTACCCCTATTAAAGGGTGGTTTCGTATGGAACATTTTTAGTGAATATATTTAAGACTAGCACTTTCGTCCGCATGAATTTGCAATATAGCCTATGTTGCTCAGCGATAATGTAGCTTTCGATAGGTAAAAGAATTTTTGAAATCGGACCAGTAGTTTTTGATTTTATTCGTTACATACAAAAATACTAATATTTCCCCTTTATAATATTATTATTAGTAAGTATAGTATTGAAAGCAGTTGTATTTTTAAGCGACTTGAAAAAACGTCAATTCTTTTAAATGTTTTTTAATGTGTCTCCTCAAATACCATATTTCAATTTGGATTTTTTTTATTTGATTGATCGGGTCCCTTGTAGGGCACCTGGGGTGGTCCCTTATAAATTTTGCGAATATCAGATGACGAACTTCAGAGATAAACAAAAGAACTCCTTAATAATGAACAGTACACCTATTGTGATTTACTAAATTTACTGAAGACCAAAGATCTCTTTAGCTGTTACCTATCCACGGTCAACTGATAATGAACTTGGAAGATACCCCATAGAACTCCTTATTATCGACTGTCAGTACATACACAATAATACAAAACAACAAGCAGTACCAACGCCGCCGACTTGTGTGAACACATGAACGTCACTCATGTTAAATAAAATATCGTAATTATATTTTCTCACAAATTAATTTACATTTTTTCCTCACAAGTATTGAAAAACGTCGTATGAAACGCGTGATCATTTAATTATTACGCTCTCGGCTACATTACACACTCACCTTAGGCGTAGGCCTCATGTTAAATAACATCGAACCTCATTTATATCATAATCTACTATTATGGACACATTTTAGCCCTAGTTTGTAGCTTAACGTGACAATCCCTAACCTCTTTATCTAGTAATTGGGTCAACTTCGATGTAGCATTAGTATTTCTAACAAAAATATGGTTGCAACAGACCCGGCTTAAAGCTAGACACACACAGATCACAGCCACGACCACGAACAGGCCGCATCAGTGCGCGTCAAGCCTAAAACACACAATGTACACCAATACGTTCACTGCATTCGTTGTGAAAAATATAATAATGTGCCTTATTACTAACGTGCCTAATGCACAATATTCCACTCAGGCAATCCGGTGAATCCTTTGCTGGGATTCACCGGCATAATGAAGCATAATAAATAACTCAGTAGCATTCTGAAAACTACATTTAAATATCTTGACATTAGCAACAAAAATTTATCATTCACTAACTAGAAATAACTTATTTTTAAATTCTGTTATTATCAACTATTTTATGAAAAGTTTTAAATAAATAAAATTAATTACTGAGAAATTTCTGATCAAAATACATAAATACATAAACACTCAAGATTAGGTGCATCGGTTTAAAATTCTAAGAAAATCATTCCTTATATTGACGCTAATCTTAATAATACACACCTAGTTTGTAAATTAAAAAAAAAAGTATGTTTTACCTGGAATCCTACAACGGAGCCAGCTAGAGGTTGTGTGGCGGGCGGAAAGTGACAGGCTTTAATAGAGAGCAGACCACCCCCAGAAAGACTAAGTAGCTCGTCACACCATGAGTTCCATGACACTGATGATATGTTTTCTTCCTGAAAGGCAGTCAATGATTTGTATAAAATAATAATAATAGTACCAGCCTGTAAATGGGCAGATAACACCACTAACCAATAATTCCAAAACAGAACTTCTGTAAAAAAAATTGGTTGTCTGTAAAGTCGGTTTACGGACGATAGTTTTACGTGATAACGTCATAGAAAAACATAATGGCTAACATATATAACATAAGCAAATAATGGCTTCCGTCGAGGTGGGCGGAGCTTATTGCTTAGGCCGATCGTGCCTCTCTATCGGTTGTTCCGCGCTCTCGCTTGCACGCTCAGGCTCAGGCGGAACGTGACACTTTTTCGTGCGTGCAGCCGGTGTTCATCGATTTATACGACGTTATCACGTCAAAAACACTTGATTTTAGCCCTGAAAAACCCCTTCATATTCAATTTACTGCAAAATTTGATTTTTAATCGCTTTGAAATCAATAAATACATAGTTAGTCAATTGAGTCGGCAAATTACTATCTACAAGTGACGTCATAAGTATAAACTGCCATACAAAATCTATGAAGAAATCTCGTTTTGACAGCTCATAAAAATTACCTATGTTGAATGGTGGTGTCATCTACCCTATTATTTAAGATGTCCCACACTAATGCCGTTAGTTACAGTATTTTAAGCACTCTGTCATGCCATTTCTTACATTTTGTATCAAAAAGAAAGTGACAGCATCAACTTAAAGTTTCCATTAAACTAAGGTTGGTTTTGTGCAACTCACAGTTAGACTACGAACGAACTCACAATTGACACAAATCGTTAAAGTAACAAATGTTCTCCTTAAAAAGCAAAATCCTTCTATTCTATAAATCTTTGATGGTGATTGGGTGCCGATACATTAAATATTGTACTTCGAAGCCTGAGTACCTTATTATATTTTAGGTCTTTAATTCCTCAAAAAGCTTTTCGCTATCACTACATTATTATTATTATTCAGCCTGTGTTTTCCCACTGCAGGGCAAAGGCCTCTCTACTCTCCTTCCACTTCTCTCTGTCAAGGGCTATCACTACATAATTATTATTAATTAAAAATGATCTTGTGGTTGTTCGGGCTAATCTCCAAAACTACTGGGGGCCAAGTCTGGTATTTTTATAATTTCGTCATTCCAACACGATTCTATTGTCATTTTGCTAAAAGTTCGTAATCTGCTAAATTCATAATGGTCGATCATTGGTCGGTCGAATTAAAAGCAATGGCTGCACAATGACGTTTTAATGGTAGGTCAAAAGGAAGTGTCAAAATTTTTGCAGATTACCGCCTAAGTCATTCATTTGTCATTTTGTACGAGATTACCATTCTATAATTTATTTTTTTATATACCATTTGTTTCAATGGTGTGTCAGTGATTGACCAATGGGAAGTCATAATGACGCCATTATATTAGTAGATTACCAAGCTTGTCAAAATCAGCAATTATGAAATCAATGATATACACCATTCTGACACTATTGTAATAGCAGACTTGAGGCCACGGTCCGATTGTGTAAATTCTTTCAAGGCTATAGGTTATGTGTTATCAAAAAATTAGGGAACCGTAATAATATGCACGTGGCCGAAGTAACGGGAAAAATCAAGTTTCGTATATAACAAGGGTGGCCAGCTATCACTATTGTTAGTCTAGTACACAGACACAATGCTCACACTAAAATAAGTTGTTATTAAGAATAACCATCATTTTGTGTTTTCCCTCTTTGACCCAAAACAGAAGTCCCTGTACTTCACATATTTTAGACAATGTACGCGATACTGGAGGAATATCCACACTAAAATAAATAATATTACCGACTATTAAATTGTTTGATTCAATCAGTCAAAATTGTCATGGAAGTATATGTTTTATGTGAATATACAGTATATATGTGAATTACAACTCGATGTTTTTGAAGAAGTACTGATTATGTAATTGGTAGATGGCACAGGGTCAAGTCGAGACTGAGTGTGTTAATCAAGTTGGCCACCCTGGCACAGAATACTTAATAGTACTACGTACAGAAGGGACACTCCCTTCCCCGCGCTACATCAGATACCGCACCCTCACCCCGCACTAGGAGGGGCTAATCGTCGACTCTTTAGCCAGGGCGCTCAAAATCGTAAGAACTGCAGCGCTGTAGGTACTGCTGACACAAACACACAATTTTGCGATTTATTTTGTTTTAAGTTTTATTAGTTTTAATCTCGATGATTAATTTATTTTCCAAGTTTTCGTCGTTTTATAATAATACAATTAAAACTTCCGTAATAATAACATACCAACATTACCAGCTATTAATATTGCTCTCTCTCTTTATTGTCTTAGTTATGTACTTATGTCGCTTTCTTTCACGTTCTATTCATTCTTGGAATTGAAAAGTACCCTACGCACTAACCTTGTCGCGTCGCCCCATTGTAATTATTATTATTGTAATATTTTAATTAATTCTTAATTTTTATTTTTAATACTTTTGAACTTAACATGTATGGACATGGACTGGTTCCGAAATAAATGAAAAAAAAAATTGCCGCGTAATGGTACGGGGCGATCGTGAATTCCATATTTTGTAATTAGGTAGGTAGGTACTGTAGAGACTCGCCCAGCAGAAAGGCTTTATGTAATGAAGCCATAACTATTTAGTTTATGGTTAGAACCTGCTGGAAATATATTTGAATTATGTAGAAGGATAGTTTTTATACGATGACATGTGATGTCAGAGTTAGTCCGGCTCAGCTCGAAGCTGCGGGCTACCTAAAGTTTTCCTCTCGTTAATCTGAATAATACAATCTTCTACAAGTTATTCGTACCTTTCATTTAACGTAGCTTAGTTCTACAGTAATTCGTACACGGTACAAGGTACAAGTGTAGCCGAAGCGTTACAAATTGGCGACAGGCGCCGGGTAGAAGGATTTTTTTCAGATGCGAAAAGCGAGTGCTCGCCCCCAGAGCGTTTAATATTCCAGCAGGAGTAGCTGGAAGGCCTATTAATAGGGCCAGATTGATGATTACGCTGGTATAGCAGCGAAGAATTGTACGTATAATCGTTCTATATTATAAAGTGCAGTGCAGACGAGCGATTTTTTCGGCATCGTATAAAAGGAAATACAGAGAAGTATTGGTGTCACTTATTAAATGTTATTATAAACCACGATGTATCGTCATGATCGTGATTATTTCCCTGGGGAAGATATGCCCTATTATTATGGTATTCAGGGTTTAGAGTTCGATGATTTCCTCGAACAGTTTAAAGTGGTTGCACAGCGCAAGGAATGGGAGGAAGCCGGTTATCCAGTACTTCTGGGTAGTTTTGATAAAGCGAATAGTAAGGTCACGCGTGATGTGAAGTTATATAATGTGGTTCCGCAACCCGCTGTAATAAATAAATATATAAAACGGAGTAAATTGAAATCCTTATTAGGTTCAAAGAATAGTGAAATAAAAATAAAATATATTAATAAATATATAGGTCGAACTGAGAACCTCTTTCCGTCAAAGTCGGTTAAAAATAATTTATTACGACTAGCTTTGATGAAGAAAATATTCGGTAGTATGAACTCTCCTTTAGGTAAATTTTATTATAGTCAATTTTTGAAAGATGATTTTATTTTAATTTTTATGGCTAACTCTAAACAGTTTTGTATCATAATAGTTTTTATGGATTCGATTGAATTGAAACTTTTTGTTAATAATAATTCTAGGTTGTGTATTATTTGTCATTTTATTAATTATTGGTTGTTATACAGCATAGTTACCATGGTTATTTAGGTCTGTCATGATGGACAGTTGATGCTAGGTGTATTGTTATGTATGTGATTAGAAATATTTCGACATGATAATAATGCGTGTTTTTTTTGTATTTTCATATTTACTACGAGCTGAAGACTGATGGGTGAATGGTGCCCACATTTCTTGAAGTACAAAAACGTGTATCTTATTCTTTTTTTTACTTAGTAGATTGTTTGATGTAGTTAGCGTAGGACTCCTACAGGCCTCGTTCACTGACGTAGCCAATTACGCTAACAGAGTATAATCTCTGCGTAAGCTGTCGATGACACGCATGGTTTATTAAGTGAACAAAGTTTGTTTCGAGTTTAGTCTTTTCTCATTTAATTGTAAACCTCGTATAGGAAGAAATATAGGTCACCAAGAAAGGAGGACATGGATTTGACCATATCATTTTGTTTAGCGGGATGCACTCTAACCTTTTCGAGAGGGTTTTGGTAGAGTGGGGTTTGGACATGATGGCATGAGCGTATTTGTTGTTCGTTGATTCTTTTAGTTGATTACCCCATGCGTCATGGATTAAACCATCTCTACAGAGACGTCCTCATTGTAATTTCCCTCTTTAGAGTAGGGACATTCCGATAGGATTAGGTAGTTGTTAGGTTAGTTAGTCAATTACTTCGTAAACTAGTATTGGTTTCCAGAACGTTCAGAACATGAATAAAAGCTACTAGTCCCTTTTATTCATGAAGGGGGCGTAGCTGATGTAGAGACTTGCCCAGCAGAAAGGCTTTATGTAATGAAGCCATAACTATTTAGTTTATGGTTAGAACCTGCTGGAAATATATTTGAATTATGTAGAAGGATAGTTTTTATACGATGACATGTGATGTCAGAGTTAGTCCGGCTCAGCTCGAAGCTGCGGGCTACCTAAAGTTTTCCTCTCGTTAATCTGAATAATACAATCTTCTACAAGTTATTCGTACCTTTCATTTAACGTAGCTTAGTTCTACAGTAATTCGTACACGGTACAAGGTACAAGTGTAGCCGAAGCGTTACAGTACCTTAATTTACCATTATTGATGAATAAATAAACCTCTTTACATAATAAATATTATAATATTACTTTTAACTCATTACAATTCCGAGTATTCAAAATCAAATATCATTTATTTTATTTCTTTAAGAAATAAATAATTGAACGCTCGGACAAGATCACTTCATAATAATGCTCGAAACGTTCGGGTAGTTCCGTCGTCGTTCGGTTCACCCGACGCAAAGCGCTGTCGCGCCATTTTGTACGCCACGACATCCAACTGATTCAACCCTACTAAAATTCACGCACACATTTGCACGTGTACAGACGTCATTTGGTTTTGTAGTAGTAATAGGTAATTATTTTGCAAGTTTTGTATGAAGTGTCCGAGGTGTGACCCTGGTCTATAACATAAGGCAAAAGGGCAGATTCTCATACACAGATGCCCATTTTTCTTTGTTTTATCTGCACATAGACCTAACTATTATTTAAACACACACATTAATACACATTGGCATGTATAGAAATACAAATACTAATCTATTTTAATCATGTAAAAGTCAGGCTGCGTTCCGTCCGTAACCGCTCCAACAACTCTATCATAGATATTATCAATCCGTCTCCGTGAACTCAAAGTGATTCAAGTAAATACTTGATAATGTCGCTGACAGTTAATTATTTCATTATTATTTTCCAACTATAACCTACCGTAAACAGCAACTCCCCTGTAGATAGATTGTAGACTCTACAGACGGAGGACTCATCGACGACCGCGAGGTAAGCACGGGATGCGCTCACGTCCAGACAGCGGACCGATGCAGGCGTGTGCAGTACCATCTTTGCGCTGCCATGCGCGGGCTCCACTTGCCAGATCTGTTCGACATAAATACATACTTTATGTGGAGACATAAAGTATGGGAAGTACACGTATGGGAGGAGTCCCATACGTGTCATGACATTGTGAATGGTACCAATAGGGCAGTCCGAATATGCACATTAACTTGGTGGATATGACGATAAGTATGTAGTTGTAATACATCTATTTGTCATGCGCGCCGGTGACTGGTGAAATACTCTCGGGCCAGACGCGGCGCAAGCTTTTATAGGTGAGCGAGAAATGTAAACATTTTCGATACACCGACATTATGATTTGTTTATTATATTATTATAAGCATGTAGGTAGCCGCAAATATTAATAATTCTGTTACAAGGTAGGTTACTCATAGGAATAATTTACAGGTAAGATAAGTAACAAAAACAATACGATCAGCACGAGTAGCATGACCACGCTATGTCTACGGAAGAATAGACATACAGACAGGAAGAATAGAATATACAGACAGGAAGAATAGAATTGTTCTATTCTTCCTGTCTGTATGTCTATTCTTCCGTAGACATAGCGTGGTCATGCTACGCATGCTGATGTCCTAGCTAGGTTACGTAGTAACCTGTGTCAAGGACAATCAGCCCTCATTTCCCGAAATAGGTTCATTTTAGACTGTTAGACAAAATATAGAACGAATAATGAACAATAAAATTAATCTATGTACATTCATGTGTGAATGTGGTGAACGTATGCGTGTGAGTATGTGTGTGTGTGTGTGTGTGTGTGTGTGTGTGTGTGTGTGTTGTGTTATGAGTGTTGTGAGTTACTTCCGTGCTATTAGTAGAGATTCAGTATCAGCATAATTTTTTTCAGAAAGAAATTGGGTAATCTGTTTTTTGCATGTTTGTTTACAATATGTGTGCAGTGGAATCATTGCATTTATTATGTTATATAAAAATGGTCCCTGGTATAAAAATAATCATTTTGTAAAAGTGAAGTAAGGATGAGGTACAGTATATATTCTGTCTCTTGTTCTGGATGTTACGTGCTGACGAGCAGTTGGAGTTTTCGAATGTTGTAGCATTATCGTGCTGAGTATAAAGGTTTGCCTTACAGCAAGTACCTTGCATTTCTGATAGAGTTCAAAGGTAGGATAGAGTATTGGTCGAAAAGAGGCCACCTTCAGAACAGCACGCTGGGCCACCTCGAGAGGTTTGAGTGCGGATTTTGCTGCACCACCCCAACTCGAAATACAATAAGAAATCACAGAGTGGCACATGGCAAAATAAACGGTCCTTGTATGTATGTACGTTAGCGATATACCTCAGGGTTTTAAAGAAATAAATGAGTTTACGTACCCGGCCGGTCAGCTGAGTAATGTGTGCTTTAAAGTTAAGGTGCCTGTCCAAAGTGATGTCTAGATATTTAATTGTGTCAGTAGAAGTGATTAGTGGACAAGTGCAGTTAGGTGTGTTGGAGTGACAGATGTGAGCATGCAAAGTTATGGGTGTCGAGGGTTGTGATGCGTTATTGAGAGAAAAGGTAATAAGTTTGGTTTTAGAGGTATTTAATGTGAGTGAGTGAGACATAAGCCAACTACGTATGATATCAATCCCCTTCTGAGCAGTAGATTGAAGGCTAGACCAAGTGTTGTCAAAAAAGGTGATGGCAGCAGATAATATTGTAAATATTTTTGTATATATTAGGCGAAGTTTCGAAATAAAGATTATTCGCATTTCAGCCGTCTTTCACTATAAATACTATTAGGGACTCCTACCTCAACAGTGGTGACTCTGACGTGATAACAAAGCTACAATGACATCCAACGCGGATTTGAAGTAAGACGAGCAAGAAGTGTCCGGTGTGTCTGCTGTTCTTCGCATTCCAGCGATCGGCGTTTTTTCTGCAGATAATTAAACGCTGCGCTAGCGCCGGCGGTGTTATATTATAGTACACCGAAATGACAACGGAATTTTGTGAGATCTCGGTGCGTAGCGTGCCGGCGTTTCTCCGGTGCGCTGCGCATACATTCATCCAACGCGTAGGCGTTCGATAAACGTATCGAAGGTATGCGTAGCGGTTGTCCAGCGTAGGCTAGACAACCGCTAGTGTGAAGGCGCTCTAAGAACGGTACAAAGTCCAATGTGTAAAGCTCCACAAGCTCTTGACTATACAATTCAGTGGCGTAAGTCCGTGAGATGGGACACCGGTGCGCAAAAAAAAATTGGGACCCTATCAAAACCGGTTACGTCTCATTTTATATCAAGTAAAAACGTAAATACAAAAGAAAAGAAAGTAGCTTTATAAGATGTCTTGGCTTATTTGTGCTAAAATAAATTCACATCTTCCGCTTCAATGCATTGGACGGCCTCCAGTCAGTGGAGGCCGTTCTGATATCGAGAGGAAGCACATTCCAGAAAGGAATGGACTGGACATAAAAGGAAGAATGAACAAAATCAGAAATATGAGAAGGGCAAAGCAATATACGATTGTTAGAAGACCAGACCTTCATTCCTAGAGTGTGAAGAACATAATAGATATTCTTCTTCTTCTTCGTATCGCTGGCAGGACAGTCTTTTATATTTGTTTAGCCCAAAATTTAGCCACTTCCACGGCGTTGTCGGTAGCAGCGCATAATTCACCCCGATCGCATGCTTTGGGGCACAAAGGACATAGATATTAAAAGTGGAATATTAGATAAAATGGAGGGGAGAGACAGTGGAGCAGGGAGGAAAGCGTTGTCAACGGACGCAAACTATTTTGGCGAATGGGCAATTATTTTAGCTCGGACCTATAGCTTGACACATGATCATATTTCCTGACGAAGGTACTCGAGTCACTATTTCGGTGGCGCGAGGAAGCGCGGGCGCAGGGCGAGCGACCGATGCAGCGACACATGGAGCTGCGTCGGTCTCAGCTTCGCGAGGTCCTGGTGGCGGAATGGCGGGACAGGCTTCTGCGCCCTACCGTCATCACCATCATCGAGGTGGTCCGGCCAGTGCTCGAGCGCTGGCTCGGGAGGAGGCAAGGCGTTTGTCGTTTCGGGTGAAGCAGGTGCTCTCGGTGCAAGGTTGCTTCGGGAAGTACCTGTGCCGAATGAACAGAGAGCCGGACGCCCAGTGTCACCACTGCGTCGCCTGCCGGGAGGATACGGCGCGACATACGCTGTCAGAGTGTGCCGCTTGGGAGGAGCCGCGCCGTGCCCTCGTTTCAGAAGTAGGCAGTGACCTGTCGCTGCCGGCCGTGGTCGAGCCGATGGTCGGCAGCGCAGAGTGGGGACGCGGTGGTTTCCTTCTGCGAAAACGTCATGTCGCAGAAGGAGGCTACGGAAAGGGAGAGGCAGACTACAACCTCCCACCCGGCCCGCAGCAGAGGCACCGGGCGTCGGCGGAGAGCGGACAACGCCCTCTGCTAGCCCCCCTAAATGGGTCCAGGGGCGGGACGTCTTTCGACCCCCACATACATCAGGACCAGAGAATCGCTACGAAGACAAATAGCAACATCATCTCCTCCCTTTCCAGTTGTATCATTATGGATAAGAACGAATCCGGGAAGAGGGTAGGTTGTAGAGAGAAGATGAGGTTTGACCCAACTCTCAGAAATCAGAACGGTGTGCGGAAACGTAGACATCAGAAAAGGTCTCTCAAGTGACTTGACACTTGACCAATTTATAAATCGGTTGCATAACAGCTGATTGGTTTAAGTGGCCAGACACAAAAACCTACACAACACAACAGAAATAATTCGTATTTATATTCTGAAGATGGAAGAATTTTTTGCTAGGTCAGGGGTTTGCTGGCCAGGGGCTGGGGGCCCCCTGAGCTTGGGGGCCCGATGCTTCGCACCGTCGAGCCTTCCGATAGCTACGCAGTGGCGTAATACAATAAATAAAAATTGTAAAGAAAATGATTATATTTATTACCATAAAAATAATTTTCGACAAAATATAGGATAATAGAATAAGGGGATAAAAAGAATTTGGAAGCAATTAAATATTCAATTAGGTGCAAGATTTTAATATTGAAGAATTCCAGATCGTTCTTTTTGATCAATTTAACTTTTTATTTTTATTTTTTGAGTGTCTAGGGGGGGTGCTGCCCCTACCTGCCCCCCCCTGGCGACGCCCTTGATGCGACGGGTAAAGATATGGTATTTAAGTGCCAAAAAAGGTATATAAGAGCTATATATAATTTAAAGACAACAGACAGCTGCAAACCGTTTTTTAAAAATAATAAAATATTAACTATGCCGTCGTTGTACATTTATGAAACGTCAATGTTCGTCAAAAACAATTTACATAAATTTGCTCGAGTAACTAGTCGGCGCCGTTGTGATAGGCTACAGACAATTGGATCTAGTACTGCACTATACAGAAACAGTAGTTTTGTGATGGCTCCGAAGGTCTATAATAAATTACCAAAATGTATAAGAAGTGAGGATAGTGTTCACAAATTCAAAAGTAAATTGTACTCGTTTCTATTAGATAAGACGTATTACTCTATTGAAGATTTTTTTAATGATAAAATATGACACCACCAACCTTTTAATTTAATTTATGACATGTATGTTAAAAAAAAATATACTTAATTGATTATTTATTAATTAATAATACATCTAGTTGACATTATTTACAATTTCATTCTTTTTTTAATGATAGAATATGACATTGATTACTAGCCCTTTAATTTATTTTACCATTGGCATGCATTTTAAAAATAAATTATAATTGATTATTTATTAAAAATGTACATTTTAATCGACATTATTTATTCGAATCGGACTTTGTATTTTATAGATCTAGACTTATTACTGAAAAAATAATATATTTGTGCACCAATTTCATTGGTAGGACATAGAGCTCTGACTAAAATGTATACCTACATAAGACCTTTTGTAACACCTGTGTTCACAAATAAAGATTGATTGATTGATTGATTGATTGCATAGCTATCAAGGTCGTGCACGACCCAAGTCATCTCGGCATCAGAATGACACGGAAAATGATTCAAGACCGGTACTTCTGGCCATCCATAAACGTCGACATTGGCAACTAGGCAAGACAATGTACAGCGTGTCAACAGTCAAAAGTACAACGTCACACGAGCAGCGACATCGAAACGTTCCCGATCTGCGACCGATTTCAACATATACATATAGATGTCATTGGTGCACTACCTACGTCAGCAGACGGACACCGGTACCTGCTTACAATAATCGACCGTACTACACGCTGGCCCGAAGCTATATCATTGCAAGACATGACGTCAGCTAATAACGTGTATGCAACATGGATATGCCGTTTCGGTTGTCCAACCACCATCACGACAGATCAAGGACGACAGTTTGAGAGTCAGTTATTCCACGAACTCACAAAACTATTGGGCGCTGAGAAAACCACTACTGCCTACTACCCGCAGAGCAACGGAATCGTGGAACGTTTGCATCGATCATTAAAAGCAGCACCCATGACAAGACTCGCGCACAACAACAAGTGGCTGAATGAACTACCTACAGTGCTCATGGGACTTCGTGCTGTGGCACGGACCGATACTGATACAAGCCCGGCTCAACTAACATACGGACAAGCACTAAGTCTACCCGGTGACTTCATATCACCATCTACGAGCAAAATAAGAATGAGTCACGACTATGCGGAACAATTACATCGCATTATTACTCAACTTACGCCGACGTATGCGCCGCATAGCAACAAGCGCAGTATGTTCGTGCATAAAGACCTACAAACATGCAACGCAGTGTTTCTACGAGTAGACACCGTCCGCAAGTCACTGCAACGACCGTACGAAGGGCCTTACCTTGTCTTGGAAAGAAACGACAAGCACTTCAAGATACAGATGACTGGCAAAACTGCAAATGTCTCCATCGACCGTCTTAAACCTGCGTACATAATAAACACAGACATCGAACATCGCAGCGCGAACATAATTTTAAGCTCATCAACAATATCTTCGACTACAGACCCTAAGCTATCAGTGAACAATGAACGGAGAACCAGATCAGGAAGACTCGTGAAGATGCCCGTACGCTTCGCTTGAGGGGCAGTCCTGTCGCAGTAATAAATGTATTTGTTAAGCGCGCGCGCCGGTGACTGGTGAATACATTTTCGATACACCGACATTATGGTTTGTTTATTTTATTATTATAAGCACATTATTACATTTACAATATTAGGTGAAGTTTCGAAATAAAGATTATTCGCATCTCAGCCGTCTTTCACTACTACAATAGTATTAGGGAATCTTACCTCAACACGTATACGATACATTCACGTTCATACGTTCACCTACACTTACCTATGTATCACTGTATTATATTATGAGAATACATAGGTACCTACTACTTAAAAACGGTGATATGTACATCACTGTTCTATTACCTACCTAAAGTAATAGCGTATTACATCCTCTTTTGAAAAATGTCTCAATTTGATCACAAATATACATATAACTATCACATATATAGGTACGTATATCCTATCACAATGGTGATAACAAACTACTAGAAAAATGGGTAACATTTTATTCAATCGATAACTGCTAATAAAATGCATCATTACATAGAGTAAAGCCTACCATAAAGGATTGTTATTCAGACTTTATATAGGTACATTTTATGTAGGTACCTACTATCATTTCACAGGTAACCCTCGAATTTGCCAAGCTCTCCAGTTGCAGGGTTGCTAAGCTAAATCTACACAACATAAGGGATGTTGTGCTCCCCCATATAATTGAAACCGGCTTACGTCCACTGGACCGAGGTTTAAAAAAAAAATCAAACAAATAATAATGTATTCAAATTCCTTGGTCCATATAAGCAGTCGCATAATTGCACAGTTCTCATGGGTGTGATCTACAATGGACACGTGCCGCCAATCTATGGAATCTGTTTGTTATTTGATCGTTTATTCATGTAAGTTTTAATATTAACCTGAATAACAAGCGCCAGCTGCCGTCCAGCGCGCAGATGGCGATTTTCAAGGACAGTGCTAATACCATTTTTGCAACAGTCCCCTACATGTTTCCACTCCGATACGTGGATAAATCCTTTCATTAATCGTGTCTCAATTCGTTCTTTACTCCCCGTTTCTCGTTACAAAGACCAGAACAAAAATCATGTCCGAATCTCACATACCAGTAATTATGGGTCAATGGGTCAATCAGGGGCCCAACAGTCGATTGGTGACAAAAGATAAAAAAGATAGTAAGCCTTTCCAATTGAAATTTTTGTGCTAACATAATCATTACTTTTATTACTTGTACATTTTAATTTTAATACTTACAGGGTGCACTGTGAGATGAAATTGAATAGAGTTATAAAATAAGACTGGTTAATCATGCATGATTCTAGTAAACGTGATTTTTGACTGCATAACTCCCCGTGTCTGACGACACGGTTGGCGCAGTGGCTGAGCGATCGACTGCTGCGCAGCGTGTTGCGGGTTCGATTCCCGCCCAGGGTAAACATTTGTGTGATGAGCACTTGTGTTTGCCTTGTGTCTGGGTGTTGTTTATCTATATAAGTGTGTACTTACAAAAAAAATGTATTTGTGTATGTATATCAGCTGTCTGACACCCATAGTACAGGGTCTCCCTAGTTTGGGGTTAGAAGGCCGTGTGTGAAAATGGCCCCACATATTATTATTATTATAACTGTTTAAAGATATTTTTTTTTATTATAGGTTTGCGTTTGGCCGAAACTCACCTGATCTTAAGTGATGATGCGATGTCATTCATTAGCGGTCTACATTAATACATCATAGCGATATAATCTGATGGGTGATTCTTACCTGTCCATTCATGAGTCCCAATAGCAGAACTTCTTCAAAGTAAAGCGTGGTCACCTTCACATAACGTATGGGTGCTGGTACTGTCCATGATTTCGGAATTTGTCGGCCAATTATTGACAGTTTTGTATCCTGAACAAAGAACCAATAGAACATTACTACAATATATTGTTAAATAGATCTTGGCATTTATTGTGCGATTTTAGCTTCTGTCGAATGCTTCCCACGACTATGGCATAAATCCTCATATTCCAAATTGAGTAAATATGACATGGAGATCAGTGTCACTTTATATAGAGGTACACTTCTAAAATCAGAAATGGTGTCTTACTATTGCCCTATGACTATTTGTTGAATAAGATATCGTGTGTTTACGAAAGCACACCAATCCAGAAACTAATTACATTACTAGATTTCTTGTTAACTCCGCAAACGCACATGATTTAGCAGCTATGTCTAAAAAGTGGTGGCCATAGTTGCTCGTGGTATCATCTGCATGTAAACAACCACACTGGTGCTGGTTTTTCCAAAGGAATAAGACAGAATTGTGGGTGAAGTCGCCCGAGCGGTGGCTCGCTGATTTGTCGCTTCGATCTCGCAAGTAAAGCGAATGTAAGGTCAGCCTTACTGTGTATTATCATGTTATACAAAGCGTAGTTGAAGTCCCACCCATTATACGGGTTAGAAACCTACCACCTATTGACATACTTTTTGTAAGCTGTCAAAACGCAATTGCCTCAAAGATTTTGTATGGCAATTGGCTGTTATGACGACACTACTCGTAATTTGTCAACTCAACTAAGGGAGTTCTCAATCGTCAGCCATCTTTTATCTGATAAACAAAAATGTCAGTTTGACAGCTTTTGTATCGACAATATTCCATATTTATTCTAGAGATAAAACTTATCTGACGATTGAAAATTCAGCCCTTAGTCAACGTATTTGCTTTTTTTTTTGCAGTCATAATATTAAGTGTTGTTTTAGAGAAGTTGGATCTTGAAATGATTAAGATATTGGTGTATACACCAGTATTTACCATATTTACCTGACATAAAAGCAAGGCATCGCTGGTAGCTACTAGGAGCGAGCATTCCGTCTTCTGCGGAAGTTTCTCTTTGGCTCTGTACAGCATCCCTTCAACGTCACCCTGTTCATACACGACCACTCGTTCTGGCAACTGGACCTAAAACCACAAATATCTAAGTCTTTTGTCTCAGTACCTACTTCTAAAAGGCTTGATAGCTTTTAATAAGGTTTTCACATCTTCTAGAAAAATTGTTTAGGAAAGTTTTAGTAAGGATTGCACAGAATACATTCATATTCTACGCATACGAAGCTTGGGTTGGTCTCTCGATTTTTATGGTTCCGTACCTCATAAGTAAAAAACAGAACCCTTACAGGATCACTTTGTTGTCCGTCTGTCTGTCAAGACCCTTTATCTCGAGAACACGTGGACGTATCGAGTTGAAATTAAAACCAAATATATACTTAAGTCTACAGTCCCCTGAACCTGTGAAAAAAACTTCTAAGTTAACGTGAAAAAAAGATACGGCCGTTTATGCCGCATAAAACGTATATTTCGACACTCTCAAAGGAATCAAATTTTATAGGGTACTTTCCGTTGACCTAGAACTATGAAATTTGGCAAGTAATATCGTTTTACACTACAAGTACAGAAGTCTGAAAACTATACATTTGTAATTATCATAAAAAATATAGTCTTCATTTAAAGTACGTAATCAAACATCGAAGTATGCGCGGTTATAATTATAAGGGTGACAAAATCACGGCGTTTGAACGGAACCTTCGGTGGGCGAGACCGACTCGCACTTGTCCGGTTTTTTTTAGAAGAAATTAGTAAAACCCATACTAATTAAGTGGTTTCTCAAATGATACCACTCTTTTAATAGATATACAGGCAAACCAAGGTCCAAGATCCTCCGTAAGACCCTTCTTCGATGATTTCATACTTCATATAAGCTACAATCAGAATTAGCCTTAGGCACAAACACCTTCAGTCTAAAAAACTTACCTAGTGAATACATTCGGACGTAACCTTGTTATAAATGATGAAGAGCATAGTTTCATAGCTCGCGCCAGAGATAAGTCGACATTATATTTTATCATTTTATATTTTATCATACTTACCGCTAGTCGATGTTTATAAATCGCTATCTTTTGAACCCTGTCGTGACATTTGATCCGAACTTTGTTGCCCGTAGTGAGATGCTGTATTATGACGTCAGTCATATTCTCTCTGTACGCATATCGTTCGCGGTACAAACCGTGAACTGTGCTGAACACTATTTGATAGCACCACAATGTTCCATCTTGACATGCCACAGCCTAGAATACAACGTGTTTAATGTTAGTCATGTTTGTGAAAAACGAAAACGGTCAAAGTTTTCAGCACACTTCATCCTAGCCTTTTCCCAACTGTGTTGGGGTCGGTTCCCAGTCTAACCGGATGCAGCTGAATACCAGTGTTTTACATGGAGCGACCACAACCCAGTTACTGGGTAACACAACACCCCTTGGTAAATCTGGTTGTCAGACTTTCTAGCTTCTGACTACCCATAACGATTGCCAAAGATCTACGAATGACAGCCGGGTCCAACGGGATTTACATGCTTTCTGAGGCACGGAGTAAACTCGGTGTGAAATGGATGGTCACCCATCCACAGACCGTAGCTTAACCTTGACCGATCGATCCTTACGGCTTTAACTTAGCCACGAGCTCATCAGTTATCAGCTCCTTTAAAATAAGAATTTGTTCTGTCATGACAGCACGCATACCCGCTTTGAGGCACCGTACACCACACAATTTGTGTTTGTTCTAGCAGTGGTTGAGCGATTGGCTCTGTGTTACGTGTCGCGGGTTGGATTCCTACAAATATTTGTTCCAGGTCTGGTCTTGTTTATATAGGTGAAATTATATATTTGTAACGCACTCACAATACAGGCGAAATTTATACCGTGAGGTTATTTTTTTTTGTAAAAATTGTAGTTTAAAAGCTAAGGCATAAGGCATTTCACTGAGATGGGACAAACCCGCCACACCATTCACAAGCCAGTGCAACTCCTGTAAGCCATAGTCAACGGTGGCGACCAACCACCAGAAAAGGCAATGAAGCTCGACAAGTCCCAGCCAAACGATTCAACTGTCATGGATCCCGCAGAAAACAACAACGGATGAGTAAGAAAAAAAAAATATTTTGTACTTCACTCAACATCAAGGAAGAGACGGAACAGAACCAGGTCAATAGGCAACAATAAGGGTTTACAACTGGCAGAAGCCCAGTTGCCATGCACCACGGATCACAATTAACATAATTAATGGGTCCTAAAAAGTAAGCTGTTATATTTGATTCCAATAATAGGTTTAGCAAAAACGCTTGAACGGACGGAAATTTGTTCTAGTTTCTACAAGGTCCGCATAACAAACAGCTGCTCCGGATGTAACCTGTTTACTATTTAACATTATATATTTTCTGCCAAAGAATACACTCCTATAAGATATGATGTGCAGATTGTTTGTATTCAGTCAGATCAGAGTCAGACATTGACACAAAGGCGAAGCAACAAGCTTGAAAGAATATAATTTACTCTTAAAGTTGGCATGACCTGTGAGATATCGTTTTCAGGTTTCGGTAAGTCTCAGTCAAGGGTCTTTGAATTTTGATGTTTGATACCGACTGCTGCGGTGCCGGAGCGGTGTGGGTGTCGTACTGCACACGAACGATTGCTTTTTAATTCATAAAGTTGACCCGCTATTTTTATCGTCCTGTCATCGTGCGTACGCGGTACCAGGTTCGCACTGCGCCCTCGATGCGTCAACTGTATGAAAACAAAACAAGGCACAGCGAGTTTTATGCAGTACAAAACCCGCAGCGCTTCAGCGCCGCAGCAGTCGAGCACCAAACGTTAAAAATTGAAAGAGCCCTAACGGTTTCAAATATTGTCTCTAAACTTACCAAATTATTATAAGATGGCGAGGGAGCAATGGCCCACACCCATTCTTGCGGCGTGTTCAATATCGGCACTCCTTCTGAGGTGAGCACGGCCCATCCACCTACCCCGCCGACCAGAACTAACGCTCCAAGCATCGTCACGGACAATGCTGATATACCTGTAATTATTATTGTTTTAAGGATTTATTTGCAGTTATACAGTAAGCGTCATAGTTGAGCTCCCTTAGCAATCCTCTTGCAGTAATCAAATAATTAATTATCTGGTAATTGTCTACTTATCAACTGGCTACTATAACCTATTTTTCGTATTTTCCTTAATGTTACTATACCTACATTCTTTCTACGTTAGTATTAGCATTTTATTGCTAGAAAGTTAGACATCAAATAAACTAAGTATTATAATAACATGCAATTAGGTTTGCAGTCTACTAGAAATAGGTTTACGCCAATGTATAATGCAGGGGATAAGGACCGAAGTCGCGTTATTTTTACGCCAGTTTGTACCTTGGAGCCTAAGCAAACGGTCTTGATTATCTCGTCGGTCTAATCAGGATAGGTTATAAGGCTACGGTTCATGAAATGAATTCGGTGGGGGCAAGAATTATCATTACCTAATAACAATTCTTGTCAAGCTTTATTTGTCAATGAATTTTATATTGTAGTTCAAAGTCAGAAAATAGGGTATTTTACTCTATACGAGAAAAAATCTATAAATATGTTATTGAGACAGTTTAGGCATAAAGCAGTCGGAAAATGTAAGTTTTAGTTCATAAAATTGTTATTATTTTTGAATAACTTTAACTGACGAATTTTTATGTCATGAAACAACCCGTTACATTTAACGTACGTTAAACATCATCAGTCATAGTAACTTTTTAACAGTCGGTAACGGGTTGTTTCATGACATAAAAATCCGTCAGTTAAAGTTATTCAAAAAGAGATTCCATGATATTTTGATGTTTGAAGTAGCTGTTTGACAACACAAAATTACGATGACTGGTCGGTTATGGTAATAGTAACTTTTTGACGTATGATTTTGTGAAACAACCCATTTCTTTGATTTGACGATAGTTAGCGCCATTTTTGACTATTACCGGTCAGTAATGGTTTGTTGAAGCAACCCGCCCTAAAAGGTAAACGCCTCCCCTTTCAGCTTCCAAACCTATCTTTTGCGATCTTTGAATATGTTTAGCCTGATATTAATTAAAACAATTTTACCTATATTCCTGTCCTTCAAAATCTGTTGACCTTGGGTATTATAGAACGATAGGGTATCATTCCAGTCAGTGACTATCAGTGCAGATTTAGAGAATGCAATGGCCCATACTGCTGCATCACGAGTTACACGGTAGGTCTCATCGCCAAGCTGAAAATATATTTAAGTATTATCCATTTGCTTATGTAAATATTGTTGCTTATTATAATTACAGAAATCGAATTGGGTCATTTATAGGCCCAGTCACCTATGAATAAGAATAGTACACACGGCTACACATCAAGCTATACATTTCCAGGATTTCCGTACAATGCGAGGTGCAGCTTATACTGGAAATGTATAGATTTATGTGTAGCCGTGTGTTCATGCGCTATGCTTCTCCTTTTAAGCTTTTGACCGCCCGCCACGTCAAAAAAGCAAAAACGTGACCTCGTCGCCAAGCTAAGCGAATTACATTATACAAGCCTGTCGTGTAGTCGTGACCGTGCACCGTGGCGTGCTGTGCACATTTTGGTATGTCATCTATACATGACAAAAGGCCAAAGGTTAAATATTAACGCGCGCAGCACAGTCAAACGTCAGTGGCTTAGTTAGGCGTGGGCAAAGTGTGCCCACGCCCACGGCCTCGCTCTTATAGGGGCCTCGCGAGGTCCCATTAAATACAATACCCCCAGGCTTTACCACAGATGAGTAATTAATTTAATTACTTTAATGCTCAAAAAAGAGTCACAAAAAAAGCATGTTTGACTTTGGCCTCGCAAGAAACCCCTCTTAAGCGTGACTTTGCATAAACCATACATTATTTCTTTATTTTTCTTAACGTAAAAAGTTTTAAGAAAACGTAATGCGCAAAAGAATGCCCTTGCTAATGGCATTAATTCTTGTACGTTTGTACTTAAGAATTAATAAATAAAATCTCATGGTAAAACTTAAGTCAAAAAAACTATTAGTGATCAATATCGTCTTGCTTTTCAATATTCTCCCACCGCGAATTTATATTTTTCACTATCATGAGTAAAGGTAGGTATGTCGTGACCTGGCAAAGAATTGTTAGCTGGATAGATGTATTGGGTACCTATACATCTATCCAGCTAACAATAAGATTAGACATTTACAAAAACCTTTTTTACAGTCCGTTCAACCGATTTTGACTCATATTGCGTTGGTAGCATGACAAATGGCAACTGCAGTAAACAGTTGTTATTGTAACCACTTTTTTGCCTCTAATGTCATCCTTAAGCTCACGGAATAGAAGTCAAAATCGGTTGAAGGGACTGTAAAAAGGTTTGTGTTTATGTCTAATCTTATTGTGAACAGGGTATAGGTCTTGGGAACGAAAGAAAAGGGGCCTCGCAGATGCGAATTCGCCCACGTATATATTAGTCCACGCTACGTCAAACGTTTATTTCTTGTAATTACCTACCTTGAAAAGGAAATTACTTTATAAGGGTTGGTAATTATTATTTATTCATGTTGATATCTACACCGAAGTGTTTTCTTTGAGCACGCTTTTTACTCATTCAATGTTTGCCCTAACAATTTAAAAGTGAATGAAAATGGATTTGAGTTTTGCTTACTGCTTTTAGCTCAGCTTACATTAGTACCTATTGATATATCGGGTTCGTGTCCATGTCCACAATTCTACATCTTAGCACATTGTTTGCCTAGTTCAGCTTACATAGACAAACTATATATAACTCGAAAAATTACATACATAAGAACGGCTGTATCACTTCTGTCATCACTTACTTTGTCCCTTATGGAAACTGCTCCAACAGCCAGCCCTATTGCTAAATACTGGCCATTTGTCGACCAAGCACAGCTTGTAATTCGCCCTGGCAGACGGTATTTCTGCACTGCTTTGACATCCATAGACCAGAATGCAAAGTCAGTGAGGGCACATGAAGCCAAGTGGAATGTGACTGGGTTGTAGGCAAGGCACTGGATAGGTTCACTGTGGCTGTTTAACAATAATGACAAGGTAAGATTTTATTGTATTTACACACTCAGCAGGTATAATGACTAAAAACATATAATCAGGCAAAATATACATCATTCAGTAAAGTTCTAGGACAGTTTGGATGATAAATTACATTTATTTTAAAATACAATCAGAATACACAACTTTTTTAAATGAGGTTGTTCAGATGTATAAATCCATACCAGTATTATAAATGTGAAAGTGAATTTGTTTGTATGTTTGTTACACGGCTAAACTACTGGACCAATTTTGATGAAACTTGCTAAAGACTAAGCCTGAAGCCCAGGGTTATAAAAGTAACTTAGTCCGCGGCTTTGTTTGTATCCGCAAAAACCGAAATTCACGCGGATAAAAGCTAGTATATTATGATTAGCTACATAATTTGACTATCAACTTACGAATATTTTAATATTCCTTCCATTTTGGAAGTCCATATGATAACATTTTTATCAGCACTACCGCTAGCAAACTTTTTGCCATCTCCACAGTAAGCTACGGCATGGACAGCTCCCTTGTGAGCCTGGAGTAATTGGACAAGGGCTCCATCCCTAGGATCATAGACCATCACCTTCTCTCCGGCACCAACCACTAGTTGGCTACCATCTGGGCTGAAGCATATTGAGTGGACACTGAAATAAAAAGGTCACAAAGATATAGTGGTTTATAGGAGAGCAGTTCTTCCAGCACAAATAAGTATGAGTATGTAGCTAATGAGTATAGTGAAACAATGATAAGTATGTGTAATAGTGTATCCATCCCTATTGAGGTTCCAATAATAGGTATTGGTACATTTGAGTAAAGCTGTTATTTATAACATCCACATTTGATACCCCTTTTTAAGGTGGCTTAAGTCACTCCGTGGCAGAATCATAAAAAATTAGAAAAATATGCAGGTTCTTTAAAATTGGCATTTTTTGCTACATTTATGAAGTTCTCCGTCTTGTTTATAGGCTGACTGCTGAAGGAGTGGAAAATGTTTTGTCAAATTAATTATCTGCATAGATGTAACGACTTCTAGTCACATTTCCCAGATATTTTAATCCCACCAAAAACATTTTTATGTAAAATGTTGCCAAGACAAGACCATATGACTCGCACTGTCAAAAATTTATCAGATCTCGTGTAGACCCAAGCTTCTTACTTTACACGCCCTAACTGTACAAGCCCTCGCTTCACAAACTCTACACCTTAGTCAAAATATGTGCTCGGCCGTTTCGTTACTACAAGAACTATTGTTTACGCCGTATGTGACAATAGCGAAAAGGCCAAGGCACATATTTTGACTAAGGTGTAGAGTTTGTAAACAAATACTTATCTAAATTGAGCAATACATAACAACAAACACAAAGCCACCGCCACCGACTTTCGAAAGTAAAGTAATGTGTGTTCTGTGCTAAAGTTATTTATCACTTTTCAGTAATAGAAGGCGGTTTCCTTTTTTGAAAAAACTTTGTATTTTTAGCTTTTAAGTATTGCCTTAACATCCAAATCCATTAAGAAACGGCGACATACTTAAAAGAGATTGTAAGTCTTCCAAAGATTGAAGAAACTAAAACGTCATCTGAGTATTTTTTTGGGATTTTGTTGATTTTCTCAAAAAGGGCTGGATCAATTTAGGTAAAATTTATATGGGACCATTTCGGAATAAACCCCTTTCGATCAAAAAAAGAATTTTGCGAATCCGTCTATATATGACAGAGTTATGCCCGAACATACATAAAAAAAAATAGAAACATTGGAATTGATAACCTCCTCCTTTTTGAAGTCGGTTAAAAATACTGAGGATCTTTTTTTAGGCCTTCAAATTAAATTCCATTTCAACGAAATCATACTGGCACTTACATATACACCCCCCCTCATACATACATACATACACACACACACACACACACACACACACACACACACACACACACACATACACATAATACACATACGCACGCACACACACACTAAATTGTAAGCGAGAATAATAACTACATTTTATTTAGTTTATAATAATACTAGCGACCCGCCCCGGCTTCGCACGGGTGTTATGGTGATACTAAATATACTACAGAATGTCTTTATATACAACGTTTACAGCTTTTTTGTCATTAGACAACACAAACATGTAAACAACAAATCTAAGCCCCAGCCACTCTACCCCTTTTAATGATATGCTGTAAAGGGCAATTTTGATTTACCTACATGAAATGCACAACGTATCTAAGACGTTCAATTTGGTAAGGAATAAAACTGTATTGTTTAAAATAGCTTGGTAAGTAACCTACATCTTATTTGTAATATGTAAAAGATAAAAATGGTTACTGTGATTTATCCTTATGAGATAAATATATACCATCGCAGACTTTTTTATCGATCTTTTTAAGATATACAATTCCGTAGTACATTAATTTGATATATCTCGTAAGGTTTAGCCAGAGTTTGCAATGTAAGCGCACGAAAATATGTTTATTACGACCTCACATTACTCTTGGAATTTCTCGGTTTTCTTCTACTATATTATGCATGTATTATACTTATAAAACTTCCTCTTGAATCACTCTATCTATTAAAAAAACCCGCATCGAAATCCGTTTCGTAGTTTAGGGACAGACGCGGCGGGGGACTTTGTTTTATAATATATACCTATGTAGTGATAGTGAAGTGATAATAAACTACTACTTTTATTCAACGATGGAAAGATAAAGATATTGTAGTGCCTTTTAGTCATAACATAACATTGTATTAGTAGGTACCTACGTAGGCTTTTCTTCAATAAACATTTTATTTATTTCTAACATCCCATGCCGATTTCGGGTACGGTGACAGTTTCTGTTCTAAGAGTTACGAGCGTGAGCTCTAATGTGGCTAATTTTGATGATCATCAGTGAGTGACTCAGTGACAAAATTGGGGTTTTTTAGATACCAATAAAATTAAAAATATATGAGATATGCAATTGAAACTTTAAATGGTTAATAAGTTCACTATAGACATCACATATCCCGAGGGTTTTGTTTATCTGGTATAATCCAAACCCAAGATAAGGGGGTTCAGAAAAACGACGGAGTGCTTCGAGAAAGGGTAGGTAGTGCCCATTATAGATTGAGAAAAACTGATTAACTCACAGTGTTAAGTCAGAGAGTTAATCCGTTTTTCTCAATCTGTAATGTGTAGGTAGTGCCATTGCGCTTCGCTTGGTTTGTCTTGGCGGGGGCACTACTGTGCCCCCAGATTAAGGGCAACATTTATTTGGTAATTCAACATTAATTTATTTATTTGTTAAAATAATAGTTTTTATAAGAGTTCTATACCCAAGGGTACCCCAAACGGGATTCTATTACTAGGACTATTATTTAACCTTTTAACCGCCTCATCATCATTACAGCCGAAAGACGTCCACTGCTGGACATAGGCCTCCCCCAAGGAAGGGGGATTTGCCATAATCGCCACGCTTGGCAGGCGGGTTGGCGATCGCAGTATGGTTGTCACAAATGCACAGACAACGCTGCTGCCCATTCTCTGGTACGTCCCTTTGTCGCCTCTTACGACACCCACGGGAGGATATGGGATGGTGCTATTCTTTATGTCCGACACCATACGGACAACCGCCTACGTCGGAATAATCCGACAAAAATTTTCGTATACCACAGCTCGTTAAGTCTGTTTTTTTATTTAATTACGCTGTATTCTATCAAGAAGATATTTATATTAGGTAAATAGTTAAGTAATCATTTACAATTTAAAACACTTTAGTCTCATAATTTGAAGTCCTAAAAATAATGTCCGAAGTTAGATGAATTGCTTATATTATTCACTGTGCCGGGTGCTGGAGGCACGCCAACTGATATGAAGTTGGGCGGTTAAAAGGTTAATATAAAATTTATTACCAAGAATGGGGTCTCAATGCTCAATGCAAGCAAGCATGCAGCGTGCAAGCAAGCTTGCAGCGTACACTGAACAAAAAATAATTGTACTGTTTGATAAGTTAGTTAAACAAAAAAATGTGATTAAAAAATCATTGAATTGTGTTTCTGTGAAATATGTTTCATTCAAGTAAATAGTCTTTAAAACAATAATAGTCGAAATAAAATACAAGAACCCAATATTATATGAAACATTTTCTGGGATACGAAATTCTATGAAATTTCTGTCTGCAAAAGGAAACAAGAGGTGACCATATCCAGATCTGTCTGTTCTATGTCTGTCTGTCCATCCGTCTGTCACAGGGCTTTGTTGTTTTCAGTTTTCGTGGTTTCAGGTTGTATTTAGTGTAACTACATTAAGTCGAAAACACACAAGAATAGAAATCATATTCATTTTAAGTAGTTCTTGACCTGTTTTTGTATTATTTATATAGAAAATAAAAACTCAAGAAGTACATACCTAACAAAGAAATAAGTTTTTTTTTTAATTACAGTGGTTAACACCACTTACGATAATTAAAGACAGAGAATATTATAGAAGAGAAAAGAAAAACAGAAAGACAGATAGAAAAACAATAAAAATAAACATCTAATTAAGTTTAGGTACAGTCACCAAAAGAGATAAGTATCCATGTCGTCGGGAATAGTTGAAGATTTCTTAGAAACCAATGGAGGCTTTCAAATGAAATTTTGTTAAATCGTTGAACTGTTTATTCTCTATTAATTGTATTTTATTTTATTCCTTAACACCCATCGGTTTCTAAGTAAAGTTCAATTATTTCCGGCGACATGGATACTTATCTCTTTTGGTGACCGTACACATTCATAAATTCCTCTCACAGTACTTCTGACACACCAATAAAATCTTTGTCCATTCATCTGCAAACAGATTGTTTGTTGAATTAGAGTCCAAGAGATCATTAAGTACGAGATACTGGGGACTTAGCGCGCACAACAGTGTGGATGATCTGTGACTGGTAGTGGAATACCTATATAATAAAAAAAAGGAATCGTTGTTCGTTAGTCTTGCTAAAACGGCTGGAACGATTTGGCTAATTTTGGTCTTGAAATATTTGATGAAGTCCAGGGAAGGTTTATATGGTCAGAAAATAAGAAAATTCACAAAAAAAAGGTAGGTAGGGACAGGACAACGTCTGTAGCGTCTGCTAGTTTATAATAAAATTGAAAGATAAAGAGATAGGACAAATTGTAATTTCTTCTGCAACTAACTCAATTCTCTAATAGGATGTTCCTTTGGCAAATTACTTGGCAAGAAAAAATTGTCATGTGATATAAAGATTAAATCAATAGTACTACAACATCATATTAAAAGTATCCTTTTTTTGTGATCTAGAGAATCTTTACCTGGAAAATTCTACTTTGTCGGCTTCGTGTATTTTGTTCACCCACTTTGGAACAGTTCTCATTTTGAATTATTAATTCAGATAATCTTAAAGTTTTATATACGTATTAGTTTATTAAATGCGCAATGTAAATTCCCCTATTTCATACAGTAATTCTCAATGTTTGAATAAAATGTGTTGGTTGACAACGGTTTCTCAAAAAATGTAAACAAACGGTAAATAGGAAGGACGGCCTTACGTCAAATCAAGTGTGACCAGATTTAAATTAGTCATTAAGCTAGCAGCTACGCTAAAATCAGCTAAACTCTGTTAAACTTTTTTTTAATGCGAATTTTAGCGTTAAAAAAAAAGTCTAACAGAGCAAATACGAATTATCTCAAATTTGTACGAAATTGTATAAAATAAAACACTTTTGACTGATTACACTTCGAGTTGCAATTTCGGAAAAAATGTATGCTAATTATTTAAATGTATGATCGACTTTAATTGTATACAGAAACTGTACAAAATAATAACTAGCTATGTCAAAACTGTCCTGTTGGCTTGCGGTTTCGATAATTTATAAAAAAAATACAATCAAATAAACACGAAAGTATTTTGGATACTATAATTTTTACATAACAATAATTTGTAAGGATTGGGTACTTTTTTTTATTATCAAATAGGCTTGCGTTTGACTACAATTCACTTCACTTACCGATGACTGATCTTCAGTGCTATTCTGTTACAATCTCCCTCGGTGAACACATAGGTGAAGTGAGCTGTCATCCGTCGCGAAGTTAGGGATTGACAAAGCAGACGGACAGATGACAGCTCACTTCACCTTAGTGTTCACCGAGGGAGATTGTAACAGAATAGACATACAGAATATTTTTGTGTTTCGCTGAGCTTACATGATCTTTCAAAACAGAAAGACGTGAAACTAATTTAATAATATGTACAGTCAACCAAATAAATAGGTATGCAGGAGGGTCGTCAGATATAGTTAAAGTTTACTTTGAAACCAATAGATGTTATTTAATAAAATAAAATTAAATTAATAGGGAATTTAAACGTTTCGATGATTTAATTAAAGGAGTTGTTTCAAAATGTATGGAGCCTGGGCCCAGTCCTTGTACACCATATTTAAAAATAAGGAAACACAGTTTTTAAATAGTTCTCAGTTGTCCAATTACTTTAAAATAGCTTTGTGAGCAGGGAAAATACAAGAAATTGCACTTGAAATTGCAACACACATTAAACACAGTCATGGCGGTAAGCTGTCATTTTGATTGATTAATGACGTTTGATGTTTATGATTCTGATTTTCTGCGTCGATTTGTGGCTACCCAGGTAAACAGATGGGAAAGAAATGGTGTTAAATTTAAAAAACGAAAGGGAGGTTGTTATAAAGTACTCTAGAAACTAGAAACAAACCGAGACGAAAGTGACTGAAGTGGCATTGTCAGCTGACAGTTCTCTTTCTATTATCAATGGTCGATCTATGGCTGGATTCTACGGATTTTTTCTTTTTTTTGAAGTGGTGTACATAGACTGGGCCCAGAATGAAACATGTCATTTCATTCGAAAACATTCATCCTAACTAATATTATAAATGCGAAAGTAACTCTGTCTGTCTGTCTGTCTGTCTTTTCTTCACGCCTAAACTACTGAACCGATTTGTGTGAAATTTGGTACAGAGTAAGTGTGAACCCCAACAAAGGACATAGGCTACTTTTTATTCGACTTCGACTTCGACTTCGTCTGCGTCCGCGATAACCGACATATACGCGGACGAAGTCGCGGGCAAAAGCTAGTGGGTGTACAAGTAAATTTCAACCATTTCAGATGACCTGCATACCTGACTCTTTTGCTGACTGTACATGCTTTCCACTTCACTTCATGCCTCCTCCCACTCAGAACGATACCTCTGGTCATATTTTCTTTTCATTTACTGCACTTGCACACACAACACAGCTGACTACCAATGACTACGAAAAAAATGTACTCATACAACTCGAGAGAAAATACACGAGCGACGAGTTCCCCTAAAATGGATTAAGTACTAAAGGGTTGCCAGTACAACAAGAAAAATCAGACAAATTTAATTCTGCAAAACTATTTCATTTTAATTTCATTAAATTCGGCTAAAAACTACTAAATTTAAAATCTGCGACATAATATGCTAAGCCCTAAATTGGGGGTCAAATTCTGCTAAAATCGCAGTATTCTGCTAAATCTGATCACACTGGTCAAATCGGTCAAATATATGTCATTTAAAACCACAGATTAAAAATGACTTATCAGCTTACACGTTAAAAATTAAATTAAAAATTTAAAAAAACCCCCAACGCAAAACATAAATGCGATTATGTAAAAAGTAAAAAATAATACTTTTGTAGAGCCATCAAATGTTTGTTCGTTGAAATGGCGCTATAATGTCGCGGCGGGGTACCGCTTAAGTAAGTCAGTCCCTCAATTTCATTAACTGTCTATTAATTCACCAGCATTTCCGACCAATTTGCTTCGATATTATCAAATTTTTGTAGCTAATCTAGTTGTTAATCTTGTTGCAAATCTAGTTACCATCAGTTCGCTATTTTAGATATTTAGTTATTGCTTTAAACTTAGCGGTACCCCGCCGCGACAATATAGCGCCATTTCAACGAACAAACATTTGATGGCTCTACAAAAGTATTATTTTTTACTTTTTACATAATCGCTTTTATGTTTTGCGTTGGGGGTTTTTTTAAATTTTTAATTTAATTTTTATTTTAAATTTTTTAAATGTAATTTAGTTTGGTTTTGTGTGGTCAGTGTGGTCACCTATAATAATATGTTTGAAAGCAAAGTAAACATCCGGTATGCGTCTAAGATCCCTACCGCAGCAAACAAAAGAGCTGATAACTTTAAAACTGCTGAACCGATTTTGATGAAACATGTCTAAGAACCATCGCTAGAGAATCTACTTTCAAATAAAAAAAACCGCATTCAAATCGGTTCACCCGTTAAAGAGCTACAGTGCCACAGACAGACACACAGACACACAGACACACAGACACGTCAATCTTATAACACCCCTCTTTTTCGTCGGGGGTTAAAAATATGTTTTTAAAAGTGGTAATAATAGACGAACGCACTAATGTAAAAACATATTTTTGTATCGAGGTCAATAGTCGTTCCGGACTTATTTTATTAACCCCCGACGTAAAAACGACGGGGTGTTATAAGTTTGACGTGTCTGTGTGTGTGTGTGTGAGTGTGTGTGTCTGTCTGTGGCATCGTAGCTCCCGAACGGATGAACCGATTTTGTTTTTGTTTTTTTTATTTGAAAGGTGAATTAGTCGGGAGTGTTCTTAGCTATGTTTGATGAAAATCGGTCCAAGATGGCCGCCGCTACAAAATAGCTAATCACATATTTTTTCACAACTCCATCAATATGGGTATCAAATGAAAGGGCTTCACTAGTAGAATACTTTACACTATGATAAATTTCAAAGCCAAGATGACCGGCACCACAAAATGGCGAATTACATTTTTTTTTTCACGACTCCCTCAGTATGGATATCAAATGGAAGGGCTTGACTAGTACAATAATGCATACTGTGTTGAAAGGGAATGAGGAATATTAATTAACTAACGAAATGAAAACTAAAAACTTGAAAATTAATTATATAAACTTAAGGGCCAAAGCACCGGTTCCCTGCTATTTAAACATAATGTAAACTGGGTACGATTGTGCCAGAGTACGGTTGTGCCAATTGGACGTAGTTACGCAAAAAGAATCCAATCCACACTTTTTCCAAAATTGAATTATATAAATACCAAACGCATTCTCAGGGTGATATCTTTAATATAAAAAAAGATCCATATGACGAAATACAACTTTAGACGTATCTACAACTTCTCAAAACCAGACTAAATTACATTTAAAAACTTTCAAATAAAAATTAAATTAAAAATTTAAAAAACCCCCAACGCAAAACATAAAAGCAATTAAAAAGTAAAAAATAATATCTTTTGTTGAGCCATCAAATGTTTGTTCGTTGAAATGGCGCTATAATGTCGCGGCGGGGTACCGCTAAGTCAGCAATAGCTAAAATAACAATAGCAATAGGTAAAATAGCGAACTCAGGGATTTGCAATGAGATTTGACTTACGCGGTACCCCGCCGCGACATTATAGCGCCATTTCAACGAACAAACATTTGATGGCTCAACAAAAGATATTATTTTTTACTTTTTAATTGCTTTTATGTTTTGCGTTGGGGGTTTTTTTCAATAATAGTATTATCTACTAGCAACCCGACCCGATTTCGCATGGGCCTATAGCCTTTCTCGATAAATGGACTATCCAACACAAAAATAATTTTTCAATTCGAACTAGTAGATCCTGAGATTAGCGCGTTCAACCAAACAAACAAACAAACAAACGAACTCTTCAGCTTTATAATATTAGTATAGAAGTATAGAGAAATACTATTATTTATTTTTAAATCGTCTACATACCATATTTACACGTACGTACAAAAAGAAAAACCTATAACTATTAAACCAAAAAAACGAATATAATAAGGCATCTGTTACGTATGGGAGAAGTTTGTTAATTTGATTACATTTATCGTATCGTGTATTTTTTAAATAAATGAGTTTTGAGGCCCCGCAACAGCGAAATAATATATTTTTATGAGTACATCCGCGACGCTGACATTGCGTCGTCAGGCTACAACACCGCGTAATGTGGGTTCAAATTCGCTTGGCCATAAGATGTTGAACGCACATTGCCCACGCGCTACCCACGGCACCGAGGAGCGGGTCGGCGCGTTAGTTCGTTTCCCGCCGTGCGCATGATAGGACCTACAACTCCCGTTATGCTAGTCGTCGCCGCCGCTGGGTCTCAAACACTAAAACGTTTTTAAACTGTTTTCTTTTACCCGACTAATCACGTACTGCGTGCTGTACGCAACAGCATCAAAAAACTCCTCCACATCGCCTTCATCTGGGAATGTGTCCAAGAGACTGGCTACATTGCCCACGTTAAATGGCAATGGTTAACCTTTGCCAAAGTAAAAACCCAGGTCTTGGATCACGGGAAGTATCAACTAACCTTTTGGAAATTTCCGTAGAAAGGAGATGAGCACTCGGACCCCAAACGGCTCGAAAATAAAGTTATCACCAAGGATAGTATACTTTCGCCGTCTGAGATTATACTTGCTTAAATTTAACCCGTGATAGTTGTCTTTTAGAAGAAAATAAACTCGAATAAAAAAAATTGTTAGTGATTGTATCTGGGCTCGTGATTGAATGAATTAATAATTCGACCCTTGTATTATCCCACGTCGCAACTCTAGGTACTCACTGGGTATTAATAAAATAATGGAATGTATGGGCTGCTTTATGTATTGAAGTAACTCTATCTGTTACGCTTTCACGGTGAAACGAATGAATCGATTTTAATGAAACTTGTATGAAAATAGTATATACCCTGGGACATAGGCTATTTGTTAATCTGACTTTGTCTGAAAGCTAGTACTTATGTACTGTAAATGTGAAAGTAAGTTTGTTGACGCACGATGTTGAAATCAAGATATTTATGATTACATTATTATGATTATGAAAGCCATTATAATTATTTAGTTGCCATTAGATAGGGTCAATTATTAGGCGGCCCTTAGACATGCAATAACATTATACAATACAGTTTATTGTACATTAGGATTGAAAAGCACTTTGAATCCAAACGATCAATTATATTGCACAATTATATTTATTTGACGACACGGTTGGCGCAGTGGCTGAGCGATCGACTGCTGCACAGCGTGTTGCGGGTTCGATTCCCGCCCAGGGAAAACATTTGTGTGATGAGCACTTGTGTTTGCCTTGTGTCTGGGTGTTGTTTATCTATATATGTATGTATTTACAAAAAAAAAATGTATTTGTGTATGTATATCAGCTGTCTGACACTCATAGTACATGGTCTCCCTAGTTTGAGGTCAGATGGCCGTGTGTGAAAATGTCCCCACATATTATTATTATTCTCATTTATTCATTAATTTACATATTTCATTACATTTTTAAATATTAGTAACAAAAAAAAAAAAAGAACATTTAAAAATATAAAAAATAGTAGCCCACCGGTATCGGGAACAGGGTCCAAGCTACCGGTGGTCAGGGCTCCTGAGAGAGGAATCTCCTGACTATACGCGCTGTGTCCAGGAGTACCGCTTTCTGTATCAACCCCTTGATCCAGCTGCCTAACGAGTGCCTCCTTATGTGTTGGTCGAGGCTCTTGGAAATGAGTCCATTGGCCGTAACGACTATCGGCACAATGACTGCTGTATTCACATCCCACATGTTGACAACCTCGCGAGCCAAGTCAAGATACTTAATTTGTTTATCTTTCTCGGTTTTCACGAGGTTCTCGTCATGCGGAACCGCTATATCAACAATCATTGCGCGACGCTCTAATCGATCTATCACCACTATATCAGGCTTATTGGCAACAATAGTCCTGTCAGTGATGATAGATCGATCCCAATACAACGTGATATTGCCATTTTCGAGAACTGGGTCGGGCACATACCTGTAGTACGGTACTTCCGACTCCACAAGCCTGTACTTTAGAGCAAGTTGCTGGTGGATAATCCCAGCTACAAGGTTGTGTCTATGCAAGTAGTCTCCGTTAGCTAGACGAGAGCACCCAGAGATAATGTGTCGGATTGATTCACCCGGCCGGTGGCATGCCCGACAAATGTCAACCGTGCCGTCCTTCACAATATACCTCCGGTAGTTGTTCGTCATCATAACTTCATCCATAATCGCACAGACAAAACCTTCGGTTTCCCCAAACAGGTCACCAAAACGCAGCCAGGATACGGACGCCAAGAAATCTACATCAGGCCCATGTAGGGCCCGGTAGAAGCGCCCGTGAAGCTCCTTGCTCTGCCATACCTCCTTGCGGTCATTAGTATCGAGTACTACAGGTTTGCGCCAGTTCTCGTTCGCTAAGGAGAGCGGGGTGAGGCCCTTGTCCACTGAGACCACATCTCGGTGCATACCCACGTCGGTTTTAAGGAAGTACTCCCTGAGACTGCATACCTCACGGTTGTGCAGGGACTTAGCATTAAGAAAGCCTCGGCCTCCGCACTTCCGTGGGATATACAGTCTCATTACCGATGACCGTGGGTGATGTATCCGATTTGCGGTCAGCAATGTACGGACCCTTCTATCCAGGGCGTCAAGTTCCGTCTGAGTCCACTTGAGTATGCCGAAAGAGTACATCAAAACCGGCATGACCCCTCCGTTGAAGGCGCGCACCTTGTTTCCGCCTGATAAAAGATTATTTAACACTTTATTCAGGCGGCTAAAGAAGCGCTCCTTCAACGATTGTTTCATGTCGGCAGCATTGATGCCTAACGCTTCTGTTGAGGAGAGGGATCTAAGGCGTATGGAATCCGAGAGTTGGGTTCCCACGGATTCCATAATCTCCCCTCGCTTCACATGCATGACTGCACATTTGTCCACACCAAATTCCATCCTGATGGCACTACTGAAAGTTTCTGTTACTTTCAGTAGCTCCATCAGTCGCAAATTGTTGGGGGCAAAGAGTTTCAGATCATCCATGTAAAGGAGGTGAGATATAACCTGACCTCCTCTTCTCAACCGATAGCCCAGACCTGAACCCTCCAGCAACGTGCTTAGAGGGTTCAAGGCCAAACAAAACCACAGTGGACTCAGACTATCGCCCTGAAATATACCTCGCTCGATCCTTATGGGTTCGCTATTCTCCCGGATTTGCCGACATCCTGTATAGCGAAGGACCGTCCTCCATTGCCCCATACATGACATCAGGAAGGTGCGCAGAATTGTATGGACTTTATACAACTCCAACACCCTCATGAGCCATGTATGGCACAGAATCATAGGCCTTCTTATAGTCTATCCAACATGTCGACAGATCCCTTCCCTCCCTTATTATTATTATTATTACAATAATAAGAACTGCGCAATATTTTCGTATTCAATCGGAGAAAAGTATTATTCCAGTTAGTTCCCAAATAATGGTTTTTTTCTACACTTCAACTTTGTTTGCCTGTGGAAACATCTCTATAATAAAGGCATTTAGAAATGTTTTGTAGCGGCGCTTTTTTTTTCCAGGTCATGGATTTCTTTGCTCTTGACATTCCTCAGAGAAGGCAATTCTCTGTACAATTGGATGTACTCGACAATAAACTCTCTTTTCTTAATTTTTGGATTCTCCTTTTCGCCATTTTTGCGTACGCGCGCGTGTAGGTACACCTTATCAAGCCGAAACATACATGAATATACATGATCATACTTACACGATGCATTGGAACAATATGGAGCAATAAAAATTAAACTCGCCCAAACCTTCGTTCAATAACATTGCACAATTCATAATATTGCCCAATATAATTGATCGTCTAGGGGCCACCTTAGGCTAATGTAAGTAAAAATAATTTTAATTCTAGTAGCAGCACTAGTTTTTACGTATTAGTACATTTTCATGATGAATAAAGTTGTTAGTAATTAGTTAAAACCATAATCGACTAATAGAGTTAGAGATTTACTAATGTTGGCTAATCGAGACTCGAGAGTACACATCACTATTCCTTCCGTGATTGTCTGCTGTATGATGGATGGGGCGATTGGGACACGTCAATAAGTTAGTTCAATGCAACAAATGTGACGAAATATCCTATTTTACTTCCGTAACATTGTGCAGTTTTGTAATTTTGATTATATTGTTGATCGTTATTTGGTGAGTAATTTTAATTTCCATAAAAATGTATCGTACAAGGACAAATCTTTGAAACTGATTTATTAAAGTTGTAAATAATTTGTGTGATGCATTGCATTCTGTGAAGTGAGAAGGTACTCAACTCACTTTTTAAATTATGTTTTCAAAATACGGTTGTTAACATTGTATGAAATCTTATTTATAAAAGTAAGCTTTGGAAAATGAAAGCAAATGGCTGAAGACAGATTTATTGATTACTGGGATATTATCATTCATTTATGTATAACTTTCACTATTAAATCGAAATAGTACATATACTATTAATCTCTGATATTATTAGTCAATCATAGTTGCTGCCCAGGGCGGCAATTTACAATGTATACCGTTCTCAATACACAATTAATTAGTTTCATTTTTCAACACATCACATTTTTCAACTTTTACTTAAATATAATTAGTCATCGCCCAGATAATTTGCAGATCAATCAGTAAGATTATAATTTTGTTGTAGGTACAATGAAGTTGTTTACAAGTTTTTTATGTTTCCTGGTAATTCTTCATTGCTCTTATGCACCACCTGTGACTCCTGATAAGTCCAATGAGCCAGATAGCGAAGTTAAAGATGACTTGGTAACTATATGTTTTAATATTCTTTTCACCTACTTTCAATAATATTTATTTTACATATAAAGGCATCCCCAGAATTGAGCCTCTGCTCTTAACAGACCTGCATGTGTTTAAAAATAGTACCAGTTGACCTTCTACATTTATAATAAGCTATAGGCTCTGGTATGTGTATGTATATAATATCACTTGATGTTCTTACTGTTATAGTTTTTTGTGTGGAATGTGTCTGCTCTTTAAGATGTATTTATACTACTAGTGTAGTAAATGTTATGTTAACATTAATATTCTTTTTATAATTATAAATATTGAGCAGCAGGGTTCAAATCTTGTACTGGACAAGCCCAGCATCTTAAATCTTATTAACTGCAGTCATTTATTGATTGAAGTTACTACAATCAACTAATCAAATCAATTTACATGAGATTTAACTGTAGATGATGAGCAAAAGGTTTTCAACCTGAGGGTTACTAAATTGTTACAAAGTCTGTATTAAACAAAATTATAAACATTGTTGTATCAACAATATCTATGGAAAGTAAGCAACAATTGTTATGAGAAATAAATTGAACACAATCTATTGTTTGCTTCTCTTTGGAGCCAGTATTATGAATTTCACTGTTAACATGAAAATGTCTAGTTTGTCTTAGCTGGAAAACCTTAATATGCTGTGCCACTTTTACAAAGTTTTGCAATTTGTTTCAACTTTCTTACTGGAAGGGGGAAAAATGCTTCTGCATTGTTTACGTTTTTTAATAATAATAATTTATTGCAGACTTTCATCCATAATTTGTTGGTAACAATATATTAATGAAGTGATAATTATGCATATGCGAATTTATAAAAAATATGATCTTAAATGTCTACTTATTCAGAATGCGCATGCCATTATACATGTATGCAGGCATAAAATTAAAAAAAGATACTAAATACTTATGTCTGCAATATTTATTTTTGTGTAATATTAAACAGGACATGTTTCTAACCAAGGACTGTTGTTGACAATACACATATACAGAGATTTACAACTTATCTGTTTGTTTTTTTGATAATCATGAAAGTGCTGATTGTGAATCCTTATTTACTATCACGGTTATATCAAAAGACTTGGTCGTGAATAAAAGATCTGAAACACTGCTTGCTTTCTTGTTTTTCATGCTCTTCTGTTTGGTCTGCCTTTCTCCTGTCTGCTGCTAATGTTTACTCGCTACTTAAATGTGTTTTTAACCATGATTTAGAAAGTATCTACTTATTGAATGCTAAATGCTAATTAAATGCTATCTTTACATAGAACGTTTGTTAAAATAATTTGTTTTAAATTGGCTCTGCGCATAGAAGACTATTTCTTTTGGTTAGCTTTTGAGAAGATATACTTCCATACACAAGAATAAGCTGGAAGACTATACTGTATAACCTTTGTCCACAGGAAGAGTATATGGAATATCACAGGTATTTGAAGGAAGTGGTCCAAGCCCTGGAAAGTGATCCTGACTTTAGAGAACGCTTGGAAAAAGCTGACGAAGAGGATGTCAGGGTGAGGTTATTCTTATTATTACACCTTACTGTACTGCATGACTCTCAGTGCATTTGAGAACCATTTATCCTTATTCACATTGTTTTTAACTGGTTGAATCAGAAAGCAAGTTCACGGGAGCTCATCTTATCCCCCTTCTTGGTATGTATTTGTGTGGAAATGAAATCAGCGTAGGCACGTTTAGGGGTCAATTACAATAATAAGCTAGTCATTAGCATAAAATGCTAAGGCTACTTTATATCACTATTACAGCTCATAGTGAAGATCACAGGGTAAAAATATGTTCAAAGAATAAAAAGAAAAATTGTCTATCTTCAGTGATGAATTAATATTATGCCATGAGCTCTAATAACATCTAAGTACTGTTAAAGTCCAAATAATCATCTAGGTTTCAATAGTTCCTACTAACAAGTTCCGCCGTTGTTTTGCCTATAGAAACGAGTTCTTCATTTTACAATCAATTAGTAAACTGCTAGTGTTTTTGAAGCCCCTAGATAATTGTTTTGTCCAGATAATTGACCTTTCTAGTCTAGGTTGTCAATTGCACCCTTTGTTACCCTTGCACTAATTCAAAGTGTAGTTTTGTGAATTGATGTGTCACCCACGTAATTTTTCACAATTTCGGTAAATTTTTTACATTTTTCAACTAATCTCACTCTTATCTCATTGCATTTCAGTCTGGAAAAATTGCTGAACAATTGGACTTTGTTAACCATAATGTTAGGACGAAATTGGATGAAATTAAGCGTCGTGAGCTAGATAGACTTCGTCATTTGGCAACAAAGGTAAAGTGAAATATTTATTTCTAAAAAGCTAAAGTATTCACTGCAACTTCATCTCTGTAGCCATTTTTCAAAGGAGTTACAAGCATTTATTCTACACAACACTTGCTATAATTTCCTTTTTTCTTTAACAGCAGTATGAATTGACAAATAACTTGGAACAGCATGAAGAGGGCAAAAGCGCTACAAATGAACATTTAGATCATAATAATCCTCACACATTTGAGATTGAAGATTTAAAGAAGCTGATTAAGAAGACAACTGCCGATTTAGAGGCCGCAGATAAAAAGAGGAAAGAAGAATTTAAGGTACTATTTGCTTAAGGCTTCAGCCTCCTAACACTAATTTGTTACTATTTTTTGCCTTATTTTTTGTTTACCAAAAAACTGGGATTGGGTCACTGTACTCATAATTATGAACTCGCGAAAAATATTTCAGCTGATCCATTTGAACGAGTTACGCGAATACTAATGTATGAATCACCAAATGCTTTTTGCGTGATTTTATAATCCCAATACAGCCATCTAGTACCTAGCTCAGCTTAATTTAACTTTGAATCATTTTTTATTAGGTTACTTGTTTATTGATTCAAATATTTTACGATCACATAAACTTTTATTGTTATTTTTTTTTAATACTGTTTTGTAGTTACAATATTAAATTGATTTTTAGGAATATGAAATGCAAAAGAAATTTGAGGAGCATCAAAAAGTAGAAGGCATGGAGGAAGCACAGAAGAAGGAATACATTGAGAAAACTAAACAAGAGGAAGAGGCTATCAAACATCACAAACCGGTAAGTACGGCTATTGTCATCAGAATTCATTGCCGCCTCCATTATTAGGAATGAGAAGTAGCTATTATCCATGACGTGGCGTAAGGAAAATGAAATGTAAAAATAATATGTGTTTCCCCTTAACGTCAGTTGTTGTTGAAATGAATTCAAAACACGGCCGTCATTATGACCAGTACGGTGATAAGGAATCTGTTTTTTAACGTGTAATTTTGATATGGTTTTCAACTTTTAATTATATATTGATTTTACGATTGCTTCAAACTCGAAATTAAATTAAAAAAATGACCTTGATAAAATGCAGCTTCACCATCCCGGTTCTAAACAACAACTGGAAGAAGTATGGGAGAAACAGGATCATATGGAACAGCAACAATTTGAACCTAAAGCATTCTTCATGATGCATGGTGAGTGGCCACTTACAACATTACTTATTAATCTTCAATTATTTGTAACAGCTTCATCACCCCGCGACAAAGGATCAGTTGTTAGAGATCTGGAAAAACGCCGACAAAATGGATACCAAAGATTTCAACCCAAAGGTGTTTTTCATGATGCATGGTAAGATCCATAGCGTGCAAGTCAAGTTAAATTTAGAACACGAAATAGTAAGTAGGTCTTTATAGGTGGCAAACTCGTAAACAAAGAAATAACGAGTCTACAAAAGTTTTACGCACGCAAATTTGGATTTTACAATCCTGCATGTATTTGTTGAGTATCTAATGTTTGTTTTATCGTTTTTTTTGGCATAATTGTGTTAGTGTTTTAATTAATTATTCATAAACAATTCGATTTGGTTAATAGGTAAAGTGTGTAGTCGTAATCAACTTTGATTTGCTTTATCTCAGTTAACACAGTGGGTTATTGCGCATGGTTTTACGTGTACTACAGTCAAGTATGTATGCTCTAGAATTGGCTTTTCTTTTTTACATAATTTTATAGTGTGTATGTTGGTATAATGCTTAATTTTATTACTTATAGATTTTTCACGTTGATTTTGTATATCCTGACATTTAATGTATTTAAAAGCAATTTATTAAGTTATTTATTAAATAATCTTTGAAGAAATCTACAATAATAACAAACAATGCTAAATAATATTTTGATTAGAAGATTTAATGGTGGCATGTTTAAGTGAACTCTGCACCCCACTTACGTAGCTAACTAACAGTCACTATCCCCTTTCAGCGGTAATAATAACCGTTGTGAGGCCCCCAACGGGGGGGAGATCTTTGCGAGGCCCTTGTCCTTATTACTATTTACAGTCACAAGCAAAAATATGACTGATGACCGTTTATGTTGTTGATGTGCCTTAAGAATAAATAAATAAATAAATAAATAAATAAAAATATGTAAACCAGTTGGTCTCATTCTAAACTGATTCTCTCTTAAAGTATTGATTGAAAGGTTATGGGGTTACGAATAAGGTATTTTTGATCCCAAACTACTGTAAAATAGATTTTATCTATAAGTTGAAATAGTTATTTCACGAGAAAATTGCTTTTGAATTTTGCAATCTGTATATTATTTATGCTCGTGACTGTATGTCAATCTAAAGTAAATATTTCTGATGATAGACCAGAAAAGCAAAAGTTATAAATAAATTAACTTTGGGTTATAGTAATAGAAGATTGTTATAAAAGTATAAACATTAAAATTAACATTATTTGGCAAGATTTATGGTGCAATGGCTGAGCGAAAGATACAGCTTACGGAACAAATATCTGTATGATCTACAGATATGTAGTAGTTTTGGATCTGGCTCTTTGTATATCGATGTGAGAATAGTGTTTGTAAACGCACCTACAATTCAGGAGATTTTTTTTTTTTTTTTAAACTTTGCCCCACACTAGGAAATACTCCCTTCGTCGTGGGTGCGTTTACAAACATATAAACTCACATACACAAACAGCCAGACCCGGAACAACTATCTGTAGGCCATACAAATATTTGTTCCGTGCGGGAATCGAACCCGCGACACGCAGCGCAGCAGTCGATCGGTCAACCACTGCGCCAACCGTGTCGCCGCCTTCCTAGTGTTTACTATAAAACTGGTATGCCAATGTAACCGGGCTAAAAAATTGTAAGTATACATTTTATCCAAACACTCAGGCGAATTCCAGAAGGGGTTCATACTCAAAGAAAAGACGATTTGCTTTTTTCTTTGGGATCTTTTGTTAGGTGAGCATGTCATTATAATAGAAAAAGTCAGTCTGTGTTTCAATCAAGTGTAGTTAGCTGTCCTCCAATCAGTACCTGCTGTGATACTCCTGATATTCCTAGTGTGATCATAGTATGTACACACTAGGAATATCTAGAAAAAAATTACCTATATACAGTCACGAGCATAAATATGTATACAGATTGCAAAATTCAAAAGCAATTTTCTCGTGAAATAACTATTTCAACTATAATCGGTGGCAATACAAAACAACAAACAGAACAAAGCCACCGACTTTCGAAACTAAAGTCATGTGTGTTCTGTGCTAAAGTTATTTATTTCGTTTTTTTTTAAGGCGGTTCAAAAAAGTTTTTATTTTTATTAGTTTGGGATCAAGAAGACCCTATTCGTAACCCCATAACATGTTTATCAATAGTTAAGGAAAAAATCAGTTTAGAACGAGACCAACTGTTTACAAGTTTTTGCTCGTGACTGTACGTACTTACTCATGCTGGTGACTTTACATTGTAGCATCGTTAATATCTTATTGCTATATAAGCTATCTAAGATAACCGTGATGATTTTATATTGTAGTATTATTATTTTTGAAGTATCGTCATTGTGACGTGTTTAATCGGCAGATGTTGATGGCAACGGCGTTTGGGACGCGGACGAGGTAAAGGCTTTGTTCATCAAGGAGTTAGACAAATTGTATGGACCAGGCGGTCCCAACAAGGACCTGCATGAAAGGGCTGAAGAAATGGAGAGGATGCGCGAACACGTATTCCAAGAGAACGACAAAAACCGTGACGGTTTGATCGACTTCAACGAATTTATGACAGAGACTCAGAAGGCAGAGTTCAATCAAGACGAAGGTATATGAATCGTTTTTGAACTATCTAATTACTGCTTCACTCAACTCACTTGGCAATGCATAGTTTATAAATAAGAAATGTCGGCTAAGACGGTATTTAACTTTGACTGGGCGAAAACGCAGACATAAAGTAGTTTAATTACGGTTTTACATAATCACTTACAAAGAAAAAGAATTAAATTTATAAATGTATTTAATAATCGTTTATAATTCCTTAGTAAAATATAAATGTTCCAGTTTATTGCCGTAGGTAATCATAGACGCAATTAAACTACTTCATGTAATGGGTTAATGAGTAACTTCTTTGATATATTGCTAATGGCTGAATTTCAATAGTCAGCTAAATTTTATCTAAAATCTAAATACGACATACTTATACAAAATACAAATACAAAAACTGTCAAAGCACTATATTTATTCCTCCATTTAGAGTTATCTGACCATTGAGAAATAGGCTCTAAGAACAATTCAGGAATATAGTTTGTATTTGAATACAAAAAAAAAACAGTGTCATTAACAAAGAATATGTTGGTCTGTTTAAACTTCAAACCATTACTTCAAATATGTCAATATACTTGATGTTGTATTGTTGAACAATATTTTAACGTTTTTTACAGGATGGAAAACACTTGAAGAAAATCAAATTTACACTCAAGCTGAATATGACCAATACGAGAGGAGAAGGCTTGAGGAGATGAGATATCTCCAGCAGCGTGGCTTGGTAAGACTCTCTTATCCTTTCGTCATCATCCACAGTCCGACTTTACTCACAGCTAGAGATGAACTATCTTAGCTTGTGCTAAACTCCTCTGCGTGCCATTCTCATCTACATTCTACTACGTATCTATTTATGTATTTGTGTATGTATATCGGCTGTCTGCCACCCGTAGTACAGGGTCTACCTATTTTGGGGTCAGATGGCCGTATGTGTGATGTCCCTATACATATTATATTATTTTTCGCAGTGTCGTCTGCCTATTTCCATTATCATTATTTTCCACATATTATAATGAAACGCAACATCTTTGCCACAACCTTTCTCCAATAACTTTGTTCGTTTGATTATTGTTAGCCTCCTTCAACTGCCTCCATAGAATTCTGTTCTTAGAGCTCTTACACACCGCGTTTTTTAAACGCGCCGTCGACTCACGTTCTAGGAATGCGCTTTGTCAACCTATTGCACGCCAGGGTCTTTTTACGTTACGCCGCCAAGCCTAGTCAAATTCATTAACAGTTAGTATGCCATTGCCATTAACAGTCAGTATTATTCTCATACAAAACAAAAATATTGTTATTAAAAAAGCAGAATTTTGACAATTTTGGTTGTTGGTGGCGTCTCAACCACGCGACTGTTTGCAAAACGGTCTGAAGTATTTAAATTGTCAATGTCGTTCAAAAGATTAATTTATCAAAGTAATAAAGATATACCTACTTAATAATAGTAATAACAGCAGTAGGACATAAGTAGAATGTTATTAAAAGCGCGTCGACGGCGCGTTTAAAAAAGGCGGTGTGTAGGAGCTTATTCAAAAGCCACCCGCTTTAGTTGCATATGCTATACAACAGTTAAACATGACATTCATGCATGGAGTTTGCCAACAACTTTACCTACTAATAACTATTTTGTGGCAAGTCTTTAAGTGTTTCTTTCTGTTGAAAAGAAAACATTTTGAAGACACCTTTGTGAATAAGTCAATCGTTTGGTTGTTTAAAACAATGTACAATACTACATGTTAAACAAATGAATATTCATTGAGGTCAACGAGTAATTGTATGCCTACAAGGTTATTAGTGAAAACCTTAAAAATCTTAATTATAACCGTGATTAGTACCAACTAGTATTAAATGCAATTAGCCAACATTAAATTGTCTAGTTATAATAGTTACTCATATTTTCATTGGTATTGTCAAATATGCTACTAAGGGCGGGTTGTTTCAAACAGTCGGTTAACGTTACATACGGACGGTTAAAAAGTTACTATGACTGATGATGTTTAACGTACGTTAAATATAACGGGTTGTTTCATGACATAAAAATCCGTCAGTTAAAGTTATTCAAAAAGAGATTCCATAATATTTTGATGTTTGAAAGTAGCTGTTTGACAACACAAAATTACGATGACTGGTCGGTTATGGTAATAGTAACTTTTTGACGTATGATTTTGTGAAACAACCCCCTTTGATTTGACGATAGTTAGCGCCATTTTTGACTATTACCGGTCAGTAATGGTTAGTTGAAGCAACCCGCCCTTATTAAGACATTCCTTATTCGTTAAGTATAGGGCTAATCTTCAATAATCTTTTTTAGGGTTCCGTACCTCAAAAGGAAAAAAACGGAATCCTTATAGGATGACTTTGTTGTTCGTGTCTGTCTGTCCGTCTGTGTATCAAGACCGTTTATCTCGGGACTGCGCGGAGGTATCGAGTTAAAATTAAAACCAAATACTCCAGTCTACAGTCCCTTGTAGCTATGAAACTAACTTCTAAGTTAACGTGAAACGTTATACGGCCGTTTATGCTGCAAAAACCGTATATTTCGACTTTCTCAAGGGAATAAAAATTTGTAGGGTACTTTCAGTTGACCTAGAACTATGAAATTTGAGAAGTAATATCTTCTTATACTACAAGTACAGGGAAAAGTCATAGGTGACCAAATCACGGAATTTGAACGGAACCCTCTGTGTGCGAGCCTGACTCGCACTTGACCGGTTACTTTTATTTTATTTTCATTTCATAGATACCGGTGTATTGTTAACATGACAATTTGGCCTTTCTCTTTTGATTAGCAAAAGAACCCTGCTGGCAAGACTTGTATATATTATAATGAAAGAGTTTTGTATTTTAAAATTAATTAATGTGTTTCTCTTTAGGTTGATGCTCATGGCCAGCCCCTCCCTGGTGCCCAGCATCAAATTCATCAAGCACTGCAGCAATACCGTACTTATCAACAGCAAATGCATCACCAGCAACAACAATACCACGGCCAACAACAATACTACCCACCTGGTCAAGCCCCGCAAGGTCAAGTGCCTCAAGGTCAGGTTCCACCTTACCAGCAGCCGCCACAGCAATATCAGCAGGGACAATATCAAGGCCAATACCCTCCAGGCCAATTCCAACAGCAACCTCCGCAAGGTCAATATCAGCAGCCTCCTCAAGGGCAATATCAGCAGCCACCTCAAGGGCAATATCAGCAGCCGCCTCAAGGTCAATATCAGCAACCTCCGCAAGGTCAATTCCAAGGTCAACAACCCCCTCAAGGTCAATACCAAGGACAGCAAGCACAGAATCAAGGACAGCCGCCTCAAACTCAAGGGCAGCCACAAGGGCAAGCGCCTCCACAGGTTAATGTAAATCAGGGTCAAGCTCCGCCGCAAGTGCAACAAGCTCAGCCTACGCAGGGATCGGCTCAGCCAGCCCAAGGACAAGCTCCGCAAGCCCAAGGACAAGCTCCGCAGGCCCCAGCACAGGCTCCGCAGGTGCCAGGACAGGCTCCACAGGGCTCGGCACAGGCTGCACAACATCAAAACCAAGCACAAGTTCCACCAGTTTAGGCACTATACATAGGATTAAATCGTTAGATAATAAAACAATAAATATTCGACGTGATGTATTTTTTTTACATGGGTTTATCTGAATGGATATCGACTCTTATATTTTTTTTACATATTTCATTACAGAGTGCCAAATTCGTCTCACGCTTTTTATTTGTAGGTTTTTTCACAAAATGTTAGTTTTTTTATAATTTATTGCTATTCTGAAGTATGCAGAATTATGTAAATGATAATTTAAAAAATAAATAATTGTAAATTAGAAAATTAATAGCTGTTAAATAAAACGATAGCAAGCCACCGTTAATGTTCTTTTTCATTATACCCTATAACGTGCGGTTATTGATTGGTTGACTGATAACAACCAAAGGAGGACTATGTCAAATTAATTATTGCATCAATTCGAGCGATTGTTGTTGCACGAACCCATGTCAACCAATCAAGATTAAACAACACATCGTCCACTGATAACATTTGGTTTCCTCGAGAATGTCTAATACTCTATGTACCTACGTAAGTAACATAAAATATTAGATAAGTGCCAAAGGTTTTTAGGGAATCTTGATACTAGGTATCCCAAGGTACAATTTGTCAACATGGTCGCATGTGTTGAACGCAGGCCGCTACCTACTAGTTTCATGAATATGGATTGAGGGCCCCATTTTTTGAACCCGTGCGAAACGAAATAAGACTTATAGGGAAATTGGATGCTGATAAGCAATAGTGTGTCAACTCACAAAAAGTAACATTTGTTTATTTTGATGTATGTATGTATGTATGTAGAATAGGTACATCAAAATATCCAAATGTTACTTTTTGTGGGTTGACACACTATTGCTTATCAGCATCCAATTATGACCTTAGCTGAAATTAAAGCGTCTAATACGTAGGTACTTATAGGTACCATAAGATGATTTATTTTTATTAATTAACAATGGACCGACTTTATGATGATTATGATGTCTATAATATAGGTATTAGGTAGGTAGGCCTACTGAGTTGACCTAAGATTGCTCTCAAAATAATAATAGGTACCTAGGTGTAAGAAGTATCGGTTCAAGTAATAAGTATACTATACCTACCTGTACGCAAAATACGCGCTGAGACGTGGAGTTGCGGACACAAGACTGTCATACTTCTACTACCTACTACTTACTACTACTATAGGTACCTACATGCACCTACCTATTAAATTTAAAAAACGTAATCTCATTTACTGTCACTACTGAACTACCTACACCCTAAGCACGACAATTTAACTGAATTAAAAAAAAGGAGGAGGTTGTCACAGGTTGTCGTGATAGTACTAATACTTATACCTACTGTGTTGTCGTTTACAATGTACCTAGTAAGTATTTTTTGTTTATTCCAATAATTTCCATTATTTTTTTTTGAATAGGTAGCAGATAGCAGTGTTTACCTACCTCAAAATTGGTCCCATATTTTCAAGAACAGTGAAGTCTCAATTAGGATTACTCAATTTGTTACCGAAGTGTTACTGTTTCTAAATTGGATGATAAGAAGAAGGTACGGTCATCAAAACAGATACATATCGTCGGGAATAGTTGAAGTTCACTTAGAAACTAGAGCGTCGCCAGAACCTGCTAGCTGACGGCCTAGGGGGGGGGGGGGGCATGTTGATAAATGGTGGATAGGAAACGTGTATATTTTAATTACTCTTAAAGGCACATGAAGCTTTTGGAATCTCTTGGGGGGGGGGGGGGGGGGGAAGGTAGGGCAGTTGCCCCCCTAACTTCAGTAAACTTTAACTATTCCCGACAACATGGATACTTATCTCTTTTAGTGACTGTACCTGTACTTAGGCACTAAAAAGCGAAAAAATAATACGTTTTTCAAAAAAGACCTTCAAAAGTTAAGTTAATTTCCGATTTCGGTCGGTGGCAATACAAAACGTCAAACAGAAACAAAGCCTCCGACTTGCAAAATAAAGTTATTTTTTACTTTTTAGCACTTGAAGGTGGTTGTATTTTTTGTAAAAAAGGTCTTTATTTGAAGTATCAATTCAAATCATATCTACCTCATGTCATACATATTATAGAAACCTAAATATCCCTTTATCACTTTTTAGTTTTCGAAGGAGGTTGTTTTTTGTAAAAACATTTTTATTTTGCGCTTTTTAGTAACCTACTACCTATCATCCAAATCCTAGGTAACTAACCAGCAATTATCTTTGGCCTTCAGTACAATGAACAAATCACACGTATACTGTTCGTTTTCAGGAGTTCCATTGCCTCTCTCATCTCCGAAGGTCTAGGTACCTACATCAAAGGGCCTAGTGTGAATTTTTATTTGAACTCGATCGCGTTAACGTAAACTCCAATTTGTATTGAAACTGGAACAGCGTAGTCTAGTGGCTACAATAGTAATCGCAATTATTCCATACAAATCAACGGCTTATGTTTAACGAACCTCCAGATCTACTAAATTATCACAAATAATAGTAAATAAAATAAAACCAAAAATAGTAAATGGTCACCAAAATGGTGTTTCCAGTATTGTAGAAATGTATGAGTTTGACTGTAAAAAGCGATTTGATTCTGGCGTTCAGGGGGTCACAGTTCTAACCTAACCATGTCGAATCCGCCCCAGGGGGGTCAAAAAGATTTTGGTTTTTTGCACACTAAGATTTGGTGACCATTTAGAACATTTGATATAATTTAGTTTATTTTTTTGGTAAGGGAACTTAAGATCCTAAAGTATTTTTTGGTAATCATTATATTTATACCCCAAATCAACATACGCGATAGTTTACGCTAACGCGATCGAGTTCAAGTAAAAACTCACACTAGACTCTCAGATCCCTTAGGCTGAGGCTACATTACGTCGCGACGCGACCTGCGACACATGAGCGATTAAAACAAAAAAATGTATGCTCAGGTATATGGCTACACCGTTCATCAAATATTACTAGCGTTCTTTGATTTCTTTATGCGATGAGAACAACATTACTGCAATCACGGCATCGGCTACATCAACATATCAACGAAATTGAAGCGAATTTCTTACAAAATTTCTCACTTGCACTACTAGTTCAATAGTGCTACTAAATATGCGTGTGGCTACATTATGCGTAAAGTAAACCGCGATGGATGATTTGATCGCATTCTAAGAAAACTACCCATTTAAATTGAGTTATTGTTATTAAGTAAAGCGGCTACATTTGTACTTCAGAACGTAAAAAACAAATGCTCGTCAGTTATATTAAGTGGCTACATTATTTGAGCGAATTTAAATGAATAAGCGATTTATTTTGCGAGAAATTCAAAGTTACAGTTTTAATAGGTCCCCTGTCAAATGGCTACATAATCACGCTACGGGCATCGGACTGGGTGCGGGAGATCGGCGGTCGCTCATGATGCTGCGACACATTCAAACCAGTTTGTTTTGATCGCTCTTCTAAAGAGGTTTATTTACGATGGACGTTGAGTTGTTTGTATCCGAAATACAAGCACGTCCTGCATTATGGATGGCTAAAATAGAGCAAGCAAAAATACACCTAAGTAGTTATAAAACGTTTATGGGCGGAAATAAAGGAGAAATTCCCAAAATGTACCTACTATGTATTTACCCCACTTTTTCAAAAATAGTTTAGGTAGGTACTTGAGGTAAGAGCTTTCAAGCAAAAATACAAAGTTTGGTTTTGACAAAGCCATTGAAAAAAAATACACGTTTAGGTACACAAAGCTACAGCAACCTATCAGTATCGTCTGTGTGAATGCCGCGAACCAAACGACGCGACGCGCGCGGCGCGCGTCGCATGATGTGTCGACTGTTTGTGCACTCTATGTAGCCACCTTGAGTCCTTAACACGAAGTCGCCGCGATTAAGATCATTAAAATGTGATAAACTAGCGATGGCGCATCGAAATCGCTGTTTTTCTCTTTTAATAGTGTAGCCGCATGAATCGCTCTTGCTAATTCGTTGTGTAGCATGTGTACCTACCTACCTACTGTAGCAAAGTCAAAGTCAAAGCATTTATTTCAATTATCATTAGAATATATTATTTCAGTTATAAAATCAGTAGCAGAAGAAATATCTACGCACCTAAGCCATATAATAAACCTTTGCATTGAGACTGGTGTTTTCCCTGATGCACTTAAAATTTCTATTGTTAAACCGTTACTTAAAAAGGAAAATAAAGAGTTAATGAAATTCTATAGACCCATTTCTTTAATTAGTATAATTTCAAAAATATTTGAAAAGTATTTATATACACAATTATATACTTATCTCGAAAAAGAAAATATACTTGCTCATGAACAGAAAGGATTCAGGAAGGGTAAAACGATAAACTTGGCAATATATGACTTTTTACATAATGTCATGCCAAAAGTAGATGCAAATATACCTGTATGTACAATATTCTGCGACATGACACAGGCATTTGACCATGTCAGTCACGACATTCTTATCGAGAAATTAGAAGCATACGGCATCAGAGGTAATGTCTCAAGCCTTATTCAATCTTACCTAAACAACAGAAGACAATTCACAGAAATTTCGGCAGTAAATAAAAACAATAAACAGGAAATAATCTACAAATCAAAGGAACGCGTTGTTAAATTTGGCGTACCGCAAGGCACTGTCGTAGGCCCTCTATTTTTTATACTGTACGTTAATGACCTACCCAAAAGTATCAACTACCCGGTTACGCTTTTTGCCGATGACAGTACTATAACAATAGCTTGTAAAAATGACACATATGAATCTGACATTAACAATTCTATAGAATCAATGATAAAATGGCTTGAAAACAATAATCTTAAGATAAATCTTGGAAAAACTAATATAATGCATTTTTCCCAAAGATCAGCCATTCCAAATGTTAATGTACATTATTGTAATAACAACATAGACAAAGTTGACACAACCAAATTTCTTGGATTAACAATTGACAGCAAACTAAATTGGAAAGCACACACGGAAGCCTTAAGCAAAAAAATTAGTAACTCCACTTATGCGCTATATAAACTAGCTCCAATGTTAAATATTGATGCGCTATTAACAGCTTATCACGGTTTAGTGTCCTCTAACCTAAGATACGGAATAATTTTTTGGGGGAATTCAACAAATAAGGATCTCATCTTTAAAACCCAAAAAAGATGCATTAGAACTATGTTCAGACTAAAAGTCACTGACAGCTGCAAACCATTCTTTAAAAAGTATAATATATTAACCCTCCCGTCAATGTACATTTTAGAGACCATTATGTTTGTCAAATTGAACCCACACCTATTTCCCTTAGAATCGGATAAAGTAACACGAAATAGACGTGATAATAGCAAGCTCTGTATTCCTAGATACAGAACAGCTCTATTAAGTAAATGTATATTCCGCATGGCACCTACTCTTTATAATAAGTTGCCAAAATATTGGAGAGAAGAATATACTACAGAAAAATTAAGAAATATTTAAAAAAAGGTTCTTTTAGAGAAAGTTTATTACAGTATTGACGAATTTCTAACTGATAAATTAACCTGCCTGACTGTGTGACATGCAAATTGTATTCTTATTATCTATTTTGACATTCAATTATACAACAGAAAAATTAAGAAACATTTTAAAAAAGGTTCTTTTAGAGAAAGTTTATTATAGTATTGACGAATTTCTGACTGTGTGACATGCAAATTTTATTCTTATTATCTACTTTGACATTAAATTACTGATTGTTTTATAATATATTGTTTAATTGTATATTATGATTTTATATTAAGTATGTTTTATTTGGATTGTCAATCGCTTTGCATGACTAATTTAATTAATATTAAGCTATTTTATAAGCTTACTATTTGTACGCCGTCAAGGCAAAACATGACAGTAACATAATGTAATTAAATGTAACATCTTGCATGGCATGTGTGTGTATACTCATGTTTTGGACAAATAAAGTATTATTATTATTATTATTAATTAAACCATTTACAGGCACTCCTGAATTGTCAAGGAGTCGGTCAGTTAGTCAGAGAGTTGAAGCTAGTTGCTCGTTCCAAAACGTAGGTAGGTCTCTATGGAGAAGAACGAGCAAGAAACTCCACGGACACTCTTTTAAATCAAGTTTTTTACAAAGTCTGGTTACATGATTCTTGTTGCTTCTATATGTGAAAACTAATGAAGGCAATCCAACAATACAAAACACAAAAAATAAGCAAGATAAAGTCCATGGCAGATAAGAGCTGACCAATCTCTACTGACAGGGCCCGTTCACGAACATGACGCGTGAATCAGCACCATTCAGCTCAACCATTTTGAAGGGAGCCGAATGATCCAACACACGCGCCACCATCAGCGAGACACTTGAGCGAGCATGACAATACTTCCAACCGCCATGTTAATTTTTGTCAAACATGATAGGTATTAATATACTTAGTAAATGGCTCCATGGTATTCACATTTACTAAATTTAAATAATGCTGCTAAATTATACAAAACTAAGGTTTCCAATGTATATTATTGTATCATATGAAGTTTAATAAGTAAATAATTTAAAAATATCTATGTATAATAATAACGATACTCGTTACTCATGTCAATAGAAAAAGAGGTAGGAAACATCCTTTTCCTCCAATTTAGAAATTCCCTAAACTGGCTGTGGAGCAGGACCAGCATTCAGCCAAGCATTTTTATCATTGATGTAATCATCTAACTTATAATATGCTTGTCTACATAGTGTGCGTTGAATACATGTTTTAAATTGTTTTTCATTCAATTGTAAAATATCAAGTGGTATTTTATTATAGCATTTTACACAGTACCCCATAAAAGACGTATGTACTTTTGACAATCTGAAGCTTGGCTGATCTAATTTGTTCCTATTTCTAGTATAAACATTATGTCTGCCACCTATTTTTTTAAAAAGATGAAGATTTTTTTGGAACATGCATAATGTTTTCATATATATATTGACAAGGTATCGTCTGTTTAAACAATTCTCTTAGAGATTCGCGTTTGCGGATATTATAGATTGCTCTGACAGCCCGCTTTTGCAGAATAAAAATAGAACCCATATCTGCAGCCCGTCCCCATAGCAAAATACCGTAAGACATGATACTATGAAAATAGCTAAAATATACTAGCCTAGCGGTATCCACGTCTGTCAAATGCCGGATCTTTCTGACAGCGTAAGCGGCTGAACTTAACCGCCCTGCAAGAGATGTTAAGTGAGGACCCCACTGTAGCTTGGAATCAAGCGTAATCCCTAGGAAAACAGTCCTTTCGACGAATTCAAGTGTGTCCTTATTCAATATAACGTTACATTCATTACTCTTAACATTCGGCAAAGCGAATCTTATGCATTTAGTTTTCTTCTCATTTAATACTAAATTATTTACAGTAAACCAATTATGAATCTTAAGCATGGTGTCATTTACGTCGTCAAGGAGCTGTGCCCGTCTATTTACTTTAAAAATCAATGAAGTATCATCAGCAAATAACACCATTTGTGGTTGATTTTTCAGTAAATGAAGTAAATCGTTTATATAAACTAAAAAGAGGAACGGACCCAATATTGAGCCCTGCGGTACCCCCATTTTTACTTTTAAGCCCGATGAATTTACACCATTTATTTGAACTTGCTGCAGTCTATCACTCAAATATGATTTTACTAAGCTAAGCGCTTGTTTACCCAGTCCGTAATGCTCAAGCTTTAAGAGCAGTGTTTCGTGATTTACACAATCAAAGTAAAAGTAGTTTATCTCGATTCGCTCTTCCAGTAGCATCGCAAATCGCTGCCTACTGTAGCCTCAGCCTTACGTACCCCATCCATTAGAATTTGACATGTTTTCCCTTTGACACCACACCTGTAGCTCGTATCAATAAGCCAGTCACACTTCACGTATTTAGTCCACATCTTGAAAACTTAATTGAACCTATTTTGATAATATGGCACTGTTCCCTAAAATTTTTAAAGCGGGTTAATAAAAAATCTGGCCAAGTGCGAGCCGGACTCGCGCACGAAGTGTTCCGTACCATTATATATACAACATTAAAAATCGAGCAAATAAAACGGCAAAAAAACACGTTTGTTGTATGGGAACCCTTAAACATTTGTTTTTTTCTGTGTTTAGTATTTGTTGTTATAGCGGCAACAGAAATACATCATCTGTGAAAATTTCACGGTTCATGAAATACAACCCTAAAAATGGTGATATTATAAATAGTTCACTAAGCGTTCCGCTCTATGTCCCGCGACCGCTCGTCACTTAGCTGGTAGCCTGCCCTTTAAATTAAGTACTATAGATACTCTTTGGGGTAGTCTAACGACGGCCAGGGATGAGTAGAAGGGACGAGGGGTTGCGCGCGACGGCCCCACCCGATGCTGCGCAGCTTTTCAAATATTATTGATCGCTTTATTCCCCACGTTCCCTCTCAGTAGCTAGACGTATCCCGAGTTCCGTAAATAAAGTGAAATAACTGAAAATAAAATGGCAAAGAAGATCGGTCCAGAGGAAAACTTTTGGTCGCCCTACCAGCAAGACGTAATGAAGATGGTGCAACGTCATCCCATTACGTACATAAGAGACTTCATGATGACTCCGACCCAGTACAAGGCCGCCCTGACCACAGCTTGGGATAGGATTTCACGTGATATTCACAAGCCGCGTAAGTATCTCCTTCGTTATATGGTTTAGGTACCTACTTCTTAAATATATCATTTTAAAAGAACTGTTTTTATTCTGAATTCCGCGAAATCAATTAGTACCTATATATTGCCGGCTTGCGTTACCTTTGGGTATAGATAGGTATCTAGTTACTACCTGGCGATCACACCATGAAACTATTGAACGATATATGTATTGTTAGACTGAGCGTGCTAAGTGTAGGGGCTGATCGACATCTTATTTTGACTTTAAATAGGGAATATACCTAAGCATAATTATTATTATGTATACTCCTTTTTTCAGAGAAGGCATGTAAGCAGGAGTGGATTAGCATCAAATTCAGATATGCGAAGGTAAACAACCTGATACATAACGGGAAAGTAACTGAGGAAATTATCAAGATGCATCCAAAAACGAGCAAATACTTGGATGGATCACTCAATTTTATGGATGCGTACATTGATGAAATTGACGATGAGGAGATACCTTTAGTCATTCATAAGCGTTTCAACAAGATGTTTGGTGTTACTAACAAGCAAGTAGTAACCAAGGAGATGGTGCAAGCATTGCTGAAGAAGAGGGCTCAAGAGGAAGAGCCAAACGATGAAATGGGCAAAATACATGTACAGAATTTAATGAACATAGTTGAAGATGCTGTGGAGCGTTCTCTACGCGAGATGTCTAATAATGAAGATCCCGAGCAAAGGACTGCCGGCTAATTTCATTCATAATCCCATCATAACAGTAACAAGTGGCCTACAAGGGCAAATTACTATTCATTAATCACTTATCTATTGTCATATCTTATTATCTATGTGGTCATATCAATACACAATATTCGATAAAGTTGACGAGAACGTCTTTTGGAGAGACAGTTTGGGACTGGATAACAACCTTGAGGATATTGTAGTGGAGGACGCCATGGACTGGTAGTAGTGTGAACATGATGGTGCAGAAAGCACAGACTGGAGCAGGACGGGGGTACCACCTGAGTAGCGGAACGACGAATACTAAGCAGGAAAAAAAGTGGACTGATTATAGGAAGCCAAATTTGGATTTTTTAATGATAGTGTATTGTAGTTCTACTATTCAAAGTACACAATTTATGGTAAATGTATCTGTACCAAAAATATAGTAGTACTTTGGAAATTAAATGTAACCTTTTCTCTTATGAATAAATAAGATGTGTTTTAATTACCACGACGCTTTGCCTTTGCTAGCAACTCCGAATTAGATATACTATGTATACGTAGGTATCCAATTCGGAGTGATAATGAATAATGATGGAGGCACTGATTTAATTACCGAAGAGAAAGAATACGCTTTTTTGCCTTACGCGCGCACACACTGTTGACTGACACCTTATCATGTCCTGCACATTACCTTCCTTTCAAATGATTAGACGCAGACTCGGATATCTATGACGCAGACCTATGTAAGGTTCCTAAGACTGATTTTAAATATACATTTAATGATACGTGAAAAGAGTGGCGCTGAATAAAAAAGGTATAGGTGTTTCAATTGAGCTGGTTTTGACCAATTCCATTGAACCATCTACCTAGTTTTTGACTGCATGTCTGTCTGATTTGTTCCTTCTTACATACCAGGTATATTATATCAAATTTTCTGTTTTTGAAGCAGATATCAAAAATTATTTCTATTGCGATATTTGGGTTACCTACCATTTTTTTATATAACTGAACCTGCCTATGCAGAGCTGTGAAGCGACAGCTTTTACATTAGAAACACTTGTTTCTAAACACGTGATTAGAAACAAGTGTTGGACCGTATCTACCTATTCAACGCGTTCATTTCTTTTGCGAATATTGGTTTTGCAAACATTGCGAACAGAAACTACTCTCTCCCTTTATTTAATTTTCAGTAATTTACTAGACCATTCCTTTTATGTTTCCCAAGTGATTTTACTCTATTTTCAGGTGATTTTAATTCGATGTGGAAGGTACAAATATACTTTGTCTAAATATAATTTTCCACTTATCAATGTTCTAAGTCTCAGCACGTTAGCTTGCCTGCGCGAAGGTGAAGGATACGTAAATTCGATTCAATTTTTTTTTGGAAATACCCAAGGAGATACTGTTTCACAAATAATGTTCATTTAAATTGAAGACTTTATCCATACTAAGGGTGATCCTGATCATAACAATAAATTGTTCATTACGTGTAAAATATACCATGGTAAATATACTACGGATGTAGACACCATTACCTAATGAACAATTAAACAACATGTCAAACCACCTCTAAAAAAATTTTTACGTTTAGCTCTGTTTTATTGATTTATTCTCAATTTACTGGAATATTACATTTTTAGCTGCTTTGAAATAAATAAATAAATAAAATTGTAGTCAACTAGAGTTGGAAAATAAGTGACGTCATTCAACATAAATAGGGAATCACGATTTGAAGTATAAAAAGTTTGTTAATTGATTGATGGTTTCTACATTCGATGATAGGGCTTGTACATAAAACTGCGATGCGATGTCGCATCGTAGATACACCAATGAGAGAGAGTGAGTTCGTAGCCCGACGTAACATACTCTGCAGATTTCTGCGATGCGAAAACGCATCGCTGTTTTGTGTACAAGCCCACACCTAGGTGTCTAGGCATACACCTAGTCGTACATCCAATTGGGTAGATGACACCACCATTAAATTGATTTATTTGCATAATTTATGGCTCAAATGATGCTAATTTTGCTATAATTTTGCCATGACATACTTCTATGTCATGGCAAAATTATAGCACGTTGGATAGAGTTGGTGAAGTTCAACTCTGTCCAACGTGCTATAATTTCTAACTCTATCGTAATAAAGTTATCAAAACGAAATAAAATCCGTGAGACCGTTTTAATAACTACAGGTCCATCTCTATTCTCCCAGCAGGCTCCAGGCTCTTGGAACGCTTCACCAACAGTCGATTTGTCAAGTACATCGAAACGAACAACCTTCTGTCAAACATCCAGTATGATTTCAGAGCAGGCATGTCAACTTGTGCTGCTGTCCACGAACTTCCAGATTATATTGTTACGAGTAACGATTCCAGGAAGAAAACTGTTGGCATATTTTTGGACTTGGCAATGGCCTTTGACACGGTCTCTGTGCCACTGCTTTTCAGTAAATTGGAAAAGTTAGCGTAAGGGGTAAACAACTAAAATTGTTTGAAGATGATAAACTGATGATGAGAAAATTGATAAACTGGTTAGCAGTTAGACTTACTTGTCACTTTCGTGTGCCACAGGGCAGTATTTTAGGACCCAGTCTCTTTCTTGTGTACTTAAAAGAACTCTGTGATCTTACCTCTATAGGTGGTAAAATAATTTCTTATGCAGATGACACTGTACTTCTGTTCTTAGCTGATACGTGGGAACAGGTCTTGAGGATGTTCAACGTGGCTTTGACATTGTGTGCCACTGGTTGAGAAGTAACATGCTGGCACATAATGCTAACAAAACACTACTATCGTTTTTAATGTGCAAGTCAAACTCACCTCCTACAGTGCTCTCTTTAATTGCACACAACTGCTGCAACAGTGGAATCTGCCAGTGTCCAACACTGGCCAAAACCCAGTCCATAAAATACCTCGGAATTTACTATAAATCTCTTTTGAGCCGCATATAAAATTAGTCATTGCTCGACTGAGAAAACTGATACCTATTTGTTTTCAAAAATCTGAGACATGTTACAAATCCCCACTTCCCGTCCGTATTTGTTCCCAATAAATGAGCTGTACCAAAATTATGAGGTTCTCTCTGTCCGTCAGTTATTCATACTGCATACTGTCTTGCCGCAACATACAAAAGAGAACTTTAAATAAACATCTTTACCATCCAGGCGACGAAAACCTATGGCCAGTATCGACATTCCATTTTTAAAACATTCGTTCGTTAATAGATATTTCTGCTTCTTAGGTCCGTACCTTTATGGCAGAGTTTATAAAACTGTCAGTATACATCATTTAAATAACAGAAATTGTAAGAATGAGGTGTTTAAGTAAGTACATTCATAAACTGACATATGACGAAACTGAAAACCTCTTAATTGTACCTCATTAAATTCACCCTCCTACACACACTCACTCCTCTACGTTCTACACAAAAGGGGGTCACCACTTTATTTTATTTTATTTATCTTAGTAGATGTAAAGATTAACATTAGATAGTATGTATAATTAAGAAAAATTGAAGTTACTAGCATTTAAATGTATATTATAAAAGGGAAGTGCGCTGTTGTCTGAGATACAGATATTCCATTAACTAGTTCTGACACAGAGGTATTATCGATTTTTTGATAATGTGTGCTCATTTAAAATAGTTTTTAATTTATACTGTATGCATCTTATTTAGAGTTGAATAAATTAATATTGTTATCACTTTTTATGAGCTGTCAAAACGCGATTCCCCTTTAGATTTTGTATAGCAATTTATACTTATGACGTCACTTCTAGGTATCTAACATTTGCCAACTCAATTGACAAACTATTTATTGATTTTAAAGCAACGAAAAATGAAATTTTACAGTAAATTAAAAAGTAATCAGGTTTTCAGGGTTAAAATCAGAGTGTTTTTTTGGAGAAGTTCTGTCTTGGAATTAAAATTTAATGGTGTCATCAACCCAATTCGAAGATCGATGCGTTTTACGACAGCAAACTTGGAGTACAATTCGGTTAAAAGCAGTTGTTATTCACAAAATTTATGGGGGATACGCTAGGCCAGTCAGCGAAATTATATTTTTTTTTATTTTTTTTTGCAATTTGCAGCTCAGCAGGTTAAATTATATTTTAAAAAATATTCGCGGGAGTAACAACTAAGCACTTACAGAATTATATTCATTAAAATCAAATCAATCAACTCTCCAGGTACTGGGTATACCGTAATCATTTGGATTATGAAAGAGTAACAGTCTCATCATTATCATCATCATCATTTCAGCCGAAAGACGGCCACAGCTGGACATAGGCCTCTCCCCCAAAGGGGGGGGGGGGGGGGGGGTTGGTTGCCATGATCGCCACGCTTGGCAGGCGGGTTGGCAATCTTAGTATGGTTGTTACAAAGACACAGAGAACGCTGCTGCCCATTCTCTGGTAAGTCCCTTAGTGCATCTTGCGACGACCACGGGAAGATATGGGATGGTCTTATTCTTTACGTCCGACACCATACGGACGACACATACAGCAGTCTCATATCTAACTGAATTGGGTAAACAAAATATGTACCTTCCGAAGACTCCGAAAAAAAATCGTTTTTGAGTTCCTGCAAGTTTCAATTCGCCACGATGTTAGTACCTTCATTTGCCGCCTGTTTTATATACTACTGAGCACACTGTACATGTAAACATACTTCTGATTTTGCTATTTAACAAGAGATGGCGTGTTTATCAGCATTATTATTTAGTCTTGTTTAAAATAGCGCCATCTGAAATAGTCACATTGGGTTGTTTCAGACTGTAACACACATGGATTGCTCCTTCCGCTATTGCATATAAGATGTCGTTGGTAATTACACAGTGAAAACAATGGAGTAAAGCTTAGTTCTCCCAAAAGGAGACAAACCGCAAATTCTCAAATTAATTATATACTTAGGTGAGGTCACAGTTATTCAATTCGCTAATTACCGTACCGTACTAATTTCCGTGCGTTCAAGCGATTTTGCCATACCTATTATTGGAATCAAATTTAATGTAACAGCTCACTTTTTAGGGCCCATTAATTATGTCAATTATAATCCGTGGTGCTTAGCTTAGTAACTGGGATTCTCCCAGTTGTAAACGCCCCTTTGTGCCTATTGGCCTAGTTCTGTTCTGTCTCCTGCTTGATTTGGAGGGAAGTGAAAAATATGTTTTTCTTACTCCTCCGCTGTTCTTTTCTGATTAATTTCGTTGCGGGATCCAAGACAGTTGAATCGTTTCTCTGGGACTCGTCGAGCTTCATTGCTCTGGCGCTTTTCTGGTGGTCGCCACTGTTGATTCTGGCTTACAAGAGTTACAGTTTAGCAACAGACGCGGCGGCGGACCTTATAAAGGGATGGCACGTGTCAAACGAACCATCCTTTGCGGATCACCGCCGCATATGTTTCCAAATACAGTACAAACCGACAGACCCTGTCCGATACCGCAACCCCCGTAAAACCGATATAACAAAATATTTAAATTTACTTACCAATGCACTAAGTGACATTCAAATGACAGACTCGACACTTAGTACAGAAAACATAGAAACAAACATACAACTTTTATCCAAAACCCTCTTAAAAAGTTACGAACTGTCATGTCCTACAGTAGTACCCAAAGTGTCGAACGAAAGTTCCTGGTGGGGGCCAGAACTCGAACGTCTACGGGAAAAACTTAGGACACTTTTTAATCGAGCGAAGAACACCAGAGCCGACGAGGACTGGGATAACTATAAGACTGCACAGAAACACTACAAAAAACGGATTAGATTCCGTAGTAGAGAAGGTTGGCGCACTTTCTGTAGCAGTATTAACTCAACGAACCAGGCCGCTAGAATAAAGAAAATTCTAGCCACGGGAGACCTCAAACTTTTGGGCACCCTTAAAAAGGCTGACGGCACCTACACGAGTACTGAAGACGAAACCAGTGCACTATTGCTTGAAACACACTTTCCCGGCTGTCAAATAACAGCAGAGTCAGAGTGGCGGGACGAGCACTATAGCACACCAACATCCCAGGAATGGGAAATTGCAAACGAGATAGTAACCGCAGACAAGGTGGCATGGGCCCTAAAAAGCTTTAAGCCGTTCAAATCTGCCGGGCTGGATGGAATATTCCCAGGATTACTACAATGGCCAATAAATCTGATAACAAAGTACCTGGTACCAATATACAGGGCATGCATTGCCTTCAAATACATACCTACAGCATGGAGGGAAGCGAAAGTAGTATTCTTACCAAAACCAGGTAAAGAGGACTATACTCACGCAAAATCCTTCAGACCCATCAGCCTAACGTCTTTCCTACTGAAAACGTTGGAAAGACTGGTAGACCGACACCTACGGGATGGAGCACTGAAAACAAAGCCATTACATCCCCAACAACACGCTTACACGAAAGGCAGATCAACTGAATCGGCTCTGCACTTGTTAGTACACAAGATAGAGTCAGCCATTACAAATAAATCATCAACACTAGCTGCCTTCATAGATATAGAAGGAGCTTTTGATGAAACCACGCACAACAGCATTATCCATGCCCTGCAAGGCTACAAAGTCGAACCAGTAATAACAAAATGGATTACTGAGTTGGTCAGCAAAAGGGCAGTTCAAATAGAAGTAAACAATACAACAAGAGCAAAAGTGATCAAGGGATGCCCACAAGGAGGCGTCCTATCACCACTTCTATGGAACATAACTACTATGTTCCATAGAAGTGGACAGCCTTCTAAAAAGACTAAACGAACAAGGCTACACTACTATTGGATATGCAGATGACCTAGCAATACTGATAAGCGGAAACGCTGAAAGCATCTTATGCGAAGTAATGCGATCTGCTTTACGTATTGTGGAACAATGGTGTGGCGACCATCAGTTGTCAGTAAATCCAAGAAAAACAGAACTCATTCTTTTCACCAACAAAAGGAAGTTACCAGAACTCAAGCTACCAAACTTATTCAATACCAAACTCTCCCTATCAACTCAAGTGAAATACCTGGGCGTCACACTTGATCATAAATTAAATTGGGCGAGTCATATCGAAAATAAAACAAAGAAGGCCTGTATAGCTTTTTATCAGTGCAAGAGACTAGTTGGTAAAAAATGGGGTCTCAACCCTAAAATAACACTGTGGCTATACACTTCAGTTATCAGGCCGTCTATAACATACGGATCCGTTGTGTGGTGGCCCAGAACACAACTGGCTACGGTGAAAACGAAACTCCAAAGCCTGCAACGCCTGGCTAGTGTGCTAGTGCGGCAACTGGATGCATGAGAACTACTCCATCAGTCGCTCTTGAGTACCTGCTGAACCTAAGACCTCTGCATCTCGTCATTAAAGAAGAGGCACAGGCAGCCGCACTAAGACTGAGAGCCAACGGACTGTGGAAGCTAAACATAGAAACACCACACTCAACTGTACTGAATGGAATCCTGAAGGAAATACCACTCCTTGAGGCGCCCACGGACAGAACATTGTGTCATCATGTTTTCGATCGAAGATACAATATCCAACTTACAGCAGAAATGGAAGATAACTCTGGTATCGATGAAGTTAGGATATACACAGATGGCTCCAAAACCACACAGGGTACTGGGGCAGGTGTCTTCTCGAACGACCTAAATATTAAAACCTCAACCACCCTAGATAAACTTAACACTATCTTTCAAGCAGAATGTATAGGTATAACCAAAGCAGCACAAGCGGTTGCAGCCAGAGATGTCAGAGGACATAATATTAAAATTGTCTCAGACAGTGCATCCGTACTTCAAGCTCTATAAAGCAACACTATAACCTCTGTCCTAATACTGGAGTGTCATAATACACTGCAGTCCATTGCAAACACAAACAGGGTGACTTTGCAATGGATTAAAGGACACAGTAACTCACTGGGTAATGATGCAGCCGATGAACTGGCCAAAAGGGGTTCAAGGACGGCGGTATACGGCCCGGAACCACTACTGCCTATACCCCTGGCACAAATCAGAGCATGGCTGCGCCTTACAACAGAAGCTAACCACCAAACAGAATGGAGAAACAGCGCAGGATGCAGGCAAACAAAGAATGCTGTTCCGGTAGCTTCGAAGAAGCTTGCCCGCAACCTCACAAGACTAAACAGGGACCAAATCCGTAAAGTACTAGGTACGATAACCGGACTCTGTCCCCTAAACAAACTTTTGTGCACCATAGGTGTGACAGATAGCCCTCTGTGCAGAGGCTGCATGGAGGCGGAAGAAACGCCACAGCACGTGCTCATGGAGTGCAGGAGCGTGGCGGATCAACGGGCACAGATTCTCCAGTCTCCAGTATCACTATCGGAAGTCTGCAGCAACCTGAAAAGGCTGCTCGGCTTATGGGAGGAACTAGGATGGCTGGAATAAAAGAAGAGACAGATTTCACGTACAATGGCCCAATCGAGTGGCTAAGTGCGGAAAAGGCCCCGACAAACTAACTAACAGGAGTTACAGTGGTTAGGGAATAGTGTGGCGGGCCAGTCGCTACATGTAAAACACTGGTATTCAACTGTATCCGGTTAGACTTGAAGGCGACCACATCATAGTTGGGAAAAGGCTAGGCAGATGATGATGACCACATAACCAGCAATAACTGGTGGTGGTACATGCAAACCTCATGCTTAGGATATAAATGAATTCGCGAAAAATGGGAAACATTTTGATGTGGGTTGGTTCGTTTGGTAGAACTAAAGCCAATTTAAAAAAAAAACAGTTAAATGCAAATCTGATTCGCGCGCTGATGGTCTTTGGGATTAAACACTTAGCTACATTTTTATTATTTTCTATGCCAGTTGGAACCACCGATGTTTTTATGTGATGTTAGGTATACACCTCTATCAAATTTAATTACTCACTTTACACTTCAAAACTATACAACCCTTCATTTCAAAAATAAATATTTCTTAAGACGTGATGCAAATTTCCTATAAGGAGATGAACAGCACAGGAAAATAATGCGAATATACCCGCGAAAAAACGCTAGTGAAGATTTCACAGCCGTTTATGTATTACTTTACTACATAGGCACATATTAAAAGTAAGTATCTACTTTAATTGCAAGACGTATGTGAATAAAAATTTGCAATAAACTGAAAATCGCAAAAGAACTTTCGCTTCAACGTACGTCGCGATAGTAAACTTTCGCGGTAACGTACAAACGCCAGCACATCAAGGCATACCAAACTGTCAAAAAATCATGGCAAAGAATCATGGCATTTGTATTAAAAAATAATAATCATTTAAGGGTTTAAAATATTTTCTAATGTGGAGAATACATTTCCAGGAGTAGATTGATATATATGCCATATTTTTAAACCTCACTATAACTAAAATATTTCGAAATGAAAATAACACTTTTTCGTTTTATCTCGTAACCCATTTTGTGTTTCCAAAAAAAAAGAAAGTGACAAGTGACATTAACAGATCCATCAAATTGGCAGACAAGTGATGTGAATCGTTGTTTACACAGGCGGAGTTGAAAAAGTACATTGATTGATTTGTGACATTATTTCCCATAAAACGATGCAATTTCAGTGTAAAAAACTGTCAGCCACCGTTTCTTTCTAAAATAATGAGATTTTCGTTAAACTATTCAATATTAACATCTATTTTTATTGCGGGGTTTTAAAAATAAGTATTTTAAATGCATGAAGATACTCTATATTATGTACCCAAGTGTATGGAATTAGAATTTCAACTTCTCCAAACATCTTTATTTTTTTGTACAAATCCTGACATGATTCGTTTCCCAATTGAATATGAACCTTATAATTTTGTAATAAAGTTAAGAATCTATAAAATAAATTTGTCAGATTGTTATAGCTTGGTGTGCTGGCCTCTGTAATGAACGCAACTATGATTAGGTAATGTCGGCTTTATTTATGTACTTGGCTTATAGTCGTAAAAAAACCTGTAGCAGCTGGCATGTACTGCACTGCGTGTTTTTCTTTTCGGAATGGCATCTCGCAGTTCAATCTAGGAGGCTGTCGGCTGCTTATCCGGACTTTCCTGTGGTGCTTTAAAGAAAACTTAATGCTTCATCGCCGAGGCCTCATCTTTATATGACGAGTGGTGATTAAGTTTATCCTGGATGAACAACTAATGAACAACTTGGGTACCACTTGTAAAATATGTATTTAATAAGAATTTATTCTAAGTACAGGAATATTTATAATCTAACCACGGCACTACCGTGATTGGTAGAATATTAGTATATTAGTTATTAGTAGGTAATCTGTCCTACGTGAAACCCCAAAATTGTAAATATAGGTACGTAGTTAGTGCCTTCTTATAATATAATCATTCAATTCGAATACTGCGTTTTTCTATAACGTCTGTCAATTGGTATGAATCGACTCGAACGGAATCATATTATGTTAGCGCGTTCGTGTTGGGGCCTCGGGAATTAATACCAAAGTGAGTCATGAGCAACGTGATTGTTACGACCATTTAGCCTAGACGTGCTAGGTAGATGTTGAAAAACATTGTAGTTATGCGTAGGTGCTACTGACAACTACATTCAAAAACAAAGGGTACATACCTACATACATACTTAATGTTGCCAATTGAAACTTCCGTAATACTAAAGAGGCTAGAACAAGATGATTCTAGAATTGTACTAATAAAACAGAGGCGTTGCTTGAAATTAACAGTAATAATAAATAAACAAGGAATTATTACAAATGGAAATTGGGATCCCCCGTCGTCAAAATTTTCCATAGTTGCCATTCAATTGCAGCAGTCTTGGTGACTTGTGTATCGATACGAGTGACCTTTGTCTTAGTATGTAAATCATATTTATCAACAAAAGGGTACAGTTGGAACGCTTTGCATAATGTTGAATTTAATTAAAACCAATTGTAAATGTATATATTTTACTTTCTGAAAGTGTATGATAGGATGACAGGCTTACCTATGCAAAGTGACAAAATGAAATTAAGAAACTTTGGCCTCCTTAAGTTTTACACTACCTACATCAAAATATTATACAAACACCTTGAAAAAACCTTGCCCTCACCTCCCAAGCCACCACTTTCCATGAGGTCGAGGTTAACTCGTCAGACGTTCTTGGTAAGCTAACCGGGTATCATCTCGCTAATTCATTCAAAACCCAATACGAGTCAAACCTAGTCTTGAATATTCTCGCAAACTTGAAATTGTTTGGGGCGGGGTGTCCATCAAGCACCGCAACTTTCCTAAATATGTAGCTCTAATGTTACGCACGCACACATTGATATATTTAATACATTTCATTTTATACATTTTTCTTAACTATTCTTGGTACTTGAATGTATTTCATTTTTACTAGTATTTAATTGATTGAGTCAAGTTCGTGTATTAAGTACTTACTTATAAATAGCATCAGTGATCAAGTATAATATTTCAAAATTAACAAACATCATCTGCCTAGCCTTTTCCCATCTATGTTGGAGTCGGCTTCCAGTCTAACCGGATGCAGCTGAATTCTAGTGTTTTACATGGAGCGACTGCCTATCGAACCTCCACAACCCAGTAACGTTATTGGGTAACACGATACCCCTTGGTAAGACTGGTTGTCAGACTTTCTGGCTTCTGACTACCCATAACGACTGCTAAAGATCTACAAATGACAGCCGGGACCAAAGGCTTTACGTGCTTTCCGAGGCACGGAGGGAACACGGTATGAAAGGGATGGTCACCCATCCACAAACTGACCGTGGCTAGCGTAGCTTAACCTTTGACCTATCGATCTGTATGGCTTTAACCTGGCCACGAGCTTTAAAATTAACAAAATCCAGGCGTAAATACAAAATAAGATCCTTACGGGAAAGAATGACCTGCATCTATTCACAGTAACGGCACGGTAGTAAAGTCACTAACTATATATATTTACAATTTTGGAGTTTACAACATACAAGTCTTAGATAGATTAATTAATATTCCAGTAAGTAGATAGTATAATAAATTCTTGTTAAATACGATGGTGTTGAATGAACAAACTGGTCACCCCTCGTCATATTAAGTCAAAGTCAAAATATATTTATTTCAATTAAACCATTTACCTACAGGCACTTTTGAACTGTCAAAGAGTCATTTAGACAGTAAGTTGATGCTGAATAATAATAATAATAATAATAATATTTTTAATGCAAAATTAGAAAAAATACGATGCATGTTACATTATTAAGATGATACAATTTTGTTATTTTTTTGGAAGTAATTACCCCGATGCTAGAAAAAGATAATTATAGGTTTATGAGCTTTTTGCCCTTCTTGCAGGCCTTAAGTTGGCTTTAGCCACAGGAAAGTCCGGTAAAGCAGCCGACAACCTCCTAGGTAGACCAGCGAGATACTACTTTGACAAAAAAACGTGTTGTCGGTTGTGTACCCACTTATCCAGGTCGCGGACCTCGATGCCAACTCAACAGTATCTTACAGCTTCGACTGTAGGTCTCCTCTAATTGGAGCGCATCGCGTGGCGTTATGCTGACTACTAAACGCCATATTTTACTGCAGACGAATTCGCGTGCTCCATAGAGAGCTGGGAAAAAGCATGCAAAGCTTTATGTCAACTTTGAATAAAACGTTGCCTCAAACCGACCCCAGTGCAAATGCTATAACTATTGGAATTTAAAATAAAAGTGCGCACAGTGGCAAGGTTTAGCTAAAAAGTCGCAATGGTCAACAACACACAACACCCACTGCACGATAATACTCTCGTACCAGCTGAAAATCTACAAACTAGTCATGATTTGCCTACGCTATAGCCTAGAAGCAGAACAGACTCAGGGCACAAGTTGGTCGTAGTAATGAATACTTGTACAGGTGGATATTGGACTCTTACGAGAGCAGGTAATTGCTTTGCATCCCGGTTTCGCATGCGGTTTTCAGCATTATTAAGCTTTAATTCTGCTATCCGGGCTAGTGGATTTAAGAATTTCCATACAAACTTAATTTAGTTTGTTTTTTTTTTAAAGTCAAGTCTTACTAGAATGTTTACCTCTAAAACTGTGTAGTATACCAATAGTTACCAACCTGCCGTACCCGCACTCTGCACGACGTTCCGCGAACCGATTCATACATCGCAGCGTAGTACAAAATTATCAGATTTTCCAGAAAAATATAAACTATATTTCGACGATAATAAAAAATGTTTGTTCACCACCTCTCTCCATGTGTTTCACTGTTTGACAGCTCGGCGAGAGACGCGTGTTTTGACACCACACACGCGCAGATCGCTGCTTTGGAAATTCAAAAAGCAGCCCCCGTCACCTTTTATCGTTTGTTCAGGTAAACTTTCCGTGCAGCAAACATTTTAAAAATATATTTCAAGCTATACCTGAACTTACAAAAGGTACTAAATATACAAAAATCGACCCTTTACCGTTACCCGTTACTATTCTGTTTACCCTAGGAGGGTTAGCAGAAGAGTAACTATGCCCGAGTAACTATGCGGGTTGCTGACATACTGACTGACTACTTTTCTACTGACTTAAATACCGGACGTCCAAAATATAGCAATCTCTGTCAAGGAGGGATTGCCCTCATTAAGAGTGATTGCTATATTTTATTTAGTCTTAAGGACACTATCCCCTTAAATGTTCGGATATCGCGCACCCGCCCGAAAAGACGCTAGTTCGCAGGACTCTAAAAGCTCGCCGAGGTCAATGGACAGAGCAGCACGGGTCATGCTACGCGTGCAGGACCCTCTCTTCCTAGCGTTAGACGCAGCGTTGGGGAATGGGAAGCCCCGAAAGCAGACACTCAGGCCAACTCTCCGACCAACCCAAAGACCAACGACGCACCGCTCACACACGAAAAGTCCAGCTCTAAAAAGTCGACTCTAACATCGGTGGAGAAAGCAGGGCCTTCACCGAAGCCTGAGCCCATAAGGGACCAAAATATAATAGTCGGCTTTAAAACAAAGGAGTTGGTAGTGGTGAGGGACATAATTTGAGGGTCTGAAAAATTGCTGATTGAGGAGGTGAAGAAAATAATCCCCTCATCATCAAACGAATGTGGTAGTCACACTAGACCTGCAACGCCAAAACACCCACCTACTTTGGAACTTGGCTGTGGAAGACCTGCGGCTGGGGATTAAATACCGTCGCAGGACGCCTTGTCCTTGACCCACACATGAGTCACATCATCATGCAAGTGACCCCGATATTTGGCAGAGGCTGACGGCGCAGAACAGAACAAAACAAAAAACACAAATTGGACTCAGTTTTATAAGAAACTGGGACAACACAGCACCGTAGCGCACGCATGCATCGTGGTGGCCAATGATTTCGCAGATAAGATTTTTTTTGCATTAAAGTAGTAAACATTGTAGTAAACACTAAGTAATGACGTAGATTGAGTATTATATGACACCAATATAAAAATGGTTTTATATACTGAGTTTAAAAACGTTAGAATTTAAATATAATAAATCGAAATACATTAATAAAAAAAATATATTATAAAAAAACAAAAAACCCGACTGCGTGATAAATTGTTAAACACAAAAGATAGAAATAAGTGAAAATTTAAATATTTTTTTGGTTTTGAATCATCGTGGTTGACAGTGTTCAGAAAGGCAGTCGGAGGCATAAGTTAAAGTTTAGACACTTTCAACGGATTTGAAACATATTGTACATTTTTGATGCCTCCGACTGCCTTTGTGAACACTGTCACAGATCATATAATACTAAAGTAGCAGTCAACCACGATGATTCAAAACCAAAAAAATATTTAAATTTTCACTTATTTCTATCTTTTCAGTTTAACAATTTTTCACGCAGTCGGGTTTTTTGTTATTTTTAATTTTTTTTTTATTTGTCGGTTTTTAGCATTTCTCATTCCAAATTACATTTAAACATATAAGTGATTTATATATTTGTAAGCTATTTATAAAACCCTTTATTTTGATACCCCACTCGATAGGTTTTGAGGAAAAATATTTTTTTTGAAAACAATGTCGCCAAAAATCGGTCAGTGTAATTTTTCAAATTTTGATGTACCCAGTGTCACTCACACAATTAAGACGAATGAAACGACACCTCTCAAGTCAAAATCCATTGAGCCGTTTGGGCTACAAAGCGTGCCAAAGAAATTTACATACATACATACATACACCCGAAAAACATAACCCTCCTTCTGGCGCAGTCGGGTAAAAAAGCCTTGAGCTTTCATTCTCATTCTGTTTTTCTACCATTTGGTCAAAGTAAATAAAATATATGAAATTGTATCGATTCGTTTTCAAAAAAATCTCAACCATTTTAAGCAAAGGATTTCTCTGAATGTGTACAGCGACCGCACTTTAAAAATAAAAGCATGGGAAGAAGTTTGTAATCAATAGGGAACATTACGCGAAACTCAGCGCAGAGGGCGCCACTAGCACATACCCACGAGCATAACCTCGTATTATGTTATTAATTATAATAGCTAGGCATTTTGTGAAAATATATCAAACATTGCAGTAACATCCCCTATTGAATAATGATTTTTTATCTATTCATAATTTTTGGTCATAAATAGAGTCCCTCATTTTGTTAGTGATAATACCGAAATGACCACACAATTATATGTTCAATGTGCTTGTTCAATTAACTGCAGAGGAAACGCCGCTTCAACGCGACGCTTGCCTCGCGTTTTCGCGGCGTCTGCGGCGCGCATACGTTCATCGAACGCTGGACAAAACGTTGCGCTAGCGCGGCGCCGACGTCTCACAACTTTGTAGTATACAGAAACGACAAAGAAATTGTGCAATGTGTGAGTTGTGGGTAGCGTTCAATTAACTGCAGAGGCAACACGTTGTCGCAGCGTCTGCGGTGCGGTTCATCAAACGCCTCAAGTGCATTAGAGATCAAAATGTACGGAACTGCTGCTTATTTTCATATTTCAGGGTTGGTCCCATAGTGAAAGTTATCCATGAATAATATTAAAAAATTTGGCAACGTATTTTGTTTGGACCTTATGTAACTGAACATGTAGAACATGATTTTGAGACTCTGTGACACAACCAGTTTGACCACAGCTTGTTTTGGGCTTGCATTCGACGAGTACCATCCATTGTGTTTGTTACATGAAGTCTTTTTTAGCACAATGACATCATCGAACTTGACGAGTCATAGAATATTGTAAAGTATTATACCTACAACAGTTAATACCCAGGTACGTTTTGAAGTAAGTATAAATCATTTTATAGACGACAGGTAGGTATGTTTAATTTGATAACGGGGAATGCCCGTTAACCTGTCGCAAGTCTACTACAGCTTGGAGTCCTGGGTTCAATTACTAGGTCGGGCAAACTGATTTTGTGTTTTCTCACCAGTAATTTAAGGCTGTCAACGTAAAATTACAAAACAGTATCTAAGATTATTCCTATTACTATTATTATAACTTAGTTAATTCACTTGATAATTATCACAATACGGTTTAAACTGCTACGTATAGGTAGGATTCTACCTACAAAACTATGATATGAATCCTACTATATTATTACAATTATGTACGTGAATGTTTGTGAGGATGGATGGATGAACGGATGAATGGTTCGATGTATGTTATTCTTTCACCATTAAATGCCTGAACGGAATTTGCTGAAATTTGGCACACATACAGATATTGATCTAGCTTAATATATGGGATTAATTTTTATCCCATTTTTGTGTTCACGAGGGATAGTTTAGAACATTAGCAGTAGCGTCGACAAGACAATTGGCGCTGTGACTTAGCGATCGGCGGCTGAGCGGCGTGTGTGTGTCGCGGGTTCGATTCACGGAACAAATATTTGTATGGCCCACAAATAGTTGTTTCGGGTGTATGTGACTTTATATATGTTTATAAACGCACCCCCGATCCAGGAGAAATTATAAGTGCGTGCAACATTTTTTTTAAAACATTAAGGAAAAAAACTAGCTAAGTGGTACCTATATTATAAACAATAAGTAAAACAATAAGGTAATAAGGAAAATGTGTAGGTATCTTGTTTATCTTTCCTCGAGCAAAAGAGGTTAAAACACAACAACAGATAAGATTCGGCGAAGCCTGATGCGGTCATCTTAATCTTTGACCTCCTAGCATCTCGCAAGCGCGCTGGTGCTCGACTCTCGAGGCTCATTCGCCACATTCGCTCCGTGGTGATCAGTCATTTAGCATAGTTATTTATTAGCCATGAATATTTTGATCGTATTAGCCGGTTTTCTGGCTATAGCGGGCGCCATTGGCCCTTCGACCAGCAAAGTCGTCTGCTACTACAACAGCAAGAGCTATGTCAGGGAATGTAAGTATTTTTTAACTTTTGCTCAGCGATTTTTGACGTTAATGACGTCGAAAAGCGAATTTTATTTGGTTCGTTCGACGGTTTCACAACTCTTCAAAGATTTTTTGATTGAATACCTATATAATGTTTTGTTGGAGAACAAAGTAGAAGTTTTATTTTATGTGCTTTCGCAATTTTTTTTTGCTATTTAATAATTTACTCGATATCAACCATTTAAACCTTAGGTAATTTAAATTTTTAGTCTAACGAAATGATTTGGTAGATATTTTATTTTTTCATTGACTTCAATCATCTATCGATTTTTGTCCCATGGATAATTACAAAGTACCTAAATCTAAGCTACAACATAACCTAATTAGGGTTCATTATCGTTTACAATGAAGAATAATCTACGATTAGTAGTTAACCGTAATACCACACTTCACAATAGTAACTAGTTAGATTTATATAACACTCGATAGGAGTAATAATATCGTTGAGATCCTAGATCTTAAAGTCACCAGCGTCATTCTAACATGGCTTAAGTCTCAATCGAATGTAAGTGAGTAAGGTACTTTTTATACCACATACCTGAAAAAGGGCCCCGCATTGAAGCTGGCAAGTACGCATACCCTTAACGACTTACTCCTCTTTCTACCTTAAAAATGATACTATATGTCTTGCGACACTAGGATCTTAGACCATACCTATGCAACATTTACGTGGTGCAAAAACCTTAAGGCCTTTTCATTCCTAACCAACACCTTAGATTATAAACTCGTGGATACTCAAATTTACAAATAAAACATCTTATAACGTAACTTTTAACGGAGCGACATCTCACTCTCGTATCGTACATTTTACGTAATTATTAATTACAATTAGGTATAATTATAGCCTATTATCGCGAATCTGTTTCTTCTGACTACGCCGGTTGCAAATAATTTATTTAAGGCCGATTTACACAGCCGAGCGCGGTAAATGTGGTTGGTGTGGGTAGGACAGGAGAAAAAATTACATTGTCAACTGCACCAGCGACTTCTTTTTGCGATTAGGAACGAGAAATAGAGAAAATGAGAAAGTTTTCGAGGTATTTTTCCTATTGGAATTTGTATAGAAAATATATAGATTTTTTTTAAGAATTGTACATTATTTGTAAAAAATCTAATATTGTTCACTAAAGTCAGTTATCGTTTCTTGGAAGCATAATTGAGAGTCGAACAATAACTTTGTTACCTCGAATGAGGTCATAATTCATTGGGATGACTAATTTGATGCAACGAAAACGTACAAGTTTGACAAAGGCCCTGACCTTGCTCCAGCAGGTTTTGAGGAAATTATACAGCTTAAAATTAAACATAGCTTTTCTGTGCGATTCGTCAAAGCATAATTCTTCTAGAATAGTATGGCCATGATAAAGGAAGCTAGGACAGCTCAATCTCCATCAAATTAGGGGGACTTACAGAAAGTATTTATTATATAGGTACTTAAAGGAATACAGACCTACCTACTGAAGTGACAATGTAAACCAGCCGTTTTGTTATCAACCTTTAACCTCAAAGATAAGGGTATAGTTAATGTAATAAGTTTACAATTATACCCTCTTGTTCTAAAGATTGTGTTTTTGGTTGATAAGTTAGTAATAATAAGTGGGTAGGTAGTAGTACAAACTTATTTGTCGTTGCCACACATGGATGGGGAAGTACCAATAGGCGGTACTATCCTATACGTCACTAATGCCCGGTTTCTGAGGTTTTCGGATAAACTTTCGATGAACGAGAATGAACCTCCATTCGACAAAGTTATCTATTTGAGTGATTTTCTTTCTTAACTGAGTGCTCGGAAACGCAATATCGATTTATCGAACCAATAGCACTATCGAATGAATACAATATATAGTCCAGTTAAATCACCTCAGAAACTGGGAATTAGGCACTGTTATGGCTTGAAATAAATTATAAGAGAATTTAAACCAGTACGAGAACTCTTTTTTAACCAAATTCAAAAAAGGAGGAGGTTCTGAATTCGACACTCACGCGTTACTTTTTACAGTGTAGTTAGTCGGATTTAGACGATTTTTTTTCGATTTCGAGTGTATAGGTACTTCAAAGTTCGCATATCATTTTAATGAAAATATTCACCTCTAAGGGTGAAAAATTAAGGGATGACTTGGTTTATTTGGTGTTACCGTTTCTTAGTTAATTTTCATGATAGGATAGAAGTACTTGGGCATTAAAAAGTCGGCGGCAAGTTTTGATCTTCAAATTAGAATAGATTAGAATTAGATCGTATGTTATTGAGGATATTGTTGAGGGATGGCTTTTCAGCGGATGAGATTTTCAGTTCCACTCAATATTAAAATTGATTCATATTACCTACAAATATTTCTAAATCTTTTTAAATGTTATAGCGTAGCAGCTACATTTAAATTCTAGAACATGACTGATTTCTGGGTATGCCAATGTATTGTAAACAAAGGCTACAAAGCAACGAAACTTACTCATGAAGACTTAAACGCTTCCGTGTTTCCATCTGTATTCAAGGCACAGCTACATGTGACCATGGACCATGAGCTACTGGTATGGTTATTTTTGTTCAGGTATAAGTAGAACAAACAATATGTTGACGATGAGTTAGAATTACCAAAGACAAAGAAAGAATTTAATCACAGCTTTTAACCAATGTCAAAATGTAAAGCTGATGTGGAGATTCATTAACTTCTACCTAATTTCTTCGAATTTTCAACCACTTAAGTAAAATGCAAAGTTTCGATCGTAGGTGGGTTCCCTCTTAATTATTTTAGTACAATATAAATAACTAGACATCGAATTTGGTACGTACCCAACGCATTACAGAATGTTACACACGTTTACAAGTCACCACAAGAAAAAAAAGACCTTCAGAAAAATAAATAGGTAGATACTTCTGGCACAGTAAAGATAGATATCTTTACCGTGCTTCTGGACAGGTAAGTAAGTACAAACATAATTGGTTACATTTTCAACCAGATTTGTATTCTTAATGTTCCCTCGTATGTAAAATAAGGATCGGCGGACAATAGTCCTCAGTAAAAAAGGGTTAGAGAGTTAGACATATTAAAAATCAGGGTTTAGTGTCGGAATTACCATTTAGTTTTGTTCAAAAAGGAAATGTAAATAAAGGTTACGCAAACGCAATAAACATTAGCCTGAAAGTGATTGTTTAATGTATGTGTTTTCGCAACTTACCCGCGGATTTTTTTGGGCAATAAAAACCCGCATTGTTGTAATGATACTAGCTTGTGCCCGGGACTTCGGCCGCGTAATTTCTTTTTGATTTACCTATAGTTTATATATTTAAATCACTCTGGGATAACGTAGGTAGCATTGGCGCCGCCAAAAAAGTTCAGGAAAGTGCACCCCTTATTTTTGGTGCATGTTCTAATTCCTTATGGACTTCCCCCAACGTGGGGGTGATGGAAGGGTATGCCGGACTCTTACCGGCTAAAACCAACGCGGTGTTTCACCTCTGCCTTGGCCCAGCGTGCGGGATTCGAATAAGCATTCACCGCTTCCAAAGGGCGTCTCCCACATCTGCATCGTCGCGGTGTCTCGCATTGTCTTAACACACATAAAAGCATTGCCGCTTATGCCGCTGTTCTCAGAAAATGTGTCAAAATTAGACAAATCCAGTTTATTAGCTATGGCTGAAGATGTATAGAACCTTTGCAGAGGTTTTTTCTTAAGTTAATTCAAACGATGACTTAAAATAATAAAAACTATTTTTTATCTGGGTATTTTCCTTCCTGACAGGGGGGTGCAAAAGCACCCCCTTCACCCTTGCACCCTATTGCCGGTGCCAATGGTCGGTAGTTACCTACTTAGCGAAAGAATTTTCAGAATCGAACCAATAGTTCCGGAGATTAGCGCGTTCAAACAAACAAACAAACAAACTCTTCAGCTTTTTATTATTATGAACCTAGTATTAGATTATAGTATAGATTACTTGAACCAAATGTATTGTTGTAAAAATCGACATTATCAATGTTTTCGTGATCCACTTGCGTTTCATTGTTGGTGTGGAAATGATGGTAGGTACAGACGCCAGGCACATAAAGCCATACTAAATTGTCTTTTCCGAATTCAATATGAACCTTATCCTTTTGTAATAAAGTTGATAATCTATCAAAGAAATTTGACAGAGTGTTGTAGGTTGATGTGCTGGCCTCTGTACCTTTGAATAATGAAGTAGAGATGTGGGAGTAAGCGTCACACAGTCCTTACCCACATCTGAATATTCTATTGTTTTAAACAGTGCATTAGAAACAGACGGTATGTTTAAAATTAGATTCCCCGTTTGACATGACTCCTCTGTCTAACGGTTTTTGTTATAATATAACATAGATAATAGCTTTGCCTTTTGTTAAATAAGTTTCTGCTGAATGTTATTTCTCTAACATAATAACATACAATAGCCATTCCAAGTATTCCAACAAATAGCCAGTTTAACAGAAGATATTTTTTCTCAATAACTGGAGGTTTCCACTGCATGAATACAGTGGCGGCCTAGGGGGTTAAGGCGCATCCATGTGCAAAACGCAGCGCTAGCCGTTTTTTGTTCAGTTTTTCGGACCTAAATACTCTATATCCAAAGGAAATATCAACATAAAAAATTGATTAAATTTCTACATAATCTTGACTCCAAAATGGTAGATCTGATTTTTGTTTACGAAGTATAATATTTAACTAATCTCCTCACAACGAAACCACAGAAATGAGAAATAATTATTGAAAACATTAATTATTAATTCGATTTTTTACTAACACTAATGGATAGGCAACTTATTAATGAACATATTGGTAGAATTATTTTTTTCAAAATCAAAAAATGAAATTTTATAAAGATTTAATTCTAAAATCTGAACGTATTCGTTACTGTATCTCTTGCGCGGCGAAGAGGGAACGAATGCTCAAGGTTATTTGCTCAGGGTACCTTAAGATTGTGCCTTAAATTAGGGCAAGCCAGACAGATTTTTTACTGTTAAGACAAAACCAACAAGTCGCTCTGTGCTCAGACCCAGATCTAAAAGCTATTAAAAATGTTAATATTTGCTTTTATTTAATATTTTGTTTTATTGATTAGCTCATATTATGATCTTATTAGGGCAAGCCCGGCTTTTCGGCTTGTATAAAAATTCCGCCAATGCATGAATAGTATGTATGATTTGTCTCCATTCGAGAGTAGGTCTATGTTTTGAAATATTGATCTTACCTATGCTGAAAAACAGATGGCATGGCATGATGTCAGTATCTATAAACCTATAAAAAATCAAATTAGGTGCAAGCTTTTAATTATAAGGTTGAAAATAAATTTGATTAGCACTGCCCACACTGTTTTTTTACGGAACATTGTCATACCTACATTTTACGTTATATTTTCCTGTGTATTGCTGAAGCAGGCATTTTGATGTAAGGTGATTCGCTATAGTTTATTATTTATTATGACTGGCTGAATTCTTAGAATGATATTATAGCGATAAAATGCATTACCTCGTTGCGTAAAACCGTTTATTAAATACAAGCTAACCGGGTCACAATGCAATTGGTTACACGTTAATAAGTAAGTATGTAGGTTTACTTACTTATCTAATATACTTAAGATTTTTTGCTGGAATAACAATCAAATTATTTTAGCAATGTTTTCTTCTAATAAGCTTTGTATGCAGGGCCGTCTTTAACCTATTGGGGGCCCTGGGCACTATAGGATAATGGGGCCCCTATGACCTAAACTCTAAACAGAGCACTATTTTGTTAGTATAGACAAAGAAAGTAGTTTAGTAAATTTCTAGATTTATTTGTATTTAATAAATCTACACTAATATTAAAGAGGAAAGATTTGTATTATTGTATGTTTTAAACGAATAAACTCAAAAACTTCTGGTCTGATTTTAAAAATCTTTTGACTATTTCGAAAATTCTTTTACCATTAGAATGCTACATTATCTCTGAGTAGCATAGGTTATATTTACACATTGAATAAATTAGGGTTCCTTGAAAATTTTCACGAGGACGAAGTCGCGGCCAAAGTGCTAGTAAATAAATAAAAGAATAAATAATATAATCTAAAAAGTAACTCTTTTAGCATACACAGGTTAGTGCTTAAAAATCTATGTTGATTGAAGGGGTGGGCAAAATCTTTAACCACTTCTTCACTTACATGGCCATTAGCGACAAACTGGTTAATTTATCTTGAAGCATTGACAGCACCATCAAAAAACTGACGTGAGTTTCTACGAGTTGTCTTGTTCTTTGAGATAGGTCTTTGTAGTCAGATTCTGGGTTTTTATTCCTTGGCGGACGATTCGAAGTAATCAAAGGATCATGGCAGGATTTGTACAAAAAAAATTAGGATGTTTAGAGAAGTTGAAATTATAATTATTATACTCTTACCTAAAGAGTAGCTTTAGACATTTACAATATTTTTAACATCCCGCAAAAAAAAGTGAATAGTTTAACGAAAAGCTCATTATTTCAGAAGAAACTGTGACTGACAGTAACGGTGACACTGACGGTCGCCGTTTCGCAGTTCTTACACTGAAATTGCATCATTTTATGGGAAATAATCTCACAAATAATGATTATTTTTTCCACACACTTGTCACATCACTTGTCTGCAAATTTGATAGATCCGTTAACGACGCTTGTCACTTTCTGTTTTTATAAACACAAAACGGGCATAGAAATGAAACGGCAAAGTGTTATTTTCATTTCAAAATATTTTAATTATGCGGTGGTTTAAAAATATAGTAAGTACATCAATCTACTTCTGGTAATGTATTTTTCACATTGGATAATATTTTAAACCTAATTTTTTTTTTTTATACAAATGAATGTATGGATCTCGCCATGATTCTTTATCCCTGACGTTAATAATAAAATCATCAAGTGAACTAAACAAATTAGTATAACGACTAGTGTTATAGTTCCTTGCTGAAGATAATTATTTACTTATTTGTCTATTCTTTCCAATATAGGTAGAGCTCCAAATTTCCTTTAAATATTATAAAAAATTCAAGGCTTCCCATTTTTCTAGACATATTAAGAGCGTCGTCTCTAGTTTGATCGTCTTTAGCCATGAACATCAAAGTTATAATTTGTTTATGACTTTCATGCAGGGCGCTTACTACATCAGCTCGAGCTGACCATTTGGTTTGTGAGAGACCTTTGAAAACTTTTTTTTAACCTAAATGTTCTGTCAATGCCACATTGTATGGCAATGCTAATTCTTTGACCCAAGAGTAGACCAGCCTACGGATCACATGAAGAGTCGACCAGCCGCTTGGCGATGTCCCGAAAAACAAGATGGGCACTCGGACCCCATGGTCTCCACCCCAAACAGCTCAAATATTTACCTTCCAAGAAAGCTATTTTATTTGCGCCGTTTGAGGTTTTCGGCACCTGCAGCAGCCGCCCCAGCACAACACGTCGTGCTAGGAAGATGAGATGGCGCAAGGGTGTCGACACAAGTTTCGTCCCATACCAAAGGCCTACCCAACTTCGAAGCATCATGGTCATCCCATCTGGTCTACCCATCGTCGTGTGCTAAACCATTGGGTTTTAAAATAGCAGGCACCCCGGTGGTGCAAAAACACCACAGAGGATGTCATTAATGCTGGTGTGCCGTGCAAATCGGCCTGTGCTCCTACTGCAGGATAGGCCATGATGTCCAAGGCTGTCGACAGCGTCACCACACTGACAGCGATGCGGAGCCCCGCATTGAGTTGAGCGCCCAGACACAGGCATGTAGCAAGACAGAAGGTAGTTTCACTCAGCATGGTACCGATGTTGGGTGACGGAAGTGCCTGCAGCCAGAGGCCCAATTCCCACTCACCCACAGCCAGTAGGCGGGCCTGCCGGCCACCAGAATTGATTGACGTATTGATTAGATTATTCCGTACGAACCTGCAGAGCGGCTCATCCCACTGTCTCTGGGAACATGGGTTCACGGGCCAATCTGTATCCGGGCAAGCCACTTTCCAGGCGTTGACCGCATCAGTCAAGCACGGCACTTCAAAGTCAACCAGTGATGGGGATAAAAAAATTTGGGTAACTTTTCGGTGCTGTAGACGGAGGACAGGAACGCCGGTAAACTGACACTAGAAATTTTGCGGACGCCGCGAACATCAAAACGAATGGGTAGTGTGGCTTATAGCTACGCTCTATCATCCAGGGCCACATTGAAAATTTATTTTAATGTATTTTTAACCGACTTCAAAAAGGCGGAGGTTATCAATTCGAATGTGTGTTTTTTTTATAATTTGATCAATTTTGTCCAAGAGGTGTGGCTGCCATGCTTCCACAATGGTGAAGAGCGGAGGTAGTACATACAATTTGGGCCAAAACCACAATATCTAATGAGGGTAAAAGCCGCAAATTGATTAATTTTGGAAAGTCTATCCGAAATATCATTAAAATGTTTAATTTTATCTTCAGTAAAAAGTGAAAAACTATCTTCTTAAATAGAAGACCTAGGAGGTTAAAGAACTTGAAATTTTGATGTCTGGGGCTATTGCATTAAATTTCTCTAAGGTCGATTGTCTCTCAGTAATGTCCGCAAGGTATAATTCACATTAGAAGGGTTTACTGATTTTTAATTTTTTTAGGATCTGTTATTCCATTTCGTCAATATACTCATCACAGATATTTGCTGCTGAATAATTTAGTATTGACACGTTAGTCCGATGAGCGGTCCAACTTATTCTGAGCATGCGTCTCCAACACCACATGTCCAGGGCATCTATCTTGGACATCTACATATTGGATTAAATTCACTCAATAACTCCACACATCACAAATAATTTTCATATTTGGATGTTCCGAGGATTTCATTGTCACCGTGAAACGGAAGCTCTCTCGATGTCAAAAATTTACTATTAATTTACAACTGCTACAATCCGTCTTAGAAGTATATTTCTCCAGGAATCCACTTCTTTTTGATGTTGAGAAGTCTTTATCTAAATCTACCAACCGCTTTACTTTGTGCCAGACAAGTCATTATAGTTTTACTGGGCTATTTTAATGTGTTACATTATGTGATTAATGAGCGTCCAATCATTAAATCCACTGAAAGATCATAGATTTACATGAAAACAAAGTACTTAAAGAGTTTCTTTTTAAATTATATGAAAAACTAGTTCACTGATTATTTTTCTTCAAAGCGATGTAGTTAGTGCACTATTAAATTGCATTTTTATTTTTACCGTATGATCATGTCAAAATAAATAGGTATTTTTTAAATTATTAGATATCGGTTATCGTTTAGTGATCTGACAATTGGGGGCCCCTATGGATCGCGGGGCCCAGTGTGCCCAGTGGGAAAGAGGGGCCTGTTTGTATGGATACCTAAGAATAACGTGTGTGTTTGAAGTCAACTGTTTATTTGATAATTCTTATACAACAGAGGAAGGCCGAACAAACAAGGCCTTTTCTTAGAAAATTGTTTTTGTATTGATGTAACCTTGATTTCTTTAGTTATAAACCTACATAGTAATTTATATTCGATATTTAACCTTTGAGTTATTGATGATTTGATCGTAGGTAATAATATACTAAGGTGCAAAGAAACCTGATTTAGTAGATATCTGGCGGCGTTAAACGTGGCAGGTGTATAACAAAATGTTTTTGACCCCAAAATTAACGCGACCTTGTAAAAAATAAGAATAGGTACCCGTATCTAATCTTTACTGCTTAGACACAAGATATAATTTTATTACGAAATTACGAAATGATAACTTTTAAGTAACCCTAAGGCTGACAAAGTTCAGTGAAACTTTAGATAAGCTTACGTAGGTAATAGTGAAGTAATGAGTGGCGAAGGAAGATAACGGCTAATAAAGACAATCACTTAGCACGCAACACAACATGCGAGCCAAGTATCAAGCGTGTCAACAAGAGGGCACGCGATAACGTCGATCACAAACATTGTTATTCGAGAAATACTCGGAATCGAATAGACAAACATTGATTTAGCTCGTGAGATAATAGGCAATCGTGGCCACAAAAGTGACCAAACAATACCTATACTTACCTAATAACGTACACCGGTTTCCTTGTATTTTTTTCGTATGGTTTCAGCCTGATTTGCCATCGTTACCTACCTTGACGTGCGGTGCAACTAAAAAAAGTCGTAGGTAGTAGGCGTTGATCAATTTATTTATCATTTGCATGCTTGTTTTGTAACCTTGATGTCATTATGGAGATGGATTGAAAAATTTTGCAACGTTTTCAGGTAGACAGGCACAACACAAACAGAATGCCTAAGTATGAGTTTTTATCAAGTATGGGTACTCGGTCACGTTAATGTTAACTTCAATTTGTGCTGAAACTGAAATAGCGTCGTCTAGTGCCAATTATTCCATACAAATAGGTAGTATAAGTAAAAGGTTATAATCTCACTTATTGGAAAAAAATTGTGCTGACATAATTATACATAGCTAATATGAAGAAGAGAAAACAACATACAACGACATACATGTTGCGATGATACTACCTAAATAACTTAATTAGTATTTAAGAACAAAATAATAATGCAGCGTAGGATGACGACACGGTTGGCGCAGTGGCTGAGCGATCGACTGCTGCGCAGCGTGTTGCGGGTTCGATTCCCGCCCAGGGTAAACATTTGTGTGATGAGCACTTGTGTTTGTCTTGTGTCTGGGTGTTGTTTATCTATATATGTATGTATTTACAAAAAAAAATGTATTTGTGTATGTATATCAGCTGTCTGACACCCATAGTACAGGGTCTCCCTAGTTTGGGGTCAGATGGCCGTGTGTGAAAACGTCCCCACATATTATTATATTATTTTTTGGGGTTGGCGTTCCTAATTCTATCCCCAGAAACGCTCATAGATTCTTGTATGTGTCAACAATATTCTAAATGATTGACCAGTACTTAATGGCCGGTTACTGTTACGAATTAGAACTTGACAGAAATACTTAAATTCAAATTATCCAATTAGCATGACAGAACAGATAAGAACTTCCAGTATTTTCGCCTACTTACGTTCATTTTGACATCCGATAAAAATCAATTTCAGCACTACGGTCTTATATTTTCCCTTACAACTGTTGAATCGACGACGCCAAAAGCAAACGCTATGTAAAAATAGAGAAAGGTAAAACTCATAGTACGATGAAAACTTTCCAATTTCTTAAAATAAAGTTTAGCTTCTAAGTTATAAATAATCTCTAAACATACATAGGGATGTTTAGAAGAATCAGTAAAGAAAGGCTTCCAAAATAATTATCTGTTGGATGTCATTACCTGTATATCCCAAAACTTGAAATTTATAATTAGTATTCGACGACTTTGGCCGTAATTTACCTCTGCTTTATCTTAATAAATAAAGACTTTAGTTTAAATAAAAGGTGAAATATCATTGTTTGTTGAGGTCGACGAGTCGATGTCCTCACGTTTACATAAACAATAATTATTAGTGATTTATTACCGTATGTGTGCTGTTCTGCGGCTGTTTCTAGCTGACACAATATTGACTTGACTTCCTAGGCATATCAATCAACTTAACGTCTGTCAAAGTAATAACTTTTATTAACCCGAAATTTCAACACAATTAATATGCTTTTAGACTTTTGCGCCATTCAAGGCGATGCGCAGACTATTTTAAGAATTGTGAGAAACGATCTAGGTATGTTGAATTGTTGATCTTTAGCCTTGTCAATTTACTCGGTGGTAGGAAAACTATGAGATGTAGTTGTTACTCATATGAAAGGAGAATCAATGGACAATGGATAGGTACTGTAAGGCTTACTTATAGAGCGATAAGCCTTATTATAATATTATGGTACAGTCCTATACTTTAAATGTGCGGTACCTATGCTGTGTGAGGAGTTGGAAAGTTTTTTATAAATTAAAGAGGGAAACCGAATGAAACTACTATATTAGTTAGTGAACGTCAGCACTCTATTGCCTGGCAAACCGAAATAAGTAGAACCAACACTTTTTCTATTTTTAAATTACTTCTAGAACAAATTCGCTTCTATTTCCAAATTACCTCTAGAACAAATGAAATGCTTTCGACCAGGTTCAATACGCATGCAACCGTTACAGCACCTACCGTACCCGGAAAAGGTTGTTTCTACTGATTGATACACACACTGACTTTATATCTTCGTATATTTTAATTAATAATTTGGTATACATATTTTATCATACTTTAACTGTAATTTCAGTCCGTTAAACTGTCTAGTCATTCTTAATACGAATAGAGTTTATCTCATACTATCTTGATTATTTTTTATATATTGTATTGCTAGATTACCTTCATTGTTTTCACATATAGAAGCAACAAGAATAATGTAAGCAGTATGTTGTAAAAACTTGATTTTAAAAGAGTGTCCGTGGAGTTTCTTGCTCGTTCTTCTCCTTATACCCTACGTTTTGGAACGAGCAACTAGCTTCAACTTTCTGACTAACTGACCGACACCTTGACAATTCAAAAGTGCCTGTAAACGGTTTAATTGAAATAAATGCTTTGACTTTGACTATAATTTTAACTAATAAGGTTGCATTTGGCTAAATCAGCTAGTCTCCACAGTACCTATAGGCGGCTATAGGTACAGCAATACGAATACGGAACGGACACCATTAGAAACAAAACCTGTTACATGGCGGCGCATTTGCCTTTTCGAATAGGTACACATTTTCAACCGACTTCAAAAAAGGAGGAGGTTATCAATTCGTCTGTATTTTTTTTTTTTTTTTTTTTTTTTTTTTTTATGTTTGTTACCTGATTTCTCCGGACTGAGTGAACCGATTTTGATGATTCTTTTTTTATTTGGAAGCTAGTGCTTCCCGTGTGGTCCCATTTTAATTTGGTCCAGTTCTGACCATGGCATCCATGAGAAAACCGTATAAGTCTTAAATTTGCATTAAGTATGTGCGCGATTTGTTACGCGATTTCTCAGGCAAACGTAAACCGATTTTGAAAATTCTTTTTTTTATAGATAGGGTATGCTTCAGGGGTGGTCCCATATAAATTTTATCGAAATTGGTTCAGCACTTTTTGAAAAATCAACAAATACCCAAAAATTTTACATATACGACGTTTTAGTTTCATCAATCTTTGTAGTAGTTAACTTTCAATTCTTCTTAATAGATTTGAATGAGAAGGAGGTACTAAAAAGCGGAAAATAAAAAGCTTTTTACAAAAAAGACAACCGCCTTCAAAAAGTGAAAAATAACTTTAGCACAGAACACACATTGACTTTAGTTTCGGAAGTCGGTGGCAATACAAAACAACAAACAGAACAAAGCCACTGAATTTCGTAACTAAAGTCAATGTGTGTTCTGTGCTAAAGTTATTTTTCACTTTTTGAAGGCGGTTGTCTTTTTTGTAAAAAGCTTTTTATTAATCCAAAATTTGGAAATTTTATGCGGAAAAATAATAGGTTGCAAGTAAAAATGGTGAATGTCCTGCGGAAAGTGTCTGGCAATAACGAATTATGGGTTGTAAGTTGTAAAAATTTCTACCCTGTAAAAAAAAAAACTGCCATCCCCATACAATTCACACACACACACGTCACACTTGAACGTAGGTACAAGTACTTGATACTTGAAAAATAGCCCAGCATTGAAGTTTGCAAGTAGGTACCCATATTTTCTTAAACGCATATAATATAATAATAATAATAATATGCGGAGACATTTTCACACACGGCCATCTGACCCCAAACTAGGGAGACCCTGTAATATAAGTGTCAGACAGCTGATATACATACAAATACTTCTTTTTTAAAGACATACACATATTATATAGATAAACAACACCCAGACACAAGGCAAACATAAGTGCCCATCACACAAATGTTTACCCTGGGCGGGAATCGAACCCGCAATACGCTGCGCATCAGTCGATCGCTCAGCCACTGCGCCAACCGTGTCGTCTAATATTCTTAAATGCCAGCCATTCTAAAATGACGTAGGTAGGTCTGGCAATTTTGCGATCTTGTACCATTATCTAAACAGGTACATAATATTCATTCCTTGACTTTACCTACATGTTACCTACTTGTGAGTGAAACATGAACCAATAAGGAAAGTGTCAATTTATGTAATAATAATTCTTCAGTCAGCGAGGGTTGAGTTACTCTTAGGGTTACCACGCTTGAATGAGTAAAAAGTTATAAGCAATGATAGTTTTTGTTGAGACAAACAGAATTAAATCTATACGGATATTTAATAGGGTTGTATGTTTAGATGTAGGAGCAGATAACTGGAGTACTGCTTCGATTAAAAAAAACTGTCACTTATAGAAAGTTACACTATTATTGTTATTATTTTGTCATTTTGTTGCCTAATTATTGCAGTTATTGCAGTATTTGATATTTTATTGACATTTACTTTTGGCGTGATAATTAATTAATTTGAATATATAATAAATTTAATACTTAAAGATATAGTTAAAGATGATGAATTTATAATTTATGTTCTATGTTGTATTGAATATGGGTGCTTACCTGAAATAAATAGTTTTTTTTTTATTGCTGAGTTATAGAATGTTTTATGGTATAGTTGATTTCCACGCGGACGAAGTCGCCAGAAGAAACTAGTCTACACTAATATTATTAAGAGAAAAGATTATGAATTTTGTATATTTGTAAAAATCAAAAGCCACTGGTCCGATTTCAAAAATTCTTTCACCATTAGAATGCTACGTTATCCTATAGGCTATTTTTATCAATTGAAAAAAATAGGATTCTTGAGAAAATTCACGCGAACTAAGTCCCGGGAAAGTGCTAGTTATTGATAAATTGGTAAAAATATGTAGACTCATTTGATGCACAAAACACACATCTTTTCGATATTAAAAGACTACAACATCACAACATCATAGCTCAGAGTCAGCATTTATTTTAGAAAAAGGCTATGTTCCTGAAAAACCAGGGGGGGTTTTTGGGTTGCCCAAGGTCCCCAGCCCCTATTGAAGGTAATGGACAATATTATGAATATAAAAAACTATCGTAAACATTATTAACGAAAAGATTTTTGTTTTTACAAAATGGTAATTCGTTGATTTAAATTATTATGCAGGGTGACAGGGACCCAAGTAGCCCAGGGGCCCAAACTCACGGTTCGCCCCTGTGCAAAACATAATATTAGCTATTTAATCATAAGATTTGTTTAGCTTTTTCCTTGTAATCGTGTTAACCCTCATAGTTAGTGTGTTGATCACGTCATTTCGGTAGGTACGAGTACGTGGCCAGCGTTAAGTGGTTAATGTAACGGAAACAATGGAATTGAGTGTTCCTAACGTATACAATAGATATGGATGGCCATCTAACACTTTACGCCCACCTGCGATTTTGCGTGACTTTATTCATATTTTAGTCGAATGTCTATCAATGCTCTGAAATATGTAATTTAATACGTATCTATTGATTAGTATGTACATGTCTGACTTCTTAAGTTATATTTCTATTTATATTACCTACCTCCATAAATATTGTGCAGTAGTTTATTCACGTTTATTTTATGTTTCATCTCTATTTTCAATAGGTATTGCTTAACTAGGTACCTACCAATTTAATTTATTTACCAGTGTTTAGCTACTGTACCAAAACGTTCCTACAGTAAAATATAATAATTTTCACTATTCATTGTATTCACACCTGAATAAATATGATACCTAAGTAAATATTTATTCAGGTGTGAAAATATTTATAATTTCCTTATTGACATTTTCCGAATTACTTATTTAAAGAATAAATATTTCCTTAAAAACTGAAAAGATTGTTTAAGTTATTTTCGGCAGTCTAAAATAAAGTCAAAGATCAATTCAGGAGTGACCCTGAAGATTCATTTGATAGCTCCCGAATAGCATATTCGTCACGTGGGTAATAGATTAATAGCCCCTTGTTTACAGTAGGTATAAAGACCATATATGTATATCCTTGTGTGAAATAGATCTTCGTAGAAGAGTTGTGAAACTACCGTTCGAATTATATTTGTTACTTTATATAAGTTAATAATAATTATTTATATAACTTCTAGCTGACCCGACAGACGTTGTCCTGTCAATCGATTTTTCTTACCGCGTAAACCTTCCCTGGACTTCCACAAATATTTCAAGACCAAAATTAGCCAAATCGGTCCAGCCATTCTCGAGTTTTAGTGAGATTAACGAACTGCTATTCATTTTGATTATATAGAAGATAGATTGTATTATTCGTACTACATACAAATATATAAATAATCACCTTTAATCCGAGTCGTCAGACAAGTCAATTTCAAAAGATTACGCCCACGGCGGGATACGCTATTAAAGTAACAAATGCAAATTATATTTTTGTATGGACAGATATTATTTTGTTGACCTTTCTACAATATTGCGAAAGGCTTAGCAACATTCGAGAATAAATTCAACACCTAAAAGGATACACCAAATTCAAATCCTTATTTAGAGCAGAATAAAAGAAATGGGGTCTAGATAAGATTCGTATTCTTCGTGAAATACATTGTAAACATGTTAATTCAGTCGAAGGATGCATTTATCCAGCTCAAGCGCGCATGCTGCCTTTGGATTTGGACCCGGCCTTGTCCTTCTGCACCCACCTGGTGTACGGATTCGCCGGCGTCCAACCCGACACCTACAAGATGGTGCCGCTCAACGAAAACCTGGATGTAGACCGTGCCCATGCTAACTACCGCACTATCACCAACTTCAAAACCAAGTATCCTGGCCTGAAGGTCCTGTTGTCCGTCGGCGGAGATGTTGATACTGAAGAGGCAGAGAAGTACAACCTACTGGTAAGTTCAAATATTCTGAAGTTTTATTTTTTATATTATAGGCAATCTTAATCATGCACGAAGTTGTGTGTTCGCAAGCGGGCACGAGCAAACATACCAATGTGACTGTTTCAATTCATGTACAGACTGAACAATCCGAACTAATTGGGACCGACACTAGTTCGGATAATCGAAATGTAGGTTTTTTGGGACAAGATCAAAAGAAAACCACAACTTTTTACATTTAAAAACACATTTCTATCTGCGCTGCGCGCTGTAACAAAACTAGGTACGTAGGTACATGCTTACATTAAAATAGCGCGCGGAATCTCCGTAAGCGGACTAACAACGTTCGATGAAACAAAATTCGCGCCAAAGTTCGGATAATTGAGGGTTCGGATAATCGAGGTTCTACTGCACTTTCTAAGTTTATCTTGACATCACTGACATCAGTAAAGAAAAATATCGTGAGCACACCTGGGCATATAATTAATAGTCTGAAATCGCCAATCCGTCTTAAGCAAGCGTTGTGAACAATGCTTGTGTCTTCTCTGTATGAGAAGAGGACTTTGCCTTGCAGTGGGACAAATAACGCTTGTATTATTAATTTATTTTATGTATTATTGTAAGAATACAGTCCTTGCTTTGCACGTACCAAGTACCTTAACCTATGTAATTTAATTAGCATTAAGTATAAATACTAGAACAAAGTATGGCCTCTTTGATATTATTCAGATGTGAATCATAACATGCTCTTCTAGATTATTATTTTTCAAGAACAACAAGGGTAACACGATACCCTAAGACTGGTTGGCAGACTTTCTGACCCACCCGCTACGACTGACTGTGACTACCAATAACGACTGCCAAATATCTACGAATGATAGTCGGGACCAAAGGACCTTGGTATGAAATGGTTGATCACCCATTAATAGGCCGGCCGCAGCAAGCGTAGCTTAACATTGACCGATCGATTTGTACCGCTGTTACTTAGCCACGAGCTCCATTTTCTCTCTTGTTTATCCATCCTACTATGATGGATATTTTATCTGTCATTTTTTAGATTCATCCGTATGACAGCATTAAACTGTTTACTGAAGTACCTACTTATTTGTAGTCATAAATATTTTATGACAATCCGCTAGACCCAGACTCAGTAAAAGAAAGAAAGAAAAAGGACAGTACCTAATAACAAACTGATTAGCTTAATAGTTTTGATACTTAATAATTTTGAGTTAACGTATGATTGAATTTCGTAGTAGGCAGTGAGACTGCGTCAAATTATGCAAATTTGTACTCTCAAATTGTGTTATAATGGCAAAACCCCAATAGACAAGAAGATGAATTAATATTCGAGCACAAATCAATTAATCTTTATTAAATAGACGTTATAATAGGAAGAAGATTGTGTTCATATTCGCTTAGCATACAAATTAAACATCGATATCCATCAGAACGTTTTCCTTATCCATAGTGAGTGACAATCAATTACCATCTGTAAGAAGTCGTTATGAGCAACGGTTTTTAAATAAAACAAATGCTAGTTATAGAATACTAGCTTTTGCATGTGACTTCGTCTGCAAGGAAGTCAAGTATACCATCTATACTAATATTATAAAGCTGAAGAGTTTGTTTGTTTGTTTGGTTGAACGCGCTAATCTTAGGATCTACTGGTTCGAATTGAAAAATTCTTTTTGTGTTGGATAGTCCATTTATCGAGGAAGTCTATAAGCCCATGCGAACCCGGGTCGGGTCGCTAGTAAAATATATACAACGACACTTAGCAATAGTGTAGCTTTCTATCAGTTAAAGATGTATTGTAATTAGACCAGTAGTTAGTAGTTCCCATATCTTCCTGTGGGTGTCGTAAGAGGCGACTAAGGGACTTCCAGAGAAAGGGCAGCAGCGTTCTCTGTGCTTCTGTAACAACCATACTGCGATCGCCAACTCGCCTGCCAAGAGTGGTAATTATGGCCACCCCCCCCCCCTCCCTTGGGGAGGCCTATGTCCAGCAGTCGTCTTCGGCTGAAATGATGATGATGATGATGAGACCAGTAGTTGTAGAGATTACAATACAAAAAGGAAAAAAAATACCTCTTTATAATGGTTATAGCACTTTGCCCGCGACTTCGTCCGAGTGAATTTTCTTAAGGATCCCTAATTTTTTCAATTGATATTACTATTGCAAAGCCTATATTACTCAGGGATAATGTAGCTGTCGATTAGTGAAAGAATTTTTGAATTAGGACTAGTAGTTTTTGAGTTTATTCGTTACAAACATAAAAAAATACAAATTTGTCCTCATTATAATAATAAGTATATAGAAGTATGGATTAATTTGTACCTGTTGTTTCATAGCTGGAGTCCCCGCAACCCCGTACGGCGTTTGTCAACTCTGCAGTTTTATTGGCTGAACAACACGGCTTCGACGGCATCGACCTTGCTTGGCAGTTCGCCAAGTACAAGCCCAAGAAGATCCGTTCCACCTGGGGTAAGAACCTTGAACGTGTTACTTTTTTAAATTGTGTTCATTCAATTGGTAAGAAAGTACTTTTTGCCTGCGATAGGTACAATTAAGATTACAATGTAAGAAGGAGTAATAGGAGATTTATAAAGTTAGATTTATAACCATTAAGTAATAGCATTGAAAATGAGAACGTTTAATTTTAGAAGATGCTATTTTTTTCCCTACGCATCTAATTTTTTATTAATAATAATAATATATTTATTTCAGGCTACACAGGCCCATACATAAATACCTTAACCTATTCATACATTTTTATAGTTAAAAGAATCATGGCGAGATCCATACATTAATTTGTATGAAAAATAAAAAGAACATTTAGAGGGTTTAAAATATTTTTCAATGTGGTGAATACGTTATCAAGAGTAGATTGATATACTTACCATGTTTTTAAACCCCCGCATAATTGAAATATTTCGAAATGAAAATAACATTTTTTCGTTTTATTTTGTTGCCCATTTTGTGTTTATAAAAAAAAGAAAGTGACAAGTGACATTAACGGATCTATCAAATTGGCAGAGAAGTGATGTGACAAGTGTGTGGTTAAAATAATCATTGTTTGTGACATTATTTCCCATAAAACCATGCAATTTCAGTGAAGAGCTGCGAAACGGTGGCTGTCAGTGTCATTGTTACTGTCAATCGCCGTTTTGTTCTGAAATAATAAGCTTTTCGTTGAACTTTTCACTTTTAACATCCATTTTTCTTGCGTGGTTTTAAAATATTGTAAATGCCTAAAGACACTTTTTAGGTACCCAAGAGTATAAGAATTAAAATGTCAACTTCTCTAAACATCTTTATGTTTTTTTACAAATCCAGCGATGATCCTTTGTGTTAATAGAAAAGACTTGAGTATGTTACTAGCGCGCGTAGATGTTGCTCATTACTCTCAATTGTACTGCCCTTATTAGCTGCATGTTTTAATGTATTTTTCATTCAGGTTCGATCTGGCACGGCATTAAGAAGACCTTCGGCACCACTCCCGTTGATGAGAAGGAGGCTGAGCACCGTGAAGGTTTTACCGCCTTGGTTCGTGAGATGAAGCAGGCTTTGAACGTTAAGCCTAACATGCAACTAGCTCTCACCGTCCTCCCCAATGTCAACTCTACTGGTAAGTTTTAAACTTTATAGGTACTGCCACTACACGCTGTCGCAGTACTTACGGCGAGGCGTCACCGCTATACTGTTGAAGTTCCACGGTCTCAAACCAAGCGGTTTGCTTCCACATTATTGTGCGAACTGCTAGACTGTGAAATTCACTGCCCGCATTCAATGACAGAACCAATGGGTTTACGTGCTTAACGAGGCACATTATGAAGCAGCAAGAGTAGCTTAAACTATACTCCGTTCACAATAAGATTAGACATATACACAAACCTTTTTTACAGTCCGTTCAATCGATTTTGACTTATATTGCGTTGGTGGCATGACAAATGGCAGCTGCAAAAAGCAGTTGTTGTTGTTACCACTTTTTTGCCTCTAATGTCATCCTTATGCCTACGGAATAGAAGTCAAAATCGGTTGAAGGGACTGTAAAAAAGGTTTGTGTATATGTCTAATCTTATTGTGATCGGAGTATAGACCGATCGATCCAGCCATACGGTTTTTACTTAGCTTGGTTAGAAATTAGTAAAAACTTCAAGTTTGTCATAATGTTTTTCGTAAAGAGTTCGCAACTTAAACAGTTAGGTTGTTCTGGAAAAGCATTTTAGACTATTTAATATGAACAGAATGATAGCACTGATATTAACACGAAATGAAACATTTTATTTAATACATACAGGGGACTCTACTTACCTATGGAGAATAAAAAATAGATATAATTACCTATTACCACCTAATACCTACTGGCTATAATAATATGTTGACATCAAAAAACATTTTATAATTGAGGTGGCAAAAACCTCACAGAAAAGCAATAGCCATTTTTTATACATGTTCAATATCAATTCTTCAAGGTGGAATTCAAACAATTCTCTTTTATCTTGGCTTTACAAAGCTTTAAAAAATTCTTTACTAATAATGGAAAAGGTATTTATTTCTTCCTTATACGTTCCTTGTAAGAATTCTGAATTGAATTGAATGTCATGTTGCCGTTTCATTTCGTCATAAAACAAACATTTAACTGTATGTGTTAGTTAGGAGTAATTTTAGTAGTAGGTAACTGATTACTGAATTATTTTCGACTTGTTGAAAACAAACACTTACTGATAAGTTTAGCTGGCAGATATTTTGATACAAATTCTGGTCCAGTTTTGTTGAATTTTTTTGCCTAATATATTGCTTGTCTATGAATAAATAAGGGTTCCTTCACAGTTTCAGAAATCCAGACGCCGAATTTGTTAGGTATAAATATAGTAACTTGTGTTTAGAAGGATATCAATACGACCTCGCCGTACTGTAGTGAACACGGCCTATTATCGTGATTATTCTATTATGTGCACCCACTTGGCATTATCCTCTTGTGAATCACAAGACTTAACAATCACTTTAAAAATAAAATTGTAGGTACATTTTAATACCAAAGTCCATGATCCCGATGTAGGTATTTGCTCCTTGAAAACTGTATAACTTGTAAAATGTTGCCGTTGCCTCTCTGCTCGATCTGGTCTAGTGACTGCAATACGGCCGCTGTGATCGTGAAATGCCTTAGTTTGATACCTAGGACAGGCACCTAGTGTGTTTTTGTAGTGTAGGCGCTATGCTTTGCAACATTCAGGTGAGGTACTTGCTTCACCTGGAGATCTTTCCTTCTTGTACTCTCCCTTTTTTGTCTTTTATCTTCAGTCTCATATTCAAAGATATATTTTGATAAGTGACTAAGTAGGACCAAAATGTACAAACTTGGGACTGTCAATATATTTAAATCATTAAAATAAGGTTTACATGATTCTTGCTGTTGAACTCTAGCTATGGTTCCGACTGCTCTCTTCTGTACCACAAAAGGCTTTTGAGTATTGTAATCATAACTCCCCCCCCCCAGAAAAGTATGCTGTAGGTATCTAAGTTATGACTCTACCAATGCGTAATAGACCATTTTTAAATGTTGCATGGGTACCTCGTTTCTTAGACTTCTTAGGACCTATCAAGCAGAGCTGATTGATTTCTGTAGGTATGTTAGCTCTTCTTTCCACTTTTAACTGGCTATCGATATAGACTGTAGCAGCCATATTCTGCTACTAATGTTATTCTGCTAAAAAGCCAGGGTGCGGAAAAGTGTTATGTAACCTAAGTACTCTTCATACGTAGGTACCTAAGTACTTAACAACGTATGAAGAGAAAGTGTGCTGCTAACTAATAAGTAGGACAAGTTTAACTATTCAACACAAATTATACTACTGTTCTGTTTTAACAGAAAAATAGTCAATTTTCTTATAATCATGTTTTATTTTATTACAAAAGAGTGAAGTAGGTATGTCAATAAGTTTCCGTAACTTATAGTTAGTTAAACAGTCTTATTCTCATTAACTAATAAGGAACTAATATGACTTTTTACTACAATAAATACTGTTATAAAATAACAAAAATATAACTAAATAATTTTTCTTGTCTGACACAGTTGAAAATACACAACAAAATAGTCTGGTTTTCATAAACAACAAAAAAAAATTAAACTTAATAATATTTTAAAAATAAATGCCCAAAACCCTAGTTCCGACAATATACGTACAGCAATTTTATTTATTTTCTCTTCCAGTTTACTACGACGTCCCTGCCATCATCAACCTGGTTGACTTTGTGAACCTTGCCGCCTATGACTTCGAGACCCCCGAGCGTAACCCTAAGGAGGCTGACTACACCACCCCCCTCTACACCCCCCAGAACCGCAACCCACTTCTCAACGCTGACGCTGTGGTAACTTACTGGTCAGTACTTACCAACTAATGCCTAATTTACTGACAAAATTATAAAATAATTCTCATTTAGAGGTGTTTTTATTAATTTGCCAGACAAATTTCATCTCGGGAATATGACGCTTTAAGAACAGCAATAAAGAGAGTAGTAAGTAAATCTGACGTCGTATTTACCCTACAGATAAAAGTAATCCAATGATAATACACACGAATACAGCACATTAAAGATAAAAGTTCTATGTTCTAAAACTTCTCCTGCCATTCATTGATATTTTGTATCCCCCGACGAAAAAAGGATTTATTCCATTCTAATACCAACAACTGATTCCACTGGTATTTGTTTCAACTCATTTTTTTTTCTATTCCGATCGGATACCACTTTTGAAATAATTATTCTTTAATTATTTAAATGTCATGGCAGGATTTGTACAAAAAAATTAAAATGTTTAGAGAAGTTGAAATTCTAATTATTATATTTTTGGGTACCTTTTTAAAACCCCGCAAAAAAAGTGAATAGTTTAACGAATAGCTCATTAATTCAGAACGAATCGTCGACTGACAGTAATTGTGACACTGACAGCCGCCGTTTCGCAGTTCTTACATTGAAATTGCATCGTTTTATGGGAAATAATATCACAAATAATGGTTATTTTTTTCCACACACTTGTCACATATCACTTGTCTGCCAATTTTATAGATCCGTTAACGTCGCTTGTCACTTTCTTTTTTTTCATAAACACAAAATGGGCATCAAAATGAAACGAAAAAGTGTTATTTTCATTTCGTAATATTTTAATTATGCGGTGGTTTAAACATATGCTAAGTATATCAATCTACTCCTAGTAATGTATTCTTCACATAGGAAAATATTTTAAGCCCTCAAAAAAATTTTTTTTTCATACAATTGAATGTATGGATCTCGCCATGATTCTTTAATGTGCGAACGAATACCAACAACTTGAATTTGGTACAGCCAGCTCAGTGAAACCTAATAGTTTAAGTGAATCATCTTGCTATTATTTCACTAACTGCGAGAAATAGTGAGTTTTCTCTATTGTTTCAAAATTCGAAACCACCAATCAGAGTAAAATGCGACTGGAATGTCTAAAGTATTTTAGTCTTGGTGGCCAATTTATATCAGCTTCTTAACGTGTTGAAAGAGAACGCAGATTTACAAACAGTGATTGTTACCACGGTTACTCAATATGAATCAAACGCACCCTCCGCAAAAGTACAATCTGTAATTTTTTTTTTAATAGATGTCTGTACATCTGGTAATAAAAATTCGTGGATCACTTAACGTAAGTGACCAACTCCTCGGTAACAAAATCTCCGTTGGACACTACTTAGAAAAATTAAGGGTTTAGCTACTAATTATTAAAATATAAGAAAATATTTACACGTCATTTAGCTTTTATACCCAAAGTTGATTTTATGTAATATTTTATGCTATATATTAACATGTTATAGTATTAGTTTAATTTAAACAATTTTATCCGTTCTGAATATAAAAAATGAATTGAAACAAATACTAGTGGTATTAGTTGTTGGGTATTGGAACGGAATAAATCGAAAAAAGAAGGGTCTTATAGGTTTTACGTGTGTATCTGAGTTTGTCTGTGGTATTCTAACTGCCAAAACGAATGAACTGGTTTTGATTTAGTTGTTTTGTTTGAAAGGTAACATGCTGAGCTATATATGACTCAAGAAATCTGTTCAGTCGTTTGAAGATTATCAGTTCTTTTCTAATTGACTAATGGATATGAGCGTCTTCCACAGGACTGACCGCATTTATAAAATTTTAAATATTTCTTACAATTGAACAGGCTTCAAGGCGGTGCCCCTGCCCAGAAACTTATCCTGGCTGTCCCGACTGCTGCCCGTACATGGAAGCTGGATGCCGACAGCGAGATCGCTGGTGTTCCTCCCATCCACGCTGATGGCCCAGGCGAAGCTGGTATGTTTTAACTATATTCACCTTAAGTACCTACACGATAAGTATTATAGCAGATCGATATTAGATATACCCCCGGTTTGTCAAACGAAATGATTTATTCTTTTGCAGATAGCAAGCGCACTGCGCAACAATGGAACGCATTAGTAACACAGTCGCGTTTCTACAAAGTGTCATGGCGAATGAATACCGCGTTGTAATTTTTTGAAAAATGATTCTCTATATTGTTGTTGCCCTGCAAACTGTAAATATTCAGCAAAAATGATGAATATTAGCTAAACATTAAGTAGGTATATATTATTGCATTCAACCACAGTGCCATGCGTGATATTTTAAATCAAATTATATTTTATTATTATGCAATGACTTCTTCGATCAAACTCAGTCAAACACAGAAACAGCAAATAATTGTGTTTAGTTGTAGGCATAATAATTTATTATGCAGCTATTGATTCACACTTTTTAATACTAGGTTTTATAATCTGAGATACTAGGTACCTACTCAGATCAATAATAAAATTGGTCTGGGACTAGGTACTTATGTCTTTTTTCCGAAATAAAAAAGTAAAATGAGTCCTTGAAACCTAAATAATGTTTTTTTTTCCAGGTCCTTATACAAAAACCGAGGGTATCTTAAGCTATCCTGAGGTCTGCGCCAAGCTGATCAACCCTAACCACCAGAAGGGAATGCGTCCTCACCTTAGGAAGGTCACTGACCCCAGCAAGCGCTTCGGTAAGTCAACAATCATGAATATCGTGTAAGGAAAAGAGAGAGAAATCGAAACCTACGGAGTAAAAATTACTAACCTGACCTGGGTGTAGCTTAATACAAGTATTACTTTACTAGTTTCACCTAGTCAAATCTAGTTTAAATAATGCCTGTATCTTGAGTTAGCTTCTGAAACACCATAGTCTGCAGACAACCGAATTTTCTCAAACATCAGCTCAAATTGCAATTCAGAGTAATACAACAAAGTTCCTGAGAATTAAGATGTTTCGTAAATTGACATGAATAAATAAATATCTTGGGACAACTCACACACGGTCATCTGGTCCCAAGCTAAGCAGAGCTTGTGTTATGGTAACCAGACAACTGATATACATACTTATATAATTTATAAATACATACATATTATAGATAAACACCCAGACACAGAACAAACAATCATGCTCATCACACAAAGTTTGTCCTGGGTGGGAATCGAACCCACGACCTCCGGCTTAGCAGTCAGGGTCAGTGACCACTAGACCAACAGGCCCGTCAAGACTGTGTTAATTTCGTTTCTACGCTGACCAAACTTACCTTTCAGCAAGCATTATTGTTTTTCTGCTGAATTACTATCAGCACTGCAATATTTGATGAAATAACTTATGTAGGTACTTTAACTTTAGTTTATGGAAATATAAAAAAAAGAAATATAGACATTTTGTAGAAATATATACAAGTGTATATATATTAGGTACCCATATTACCTGTAGTAAAATTATTTGCCAACAGTTATATTTACTACACAAAATGCTTTGGGTAAACCACCGGTGGTTTCTAACCGGTGCTATATAATTTTGTATCATACTTAGTTCCAATAAATCGACCTTACAAACAAGAATTTTACTTGCCTACGCGCACGGCGTACACCCTTATCTTGCTATCGATATCGAACTCATCAATGAGGAATAATAAATAGCTTTAGCCCCACGGTACACGAGGTGACGCAAATCGCAATCCGACAAAAGACAAATGTACAGAGCTATGTAAAAATCTTCCTCAGTGAATTTAGGTAAAGTGGGTGGAGTAAGCTTGAGGTGAGAGTTCCACCACCGTGGTGTTCCACCTTTACCTGTAGCCGGGGGTGCAGGATAACGAGAAGTAGGACAGCCTTTTTCCAACTATGTTGGGCTCGGCTTCCAGTCTAACTCAGTTTTACATGGAGCGACTGCCTTACTGACCTCCACAACCCAGTGGCTGGGTAACACGATACCCCTTGGTAAGACTGGTTGTCACTTGTCAGATCTTCTAGCTTCTGACTATCTATAACGACTGTCAAAGCTGACTGGTGAATGTCAGCCGGGACCGACGGCTTAACGTGCTTTCCGAGGTGAAGAGGGTTCTCGGTATGAAATGGATGTTCACCCATCCACGTACCGACCGCGGTAAGCGTAGCTTAACCATCATGACTAGTTCCGTACAGATTTTACTTAGCCACGAGCACCCAAGTATCGCACATAAATACACCGAGGGTTATTTTTCCAGAATAGACTCTAATCACAGTGAACACTGAGAAACTCCAATTATTAGGTAGTCTTTGAGTATTGCTACCTTGCGTTGCGTCGTGTACAAAGGGGCTTAGTAAGCCAATTTGACTTTTCAGAGAAGGGTTTAACAAAGGATCAAGACTTAACCCCCCTTTTTGGTTGGTACTCATTCATAGTAGGCTTTTCGCTTTAAATAACACACACCACTATACGCTAATTGGCAATGACTGAAGAAGTAAAATGTTAACAACACTCAAGTCTTGCAATATTTCTTATGTGTAGAGACCAGCACATCAAGACATACCAAACTTTCAAAATTTACCAGTTGAATATGAACCTTAGACTTTGGTAATAAATTTGGAAAACACAGATTGTTGTAGCTTTATGTGGTGGCCTCTTTACCTAATTACATACAGAGTGTAAAAACACACATCACATAGCTATTTAATACGCTTAATGCCCACCAAACTAAATAACAATAAGCATACATAAGCTGGTTAATGATTTTTACATTTGGTGCGAAAAATACTATTTATGGCATCTTGCAATTCTACAGGCGCATACCATTATGAATCCAACAGTACAGGGCCTCAAGTCTGCTATTACAATAGTGTTAGAATGGTCTATCATTGATTTCATAATTGTTGATTTTGACAAGTTTTGTAATCGGCTAATATAATGGCGTCATTATGACTTTCCAATGGTCAACCATTGACACGCCATTGAAAGAAATGATATAGAATGGTAATCTCGTACAAAATGACAACTGAATGACTAACTTAGGGGTAATCTGCTAGAATGTTGACAGTTCCTTTGATCAGTGACCTACCATTAGAACGTCACTGTGCAGTCTTTGCTTTTATTTCGACCGACCAATGATCGACCATTATGAATTTAGCAGATTACGAACTTTTAGCAAAATGACAATGGGATCGTGTTAGAGTGACGAAATTATAAAAATAGTAGACTTGGCCCCCTGGTTAGGGGTAGTTACTTAGAGATTAGTTACAAAAAAAAAATATCAACCGTCTTCTTAAACTAAAAACCCGGGGGGGGTTTCTAGTTTATAGGGTCTCCTTCTGTTACTTTGCCCTTCTCATACTTCTGACTTTGTTCATTCTTCTTTTCATATCCAGGTCATTCTTCTCTGGAATGCGCTTCCTCTCGATATCAGGACGGCCACCAGTCTGTATGCATTTAAGCGGAAATTGCGAATTTATTTTCAGCACAAATGAGCAGTCGTCTCATAAACCTCTTTTCTTTTATTAATATAACATATATATATATATTATGAGTATGTATATATGTACTTCGGGGTATATTTATTCCATAATATTATTATGTATGTGTAGTTTTTATATATATATAAATATATCTTTTTTCACTTTTTAAATATTACTTTTTGTAATGCACCTGCCTTGTTATCTCTACACCACCCTTGGTTGACTGGTAGAGAATGCCTAAGGCATTAAGTCCGCCTTTGTACGTTTGTGCATGAAGTATAAATAAATAAATAACTTTAGCACTGCATATATTATAACTTTAGTTTCGGACCACTAAATAACCTAACTAGCAAATATGTTCAATCTTTCACACGATAGCCCTCTCCTGTTTATGTACTGTTCGCGGGTGTGAAGTCCCATGTGATATCTTCAAAGTCCATGCTTAGTTAACCACGGATAGGTAACTAACCAGCAGTTAACTTTAATCTTCAGTACAAGAATCAAATCACAACACGTGTGCCCTTCGTTATTCAGGAGTTCCATTGTCTATCTCCGAAGGTCTACACCAGATCTTCACGAAATTTATATGGGCCCACTCCTGTGGTCCACATTTTTTCCCTTTGACACCAATCCGTAACTTGTAAGCCAGGCCGTCACACTTTACATGTATAAGTCCGTATCTTGAAAACTTCTGAACCGATTTTGGTGAAATTTGCACGGTTCGCTAAGTTTTGAAAGATTTATAATTGTAGAGAAATGCGTGGACCAACATACAAACTTACATACACCCATGAAATTTAGATGATACCATAGATTATAATAATGGATTATCATAAACCAGTTCCAATAATATGACACACATACATGCGTGTCGAATTGATAACGAAGTCTGTTAAAAACAGTTGGAACCACAGATATAGATAGACCTAGATAACGCAAGAACAACTACTTCGCGTGCCTATTTTAGTGCCTAACTTACGATAAAAAATCGTAAGTAAAAAAATAAAGTAAACGTTTCCTTCCATCGGTAAGTCATTTTGTGATTAATATTATGCGTAGGTAAATAATTTAAAAAACAATTATTTTTAATCTAATACTCTCACTAATACCTGGTAATACCAAATTTAGGAAAAACAAAACATTGGAATTACGTTGTGACGTCCAAAAAATGGCACGCTTGGTTTTCATACAGATCGTGATACTTGCGTTATCTAGGTCTATCTATATCTGTGGTTGGAACCTTGTCTTTTAATATTTGTGAATACAAAACAAAAAATAACATCTACTTGCGGCTTCGTGAAGTGTATTTTTACATTTGTTATTATTATTGTACGAACATTTTATTTAATTTACACTTTCATTCATAACTGCTTGCTTTTCATTAAAGTATTACTGTGATCATAAACCTCATCTTCATTACATAAATAAGTGGGTACTTACACCGTTTTTTGCCATACGCGCATCTAGTACGAACGTACCTAGATGCACTTGTTCGTTACTATAGCTTTTGCCCGTAACTTTATCCGAGTAAATTTTTATACGGATAACTAATTCCACAGAACAGATAACTTTTATCCCTTGTGTGGCTAATTCGTTTGATACTAAAACATAACTTTAGGCATAATGCGGCTTCTATTAGCGAAATATTTTTTGGAATCGGACTAATAGTTCAAACAATAGAAAAACATCTCTTCAGCTTCATAAGTATACGTAGATAACCTCCTAAAGGTACGCTGATGCTGGATGGCATGTAGCGCGTCTAGTAGGATCTAAGGGTCTATTCAGACGTACCACAACCATACCAAAACCACAAAAAAACGCAGTCGGGCACTATTTTTTATAAAAATAAATAGTTTAATTCACACCGACCACTTTGTCGGTAGTCGGTACGACAACGCAGCTACAAAAAGCCGCAGCGTCACTATTCACACGTTACCACTGATTCGACCACCTTTTGACGCTGCGATGTGGTGTGGTTGTGGTACGTGTGAAACAAGCCTAAACCGCCCTTTGTTATATTTATTCATACGAACACAAAGTTTACTAATAGGTACCTATTTATTTACGTACATTTATTCACACATACGGTCATAACGATGTTTAACGATGTTAACGTGTTAACGTGTGATATTAATTCAGTATAATCTTGCAGGAACTTATGCATTCCGTCTTCCCGACGACAACGGTGACCCAGGTCTCTGGGTGTCATACGAGGATCCTGACACCGCCGGCCAGAGGGCTGGTTATGTCAAGTAAGTTAATTCTTTATGAATTTAAAAAATACAGAATACGAAGGTATGCTGAATGTCCTGCCTGCATTAAGTTGTAGTACAGAGGCTAGCACAACTAGCTCCAACCATCTGTCAAACTATGATAGATTTCAACTTTATTACAAAATCATAAGGTTCATATTCAATTAGGCAAGAATCATGGCAGGATTTGTACAAAAAAATAAAGATGTTTAGAGAAGTTGAAATTCTTATTCCTATACTCTTGGGTACCTAAAGAGTATCTTCAGGCATTTACAATATATTTAAAACCCCAAAAAAAATAATTAAATAGTTTAACGAAAAGCTCATTACTTCAGAACGAAACGGCGACTGACAGCAACAGTGACACTGACGCCGTTTCGCAGTTCTTACACTAAAATTGCATCGTTTTAAGGGAAATAATGTCACAAATAATATATTTTTTTCCACACACTTGTCACATAACTTGTCTGCCAATTTCATGGTTCTATTAACGTCGCTTGTCACTTTCTTTATTTTTACAAATACAAAATGGGCATCGAGATGAAACGAAATAGCGTCATTTTCATTTCGTAATATTTCAATTATGGGGGGTTTAAAAATATGGTAAGTATATCAATCTACTCCTGGTAATGTATTCTTTACATTGGAAAATATTTTGAACCCTCAAATTTTATTTTTTATTTTTCATACAAATAAATGTATGGATCTCGCCATGATTCTTTGACAGTTTGGTATGGATTGATGCGCTGGCGTCTCTACATGAGCAGTTAGAAGCAGGTGTTTCACTGCGAGCTGTCAACTACTTACCAACTAACAAAACCCATTTATTCAAAAACCTATTTATTAAAAAAAAATATAAATCTTTTCAGGGCTAAAAACCTTGGAGGAGTGTCTATTATGGACCTGTCCATGGATGACTTCCGTGGACTCTGCACTGGAGACAAGTACCCCATCCTCAGAGCTGCGAAATATCGTCTTTAAAATGACAAAATATGATGTTGTTTTTTCAGTAACTTACAACTAATATAATCTTATAAAGCGGTAGAAACACTATATATTTTGCATACGTATATTACTGGTACATACATATATTACCGGTCATAAATCTTTAAAGCCCTAATATTTTTTTCATGCACTTTCTAAAAAAAGTCTTGACTATGTTACTGATCATAATTGCTATAAGTAATAATACAATAAGCCACAGCAAAATAAGATAACTTTTATATTAAAATAGCGATGTTGTTTTCTGTGCTATGACTGTGTTTTATTTATTTATGTTAAACGTTCTTATTCCACAATAGGTATGTAAGTAATAATGTATGTAGTAAAATATTGGCAATCTCACACGGTCTACATGAGATAAAATAGGCCAAGAGCAAGTCAGCCTTTCACAATTAGTTTTCCGAATCAAACTAGACTGAGCAGTTCACCAGAACGGCTGAGGGCCACCCGCCGCGCCGCGGTAATTAATGTATTATGTATGATTTGTAAAATCAACCCGCGCTAGCTTTTAAAACAATATAATAATATTCATATAAATGAGACAGTGTCAAAGAAAAAATCGGTCTGGACTATACGATACAATTAATTACGCATTTTTAATTGATGAAAAATATTAGGGTATGTGAGGCCTTTGTAAGTAATGTTAATTTTGGTGATTTGTTTTTTTTTTTCAAAAATTATAATTATATTTTATTACTATAACACTGTCAAACATGACTATACTTAAACAGAATCCTCCCACGAAAATCTTTCAAATAATGCCTAACATCTATCATAGATAAAAAAGAAAATATCTATCATCGTTGCTAAGCATTTTTCATTTGGTGCCTTATTTATGAAATTCTCGATATCTATCGTACTCGTGAAAACTTTGGATTTCTTGGCCTTGTAGCCGGTGGATAATTTCTTGAGAAAAGCCGTTAAATTTACATATTTCTTTATATTTACATTATGTCTTATCTGTATGATTGTTCGTAACATTGAATATGTGCTCCAAAGCGTTGAACTTTGATATTTTTTGGAAAGTTCATCGAAATACGTAAGAAAAACTCCTTCCGTAAGAGAATCCACTCATTTTTCTGTCCTCCACTTCATAAATTTTCGTAAGTATATAAATAAATGCTTTGTGACCTTGACGGCAACAGATTGAAAATTATTTCTTTTCCTTTCTCTTCTATTTGTAAATTAGGGTCTCCATTCTCACTAGATGATGACATTTTCACTATTGTAAAATTAATTACGGTCACTACCAATTCAATTTGCAATTAGAGAAAAATTATAAAGATTTCGCGCCAATGTCTTTTTTTTTGTTTCTTCTGTAGCCGCAACACATTGCATGCATTCTACCAGAGATCGCCGATTTTAGTTCCATTTTCAAAATTAAAATGAGGTTCTTTTTTATGAAACAGTAATAAGTTGATTCTTTATCCATGATTATTTTACTTATGACTAAAGACTTTTTCGTTTTTGTAGGCTCATTGTCATATTTGACACACAAAAATTAAAAAAAAAAAGACCCCTAGAGGATGAAATGCTATTTTATCCCCGCTCTGGTATGCTACAATGACGGCCTTTTTGAGCAAGAGAAGTGAAAAAGATTTATATTCCCACATGGTAGCTTAATAGTACAGGTATCTATCTATACACATAATGTAATAACTAGGTACCGGTTTTTAAAACAAATAATAATATGTGTGTGTGACATTACTTTTCGTTTGGCAAAACGGCGGTAGGTAAGTGATTGAATTTTTACAATAAACATTCAAATAATCTTGGCTGTGTTTTGAAATGTTACCTACGTAACCACTTTGTGAAATGTCATTTTACTTTTATGTTGCATTGCGCCCATTTTAATTCACAATAAAATATTGAAAATGGAATCAATGTATTATGTTATTTGATTTCGCCAAGCGCATTAGAAAAAGTAGCTATAATGTTCATTGGCCAGAAATTCATAGACCCTTTTTTATTTTTCTTTTGTTTTCTATTCATTTTTACTGTATGTGGCTGTTTAGAGAATGATACTATTACAAACCATACAGCCAAATTAGAAGAGTTAAATGATGAGGAAATCAAGGTGAAAGAATTAAGTACGTTTTAAAATGTTATCTTTTAAAATATAGGTACTTTTTACATATACCTCCTTCCAATTTATACTTATAGTGTGGTGATGAAATGCCACTCTTTGTGAACTGTTTATATTTTTCCTTTTATAGAACCTACCTTATTTTTATGTAGTACAAATCTATATCTTTGCAACAATTACTTTTGCTTAACGTGTAATTTAAAGTAATATAGGTACCTTGTGTTCACGACGGTTGTTTAATATGCTGGTTTATATATCATGGATCAAACTCAGCCATTTATAAACAAAACACCTATTTTTGTACATTAACGCTTGCGGGTGATAAATTGTCCGGCTATTTCTCCATGGACATTTTCTCCACTTCACGATAAACGAGGCTTAATGCGCCTTCGAAATATAATTTTGCTCTATAAATACGTAAATAAAGAAGTCCATGTATATACAGTGGAGTATCTAGATATGTATCTAACGGTAATGATGGATGTACCGTCATTACTTTTAGATAGGCAGGAACATATAGGACGCATAACGAAGCTTGAAGTTAGGAGACATTTTTTGCCTTTCATTGCTATATTTTGATTGTCCTGAACCTGAGCAGGTAGAGAATTACATTTTACAGCCTCCAAGGAATTAATTTTTATGCCTTTAATTCTTTGGAAGATGGGTAACCTTTTTGTTTTGGACGCAACTTGTGCGATATCCCATCTTCCTAGTTGATGTCGCGCTCTTGTGGCGCTGCAGATGCGAAAGTTGCAGAGGAATAACTTGATGCCCCTTTCTTTTAGTCTCATGGTCTAAAATTAATTTTTTGTACCTTTATGAGTAAGTTGGTAAATTCTGTAGATTTTTCATGTTTAATTTAGTGTGAGTGTTTATTCTAATTCAATTGAGGTAATCGATCGCTTATGTCAATTTATATGTTTCTTATTGTTACCACTATGTATGTTGTTCGCTGTTCCAGTTTCAATAAATGTTAGAAAAAATACTCACACTAGGCCCTCAGAATGTGTATACGTCGGTTTGGTGAAGTGCTTCTTATACCCCGTTAATCCTTACCTCCAGAATACCTGAAACTTCTCAGCAATTCTTACCATTGCAAGTTTCAGAAGAATGGTCGTGTTTGTTCTAGTAAGAGGCCGGGACGCAGGTGCGTGTCATCAACATACTATTTTAATTTTGCTCATGGACCTCTCTTGTGTAACCGTGTTGATCTTGACCATGTAATAAGCTTAGGTAATAATCGCAAAAATAAATCGACAGTCTGAATAAAGAAGAATTAAATAATTGTGCTCGCATTTACAAGGTCACATTAAATTAACAACAATTTGACAATTGGCATGTCTTATTGCCAGGCAGCTAAAGAAAAGGACGGCGATAGATCCGTACTACTTTACAACTCATATTACATTTTTTTTCTAATTCCGCGCTGGCCATCAGATAAGCGCGGATGGCTCGATTAGGCTATATTATTACCATATTATATTACCTCTGGCAATTATTGACTGCACTACGGTTCGTCTATCCATCTAATTCCCATTGCACAGTAATTTCGACGGACTTTCCAGAATTGATGGACAGGACTCATTATAGATTGCCTTTGACACGCTAATTTGTACTGCTACAGTTACTGGTCCAGTTTAATGCAAACCGCTCATTGCTACTTCGATAATATCTACCAATAAAATAATCACTTAGGACCTATGTCGGTGATATAGGCTTTAGGGCAGGATTTCTTAAAGTGGGGTCCAATATGTGTATGAGGGGTCCCCAATAGGTCAGTTGACTAACAACATAAAGTTAGGAAATTGTGTAGTAAACTCAGCATTTCTCGGCCAAGCCGCGAACATGAAACAAGGCTTTTCATTTCCTAAAATATTCTTTGACAGGGGTCCGTGGAATTGTTTAAATTGCCAATGTGGTCCATTACTTTAAAAAGTTTAAGAAACCCTGGTCTAGGGTGAGTCTAGTTCTACCGATTTAAACTAAAAATGCGCTCGTTATTATACAATAATAGTAATTTTTATTCAAATATGGTAACATATTTGTATTTTTATTTTCGTGTATATTTTTCAGATATTACTTCGACTTGCAACTACAACGATGTGAACGTTATTCATATGCACACTGTAATGACAGCTTTAACATGTTTATTGACAGAACTGGATGCCTTGATGCCTGTCGAGGTAGTATATTTTTATATTTTAGATCATCAAATAACTATGTCCCACCCACTCCCATGTGCTTCAAAAAGCAATGTATGTACAACATACTGGAATTTGAAAATATGTAGTACTGATTTCCAAGTTCCACTTTGTCTAGTCTCGCATAATTAATCACTCAATTTCGAGTAGGTACCATAATTTTCCTGTGTCCAATGACATTGGAAAGTGGTAAGTTTGATTATATTTGGTAAACTTAAAATGTGCTACAACATTAAATCAACCTAATGTCGGACTCAAGTTTTGGGGGACTGCAAATTAGACGTATGGTGTCTTTGGGCTATCCACAAACATGCGGGTTCATTCAGCTCTTTAAAATTTTGTATAAATAGTATTAATTTCCAAGTTCCACTTTATCTAGTCTCGCACTAATCACTCAATTTCGAGTATAATTTTCCTATGTCCAATGACATTGGAGAGTGGTAAGTTTGATTTTATTTGGTAAACTTAAAATGTGCTACAACATTAAATCAACCCAATTTCGGCCTCAAGTTTTGGGTGACTGCTAATTAGCCGTATGGTGTCTTTGGGCTATCAGGAAACATGCGGGTTCATTCAGCTCTTTAAAAAATTGTACCCTATCTTCGGGCGTTTAATGCCTATCATCTAAACGTAAACTTACATTTTATTACAGACGATGCGTTCGAAAGACTTGACTCTCAAAATTTAACAGCAAATATTTTTTGCCGGTTTCAACCACAGTTTGGAGAATGTTTCTCATATTACCCCTCGTAAGTTACTTTTGTTAGTGCACCTATAATTACATGACTATATATTTTTTTAACCTCCATAATACAGTAACTGGGTAACACTATAAGACTGGGTGTCAATCTTTCGGACTTCAGACTACCTTTGGCGATGGTCAAAGATCTACAGAAGACAATCGGGATAAACTGCTTTCCGAGGCACGGAGGGATCCCGGTAGGAAATGGATGTTAACCCATCCACAGACCGCCCGCAGCAAGCATAGATTGACCATGACCAATCGATCTGCACTTTTACATCGGCTTTTACTTTGCCACGAACCCCTAAGTCACCTTTTGATCAAAAAAGACTTAATTTACATCGGTTTAGCCGTCTGGGAGCTACGGTGTCACAACCTGACACACAGATTTATAACCACCACCTTGGTTACAGGCTTTTTTTCGGAATGTTATCTCGCGTGTCAACCTACGAAGTTGTTGGCACAGTCAGGGGTTGCGAAAATTTCTCCAGTTTCTGTGACCCCCGACGTAGGTGTGAGATGGAACTCCGGGGTGGTTTTCAGTCAGGAGAAGTCTGACAGACGTCTGAAGTCTGTCTGTCTTTACCCGCACTAAGGCGGAGGACATCCATGAGGATTTTCTACCCCTGAACAAAAAAAAGGAGGTTGTCGGCTGCTTACGCGGACTATCCTGTGGTGCCTTAAAAGTGAATTTAAGGCCTCTAGCCAGGGCAAAAATCTTATAAACTAAGCGACTGCACGCTGCTCCTGTGCGCTACGAGCCTCGACTTAGGGCGGCGCTGGGGGAGGGCAGCAAAGGGACAGGCTGGACCGAGTTCTCATTATTTAGGGACGAATTTAAAGCTAAAGTGGGACCTGCGCGGTCTGACACGAGCAGGGGTTGTGGGGGGGGGGGGGAGTTTACAGTGCTAGAGAATAGTTATTTGTTATACAAAAGTGCAAAGTTGCTTTTTAACCGCGTGTTCAATTTTGATGACCGAGCAAGCGAAGGATTCTAAAATTGAATCACGAGCGCAGCGAGTGATTCAAAATTAGAATCCTGAGCGTTAGCGAGGGAATCAAAAGAGCACGAGGTGAAAAATCTTTGCACTCGAGTGCAACACGTAACTTTTCATTCCACCTCAGCGAGGAAATGACTAAATGCAAAAAAAAAACGTTTACAAAGTCTGAGTTTTTAACAAATTAAAAAAAAGTTGTATGATATATTCGGCACCATAGAGGTAGCAGTAAATAGGTTTAATGTTTTTTTTTAATTCACAAACTTAGTGCACACGATGTTCTAAATTCAATTTACTTTATCCTCTAGAGAATAAAAACGGCTTTTCCACTCAGATATTGAAGATTAAAAATATTCTTTCCGAGATGGTGGGATGAAAAAGAATTTACGAGAGAATATATTAGGAATTATAATAATAACGAGAAGAAGATTGATGTTATTCAATGTTTTATTGTTTTACAGGTTTTACTATGACATAACGGAACAGACGTGCATTGGTTTTTCATACAGCGGTTGTGGAGATAATAGAAATCAATTCTCTAGTAAAACGGAGTGTATGGAGGCTTGTGGACCCGATAAAGTAATTGCATTTAATTAAATAAATGTTAAATTTTTGATGTCATATTGCATACTGGTATTTTTTTCACTGATGCCCATGAACTTAACTCACAGTTCGTTCTTACTACTACTATATTACTACTATTAAAAGGTGGAGGATATGAGAATAAGAGGAAAATAATAAGAGTGTTAGGAATTCATTCGGAGTTGGAGTATTCCTTTATTCATTATTATATTATATTCATTCATATAATTCATTAAGAATATTCGCTGGCGCAAACCAGGATATTTAAATAGTTCAATTCAAACTATTTTATTCAATTTGTCTATGTCAAAAGATGACTAACCGAAAATGTTATAGAATGGTAAAAAATCTTGATGCTGAGACAGATTGTACTTTAACAGAAGGCTGAATAAAAAGGCGAACTAGGCAAGGTAGGAGCCATTTGTTTCACCTAAACTAGGACATTGATTCGACAAAACTTCTGAAGCGATTCTGTTTGTGACAGTACAGACGTCACGAAAACTAAAAAAAAAATTACAGTGCTACACAGTCCTGTTAAAAAGTTATCATTTCACTTGTATGAATTTGTTAACCTTACTGATTAAGAGTGAATGTTTTTCTGATAGAAGATGCGTTACATGGGTCGTGTAACACCAGTTATACTCATAACCGATGATGCGTTAGTGCGTCAAGTAAATATAAAATATGTCTAGGGATAGACTGTACAAGCTTAAAGCAGGTGTAGTTCGCTTTATTTTGTTACTAAAATTATTCTACATCAAAGGTCCGAACTCGAAGTGGCGATTCGGGCTACTGCGTGCCGTCAACGTGGCCGAGGGCATTTTGAACAACTTTTATTTGGTAAAATCCCTTTGATAAGTATCATGGTGTTCCTATAGTCAAATTAATTAAAGTATACACAAATAAATAATATGGTTATTATTTTGCATTGTAGGCTAGCACATCTAGCTACAACAATCTGTCAAATTTCTTTGAATGATTTTCAACTTTATTACAAAACGTTAAGGTTCATATTCAATTGGGAAAATTTGACAGTATGGCTTGATGGGCGGGCGTCTGTACATTGGCGCACTGAGCGTGTGGCGACCAAGGTTGTTCATCCACCACAGGTTTATAGAATCTGGTTGTAGTACCTATTTCTCTTCCCACGGCTCTACCTGATTGGTAGAATGTAATATTTGTAGCAAGGTCAATTACAAGTGAATTTCCAAAATACAGTTTATTGTAGTTAGTCAAAGTCAAAGTCAAAGCATTTATTTCAATTAAACCATTTGCAGGCACTTTTGAATAGTCAAAGAGTCAGTTAGTCAGAAAGTTGAAGCTAGTTGCTCGTTCCAAAACGTAGGGTAGGTCTCTATGGAGAAGAACGAGCAAGAAACTCCACGGACACTCTTTTCAATCAAGCTTTTACAAAATCCAGGCTACATTATTCTTGTTGCTTCTATTATGTGAAAACAATGTAAGTGAAGAGAAATCCAAAACATTCTATTCAAAAATAAATTAATATAAAAGCCATGGCAGTTAAGAGATGACCAATCTCAACTGACAGCGCCCGTTCACGAACATGACGCGCGGATCAGCACCACTTAGCTCAACCATTTTGAAGGGAACCGAATGATCTAACCCACACGCCACCATCAGTGAGACATTTGAGCGAGCATGACAATGCTCTCAACTGCCATGCTCATTTATGTCAAACACATTGAATAAATAAATGGCTCCATAGTTCTCACATTTACATAACAATTGAAATAGTGCTATTAATTTATACAAAGTCAAAATTTCCAATGTATGTAAGTATTTCATTCGACAGATAAAATATAATAAGTAAATAATAATAACGGTACACGTTATTCATGTCAATAATAAGGGGTTAACAACATAATCTTCTTGCAATTAAGAAATTCTCTAAAGCGGCTGTGGAGCAGGACCAGCATTTAGTACTTTTTAACCGTCATCAAAAAAAAGGAGGTTCTTAGTTCGACCCGTATGTTTGTATGTATGTATGTTTGTATGTATGTTTGCCGATTGCGATTATCTCCCGTTTGGCTGAACCGATTTTAATGCGGTTTTCAGAAAAGTGTTTATTACATTCTGGAGATGGTTTTAGTATACAACACAAACAGAAATCTATTATGTGCTTTTTGAAAAAAACAACAATAACCGAGAAGACGTTTTTGTTTCTTCCATCTTTCCATCTTTGGAGGACTTTCAATCTCTGTTTTAACTGTGTTGCCGTTCCTTAATGGATTTGGGTGATAAGGAGGTACTAAAAGTGGAAAATAAAAACTTTTTTGTAAAAAGAGAACCGCCTTCAAAAAAACTAAAAAGTGAAAAATAACTTTAAACTAAAGTCATGTGTTCTATGCTAAAGTTATTTTTCACATTTTAGTTTTTTTTTAAGGCGGTTTTTATTTTCAAAAAAGTTTTTAAAATATAATTATTCAATCTGGTAAAGTATGTTTCACTGTATGGATAACTGAAAAGAACAAGTACGGTTGAAATTGTTTTGGGACAAATATTGGTCTGTTTTTACTTCTACCCAGAACAATCTTCTTCTTCGCCTCTCCGAACTTAATGAAGTTTTCTTTCGCGGGGTGGAATAGTTCCGCGGCGCTCGAGATACAAATCCACTCGTAGGTTCCTTAGTTAAGACTTGCTTCTGTGACCAACACTTCGTTCTCCAGGTACTTTGGCCATTATGATATGTGGTAAAAGGGCGTGTCTATCATGTCTTATCACGTACCCTAGATACGCAACCTTCCTAACTTTGATGGTAGTTCGCGTTTCTACCCACACATCCTAAGATGTCTTCGTTTGTCACCTTCTGAGTCCAACTAACATTCAGCACCAGCCCAGCACAATATTACTATTTAATTCCTAAACTCCCATAGCAACACGTACTTAATTCTGTACTTGTTGTACCTACAATACTAATTATCCAACAATAGTGGAACTTACAAAGATCGCGATTGTAAATTCGATAATGAAAGCAATTTATACTCACGTTTCAGGGGATTTGGTGGTTTAGGAACCGGCAACCAAATAGTTGTCCTTTGTTTTCATTCATAAACACTACAGTTAATTTGCAATGAACATAAAATGTAAGTAGGTAATTGTCTTTTGCACGATAAGGTTCACTTTTGCTTGGCGCCTTGAATTAATTTAAGGCAGTAGTTTCTAAGGTGCCATACCCAAGGGTCTAATCGGAGTCCTTTTGCTCACGCTCCACCCCTGTCCTGCATCCTGCGGCCTGCATCTTTTGAACCTTAACAGGCCGACACTTGATATTTTCAACCGACTTCAGTAAAGGAGGGTTCTCAATTCGACTGTGTTTTTTTTAAATATTTGTTATGAGGTAACAAACATAAAAAAAAGAATTTTCGACTGGGAGAACCGATTTTGATGATTCTTTTTTTATTTGAAAGCTGGTGCTTTCCGTGTGGTCCCATTTTGGTCCAGTTCTGGCATCCATGAGAAAACCATATAAGTCTTAAATTTGCATTAAGTAAGTATGTGCGCGACAAATGTATATTTGTTACGCGATTTCTCCGGCAAATACAAAGCGATTTAAAAAAAAAACATGGATAGGGTATGTCTCAGGGATATAAATCCCATATAAATTTTATCGAAATTGATACAGCACTTTTTGAAAAAATAGACAGGAAGCAAAAAAATGTTGTTTTAAGTTCCTCCAATCTTGTACTTCCAACCTCTGTTATGACTGTGTTGCAGTTTCTTAATGCACTTTCTTAATAATGTCTGAATTTGGATGATAAAGAGGAACTAAAAAATAGAGGTACGAAAAATAAAAAGCATTTTTACAAAAAAGACAACCGCCTTCAAAAACTAAAAAATCATAAATAACTTTGGCACAGAGACTTTCGGAAGTCGGTGGCAATACAAAACAACAAACAGAACAAAGCCACCGACTTCCGAGTCTCTGTGCTAAAGTTATCACTTTTTAGCTATTGAAAAAAGAGAACCGCCTTTCTCTTTTTTCAAAAAAGTTTTTATTGGTACGCGTTTTAATACGTAGGTAGGGTCTGTGACGCGGGTTACGTCATGTTTACGTCAAAATGTAGCGCCAAACAAATAAATTATATCTCGCCCCCACAATTCGAGTAAACAATATATTAATCAGGCTGTTGTGAGGATTCTACTCATGATTCCGTTTGCGAATATAATTGGTTTCTTAATTGCATCCACAGTAATAATTGACGACGGGAACAACGTGGCGGTAAAAGATTTACATAGAGAGTGTGGATTAAGTGAGGTCTGCGACGAAACATTATTAAAATTGTCTTCATTAAAATTTTACTAAGCTGCATTAGCGACATGAAAGCTGGCAAGAGTGCTGTTAATAATCAAATACACAGGTTTTAATGGATCGCTAATAATTTATAAGTTATTAGAATATGAGATTTATATGTACTGAGAGATTAAATTATGTTAAAATTTTAGGATCATATAGGTGAAAAGGTCTACAATTGCATTTGTTATTAATGGAAAATGTATCAGTGTTCTCATATATCTACGTATTGCTCAAATATTATATATATTATAATCATTTAAATGATATCGTTCGTCTCATCATCACCATCATGTCAACCTTTAGACGCCCACTGCTGGGCATAGGTCTCCCCTAGGGGGGTTCAGCCGTAATCGCCATGCTTGGCCGATGCATGTTGGCGATCGCAGTAGGTGTTATGGTACTCAGAAGGACGCTGCTGCTCATCCTCTGGTCAATATCCCTCTGTCGCCTTCTACGACACACGCGGGTAGAAATGGAGTGGTGCTATTCGTGACCGGCACCACACGGCTAACTCGGATAGTCAACTGGACTGCAGGTTACTTATAATTAATTATTGTTGATGGTCAAACCTCCACTAGAGTCGGGTAGGTAGGTACATACTCTATTTATCTGTTCCGTGGGTACATACGTCCGTCAAGGCATTCAACGAGTTATAATATTATTCCAATAGTTAGTACATTTATTTTCAAACAACTTAACCGAATTAAATGTATACAAAACTTATAAGATGATAAAAAAAATTGTATAATGAACAAAAAAACTAGTTACTTATTGAATTTTTGGCACTTTTAACACATTAGTTGAATTTAGTCTGAATCAGTCTGAATACAATTACCTATGTTAAAAATGTCCCTAACGGTGGAATCAGACAGTTAATTTTTCGTTAATTTTCGTCTTTCACTCGAAATGAAATGTTTGAACACAAAAAGAAACAAGAGTGCGGTATGATTTCATTAATCCGATTCAACGATGCTGGATATTGGCATTCGGCATATTTCGCTCCAATTCGAATTAACGAAAAATGAACAGTCACACAGAGAGAGAGTGTGTTCACACAGAGAGAACGTTCACTCGAACTCAGCCATTTTGTCACGAGTTCTGTGGTGGTATTCTCTAAGTAACGTAAAGCTCGCTTCGTACCTATTCATTAACCTTTGCTTACGCATCGCTAGCGCACTTTTGGTGGTACTACTCAAGGTTATACGACATATTACGATATTCGTTAAGCAAAAACAGTCGATGAGCTCGACGTCGATTTTACGGCTGATACGATGTAGAGTTCGCCGTTTGCCACAAATTGTAACGTTAGAGAATAGCATATAGCTGTAGCAGAAGGACGTCAGGCCGAATGTCGTGGCAAAAAAGCGGAATTATAAAAATACGTTGCTGTTTTTATACTTAGAACTTTAAAAATATCAATGCATTTTGGAAAATAATACGGGCAAAGAAGTTTTTTTTTGTTAATTCCTTGATTATTTGATCACAAATTAAACTAATTCCAAGACCCATGACTTCAGGCGACATGTATATTGAATACGAACAACAGATTAATGTTCTTTTCTACGTTATTCCAGCTAAGCCCTGTTAACATTGAATGAAATAAAAATTAAACATTCACTTGAGTGAACTGTCTGATTCCACCTTAACACAAAACAGTAGTACCTCGTTGTAATGCATAAAACCCGACTACAACAAAAAGTGATCTAAAAAGTACGAAACAAGAAAATATTTCACACAGAAATCAAGACATAGGTACACAAAATGGTCAAGGTAAGCCATGGTTGCATGCCTGTATCCCATATGAGTGCGATGAACATGAATTATAATGGCATGCAACCACGGCTTACCTTGACTATTTTGTACCTATGTCTTGATTTCTGTGTGAAATATTTTCTTGTTTCGTACTTTTTAGATCACTTTTTGTTGTAGTCGGGTTTTAGTTTTTAAACTATTTTTTTTTATTTAAACCATTTTGGAGTCACAGCTAAGCATTATATATATAAAAGGTACTAGTGAACCCCTTTCTAATGATACTAAACACGGTATGCGTATCTTAATTTATTTGGTAATCTTTTCTTTTTTTAAATAATTTGTGACAAAACACAACTAAATATTATATATTTGAATGGTACTAGTGAACCCCTTTAAAATGATACCAAACACGGTATGCTTGTCTTCATTTTTTTTTTTAATCTTGGTTTTGTTGTCCGCCAGAGGGCGCCACATTGGATTCGGTGACACGTCATATAGCCTATAACCAGCGGACGATCAAGACGCTTCTAACGATACCTCATTTGTTCAGTTCTGATAAGTAGTTTAGGAGCTATGCGCGTACAGATGAACATACATACATACATACATACATACATACATACATACATACATAGCCTGTCAAACTCATAACCCTCCTTTGGCTTTGCCGTAGTCGGGTAAAAATTAGTAGTTATGCACTTTGCACTAACTTGTTTTTTTTTTCCAGCAAAATTATCTCTGTAATAGTAAAAATAAATAATTTCATGACGCCGGGGATGTCTCTGGAAAGATGGCTCAACTCATGACGCATGAGGCGAGTTGACATAACTGCACTGCACAACATCTAGTAAGTGCTCGGTGGCAGACAGTTTAAACTTTACAAAATGTATGGGGCTCTTATTCTTCGACAATAAAACAAGCAAAGAGTGCTCACGAGACTTCATGTGAGTAGGTACCAGTCTCACACGTGACATATAAAGAACAAGTGTCATGGTGACGCTCTCTTTAGTGAAAAAAAAATCGGACAAGTGCGAGTTGGACTCGCCCACCGAGGGTTCCGTTCTAATTCCGTCATTTAGTCACCCATACAATTATGACCGCGCATACCTAGATGATATTTTGTAGGTAGGATAACGTAATAATATCTATTCTTGTTAGTCTTGTGTGGAGTGTGCTATCAGAACAGTCCTCTAAATAGCGCTATAAAGACAGACGTGGAAGTGCATTGGAATCAATGTATGAACACACGGACTACCTAGAAAAAAAAGAAGGACTCCGCGCCACGCATATCGAAAGTGAAGCAACCTAAGTAAGCCAGACCGTTTGTATAAACATGCCTCACGCACACATTTACATCATAGCCACGGACTAGAAAAAAAAAGAATTCCGCGCCGAAAGTACCAATATCTATGTGTGCGTCTCGGTCCGGCGGCGTACTTTAGGCACAGATTAACTAATAGTTCCTTTGGCTTTAGGTGCTTCACTTATGATATGCGTGGCGTGGAGTCCTTCTTTTTTTTTCTAGTCCGTTTATGAACATTACATTTATGAGAACAAAGGGATTTAGAGCGCAGTGGAACAACGCTAGCCACCTGCATTGATAGGGAACTTCTTTTTATTTGTTTTCGGGGGAATCCTTCAAAAGGCGCCCTGTCCTTACGGATTAAACCTGGGAGTGTGGGATTCCTACCTTACTAAACTTCGAATAAGTTTGTGTGGGAAATCGAGCAGAAACACGAAACAATCAGGCGTTGACTGTTACGCAGATTGCTTGCAGAGAAAACACAAGAGTCAAATAATACAACAGTAACTGACTTCCGAAAACATTCTATCAACGTGGATTCCATTCCGGACGTGCCGGATTTTTTCCATTTCAACACATTTTTCTAGATTGCAAAAGAGCAACAAGTTTTTACAGTTGGGACAAATTGTGAAGTATTTGACATTATTAGGAGCATAAGATTGATAGCTGGAAAGTACGTATGCAATACCTATTGTTGATGTAGTGATGTAAGCGCAATGCTCGGTGTAGGATCGATCCCAGGGTCAAAGTGATCCGACACTATGTAGTATCGATATTGCGCAACCATATTATATTAGCATCATCAGCAAGTTTTTTGACATCTTAAGCCGACATAATGTACGAAAGGATACTCCAAAAAATCTACCGATATATTTTATCTATCACATAATATATATCGGTCTGCCAAATACACAGCAAGATTAGATCAGTATCGCCGCGGCGTTACTTCCTCGTGAAGGAGGAATTTGAGTGAATGATGCAGCAGGGACTACGTTATTCGAGTAAAAACCCATGGTCCAGTCCTCTGCACGTCGTACCTAAGACATGCGGTGATAAGTACTCCCGTGTGATTCCACTTAACGACGTGTTTTTCGCAGTGGTTGAGCGATTGGCTGCTGTGCCGCGTGTCGCGAGTTCGATTCCCGCACGGAACAAATATATTTGTATGGCCTACAGATAGTTGATTCTGGCTGTTTGTATATGTGAGTTTACATGTTTATAAACGCATTCACGATATAAGATAAATTCCGAGTGCGGGGCAATGTTTTTTTAAAAAGAAAATGAAAAGAAAAGACTACTGACTGTTCAGGCTATCGCTCACACACTGAATGTAGGTATTTTCAAATGTTAGGCGTGGTTGTATACGATCGCAATTTTGTAAATAATAATGTGGGCACCATGTTGCATGTTACCATTATTAATTTAGCTCCCATTGTTTTGTAGCACTTTACATCTTTTGTCGTATAGTCAACAGCAAGAGTAGATGATCAAAATCAGAAATTCGACGCCACACAGTTCTGACGCGAGCTCCGTTCATTAGTATTGAAGTTCTGATTTTGATCATCTACTTTTGCTGTTGACTGTACTTGTAGCGATAATTAATTACTACTGATTTCTTATAAATTTATACAAAGCTTAAAAACTATGTACTCCAAAATCATGCAATAGAGGGCTCACATGGCATCAAAAAACTCACCCGCATCGCTCTCAATGGGACAAGTGCCCACGTTGATTTCTTATAGATCGAACAACGATCGAACTATGTATTTTAGAAGTATTTGAAATGTCCATTCACATCATCATCATAATATATCAGCCTATTGCCATTTACTGCTGAACGTACGTTGGTCTCCCCCAGAGATCGCCAACCAACCTGGTCTTGGGCAAGATGCGTCCATCCGCTGCCAGCTACCTTCTACAACCGATGGTCATGCCGATGGATGGTAGCTTGCCGTCCCAAATTACGCTTGCCCAAACGCGGTTTCTACTCAGCGTGCAGATTAGACGCACAATGTCGGTGACTTTAGTTCTCTGGTGAATGACTTCAATGCGAATTCTATGTACCAGAGGAACCCCGAGCATCGCTATCTCTGTATCAACCTTGAATTAGCGGTCCACTACTTGTTTGTTATTTTAGTACAAATCATTGAACTATATTACTTACGTAGTAGTAGTACATCATTGGTACAAATACATATATCAGGAGATTCAATTGAATACCCTACAACAGTATATCAACAGAGTGTATTTTTCTTTTCACAGACAATTATGGCTTCTTGTGATTTTAATTTTATGGAAAATGCTCTCAAATGTTCATTTTTATCAGTTTTAATGTGATTTTACAAAGATCAACACGTGTTTTCAGAATGTTCAAGACGTTTACTGTGTACGTTCGAGGTGTGTATTTGATGTGAAAATCCATGATGTTCCTGTCGTGTTTGTTTATTAAATAAGGCATGTGAGGGAACACACATTACACTGGGTAAATAAGACATGTAAGGAAGCAAAATCCACACTAAATATAATGTGAACTGTAGGTTGAGAATTTATTTGTGATTTCCAGAATTTAAAGAGCTTCCAACGAAATTGAAGAATATTCTTGAATTACTTAAACATGCATTGACATACTAAATAGAACTTACCTACAGTAGGTACTTGACTGTAAATAAGGTTTATCAAGAAAAACAAATTCAAGCATTACCACATTTTAATTATTTACCCCTCCTTGGGTGCCACTTTTTTAAAACTATCTTTATTAAGTCATTATTTTTACAGTAATTAGTAACATAAATAAGAATATTGTTATTATTAGGCAAAGCGGTCTCAATTTATAAATTACTAGCTTACGCCTGCGGCTTCACCCGCATGGTTGGTTGATAAAAAAGTAGTTTATATCCTTCCCCAGGCTTCAGACTATCCAAATCAATTTTATCACAAACGGCTAAGATGCACAAGATTAGCCGTGAAACATACATTCACACAGATAAGCAAACGGACAGACACATACTATTATTTTTGGAGAGGGTTACTTATAGCGGTTTCACTTGTCGTACGGTAGCAGGAAAAAATAAAAACTGAAAGGATTAGAATATAGTATGTACATTGGTAATTATCGACATGTTTTGAACTGGTGTCTGGCGATAGGAAGGAAAAGAACCGATTCGATGGTAAACTTGTCCTTGTATTGTGAAGGTCGGGCAAAATCCTGGTATTCAGACAATTTTATCTGCTCCAAAAGCAGACTTATAAAAGTACATATTGCATTTTCTTATACTTCTTAGTAAACAGCGAGACCCAAATGTGTCATTAGACAGAAGTTCTCTTAAAGGATCAACTGGCTCGTCTATAGAATGATTATATAGCTATTTTCCCACCCGAACAACACATACTTGCTGTTAATTCTTTCCACTAAAAACTCCGCAAAATTTGCAATCTTCATCTCATCACTTCTATTTAAATAAACTTGTAAGTTTGATAATCAAGAGTCTCGTCATGTCCAAACACGTCCCACGTGTTTCTTGTAAATGTTTGACGTCCCTGTGCTGCCCTTTCAGCAACTGCACGTCTGCGAGATTCAGCTGCTTCAAAGGTTTCAGTGGCTCTTTGGGATGCCATGTAAGTCGCCTGCTGCTGACGCCGAGCTTGTGACTGTTCTGGTAGTGTCTTCGCAATCTGCTGTGACAACTGATACTCAGTTTGCTGTTGCCGTCGATTTTCGGACTGTTCTGGTGTGTCCGCAGCCCATTGTAACACCAGATTCTCAGCATGCTATTGCCGTCGATTTTGGGACTATTCTGGTATCTCCGCAGCCCATTGTGACACCAGATACTCAGCATGCTGTTGCCGTCGATTTTGGGACTATTTTGGTATCTCCGCAGCCCTTTGTGACACCAGATACTCAGCATACTGTTTGGATACCAGGTACTCAGCGTGTTATTAATGTCTATCAAGGGACTGCTGGTGTTCTGTCCTGTTCTGTTCTGATCAGTTGCTCAGTGTGCCGTCTCTCGCACCGCCTGCTCAAGCCCTAGTAGCTCGGCTTGTTGAGACGTCTCAGTATGTCCAGCTATTTACATAGCTCGGGCTCTATTAGAGCTTTGTGAAATAATAGAATTACGCATACGCGGCACTTAAGTACTATTTAAAAAAATAAATACTTAACTGGGAAGTCATTTCCAAACAAACAATAACAATTCCAATAACTAATGAAGAGAAAAACTAAACTTTCTTCTTACCACTTATAACACAACCAATACCTGAAACCAATCCTTATATTCTTAAACTAAAAAAAATGTAATAAACCAATGGAAACAATAATGAATCTTCTTTCTCTTCCTTCCCTGAGTCCCATTATTTGGGGTTGGGTCTCCTCACTTTTCTGCGCTAAGTCTTGGGTTCTCGGTCTTGGCAATTGGGATTTCTTGAGGTCTCGATTTATGTTAGACCACCAGGTCGCTAGCGGGTGCCCTCTACCTCTTTTCTGTTCTGGTTCGTTTAGCACAATTTGTGCACATGGTCTTTGCTTCGTCTCTTGACATGCCCATACCAACGAAGCGGGTTTTCGGTAACTTTGTTCACGATTGGAGCAACTTTGAAGCTGCCTCGTATATATATTGATTACGAATTCTGTCCAGCCCACCTACCACCTCCCGCCCATTTAACCACCTCCTTTCGTTGGTATGTATCTTTTGATCATGTGTATTTTTTGTTATCCACTATTTGGACCCACAGAGTAGAGCCCGTCGGACTGCCGTTTTGTACACTTCCCTTGGTCTGTATTATTAGGAAGTCGTGGGGCATACAACACACCTGTAAGCGATCGCCATTTTTGCCATGCTACGTTAATTCTGTGTGCCACATCGGTGTCAACGTCAGTATCGGGTAGCATGGATAGCATTAAGCCTAAATATTTAAACTTCTCTACTGTAGGATTCCCGATGTAGATCTTTATTGTTAACTGCTTTTTTGTTTTTTTGTTATACTTTTCCATCATAATCTTGATTGCCTGTATAGCGTCAGTAGTAGACCTGGGTGCTGTGAAGCCAAACTGAAAAAACTAAAACCTATCCCGGGTAGGGTCCATACGTGGCTTCGCTGCAGGGTATAGGATCCTCATTTAACCTATTTACTGAATACTTACAAATACAATCTAGGTATATCGAAATAAATAAAAATACAATCTTATAGCGCATTCCAACGTGAACAACCAAATAAAGTAAGTGCTCCAGTCAATCTTATCGTGATATTTTTTAAACTATTTGTCCAAATTACCTAGTGTAAAAGACAAAGTTCATCTACATTAAATACTGATAGCGACAAATGTATCAATTTTGATAAGAATTAGCTAAATACCCTAAAATGTGCATCGTAAAAAAAATATTTAATTTAAACGTATTTATGGCGCATAATTTGGGATATATTGGTTTCCACATAAGAGGTAGATATATGCTGTCGCGGACTTTTATTTAGAACTTTTCAACGAAAACGATCCTACCATACATTGTCTTCGTGTAACTCCAACGGTTTTGGCAGCGCACGCCAAGTAGCTCTCAGAGGGCAGCTATTTTTCCGACTTACTTGATACTTATCATAATACGAGTTATGGCCAAATTACACAAAATCTTTATAAATTTTAGTCCATGTGTTATTCTGATGTATAAGCTATATTTCTGAAAAGTTTTATCAAAATCCACACATGAATAGTATTTAATCCTGACCAAAAATCTGTTTTTGTGCTCCCCTACATCACAAAAGGAAGCCATTTGTGCAACAATTCACGTTCCTATTTCCTGCAGCATCGGTTGCTTGCTGATACGTCAGCCTGTCAGTCAGGTTCTCCTTTTATATTTATTTAGATGTTAATGTTTCTAAACTGTGTGCTGATATTGCTATTGCTCCATACTGTATTTCGCTCAGATGGGCAAGGCAGATAGGCCACGCGTAACAGGCGGGACGGCCAATGGAATAATTTCCAAGAGCCTCGACCAACACCTAAGGCGGCTCTCGTTGGGCAGCTGGATCAAGGGCTTGATACAGAAAGCGATACTCCTGGACACGGCGCGTATGTCTGGAGATTCCTCTCTCAGGAGCCCTGATCACCGGTAGCTTGGAGCCCTGTTCCCCATACCGGTGGGCTACTATTTTTTATATTTTTAAATGTTTTTATTTTTGTATTCATATTTAAAAATGTAACTGATAAGTATATACAATGAATAAATGAGAATAATAATAATCTATATTTCATAAAAAAACAGTACAAAGTTTTAGTTACAGTTAAGTGCTATGATAAAACAAAAGTACACAAAAAGTTTTAACATTTGCAGCCGAACCAGGAGGAACCTGTATTTCGGCTAACAACGCCAATCCCCTCGAGTTACATTAGATTAGAGTTCTTAAATGCTAGCATTTTACAAGATGACATTATACAAGCATTTATTTAATTTTATTTAATGTCTCAACTCATTATAAAAAATATCACAAAACATGGGTTCACAAAATTATAATGAATAGTTCAACATATTTAATTTCCCATTAAACGAAATGATTTCCCCAATCTAACTATATTACTGTTAATGAAATAAATGAAAATATATTTTTAATTTACTAAGCGCTTTATTCATTCCGAAGTTGCCGGAAATATTTTAGCGAGCTACCGTTAATTTTAATATTAAAGATTATTAATTTTCCGGTACCGGTAATAATAAAGAGGCAGTTATAGCAGGAACTGGACAAAAAACAATATATTTAATTTGTTCATGCACAAAGATGAAGTTTAGTTACCTTTATATAATAATTAGGATGATTTTTTAAATGGGGCTCGTAGCTAAGTATCAGCCTCCGGGTCCACAGGCTGCGGTTATCCGTTTAGTCCACTCTCGACCCCTCGACCCCCAATAATGAATGTGTCCACTGGACCCCTAACTATAGTTTATTCTCGACCCTTGGGGGTCGAGAGTGGATTATATTTTCTAGCCAAGTTTTAGTTTCCTCTCTACCCCCAAGTACAGTCACGATGATAAATCATCAGTCTATCCCATAGTTGCATACAATTTAACTCATCATTTGAGTTTTAGTAGATATCAAGTGATTGGAGCATACCAGGGGCGTAGCTACCGCCGTGTCTGCCGTATCAATTATACGGGGCCCCCGGGCCACGGGGGCCCCCGAAGTGTGTAAGGAAAAAAAAATAAAAACTTTCTAATTTATTTTATTTTACAAATGACAAAATTCTATAAAGCAATTACTTTTTTTCCCGCCTTAAGCGTGCGTTCAAAAGTTGGCAACACTCTACATCGTTATAGCGGGCTGCGGGACTTCCCCGTTTTACTTACTTCATCTTCAACTCAGCGGGGAATCCTTCATCGATATCGCGATGGTACGTGTACGTTGTTATACTTTACATTGGATGTTAAACCACGGAGTGCAGTGCAGTGTTTATTTACGCGCTATATGTAGATAAATGTGCATTACATTGTAATTCAGTACAAACAATATTGTTCTTCTGGTTTAGCAGTATTAGTAGCGATTTGTAAAAGAAATGAGTGAAAAAGAGATTATCCCAGCGGCGCTGAGAAAAGAAAAAGTAAACAGAAAAGGGAAGAAGTTATAAAAAAAGTGCCCAAAATTTCTTCATTTTTTCAGAGACAAGATACTTTAGAAAAACTAAGAAACTACTTAAGAAACTTTAGAAAAACTAAAATCATCATCAGCCATAAATGATTTGCCATTTTTAAAATGGTTAAATTGTGTGTGTTATGGTTATTTAATGGTTAAAATGTTATGATAAATAAATATTTCTTTTCACAATATATTTTTTCTTTTGTGAAAAATCTTTACCCCCATATAAGGGCCTCTAAGCAAATTTTTTATACGGGGCCCCGACAAGACACGCTACGCCACTGGAGCATACCCAAGTTCTATTACTAAACATTCATGTCTGATACACCGACAACAAGTGATGGCTGTTCATTTTTTCAATTCCTGAATTTTGCCTTTAGTCTGTACCTGACTGTACCAAAATATACATTTTAGGTACTTACCGAATTAGGGGTTGAAAGTAAATAAATAATAAATAAATAAATATCTTGGGACAACTCACACACGGTCATCTGGTCCCAAGCTAAGCAGAGCTTGTGTTATGGTAACCAGACAACTGATATACATACTTATATAATTTATAAATACATACATATTATAGATAAACACCCAGACACAGAACAAACAATCATGCTCATCACACAAAGTTTGTCCTGGGTGGGAATCGAACCCACGACCTCCGGCTTAGCAGTCAGGGTCAGTGACCACTAGACCAACAGGCCCGTCAAAAAGTGGACAAGGTATGCCTGTCATTTGTATGAAAATTCAGTCTCACCCCCTGGGGGTCGAGTGTGAACTGTTTAAGGGTCGAGAGGAAACAAATAAACAAATCTTTTTTTAGGGGTCGTGGGGTCGAGAGTGGACTAAACGCGGTTATCGGTGAACATTTTTTTTTGAGGTAATTTCGCCGCACTATCCTCAACCATTGTACCTGAAAGCCAGAATCAATAGTGACGACCACAAGAAATCAAATCCAACGAGTTTCAAAGAAACGTTATAACTGTCTTGGATCTCGCAATGAAATTAATCAGAAATAAACAGCGGAGGTTTAAGGTGTAAGTATAAACCATAATTTCCTTTTCCTTCAATATTCAAGGGGGGGCAGAATAGAACTAAGTCGATGGTTAGGTGGGCCGTGAATGGGTGACCATTGACCATCCATTTATAACCGAGTGCCTTCCAATTGAAGTACGTTAGACCTTTGTTGGTCCAGGTCATGAAGGGCCCGGATGTCATCGAAGATCTTTGACAGTCTTCACGGAGTCAGAAACTCGAAAACCTCTAGTTACAAAAAAGTACCTACCTTACTCACGTTATAATGCGACGGGTTGTTTTTATTGTATTCTAGCTGACCCGACAGACGTTGCCCCCTCTCTGTAACTTTACCTACCCTTTTTTCGTAATTTTTTTACAATTATCTCACGGTTTAAACTTTCCCTGGACTTACTCAAATATTTCAAAACCAAAATTAGCCAAATCGGTCCAACCGTTCTCGAGTTTTACGTTTTACAGGATATTGTTGAAAACCAAACAAATGAGGGTCAGACACTTTCCGTTTCTCAAAGTGTTAGCCAAGCTTAAATGACATAGGTAGACTGTTTGTGTATGTGAGTGTATATGTTTGTAAACTCACCCACATATTCTCTTTGCCCACAACACACGAGTAATACCTAGTGGGGCGACGTTTAACAAATATATACCTAGGTTCTGGGATCTCAATCAGTTAGTTATGTGCCTTTTTGGCGCCGGTAACCACTTACCGTCCGTTTTATCACTGCAATGTGTAACAGGCTGCCGACAACTAGCATTATATGTAGATTCTATAAGGCGTGTGTGTGTACTTAAATTACGCACTGATACTCTAACAGCCAGTTTCTTTATCAACAACTAAAGTAATCAGTAAAAGTATTGACTTTTACTTGACCTTAACTATTATAACGACAAATGTGTTTCTTGATCCGAGTTACGGCTAAAGTAAAACTCAAATGAGTTGCCATCATACAAACGCCGTTATTTCCCCAAAAAATCGTGGGGAGCTTTTTTACACATGGCAGCACCACAATTTACAGAGAATTTACACGATTTTTAGATTTAAATAAAATTAATAATAAATATACCTACCTACCTAACATAAATATTTAGATTATATTTATTTTTAAAATATGAATTATAAATATAAAATAAATATTTAGATTTTATTAATCAATTAATAATAGTAACATAATATTAAATAAATAATAAGTAATCTAAACATAAGCAATTAATTTAAAGTAATTATTTAGATTATATTAATAGAATTATAAGAATAATATAGTAATAATTATTATTAATTAATATTATTATTTTTTTTATTTTTTTGTTTCCTTTGGTATTCCGTATCGGAACAGAATATCAGCCTCGTCCCATAAAGAACGATCCTTGCGAATATTAAATCACTCGACTGCGAACACTTTACATGGTGTATTTGTACAAATATTCGCCTAATTTGGATAATACAAAATCCCTATGGTTATTGAAATAAAGACGATTTTTTAGTATCCAAATAAGGTGAATATTTGCATCCAAAAAAGGTGAACTGCCAGCATTACGCTTAAGCGTCAAATAACTCACTATTAGTTCATCGTCCGATGAACTTGAACTTTCACTGGACGATCTTGATGCCATTTTAATATTTTATTAGTGTCGTACTAAAGACGACCTTACTGACACTTTAATATACCTATTTTGCACTAATAAAGCTGCAAAATAACTATTACAGTACTAGTATTGTAGCAGTATCGAAATCACTTTACACACAACGTGCACTACTTTACACATACTACACTTTATAAAGTAAAAAAAATGCAAAAGAGTACATACAACAAGAAATAAGTGTCTGGCGAAAAACGATCCCATTTCCACAAAAAGAAAACGACTGGATAAAAGTCAAGAAAATTAGCAATATCAAAAAGCCATTCGTTTTATTGTTTCACCCCTTGCCCTGAGCCGGAATAGGGTAAAACAATAAAAGTTGGGTTAGCAAAGAATCGATCGAAGAATTCGATAGGCTTTTGTACTGTATTATAAGAAGGTACCTACTTATCTGTTAAAATTCTATAGCTAAGGAATACTCTATCTGTTTATTTTGGAACTGGAGGCTTTGGAAGCCCATATTACAAATATGGGCTTGACAGGTGATTTTCATACTAAAATACTTACCTATTATTAAGCCTGTGTTACGTCGTAATCTATCAAAAGTGCAAAAGGGCTGCTAGTGCACCAGGGACGACATAACCGCCGATGTCGCATAATGTCGATGAATTTTTAATTTTTACGTTTGGAACCCAGGTACTATAAAGGCAACTGCATGCGTAAATGGCATAACATATAGAGGTTACAGAAGGACCGCTCCCGACATCTTCAAAAATAATTACCTAAACTTGCCAAACTCACTAGGGCTGTTACTGTATTGACTCTGTAGGTTTTATTTGTGACACTGGTTGGAACTCTTTGCATTTTTTTTATAACAAAATTTTCTTGATTGTCATGAAATGTGAATGTCTCTCATTTATTTATTTAGACAACACTTGACAGTCGAGACTGAAGTCTGCTTGAAACTGCTTGAGAATGCCTATAAACGTAATGTTAATGTGTGCGTGCGAAAAATGGCGGTTTGTTCTGAGTGGTCTCTCTGCTCGGGCGCGCCGCAGCCTTACGTACCTCGGGCGCGCCACAGCCTTACGTACTTTGTGGTAATGGCAAGGTGGTCGAAAGTATTTGACTAAATGTTTCGTCTAAACACTCTGAAATTGATCTAGAAGTATATTGAAATTAGAAGCGTTATGTTTGTTATCTGATAGAATCCGTCGCTTATAGTGCAATGTTTCACGCGACACCTCGTTTTGGGCTCCGCTCGCCCCTTAGATCTTGCCCCTAATAGCCTAAGTGTATCGACTCGCCCTTTAAAATATTAGTTACCCCACATCGCCCCCGATTGTAAGTAAGAAATTAAAAGTACTATCAGCACTTTAAGTTTTTTAATATGTAAATTAATATTATTTTCTCGCTTAGTACTAGGTAGTTCATTACTGCTTTCCTGATAGTTACTAAGATTTGTTTCAATAAAATTAAATTTATAAAAATTAAGGACATAAAGTGTCACAAACACAACAATCTAGATTATCCATAACTTTATAGCAGTCATCTTAAGTACGCACACAGTTTTTCTAAACATAGACTTTAATCAAACATGGCGTTATTCATAATATACCTATGCATTTTTCTGTCTAACTATACCATTTCTGGTTAAATTTCCAAGAAAATGCCGCATGGAGCGAATCGATGCCTTAAAAAAGCTTTTACAAAAAAGACAACCGCCTTCAAAAACTTAAAAGTGAAAAATAACTTTAGCCCAGAACACACATTGACTTTAGTTTCGAAATTCGGTGGCTTTGTTCTGTTTGTTGTTTTGTATTGCCACCGACTTCCGTAACTAAAGTCAATGTGTGTTCTGTGCTAAAGTTAATTTTCACTTTTTAGTTTTTGAAGGCGGTTGTCTTTTTTGTAAAAAGCTTTTTATTTTCCGCTTTTTAGTATCTCCTTCTCATCCAAATCTATTAAGAAGAGATTCCCTTGGGGAGGCCTAAGTCCAGCAGTGGACGTCATTTGGCTGAAATGATGATGATGATGATGAAAATTAACTACTCCAAAGATTAAAGAAACTAAAACGTCGACTATGTAAAATTTTTGGGTATTTGTCGATTTTTTCAAAAAGTGCTGAATCAATTTCGATAAAATTTATATGGGACCATCCCTGAAGCATACCCTATCCATAAAAAGAAGAATTTTCAAAATCGGTTTACATTTGCCGGAGAAATCGCGTAACAAATCGCGAACATCCTTAATGCAAATTTAAGACTTATACGGTTTTCTCATGGATGCCATTGTCAGAACTGGACCAAAATGGGACCACACGGGAAGCACCAGCTTTCAAATAAAAAAGAATCATCAAAATCGGTTCACCCAGTCCAAAGTTCTCAGGTAACAAGCAAAAAAAAAAACAAAAAAATATATACAGACGAATTCATAACCTCCTCCTTTTTTGAAGTCGCTTGAAAATTGCAAGGGGCGAGCGGATCCTAAACCGCAACCTCTCCATGAACGGAGAATGCCGGGACACACCGGGTTGCAAACCTGATCTAACAATCAATACAATAGCGGAGATAACGATACCTGTAATAAGAATTGACGAAAGGGACATTTTGCTCAAAATGAGTAAATATACCGTTGAATTCAGAATATTCTACTCTTTCCAATGGTATTAATGAAATATTTTTATCGTCCAAAAAATGTCCCCATACGTCTCAGATTTTTGCTATGCCTAAACAGAATTTTAGAACTGGCGTAATACGAGTAAAGCTGTAATGTGCAGGATACAAAATGACGTATCATCTTGACAAATTCAACTCTATGGTAATTATTTGTAACATAGTTTTTAAGTTTTCTGGAATAAATAAATATTAATTATTCACATTTATTCATTTTATACACATATTCTATTACATTTTGAAATATTAGTAAACAAAACATAAAAACATTTAAAAATAGTAGCTCACCGGTATCGGGAACAGGGTCCAAGCTACCGGTGGTCAGGGCTCCTGAGAGAGGAATCTCCTAACAATACGCGCCGTGTCCAGAAGTACCGCTTTCTGAATCAAGCCCTTGATCCAGCTGCCCAACGAGAGCTTCCTCAGATGTTGGTCGAGGCTCTTGGAAATTAATCCATTGGCCGTAACGACTATCGGTACGGTGATTGCTGTTTTCAAAACCCACATGTCGACAACCTCGCGAGCCAAGTCTAGATACTTTATTTGTTTATCTTTCTCAGTTTTCACGAGGTTCTCGTCATGCGGAACCGCTATATCAACAATCATTGCGCGACGCTCTAATCGATCTATCACCACTATGTCAGGCTTATTGGCAGCAATAGTCCTGTCAGTGATAATAGATCGATCCCAATACAACGTGATATTGCCATTTTCGAGAACTGGGTCGGGCACATACCTGTAGTACGGTACATCCGACTCCACAAGCCTGTATTTTAGAGCAAGTTGCTGGTGGATAATCCTAGCTACAAGGTTGTGTCTATGCAAGTAGTCTCCGTTCGCCAGACGAGAGCACCCAGAGATAATGTGACGGATTGATTCTCCTGGTCGGTGGCATGCCCGACAAATGTCAACTGTGCCGTACTTCACAATATACCTCCGGTAGTTGTTCGTCATCATAACTTCGTCCATAATCGCACAGATAAAACCTTCGGTTTCTCCAAAGAGGTCACCGAAACGCAGCCAGGATACGGACGCCAAGAAGTCTACATCAGGCCCATGTAGGGCCCGGTAGAAGCTCCCGTGAAGCTCCTTACTCTGCCATACCTCCCTGCGGTCATTAGTATCTAGTACTACAGGTTTGCGCCAGTTCTCGTTCGCTAAGGAGAGCGGGGTGAGGCCCTTGTCCATTGAGACTACATCTCGGTGCATTCCCACGTCGTCTTTAAGAAAATACTACCTGAGACTGCATACCTCACGGTTGTGCAGGGACTTAGCATTAAGAAAGTCTCGACCTCCGCACTTCCGCGGGATATACAGTCTCATTACCGATGACTGTGGGTGATGCATCCGATTTGCAGTCAGCAATGTACGTACTCTCCTATCCCGAGCGTCAAGTTTAGTCTGAGTCCACTTGAGTATGCCGAAAGAGTACATCAAAACCGGCATGACCCATCCGTTGAAGGCGCGCACCTTGTTTCCGCCTGATAAAAGACTATTTAACATTTTATTCAGGCGGCCAAGGAAGCGCTCCCTCAATGATTGTTTCATGTCGGCAGCATTGATGCCTAACGCTTCCGACATACCCAGGTACTTGCAGGTTTCGGTTGAGAAAAGGGATCTAAAGTGTATGGAATCCGTGAGTTGAATTCCCGCAGATTCCAAAATCTCCCCTCGTTTCACATGCATGACTGCACATTTGTCCACATCAAATTCCATCCTGATGGCGCTACTGAAAGTTTCTGTTACTTTCAGTAGCTCCATCAGTCGCAAATTGTTGGGGGCAAAGAGTTATTATTACTATTATTTGTACTAAATGGCTGATACATAAGTTTCTGCTGGGTGATACGAGTACCTATTACTTTTCTGTCCTATTATTTCTTTGTACTCCAGGGTATTTGGTTGAGTGAAAATAACTATCATTACATAATTCACCTTTTTGATCACACCTGTCAGTGAACTTACTGTGAGTAGGAATCTACAAGATGAGATGAGTAATGGATTGTTCTTTTCTGAATATTACATTTTAATAGACTTTTTGTCATTTTTCCGCAACTCACATGGTAGGTACAGACAGCGTCATCAACTGCTTACCCCCCACGCCTTAAAATTTCTTCGGATAGGGGGTAAGCAATTAATGACGCTGTCTGTACATGTTCACATATTTATCGGAGAACAGAGAGGCGGGCAGTGAATACCACAGTCTGGTATTTCGCACAATAAATGTGGAAGCAAAGCGCTTGGTTTGAGACCTTGAAACTACAACCAAGTAGCGGTGACGCTTCGCCGTATCTCTGCAATCCGATGATGGAATTAAGTTATGCAATTCCAAAGTACCTACACTCTCCGAAGTGTAGGTACCCGATAAAAGACCAACTGGGTGGCAACGATGCAGCGATGTTCAAGGCTGAACATGGATGGAGCTTAGTTTTAACCAGGGAACCGTTGTCAATTGGACGTCTATCAATAACTTCTAACGCCTCCAGATGGTATTTGTCTGATCCGTTCCAAAGGTGTACTTGGAACGGATCAGACAAATACCACGATCTACACGATCAAACTTGTACTTGGTACTTATAGGTTAAGCAACTGTTTTGTCGTGAAGTACCGCACCTTTGCGAGGACTCCCAACATTTTGGCAGCTAGTTGGACCATTGATTCAATATACGACCTAAAGTTGAGATTCGTCGCCAGAGTAACGCCAAGAAGTTCAAGATGGTCAGAGTTAAATCTGTTAAAACCCTTGCTTTATGATGGCAAACGTCAACCCTGGCTAGGTAAGCCTCATGCTTTTGCAATTCCGCACATCGGAATTGAGAACTAAACCAGGGGCCAGCTTTGCCGGACAGAGGTACGTCAGCATAGGGGATAAAGAACTCCATAGCTTGACGCAATACTTCCGTCGGCATCCGCACAGATAGAGGGATCACCGAGTAACCCCTTGGACAGGTTGGGAACAACCACTCCTTGTGGTGGGCATTGAAATCCCCCAGTAACACACACTTATTGGGCAGTAGGGTACTTTTGTTCAGGCGCATCGAACGCCTCACTGCTGTATTCTGAAAAAAAAACTAACAACTGTAATATTTATTATTTTATTTATTATTATTATTATTATTCTTTTTTTTTTTTTATTGGTTTATATATCTTAGCATTATGTATTTATATAAGTATATATTAATATTTACTTATATGTGTATTTATATATAATATTATAGGTTAGTTAAATAAGGCACACACATACTTTATTCTCTTCCTTTTCTCACACACTATAGTCTATGTTTCTTTTTTCATTTCTCCTTTTGCAGGTCTGCTGGCAGAAATTTCTTAAGAAATAAGCAGTACCTATGTACTCATATTTTATAATGTTCTTTTCCTGTGTTGTCTACTGTGTGTACATAAATAGTAAAATAAATAAATAAATAAATAAATAGATAGTGTCAGTAGCTTTCCAGTATAGGAATCCTACGTCGTCGTGGCAAATCTGAGTAAAACTATCCTAGTCTTTATAAGTTTCAAAATATCCCTATATTTGATCCAGGAATAATGATAAGAAAAACTGTCAGAATTGTTACACCAATTCATAAACACACTTCTATAATAAATTAAACATGTTAATACCATCGATATATATGTGTTAATACACACCTTACTTTAGATAGTGTTATTGGTTTTTTTGGTGCTATAATTTGAATTAAATTAGACACAACATGAACAAAAACTTTATTTTAATACAAATTTATTTTTTAATGTTCGTATCTACATGTTTTACAATGTGTGAACAGGTATCGAGGCAATGGGTAGAACTTTCGAATCTATTGCTATTACCTCCACAGCCACTGTATGAAAATCCTCTACACGCCATTAACGTAATGTCAAAATACCACCTGAAAAAGATAGACCTCTTTTAAATTTGTACAGTACTACTCTGAAAATCTCTTTCGGTGAGTTTTGGTGAAATGAGTTCGAGGTGAGCTGTTATGGCACATTATATACTGAAGTAGTGTGTATATTTGTACGACACAAATATGACCTATTATGACTTTTTATGAAAGATAATAAGTAGGTACCTACTTACCTTGGAAAATACGAGTTACAGGTTCCAAATTCAGGCTGCAACCGGCATGTAACAATCAGTCCTACATTTGTATTGGTTGGGTATAAACTCTTATCTGTAAACAAAAGTTTCAAACCTGTTAGGGACTTGGACTTGCTCAGTTTACCTCACTACCTATGATAATCAATGTATGATAATCAATCTATGCGTGTGCGTGTTTATTTTAGGTTTTTCTGTCAGTCCACCATAGACAGACTGCGAATTGAGAATGTATTCGGGAAAACTTGTCCCTAAAGAGTATGACATACACCTGTGTAGGTGACCAAAATCCTCCCTTTTAAATAAGGTTAAATTATACATGTATTATATGTTACTGTGTACGCGTAAGGGGACCCACCCTAAGGGGGGAGATCATAGTTTTACTATGTATAAAACATGCGGTCCGACCTGTAAGTATAGTCTATAACTAACTAAAACTAAACCTGTTGATGGTTCAATGTACTGTTGTACGTAGGTATGTACTATCTGATATAATAGTGTATACTATTATTAAGTTGAAGAGTTTGTTTGTTTGAATGCGCTCATCTCCGGAACTACTAGTACGATTATTTATTTTTTGAGATAGAAAGTTACATTAGATTGCTATCAGCTATATTTTATTAACAATAAAAATATGGATTGTTAAGCAATTTAACGCTGGCGAAGACAAGGGCAAAAACTAGTAGATTTCATTCACTACCGCCTCTGTCTGTTCTATGTGTGTTGAATTTTTGTGTCAACGGCATTTAAGAGCGCCCATCCCCATCGAACGAACTTCAAAGCGAGAGTGATTGAAAAATTTGTTGTTTCAACCAACGCAAAGCTCGAAAACAAACGATAATTGGCGCGCGGAAATTTCACAAAACTTGTTCCAGGACATACTTACGTGTTTTTGAAAAAGCCTTACAAGTTTTTGGTAAAAATGTTTGTCATTTAGAATCTCCATTACATATGCAAGGTTTCTATGAAGCTGTTTTTAATTTTTTCAATGTATGAGTGCACTATGAACGGCCAAAGTTCAGATAAAATTATGCAAAAAAGCTGATTTTCGGACGTGTTTACTGAATTTGTTTCTCAAAAAAGTTTATTTTTGGCTTCATACAAACCTAGATTTAAACCACAAGATACCTGTGTGTTACAAATATTTGGAAAATAATTTGTTATAACGCCGTAATCGCGTACGAGGATTTGTATGGGAAATATGACGGGATGGGTGCTCTTAAAGACAGATTTTACCTAGACATTCTCTTTTGCAGGATTTTGATGACGAGAACATATTGTACGGTTTACAATTTCCGTACTCAAAAGGTAAACATTCATTTTTTTCCACGTCGTAGTAAAATCTGAAAAAAAAATTACTAATTTATGAACTGAGATCACAAACTCAATCGAAGCGCAATGGATTTAGGTTCCCTTTGTATGAGTTCGAGGCGGATCCACCCACATATGATCATTTGCCCACATTGCCACATTTTGTGGGATTTGCCGACTTGCGATCGCTGTATCCGTATCATTCGTCGTAGGTACTGTATCAATCTCCGTATCTAGTTATGGACGCCTATATTTTACGAGTATTCCGTACGAACCTGTCGTATCCTCAGAACCGTGCCATATCCGTACCTCCTTTAATGATCGAATGACAAAAACCGACTTGAAATGGAACGGGCCGTATCGTTGACTTGGACGTGCTTTGTATCAGAGCGGCGTATCAAGACAATCATGATCGCGTATTATTATCCGTCCAGACAGGCGATCATGTTACGCGTCGGCGATACGGATACCTACGGTAATCGAATCGGGCAAATGATCATATTAATATTATGTGGATCCGCCTTTATGCACTGCGTCCATCAGTACCGCCTGCAGCGAACACTGAACCAAAATCCGTTGCGTGTCGGAGGTGCGTTGCCACCCATGGCAGGACTTGTACAAAAAGAATAAAGATGTTTAGAAAAGTTGAAATTTTAATTCATATACTCTTGGGTACTGTAGAGAGTATCTTTAAGCATTTACAATATTTTCAAGGCCCCGCAATAAAAATTGATGTTAAAAGTGAATAGTTTAACGAAAAGCTCATTATTTCAGAACGAAACGGCGGCTGATAGTAACAGTGACACTGACGATCTTACACTGGAATTGCATCGTTTTATGGGAAACAATGTCACAAATAATGATTACTTAATGTACTTTTACAACTTCGCCATTGTAAACAACGATTCACATTACTTGTCTGCCAATTTGATAACTTGTCACTTTCTTTTTTTTACAAACACAGAATGGGCTACGAGATGAAATGAAAAACAGATATTTAAATTTCGAAATATTTTACTTATGCGGGCGTTTAAAAAATGGTAATGTTCAAAAATATTTTAAACCTCTAAATGATTTTTTAATTCATTTAAATGAATGTATATATCTCGCCATGATTCTTTTGAGAATTGTTATAGAAATATGTAGTTAAAAATACGCGCACTTGCATTTAAGATGCTCAGTTACACGCTTTAAAGGTTAGAACTTTAAAGCTTCTGGCTGAAATTATGGTCCATGGAAATTGTCTGACAAATGCGCTGACAAAGAAAATAACAAGTGAATTTAGGTAGGTACTTGTTCATACAGCACAAAGTACTTAAGGCATTCAGTTAGCATTCGAACATACTTTAAAAAAAAACATACTTTTGCAAGTACATACGCCAGCACATCAAACTACTACAATCTGTCACATTTGTTTAATCGATTTTTAACTTTATGGTTAAAATATAAGGTTCAAGATTGATTGGGAAAATGTGACAGTTTCGGGTAGGTTGATCTGCTGGCGTCTGTACTTAGAATAATCTCAACGACGCAGCCTTACGTACTTTGTGGAATAATCTAACCGGATGCTCTGCTGAAGAGTAGAGTACGATTTTATAATTTAAAAAGTGACGAAAAGACAAAAAGACTTTTGTGTTAGAAATTCCTTTCATCATAATGGAAAAATGCTGATATTTTCGGATTGGTTTATCCGATCTTCATTGTATAGAGGCCAGAACATCAAACTACCAAAATCTGTCAATTTTTAGGGTCTAAATTTCATCAAAATCAAAGCGTAACAGACAGTTACTTTTTCACTTATAATATTAGTATGGAAATATGTATCTGTTATGTACCTACAAATTTGTACGGAACCCTAGGTGAGCGAGTCCGACTCGCACTTGTCCAGTTTTTTTATAGATTTACTACTTTATTACAAAGAATAAGGTTCTGTTCAATTAGGAAAATTTGACAGTTATGGTATGGCTTGGTTTGCTGGCGTTTGTACCTACCCCACAATCAGCTTCCTTTTAAAAATAACGCTTATAAATCGGTCCATCCATTTGGAAGCTACGATGCCCCAGACAGACGTATACATATACATTGAGACACACTTATACACACGTCAAACTCAACACCCCTGTTTTTGTGGTGGGTTAAAATGGTTCTATACTCCATTTATAGGAATGCAAATAATTTTATTTCTAAATAAGTAAAAAACTATTATAATTAAAATGGTTTCGACATAACTTAGATAAATAGATCTAAGATAGTTAGTACTGTATATACACGTATTATAAACAAAATAGTATTAGTTAACATTTTTGGTATAAAGTGAAACGAATGTTGTTCATCCCTGCTTCTTTTAGGTGTTTAGCATTGACACTATAATTTTTAATTGGAATGATTTAATACAATCAAATGGCAGTCACAAAATTAGCTGCTGCAAAAGAAGATTTCGGCGTCTTTCGTATGCAATTACGAAAGACGTTTTTAGACGACATGTTAATTGTACTTTTGTTACAAAGTGTGCATTAAAAATAACCTTTTTCAACTTCTGTCTAATGGGAGTATAGTTGAGGTACTGTACAGAATACATTATTATATAAAATGCTGTAACAATACTACAGTCATACACTTTTTGTCAAACGTTAGGTACTAACTACAAGCATTTACGACAAAGTTAGCCTCTCTGGATCTAGAAAAGCAATAATTTTGTAATGAATATGAACAACAATTCAAAATCACACTTAAACGAGCACATTTTTAAGATTATTCCACAAAACACCTTTCGAAGGAAATCGAGTATTTAATAAACTTTAGAAATGTAGTTATTTTTTTAAGGTTTTTCTAATGAATAACTAACTTACGATTATTCTGTTTGAAAAAAAAAGTCCATGAAACTTATTTTTTACGACAAGATGAAAAATCAGATGCATGGTAGAGAATTTTGGATATTTTGTAATATCACTTGAAAACCGTAACTTTTTACGGGACACAATTACTTATAATATGCTTTACTGATTCAAGCTATTATCTACCGATAGCCGTCTTATGTTATGCTATCAACTAAACACGTTGTAAGTATTGGAATTGTGTGCTTTTAATTCTTTTTAAATGTGCATAAATTGTACAATTCGTCACAATTTGTACAATTAATCCAGAACTAGTAAGTAAAATAATAATAATTATTATTAAACACTCACTTGCGTGAAGTATATTTTTTTCCACATTTATAAACGTTTGGTTGAAACTTACAATAAAGATCCGGACCTACTGCTGATAAGGAATCTGAAACCAACGAACATGAATAGCGAAGATTGGGCAAAAAGTGTAAAATTAATATTTAAAATTTAAACTATCAACTTATATAGTGTCCAGGATTCGTCTAGTAACGTGATGAAAAATATTTACTATTTGACCACTAAGTAAAATGTGAACCAAAAACTGAACAACGTACCAAATAATTTATTTTGGACGTATTCCTCTGTTTTTGTTTCTATTTTTACAGTTGTTATAGTTGTTGCGACAGTTGTTCCATTAGTGCCGGCGTCTTCCGTCATTACTAACACAAAAACTAGATTCAATAAAGTGAAAAGCGAATTCAAATAATAGACAATGAACATTTTTGTTTCGATTATACTATAGAAAGTATGATTGACAAAATCAAAGGAGCGAAGAATTTTTTATTGCGAATTTTAATTGCTACAACGCCACAATGAAGTTATTGAATTTTACAAGATTATTGTGCAACATTGCTTCTTCTTTATTTTCTAGTGAAATCAAAAAGTGCATTAAGCGCACTGTAGACAAGCATATTATAAGTTTAAATATCAATTATATCAATATCAAAATGCTTAGCTAAAACTGCTTCACAGCCACTTTGGGGAAAATATGGACATTCCATATTTTCTCAATCGGTAGAAAAGTTTGTGTCTGACCTCCTTTTTATTGACATGAATAACGTGTACCGCTAATATTATTACACTAGTCATTAACCACTGACGTACGAATGACATTCGTCACCAAAATAGGTATTCGTTCAAAACTTCGTTTTGTGCGGGGATACGTGTTTGTTGCTTTTGGTAGCTTCCTAGTGACAAGAGAAGCGTCTGCAGCGGGGAAAAGTGGACACCTGGCGCACGTCAAAACAGGTGAGTTCGAGGACCTGACGAATCACATTCTTATGGTCAGTGTAAGTGTAACTTTTTGAGTTTTTATTTTTGTTTCTTTGGAGAGAAACTGAATTATATGCGGTGTAATATTTCGGAAATTATTCGAAAGAGGAAACCAATTCACACCAACACCAAAGACTCTTTATATGGTTCCTGAAGACCCCTTTAGATGACTTTCCATTGTCATATTTTGCCCGCCCAACAAACTCTGAAGAACGAAAATCTACCGTCCAGAATTGCCGATGATGGAATTTGGACCTTTGAACAATTGCTACATGTTTTTCAAGCAGAAACGACGTTTTAATCAACTATGGGGTGCACATTGTGAGGTCAACCGATCTGCTTGCAGTGTTCAGAATCAATCTGCAAGAACTGTCGTTAAAAGTGCCTAGATGGGTATTGTTGCTATAATAACTAATAGTTAGCGGTTATTTGGCTACCTCTATGTAAGTTGATAATTTTTTTTTTAGTATTTTTATTATTTTGTTAATCTTTAAATCTTATATTACTTAACCAACAATAAATTCATTAAACAATAGGTACTTGATTTATATAACAAAGGACTTTTTAAAAGTTTTTACAAAAAAAAGAAAACGGGCTTCAAAAACTAAAAAGTGATAAATAACTTTAGCACAGAACACACATTACTTTAATTTCGGAAGTCGATGGCGGTGGCTTTGAGTTTGTTGTTTTGTTTTGCCACTTGACTTGTCACTTTCTTTTTTTTATAAACACAAAATAGGCAATGAGATGAAGCGAAAAATCATAATTTTCATTTCGAAATATTTTAATAATGCGGGGGTTTAAAAATATGGTCAGCATCAATTTACTCCTGGTAATGTATTCTCCACATTGGAAAAAACCCTCTATATGATTTTTTTTTTCAAACAAATGAATGTATGGATCTCGCCATGATTCTTTGGAACTTTAACGGTTGCTCTCCGCTGTGGTTACCTGACGAAGCCATCCATCGTACAGAGATCCGATTTTGAAATAAACACGCATTACTAATAATACCGGGTTATTATCATTTATTCATTGTATGTAGGTACACATTATATTATATTTTTAAATAACTATTGAAATTAAATAACATTTAAAAATATAATAAATTGTAGAACACCGGTATGGGGAACAGGGTCCAAGCTACCGGTGGTCAGGGCTCCTGAGAGAGGAATCTCCTGACTATACGCGCCGTGTCCAGGAGTACCGCTTTCTGTATCAAGTCCTTGATCTTGGCAAAAATAATCGCGACCAATACTTCCGTTTCCTATTACTAGATTCATCTTGCAGGTATACATTAACTACACACATGAGTTACCTAAAGGTCTTCTGCGTTCATAATTACCATTGTAAATAAATAGCTGTAACTTCAATTTCAAAAAATGCAAGTCACTATTTTGTACAAAATCAAAGTATTTTCTTTTTGACATGGATGACAAAACTAGTACTTATAATACAATGTGGTCGAAGAACGACAGATAGGTACATGTTTTATACAAATCCAAAACAAGTATTTGCACAACATGTATGATAAAAGTCTTGTCTAAAACAAGAGAATACCAACGACAGATTTATGTTTTAAACAAATCCAAAACAAGTATTTTGCACACTTATGATACAAGTTTTGTTTAAAACAAGTTTTATGCTTGGTACGAGTATAGTGTGAACGATAATTACAGACATTGCATAAAACTTGTAGAAAACATGTATTATACCTTAGTGTAAACGAGGGGTTCGAAGTAGGTTCCTACTGTAAACGCTTTCTAGCTCCATGTTTCATTCTAATTCGACACTAACGCCATCTAGTTACGTTTTGTGAACTAACAAAATTGGATGAAACCACGAAGTTAATAACAGTATTTATAGTAGGTATATATATTATACTTACTTCGTGGATGAAACATTATTTTCTTAAGGAAGGTACCTTTATTTACTTGAGGTACAGTCAAAAGTGGTAACAGTTTAGTGCAATTAGCTATCTAGCTAATTAGTGGTGTTTTAATCTCGGGTAGTAATTTGACATATCAAATATTGCATGTTTTTTCCATTGTAAATCGATACTGATCGATATTCGTAGTTACCTAAGTTTCTAAATATGTAACTAATTATGCTCAGCTCTTTTTATTTTCTGAGAGCCTTTTTACACATGTAAGTTTTAACATTTAAAATTTAAGCCTAGACTAAGATTTAAATGACTAGTAAAAGCAGGGTCATTCTATGTTTTTGTCTAGATTTGGTCTGATAAGAAAAATATGGTACAAAATAATAATAATAATAAAAGTAAGGTTCCTTTAAATCCTGCAGACAGCAACAGGAGCCCCCCGTAGCGGGGCTCCGTTGACCTTACGTTGAACGTCTTTTCTACTCAATGGTTTGGGGCCCCAAGTCCCGAGCTCGCAGGGTACACCTACCAACTGCTACTGGCTACACGAAGTTCGAGCCAGTTAAAAGTAGGTGTAGCCGCATTTCGAGTTTTAGCCGTAACATACTTATATACACTAACCTGGCAGTCACAAATGCATACCATGCAAACATATGCGTACCGGCAGAGCTGCTAAAAATCAAAAATTTAAAAACAAAGATTTACATCACTAAGTACTTCATTGTAAGTGCGGTGAAGTTGTTGACTGCCTCGGACAACATGGCCTATCCTGCAGTAAGAGCGCCGGCCGAATGGCACGTCACGCCAGCATTAATGACAACCTCCGTCGAGCTCTTGCCTCTGTCGAACCCAACGGCTTGGTACGCGACGATGGGAATAGACCAGATGGGATGACTATATTGCCCTGGAAGTTGGGTAAACCTTTGGTGTGGGATGCAACATTTGTCGGCACCGGACGTGTTGTGCTGAGGCGGCTGCTGCAGGTGCCGAAAACCTCAAACGGCGCAAATATAACAGTGGTCTTGGAAGCTAAATGTTTGAGCCGTTTGGGGTGGAAACGCTTGGTCCACAGGGGTCCGAGTGCTCATCTGGTTTTTCAGCATTCCCATACAACGTGGCAATGCTGCCAGCCTGTTGGAAATGTGGCGTTGACAGCGATGTGGACGAGTTTTATCATATAAGCTCGATGAGCTCTATGAGCTCGGACCCCCTTTCTTTGTTTTTTTTTTAGTTGTACATTATTTTATTATTTTTTAAATTGAATAAAATAAAATACAAATTAAACACAAATTAGTGAAGGGCATCGTAAACATATCGGGAACAGTAAGAAAACAGAGAGAGTATATTTATGAATTTTCACGCAGCTTATTGCGCCAGACCCTTGTTGGTTTTACCAACACATTGTAGTTCCCAAAAAGCTTTCTTGCAACAATACATAAGACACATGTAGAAACTATACTTTCACAAAATCGTCAAAGGCCACAAATTACAAGCACCTTTACAGTATTTGCTACGTTTTCTCGACAAACCAAAAGGAAATAAATTCCCGAAAAATAAATTGTTAACTCACAAAGCCTAATTCAATAACAAAATGGTAATTAGTTCATTAACATTTCATTTCATTAGTAGGTATTTTGTATCCTCGAAATGGGATAACGCATCCACTAATCTGCTTGTTAAGGGTATTTGACATGATTAACGCGTAAACATTCTGTACTTGTTATGTACTGTTTTTAATTTAAAGCAATGTTTTTTAATCTTTACTTGATAAAATAAATTGAGAAATCTTTATATATTGAGAAAGGCGGATTAAGGCACTGTATTGCCAGTTTCGTTCGCATGTGTCTGCGCGGAAGCAACGCGCGGCTGCGCGCAGTGTCCGCAGGAACGCGACGGGCGGTGTGTCATCCTGTGGAACTCCTTGAGAAAGGTGGCCGTGTGTCATCGTAACTATGTCGGACGAAACCGGCAATACAGTGAGTTAATCCGTTTTTCTCAATCTATACACACACACACAACACACACGAAACGTTTTGGGAACACATTAATTGTGCGTACTGCTAAGGAGTGGAATTCCCTGCCTGAGTCTGTGTTTCCTGATAGCTACAACCTGGGAGTCTTTAAGTCAAGAGTGAATAGGTTACTTTTAGGCAAGTGTGCTCCATCTTAGACCCCATCATCGCTTCCCACCAGGTGAGATAGTGGTCAAACGTATGCCTATCAATAGATAAAAAGAAAGAAAGAATAATGTGTAATAATACTCACGTTTCGTTTAATGATCAGTCTTTTTTTTATTTAACTTAACTGAAATATACATACCGGCCAAATATTAAAAAAAATAGGGTAGGTATAAACGTACCTATGTTTTTAGTACAATATAATAACGTTTCAATGGATATAAAATTAAATGACTTTGACATGACGGACATTTATTTCAAATAAAATTTGTCCTTTAAAGCATGTAATTTGGTTGTACGTATAGTTTCAGTAGACCAGGTATCAAATGATGAATTTAGTGTAATACCGACTATACTGGGCGCATTCGAGGCGCCCAAAGAAATATTTTTACGAAGTACAAACAAACATGGTTGGCTGGTCCGGGCTCCATAGGACAATTTACAGTCTAGACAAAATCAAACTGATTGCTAATCAAAACTACTTAATTTATACTTAATATATACATACATTATATTTAATTCTTACTCTGGTTCACACACTAGTTCATAGTTTGTTGAAATGTAAGGAGTTGTTATCTACTTTTTCAATAATTGTAAATAATAATATGTGAACACTATGTATCTATGTATACAACTTGGCTGTCGTTCTTTATCTTGTAATACTTTGTACATACTTCAATATAGTATTTTTATGCAAGGTCCATCGTATTCACTTAGAGATCTATAACTATAAACTGTAAATGCAAAATATTATACACATTTAAAAAAAAAAGTAAGTATGGAGTTTCTTGCCCATTCTTCTCCACACGAAATTACCTTTTGGAAGGGGCAACTAGAATCATTTTTTTTATGACGTTCAAAAGTGCCTTTTAATGGTCTAATTGAAATATATGATTTAACTTTGAAACGCTCTAGGCGACAGCTGGCCACAAGCGTATCCCTCAACAATCGAATAATATTCATCATCATCATCATCATTTCAGCCTAAAGACGTCCACTGCTGGACATAGGCCTCCCCGAGGGGGGGTTTTTCGAATAATATTATTACGTCCGAATTAATGCGTGTGCAAATGACCATATCATGGCATTGTATTATATTATAGATTTTGTTTGACAACATAAATAAGTGCAGAATGGTTAAGAACACACGAATTCGTGTTCTTATTTTTCTAGGTACACACGGGTACTTACATATCACGCTATACATTTCCAGTATAAGCTGATTTCGCATTGTATAGAATTACCGCATAATGAGAGGTCAATTTGTGATGGAAATGTATAGCTTGATGTGTAGCCGTGTGTACTAACTTCTAATGTTAATCATCATCACAAAGTACGTAAGGCTGCGGCGCGCCCGTCATCATCATCTTCCTGCCATTGTCCCAAAACACGTTTTCTTTTCCATTCCACAGTAACAGTTACTTACATAACATAATAATTATGACAGTATGTTACATTGCATACAACGGTAGAGACTGCATTGTAATGCGGGTGCTCTTGGTTGCAATGTTTTAGTGACATCTATATCGCGGTATACAAATGTACGAGTATCTCCGTCTCTCACTGTCAGTCGAAAATGGGGGACTGTTAGTTCCACTGCTTCAGAAGTTTATTTTTACATGTTGTCATTAGAAATGTTATTTTTCTATATAGGTACATTCAGCAAAAAAACTTGGTTGTCTTATAACTTATTAGACTATTAATGTTAGTCCATGAACGAATATTTTTTACAAGTTTGCTACTGTGCGTTTCTCGAAACCACGGAAGGAAAATATTAGCTACTAGTTGCCAACTAATAAATATTAGTTAAAATTACCTGAGTAAATTCAGGTTGGTTTCTTAAAAAAATGTGTTAGGTATCAAATACTCTTTTAAATTACACTGCTAAACCTATTTAGTCTCAGAAGGCTTGTAAAAAGATTTGCCAAAGTTATTAGTCAAACTAGGGCCCTGAAATATCGATTAAATGGTTTTTATTCAGTGTCACTCTTAAAACTAAGTACCTACTGCTATTTATTTACATAATTTTGTTATATTTTTGAAGACATTATAGATAATATATTGCTCAGACATTTTCTATCATCATCTGCCTTTTCCTATGTTGGGGTTGTTTTCCAGTCAGTTCAGTTAACTGTAGGTCGATTCTGCAAAATTTAAACAACAACTCGCATCTCACATCTCTATTCACTTTCACTTCGCATTAGGTTCAAAATGACCTTGATATATTTGACACTTAGAATCAAAGGTTCAAGTGCGAAGTGAGCGTCGATGTGACGGAGAAATTACCTTACAGAATGCCACTTCTTACGTCATCTCAAGCCCGTCACAAACGTAGCTATAATATATATTAATATACGTCAGACGTAGCTAAAATCAAGGCATATTACGATCAGCTATAATATATATTTTTACTACACGTCACCTAAATATGTGGACAGATATAGCAAGGCATATTAATATAAATTTCAAAAATGTGAAACAAACAACGATCGCAGACGTAATAAGGGTGTGGTAGCTAGCTATAATATATATATTATAGCTACGTATGTGACGGGCTTTATACTTTATCTGTCAAAATCTCCCTGTCAATTTAGTTCATCTCGCTGACACGCTTGCAAGGCTGGCGATAGTTCAAATTGGAATTATCAAGCCAGTTTTTAGAATGCCAATCAAGAAACTCACAGCGGATTCAGATTCGAAGTTAGAATGAGGTCTTACAGAATCACACCCCTGGATGTAGATGGAAACCAGCGGTATTTTGGAGCGACTGCCTGTCTGACCCCCACAGCCCAGTTACTGGGTAACACGAAACCTCTTAGTAAGACTGGTTGTCAGAATTTCTTTCCTCTGACTACTCATAACGACTGTCAAAGATCTGCGAATGACAGCCGGGACCAACAGCTTCACGTGCTTTTCCAGGTATGGAGGACCGAGACTCTTCTCGGTATGAAATGGATGATCCATCTACGGACTGACCGCGGTAAGCCGTACCTTGACCGATCGATCCGTTTGACTTTTAAAAACTTAGCCACGAGCTCCCTTAATAGGTCAGAGCGAGAAGCTTTTTAAGATTTCAATAAGTAGCAATATTTTCTCTATGTTGCAATGTTATTGCCTCTGTGCTCTAAACGGATTTTAGAAAATTGAAAATTCGCTCTCTCGAAATTAATTATCTATAACATTATTCTGCTTATAAAAATGTTCAAAAATAACATTATAATTTTACAAAGTGTCTACCTGCGCCTCATGATCCTGTCATGTCTTTTTGTTTGAGAGAGTATTAACCTAAGATGAGAATAATTATAATAAAATAAATATATGCTTGCTTTAGTAAAAGAATGTAAAGCTTTTTTCAATAATTTATTCCTTGATGTATAACGCCTACGATGCTAACCGCAATTAAAATTAAAATAACAAATATTAGAAGTAACTTTATCTTTTCAAACTGTAATGTCCCACATTTGAGCAGCTTAAATATTTCCAGATATTTTTTTCTTGCGCAACGTCAAACCCTTCTCGCGATGCGCGTCTTATTCATCTCGTCACCTCTTTCTGTACCGGTTCATCTTCAGGCACCTTTTACCTCCATGAATACTTTTGCTCAGCGGCATTTGACTAACAGCCGTTATGCGTACTGCCGTAACTCTCGTTTTCGAGAATAATATTGAGGCTATTTTTATTTTTTTAGTTCTAAAACCAGCTCTAGTTATTGTGTTGGATGAGCTAGGAAAATTACAACACCTGAACCATAATCCTGGTGAATATTTTCCGCTCGAAAACGTCAAGTAGAAAATATTGACTAGGAAACTTCATGTAATAAAACCTCTGGATTTAAATGTGCATTTAAGATATTTTAACACAAAGAGCCAATGGAGCGAAAACATTGTAAACGATCCAACTAAGCCTGAAGCCATATTACAACAAAATTCAACCTGAATCCATTTAACATCGTAGCACAAAGGTTGAAAGAACTTTCAGGATGGAAACCCATTTGTAATTCTTTATAACGAACACATTCCTGGTATTTGGTCAAGTGTAATATCGGTCAGGGGATTTGACAGGTCACTAGGCACAAGCTATGCTCCCAGGCCTCAAGGCTCAACCCTTGTCATTCACGTTTATCCCTGAACGGCACAACAGTGTGTAACTGTAGTAGGATTAGCAGGGCCATGTAAATGGCAGATCTATTAGAAGATTGTGGTTTGTTTTGTTTACTACTTTTGAAGATTAATTATTGTCCCAACACAAGGCTACCAAAATAAATAAGGGTGCAATATCTCAATAAATATTTTGTGAAATATAATAATAATTATCTATTAACATAAAAAAATATAAAAAAATACATGAACAAAAATTATATTAGGTCCTTTAATAAAACTTAGATCGACGTTATAAAGTTGAAAAGAAAGAAAACACTGGATTGAGCATTCGACGAAATTTCGTGACAAAAAATAAAACGTTTTATGAAATATTAAACAAAGTGTTTCTACTATTATATTTACATTAAAATTGATATTAGGTAAATATTGGGATATTATATACTAGCTGATGCCCGCAGCTTCGGCCGGTTGACAAATTATGTACTAAAACCTTCCTCTTCAATCACTTTATCTATTACAAAAACCCGCATCAAAATCCGTTGCGTAGTTCTATAGATCTAAGTATACATAGGGACAGACAGACGCGGCGGGGGACTTTGTTTTTACCCGACTACGGCAAAGCCAAAGGAGGGTTATGATTTTCCAGGCTATGTACGTATGTATGTATGTATGTACGTATGTTCATCTGTTCGCTCATAGCTCCTAAACTGCTTATCAGAACTGAACAAATGAGGTATCGTTAGAAGCGTCTTGATCGTCCGCTGGTTATAGGCTATATGACGTGTCACCCAATCTAATGTAGCGCCCTCTGGCGGACAAAAAAACCAAGATAAAAAAAAAATATGCAGACAAGCATACCGTGTTTGGTATCATTGGAAAGGTGTTCACTAGTACCTTTCAAATATATAATATTTAGTTGTGACTTATCACAAATTATTTAAAATAAAGGAAATATAAAAAAAAAAAAATTAAGATACGCATACCGTGTTTGGTATCATTGGAAAGGGGTTCACTAGTACCTTTCAAATATATAATATTTAGTTGTGACTTATCACAAATTATTTAAAATAAAGGAAATATAAAAAAAAAATTAAGATACGCATACCGTGTTTGGTATCATTGGAAAGGGGTTCACTAGTACCTTTTAAATATATAATACTTAGCTGTGACTTGTCACAAATGATTAAAAAAAACCTACTTCTGGCATTTAAACTCCAAAATGGTTTAAATAAAAAAATAAAGTTTAAAAACTAAAACCCGACCACAACAAAAATTGATCTAAAAAGTACGAAACAAGAAAATATTTCACACAGAAATCAATACATAGGTACAAAATGGTCAAGGTAAAGCCGTGGTTGCATGCCATTATAATTCATGTTCATCGCACCCATATGGGACACAGGCATGCAACCACGGCTTTACCTTGACCATTTTGTACCTATGTCTTGATTTCTGTGTGAAATATTTTCTTGTTTCGTACTTTTTAGATCACTTTTTGTTGTGGTCGGGTTTTAGTTTTTAAACTTTATTTTTTTATATAATATGTAGTGATCTAAGCTATAACATTATACATTGTTTTATGTATCCTATTCTGGCTTGATTTCGATTTCAATATAGAAATTGGTCGAAAATCATGAGTTCGATGAGTTTAAGAACTCATTTAATTTTATGTAGGTGCCCAATACCAATCGACAAAGAAGTCGTGCTATGCTTACCTGTATGAAATTGGTAGGTACACTAGTCTATATGCATATTGGATGTATCTCATATCTTTGATATTCAATTGCTGGTTAGCCAAATAAATAAATACAATGAAATTAAAATATATCCTACACTTCTGTGTGCCCCGTAACGTGGATTATAGTTCTAGCAAAAAGGCTGCGAGGCTCTAATGGGATTGGACGGGACCGCTGTATAAAAGTTTCCACGCTTTGGGTGCCTCAGAATGGGTGACATCGCCGGCACAGAAACCAGTGGCAAGATAACCTGCTTACTGTGAGGACTGCTTCAAGGTGGCACGAGACAATAGTACCTACCAGGAAACATTTTGATGAGCCCTTTGCTCACCAGTGGGACTTAACGAGCTAAAAAATCCTAAACGACTATTTCGAATCAAAGATTTTTTTCCTGTATGAAAATACAAAGAAAGCTGATTCGTAAACGAATGGTTGAGGTAACTATCCCTTGTATCTTTGCTCTGCAGATAGCTAGGCGAGCTTATTTCGATTTGAGCAGGTCGCTTATCCTTATTTCATACTAGCTGACCCGACAGACGTTGTCCTGTAATTTTTTATTCAATTTGCTTACCGGATAAACCTTCCCTGGACTTCCACAAATATTTCAAGACCAAAATTAGCCAAATCGGTTTAGCCCATTCTCGAGTTTTAGCGAGACTAACGAACAACGATTCATTTTTATTGCATAGAAAGAAGTTTCTATCGGTAATGTGACTTACAACGGAAAAATAACTAGCAGATTATTTTTTAGTTAAATTTTCCTTTGAGATCCACAACAGATATCAAAGTCAAAGCATTTATTTCAATTAAACCATTTGCAGGCACTTTTGAATAGTCAAAATAAAATTGAAGCTAGTTGCTCGTTCCAAAACGTAGGGTAGGTCTCTATGGAGAAGAACGAGCAAGAAACTCCACGGACACTCTTTTCAATCAAGCTTTTACAAAATCCAGGCTACATTATTCTTGTTGCTTCTATATGTGAAAACAATGTAAGTGAGGAGAAATCCAAAACATTCTAATTAAAAATAAATTAATATAAAAGCCATGGCAGTTAAGAGATGACCAATCTCAACTGACAGCGCCCGTTCACGAACATGACGCGCGGATCAGCACCACTTAGCTCAACCATTTTGAAGGGAACCGAATCATCCAACCCGCACGCCACCATCAGTGAGACATTTGAGCGAGCATGACAATGCTCTCAACTGCCATGCTCATTTATGTCAAACACATTGAATAAATAAATGGATCCATAGTTCTCACATTTACATATTAATTGAAATAATGCTATTAATTTATACAAAGCTAAAATTTCCAATGTATGTAAGTATGTCATTCGACAGATAAAATATAATAAGTAAATAAGTATAATAATAACGGTACACGTTATTCATGTCAATAATAAGGGTTGAGCAACATAATTTTCTTGCAATTAAGAAATTCCCTAAAGAGGCTGTAGAGCAGGACCAGCATTATGCCAAGCATTTTTATCATTGATATAATCTTCCAACTTATGATATGCTTGCCTACATAGTGTGCGTTTAATGCATGTTTTAAATTGCCTTTCATTTAATTGCAAAATATCGAGCGGTATTTTATTATAACATTTTACACAATACCCCATAAAAGAAGTATGTACTTTTGACAATCTGAAACTTGGTTGATATAATTTGTTCCTATTTCTAGTATTAAAGTTATGTCTGTCACTTATTTTACTAAACAGATGAAGATTTTTACGAACATGCATTATGTTTTCGTATATATATTGACAAGGTACCGTCATGATATTAATTTGTTTAAATAATTCTCTTAGAGACTCGCGTCTGCTGAGATTATAGATGGCTCTGACAGCCCTCTTTTGCAGAATAAAGATAGAATATATATCTGCAGCCCATCCCCAAAGCAAAATACCGTAAGACATGATACTATGAAAGTAACTAAAATAGACTAGTCTAGCGGTATCCACGTCTGTCAATTGCCTGATTTTTCTGACAGCGTAAGCGGCCGAACTTAGCCGCCCTGCAAGAGATGTTAAGTGAGGACCCCACTGCAGCTTTGAGTCAAGCGTAATCCCTAGGAAAACTGTCTTTTCGACGAATTCAAGTACGTCCTTATTTAATAAAACGTTACATTCACTACTTTTAACATTCGGTAAAGCGAATCTTATGCACTTGGTTTTCTTCTCATTTAACACTAAGTTATTTGCAGTAAACCAATTATGAACTTTAATCATGGCGTCATTTACGTCGTCATAGTGCTGTGCCCGTCTATTTACTTTAAAAATCAATGAAGTATCATCAGCAAATAACACCATTTGAGGTTGATTTCTCAGTAAATGCGGTAAATCATTAATATAAACTAGAAATAGGAACGGACCCAATATTGAGCCCTGTGGTACACCCATTTTTACTTTCAAGCCCGATGAATTTACACCGTTTATTTGAACTTGCTGCAGCCTATCATCTAAATACGATTTTACTAATCTGAGCGCTAGTTTACCGAGTCCGTAATGCTCAAGCTTCAAAAGCAGTGTTTCGTGATTTACGCAATCAAATTCTTTGGAGAGGTCACAGAAAATGCCAATGGCATCCTGTGACTCCTCCCATGCGTTAAAGATATGCTTAATCAAAGTAATACCGGCATCAGTAGTGCAACGCCCTCTGGTGAACCCATACTGTTGATCATGTAGGATGTTATTGCAATTAAAATGACTGAGCATTTGATTAAGCATTACTTTTTCAAACACTTTGCTGAATCCTGGCAAAACCGAAACGGGTCTATAATTATTCGTGTCCTTGCATTCGCCGGATTTGAAAAGTGGTATAACTTTACTGTACTTCATTAAATCTGGGAAAACTCCTTGGTCTATACACAAATTAAATATGTAAGCTAAATAGGGTGCTACTGTCTCAATAATCGATTTACAAACATTAGTAGACATTCCCCACAAATCCTCAGTAACTTTGATCTTTAGTTGTTTAAAAGTTTTTATAACAACCTCAGGGTTTATATGTTTAAATTTGAATTCCGAAGGGCAGGCTAAAACATTCGTTTTTAATAAATCAAAAGCAAGTGAGGGCGAGGAAGCTAAATTTTCAGTAGTTTTAATTGGAATATCGGTAAAGAATTTCGCAAATTCCTGAGCAACATCGATATTAGTACTTATCAGACCACAGGGTGTCTCCAGAGTGTAATCAGTTTTATTTCTTTTGTTTCTATTGGTTTCATCATTGATAATTTTCCAAACAGTCTTAATTTTATTTTCTGCTGATTTTACCTTGTTGCTTATGTATAAAGCTTTAGCTGTCTTGCAAGTATTTTTAAAAGTTTTAGAGTAAGTAGCAACATACTTATTAAAAGTTTCAGTGTTTATATAAGGCTTATGGCCATACAGCTCAAAAAGTCTTTCCCTACTTTTCCTGATACCTTTAGTTGCCCAGTCACTGAATAAAAACTTAGGGCTAATAGTTCTAGGTATTCTCTTAAAAATATTAATAAACTCTGTTTGCACAACTAAAAAAAATTCTTCATACAAAACATTACCATCACTCATGTTAAGGCCTTGAATGTTTAACTTACTCATTAAAGTGCTATTAAACTTAATTAAATTGCCAGATGTTACTGGTCTTGACAGTACCTGCACTTTTTGTATTGGAGCGTTGGATTCAAAAGTAACGGTTTGCCCGCTGTGATCAGACGGGAGATAATTCACTATAGCCTTTTCTAAATAGTCGCAGCAACAAAAAACATTATCAATACATGTAGCAGTAGTCGTAGTTACTCGTGTTGGTTCTAAAAACACATTTGACAAATTAAATGATTTAAAAAGACTTATTAATCTACTGCTATTTGATTTGTTTTCTAAAATATTAACGTTAAAGTCACCGCAAATGATTACTGATTTATTGCCATTTGTAAGTTTAGTCAAAACATCTTCCATTATTGACTCAAAAATTGAGTAGTTTTGATAATTAGGGGGTCTGTAAACGCACACTATTACATGCCTATCTAACTCAACACAGGACAGTTCAATAGTATGTTCAACCGATAGTTCCACTATGTCTTTACGAGACTTAAATTTGATAATATTTTTTATTAAGATTAGTGAACCACCAGGCATCATAGTTATCCGGTTGAAACAACTGCCAATAGTATAATTATCATAATTAATTAACATTTCATACTCCTTCAGCCAGTGTTCGGTGAAACAAATAATGTCGAGCTTTGTCTTTTCTAAAAACAGCTCAATTTCTAATTGCTTAGAAGAAAAACCTTGAATATTTTGGTGAAATAATTTCATGGAATGTTGCTTTGACCCTTTTTTACAATTTACTAAGTGATTGCTAGAAGATACCTTGTTTTTGATAAATTTAACTATATTGGTACTGGTAACTTCTGTTGTCTTACTGACTAGTTTAAACTATTATTTGTGCTTACCACCTTATTAGTATTATTACTAACTACTGTGGAGTCAATTACAGATGACTTCGACATATTACTTATGTATGAGTTAATATTAAAAGCTAATAGCCATGCTATCTGACGCATAAATCTAATGGGCAGATACACTGTATCTCTAGTCGATTTTAATTTTTCAACAAAACTGTTGGTGTCTAAAAACATAAGCTTGTCACTATATTGACTAACTAGGAAATGCATATGTTTATTAAGAATATGTATCTTAATATTTTCCCTATGTGACAGGTGCTCAAAGTATGGAAATGCGCATATTATTATTTTATGACAATTAACGTTTAAAAGTTCAGTGACACTGTTAGTTATATCATTAATACAAATATTTGAGCTATTACCTACACATACAGTAATAATTGTATAAGAGTTGTATTCTTTTTTAATTACAGAAGATATTATTTCTTTGTATGAATATAGGTAGGTAAGTATATCTCAAAGGAAAATTTAAAAATTTCAAAGCTTGTCATGTATATACGTCCGTTATTCGTCTTACCGTCTTACTTATTTACGTCAGCTATATAAAGAAATGTAGGTAACGTGAAAATTCAGGGGTAAACTTCAAAATGAAATGAATGATATTAACGAGATAAGTCACCTTCCATGACAGACTCTTTTTCAGTGAAATACAGTTTTTTCTGTGATACCTACACAAGTATTTTTGTGAACGCATATCATAGTACAGACGCCAGCACGTCAACCTACTACAATCTGTCACATTTCTTTTATCGATTTTCAACTTTATGGTTAAAGAATAAGGTTCAAGATTGATTGGGAAAATGTGACAGTTTCTGGTAGGTTGACCTGCTGGCGTCTGTACTATTCGCGCCCACTGTAAAAGTATACGCTATCTCATTCGTTCATGGGTCGTGATAGATAACCTGGACACTTAATTATAATGCCATTTTAAAGATTTGAGTAGCATTGCAACCCGTGTACCCGGTTTTTAATTTGATGATGATGAACCAAGTTCTAGAAAGCAGGAAGCCCGCATTTCGGCTGAATGTTTTTTTTAGTATTTTTGTTACGCGATTTCTTCGGCAATTGTCGATCGTTTTTTTATGGGATGTGTATACCTCAACCCCTGAATTATTTCTCGATACCTGTTAACTTCTTCAAAAAATTCCAAAATGCAAAGGTATCAATCTCCAAACGACATAATTTTACAAGAATCCCCAAATAGTGGTTTTTCTCAAGATAGGCACAGTACCTATCATTATTTTTTTTATGGAAATGTAGCTAACACTAAACTACTAATATATTATTAGTTTGAATTAAATTTAGGCAGAGATCTTGAAGACATGACGATCTGATATCAATTTAGAGACTGCTGGGTTTGTTTCGGTCGCCTGGAGAAGAAGAAAAAAGAAGTTTCTCTTCCACTTAGGGTAGGTTCACATTTTCTTTTTCATGCTTTTCTCTAGAAGGTACATGAGATGTATTCTGCTCCATTCTTTCTCTGAGAACAAAGTACAAAGAAAAAAGCCCAAATGTCAAAAACTTACAGATTATGACAAAACTGGCGATCTCTAAAGGAGAGGACAAACACTCAACTTTGCATTGGGAGAAAGACGAATTTGAAACAAATTAACACGGTTGTGGGTGGCACAATTAGATGGCGTTGTTAGTTTAATTAGCCATAAAGTTGGATGGCTCCTTTGCTTCTATACTCTGTAATTGAGGAGTATGACGTTTTGATTTGTTGTTCCTTTTACCAAAAGTTTTGATACGGACTTTCAACCTCTGTTTTAATTGTGTTGCCATTTTGTACGTACGTTAACGTTTTATACTACGTTTTATATAGTAGATGCTTATCTCGCATACAGCTGAATCCTACAGCAAAGTGGCAGAGGCCTAATTAAGTGCCAATCAACGTCGGTTATCTTCGTATTCAATCGTTCTCTGTATTTCCGTCGAAAACGAATGCAGAATGTGACGCTGTGGACTAGGTATTCTTCTTCTTAGAGTGTTATTAACACAGATATGTTGTAGGTATGTGTGTGTTAGTGTGTGTGGAATTGTGGATGTGTATGTATGTAGGTATGTGGGTATGTGTGTCAATCATAATCGATATTTATCAGCTGATTTTTAAACCAAAAGATTCCGATTTATTTATATTATATTACCTATTGATAGAAAGCTACAATATTGCCGAGTGCCCTAAGTTATGTTAAGTATAGTAGTGTTAATTAATAGCTTTAAAATAATTGAAATGCAAATAATCCTATGGCCGGTCATCTTCTTGGCGTGTTGATGGCAAACACGGATGTGTATCATGTGTGTGTATGGGTAGAGTCCATAATATTGACGCAAATAACACAATAGTGACACAACATTTTGTGCGATGGTGACACAAAAGTAGCACAGAAACTTACACTACAGTGACACAATAGTGGCACAACATGGTAGCAAAAAACTATAAAGTTGGGGTTACATCAGGAGTTTAATAACGATTAGTTTAAAAATATAGGAAAACAACAATACTACAGAATATATATTGGAAAAATAAGTCTAGCTTAGACAAAATTAAAACAATTTTTTAATCATAAGCATGTTTTATTAAGTCTCTAAAATGTAAAGTAGCTGTAAGTTACTGGGATTTCTCATATAAGTAATATTAGACAACAATTTGGAACAAAATCAGTCCCGCAATATAGGCGGTTTGCGCGGCCTTCATTCCTCTTTCTGTCCTTCTGTCAAAACAGCTGTCTTGGTCTGTACAGACGCCAGCACATCAAGCTATCCCAAACTGTATTTTTTCCCATTTGAACCTGAACCTTATTATTTTGTAATTATGTTGAAAAACAATCAAAAGAATTTGACAGATTGGGGTAGTTTGTGCTGGCGTCTGTACAACTGTTTTGTCCTTTCTAAATTATTTTTTAGTACTTACCTTAAGTTTTAAATTTTCAGGTTTATCTATTTTCAACCGTTCTCGATACCTTTTGGGCTTTTCTGCTGAAGTAAGTGTCTTTTTAATTTTCACATCGGAAAATTAAAAAGAATAAAATCGCATTTCATACTTAGTCGGTTGTTATGAGTGTCTAAATTTGGCAACATTTATAGAAACCAACATTTTACGGGGTTGTACAAATATTTTAAATGCAGAACAGTACCAAGGATCATTAGGAAAACTATTTCAACTTATCTAGATGTCATTATTTTTTGTACAAATTAATGTATGGATCTCGCCGTGATTCCTTACATAACCTATATAAAAATCAAAATATCATAATTAGAAACATTAACACGTTCCAGTTATCCCATCTCATATTAAAATACATGGCTTTTTGTTAACGGCAATGGGCGTCAGTTCGTTTTTTAGAACGAACCGTTGTCCGGATGCGCAGTATTCGTAAGATATGATAGTACTAAGTGTATCCCAACCTTATAATGGTAGCACAATTGTGGTAGCACAGAAATTGTGCGACTGGTGACACAAAAGTATTACAAAAGTATCACAATTGTGAGGTAGCACAGTGAGTAAATATGAATTTGGTACTCCAAAAATAAGCCGTGAATCGGATTAAATTAAATCATAGTAAAACACAAAACTTATCGTAAAAATCGTCAAAAAACCTGCCGAAAAATTTCTGACCACGCTATATCACTTTGAGTTTGACATCGTAAAAGACTCAAAATCGCCGCTAGGCTCTTAATGGATTCATAGAGTATGTAACTGGCTAGGCTCTTACTGCCATAGACAATTATGCGCAACGCAGTTCTTGAAAACAAAATCCATGGTTGCACAAAATAAATAGCATAATTGTTTAAAATTACACTTAAGTAAAAAAATCAGTAAAAAATCGTATTACTGCGGTTATTTCGTTACACCGTCTATATGAAAAGGATTGCCAATTATACGCTATTGTAGTAGAATTCGATACTCAGTCTTTACGTTACATAGAACTTGTTCAAAAATATCCTCGAACAAAATTATTATGCCGTGTTTTACATAATTTGTTCCCGTTTGTGAAGAAACAATTTATTTAACTCTGCTTCCGAGTCTTTAACTTTGAGTCTTTGGCATGCTGGGCAAATAACCGTTTAATTTAGTTCTAGTTTTTGTAAAATTCTATAAGATATAATAGATAGTTTCTAATAAAAATGGTTGGGAACTTTTTTGATTGGCAAATGCGTAAAAATGTTGGTCTTTACCCGTATATGTATACTTATGTGCGTGTAAATGTGCGAGTGTGATAATATATGTGTGTTGTGATTGTTCTTGTCAGGTTCTTTGTCTGGCCTAGTATTCAGTCACAGTAACGTTATTCGCTGATGCAGTCATTAGGTCCTCATAATATGAGCACACAGTCACACACACAGGGCACAGGCACAGGGCATTTTGACTAGGTAGGTATATTATTAAGAGGATGTTAGTTTGTCTCTGGAGCTGTTTCGTCGTAACCATACCTAGTGACATCGAGACAAAGGAGATGTTTCATTTTTGTATGAGACTCCGGCCATAACATGTACCTTTTAGGAAAGGTAGGAAACTAACATCTGAATAGAATAAAGTAACATATTTTTCATAATATCAAATGTTTTATATGTACATAAAAAAAAATTAAAAGCGGTTGACGTTTGCCGTGAGAGTTTTGACAGCAATGCGGTTGCAGTTATGACGTTTGTCTAACTTTCAAATTGATATTTGACTGACACTGACGTGACACTCAGTTATGTTTATGTCAAAATAAAATGTCATTTTGAATTTTTCGTTCAGAAGTACTCTTCAGAAAAGTAGAATACATATTTATTTAACGATAAAATCGACACACTTGCTTATATTTATCCGAATAAATGTTCAAAAGAATAATAATAACTGTTAATAGTACAAGAACACATACCTTTCGGACGTAACGTCTACGTGATATAATTTTTTGATGTGACATGATTTCAGAACGAAAGCAGGCTATGCAAACTATGAGACGCCATGTTGAATAAATATGGCAATTATTGAAAAACTATTGCTTTTTGTACATAACAAATCAGGCTTAAATTCACGAAAGAATATTTTTCCTCAATTCTTGGTATTTTTGTCTCTTTTTCGATAAATGTACATCTAATGGCCAAAAATAAAACATGTCCTTTGGTGGATTAAATAATCGAAAGGCAAAATTAGCTAAGAAAAACTTGGGCGATTCTTTGTAAATGGTTACTTTAAGAAATACGAATAACTTCTTTGCATGAAAATGAGCTGCTTTTGCTGTTACGGAACGGACTTTTAGAAAACAAAAACAGAACTAAATCACTCAAATTAATGAAGTCCTAAACAGAAGAGATTTCAGAATGTGTTAAGGGGCCTTTCCCGACATTTTAAATTTTGTATATAGGATTATTGAACTAATATTTAGAAATTGTATCGTATTAAAAATCATTACTAAATCATTATCTACCAAAAGTCTACGCTTGTGTTAGGTAATGATTACTTTCATGTAAAAATAATGTTGTTTGACAAGAAACTGATTATTTAAACACAAGCCATTAATACTACCTGAGAAGTGACATTCACAATTAAGTTCAATTAAATTATGTGGACTACCACCTTTAAAGTTTCATACTAAATGTACAAAATATGAATAGAATACTTACTTATGAAGCTTGCTACCGGAAAAGTCCCTTTATGTGGATAACATTTATATTTTGCCATCGCGAAAGTCCATAAAAGAAAAGGAAAATAGAAAGACTTTGGCCAGAATTTTTTAAGAAAATCTTACAATTATGAGAGCGAGACACAATACTAATAATGTTTACTTGTAGTAAGTTTTAATTGTATGTAAACTGTGTAGGTAGCAATTAACACTAAACTAATAATGTTTAATATAATATGTATGAAGTAACTAAGATGTCGCTAGTTTGCAGAATTATGTGCCGAAGTATAACAGTATATGAGAAATTAGTTTTGAAGTCATACATTTTCAAAATCTTCTAATTCCTTAAAATTGTAATATTTAAAACGCCTAAATATGTTCATGAGAAGTTTCCTGAACGAAAAAAATCGACTAGAAATGAAATATCGTATGAAGAGAATCGACATAATGGTGTAGGTACTATCAACACAAATTCATTTAATTACTTTTTTTTTGTAGATTCTAATTCAACTAAGTTCCTTATAAAGTGCAACAGGTAACTTAAACCAGGCGTTCAGCATTGAAAGTTCTTTCTCGTACAGCACTATTATTAAAGCACTTTCATCCAAAAATATTTGAAAAATATACGCATTTGGTCAGTGAAACACATTACTTTCACAAATGATTTTTCGGATGCTCCGAAAATTTGTGCAATCCTTTTAAACTTCGTACGCGTCTATATTTGATATTTTCCTGCGCTGAAATGCGGGCGAGAGCATGATATTTTATTTGCGGAACTCCGTGAAATGTGGTTGAATAACAATTTGAAAATGCTTGTTGCAATTTGCAAGCTTCGTAGATACGTGAATTACTCGTTTTGTGTAAAAACGTTTTAACCGATGTATTTTAAAATTAACTGTAGGAATTAAATATTTTACGAATATTTGCGAATACCCTCAAAAAAAAAAAATACTATACACACTAATTATTATACTAATGATCCGCCCCGGCTTCGCACAGGTGCAATGTTGATAAAACTATACGTATAAACCTTCCTCTTGAATCACTGTACCCATTTCTGAAAATTGCATTAAAATCCGTTGCGTAGTTACTCTAAAGATCTAAACGTAAAGATAGCTGGAGCGACTTTGTTTTATCCTATGTAAAAATTATATACCTACCTTAACACACTAAAGGAAAAGGTAGGTAGGTATCTATACTAATAGTTGTATAAATCACACAAGTCTTTTATCGAATTGCTTTCAATCTACAAAAAGCAACCGACTGAATAAATTACCGGGATCCCAAGACAAACATTTACGTTACCTACTAATTTACCATGTTTTCGAGTATTAAGTAAACATACCTACGTACCTCGGATACCGAATATTGTTGAACTTTTTCATTCTCCTTAATGGGGCACGGTGTAGACATAGCTTCATTAAATACGAGCTTTTTCTCGCCAATTTGCCAGTAAATTCAGCGCTTTACAAAGAAGATCAAAGATCCGTTGAGGAACATCCGACTTTCGGCAGATTGTACTCATATAATAATGAAGTAGGTACATACTCATGTTACTGCCTTAGTCGCGCGACGCGTGATAATAGAACGGTGGTCACCAAGTTTGTGCATAAATCGTGCTCCTGGCTGCTGGCGTACTGAACAAAGGGAGGGATATCCAACAAAGGAATTGGTGACAACCGGGTGTGCTAGATGCTGTCTGCCGATTGTATTTGCAGTAGACACCGCATTACAACTTTTTAATTTCCAACTTCTTTGTTACAATGTAAGTATTTTTATGCTTCAACATTTTTTACAAAAAAGACAACCGCCTTCAAAAAGTAAAGAATAACTTTCAATTCGCAAGTCGGCGGCTTTGGTTTTGCTTGTTGTTTTGTATTGCCACCGACTTGCGAATTGAAAGTTATTTTTTACTTTTTAAAGGCGGTTGTCATTTTTGTAAAATATTTTTTTTTTTCGCTTTTTAGTGCCTACTTCTCATCATAGAAATGAATCTGTCATCCCTTAATTTTCAACCCTTAGGGGTAGAATATTTTCTTGAAATTTATATGGGACTATATTTGAGGTATGCACTATCAATTAAAAAAAGAATCATTGAAATCGGACTACGCTGAAAAAAGTTATGTGTGGTCAAACATAAAAATAAATATATAAAATATAAAAAAATGTTCATAAAATGAAAACTACTGGGCCAAACAATGTTACATTTTTATGGGACCAAATGGCAACCATTCCGCATCAAACTAAAGAAGAATCACGTAAATCGGATCATACATCTCAGAGTAATCGTTGTGCATACATAAAAAAAAAACCAACCGAATTGAACCTCCTCCTTTTTGAAGTCGGTTAAAAAGATAGGTCAAGATGTCGTCCGCATTCTACTTTGTGAATTAAAACATTACCAATGGATTTAAATAAAATAATATTTAGTAGTAGTAGTATGACGGGCTGGTGTCCGCAACTCCACGACTTTGCGTACAGTATATTTTTAGTTCGTTTATTACAAAATTATTCATGTCTTCAATCACAAATATGTTCCGCAGAAAGAAATTTTGAGAATAGCAAGAAAAAAGCATTATATAAATAGTTAACCTTTGCTTTACAAATACCAATAGCCTGAATAACACCCCTCTTTTTCGTCGGGGGTTAAAAAGAAACATTTGATTTCCAAACACAACCTGAATAATATCAATTCAATTCTCAGGTGTTTCAGCAGATAAATATTCATGCTTGAAACTTTGCTAAGTACAAGCGAAGTTTACTTTACTTTTTCAAAGCGTATATTTTGTTCGTAAGCAAGAAGGGTCGAGGGAATAAGAGCGAAAGCGTGTACACTTCAGTCGATTTCACTTCAGCTGAAATTAAAGCTCGGTTGGGATCAGCGGTTTTTGAGATTGCGGTCGCTCTTTGTTGCTGGCGTATAATATAAAATAGGTACGAAAAAAGGACCCGCAAAAGTTCACTGTCATTCTCCGAGAGGAATGGCGTGGCGAATGCCGTCTTCACAATACAACCTCATGAGAGTGAGTACGTGATTTGTTCCAACCGCGGAATGGCGACGGCCCGGACCGAACTGGAATTCAGAGTTAATTTGAATTTAAGTATTCTTTGCCGATTGATCGTTTTTTTATTATTGAAAGAAGTAGTTTTTTTTCAGAATTCAATTTTACAGATGTTAATAGGTACTTATTCTTTATCTGCCTTATATTATTGGTTTATAAAATAGCATCTCAGTTTTTGTAATATTCTAAAATATCGCAAATATAATCATAATGAGTTTTTTAAAGGATTGGGTTTTGCTATCATGCAATTTTATTTACGTTCTAAAAAATGTATAATGATTTTTGACTCGATTTTTTGCTAAACGATTTGCATAAGTTGAGTGTTATTTTTACTAAAAATATTGATTTATAGCAAATGTTCCTAAAACCGAAAATTAAACAGACTTATCAAGAATAAACAGTGCAAAATTATTTTCTTGGCTGTCCAGTATATGTTAAGGCGTAGTTCGGTATTTATACGTTTAGCTGTTTTTGCTTTTTACATTAATATTTTCATATAAATAGATTCTCTTTTGAAAGGTACAAAACGAGAACCAATAGACGAGAGGAAGTTCCTATTTGGATGCCTTTATGATATTTCGTTTACTAGCATTTGTCATCTCCGGCCCTTTTCCGATAGACAAGAGGCTGCCGTGACTCAGGAAATATTATTTTGACAACTATATTAAATTTACTTTGACTTTGCTCTGTAAAAATATTTGGTTGAAGCTGTCAGGTGTTTTTACTTAAACCATTACTGTATTGTTTCTACAATTTTGAATGTTTTATCAATAGCTTACTTCAGTATTATATTGTTCGAACTAGATTTTGTACTATCTAGGCGGGGCGCAGCGTTGTATCAATTGGTAAAAAAAAAACATCAAAACAAATGAAACTCAACAGGTCCATGCATGAATAACGAACATGGACAGGGACACATTTTGTAATCTATGCTACACATAAATAAAATTGAAGTGTCTGTTTGTGTTAAAATAACAAAAGGTGCTTCGAAATATTCATAAGCTGGAAGAATTGTGAAATACTTATATCCCTAAAATAATTGTATTGAATAACGATTATATTGGCATTTTGGTCGATCAAATTGGGGTTTAGCACGTCTGGAACTACAAAATAGCTCATAGTTATCATTAATAGCTCTCAATGAAATCGTGCCCCTCACTATAATTTCACTATTATCACTAAGTACATATTATAATATCTCTGAACCTACTGGTCCGATTCTTTAAATTCTTTCTCTAATAAAAAGCTACGTTATTCCTAAGTGCTTTTAAGTCATCATCATCATCATCATGTCAACCTTTAGACGCCCACTGCTGGGCATAGGTCTCCCCCAAGGGGGGTTCAGCCATAATCGCCATGCTTGGCTGATGCATGTTGGCGATCGCAGTAGGTGTTATGGTAATCAAAAAGACGCTACTGCACATCCTTTGGTCAATATCCTTCTGTCGCTTTCTACGACATCCACGGGTTAAAATAGGATGGTGCTTTTAAGTGCTATATTTAATTATGATTAATGAAAAACCGCCGTTCGTAGAAACAAAAAATATGTCCAATATAATCAGTACAATGATGCTTACTGAACTCTTATGAAACTATCGAGGTACTGTAGTGCCTCAAGCGAAGCAAGGGTCCCTAATTTTTACGCAATGATCATGTCAAGAGTCGCGTCTTTTTGACATTTCTGAAGTTCCAGTAATTTTAAGGTCTGTTGCGTGCAATTTATTAGGACAAAAAATGGCAATAAGCTATTTAAGGCTTTTGAAGTCAGTTATAGGTTATACTTTTGTGTAAATTATATTATTATAGTCCAATAATATAATTTACACAAAAGTATCTCTTCTATTGGGACGCACACCCATCTATCTATATAATAAAAATGAATCGTTGTTCGTTAGTCTCCCTAAAACTCGAGAAGGGCTGGATCGATTTCGCTAATTCGAAATATAATCGAAATATTTGTTTCCATGTTTTTATTCTTAAAGAATTCTATAAGAATTCACCCGTGAATTCGAATCCTATCTCATTTCCGATTTCACTTACCTGAAGTGAAAAGTATTTGGTATTCGCTTAAATAGTAACGAAATAATAGTTCGCTTCACCTTTATTGTCACTTAGTCGCACTAGCGTAATTTTTATTGAGTTACTGACTACCTAAAAACAGTTTTCGCCGCGGAATCAGATGTCTATTCTGTTACATTCTCCCTCGCTAGGTGTAGTGAGCTGTCATCCGTCCCGATGCTAGGGATTGACAAAGCAGACGCACGGATGACAGCTCACTTCACCTAGGTGTTCACCGAGGGATATTCTAACAGAATAGCACTCTGGAGTAAGTTCTTACAGAATAACATAGCAGGAAAGGTTTATACGGTGAGAAAATTGAAAAGTCAATTGACAGGACAACGTCTGTCGGGTCAGCTAGTATAATAAATAACGAAAATGAATCGTTGTTCATTAGTCTCTCTAAAACTCGAGAACGGCTGGACCGATTTGGATAATTTTGGTTTTGAATTATTTTTGGAGATCCAGGGAAGGTTTAAACGGTAAAAAATTGAAAAATCGATTGACAGGACAACGTCTGTCGGGCCAGCTCATGCCTTACATATATATATATCTGTCTGAGAGGCCTTTGCCCCAAATGATTTTTAATATTATGTGGGTGATTCCGTCATTTCGTGCAAATTGCAACGTCCCGAGGAATAAAAAAAATACTATATTGATTTAAGATATTTTTGTTTTTTAATCGAGTTTTAAGTCGTCGTCAGATGCATAAAAAGTGGAAGGTACTTTTTTATATTAGTTACTTATGGAGATATGGATAGCTGATATTTAACAACTGGATGGTGATGAAAACTGAATGGATTGTAATGAACTAGGGTGAGATGGTAATGATATGAGATATGAGATGGTAATGAACCCCGACACAGTCAGGTGGGGACGCGGTAGACCAAGGAGAAGATGGCGGGCCGCCTTGGATGGCTTCCTCGCGAATTTCCGGGATGACGCAAAACATCGAGAGAAATGGAGGGAATGGGGGGAGGCCTTTGCCCAGGAGGGGAACAGCAACGACTAGCAAAAAAAAAGAATACCAGCCTATAATTGCCCTACTCCAGGGCAAAGGCCTCTTCTCATACAGAGAAGACACGAACATTGATCACCACTGTGACTATGAAAAACTATAAAAAATATTGAAAATTCTTAAAATTAACCGATTCTTCTATCGATAATCAATACGGTGTATTATTACTCTAACTCTCTCTAACTGTTATTGTTCTTGTTGCAGTTGAACATACATCTTCACTACCGGTCAAACCACCGCACCGGTGTGTAAAGAAGCTTGTTTTCTACTTCCTCCTTCTTCTCTCCCTGAATTTTCCCTAATTTTTCTTTTGCTTTTTTAATAATGCAAAGAGGATTTATTTTAATTTTATATACAATATTTAAACGAATAATAAAAAGAAAAATCTATAACTTCTAAACAAAAAAAACTAATGCAACATGTGTCGACACCCTTACGCCATCTCAACTTCCTAGTACGACGTGTTGTGCTGAGGCGGCTGCTGCAGGTGCCGAAAACCTAAAACGGCGCAAACATAATGGCCTGCTTGGGTGCTATATGTTTGAGCCGTTTGGGGTGGAAACTGTAGAGCCGGTACGAGTGCCCATCTTGTGTTTCGGGACATCGCCAAGCGGCTGTCATGTTCAGATTAAATGTATTTAAAATAAATATACTACTTTACATATCCAAAATAGTTACTTCCTCCAAAGTGGAAGGATTGTATTTCCTCATTATATTTTAAGCAATAATTGGCTCACTTAAGTCTACATGCACTAGTATCTCTTGGTCTTTAAAATTTTGTTTCAGGGATGCAATTCAGGATTGTTTTTGATTTGTGCTTATTTTTGTCGTTCACGTAGCCTATATTTTGCCAATTTTTCTTCTATTGTTAACTTGTTAGGCGTTTTTCCCATATTTATACTGAAATATTTAAAATAAATAATATTTATTTGTTATACAAGAGTGCAAAGTTGCTTTTTAACCGCGTGCTCAATTTTGTTGACCGAGCAAGCGAAGGATTCTAAAATTAGAATCCTGCAATGAGCGTTAGCGAGGGAATCAAAAGAGCACGAGGTGAAAAATGTTTGCACTCGAGTGCAACACGTAACTTTTCATTCCACCTTAGCGAGGAAATAACTAAATGCAAAAAAAAATACTTACAATCACAAGATAGTTTTATTTCAGTTTAGGTATATAACTACTACATTATGATAGTAAGTATTACAGAATACCTAATCTTTAAATTATAACAAATAATACTTAGGTATAATTAAGAAAAATTTAAAGTAACGTTGCTACAGTTACTTAAGTTGAGTGTAATATTTTTGTTAGGTACTGTAATGTTGGTGTTAGTGACTTGTGTACCTACTGTTTTTCGGTAAACTATCTGTCATACGGAATAGTTGTACATGATTCATCGGATTTCCTTGGCGTTAATTTTGGCGAGAGAGGGCGATGGTTAGGTGTTTCGTAACGGCTCATTTTTGATGTAGAAGGGCCAGTCCAGGGATCTATCTGAGGCTCTTTCAGTGTAATGGCTCCTACGATGCCTTTACATATTTTAGACTTATTTTCCTCTATGTATCCCTCTATAACCGCATAGGACTTCCAGCTTCCATGGACAGGAGATCAGCTCCTGAAACGGCCAAAAGTGTGGCTAAAGTTCGTCGGAAACAATGACCCGTGTACAACAGGGGTTCTGGAAGTTTAAGAAATGTTGCTATTTCTCGTACTGCCAATTTTATTAGCACCCATTTAAGCTGTCTAACACACTTTCCGTTGTGATATTGTTGAAAAAATCGATTGATTGGAGTGTTAGGCGGGTGTAAGGCTTGATATTTCTCAACAATTGTTACGTAGGTATTCCTTGCGAATGACGAAGTTGCGGTCTCTTTTTGTCTTTGTATTAGTTAAATTAATTAATAGTAAGTCATCTGAATGTTTCTCAATGTTTTTGACATTAAGTTGTGTTAGTTCATTAGTTCGACATGCTCCGTTTATATGAATAATAAGAACCTGTAACATAAAGCTCTAGTCTTTAACTAGAGCTTTGTGTTTCCACCGACTTCCAAGAGTAGGTACCTACCTAAAGTAATGTGTGTTAAGTACAAAACTTTTTAGTTTCTGAAGGCGGTTTTCTTTTTTTTAAGTTTTTATTTTTGCATTTTGTGTGGTATTGCCTTAACATCCAAATCCATTAAGAAACGGCGACACACTTAATAGAGATTGTAAGTCTTGCAAAGATTGAAGAAACTAAAACGTCATCTAAGTTTTTTTTTGGGTTTTTGTTGATTTTCTCAAAAAGGCCTGGATTCTTTTTGGAATAAACCCCTTTCGAACAAAAAAAGAATTTTGAAAATCCGTCTATATACGACAGAGCTATGCCCGAACATACTTAAAAAGAAAATACAAGCATCCGAATTGATAACCTCCTCCTTATTGAAGTCGGTACCATAGAGGTAGAAGTAAATAGGTTTAATGATATTTTGAATTCACAAACTAAGTAAATATTTACCTACATTTCATGTTGATAACATATTTTAAACTAAGAATTCTTCATTTCTTTCCAAAATTGTTCATTACCTTCCTGCAAATAAATGGATGAAAAGGATGGTAATGCACAGGAGATGAATGAAAACTTTAACAATTTTTTTTAATAACTTCGTTGTCGAATACATTAGCATTTTGATTTTAAAACAGGACTAATATGGCTATTAGAGCTAAACATATTACATATTCATAATAATTTGCTGATTATGGTAGGTACCTTGAGAAATAGAAGGAAGGTGATGAATTGATTTATGGACGAAACACTGTCGACAATCCGAAGATCGTGTATAATTTTAACAGCAACAAGCGTATGTCCACTCGTCGCTGTTACCAGGGCCGATGGACCAGTACAAACACGTTTAAACTTGAATCGTATCGGAACCCGTCTCGTATTCTCCAAAATTAAGAAGTCTCTGTGTGCGGATGGTAATGAAGTTTTTATCGTGACACCCACTAAGCAAAAATTAGTTTACTTTTTCTAATATAGGTACTTATGAGTAAATTTGTCTGGAATTGCTTTTTGCACGAAACTACGGAATGACCCATGTATTTGTAAAAATATTTACCAATTTTTTTTTTCTTATTTTAAAGGGAGATGTTATGCCCACTGTCGTCATCATTTCACCCTATTGCCGTCAATTGCTGAATGTAGGCCTCCCCCAGAGATCGCCAACCAACCCGGTCTTGCTCATGATCGGGCTATTTAAGACTACGGGTTTTGGGAAGACATGACCCTGCCCGCTGTGTCGAAAAAATACAAAATAATTGGGTCTATAGCCATTGATAAAAGAACCGAACTCATGGCAATCATCATTAGTGGTAATTCTAGTGGAATAGTCACGTACGGGATCAAAACTATGTGTGCCAATCAAATAATATAGGTAAGCTACGTCTTATCCAATTCTTATATAAATTAGATAATGGTCCTATTTGGCCAGCTAGAATGCGAAATCTTTTTCTCCGAATAAAAGATTGAGGTTTAATGTTTCTAACGTACGTTATAGGTGATTCTACGAAAAGCACATATTATTTTTTTTAAGAATCCATTAGCATTTTTTTAATAAATATAAGTTTAATGTGTATATTCTGAAAAATGTAAAGAAAACCCGTAAAATAAATATCCATTCGCAGATTAATCACATCGTCAACACAGATACTTTTTCAATTTTCAACTTTATTGGCGCAATTGTGTGAGTGCAGTTAGCGTTTAAAATCCTAGTCAATCTGCGCCTTAAATCAGATCTTTTCCATTGCAGGGAATTTGCAACAATCCAGTATAAAAAAATCCACAGAACGGACCTAAAACGTCAACGTTCACTTTTTTCAGGTTCTTCATCATCATCGGCCGGAAGACGTCCACTGTTGGACACAGGCCATGCTATAATGGATGCCATAATCCCCAGGCTTGGCAGGCAGGCGTCTTGGGGATCGCAGAGGTTGATTTCCGGTTTTAAGGTGCGGCATTTTTTCAGGTTGCGTCGACCGAATTAGATAAAACCTTTATACAAAAACAAGCACGAAGAAGTATAAAAAGAACTCTTACATAATCGACGAAGAAAATCTTCAAAGTTAGATACTTTCTTCTTCTATATGCAAAGCAAACATGGCGCGTAGTAACAATCCGATTACAAAAATGTGTACTCTTAGGTATATTGAGATTCGCCGCAAATAGTGCTCTTGTTATTTTTTAGCCGATCCAGCAACAATATTATAGACTCTTATGGATTTTAAACATTTTTTTTTGTATACACGTACAGGTCATATTGCTTGCGAAGTAATAAAGAGAAAATTGAGTTCTTTGCGTTAGATTTTTTTTTGTGGTTGTCAGCACATTTTCAGTTCTACCAACTACCAATCACCATTCTGATGGAAAATGTTTATTTTTATAAGTTACATAAAGTTTCATTGCGACTGACTTCAAAAAAATATTGTTTTAAAACATTATTGATGTGGATGAGCTTATTTATCTGAATTGCTATTATCGTCATTATCATCAGCATTTTCCTCTTTTTATTTATTTAGGTTTAGCAGTAGAAAGCCTCCCAGCGCCGTCGCATTATCTACTTAATTTTCTTTATCATCTCAGTGTTCACTTACTTCCAACCTATAGTTATCATCTTTGATGCAAGCTTCTTTTGGTCTACCTTTTTTTACCCCGATCGAATTACAATTAAAACAACACGGTAACGTAGAAGTTAGTTTTTATATATTTTTTTTGTATTCTTTTCACTGGAAAAGATTATAGATACTGATCTATAAAGCGAAATCCCACTCGCTGATAAATTCCAAAATCTTAAAAACCACTTGACCTAAATTAGCTAAAATTGGCAATCAGTAAGTCTATGAATACTTAACGTCAGCTAAAAAAGGATTTGAGTTTCACGAGACGATGCCGCGGGTGCAAGCTAGTTAAGGGCGCGTATTCGATTTAGCGCTACTCAAAATCTAAACGATTGCTAGAACGGCGTAGCAGCATTGACACACACTAGTACAATACAAAGGTCTGTTTGTGTGCATCAGAAAAAAAATATGCACGAAATAAGCACGAATCATTGAAATTGATCGGCAAACGACAGCGCGCGATGTTTTACAGCGCTTTTTAAAATAATTGTCTAAAATAAATGAGCTCGTGTAACGGACTGAAAAATATTCTGTATATTAGGCGTAACATTTACTTTCCTAAAACAAATATATCAGTTATGTTTTTATTCAAATACTGGTGAAAAAAAATTGTCAAAGTGAACCGATTTTCTACTTTTTTAACATTGTTTTTTAATATATAATAGTAATATTTTCGTAATTTTGGCTCTGTAGCTGTCTTTATGACTGTATATACTGTTGGAAAAATGCATAAAACAAAATATTTTGGCATATTGTAATAGTTGTTTTTCGTCTCGAAAGTTAACTCTGACATCTATTTTCGTAAAACGATATGAAATAATCGTCTTCGCTTTAAAAAACCATACTTAAAAATTATACTTTTACTCTGTAGCTGTCTAAATCAAGACTTAATCTTTTTAAAACTGTAAATTGTCTTTAAATAATCTGCTCACATAATTACGATATTGCTCTAGACAAAACGCAAAAACATGAAGTTTTCGTCACGAATCGAATACGCGCTCTTAACTATATTTGCGACAGCTCTAAACTATTTACATATCTAAAGGTAAAGTCATATTTGTGAAACCTATTTTCCTAGTTATATCACGATAACGGTATTCACACAATTCTATGGAATGTGGAAGGGGACAGAGGTAGCGATTATTTGATTTGTCACCTGTCACCTGCTGACTGGACCTATTGGCTGACCAACATGCGTGCATTATCAGCGCGTGAGTCACCGGAACTTTAGAGAATGCTTTTGTAAATATTATAGTTTTGTATATTCTGCCATGACTTCCCAGTTTAATCACCAAAGCACTTAACTATCCATTTTCAAGCTATTGTTTTCGTGGAGTTTAATTGCATATTTAGCGTGTTTGCTTAGATACTTTTTGTTATTCATACTGATTAGAGGTTTAACATTTTCTGCATATATTTTTCTTGAATGGACCACCTCTAGTATTTATTGTTTGTTTTTTTTTTTAATAAATTATATAGGTATTCGGAATTATTAGTCTAGTCGCAAACAGTTTGGTATCTGCCAACAACAAACTAATTTAGCAAAGCACAGTTTTTGAAACTTTTCGAGCCACATCAAGTTTCGTCGAAAGTTTAGCACCTGTAAGAATTTTATCACGGTGGAGCCTGCACATAGAGAATTCTTATGCCTTCGGGAGCTGTGAGATAACAAATGATGAAACAATGACGCCATCATGTTAGGTGGGCCATGGAGGCATTAAACCCCCCGCGCGGGGTAGGTCTGCGCGACGTTGCCACTCCGATCCGCCGAGGCTTGCAGCGCTCGCAGGCTCGTTCGCGACGGGCTCCGTCATACCGCGTGGTACCTCCGACCGAGCGTCCGTGTCCGAACCGCGCGCGTTCTGCGTCGCCTTCTCAAACAAACTTACAAACTCACTTTCCGCCGCCGGAAACCTGTTTCGTCTACAAAATCCTCTTATTACAGCATAACCACCCCAACTTATTCACTCCCGACCCTATTAATAAATTCCATCATACTTTTAAGTGAACTTTAACGCATTTAAGTGCGGCAACTTTGAAAAACTTTATAAAGTTTGTTTTGTTGCTGGCGATTGGCTGCGGTGTGCATGTGTAAGCTGTAAAGTCATGGCTGGACTTAGTTCTCACTAAACCGGTAAGTAAAACGAACTTTACTGGAAACATGTATTTGAATTTGAACGCACGACAAGCAAAGTAGGCTGTATGATGCGTTTACGCATATCGTTTGTTTTTAATGGTTTTGTCTGTTTGGGCTGTGTGGTAAATGCTAATCAGTGTCCGGTGTACGTCGGTGAACTACTCTAATGTGGGCGTCATGTCAGGCAGTCAAGCTGCATTCCCGATGCCATCCACAAGACTCGGTGGCATGCAATCCACAAAGGTTTTGTTTACATCCTATAATTTCCACGAAGTGTATTCAATGTTTGGTAATCAGCACCACTTATTGTCCGCGGCTGTTTTCTTAGTATCTTGTTGCGAACAATTGTCTTGGTAGAAAAGCCAAAGAGAATGGAACTAAAGTAATCATGTCACATAGGTCACTTTGTTGTATTTATTCTAACATGTAAATTATGTGGGTGTGTAGGTAATCCAGTCGATAGGTAATATCGATGAAATTAGTCATCATCTACAGGTAACTACAAGTTTCAAAGGTCTACCAGTTTAAACATAGAGTCAGCGTTTCTGTTATTGATATTATGATGTTGATAGCTGACACTGATCACTTGACTCTGCATCTGATTGACTTTTTAAATTGGAACAGAAATGATGGAGTTAGGCATGACTAGGTTGCTCGATCATTTGGATTCAATACATTTATGTGACGCTCAACCTAATGAAAAATTACGTTCAGTGATGTTTGAGGTACAACCATACTTGGTTCCACACTAAGCTTTTAGAGATAATCTAATTTATCCATCTTAGTCAAGATAAGCCATCATTAAGATTTTAGTAATCCCCTGGCACTTTGAGATGCGGTGAGGCACAAACTATTTAGGTACGCACCTACATGAAGGAATCTCTCTGAAACTAAATTAAACATTAAAATGATACGAAAACTTGGAAGGCTTATCAATGATTTAAACTTATTCTTGCCCGTTCCTTATAATATTCATTACTAATTTGATATCAAAACGAGTGAATGAATTTTGGCACTTAACGCCACCTGGGCATTTCATCTTCAAAATTCCATTTGTTTAGTAGATTTTGAGGCCTTCATTCAAGAATAAGTAGGTAATATTGGTAGGTAGGTACTCGAGGTTAATATTAAAAACCCGGCTTTAATGACAATGCTCAAAAGCATTCGAGCTTTGCGCTTTTTGGTTCGCTAAAAAGGCTCTGTGATGTTTTAAAAACCTCTGAAAAAACATTTCACAGAAATTCGATATCTCATTGGTCTGTATTTTGGTCTACTTGCACCACGAAAAACATGTAGCGATAAACATATTTAAATTTTATTATCATTTTGTATTTGTCGTCATTAGGTAAACTTTTGAGTGCAATAGGACACTTTCTGTTAGGTTTAGAAATACAGTCAGGTCACCTACATTGTATAGGTATATCTAATAATATACAGTAGAAACTCAATAGAAGAATATATATTTTCCGTAACACACAATTGGTACACTCACTGTCAACACACCTCCAGTTTCCAAAATTTCGTGATTTTTCGCCTTGACTTCCTTCATCTAGCATTAGACCGAGATTGAGCGACCTTAATAGACCAAATGGACCAAGTAGATTAATGAAGACTTCAAAGAGCTCAAACGCATATGAACGAGAATTTCTACTTGCCAGCATTTGATCATCCAGAATGGTTTTATTTATAATAATTTTGTATTTTTTTAAGTTTTACGCTATCACTAAAACTTTAGTGATAGCGTAATACTAAAAAAAATAAAAAAGTACTTGCCATTATGTCTCTTCACGACTTTTGGTTGACTTGTAGAGAATGCCTAAGGCATCAAAACCGCCTTTGCACCATTTTGTTTCATAAAGTTTAAATAGATAAGTAGATAAATAAAACTGGATTCTAATTAGACACTTGGTAACCCGTCTTATTACCATCGGCAACCATCAGCATTGTAACAGGACGGCCCCAATTCCTCGCGCCAGCATGAGTGGATAACTACATTTGTTTGTCGTTCATCAAATTGTGATGGATCGCTATCAATGCCATAATACATCCAATAAGACAATAAAATATATTTTTGCTATCTTCTTTCATTCTTATGTATACGCTCACCGATATTTACCTGTGCGGATATTTTTATAAGGAATCAATATTAGAAGATAATAGGCGGTACTCGAATATTTTGATCCGTCTCCTATTTACCTTCAACAAACTTCGGTAAAATGTTAATTTCTTTCACCGATTTACTTTCTCGTAAACGTTCCCCGTCTCCGAATATCAGACAAATTGGCAGACGATTAAATAAATTATTACTATACAAAATCCTGAATGTTCTTTTCTTTCCTCATTAGGGAATAGTAAAAAAGTTGTCTGAATTCAGGGGAAGAAAGCTTAGTCAGTGAGTCATATTTTTTATATCAAAAACAAAGAGTCATCTGAGCCGTTTACAAAATAGTTTTCAATTCAACATTGGGTCAACAGTGGTTATTGACAAAGGTAGATAATTTAAAGAACCTTAATAACATAGGTATATAATTATAGGTAAATAATTTCAAGAAGGTACGTGTATCTATTGTATAACTGTAATTAACTATGAAATGGAATGTAATAATATAATGGAAAAGATTGAAACACACATCCCTAACAAAGGGTATCTTTGTTAGGGATCAAAACCTACAATACTCTAAGTAAAAACTTTAATAATAATATTTGTATATCCCTCATTCAATCTAAGGGCGCCTTCAAATTAGTCGCGCGACAGCAGCGCAGCTTTGTAAATCCATATAAATATAGTCGCGCGGCTGCAGTGCGACTGATAGCACTGCAGTCGAGCGAATTTATTTATATGGATTTACCATCGATCATTAATAAAGTTTATATAAGTGATCGATGGGATTTCCAAAGCAGCGCGACTAATTTGAAGGATATATTTCAAACCTTTTTGCATAGATCCTATTACAGTCAAAGTTTACCTTATTCCAACAATTGTTACGTCAAGACTACGTTCTAACGTCATAATTATACTAATAAGCTAGGGCTATTAAACTACCTACAATGACGTTCATCGAAACAGTGCAATTTAACCTTGTTCAAGTCGGTCGTCAGTACCTTTCAAATGGCAAAAAGAAGCTTTTGAAACTGTCCAAGATTTTTGTAAATCCGGACAATCTTTACCGTCACTTTGAATAGAATTTTTAAAGCCTCATTTCGCAGGCTATTTAGCCTGTCTCTCGACACGGCGTTTCCCGTTTGCATGAAACCGGAAAACAATTTTGCTCTTTCCGAATATGAGCAGACTTTTGATGTTTATAATTCCTGATATGCCTTGTCGTGATAGCCCAGTGGTAGTGGCGTCTTCGACACCGGGCGAGGACCGTTGTGACATATGTTCAGTACTTTCAAAGCTTATCCTGGACATCATTGACATCGGCGAAAGATAGTCTGAATCCGCCAATCAACCTTGAGCTGCCGTAGTTTCTCTTTAAGAGAAGGCGGTGAGACGACAACAGGCCGACATTATTAATGGATGACATACCTAGACAAACGGGCTAAATGTCAATAGCTACCTACTACCTCGCATTGTATGTGTTATGTCGCTACATCCTATGCTTGCAGCAAATAACGGCATTTCAAAAACAACTAGTGCACTTTGTAGATCTTGTTCTCTTGTCTAGTAGATTACTGTAGTCTTACATAACTTGTATAAACTTTTCGTTTCGTTCTATTGACCTTAAACTTGCGCGGTGTATACTCGTAGCACAATGTAATGGAATGCTTTTATTTTCGTTGGCTTTGTTAGAGGTCACTACCAAGCGCAGTTGAGTTGAAAAAAGATTCGCTGAACTTATTGCTTGGATATCCAGTTCACGATCGCGTAAAATAAACTCGTCACGTCAATTTTATTTAAAAATTTCATATTAATTAAAATCGTTCAATAGTTTGATACCACCTTATAACCACGAACCATCTAATACACACTTAATTAAAGCTCCAAGTTTAGGATTTATTTAAAAATCGTATACTTATATAGGTATAAATCTATATTCATATTATTATCTATAAATGTTACAGTCAAAGCTCTTAACCAGTCAAAACTACTTTTGACTGGGTTCAGTCAAAACCCTTATTAAGATAAAACGCGTTTGCGTTACAAAATCAAAAATACGGAACGCCCTAGTTATAAGAATCACTACAAAACCAAAGTTTTTAAAGGGTCACAAAAACAAACCTACCAACCTAATGGGTTTCTAAATATAAACTAAGGATTTATCTAAGAATAAATTTAAACCGTTCAAAAGTAGTTTTGCCTAATTTTTGTAGTCAAAAGTAGTTTTGACTGGTTAAGAGTTTTGACTGTGACATATATATTATTTAACATCTAACATAATTATAGACAAAGACTGGTCCCAAATAGCTTTTAATAGAGAGGCATGGAAGGACAGTAGAGGCCTTTGCCCTGCAGTGGGAAACGAAAGGCTGAAAAAAAAGTTCATAATCCATAAAATGCGAAAGTAACTGACTGTTACGCTATCACGATGAAACGGCTGAACCGATTTTGATGAAATTTGGTATGAAAATAGCTTGAACCTTGGGGAAGGACAAAGGGTACTTTTTAATTCGCGACTTCGCCTGCATCCGCGATAACCGACATTCACGCAGACGAAGTCGCGGGCAGAAGCTAGTTAAATATATTCTACATTTACTTGCTAAGTATTTTGAGTATTGTCAGCATTATACATATATTGAAGTACGTAGCAGTTTTTAATCTCAATTTTAAAATATGATCATAAATTAAGTAGGTAACTTTGATGATTCAGAAATTTCGGTGGGCTGTCATCCCTCGTCACAAGCGAAACCCCAAGTTCATTTTGATATACCGTAGCTACTTTTGCTTTAGGATAAGCAATTAACGGTAGTTCAAACTATGGAAGTTATAATAGTTTACTGATTGCTTGTTCACCCTTAATACGGTCATGAATATGATGAATAATAATATCATGCTCGTTGAATGACATAAAGGAAAAACTGACCAAATGCGAATCGAAGTTTTCCCTCCCATTATCTTTATACAACATTAGACATTATATTATAACCATTTTTTTAATATCGAGCAAAAAAATGAGCTGAATGGGAGCCCCCTTACTTCGTGTGAGCCCCCCTTAAATATTTATTTTGTTTTTAGTGTGTGTTGTTATAGTGGCAACAGAAATACATCATCTGTGAAAATATCAATTGCCTAGCTATGACAGACAGCCAGACGGACAGTGGAGTCTTAGTAATAGAGTCCCGTTTTTACCCTTTGAGTAGTCAGCAGCCCAGTCATAATTGTGAGTTCATACACAGAACAGAACATAAGAAAGCAGAATTGGAGCATAAGAAAGCAGTATGGCTCTTACAAATAGCTCTTTCAGGCGTGGTGATAAGAGCTAGTTTGTTGCAAGGTACTTAGGCTTTTGGACAATAATGCACTTCGGCAATCATTTCTTATCCGCGTTGATTACATTGTTAATGTGAATATTTATCTTGCAATGAATAAAGGATAATTTTGCGTAGCGTAGTCGGTTGTTGTTAGTAAAGATCATTGACGTTCAAATTACTGTAAAAATATATGTATATATGATATACTTATTGGCCGACATTTTCTTGTTTTTTATCATCCCGCTGTTTGCCGAAACCTGAAGTTAAAAAACATTTATATGCTTGAACAAACAACTCTCATAATTTTAATGAAATTGCATATAAAATAGCAAAACAATTACCTACATTAGTGTGTAATAAATATAGCTGAATATGTAGCGCTCGCGTGCTAGCAGCGCCATTTAATTCCTCCTGTTGATGTTAGTTCTACTTCTAAGAAATTAACTTCTCGTCTGATTTGTATTACCGTGGGCGTGTGTATTACTACTGTAACTAAATTATTATGCTCTACCTCAATTACTCACGAAATAGAAATAGTTACCTATCTACAATTTTTCTTCTTCTTCCTTTCGAATCGATGGTTTTCCTTTTTGTTAGCCTACTTGGGCCCAGTAGCCTCACATTTATCGCAACATTAGTGGCGTTTAGAATATGCTCTAAGGTGCAGGTGTAGGGGCACTTTGGGCACTGTATTAAGTGGGCGATTGTCTGGTCAGGATCACCGCACTCACACTGGGTGTCGGTGGGATCTATAATCCCCCATTTTGCTAGGTTAACTACAGTTTATTTTAAACATAGTATGGAAAGTTTTCTCTAAATAAATGCATCAATGACATTTGTGGAAATACATTTAGTATCGGAAATTAGATAAAAGCCTAAAGAAATTGCTTCGTACCCAACGCCTTTACGACATAAATGCCTACGGATAGGTGCGGTTGTATCGGTTCCACCAGATAGGCGGTATGAATTGCAACTTGTTGATAGCGACTGTGTTCGAAACAAAGTCAATAAAACAGTGAAACAGATGTAAAAGCGCAGTTAAAGTAAAATAAACTTATAATTTGAACGGATATTCTACCACACATTTACAAACGAACTTGCATTCTCTAAAAAAACTTTCTCGACACACTTATTAAATAACCTCTTTAGGTCATTTGATAAGTGTGTCACATGCATACGTCTTTACATGTGCATGCAAAATCACACTATTACCTGTACATCTAACACCTTCAGAATACTGACAAATGAGTTCTGAATCATTGATATCTTGAAGAATAAAATGTTTTCTTTTCCATGGAATTGTTTATAAAGAAACGAAAGAACGAACGAAATGTGGAGAGATGGTACATACCCTAAGGTTAAACGGAACAAATAATTGAGGAAACCTTAAATCTAGTTACGCATTCGATCAATCGAACGTAATATCACGTTCTGCCACAAAAACGAGAAAATCAGTAACAATGTGAAGCCATACATTAGTTATATTTCATTGACAAAAAAAAAGTGTCACGTTTACTTCTAGAAAACGTTCAAAGGCCCGTGCCCTTTTTAAATGTGAAATCTGATACAATTCAGTTTCTTTGGAATGGGCCGTAAGAAATTTACATGGATAAAATCTGTCGATGCTTGTGGCCCGGGAATCGATTCACAGAATTGATTCTACGCTGACCGATCTTGAAGTTTTTATAGAGCTGCTATCTGTTATATGGCTGCTATACATAGACTCAATTGTCATTCTTGAGTCAGGATCACACATTGAGATACGAGTTCAGCAAGCAAACCTGAGATATGTTTAGTTACGTAGACAAAGGAATTTTGAATTCAATTTGTTGTACAAACCCAGAAACCTTACTCGAACTTTTGTAAACTTCGGAAAGCATATTATAGCTTAGGTTAAATTTTGTGCAATTGACGTTGATCAGAATTACGAATTAGTTGTTAATTTTATAATAATATGGTGTGCCTTAAGTTTTTATGACATTGCATGCCGTAAGGTAGAATGTACCACCTTTTACCTGTACCTACATTGTTCGCAAATAATTAAATTACAATCTGTATCTAAGTTTTCAATAATAACCTGACTGTTTCATTATTGTTATTATTGTTCGGTTCTTTATTGCCATCAATATTATTGGGTGTTTGTTCAAGCTGCAGTTCCGTCCTATGCATTTTTATGTGTGGGTTGTGAATACGAAACAAGCGGAGGGGTACCGTTACCACAACCAAAAGGCAAATGAACTTTAGTTCCCTCTTTTTTCCTTTGATGGATTATATTGAACACGTTCCCTTATCCTTTGCTGTGAGAGAATGTATACTCCATTAGCATTAGACAAAAAGCGACCAAATAACAACATTGATTAGGTTTATAATTATCGAACTAACTGTATTTTATCAAAATATTTTTAATTTAAATGGTTTACATTGTTTTGTATCTATGAAAACAAATGATATTTGTCTAATGTTATAGTGAATGGAGTATGACAGAGGATATTGACATCTATTACTAAAATAATAAAGCTGAAGACTTTGTTTGTTTGAACGCACTAATCTCTAGAACTACTGGTGCGATTCGGAAAATACCTTCGCCAATTGAAAGCTACGTTATCACTGAGTGCTATAGGCCTTATTTTATTATCAATAAGGAAACGTAAGAAAAATCACACGAACGAAGTCGCGGGGAAAGTGCTAGTTACTTGGCTTTCTGTCGACTATTATTTCCATTTTGTTGTTAAATTTTTGTTAGTAGCAGCGAGACATCCAAACTTCTTAATTAAATAAATAAATGAAAAATAACTTGTTGCTGATATTGAAAAGATAGAGTTTATGGCGCCGATTCCATTGTTCACCAACTACAGTATGGTCAATGTAACTTGGCGCGTCTGAAGTTAGCCGATTAGCTGCGCAGTAGACAATTTCGTTCCTAAAAGTTCCATTGCGCAGCCAAACAGCTAACTTCAGACGCGCCAAGTTACGTTGACCGTATTGTACACTAAGAACTAAGAATAGACAATTGGCATCTCTAAGACGGCGCACATAGGGGTATTTTGGTAATCTACGCGGCCAAAAGTGGTATTTACAAACTATAGATAATGTTGATTCTGACGACTATCAGAGCTAGGGGATAGTCTCGGGAACAATAACCCGCCCTCCCTAGCTTCGCTACCTGCACTAGCCGCGTCATACATTTAGTCGAAATTCGATCGTTCAACTTGTTGTTTCTATCTGTTCTCGGCGCTCGAGCAATACCATTAACTTTGAAATGAAATATTAAATATATTGTGTAAATTTAAGAAGTGTTTGTGATGGATTCTGATGTAGCAGGTAATCATGCTGTTTTTTATTAAGTTTTTTGTTATTTTCATCATTACAAAGATAAGATATAATAATTTGAAAGTACCTACATGTTAGGGCGATTTATCATTGTACAGTCGAACAAGCTATTTGGTATACAGGCAAAAATATTCATCTTTCTACTACAATAACAATATTTAATTTATTTGCTTTATATTGAGCATGTAGGTAGCTACCAGGGATACCTACGTACTCGAGTTAAAAAAGTGAAATAAAATAAAATATTGTGTGTGTAGTAGAAAGATGAATATTTTTGCCTGTATACCAAATAGCTTGTTCGACTGTACATATTTTATGTCGTCGTCTATTTGTTATACTATCAAGTTAGATCCTGCCGTAATTCCATAAATAAATGAAAGTTTGAAGCTTTGAGTAGTAAAAACTAAAAAATATTGCCGCGGATAAGCGCGGATACGTTATGTTTCGATAATTTGAACTTTTTTTGAGCAATGTACAAAAAAATTACTATAATTCTTATAATTCTAAAAAAAGGTATTTGTTTTAGGTTCACGAGGTACCTACCTCGGGAGTGAGAGTAGTGTACCTCTTATAAGTTGTTTGAGAAGCTTAAAAAGAAGAAAAATGGAGTGTTTTTCCAAGAAACTATCGCGCTTCTCATGCCTGGGGAACCCAATGATATTTAATAACAAAACCTCTTTATAAATCACATTAAGTATTTTTTCTACTAAGTAATAACCTTTAGAAAAGAATAAGATCATAAAATAATTTTGGCCGCGTAAATTGTCAAAATACCCGTCTGTGCGGCGTCAGTTAAGAACTAAGTTAGTAATGTCAAATTAGGTTTTTCTTGAAATTCGCCGTGTTTTTAATCAATACGTCCTGAAATGAGAACCCTAATAATTATATGAACATTTTAGTCAACTTAAAATTACAGCTTTAAAATCTGTCTCTTTCTTGTTTTATTGTAGAGAAAGAGATATAAATAGCTAAAAATAAATTTTGCTCGGGCACCACGGAATTGGCACCATTGTGTCCGTTATCAAGTTATTATAGTGCGCTTAAGTTCAAGACAAAAATATTCCTCAGACGTATAATCAAATTAAAGCTCGTGAAATGACGTAAGTAGTACTCGTATAAGCAATCAACTATCCAGATGACAATACTGTTCAGGGTCGCTCGGTGCAACGGTTTATTAAGGTCTATCCACACATATCAGTGCCGTGCCCGGGACGGGGACGGACTGTGCCACGTCACGTGCACAAAAAAATATCGGTGGGTACATTTTATACGAACTCGTTCACACACGGGCCGGCGACGGAGCTTCAGTCCCCGGGCCGACACCGTGACGTTCACGGGTAGCCGATATTTTCTTAGCACGGTGGCGCAATTGACAACATTTCAAAACTGACTCAACCATAAAACAAAAATACCATTTCTTTATTTTCGTATCCTGAGTCCAAATATATATTTTTTATATTTTTATATTTCTTCATTTCTGAGAAAAATAAATAAAATCAAAAAACATGTGATGACGTCACATACACGGTGATAAGAGGAAGTTACCTTTGCATAAGCATTTCAATGGTTTAGATGAAAACATTAACGTCAAATAAGACACATGGGAATGTCACATATATATGAACTGTAATAATAATGACAGCAGTTTTTTGACGGGTCACAGTAAAGCAAAGGATAAAACGCTATTCCACCGTAAGTATGACGTCATTTGGCGCTTACGTATTTTTAGAATACACCTAATTTCAAAGTTGAAATTATGAATGAAAAGTACATAATTTCGAAAAACAGAAAGATACGGGTGCCCTAGATTTGTATTTACTTTTATATAACGTAATAATATCTACATGCAGGTTAAAAATTTGAAATGTTGTCAATTGAAAAAATTAATAAACGAATGACGAGTTTTTAGAAGAGGGTGTACGTATACCTATTTATAGAATTTTGTACGACGAGAAGGTCGCGGCCTGTCCACAGTCCGGTCACATCCCTGACGTGTGTGAACAAAAAGTCCCGGACGGGATTCGGATGTACGGTCTTAGCACGGCCACGGCCCTGTCACGTTCCGGGCACGGCCCTGATATGTGTGGATAAAGCTTTACTAGGGAAGCTATTCAATAGTGCCACGCTTCCGGGCTGACGTAGAATCGATTGCCGTCATTATTTTATGGTGTATATTCATTTAGCTATGACTGCTCACACGGCATAAATGATGACATCCATCCAACATTATTCACCTCACAAACGTCGATTATAATATATTCAATGGATACCTGGAAATGGCTACGGAATAAATATTTTATCCATCTTTTTTTGTTATCGGTTATCTGTTAACAAAATCTCATGGTTTGTATTTTGATAGACGCATCTACGCTTCGGTGTTTTGTTTGATCAAATCAAAAGGAATTCTTTCATTACTTACAAATTGTTTTCCTTTACTTCATATTACGAAAATAAATCGTTCGTGATGTTCAAAGAGCTAATTGTTTCTTTGAAGTGCTCTTGCAATGTAAGATATGTAGGTAGGTATAAGAAATGAGCAAATTGTTACGTTCCCTTTATGTTTTTGTTTTTTCCTGGATTCAATAGTATGAGTGTAAACAAATTATTCGGGAATTGATCACAAATCAATTGAGACACTTTTTAATGAATTGTTAAGGTGCGATTTCATTATGGATTTTGTATGGAAATAGCAACCTGTTAGTATTTATTATTTTTAGTCTACCAAAAATCTATATTTACAGTTAATTGAAAATTTACCGGGATTTAGGGTAAATCAAAGTTTATGTTTAAGAGAACTTTTCTTATGGATTTATAATTCTATAAAGAATAATGAGTAAACATTTTTACGAGCGTTGCGATTGTCAATCTAATATCTTTTTGGTAACAAGGCACTTAATGTTAGTAATAAGTCTTTAATAAAGATGTTTTGTAAAAATTTATATTCCCAAAATGATGACTAGGCATGTGTTATACTTACAGTTGTACTTACAGAGTATCGAATACTAGACACTATATTTTAAAACCGGTTTTAAGACGTGAACAAAACCCGAGTCAAAGTTGATCTAACTTGAACCTTTTTTCGAATACCTACTACCACAAAAAGTATTGAATAATTATTATCTAGCTTTTTGAAATAAGTAAGCTAAAATAGAATTAAAAAAACGAAAAACAGCACAATTACATAAATTAGTATCATTATTGAATAAAAAGTTGAATGGAACACCAAGACACGAAAATAATGCATTTTAAAAGTTAAAAGAAATACAATGGCCATATCTATTAAGTGGAGCCATGGGACGCTATAAAAAAGGATTTTACCTGAATTTTTCAAAAGTAGGTAATTTATAGGTGCAGCGAAATAACTTAAATTAGTTTACTACTAATCGTCATGATTCCCTAATAGTTAGGGCCTCCTGCCTGAGGTTGTGGGTTCGAATGCAAGCGATTTTTTTTAATTCATAAGTATGTAGTATGTACACACGGCTACGCATCAACCTATGCATTTCCAGAATAAGCTGATCTCTAATTTTATGGAAATTCTATACAATGCGAGTCATTGCGAGTTCAGCGTAAACTGGAAATGTATAGCTTGATGTGTAGCCGTGTGTACATACTTTTATGTTCTTCTTGGACATCACTGACACAAAGAAAACATCGTGAGGTAACCTGAACTTATAATTAAAATAAAACTGAACCACTCAATCCGCATTATGCTAGTATAGCGATCAAAACTCGTGTCTTCTCAATATGAGAAGTGGACTTAGCCCTGGAGTGAGAAAATAATAGGTTGATATTATTACTTCCATTTATTCATTCTATTTACATAAGCATACATTATAATTTTAAATATAAATCGTCATCATCTGCCTAGCCTTTTCCCAACTATATTGGGATCGGCTTCCAGTCTAACTGGATAAGACTGGTTGTCAGACTTTCTGGCTTCTGACTACCCATAACGTCTGCCAAAGATCTAGAAATGACAGCCGGGACCAACGGCTTTACGTGTTTTCCGAGGGAAGGAGGGAACACGGTATGAAAGGTATGGTCACCCATCCACAGACCGACCGCGGCTAGCGTAGCTTAACCTTTGACCGATCGATCTGTACGGCTTTAACTTAGCCACGAGCTCCTCTATATATTTTTAAATGTAATGCAATGTAGCCCATCGGTATCGGGAACAGCATTCCTGAGAGAGAAACCTCCTAATAATGCGGGCCGTATCCAGAAGAACTGCCTTCTAAATCAAGTCCTTGATCCAGTCGCCTAGCCTAATTTATGTATTATTATTTTACTGTCACTAAAATTGTATCATTAGTATTGACTGTCTTGAGCAAATAAAAGAACAGGATTTAAAAATCTGTTTCCGTAGATATAAAATAAATGTTCAGTTGCAGAACATGTTGTATGTACGCAGGTTGTCCAAGAGTTGGTTCTATTAAAAAACGGATTTATCATCATTAATCCCAAGAATTTTCCCAGCGGTTCAATAAAAATCAATTTAGTTAGAAGTGTGATCGAGGATCGTGATCATTTTTTCAAAGAGCACTTTCGATGAAAATAAATTAGGTGCCTTTCCCAATAAACTGGCAAACGCCGACAAGCGATCAGTTTGCCAATATTGTGATTGTCAATTGAACTGTTTGATTTGATAATCGTTGAGTGGAGCAAATCTGCTGGATATTCAGAAATTTTGTGCACATTTCATTTCTATTTTACCAAGTCATTTCAGACGTATGAGTTGTGACATCAGAGGCCAATTTTATTAATTAAAAACAACCTAATTCTAGTCGAAATTCCATCTCTACAATCAATCTCAAAATCTTGTCAAAAATGTGCGTTTTTGTCAGATTGAAACTGAAATTTAAATGCGATCATTCCTAGTCATTAAAAAGAAAAAGATGCAACCTATTCATAGAGTTATCCCCACGAAGAAAAGGTATTGGACATCTAAAAAGTATCAGACTTGCTGATTCAACTAATATAGATAATAGTTTTAGCAGTGGGGTCACTTCACAAGGGAGCGACTATAAAGAAGGATTATTAGCTTTTAATTATTAGGCACTAGCATTTGCGCGCAACTTCGTCCGGGTGAATGTCAGATGCAGACGAAGTCCCGGATTAAAAAATAGTTTATGTCTAGGGTTCAAACTATTGGCATACCAAATTTCATCAAAATCGGTTCAGCCATTTCATCGTGACAGCGTAACAGACATAACTCTGTCGAAATTAACATTTCGTATCTGTAAAAATAGTATTATGGATTTTATTGGGATACTTAAACCACTGCGAATAAGTTCTCTGTCGTGAACCCAGTAGTCTGCCATACAAAATCTCTGATTATTCTAAGGGGCTATTTCGCCACCTTCAATTAAATTCCGAGACAAGTACTCGGCAGATTATTTTCGTTTTTTAATAGACCTCGTAAATAGTGTCTATAGACGGTGGAGTTCATGGAACCAGACCTTAGCATTTCTAAACTGCTACCAACCTGTAAAAAGGTCTGAATATAAGCTTTAACTTTTATTTTTTCGTCTATTAAACCCAACATCAAAATGTAACGTTTACAGACAAAATAAAAACAGATGATAACCATTTATATGAACAAGGAACCATTAAGTGTCGTAACAGTAAATTGAGGATATAAACGCAGTCAACCGCTTTGGGTTATTAGACAATAATATACCAATAAGAAACCGTTCGAGATAGGAATCCATTCAATTAAGAATCCTGGTAAGGCAGCGAAGGTACCTCCTGAAAATAACTTATTAGAACAGAAATAAATGTGAATTCATGTTGATTTTGGATGTAGTCAAGTTACGACCTTTAAAGCGCCTGGCTGAAGTTGAAGCGGAAAGTGTCTGGCAATAATAAGAAATGGTTTGTAAACATATTCTGTAAAGCATCTCTAAAAACTAGCTATCACTAGTGACTTATGTATAGTCACCAAATGAGATAAGTATCCTATCTATATCTTTGGGAATAGTCGAAGTTTACTTAGAAACCTATGGAGGCTATCAAATGAAATTTAATTCAATCATTGAACTGTAATCTCTATTAATTGTATTTTATTTTATCCATAAACACCCATCGGTTTTTAAGTAAACTTCGCCTATTCCCGACGACATGGATATTATCTCTTTTGGTGACCGTACGTTTGGTACCTGAAAACCTTTTTAAAGAGCCGAGCTTACAAATGAAATACATAAGTACATTAGTATTGACAAAATAGGATCCATGGTAATATCACGTAGGTCTGACGACTTTAGGATCCTGCACAATAAAATAGGCATCACTACATAACTGTACCTATATCTATACTAATATTATTATGAGGAAAGATTTTTATTTTTGTATGCAACGAATAAACACTAAAAAACAAAACTTCGTCCGATTTCAAAAATTCTTTCACCATTAGAATGCTACAAAATCCCTGACTAACATAGGCTATATTTGTCAATTGAAAAAATTAGGGATCCTCGAGAAAATTCACGCGGAAGAAGTCGCGGGCAAAGTGCTACTGTATTATAAATTAAAGATGGGAGCCCTAAAAAAAAAATAAGTGGACGAAATGGCGAGCAAAAGCTAGTTTTGTAATAAATTAAACAAAAGTAGGTACTTACGTCAGTCATCTAATAAAATGTATGTAGAATAACTACATACATTTTATTAGATGACTGACGTAAGTACCTACAATTAATCCTTGTTATATGTGTTGACGGTAAATGCCAGTCCGAAATCGTTATGGTGCTTACAAAATTGTTGGATAAATAACTGTCTGCTTTATTTTCAAAGGATCATGACGATTATTTGGGTAATGCCTAAACAATCTTTAGTCAAAAATACCTTGAGGCTGATTCTGTATTTTTAAAATATTGACATGAGTATATATCTTAAAGCAATAAGTACGAATCGTACGTATTCACTTTTTCTGCTCTATTTTCTTGGAAATGCACTGCTTCAGAAATTGTAACCAAATGGCTCCTGAAACTTTGACGAAGTCACATTCATCCAACAACTTTGACCTAAATTTGGTTGTGCGCTTTATCTTCATCTCAAATGGAGCTATTGTCAATTGAACAAACTCGTCAAGTTTTGGTCAAACTGCATAGCTACGAGCTGTGAACCAGTGAAGCTTGTTTCTGCATCTCTGCAATAACTAGAGTGCTAAATGCGAGTTTTTACATTTACTCGATCACGTTCACGTAATCGATCACTCAAGTCAATTTGTATGGAATTGTGTTTCACGTTGTTTTCACTAGCCGGCGCTATTTCAATTTCAGTACAAATAAAAGTCGAGTATGTAATGCCGGCACTTCACATGGCGTATTTGTACAAATGTTCGCCTTACTTGGATAATACAAAATGTACCCTAACTTTATTGAAATAAAGTCGATTTTGTATTATCCAAGTAAGGCGAATATTTGCACAAACACGCCATGTGAAGTGCCGGCATAAAAAAACTCGCACTCAGTATACAGGTGATACATGGAGCTTTAGAAAGAGAAGCCGTACATGTGACAGAGACGACGACGCGACTCTTAACAACTAAAACTTTTTTTAAAGCGCAGTGTCTCATATTCACGGTCGGGTACAGCAGGTACCGATGAACGGTTATTGTTTATTCGACGTCACGGCAGCTGATCAGTAGAGACAGCCGCCTAGCCGTAGTCACTACGTTGACCTCTCGCGGTGAGCGTGTGTTGTCTTGACTCAGTTACAGCCTGTATTGTCTACCTTTGTTGAAATTGGAATTAAAATAAATAATTTGCAAGATTTGACCATATGGTAATACGGCATTTAACCTATTATTATAAAGAGGTACAGTTTTCTTTTGTTTCTTTCTTCGTTAGAGGTTATTTCTGGAATTCGTGCATCCGTTTTCAAAACTTTCATTGACAGAAAGCTACTATTGCTGAATGTCATATTTCCACACGGATGAAATCGCAAGCAGAAGCTAGCAAATAAGAGCTTGTGAAAACACAATTCAGTGTTCAACTTTTTCATAGTTTCCAGTACACATTCAATTTTTTCGGATGAATATAGATAAAAGCTAAACTTTAGTTTGTCACATTTGTTGTTACTTGTTGGGGTGGCAACTTGATTAATGTACTTTAGGTTAATTTCTTGGTATGTTTTTGGGTCTTTGTCGTGTGTCAGAAGTTTACTTGTATCAAGTTCGCGGTCAACTAAGCCTTGGCTTCTTACCAACGAAAACTTGGCAAAGCAATAGTTTTTTCGATCAAATCACATTTTATATTTGAATTCCAAGTAAATTTTATTTTAGAAAAGATCGAAGCAGGTTTTTCTTTCAAAACTTAAGTATAATTTAAAACATAAGTTTTAATATATATTATAATGGATTCTATTAAATGAGGTAATTTTGTAATTGATTATAGGTTTCGAGACGAAAAGGTACTGGGTAAACCACGGGTAACTACTGCGTAAAGCAACGTACTTAGAAACTGTAACTGTAGCACAGAATACTTAATAGTACTACGTACAGAAGGGACACTCCCTTCCCCGCGCTACATTAGATACCGCACCCTCACCCCGCACTAGGAGGGGCTAACCGTCGACTCTTTAGCCAGGGCGCTCAAAATCGTAAGAACTGCAGCGCTGTAGGTACTGCTGACAAAAACACACAATTTTGCGATTTATTTTGTTTTAAGTTTTATTAGTTTTAATCTCGATGATTAATTTATTTTCCCTACGCACTAACCTTGTCGCGTCGCCCCATTGTAATTATTATTATTGTAATATTTTAATTAATTCTTAATTTTTATTTTTAATACTTTTGAACTTAACATGTATGGACATGCCGAAATAAATGAAAAAAAAAAAAATTGCGTTGCCGCGTAATGGTACGGGGCGATCGTGAATTCCATATTTTGTAATTAGGTAGGTAGGTAGGTACCTTAATTTACCATTATTGATGAATAAATAAACCTCTTTACATAATAAATATTATAATATTACTTTTAACTCATTACAATTCCGAGTATTCAAAATCAAATATCATTTATTTTATTTCTTTAAGAAATAAATAATTGAACGCTCGGACAAGATCACTTCATAATAATGCTCGAAACGTTCGGGTAGTTCCGTCGTCGTTCGGTTCACCCGACGCAAAGCGCTGTCGCGCCATTTTGTACGCCACGACATCCAACTGATTCAACCCTACTAAAATTCACGCACACATTTGCACGTGTACAGACGTCATTTGGTTTTGTAGTAGTAATAGGTAATTATTTTGCAAGTTTTGTATGAAGTGTCCGAGGTGTGACTGTAGGTAAGTAGGCACTCACATTTTCTTACTAGAATAAAAGCTAACTACCCGTTTCCTTTAATAAAGCGATAACATTCATAAACATAGTTAAGTTTATGTTATAAAAATTACAGGGAATAGAAGAATAGTTGCTGGTTATAATTATTTCCTCCGCGGCTTCGCAGGTAGTCTTCTCAAGGGAAGCCAAAATGATTACCTTTTAACGGTATATAATGAATGCGGTTCTAGCCATCTGTCGCCTTCTACATTAATTGGAAATAGCTTTTTTCATAATGACGATACGGTTGGCGCAGTGGTTAAGAAATTGACTGCTGCGCTGCGTGTCGTGGGTTCGATTCCCACACGGAACAAATATTTGTAAAGTCATAGATCTTAATTGTGAGACAGTGGTAATAGAGTTGTTATTGAGTTTTAGTGTGCGTTTGCACTGCTCCACCATGTTAGGCATACAATAATTTGAAAAAAATAACAATGATTAAGTGGTTGTATTGCCTACAGTAAGTGGTTGTGGATCTTGCTGTTTGTGTATGTGAGTATATATTATTATGTTTATAAACGCACCGACGATACAGGAGAAAATCTAAGTGTGGGGAAAAATTCTTTTAAAAATAATAAAACAAAAACAATCGTGAAAACACATTACAGATTGAGAACAACGGATTAACTCACTGTAAACTAGTCGGACGAACCCGACAACACAGTGAGTTAATCCGTTGTTCTCAATCTATAATGTGTAACAATACTCACGTTCCGTTTAATGAAAAAATCGTGAAAACACTAGTTATTTTACGACCATCATTCTCCCTGCACATTCAAAACCAGTGGTTTTAAGAATCACTTCTAAGGATAGTTCATTTTAAAAAATACCATTTCCAAGATACTAGCTGTCGTCGCGGGCAGAACCGCGACTTCGTTTGCGTGAATGTCAGTTATCGCTGATTAAAAAGTAGCCTATGGGTTCAAGCTATAGGTATTCATGCAAAATTTCATTAAAATCGTTTCAGCCGTTTTTTCGTGAAAGCGTAACAGACAGAGTTACTTTCGCATAAAGTATGGATTAAAACAATGGTCAACAATGTCACGTTTAGCTTCACTACATATATTTTTTTATTTCAGCCTGGATTTTCCCACTGCTGGGCAAAGGCCTCTCCACTCTCCTTCCAACTCTCTCTGTTAAGGGCTATTTGGGGCCAGTCTTTTTCGTAGGAGTCTAGATCATCCCGCCATCTCCGCCTGGGCCTGCCGCGATGTCGCTTGCCATGTAGAGGATCCCATTGGGTTGTACGTTTGGCCCAATGATCGTCTGACATGCGGCAGATGTGTTCAGCCCAATTCCAATTCAGCATGACAGATTTCCGAGTGACGTCAGTTATCTTTGTAATGGAACGGATGGTGGTATTCCTAACCCGGTCTTGCAGTTTTATACCAAGAATACTCCGTTCCATAGCTCTCTGGCAAACCGAAAGGGTGGACCTCTGTTGATTTGTTAAAGACCATGTTTGTGAACCATATGTGAGGATGGGAAGGATACACACGTCGATGAGCCTTCTCTTAAGGGACTGTGGAAGAGTGCCCTTCATGAGGTCTTTCATTGCTCAATAACTCTTCCAGGCATTTTCGGTGCGTCTAGCAACTTCTTTGTTTTGTCTTGCCTGGAAACAAACTATTTGACCAAGATAGAGATACTCATCGACGTATCCAACCTCCCCACCCGTTTTTTTTTTTTAATTTCTGTTCGTCCGGGCTTATCTCCGCAACGACTGGTCCGATTCTGTAAATACTTTCTCTAATAAGAAGCTACGATATCCCTGACTGCTATATCCTATATTATAAATTACGAATAAATCCGTAAAAATATTCACACAGACGATGTCGTGGGCAATGGTTGGTGGATAGACAAAGCTACTGAAAATATTAATACTAAGTGATTATATACGACAAAACACTCAACACTTGGTAATAAACATCTATAAAATGAATAATAATAATATTTTTATTGACATAAAATACAGGTACGATAACTTATTTGAAGCCCTGGCTCCTGAGCTAGGTACCAACCTGCGTTACAGGAGCCAGTATCTTCGCTCAATTGTGGTACATTTAGCATTTATGCTGTGCAATAAAACAAAAAAAAAACAATAAAATAAAAAGAAATGAAAGATGCACACTTCTTGCTCTTTTGGTATGTAACACTTGTGTGTGTGTGTGTGCGTGCGTATGTGTGTGTGAATGTGTGTGTGTGTGTGTGTGTTTATGTGTGTGAATGTGTGTGTGTGTGTGTGTGTGTGTGTGTGTGTGTTTATGTGTGTAAGTGTGCGTTTATGTGTGTAAGTGTGCGTTTATGTGGGTGTGGTCTGTGCGGGTGAGTGTGTGTAAGTATTTTATGAGTACTGATATTTTAATAGGTCTTCAGCCTAGTACGCCACGCCACGTCGAGTCGACGCCACGTCGAGTCGCCGCTACGTCGAATCGCCACAACGTCGAGTCGCCGTCTCGTCTACTTGTTCTTTTGATATTTACATAAGATTTTTATTGAAAAAAAATCTGCCTGGTGCCTTTTTTTTCAGTAAAATTGTTCAATTATTACAGTCTAAATAAAAAAAATATCATGTAGACTGTATTATGATTTGAATAATTTATTGCGTCGGCTGTTATGTACCTGTCATCACATTCGACGTGGCGGCACCAGGCAGATTAAAAAAAAATATATAAATAATAATTAAATATCAAAAGTACAAGTAGATGTGAAGGCGACTCGACATGGCGGCGATTCGACGTAGTGGCGACTCGACGTAGCGGAGACTCGACGTGGAGGCGACTCGACGTGGTGCGACTCAACGTAAAGGGAATAAATCGTTCGTTTTACCTTGGTGGCGTGATTTACCGGTGTAAATTGGGGTTTTTTCATTGTGAGGTTAAAAAGTAATAATAAGTATATAATAATGATAAGTATATAATAATCACGTTAGGACCTGACAAGCTCTATCTAGGTACCAAAAATTATTAAAATAGATGAGAACTCTTCAAATTTTACGAAGAAATTCCTGAAGAATACCAGACAACATTCGCAGACTTAGCGACAAACAGAAAAGGGCCGAATTAATTTAATTTATTTCGGGGTAGCCGCTATGTCAGGCTTTTTCTCACCCCCAGATTACCACTAACCCGATTACTTAGCACTCTTGACTCATGAAAACGTATATAATTACGGTCAACTCATCTTTAATTACCATACAAAGATCTTTGTTCGCAACCCAATTGTAATGACACTTTGATAATTAGACGCAGGGAAGGGTGGGTCTCCACAACAATAAAGTTAGCTATGTACAGTCAGCAAAAGAGATAGGTATCCAGGCTCGTCAGATATAGTTAAAGTTTACTTAGAAAGCGATGGATGTTTTTAAATAAAATAAAATAAAATTAATAGAGAATACACATTTCAATTATTTAATTAAATTTCATTCGAAAAAATCAATCGGTTTCTAAGTAAACTTCAACCATTTCCGATGACCTGCATACCTATCACTTTCGGTGACTTGTACAGTCACCGAAAGTAAAAAAGAATAAATATATAAAATTTGAAGTGGCTGCTTGTACTATATAATGTCAAAATAACAGCTTTTTACTAAATGCATATGAAACTATAGATAGACTCGTAGGTATGTCTTTTAAATATATATATTTTTTTATTTTTTGTCTGTCTCTCTGTATTTTTGCTCTGACTAATGTCTGAAACGGCTAGACCGATTTTGACAGGACTTCCACTTGCAGATAGCTGATGTTATAAGCAACTTAAACTACTCTTATTAAAAAAAAAAATAGGGTACAGTGCAAAAAAAGACCCCTGATAACCGACAATCACGCGGACGATGTCGCGGGCGTCAGCTAGTCCGTAATAAAATTCAGGAGCAGTTGTGGGCGAAAGCCAGTTATAGTATTAAATCTATTCAGCAGGAATATTCTATTAATCCATTCTCGGCTATCTTTAAGTTCAATCTTTTGTGAACTAATATTTTTAAACAATTTTGTTTCAATCGTTTATGTTTTTGACGCCATGATTTGACCTAACAGTTGAGATTAAAGAAATCTCAAATCGGTAGTCGATATTTCTTTATTGAGTAGGCACCAGTGTGGAATATTGTGGAAATTTCTTGTGAATCATATACAATAGCGATAACACGGCAAATTGACGTAGTGCAACTCAAAGATCAAGTCCCCTGATATGTAGTACCTATATTAAGCCTATTTGCTACGAATTTTCAAAACATTAATATCCTGTAGAATTGTCTTTGTCACGTTTAAAGCTTCACTTTTATTTTATTGGCCTTTGCGTGTTTAACTCCACTATCTTTGCCATGCGCACAGACGTATTTAGGAAGGAATGACTGCTTTTTATCTTTTCTTCAATGAAAAATGCCGAGACTGGAATCTGTGGCTGCATTAAATCAGATATAGCAGCCTGCTTAGTCATCAAAGGCGAGTCCACATATTCTTATTAATTCCGAGTGCGCCTCTTCCTTGGATTCCGACAGGCTCTCCGGCCGCGCCGGACCGGTTCCGTAAGTGCACGTGTGCGTTTAACACTAGTGCTAAGTGCGAGCGAACTCAGTCGCTTCGCTGGATCGCTCGGAGCTAGTCATTCGAACGTGAGCGACTCTAATTGAGGGCGATGGCCCATGCGATGTAATTATTGTAGGAAGCCGGTGAGCGAGCAGCCGCAGCTGAGCGGCCGTCGTCGTCGCCTCATGCGGCGCGCGTCATCGCGTTCCGACGGCCTTGCTCATAAACCTTCAGACTTGCATTCTCGTGTTCAGACCACACTTCAGTCGTGACGTTAACGGGATTACTTAGTGACCGGTTGGAAAGTAAGATGACGAATTTAATGTAAATTTTAAGTGTTTCTGCAGCACGGTAGTTTATAAATTCTATGAAGAGGCAATCATTTTTAATGTTTATATTATCTGTTGAACTCAACTATTAGAGTTTTAGTACATAAGTTATGCCAAAAGGATAACTATTAAAACCTTAATAGCAATAAATTTATCATCGCCTGTGAAGCGATTCTTAAAGTTTTCAACGTTATGTCGCGGCAGAGGAGTAAACCTAATAGTAGCGTACGTAGTGTTGGTTCGTAGTAATGTACTGGCTACGCGTAGGCCGCGTAGGCAATACTTTCATTGAATCGTGAGGCGACTCAGTGCGATGAAGACCAGCCAAGCGGCTCGTTGAGTTCAACCATTGTTAAACGAAATTAATTAATTCACTCGCTTTTCCATATCATTGCTTTCCATTTCCTTCAATCCTTTTAATATAGGAATTTGGTGTATCCTTTGGTGTTTGGTGGTGTATTTGGTGTCATTATCATATCAGCTTATTGCTGTCCACTGCTGAACGTAGGCCTCCCCCAAAGATCGCCAACCAACCCGGTCTTGGGCAGCTCGCATACATCGGCTGCCAGCCACCTTCGTCAAATTGTCGGTCCATCTTGCCTAAACGCGTTCTGCACTCTAAAGCGTGTCTGCTTCACCTACCGTCGGTCCATCTGCAGACATCGCCGACCCACTCCCACTTCAGCGTGCTGATTCGACGCGCAATGTCTTCAACGTTCTCTGGTGAATGACTTCAGAGAAACCCCTAGCACTGCTCTCTCCATTGCCCGCTGAGCAATCTTAAATTTATGGACCAGGCTCACGGTGAGTGTCCACGTTTCGGCTCCGTGAGTCATTATGGGTAGGACGCAATGGTTAAAACACCTGGGCTTAAGGGATTGTGGCATCGACGACGATTTAAACCAATTTTTTCATTCAAACATTTGTCATAATTTTTTTTTACAGTTTTCGATTTTTTTTACAGACTTTCATTCACAACATAACAACGTAAGATACTAGTATAGACCTCCAATACGAAAAAAAAAACAAAGATGCGAAAGGTAAAAAAAAGATAGTTCCTAGTTTGAATGTCACCGATTCCATCAGATTTAATTAAAAGTCATCTTCTTGTCTACTACCGGTACTGGTGATATATATTCCACCGCGTTAACCTACATTTAACTCTAAAGACCAAACAATTTTTTGAGAACTTACGTTAAGTTTAAGGAATACCGTACATATTGATAGAATAATATTATTTATTTATTCGCTCTAAACATACAAATATCCTTACAGGATATAGACCCAATGCGATATTGTAGCATGCTAATGCCGCCGACTTGCGAATTAAAAGTTATTTTTTACTTTTTGAAGGCGGTTGTCTTTTTTTTTAACATTTTTTTTTCGCTTTTTAATGCTTGCTGCTTATCATTTATCACAACAATTGTGTGTAGTGATGTGTGGTGCAAATTACTTAACCTGCTATTTTAGAACCCAATGGCTTGGCACGCGACGATGGGAAGAGACCAGATGGGATGACCATAATGCCTTAAAAGTTGGGTAGGCCTTTGGTGTGGGACGCAACATGTGTCGACACCCTTGCGCCATCTCATCTTCCTAGCACTACGTGTTGTGCTGGGGCGGCTGCTGCAGGTGCCGAAAATCTCAAACGGCGCAAATATAATAACCTTCTTGGAAACTATATATTTGAGCCGTTTGGGGTGGAAACTCTAGGGCCATGGGGTCCGAGTGCCCATATTGTTTTTCGTGACATCGCCAAGCGGCTGGTCGACTCTTCACGTGACCTGAAGGCTGGTCTATTCTTAGGTCAAAGAATCAGCATTGCCATACAACGTGGCAATGCTGCCAGCCTGTTGGGCACGTTTCCCGTTGACAACGATGTGGACGAGTTTTTTGATGCCCTTTGAGCTCCCTGCCTTTTTCTTAGAATTGTACATAATATTATTATTTAGATTTAAGTTTTCTATATACATACCTAGGTATAAAACAATTGTGTTAGTAAAATAAAACTTACAACTTATTAAATTCATTGATATTAGTTAATATGTGTAATAATTTAATTTACAAAACCAAAGTAACGCAAAACCATTGTATTAATTAACTTACATAATTCGGTGTTACAAATTCACATGCAGCTATGCATTGGGAGATGGAAACAAAATTGTTGCCATTCCCGCCACAGCCGCTGTACGCGAAACTTTTGCACGATTGACTTGAGACGTCAAAGTAATACCTGCCGATTAAAAAAATAGTTAATCTCCCGACTTCTCCGATCTTCCCGAATTTCGATCACGGTGATCAATCCCAACAGAGACTAACCAAGTACACAGAACGTATTACAGTGCACAAGTGTATGCGCAAACACAGTTGCACTCCTTCCTTACTCAAAGTCCGATGGGACGACATTCCGGACACAACCGGAGGGAGACCAGATGCAGGACCAACGGCTTTTACGTACTTTCCGAGGCCAACTAACCAACCAGCCAACCAGCCATCCTGTTTTGCACAGGAAAGTGCCAAACTAGTCAGTTGAAAGTCGGAGTTTGAAAGTTGGCGGTGTAGGTGTAATACCCGGGTATTACACCTACACCGCCAACTTCCAAACTCCGGGCTGCTACTAAGAAATTCCTAATGGATAAACCCAATATCATTTTGCCCGACCTGGGAATCTTATCAAGGACGCCACGCTCAGCAGGCGCGCTTGCGACCACAAGACGAACGAGGCAGTTCTACGAAAAAAATAATGCCGCCACCCGAAACGACTGGGTCCCGTACCGCCTCTCGAGCCAGCGCTCGAGCACTGGCCGGACCGCCTCGATGGTGACGAGGCCGGTGGTAGGGCGTCGACCTGGACCTTGCGGCGCTGCGACCGATGCAGCTCCATTTGTCGCTGCATCGGCCGCTACCCCCGCGCCCGCGCTTCTTTGTGCCATCGATACAGTGACGCGAGTATTTTCACCTCCAGGTGAGACCGCAACTGTCACCAGCAATGCTGCCTCCCTGTATGAGGTCCCTTGGGCCGTGACCAGCGTGTCGTCCGCGTTACACGTCAGGTCCACGCCTCGCTGGAGCTTGCCCTCTCCGCACCCAGTTGGACCTGATGTTCCACAGGAGCAGGTCCACGACCGAGCCAAACTTTTCCAAATGCGCTAGGACTGACTAGTTTGGCACTTTCCTGTGCAAAACTGGTTGGTAGCTTGCATTTTTAGTCTATCCTAGTAAAAGGAATTCTTTAAACATTAACTTAGTTCATAACTAACAACAATGGTGTAAGATATTTTAACAGGTGATAGAAGATAGTCTAAAACTATTCATGAATATGAACAACGGGTGCACCGTGCAACACTGTAACAAGACAGTGCGAGTTTGATCGACGTTGAGCGTCGCTTCAAAATGTCACCTCATGTCTACCTGCTTTATAAGTACGACTTTTTCAAAATATTGTCACGATGTTGTCTATTGTCGCACTGTCTGCTTGAATCCTTAGAAATAGGCATGTAGACACCATTTGACCAAACATTCCGTGGCACAAATTCTCTTTAAAAGAACACGTTTAATTACAAAACAATTAACTATAAAATTAGCTTAGATTATTTAATAATCTAAGAAAATTAGTTTCAATTTGGTTTGAAATCTATCAATAGTAAATAAATTGAGTTGTCACGCAAATGATATCACAGCAGGATATTAGTATACAAAATCTATGGGAGAATCGAGTTTTGACAACTCATATTATGACGTATATGGTACCTATGTCAATTGATTGGTGGTGTCTATAACCGACCATTTAGTTTAAATATTAATTTACAAAAAATCTGTCCATTTCATACCGAGGTCTCTCCGTGGCTCAAGTACCATAGTCACGAGCATAAATATGTATACAGATTGCAAAATTCAAAAGCATTTTTTTCGTGAAATAACTATTTCAACTATAAGTAGATAAAACCTATTTTATATTAGTTTGGGATCAAAAATACCCTATTCGTAACCCCATTACATTTCAATCAATAGTTTAGGAGAAAATCAGTTTAGAATGAGACCGACTGTTCACATGTTTTTGCTCGTGACTGAACGTGAAGCCGTTGGTCCCGGTAGTCTGAAACGTCAGAAAGTCAGAAACTCTGACAACCAATCTTAGCATGGAGTATCGTGTTACCCAGTAACTACATTGAGGAGGTCCAACTAGGGTTGCCACCCGTACTTTATAATAAAGTATTGTACGTTATTTCGGGTAAATGTACTTTATATTTTATGAGCGGAATAAAGTACGTGAAAATACTTTATTTTACCTATTTGGACTTTTCGAAGGTTTTATTCAATAAAAGAAACAATAAAGTTAACGGTTTTATTAACTAACTTAAAAAAAAAGAAGAGGTTGAGTGAGAACCTCTTCTTTCTAAAAAGCGATAAAAATACTTTTTTTATAAAAAGAGTACGCGTTCAAAAACTGAAAAGTAAAAAATAGTTTTTCGGAAGTCAGTGGAAACATATAATATAGCTTTTCTACAAAATAAAATTTCGTGAGTCAACTTTGGTTGTGTGGTGTTGACTCACGAAATTATTTTTGTTATTGTAGAAAAGTTTTTTGATTGTAGAATGGATCGCATCGATAAACCTTACTCCGTAAATAATACTTTATTTGCAGATGATGTACTTTATTTTTTTACCTTAGAATCTAAATATACTTTATTTGCTTCAAAAAAAGGTGGCAACCCTAGGTCCAACAGGCAGTCGGTCAATGTAAAATACTGGTATTCAGCTTCATCCGGTAAGACTGGAAGCCGGCCTCAACATAGTTGGGTAAAGGCTAGGCAGATGATGATGTATTTACAAAAGTTACTCACATTGACTCATACTCATTGCATGTTCCAAATTCATGCTGAAGACGACATATGACATCCATTGATAAATTATTAATTTCTTCTTCAGAAATTGCTTTTAAGTGGAAACCTATGACACAATAAAATTTTCTTTAATTAGGTACTTAGGTACTTACTTTCACTTCTCTGGATCCTATCATAACAAGTAGGTAGGTAATACACAAATTACTTGTACTTTACCATTTTGTCTCTGATTGATGGTCAGATTGAGAGACAGATACACAATTTACTGAGTTATAGCCTGGAAAGGCGTCAAACAGACGAGGAGCACTTTGCTGTCAACAGAGCCAACTTCAGCTGTCGACAGAGCCAACTTCAGCTGTCGACAGAAGCAACTGCAGCGGTCGACACCTGTCGACGCTCATACTAAGCTGTTGCCATTGGTCGGCGTTTGCTGTCCACGTGTCGACGGCAAACGCCGACCAATGGCGGCAGCTGCAGTTGCCTCTGTCGACAGCTGCAGTTGCCTATGTCGACAGCTGCAGTTGCCTCTGTCGACAGCTGCAGTTGCCTCTGTCGACAGCAAAGTGCTGCTCGTATATCTGTCTCAATTTTTGTGAGATACCATATGTTTGGGAAACAAAAAACATTTTTGTATTTTTATATTTTGTATGTACGAGGCCTTAAATGGAAATGAGTTGTGATTAAGCCTAGCAACTGTGTGTAAAACTTTACTTACAGTTATCAGTACATAAGTCGAGTGTTGAAAATCTGTTGTAAGTTAATTCGCAGCCGTGGTATACATACGTATTGCAGGCTTGCATGGTAACGTCATAATAAAATCTATAACAAAAATGCACAAAATTATAAAATATTTTTATTTGTCTTTATGAAATGTATCGCGAGTATCTGTTACCTTACCTTTATTAATAGGGAGTTAGTAGCTGTATGTCAAATCAAAACAACTACAGTAGTGTCACAATTTCGAGGAAAATATGTAAAATAATAACAACCTTCGTCAGTTGTAATAAGTCTTAATTTTGTATGAACATAAATTCAAGTTTGACGAAAAGCTTGTTTTTTAATCATACAAAAATAAAACTTATTGCAAAAAACTAAGGTTGTCATTATTTTACATATTTTCTACAAAATTGTGACACACGGGGGGAAGCTGCGTGGGCACTTCCATTTGTTTTATCCAATTTCGTGGTGCAGTTTGATTTTCTCATTTAGTAGCGACTAAACGAGAAGCAATGATTAATAAATTATGATACACAAGCTTTTCCCGTGACTTAGTCCGAGTGAATTTTCTTGCAGATCTCATTATTTTTTATAGTAAATTATAGCATATGGCACTCAGGAATAGCGTAGAATTTTCACAATCGGACCAGTAGTTACGGAGATTAGCGCATTAAAACGAAAAAATCACACAAACTCTTCAGTTTTATAAGCATAGATTTAATACCGTACTTATGTTCCTCGATTCCTTTAGAACAATTATAAGAGTTTGGCTGAAGTTTGCATCGCACGTCCCACCCTGTCGACTGTAAGGAATCTAAAAAAATATCGATATACAAAACAATATTGTCGCTTAATGTAAGACCACGATATTCAAGTGTAATGCAATCTTGTGTGTGCAATTGTAATTGTAATTTTAATTACACATTCATGTGCCATTAGTGTACTTTTGTATAGACACCAGCCCATCAAGCCATAGCAAACTGTCAAATTTTCCCAATTGAATATGAACCATAATGTATTGTTATAAACTTGAAAATCTGTCAAAGAAATTTGTCAGATTTTAGTAACTTGATGTGCTGGCCTCTCTACCTAAAAAGCGGAGTCATGAAAATTGACAAGTTCTGTATATTCCTGCCTGGTGCCTATGGAAAGACCAAAAAAACCTATCAATTTGCAGCTATACCAACTAAGTAGACCAATTACATGGCAGTTAAAATAATAGAAGTTTTGTCATTGAAAAAACATGTAATTGTATTAACACAGTATGCGCAGCTAAAACTAAAATGTTTATAATAATAAAAAAAAAGCACATTGATGATTCGATTGTAATTATCAAGAAACTTAATCGATAACTTACGCGGTTTATTTTTCACAGAAAAGCATATCACAGAAGTAGGCTGCTCTAAAATACTCACAAACAAAAACAAATAAATGAAATGTAGTTTCGAATTCATATTTAGATTGCCGCCGCTAATACATTATACTCGCAATATCAAGACTGATACGGTCAATGACGCGCGAAATTTGAATAATAGGTTCAGAGCCATAAACTCTAGAATATTAATTATTATGATATGATCAAAATAAACTAGAATAATAATTATTTATTAGAGCGAGCTTTAGCCTTGTCTGCAAAATTTCCGAATTCTGTAATAGCATTATTCAACACGTTTGTTCTAAATTCTGGAGTAAATGATTCTTGAACTTTTTTCAAAACCCATTGAGCCATCCATTTTTGTTGTATACGTCTTATTATAAAATGACGCCTCACGTGAAAATCCAATCTTTTTCGGACACCATTATAAACCATCATCTGCCGCTCCCTGAAAATAGCTTCTAACTGAATTAAAATATTTTCTTTTTTAGCATTTATCAAGTCTTTCTGCCCATCTGCTCTCCAGGTTGCGGTTTCGGCGTCTTTTATTTGGGCACGTAAATTAGCCATATCGTCGATTCTACTTTTTTCTAATTCACGGGCCACTGCATCCACTTCTTTATCTAGAACAGCGCCAATATCTTTTCCAAATCTAGTAGAGATAAAATATAGCACTAAGAACACGGATAGGCCTAAATAGTATTCATGTTCCATTACTAAGATTTCTTTGCTCGCTACATAATTGGCGAGGCCTATCATCAACAAGTAAGGACCAGATACACCAGTCATTGGTTTGAGAAAAAGAAACCATTCGTCTGGAATCAAACCGAAGCGACATTTTCCAGACTCAAGGGCTCTTTTTAATATGTACTTCTTTGTTCCTTTGTTACCAGCGCCACCTCCGGGTGGATCTACTATCGTCGTTTGGCATTTGTTAGGATCGCCCGTTGCCGTGGCTGCTGGAGAGGTGCCCTTAGGTATCGCAACTGATAAGGTATTCTTGGAACGTTTTAACACTATGGGAATAAATATTTTAGGTTGTCGAGTTAAATATATTATTCTTTGAATCATTATGATTATGAAAAACCACTTGAAAAACAGTAAATGAAATTTTATTGACATGTAAAAGTGTGCGATGACACATTCCTTTTTATTTTTAAATAAAAATAATGCCAGTGTTTCGATAGGTTCTTGCATTATGAAGGTCTGTTCAACTTGCTTCAACTTCTTCAGGACCGATGTGTGATCACCATCTGAAACAAAGTTTATCTTTTAAATTTCGACTTAACCATATAGTCAGTTTTTTAATTTACCTTAAACCCGTAAAACCGGTCTTAACAAAAAAGACAACCGCCTTCAAAAACTTAAAAGTGTAAAATAACTTTAGCACAGAACACACTTGCATGACTTTACTTTCGGAAGTCGGTGGCAATACAAGAAAAGCTATTTACAAAAAAGACAACCGCCTTCAAAAACCAAAAAGTGAAAAATAACTTTAGCACAGAACACACATTGACTTTAGTTTCGAAATTCGGTGGCTTTGTTCTATTTGTTGTTTTGTATTGCCACCGACTTCTGAAACTATGGTCAATGTGTGTTCCGTGCTAAAGTTATTTTTTACTTTTTAGTTTTTGAAGGCGGTTGTCTTTTTTGTAAAAGGCTTTTTATTTTCCGCTTTTTAGTACCTCCTTCTCATCCAAATCTATTAAGAAGAGATTGAAAGTTAACTACTCCAAAGATTGAAGAAACTAAAATGTCGTCTATGTAAAATTTCTGGGTATTTGTTGTGTGTTTGATTATTTCAAAAAGTGCTGAATCAATTTCGATAAAATTTATATGGAATCACCCTAATGCATACCCTATCCATAAAAAAAAGAATTTTCAAAATCGGGTTACGTTTCCGGAGAAATCGCGTAACAAATCGCGCACATACTTAATGCAAATTTAAGACTTATACGGTTTACTCATGGATGCCATTGTCAGAACTGGACCAAATTAAAATGGGACCACACGGGAAGCACCAGCTTTCAAATTAAGAAAGAATCATCAAAATCGGTTCACCCAGTCCAAAGTTCTCAGGTAATAAACATAAATATAAAAAAAACAGACGAATTGAGAACCTCCTTCTTTTTGAAGTCGGCTGAAAAGAAGGTTTAAACTTGGTCCATAGTTTGACTTTGTATTGTTATAAGACGGTTTAAGATTGAGTTGAGAAAATCATGGAAACTAAAACGTTTTTCACGACTTCCGAAACGAAAGTCATGTGCGTTCTGTGGTAAAGTTATTTATCACTTTTTAGTTTTTATTTGAAGGCGGTTCTCTTTTTTCAAAAAAGTTTTTTTCACTTACGGTTGCCTAGTAATCTATACTTTAATATTATAAAGAGGTAAAATTTGTTTGTAAGTTTGTATGTAGGGGGTAATCTCCGAAACTACTCATACGATTTCGAAAATTCTTTTAACAATAGAAAGCTACGTTATCCCTGTGTGTAAGTTTAAAATATATCGAGTCGGGACCCATTTCTAGACCGACTCAAATCTTGCGTATAATTTTAATCTGACTGATCAAATCGCTATTGTCGTGGTTTTTATTTCAATGGTATAGTTATTCAACATTACTAATTCTACTAATTAATAAATTCATAATTTTAAACTGCAGAACTTGTTTATTTTTTGTCAGTTTTTATTTTAAGTTCACTTTTTACGCAGTCGGGTTTTTATTTTTCAAATTTTTATCTTATGATCAAATATTGCAGTGTTTTATTATCACAAAAAAGCGCATTTTATCATCTGTACTGTAGGAGCTTTGAATGCCGAAGTTGGGGCTGAATATTTTAGAATTTATTTAACAAGGTGTGTAGGATTCGCTGAAGCTATTTGAAGCACTGTACGGACTGACATCCCAGGCTCGGAAGCCCTACATCCAATGATATTATATTTATTAGAATATCATTGCCTACATCATTTTACCATGGCCAATGACAAAAAATTAGTAAAAGTAAGTGCATAAATAATTAAAAATGGTTGTGCGGTGGTGGTGCATTGCTATTGTCGTTAAGCTACTCATGTGAGCTACCTTTAAATACAGAAATAACGTTTAAATGGCACACAAATTAAGTTCAATTTAACGCAGAAATATATCAAAGGAAGTAAAGAATTGTAATATGTGATCTTGTAAGCGTTGTCGTGTATCGTTGCCATTCAAATCCGCAAGTACATACCTATATCCGGTCCATCATCGCTGGCACCTTAAATCCTCCACGCTTCGCCATATCGAGTGCTGTCCCAAGCTCCAAGCTTATATATTATATATATATATATATGTATCTAAGTTAAAATATAAAACTCGATTGCATTCGATTTTCACTTAGGTACAGCGTGCTTAGTAATTTAGCCTGTCAGCGATTACGATGAAACATTCGTTTTAAAACAGAAATAGTGTTGTAGTCTCTTCGAACTTGAAGAGTAAGTGAATTATTTCTCGCCCATTCTTCTCATTTTTAAGGGGCAACAATGTTCAATTTTTTTCTTGTAAACACATTAAAAAATTCTTGGTCAATTTGAATTAAAAAAATATGGCTTTGACTTTGATTCGTACCTACTATTAAACAGTGTCGGATGAAGCGGGGAATGTTAAGAGCTTTAAATGTCTTTGTTTGCCGTAACGCCACGTATTTACCAGGAAACTAAAGGAATGCGAAACCTTACACCGTGTGCAGGTGTAATGCTGTAATTTATTAAAGGAAATAATGGTTGCAAACGACTGTGGGTACATAAACTATTGTTATGGACTCTGGAACAATTGTGTGGGTAACTTTTAAATCGATTGACTGAATTTAACGTGGAACGTTGTACAAAAATTGTTCAACTACTTATTGGCGTCGCAGGTTTACTTAGTAATATAGCATAATAAAGAAAATTTAATGGTGATTAATTGTATTTGGGTTTTAGTTTAGTTCTTCCAAAAATAGCGAAACAAATTAAAATTTCTTCCATTTTTAAAATTTTATTGAATAGAGAACTAAAACCACAAAACCCAACTAAACATTTTATTCACCGAAAAAAGTCATTGCCCATTTCAGGCCCTCCAGTGAACATTAGACTAGAGAAAAAATAATTCATTCATTAGTTTTGTCATAAAAAAATATGTATTAACATTCTTCCAAATGAGCGCCACTACAATTTACAACAATTCGTTAAAAAAGTAATTATATTGGAAAAACAGGAAGTTTTTTGATACTGACGCAGGCATAATATAATAATATTAAACCATATTACGAGTATATCATTAATCAGTCGATTTTAATCGATTTATAAACCAACACAATAACCTCAACGGCATACCCATGAGACTTTACTGGTATTATAATCAAAATCCCACTAAAAGAAAACATTAAAAGAATTGAATTGAATATGTATGTAAAACTAATGATGAAAATAAAAAAAAGTAAAAAGAATAACAAAAATAAATAACTTATCGGTTATTCAAAAAGGTAACCGACACCCGATACGTTATTATTTTTTCGTTATTGTGACAACACTGAATTGAATCTGACTCTTCGTTTGTTGTCTATGTTGTTTATACTCAATGTGGAATAATGTGGATGTGTTTTATTTAGTTTTTCTTTTACGCACGTCATTGGCTTTGTTTAAATAATTTTGTAATCACGTTCGACGATAACTTTGACTCTAGAATCAAGGATCACGACTGCTTTCGATTTTAGATACTGATCAATAACATTCTAGAGAATGACTGAAGAACATTGTGTGAGTTGTGGTTTTAATCTGACCGAGATTCAAAATCATACCTTGGAACTCGAAGAAATAAGCGTGATACAGCATTGGGCACCAGCAAGTAAATAATAATGTTCAAACCATAAAATAATTCTATTATTGCCTACATCATACAATAATTATTTACCTAAAAGGATATTGTTTTAGGTGTCAACAGATAATCTTGTTTCTTATAACGTTACGATTCTAAAATAGTGACGTCAATTTGAATATATTTTTTAGATGTCTAATACTATTAAGATTTTGGAACGCTCCATTTTTATAGTAATATTTGATGTCCAATCTTGGGCCTAGGACAGTATGGAGACTAGGCAATCCCCTTTTGTCATCCCATTTCTCAGACTCTCTGCAAAATCGATTCGGTTCTTAAACCACACAAATCAACACGAGGTTTACTTGATTTACAAAAGATTATTTGAACAGAGTGCACACACACACACTGACAATAAAGTTCGCTTTGAGGGAAGTAAATATAGCCTTTTATTTCTGTCAGACGAATATTGGCAAGGCAGGGACAGGTAGAATGGGTTTTTATAGTAGGGATGTCCTTTAAGGGCATGGCCGAATGTCTCAAACTTTCTTTAAATTATACCAGTATCTACACACAGTTCAACTCAATGTCAAAACATTTATTTTAAATGCGACAATACAAAAGATGGTAGGTATATTATTGTTAGTGCAGAGACACATTTATCCACAAATTGGCATGCAAATATTGGAGCAATATTTTTCACAAAATTAACATTTTTGAGCATTTTTTAATAAGCACTGTACTTTCTTGCATTGCTAAATAATCTATATAATAAAAAAAATGAATCGTTGTTCGTTAGACTAGCTGACCTGACAGACGTCCTGTCAATTAATTTATCAAATCTCACAGTATATTAAACCTTCCCTGGACTTCCACAAAATATTTTAAAACCAAAATTAGACAAATCCAGCCATTCTCGAGTTTAAGGGCGCCTTCAAATTAGTCGCGCGCTAGCAGCGCGACAGCAGCGCTACGACGCTGTCAGTCGTCAGCGCGACTGATAATTTTGCAGTCGCGCTGCAGTCGCGCTACTTTATTTATATGGATTTACAAACCAGCGCTGCTGTCGCGCTGCTAGCGCGCGACTAATTTGAAGGCGCCCTTAAACTCGAGAATGGCTGGATTTGTCTAATTTTGGTTTTAAAATATTTGTGGAAGTCCAGGGAAGGTTTAATATACTGTGAGATTTGATAAATTAATTGACAGGACGTCTGTCAGGTCAGCTAGTCTATATAATAAAAAATAATCGTTGTTCGTCAGTCTCGCTAAAACGCGAGAACGGCTGGACCGATTTGGCTAATTTTGGTCTTGAAATATTTGTGGCAGTCCAGAGAAGGTTTACCGGAAAGAAAATTGAAAAACTAATGACACGACAACGTCTGTCGGTGCAGCCAGTAATCAATAAAAACAACTTGGTTCAAGATAAAATTTGTGAATAAAATTTTATAAATAACAAACAACAAACAATCATATTAATAACTAGTTGACCCTACAGACGCAATTGTCCTGTCAATTGATTTTTCAAATTTCTTCCACTTCCACAAATATTTCAAGACGAAAATGAGCCAAATCTGTCCAGCCGTTCTCAAGTTTTAGCGAGACTAACGAACAACGATTCATTTTTATTCTATAGAAGATAACATAAAATTTAAGCTTACGTAGGAACAGTAGCAAGTGTAGCAACTAATTTAAATAACTAAATCATTCCTATAATGATAGGACTGACATGAGGATGTTTTTAAAAATGCAGCTTAATTAGAATTAATAAACGTATTGCTGAGTTCCATGTACCTACACGTAAGCTGTCTTTGTAAACTGCTTTTCATATTTTATTCGCTCCCACAAAGCATCATTTCCCGCGCGCTCTCCGCAGGGATTAGTAGGATTAGAACCTTGTTAGCGCAATTTTCTCCGTCTATTTCGAGAATGTTCCCATTTCCCACTTTCTGAAAGGAAATACTTCTTAAATAAATATTTTCTTTATGTGTAATTTTGGTTCGAACAAGAATGAAACAAGTGTTTGCTTCAGATTTTGTTAGCGAAGTTGTATATTGAAAGTGAAATTGGTGGTCTTAGTTTGCTAAGCCTATTACGTAGGTTATCGAATAACAGCTGCTATAGTAACTAGGTATTTTAAGGAGAAATAAGTTTTGTTTATTAACATTCCAAGATGTTACGCGTAAAATATTATTTTCACAGAAATTTGCAAAAAACAGTACGTAAAAAAAGTCATACTAATATTATAAATGAAAATAACTCTGTTACGTTTTGTGGACGAAACGGCTGAACCAAATTTGTAGAAATTTGGCATGGATATAGCTTGAAAGCTCCGGGAAAGGACATATGCTACTTTTTATTAATAAGCGTTTTCGTCTGCATCCACGCATAACCGACATTCACTCATTCATTCAGGGAGGGTTCACAATAAAATGAAAATGTCAAGTGGTTGGACCTATTGTTGCACTAAAAATAAATAGACGTTATAATATTCTAAAGAGGCTTGCAGTGTAGATGTCTACCTTTTGTAATTACAATAGGCTTATCAGTAAGCAATGAAGGTGTATAAATGCAACAGAAGCATCTTCCTATACCCATAAATTATAAATAATTTATTTATTATGCGTTCCATCTATAATGAGATTCTAAAATGTAATGCCATGATTTATATCTGTAATAGACTTGCCTACGCGAAGCAATATCGTGAGCCCAATGACCTAAAGCTTAACGATATCGTTAAAAAGTTTCTTACATTTGTAAAGACGACTTCGTGCTAATGTAGGCGTAGAAAAAACGTGTTTTACATTAAAACTCGTAAACTGTCTTTAGTCTCTTCACTGTAGGGGCCCAGGGGCCCACACCGGGCTCCCCTCTGGACCTCCCAAACGCCTAATTTATTTGAAGCAAGAATTTTCCATTTACATCAAGGGTCTACAGAGTCTAGACAATATCGCACGCTGGGAGCTTTTGCCGAAGATATACTGGCTCTTCTCAAAGTACTAAAGATAGGGACAAATATTACAAATTAAAATGAAATTAATGAACTCATAACTATTTTAAGACCAACAAAAACTATATTAATATTAAACTATGTTGACTGCGCATACAAATGTGTTTAAAACAATAATAATTAGTAGTTACCTAAGTCTATATTGAATGTGTACCGAATAATAGAAACAGTATAGCCATTAAAGTTGAATCGGTTCAATGGCAGACCATTGTATTGGGATGTGAGTGCTTATAAAGGTGGGGTCCCACGTGCCGTATCGCGTTTGGTCTTCGTCGGCGCGGCGCTTAACACGCGCGCTTGCATTACATAACGCGAGCAAACGGAGCGTTTATTCTTGCTATTGAGGAAGTGAACATGCTTTATCATGTGACCGATATGACAGACGTACTCTAGTAACTCTACGGTCTACTAAAGAGCGTTGCACTATGTTAGATTCATCTACGAGGAGGCAGTTACCTACCTACTACGGTATTTGTACGAAGCCATTATGAAGGCGAATGGTTTGGTTTTGTTTAATAAGAAACTCCAGTTTAAATGTTTAAAACCAGCATTAATGAAGTAGTTGAATGGATCGAAATATTTTGCAGAGTGATCAACCCTAAATAATAATAATAATAATATGTGAGGACATTTTTCACACATGGCCATCTGACCCCAAACTAGGGAGACCCTGTACTATGGCTGTCAGACAGCTGATATACATACACAAATACATTTTTTTTTGTAAATACATACATAAATTGATAAACAACACCCAGACACAAGGCAAACACAAGTGCTCATCACACAAATGTTTACCCTGGGCGGGAATCGAACCCGCAACACGCTGCGCAGCAGTCGATCGCTCAGCCACTGCGCCAACCGTGTCAATAGCAAAATTAATATAGATAAAAGCGTCTTGCATCAATTCTTGCCTTACTTTATTCTAAGTTGGCGCAGCATGTCTTTGTCATCGCAACTTTGTAGCATATTGCAGTCACTTCTACAGAAGATTGAGGAAATAGTTTGTTCCCGTCATATTGTATCTCCGCCGAGCACAATTTGTATAATGTTCAAAGGGAAAATAAAAGCACACTGAACAATTTACGGGGCATTTGATTTTCATAACATTTACATTTCTATTTCATAGCAATAATTCCAAATGTTTTTCTGGATGGCCGTCAAAGATCATGTCGCTTCAGAAATAATTTCACTTAATACGTGCCTCGGTAGCGATGACTTATTTATTGGCTGTTTTATTTTGGAACGACAAGGTTAATTGACAAGGGAAGCGAGCCTCGCACCCCAAAATCTCGAGATATCTCGACATTTTTCATATACCGGCTCGTATCCACGTCGGTACTGCCTTCTTCCTCGTATAAGATTTTCGGATTCTTTCTAAAATATTTACAGGCAGACTCGTACTTGTGTCAAATAAGAATTTCTCTAGAGTGGTTTATAAATTTATGGATACTGACAACAGGTACTTGTCTATGACAGGCCTTATCTAGCTTCCGTTGCTTGTTTGGTTTGTCTCAAAAGGATATTTTTAAAGTGTTTGCTTCCCTTATTTTCAGGCACAATTCTTACAGAATGTAGGTAACACTGATTAAAAAATATTGGGCAACAGTTGGCCAGTATCAAATTCCAAAATGAATTCAGTGACAAAGTTTATGGGTCATCCACGATATGCAAATCCAACTTTACGTAATCTGCACGAAAAGATGATGGCACGTCCGTTGTTCTATCAATTCATTTCCTGTACAGAAGCGGTTCCTCAGAGTCAAGGCGGCTGCCGACTGGCCGCTAATCAACATAACTTCCTGCATCAGTTCTGAAATCTTTCGCCTCCATTGAAAAATGATTTATTATTGCCTTTACCAAGTGTTGCAATAATAGTCAGCCAATGAAACATTTTGTCCGTATGGTGTCGGACGTAAAGAATGGCACCATCCCATATCTTCCCGTGGGTGTCGTAAGAGGCGACTAAGGGACTTGCTAGAGAATGGGCAGCAGCGTTCTCTGTGCCTTTGTAACAACCATTCTGCGATCGCCAACCCGCCTGCCAAGCGTGGCGATTATGGCAAAACCGCCCCTTTGGGGGAGGCCTATGTCCAGCAGTGGACGTCTTTCGGCTGAAGTGTGTGTGTGAAACATTTTGATTAGTAAATCACTCAAATTTTAAATTAACTTATGCAGTGTACCAGCTGCTTTTAGCTAAGTTGATTTGTCTTTCTGTCTTCTAAGTAATTCCACTTCGTTAATCAAACTTATGAAAAGTTAATGTAATGAAAATTATCATGCTAGAGGTAATTAGCGAGAAAGCTCTGTAAGATTTTAAATCTATTCGCTAAGAGATTACTTACTTATGATCAAAGGTGACTTAGAGGAAGTTTCCTAAATCACACAGTAGTAAAAGCAATATTGGAGCATTAAGGATAGCTTTCGCAAAATTGTTTTCTTTCTTACTGCTCGGGTGAACGAAACGGATTTTCTCAGTTAGTATAATTGTATTTAAGATAACTGAAATTCTTTATAGGGGTAGAGTGTCTGGAATTGTGGATAGACAGCAAAAGTTGGTAATAGTGAGATGTATGTACCGATTACATAGGGACTATGTGGGTACAATAGATACTCTACGCTTCTATAACTTCATTCGACACGAAACTGACACGTAATTATTTGGTGAAGTGGTCTGAAATGTTTATGGTGTCTAGGCACAGTACCTACTTATAATGGAATGGTTTAGATACCTACTTCAATGGCGATCAAGGTCATTACAATTCCAGAATCGTAACAACTAATTGGGTTTGTTTTTGTGAAGCATTTACCCTTGCCCCAGTGGATTCAAGGGATCATTTTATGCAAATAACCAATAATATTAAGTTAATAACGGGATTTCGGTAGGAGTTGTGTTCGATATTAAAAATGATGCTACCTCTAAAATATCAATTGGGTATTTTGTCCTATGCTATAATGATTTCAAAGTATATGATGTTTTAAGTACAGATGCCAACACATTAAGCTACAACTTTGGGTCAAATTTATTTGATAGATTGTCAGCTTTATTACAAAGGTTAAGGCTCATATTCAAATGGGAAAATTTGACAATATAAGTATGGCTTGATGTGCTGTCTGTACCTAGGTAGGTACTATTGGTACCCGTTGTAATATTCTCTAAAGAAGAGCCATTTCATGACACACATAATAATGATCTTATCACCATTTCATGTATATTTCGCATAATATGGGCAACTAATGAAAAGTGCAGTGGATGGACTTTCCTAGGTCGGCTTGAACAACAAACAATCTAATCCATAGTCGACAAATGCTTAGAGATTCTTTATCATCTAAAGTTATTTATAAGTACTAGATTATTTTTACCTAATCTCCTGACAATCTAATAAGTTCGATTTGACGTTTTTTCTTTCGAACTTTGTATGAACGTCTACATCATCATCATTATTATCGTCAGCCGAATGACGTCCACTATTGAACAGGCCTCCCGCATAGAACACCACAACGAACGGCAACCTGCGTAAGAAATTGAAAATTAAAATTCATAATCCTAATGAATTACTATGTTACCAATACACTATAACAGCGAGTATCATTCGTAAGCATCAAGTTTAAATTTATATAAAAAAATAAAACCGGACAAGTGCGAGTCGGACTCGCCCACCGAGGGTTCCGTTCAAATTCCGTTATTTGGTCACCCATACAATTATGACCGGCGCACACCTCGAATATTGATTACGTACTTTAAATAATTACATTTTATAATGATTCAATTATAAACGTATAGTTTTTTCCCTGTACCTGTATTATAAGACGACATTACTTGTCAAATTTCACAGTTCCAGGTCAACGGGAAGTAAATTTAGATTCCCTTGAGGGTGTCGAAATATACGTTTTTTTGCGGTGTAACTGCCGTATCTTTTTTCACGTTAACTTAGAAGTTTGATTTTTTTCTCAGCTTCAAGGGACTGTAGGCTTGAGTACATGGTTATAATTTCAACTCGATATCTCCACGCGTTCCCGAGATAAAAAGTCTTGACTGACAGACAGACAAATAGACAGACAGACAGACGGACATCAAAGTGATCCTGTAAGGGATCCGTTTTCTCCTTTTGAGGTACGGAACCCTAAAAAGATACCTAAAAAACAGAAATTAATCGTTGATTAATATTCAAATGTGATAACTATGTCAAATCCGGCTTCTTAGATTGTCAGGAATATAGGTACCTAGGTAAAATTATCTAGTAAAAATAACTTTTTTTTTATTTACATAATCGTATGTAGAATAATAAGGTCACACATACGATTTTGTCCACAAAACCATCATATGCATAATAATATGGAAGAAGAACAAGCCTAGGTACATAGTACGACTGCGTACAGTCGAAGAATCACTTCGACGCCACACAGTTCTGACGCGAACTCCGTTCATTAGTATTGAATTTCTGATTTTGATCATCTACTTTTGCTGTTGACTGTACTTTAACCTATTGAATCTAAAAGCTAGTCCTTAAAGTAAAGATAAACATACCGATAAACCAGTTAGCTAAAAATATCTGCACTAAAGACTCATCATCATCTGCCTAGCCTTTTCCCAAATATGTAGGGGCTCCGGGTCGGCTTCCAGTGTTACCGGATGCAGCTGAATACCAGTATTTTACATGGAGCGACTGCCTATCGGACCTCCACAACCCAGTTACTGGGTAACACGATACCCCTTGGTAAGACTGGTTGTCAGAATTTCTAGCTTCTGACTACCCATAACAACTGCCAAAGATCTACGAATAGCAGACCAACGGCTGTACGTGCTGTCCAAGATGTTCACCCATCCACAGACCGACCGCGGCAAGCGTAGCTTAACCTTTGACCGATCGATCCGTACGGCATTTATTTAGCCACGAGAATAACACATTTAAATAACTGGGTTAGTCTAGATGAGAAAAGTTTGCAATAATATGAATACTTGACACACAACGTTAGCACTGCGCATGTGTGTGTAAGTGCCAGTAATAACACTAAGATGTCAATTCTTGAATGGTGCAGCATCGTAGCGCACTTTCATGTTTGACCTTCGATGTTTAAGGTGAATGAACTTATGAACGCAGACACCTGCTATCTCCGCTCTACCTCCCGTCTTAACAAAAAACACTGAGCTTTTTTGACATAGTTCATCGGGTGTCATTAGGTACAGAGCAAATTTTTCGGAATTATTCAAAAGCAATTTAGATGCATTTCTTAACGCTTTTCGATTTGATGGCCGAAATGTGGTTTGTATGTTAGGTGACGAAACTACTCATCCAATTTCAAAAATTATTTCACCAACTAAGAAAGCTACATAGTCTCTGAGTTCTATAGACTATATTGCATTTTTTTTATTAGATTATATTGCAAAAACTTAATTATCCTTGAAACAATTCACGCGGACGAAGTCGTGGGCACAGTGCTAGTATAATATAAAACCAAAAAAGCTTTTTACAAAAAAGACAACCGCCAGTGGCTTTGTTCTGTTTGTTGTTTTGTATTGCCTCCGACTTCCGAAACTAAAGTCAATGTGTGTTCTGTGCTAAAGTTATTTTTAACTTTTTAGTTTTTGAAGGCGGTTGTCTTTTTTGTAAAAAGCTTTTTATTTTCCGCTTTTTAGTACCTCCTTCTCATCCAAATCTATTAAGAAGAGATTGAAAGTTAACTACTACAAAGATTGATGAAACTAAAACGTCGTCTATGTAAAATTTTTGGGTATTTGTTGTTTTTTCAAAAAGTGCTGAATCAATTTCGATAAAATTTATACAGGACCACCTGCAATAGCTTTCAAATAAAAAAAGAATCATCAAAATCGGTTCACCCAGTCCAAAGAAATCACGTATCAAACATTAAAAAAAAAAAATACAGACGAATTGATAACCTCCTCCTTTTTGAAGTCGGTTGAAAAAGTAGGCAACATACATCTAATAAATAAATGAATTAAGATGTAATCATGTTTCTGAATGTCATTCATTGTAAAAAGGAAAGACAGCCAAAGTTTTCTAGTCTTGATTAAAGTGTATGTGAAAGAGTACGTACGAGGTACATAAAACACGTACTAACTGAAATAATTGCTTACACGTGGTGAAAGCGTGTAATTTTGTGGGCGATTCCTTGCGCCAGCGCAGCCCGATGGTGGCCAGTGCCCGACTCTTGCGCAACTGCGTTCACTGACGCTGACGTACCGTTCCCTCTAACAAAGCCTACATTGATACTAATTAGAAGGCAAACTAAAGCTTATGCGTTAATGAAAGAATACTTAATGAGACTTTTTTGAACGCGTATGTGCATTGCTTGTAATGATTAAAGTGTAACAATTTAAGTAGATAACACTTCGTATCTGTTTTAGAATGTGTTGATGTTTCTTTGGGTTTACATGCTTAGATTATAAAGTCGTTGGTCCTGACTGTCATTCGTAGATTTTTGACTGTCGTCATAAGCCAGAAAGTTTGACAATCTGTCTTACCAAAGGGTATCATGTTACCAAGTAACATGGGTTGTGGAGGTCAGACAAGCAGTCGCTCCATGTAAAACACTGATATTCAGATGCATCTGGTTTCACTGAAAGCCGACCCCTTGGGAAAAAGAAAAAGAAAGAAAAAATTTATTCACGAGAGAGTGACGCGGAAAGAAGAAAAATAAAGAAAGAAATAATGAAATTTATTCACGAGAGAGTGACGCACATTACAAAATAGTTTGTACAACAAGACCTAAAACTATAACAAGTGGATACAAACATGTTGTAGAAAACCAATCATTACTTAAAATAAAATTAAAAAAAACTATAATAACGTCCGAGACAGAAATATATGCGTCAATGTAAGCAGTATTTTGTAAAAACTTGATTTTAAAAGAGTGTCCGTGGAGTTTCTTGCTCGTTCTTCTCCATAGAGACCTACCTACGTTTTGGAACGAGCAACTAGCTTCAACTTTCTGACTAACTGACCGACTCCTTGACAATTCAAAAGTGCCTGTAAATGGTTTAATTGAAATAAATGCTTTGACTTTGACTTTGACTGCCACGCGAAACGGCTGACGCTCAGCATAAATGCCGTGGTCCGCGCAAGTAGGCGCGAAGTCACGGCGCTGGTTTTCAGCGTAAGCGGAAAAAGCTAGGCAGAAAATAACATGTTGATTAAAAATACATACCTTACTTACGCTGGGTTTCCGTTTACCAATTTCTGAAAACCATTTTATTAGACCGAGAACATGGTATTTACCCTTTATATTTACCATTTGACACGTTAACCCAAAACCAATCATATGTTTACAAAGTTAATAAAAGTTGTTAAAAACAAACTGATCCCATTCGTGTAGCAGTTTTATTGTTGTTATGAGACTCGTGGCTACCGTAAACCACACGTCCTCACAGTAACAATCTGACTGAGAGTGCCTTAATTTAGTATCAGTAAGGTTTTTCATAATACAAGTATAACCATATTCACGTGCGCTTGACCTTACACTGTTCGACGAGTTTGAAAGGATTTGGCTTATCATAATAATAATTTATTTATTACAACAAAAGGTCCACTCTGACAAAAGACAAAAACACTTCAAAGATGTTAGGAACAATATATCTTATAGACGATGTTAGTACTTGTACACTATGACAGTGTTGTTTTGATGTATAATATGTCCCATTATGGGGCTCTCATCACGCCTGTCAGCTATCACCTTCAGGAGGCTGTTGCCTCTGCCACGCAATCTGGCGGGCAAACACGCACTTTTTTTCCTTTTATATTTTTCTTCAAGAGTTACTGTGTCTGCTTGCTTCATCCGACTGCTGGGAAAATTTGTCCCTAAATAATATAAACCACCGTGGTTCGAAAAACCGTTGGTCCTGTGCCTGATCTCTCTCCAGTCCTGTTTGATCGGACTTTAAGGGAAGAGGGAGTATACTTATGTTAGCGCACACAGTTGTGTACTACAAGATCTCTTGCGTACATGTGCCTAAAATTTGGTCTGAAGAATATACAATATGAACCCTTGCTTGTTTGTTTGTATGGCATACTTATTCGTTTTTTTTTGTTCTTTATAAAGATCACTCGACGTAAATAGTCTTTTGCAAAATCTTTAGCGGTTAGAGACAGAGGTAGTGGTCTATAACTGTCAGTTTGTCATCATAACCAGTTGAGACCCACGTTAAAAATAAATTTTATTGTAGAAGTAATTGTAATGATATTGGATTATTTTCAAATCTATTTAAATTTTAAAGCATAAGTTTGAGATGTCGATTGAACTTTTCTTATTGGACAGAAAAATAACAATTCGGTAGGTAGGTATTTTTAATTTGTTACTTAATTGTACGTCGAGTAATTTCGAAAGATGTGTTACTATGTTACCTACACTAAAATCTAAATATACTCGTAGCATTATAACACGAGACTCGTTATAATATCTAGAGACATTAAGGCCGCTTTGGCGTTCGTTGAATCTAAACTAGTCAAGTTGAAGGCCAACGCTGACACCCGAGGCTTGGAAGCCATTTTATATGTGCATACAAAACACCAATCGGCCTGTTAAATGACACATTGCCATCTTATTATATAATAGTATATTCATAAGGCTTTTGAGTTCTATTACTACGCGCTACACAGCCTGTATTACCATACAATGTGAAATGTAATATCATCACTAAATTAAAATGACGACAATATTTTGGTGAGTAGGTATTCGTAAACGTAATCCTCTTTGTGAATAAGAAGGATTTTTAATTAAAAGTTTTAGAATTCAGAGAAATTCTCCTTGAGATACAAAAGGTAAAAACATCAAAGAGCATGTTAAAGTTATTAGAAATCTTGTTCCATTGTTTATTTTAAAATGAAACGAATGGTTTTCCCAGTACGTAATTGTTTACAGATTAAATACATACACATCAATAAACACAATCCCGAAGAGATAGGGTAAGTGCACCAGTGAATGAACACTTAAGTGTTCTTCGAACTTCAAAAAAATATTACAGTATGATGCCTCTGATGGATAAGGTTCAAAGCTATATGTTGGTAATATGATTATATACAAAAATGTTTTTCAAGTTGGCTTTAGGTACTACACAGGTTATTTAAAAAATACCCTAAAACCCCAGTGAATGAACGAAATTTTCTAGTAAATGAACTTTATTTTGTTCATTTACGAACTTTATTTTGTTCATTTACTGGAAAATTTCGTTCATTCACACCCAGAAAATGATTAAAATTGTGTTTAATTAAAAATACACAAAGTCATTATTATTATAATAAATTAAATCCAATCATCAACAGTAAATAAAAGAAACATACACAACATAAATTCTCTGCTTCTAAATCTGTTACAAACATTAAGTTTTTTTTTTTTTCAAAATAAAAAGCTTCAATCTCTTTATCATCATATCAGCCTATTGCCGTTCACTGCTGAACGTAGGCCTCGCTTGCCTAAACGCGGTCTCCACTCTAGAGCGTGTCTGCTCCATCTACCGTCTGTCCGTCTGCAGACGTGGCCGGCCCACTTGCACTACAGCGTGCTAATTCGACTCGCAATTTCGGTGACTTTGATTCTTGACTTTAATAATAACTTCATTGCGAATTCTATCTACCAGAGAAACATGCTGCGCGCATCGCCCTCTCCATAGCACGTTGAGCAACCTTGAATTTGTGGACCAAGCCCACGGCGAGTGTTCACGTTTCGGCTCCGTAAGTCATTACGGGAAGGACGCACGTTTTTAAGCTCCTGCAGATACTCTGCCATGATGACAATGTCATCCTACATCGTAGGTGTGAGATGTACTGACCGTTGATTTTTATGCCCTGTCTTTTCCAATTAAGCGTCTTGAAAACGTCCTCCAACGCCTTTCTAAACAGTTTCGGAAAGATGACGTCTCCCTGTCTTCTTGACGCAGTTGGATTGGTTTTGTACTTCGTTCTTGTACTTGGATGGTCACAGACACCTCAGCACCTCGACATGAGGCATCTCTGCATGGAATCCAGCACAGCCTAGGTCTGGACAATGTCGTAGGCTTTCTCGTAATTCACATACGCAACGCACAGAGGCTGATTGTACTCCTCGGTATTTTGGATAATTTGTATGTGGTCTACGGTGCTGTAACCTTTTTGAAACCTTTTCGAACGCCTGTTCCGGCGGCGGTTGGAATTCATCAAACTTTTGAGCGAGACGATTCCAGATAACCCTCGAAAACAGCTTATAAAGTGGGGGCGGTAGTATTTAAGGAGCGTGTTATCACCTTTTTTGAAGCGCAGTACCACCACGCTCCTGCCCCATGCCCCCGGTGTAATGCCTGTGTGGATGACGGAATTATATAGCTTTACTAGTTTAGTCAAACCAGGGATTACTCCTGCTTTGAGCAGCTCCGTTGTTATCCCGTCATCTCCCGGAGCTTCGTAGTTATGAAGTTATCCGAGAGCTATTTTAATCTCACCCATGTCAATGTTGGAAACCTCGGCTATGAGGGGGCGTGTGAGTCTGGCTCGTGGATCGTCCGAGCCGTGGGCTTAAGCTGGACATGTTTCCTGGGAGTATAAGTCCCGATAAAACTTGTCGACTTCAGCGTGTATCTCCAGCTTAGAGGTGGTGCCCTGTGACGTTTCGTCAGGTGACAACTGGAGGCGTCCTATCTGCTTTTTGACCTCCCTGTTAAGTACCTGATGCTCAGACGGTGTGGCCTGCATTAGTTCTCGTCGTTTCCTCATTAATTCCAGAGTCTCGCTGGTGAGTATTAAATCGATGAAATCTAGCTCAAAATGTTATGTTCATTTATTGGTTACATCTTTTTGACCGAAAGCTAGTTTTGAACATGATGGAAAATGTTCATTCACTAGATTTTATGAACCAATGAATGAACATACCTGTCCCAATACTGCCCTAACGTTCAGAAATCTATTTTAGAAACTACCCCCAAAATATAAATCTTATGACACAAAAATAAATCACATCATCTACCTAGCCTTTTCCCAAGTATATTGGGGTCGGCTTTCAGTCTAACCGGATGCAGCTGAATACCAGTGTTTTACATGGAGCGATTGCCTATCTCCAAAAATAAATCACATAATTTAATAAAAATATCAAAATGACGTTGATTCGGTGAATGAACGACCGTTTATTCACCGGATCTCAAACGATTTTTAGTTCCAATGCTGGGACACCTAATATTTTACTTAAAACTAAATAAAATGGCAATGAAATCGATTTGAGACACATAGTATAAGTATCCTTTATGAGTAAACCATTTCTAGTATAAACTTCCATAACGGCTACAAGGTGATATCAAAAATGTTGCGTCTTACCCAAGTCCTAAATTCTTGTCCGAACAAATACACAGTATACCAACACTATCAACTTTAAACCCTCGCCGTTTCAAAAGGAACAGTGATATTATAAATTAATCTTACCATTCGAATAGTATAAAGGATTGCAATTACGAAAAGAAATAATGCGTTAGGTAGAAAATTCTTAATTTCTTATTTTTTGTTATAAACTCCGTTTTATTTATTCACTGGGGTGTGTTCATTCACTGATGCACTTACCCTAGTTCTCATTTAATTTTATGTTTGGTAGAATTTTTCGATTCATTTTAACATTTTAGCTTCCGAGTTTTAACACTGTCTGTAATTATATTATAATAGCGTTAAAAAGACATCGAGCGAATCTCAAAGTTGAAAGTAAAAATATTTTGTTCTCGAATCATTTTGAAAAGCAACATACTCGTAAAACTACGATATCTACCTACGTACTCTATTTGTAAAAAGTTGGAATGACTCAAAGCTTACTGAAACGAAAGAAAATAATTTGAATAGTAATTTACAAAAATCTTCTCAAAATGCAAATTGGCGCGAGAGAACGTTTCGAAATCCATTATGGACTGCGTTCGTTTTCGTACTTGCTCTGAGTTCACGAGACGCTAAATGCTAAAATGTCTCGACAGTTATTATGTCGGGCAAAGTTTTAGAAAATGTAAAAAGATTATTCTATCTTTATATCTTCGTTTCGTAGTTAGTTTCATGGTAAAATACCTAAGTACTGATTGTTGTTGAAACTAGAAGCCCGGGACGCGCTTTAAATATGGAAGGTCGACGCAGGCAGCACAAGTGTTGCCATGAAGTTATTTATACGATGCTAATTTATAACCAGTACAATAATAGTACATATATAAGTGGAAAGTCCATCGTGTGTTCTATTCATTTATTTGCGGATTAACAACAATATGATTAATAACTTTGTTTAGCAGGTAAACTAACTCTCACATGTACTTCACATCACATACCTTCCTTATAATATAAATATTATAATCTATAGAAATATTTCAGCAAATCCTTGTAAAGAATTCAAAAAGCTAATCGTAGACGAGGGACCGTTCTTAGCGTAATTATTTTGTCCATGAGTATAAATCATTGACTGACCTACACACAGTATTTTTAATCTGTCAAGACAAATTGTATCATTTATACACTCGGAAAAGTATAACGAAATGTCGCCCTTCTGTGTACTGGGCTTGAAGAACACGATATCTAACCACACATTCTGACTAACCATGATGCAACAAACGTTTATTACGGTACAAACTAGCTAAAGTTAATTAATGTGAGAGTGATTAATGTTGACCGTCCCTTCGAAGATATTGTCTGAACTTGTACATTGATCGTCTTTTCTTCATTATAGAGACAAGGTCGGTCGTTAGTCAGTGCACCGAATTGTCTTATGTGGTCGTAGTCTCGTTAAAAGCTTGTCCAATTCCACAATAATGAGCCATCTTAACCCCCGTCCTTCAGCTCGTAGAGTTGAATAACTTTCAGGATAAGTTACAGTGTCGCGATGAGATAGTCCGCAATTGTTTATCGTCGCTACGATGTTAATTTAAACTTGTTGGCCGTACACAGGCTCGCACTCCCTCGCGAGACGCGTTAGGCACTCTAAGTGAAAAAGTGCTACAAAAACGAAAAGAAAGCAAATGTTTGAAGTATACAAAAGTATTATGACGAACGAAGTAGGGAAAAGGGGATATGGTATAAAACTATAAAATGTCAGCCTCCGTGAATACCGTGGTTTGTTTTAAGAGAAATGAGTAGGTATCATATTGTTCTGCTTCACAGATTACGCTCTGGTTCGCTCTTTTTAATAAAAAAAATCTTTTTAATGAAAAAAATTAATTCACCTAATTGTGAAACATGCGGAACTATTGAAGATGTTCACCATATACTAATGGAGTGTACTAGAAACAATAGAGAAAGAGAGATCCTAATGAATACTATAAACAAGAATGAATATGATATTAGCCCCTACATCAATATTTTAGTGCAACCTACACCTGAGACCGCAAACCTCCTATCTGATTTGTTCAAGCATTGTATGTAGAGATAAGATAGTTTAAGTAAGTATTCTGTGGTTTAAGGTACGACGAGGCTGGCATGCCATTGTGGATAAAAGCCTCCTATAAAATTTAAGAATAATAAAAAAGAAAGAAGTCTCAACTACAGACAAACTATCAAATTTAATGCTCCCCAAAATTACGTCGATGTGAAAACTTTGTTTTACAAACTTAGTTTCTTATAGAAACAATTCGAGCGAAAGAAGTGAAGAGCCTGACAAACTGGTTCCGGGTACATATTATGCGGGTTCCTTTCAGATTGGTCGTTTTCTTTTCAAAGGGGAAAAGTTGTAAAAATTATTAGGAAAGGGCCGCAGTTCGGTCGCGCATGCAGGCTTTTATCGCGCATAAATCACCAAATTTTTGTAACATAAAAGCACTGGGTCTTTAGGGCATGAGAAGTCCTTCCACATTTTAGGAAAACCGATTTTAGTACGTTGTAAATGTCGAGTGTGCTGACACATGGAAATATGTAGATTAACAATGTGGCAGACCGAAAAGTTTTCTAAATAATGGTCACTCCTATATTTTAGTGCGGGATATAATTTTTTACGAGTAATTATTTCTGTTTTAAATGCTGTAAAAATAAAGGTTTTTGTTACTAACTCGGTGCAAGTGATTAGTAACTTTGTATGGGATGCAGAGAATTCATTTCACTTCCCGAAGGCGTTAACAAGTGGTTTGCCATAACTCATGTAAGCATAATGAAGTGAAATGGCTTAAGTACTTTCCAAAGTTAGTTATTCTGTCGTCTTTTTGTTAAACATCTTTTAGAAAGCTACCATTTTGGATTTCCTCGAATGATATAAAAAACACCTTTCAGGTAGGTAATAATGGTATTATTCAATTAAATTTTTTTGCCTCTATAAATCTTATATATAAAAATCTTCTGTGCGTGTGTATGAAAGTGAACTTCTCCAAAAAGGCTGGACCGATTTTGATGGAATTTTTTGTGTGTATTCCAGTGGTTTCGAGAATGGTTTAGATTCACAATCGGACCCGGTAGGTGGCGCTGTAGTCGGGTTTTTTTATTTTCAGGGCAGGACAACGTCTGCCGGGCCCGTTAGTTATACTATAAATAATCAAGAAAATAACAAAAGATTTTTTTGTTATTTTCCCTCCTCACATTTCCCTTAAGCTCTATTTGTCAATCAAAAATAGGTTTACTTAGCAAACAAAAGTACCTACATTTACATTAGTAGGAATAGACGAGAAAAGTTTAAAAAGCAAAAATGAAGAAAAATGTGTCTCCGCTGAGCTTGCTCTGCAATCACAAGCTTAATCTTCACTAAATCAACTTTCTGTGTGCCGAAGTGAGAATTCCTGGTAAATATTTGCTGACATTGAATTGTCCTATAGGTGTCTTCATCAAAATGATGTTTCATAAAGTAGGTATAAGAATATAATTTAAATGTCGTGATGGCGTAATAGTTAAGGCTCCCGCCTCTCATGCATGAGGTTGTGGGTTCAAAACCGGGCAAGTATCAATGTGACTTTTTCAATTCATATGTACTTTCAACATTTATCTTGGACATCATTGACCGGTGAAGGAAAACATCGTGAGGAAACCTGGACTTATAATTGATATAAGTCTGAAATCGCCAATCCGCCTTGACCGCACGTGGTGATCAATGCTTCTCTGTATGAGAAGAGGCTTTTGCCCTGCAGTGGGACAAATATAGGCGGGTATTATGTAAGAATACTAGCACTATGCCCCCGACTTCGTCCTCGTGAATTTTCTCAAGGACCCCTAATTTTGCAATAATGCAATATAGCATATGTTACTCAACGACAATGTGATGATGATGATGGTGTGATGATGTGTGTGTTTCGATTGGTGAAAGAATTTTTGAAATCGGACCAGTACTTTTTGAGTTTATTCGTTACATACAAAAATACAAATCTTTGCTCTTTATAATATTAGTATAGATAGATAGATAAATACTGACCTACTAGCAAATATAATGCAATCGTAACGCGTTAAAAAACGAATTAAAAAGTCAAGCAAAAGTAAGTTAGGAAGCTGTCCCAATTTGACTTTTCTAATTTCGAATAACTTTCTATTTTCCAATAATTCTTAAATATCAAAATTACTTTTGGCGATGAAAGCGGTACGAGGAAACCTCCAAAGCTCTGTAGCTTTGGAGGTTTCCTCAAGTTTTCAAGTTTTTGCTGCAACATCAGACTTGTACAGCCGTTTACAGCAACACTGTTTCGCAACTTTGTTCATCATGAATATGTATTTATATAATTGCCAGGAAAATGTTTCACGCAATAAAAACATATCCGTGTTGTGCAAAAATGTTTCCCAATGAATATGGGGTTTAAAAATATTTTGCAGTGAATCAATATACCTACTATTGTAAAATTATTTTTTCAGTCTGTATTTTTCCACTGCAGGGAATTATTTATTTATTTTCTTACATTCATTACACGTAACTAGCTTTTGCCCGTGACTTCGTCCGCGTGAATATCGGTTTTCGCGGATCCAGACGAAGAAGCTTATTAAAAAGCGGCCAAGTGCGAGTCGGACTCGCCCATGAACCGTTCCGTAGCAGCAAGTAAGGTAAATTAAAAAAAAACTACTTACTAGATCTCGTTCAAACCAATTTTCGGTGGAAGTTTACATGGTAATGTACATCATATATTTTCTCTCGCGCAAACTGTTCAGTTTAGAAAAAATTATATAAGAAACCTCAATATCATTTTTGAAGACCTATCCATAGATACCCCACAGGTATGGGTTTCAAGAAAAAAAAAATTGAGTTTCAGTTCTATGTATGGGGAGCCCCCAAAATTGTTTTTTTTTCTATTTTTGTGTAAAATTCATAATGCGGTTCACAGAATACATCTACTTACCAAGTTTCAACAGTATAGTTCTTATAGTTTCGGAAGAAAATAGCTGTAACATACGCATGGACAGATAGACAGATAGACATGATGAATCCATAAGGGTTCCGTTTTTTTCCATTTGGCTAGGGAACCCTAAAAAGTAGCATATTGTACCCGTTGCCGGGGTTCACAGGGTTACTTTCGCATTTTAAATAATAAAAGTATGGATAGTATGGGTAATTTTAGAAAGTATTGTCACTACCTCCAAGCTCAAGCTAAGGTAACATCCTCTAAGATTCATATCTCCAGGAAACAATGTACCTACTTGTGCGTTTGTGTTTAACTACTTATGTATCAAGTTGCATCACGCAGAGCCTGTGAGTCACCTATCATTGACCTGCGGACTGAGATAATGATCGAATGCAAATGATTGCGCATCGTAACACAGCGCATCAGTTAGTTTTGATCAAGGTTATTATGCTGTTCTTAAGAAAAATTTACTTTTCGTCCTGTCGCAGACATTATTTAAATGTTTTTGAGATACCCTCGTTGCTAAAACTTACACTACACAGGCAATAAGTACCTACATTTAGGTACTTAAATTGATGCTAGAATGTCATCAAGTCATGGTCAAGTGCTTATGTTCATTAAATGAGTGAAAAAATAGCTGTTTTAATGTAAGTAGGTACAGACGTCAGCACACCAAGTCACACCAAACTGTCAAATTATCCCAATTGAATATGAACCTTATACTTTAGTGATAAAGTTGAAAATCTATCAAAGAAATTTGACAAATAGATGTGTTGGCCTCTGTACTTCGTCTTTGTTGCAAACTTGCAATATATTGTTCCGCGCAGCACAAAAACATTACTGTTGCGCTACTACTAACTACGACTATATACCTATAAAGCATTAAAGCCCAAGGTATACAAGTCTACACTTATTCTGGTAAACGTAAAACACGTCAATGACCCTGTTCACAATACGTCGTACATAGCTGAAGAAAGGCTTGGAAATAAATGAAACTCACGTCGTGCGTCGGTAAATGTTGCAAATCTAACCACTAATGCAAAACTGCGAAAAGGCTTGGAAATAAATGAAACTCACGTCGCGCGTCGGCAAATGTTGCAAATCTAACCACTAATGCAAAACTGCGGAAAGGCTTGGAAATAAATAAAACTCACGTCGCGCGTCTGTAAATGTTGCAAATCTAACCTCTAGTGCAAAACTGCGAAAAGGCTTGGAAATAAATGAAACTCACGTCGCGCGTCTGTAAATGTTGCAAATCTAACCTCTAATGCAAAACTGCGAAAAGGCTTGGAAATAAATGAAACTCACGTCGCGCGTCGGTAAATGTTGCAAATCTAACCACTAATGCAAAACTGCGAAAAGGCTTGGAAATAAATGAAACTCACGTCGCGCGTCGGTAAATGTTGCAAATCTAACCTCTAATGCAAAACTGCGAAAATTATCAAAAAGTCTGCCGTACTGGAGGCTGACATGTCTTGAGTAAAAGTTTAATATGAATAAAGCTAAAAAGTGTGTTGAGGATACCAATAAGATTTTTACATAAGGAAACAAAAATTCACGATAATTAATGTTCATTATCATTTTCCGAACATTATTTCACACCTCCACTTAAATGAATAAACTTTGCCGACTTTTGTTCGAGTTCATACAGAAACCATTATTTTTGTTTACATAACAATTCAAAAGTTTCTGCAGATCTCGGTGTGTTATATTATGCTTCTACTCGCGACATCATTCGCGTAGAAGTCAACAAATCAACTGCATTGTATATGTTTCGAGATCCGAGAACCGATCTGGGCCTGTAGACAAAATCCCTTTTCTGTTAGCGTTAACGCCAAAGGAAAACGAAATTGTATGGAGTTGACGTTTGCTTACGCGATGTCCCGTGATGCAATTATATGTCAACTGCATACAATTAGATTTTTCCGTAGGCGTTAACGGTAACAGACAAGGGATTTTGTCTACAGGCCCTGGTCCGAGATTGAATAACCATTCATTTCATATCGAGACCTCTCGGAAAGCACGTAAAGCAGTCGGTCCCGCTGTCATTTGTCTTTGACAGTCGTTATGAGTAGTCAAAAGCCAGAAAGTCTGCGAACCAGTTTTACCAAGGGGATTTATCGTGTTACCTAGTGACTGAGTAGTGGAAGTCAGACAAGCAGTCGCTCCATATAAAGCACTGGTATTCAGATGCATCCGGTACTAGAAGCCGACCCCAAAATAATTGGGAAAAAGCTAGGCAGACGATGATTGCTGCTATTTCACCACATATTAAAAAGGCAATGCCAGAAACTCTAAAGAACTTTGCCTGCCTCACTTAATAAAACTCTTGTACAAGCACGCAATATGTAGCATCTTACTGCTAATTTATTGTTGATAGCTAAACATTAGTCCTAATAACTGTAGAACTGGCAGTTTCTTTTTAAATCAAAAAACAATAATGAGATTGATTATAAGTTAGGTGCAGTTTATAATCGTTATAATAAAATTATTGGTGTGTTATTACTATGTACTGCCATTACAGAAACTACTTATTTACATCCTGTCTACACTCCGGTTACAAATTTAATTTATGCACCACAACATCGTACAACAAATCATAAGCAAAGATCAAAATCCGTGTCAGCGAGTTAGCGAGAATTGAGATCCGTAGTCAGACACAAAAGTCATCGGTAGGGAAAACAATAAAAAGCACAGTAATAAAAAATAATAGTTAAAAAAAACTAAAAACACGCTTTTTATAGAAAACCAAACTAAAAAATAGAAAGTAAATTAAAATAAATTTAAATTAAGAAAAGTGTTAAAAATTTCAATAAATATAAATTAATAATAGTGTTAATAAAAAAAAATAAGTATATATTATTTTAAAAAAAGCGTGGGGTGCATGGTGTCAATAGTTATAAATATTTTATTGACGCTTTTTTTTAAATATTTTTTTTTTTATTCACACTATTATTAATTTTTATTTAAGTATTTAAATTTTTAACACTTTTCTTAATTTAAATTTATTAATATTTATTTTCTATTTTTTAGTTTGGTTTTCTATAAAAAGCGTGTTTTTAGTTTTTTTAAACTAGGTATTATTTATTTTTTACTTTTTAGTTTGAAAAATGGAATAATTTCATCAAATTAGTGTATTGTCATCGGTCCTCGATAAATCTACAAAGTTTGAACGAAATCTGGCCGTTTAAAGTGGGTCAAAATCGCGCCCAAAGAAGTCGGTTACAAACAAACATACAAACATACAGGTGAAGCTAATAAAAAGCGTGGAATAATAAAGTAAAGCTCCAGTGCAAACAACAGGAATACAGAAAGCGAATCAATTGACATTGACATACACGCGTCAACAAAATTTCGTTACACATAAGTAATTGATGAACCGAAATTATGATTATAATGCAACTTATTTGACTTTTATAATTTTATGCATATATACTTAAGCAATTTAAACAACATAATTATTATACGTTACGCAGACTTACGCATTATTGTTATTACCTATTATAATCCTTAAATTATATTTTAGGTAAAATGAGTTTGTATTTTATGGGTAGGTATTTCGTAATCCGCAAGTTCTAAAGAAAAACAATTTACTATAAAAAGGTTTTATGTTCATTACAATTATTTTAATTAACTTACTTTTTCTATAGCAGGATCTGGCATTGTCATTTGTTCATAGCAAAAGTGGTTCATGTGCATATCAGAGGGTGAGGAACTCCTGATAGCCTCTACTCCGGAATGGTTCCTGATATAGTGCCAATAAATTCAGAGTCCGATAGTTAAATGTAATGAAATAAATAAAACGCTGAAAGCAGTAGGATTTATAACACTACAACAATTTTTAATGGACAACATTGTGTATATTGTTTGCAATAAAAACAAGTGTTGTGTAGTCGTTAAATAGTTTCAGTTGGGTCACTACGCGTATAATGTAAAGCACCAAGTCAAAACTTTGTGTGCGATACTGTAAATTTAATTCACGTCGTTATAGTTGTACGTGTATCCCTATGTTTACGAATTCTACGGAACTAATCGTGTTCCTGCTCAGATTAGGTACTTTCCGGCTTCCTTGCAAACACCAAAATGATGACAAGCATAAACGAGGATTATTGTGATCAGGCCAGCAAAATGCATAGAAATATTTAAACCTAGCACGGGACAAGTAGGTACTAAATTATTTTAGTATTTTATGGTATTGAAACGTTTAATTTTGATGTATTCCGATATCTTTATTTATATAAACAAGTTACGGTTTATAAAAAAGAATTTAATTCGTTCACTGATTTTGAACTTCGACGATTCTTTAAGATAAAGAATTGTAATTGCTTTATACGCAATAGTTATAATGAATAAAAAAAACCGCATTCAAATCGGTTCACCCGTTAAAGAGCTACAGTGCCACAGACAGACACACAGACACGTCAAACTTATAACACCACTCTTTTTCGTCGGGGATTAAAAAGAAATGCTTGTAATTGACGACGACATGCGGCGGACCGCAATAGAACCGAGACGATACGGTTAGTGGGAATACGGCATGCCGTTACTGCAGACCGCATTTATACTGCGGCCTATCGCATTGCGGCCAGCTTCAAGTGCGGTGTAGGTCATATTATAGAAACCGATGGATGTTTTTGAATGAAATAAAATTATAATATAAAATAATAAAAACTGTTTATTACTCACCACAACCCAAAAAAAGCGGCCAAGTGCGAGTCGTACTCGCCCATGAAGGGTTCCGTAGCAGCAAGTAACATAATATAAAAGTTTTTTATTTTTATATTTGAGTTGATTGAATGAAAGGTAAATTGCGGTTTACGATTTATGACGTTTTAAAAAAAAACTACTTACTAAATCTCGTTCAAACCAATTTTTGGTGGAAGTTTACATGGCAATGTACAGAGGCCAGCACATCAAGCTACAACAATCTGTCAAATTTCTTTAATAGATTTTTAACATTAATACAAAAGAATAAGGTTCATGTTCAATTGGGAAAATTTGACAGTTTGATATGGGTGATGTGCTGGCGTCTGTACGTCATATATTTTTTTAGTTTTATTATTCTCTTATTTTAGAAGTTACAGGGGGGGGACACATTTTACCACTTTGGAAGTGTCTCTCGCGCAAACTATTCAGTTTCGTTCCGTTTTTTGCCATTTGGCTACGGAACCCTAAAAACGATCATTTTTTTTACAAAAATAATAAACAGTTTACAATTTCGGGTTGTGGATCTCTGGTGCCTGTGGTAAGTAGGAACACCTGCCATACAGGTCACCAGGTTACCACCTATTCCTAGTGAATAGAGAATAAACAGTTCATTAATTAATTTAAATTAAATATGAAAACATCCATCGATTTCTAAGTAAACTATATCCGACGACCCTGGTTACTAAATATTACTTTTGTACAAACGAAACAAAAGTTAGTATGCAGTATAAATGTGAAACTTACTGAAACTGAATCGTTATCCCACGAAGTTAATACTCCAACTGCATAATGTATGTATGTAGTTTAGAGTGAGGCTGCATCCACGTAAAGTTTTCGCAATAAGCCGACATTAAAGAAGTGCAATTAAAGTTTTATTTGAACTCAAGCTAAGTAAAGTTCTCGCCTTAGTGTAAGGAGACAAATTGCTACTAAAACTTTGGCCTTTTGTGGTAAATTAGTTTTTTTTTTGTTGGATTAATAATATTAATATGAAGATGTACTTGGTGATGTACTTGGTTAGTAAAAGAACCTGCTAGCATGTTGGTGTTTACACAAATAAACGAATTCATTAAATTAACTTCATTATTTGTATTGTCAAATCTTAGGTCAAAGCACGTCAAAGTTAAAAGTTACGAGTAAAATTATTATTAGGCTACGGGTCTTAGTACCTAAGTTGTTCTGTAATGATTGCTTAGATAGGCTCGCCTACTTTTCTTTGAGGCATTATTTGTTATCTCAAAAGAACAGAATAGGAGCAGTAATACATTTTACCTTTGTTTTCGGGCAAAGTTTTAGACAAAAGCTTTGTGTATTTTAAAAATATGATAAGAATACTTACTAATTATTTAAGTACGCACTAATTCTTACACATTCATGAATTCCTTGAATTGAAAGTAAATATATACATTACAGTTACTATCGAGTAAAACACAACACACAACCCAAACCTACGATAGGCAATTCCTAGGCTATCTAGCAAAAATAATGAATAACATCTTCGATAGAGATAAGTCTATTTTCTATAGGGAACGATTCCGTTCATATTTCTCTAAAATATAATAACTTCCGCTCCAGTCTCCCCCGGACTCTGATTTACAGTGAGTCAAGTTTATTGACATGGTACTCGTATATTGCCTGATGACACAAATAAATCAGCTGCTTAAGCTAAGCTAACAAACATTTCTACTACAATATTCAGTCGAACGTTATTGTTATAGCTTAGAAAATTGTATAAAAACTTTCAACTGTGACTTACATAAAGTGTCGTATCGTTAAAATAAATTATCACTACTTATTATAAACTAGCATTTGCCCTCGACTTCGTCCGCGTGGATGTCCGTTATATCGGTTACGCAGACTTAGGCATTATTGTTATTACCTATTTTATTCCTCTTAAATTATATTTTAGGTAATATGAGTTTGTATTTTGTGGGTAGATAATCCGCAAGTTCTAAAGAAAAACAATTTACTATAAAAAGGTTCTGAACTATGTTCATTACAATTATTTTCATTAACTTACTTTTTCTATAGGTACATGGGTGGAGCAGATGAAGACGCTTACTAAAAAGTAGCCTATGTCCTTCCCTAGGGTTGAAGCTATTTTCATGCAAAATTTCATTAGAATCGGTTCAGTCGTTTCATCGTGAAAGCGTAACAGACAGAGTTACTTTCACATTTATAATATTAAGTATGGATTAAAATCGAGTTTGTGTTCGATCCGACAAATCACCGGAACTGCTGGTATAGTTCTGTAAATACGTATGGAAAGTGACTATAACTTTACCCCTGGGTGCTATAGGCTATATTTTACAATAAAAAATTAGGGGTACGTAATCAAATTCACGACGATAAAAATGTTTTAAGTATTTATTTCTCGAGAAACTATCTGTTATTTTGTGTTTGTCGATAATGCACATCAAGTTATAAAATATCTATTGTTCGTTTTGTCACTCAGCAGTAGGTATTAGAATCAAAACGCCATTTCGCGTAAGTAATTAAAAACTGTGTGTGTATCATTTCAGCGGCAATCAATGTCAAAAAATTGTCAAAAATGTACTACTAGTTTTTTGACAACTGACAAATCTGTTGTTAAAAATTTGTTGTTTATCAGGTGACTGAGTGTAGAGTGCAAACGTTTAAATGCACCTATGGAAGTTATTCATTACACATGTTCAATACAAAGTTCCCTTCACCGTCAACCATCAATGACTAACTTAAAAACTTAGAAATGTAGTACCTACATGAAATAAAAACTGACTTGTGAAAACCGTACGAAGTGGTTATCTATTAGGTATCTAAGTAACTACCACGAATATAAGTACTATTTTCTCGTTTTTTTAATCCTTGATGAGCGGTTTATTGATTCTTAAGGGGCTATTAACGACTTTTACAGATTTTAAACTGACAATCACGTCAAAATGTGTAGTGTAAATGATTTGAAAAAAATATTTGTAAAATTAGAACATTCTCATAATCATTTAGTATGTGAATATTTTTGATTATATACATATTAAATAGTTTAATTAACTCGTGAAGTTGTGTCTGACGCGGACAAAACATTGACAATCACACAAAATCTACCAGCTATCATTAAACGAAACTTACATTATCTTACAGGCAATTTTATTATCTATCTTTTAATATACGCCTTCTTTTTAAGTTAAAGAATACTATCGACTAAACTTTGAGAGTTTTGGACGCAGCGCATACGATTCTCTGGTCGCTCAATGTCGCCGGCGTATATCGTCGCCTTAAAGCTACTTTCTTAACGATTTTCCTTAACCTAGATTGTAATATAATTCGCTCAGATTATCAAACAAATAATCTGAGATAATCAGTTAAAGATAAGACATAATTTCGTAGACACAAAATCTTTCAAACATGTGAAAAAGACACACAATTTCTGACGCCAACCTCTTAAATAAATGTGACTTGTCTTTACATTTGTGATAGTTGAGACAGCTCAATTTACAAATACCAAACCGAAGTTTAACTAATTAATATTCCCCTCCATGATTAAGATCTTAGCTGTAACTTCTCAATCGTTCCGCTTAGTGCAATTTATTGAAGAGCGGATGCCACAATTAAAGACCTGTCTTTCGTTGTTTTTGGTCTAAAATAGACAATTATTATGTGCATTGGTTATGCCGCGATTGGTCTGTGGATGGGTCATCATTTATTTCATACCGAATTCCTTCCATTCCTCGGAAAGCACGTAAAGCCGTTGGACCCGGCTGTCATTCGTAGATCTTCGGCATTCGTTATGGGTAGTCAGAAGCCAGAAAGTTTGTCAACCAGTCTTACCAAGGGGTATCGCGTTACGCAGTAACTGGGTTGTGGGGTTAGATAGGCAATCGCTCCATGTAAAAACACTAGTAGCCGACCCCAATATAGTTAGGAAAAGGGAAAATAAGTTAAGAGTTTTGTAGTGTTGGTATGCGGGCATTCTTGCTCTTTCCTCTGAAGCATACGTAAGCAATAACACAACGCTTTTTTAGGTTTATAATAATGGTTTTATTCTCTTTGCGTGTAATCATGACTTTAATCTGGTTAATTCGGACGACACGGTTGGCGCACTGGCTGAGCGATCGACTGCTGCGCAGCGTGTTGCGGGTTCGATTCCCGCCCAGGGTAAACATTTGTGTGATGAGCACTTGTGTTTGCCTTGTGTCTGGGTGTTGTTTATCTATATATGTATGTATATACAAAAAAAAAAAAGGTATTTGTGTATGTATATCAGCTGTCTGACACCCTTAGTACAGGGTCTCCCTAGTTTGGGGTCAGATGGCCGTGTGTGAAAAAATGTCCCCACATATTATTCATGCTAATTAAATTTTAGATTGTGTATTATGGACTATTATTAAAACCACCGAACTATTAATGCGAGTTTCCAGTGTACCTATGTTTCAGTGTACACCAGTTAGTTTAAAGCGAATTACAAACTGATCCCGAAAGCTCTGCGCTTGGATTGACGGACGGAATAATATTAATCCAATAGAGATGATAATCCTCAATAAAACCTTGGAAAAGTTAAAAAGTTTTTGTTCATAATATCAATGCTTTTTCTCTTTGGATTACGTAGGTAAACATATACCAACAAATTGAAACACAACTCTGAACTGTTTAAAAGTTTTACTAAGCTCACTTTTAATTTTAATTCCAGTTTTAAATAACTTGATTATTTAATTTTTAAGATTCTGATATTTTTGTAACTGAGTTTTTTTTCAACGAATGATGAGCTTGAAGTATCTTGTCATCTTCATCGTTAAAAATATTCTTTTGAATTATGCAGTTTCCTCTGCACCCTTAGCCGTAGATACAGGTGACTAAGCAGTGTTTACTCATGTGAGTGGATCTTAAACATAACTAACCAACAATGTCGTCACGGTTCGTTAGGCTTTCAATAGTCACCTAGTTAATACAGAAATAATTGGGTGGCAACTTTGATTTGTTAGAATTGTTAACCAGAATGTCAACAGGAATTCCAGGTCTAAATCTGGTGGTGGTCTGGTCTGGTGGTGATGCTGTATTAGCTTTGCATTATATTGCACATGTATCCATTTACCCAGGCGGTAGCGTGTAAAGGGAGGGATCAAACTTGAAGTTTGTCGATGGGCTGAATTGGTAAAGTGTTCCCAGTCGTCAGTTAGCATTGATTGGCTCGCTAGAGTCTCGTCCACATCGTTGACCCTAATAGTGCCCATTAGTAGAGTTGTAGCTTTGTGAAAAAACACAAAGCGATTAAGTAGTAGCTATACGTACGACGTACATATGCCACTGTGTTATGTCAACGTAATTTCGCCGTTGATTTTGTCATTTGTTCTGAGACTTGTCACAAATGAATAACGGTATTTAGTTCTTCGTTCCATTATTACAATAATTAGCGGAAAAACACACTTATTTTCATGGAACATTTTAACTACCTATGTTTTTGGTCCAAACAGTTCAGGCAATAAAGATTTTATGTTGGTTATTTAACATTTTTAATTATAAAATCTTGTCACTGTAAGCTAATCACGTATTCTTTGGTTTCAGGTGGAGACTTCGTTCAAGTTCGGGCGCAGTTTATAATGGTGGCAGTGCACTAAGTCTCCTAAATGTTTAGGAGAGGCTACAAGACCCGTTATTTCCGAGTGGTGCTTAAGGCTAGGACCTGGAAACGTGTGCCGATGAAGCTGTTAAAGTGGGGAAGGAAGATGCCATCCACCAAACAGTACAATCTAGTGCCCAACGATGAGTACGACACCAGGATCCCCTTGCACCCCGATGAGGCGTTCACCTACGGCATCACTTTCCAAGCTAAGGTAAGATAAACTGCACATAGAACTCCTAATTTTAATAGATAGTAAAGACGTGGGTGTAATGGATCGCGGGATTGACGCCAGTGTAACAAATGACATTGAGGTCAGAGGATGAAATAAGAAATACAGGTGGAATGGCAACGGAAACGTAGTACACACAGCTCCAGAGAAATCTCAGCCGGAGAGGGTGAGATTTCTCTGGAGCTGTGTGTAACCTACCTAAGTTACCCGTGAAGATTGAATAGTACGGGCCTACTCCTAAATTTTCGCCTTCACCTTTTTGAGGCGCGGTGGCCAGTAGACGTAACGATTTTGTGTACAAAAGCTTAATTTACTTAACGATTCTATCAAGTATCCTTTGATATTTTGTTTCTGTTATTACAAAAGTTACCAATCTGAATTAAGTCAGCATTAAATCGAAACTCATTTAAATACTTTTAAAGCTCTGCGCACTACGCGGCAATTGTTCCGATTTTAATTAAACAGAAAAGTAGTTTTACGGTAAAATAAATTTGGACGAGGTGAAACAATGCAGAAGTTACGCTGCGAATTTGCTGCATTGACGACACGTTTGGTGCAGTCACTGAGTCATTGGCTGCTGCGCTGCGTGTGTCGGGTTCGATTCCCGCTGGGAACAAATTATATCTGTATGGCCTACAGGAAGTTGATCCGGGTTTGGCTGTTTGTGTATTTTTGTAAATTCAAACACGATACAAGATACATTTCTAGTATGGAGCAAAGTTTATTCGAACAAAGAAAGAAAAGAAATCAATTTAAAACTGAATTATAGTTAGCTCTCGGTACCGCCGACTTTAAGGTTGCTGCTGCTGGTGAAACTACACATGCTTTAAAACAAACATATTAACAAGAACATAATATTCTTAGACAAATAAATACTACTACCAAAATACCAGACTGTACAAATGTGCTTGTCTACGCGCCGCTTGAACTAAAAGCAGTTTCGAGAACACGTTCGACGCAGGAAGAGGAAAGGAACAGCCTTGGAATTCACTGCCCGCCTCTCTATTCCCCGATACATATAATCTGGGTATCTTCAAGGCACGAGTGAACCGGTTTATTCTAGGCAAGCGTGCTCCACCTTAGGCCGCATCATCACTTAAGATCAGGTGAGTTGCGGTCAAACGCAAGCCTATAACAATATATAAAAAAAAAACCTAGTGTTTTGGAGGGAGGCGGGGCGTGTCGTTACTGTACGGTAGTACTAATATTTATACTGTGGCATTGGTCTACACTGACATATAAAATGAACAAAGCTTTTAAGTTTGTTTTATGAAAAGGCATTATTACGGTTGTAGACATCAACAATCTATTGATGTTCCTTTATGAGCTATCACAACGTGATTTCTCTATAGATTTTGTATGGCAATAGGGTACTGTAATGTCACTTATTTATCAATTTAATTCACTATTTTTGTTAATTTCAAAGCTCACTTAGCTCTCTTTCAAAACATTCTAGAAGTCTCTATTCCAAGAACATGTTATGGCAAATTACGATGTAATAGTTTGTTAAACGATATTACAATATTGTTTCAATGTTATGTGTATTGATATGTCTAATCTGTATTTAAACAGTTATTCTTTCTAATGATTTTCCTATAGTAACTAATAACATTTTGTGTTGTGTCTCTCGTGAATATTGTAATTTTTTTTAGAGAAAAAATCTTGAAACTGATAGCAATTAAGTATAAATTTAATAAAATTCTGCAGTTGATTAAAATTTATAGGGATTTAAGGGCTAAAATAAAGTGTTTTTTAGGGAAGTTATGTCTTAAAAATATTTGTAGGTAAAATATTACAAAGAAAAACACTATCTTTATCTATGTAATATTTTATAAGCTCTATTTTTCAATAATGGTATTAAACGTGATTTAGTCAATGAATGAGTAAGGAAACTAGGCAAGTATACAGATCGATGTTCAATTTTGAATTTATGGATTTCCGCCACAATGACCTTATCATCTATTTGAATACTATAAAGTTGAATAGTTTGTTTATTTTTCTTTATCTACGAAACTACTGGTCCGATTGTGAAAATTCTTTTCCTAGAAAGTAAGTTAGAAAGCTAAGTTATCTATGAAATAAATAAGTTATGATCTATGGTACACTTAACTTACTCGCGGGCGAAGTCCCAAACATAACCTACTTTGCAATACAATTGGAGATCATGAATTGAAATCGAAAAAAAATGACATCGGATCCCTGCAGTTATTGATAGAAAATGGTGGACACTGGACCGTCCTCGAACGAAAAGTCCTGAAATATTCAGCGGGTATAATGGATATTACCTACTGAAGTTTTAAAATGCTAAATATAAATCGTCCAACCGAATCAAATGGAAATACTATGTATCAACGAAAAGCGCTAGTTGCTAAAAATATATTTTTTTCAATGCTAAAGTGGCCCTGAATTTTAAAATAAAAATACTAACTTATTTTTCATGACGTGCTTTGTTCAATAGTTTATGGATTGCTCGTCAAGTAGAAACAGACGATTATAAATTTGTATGATAATACAACTGTGTTTTGAGTCGTCATTGGGTACAGACATCAGCCTGCACTTTTTAGGACCCATTAATTATGGTGCTTGGAAATTGGGCTTCTACAAGTTGTAAACGTCCTTTTGGGTCTATTGGCTTAGCTCTGTTGTGCCTACTGCTTGACATTGTAGTAGCTTGATATTGTACAAGAGGCTAAATCGGGATTTACTCGAGCGTCGTGGAAATCTATTGGATAGTGAAGGTTAGATGCTAAAAAGAAAAAAGGCAATGACATAATATATATGTATGCACTTTCACTGGTGGGGGAAGCGTGTACAGGTTTTCAAAAATGTAAAAAAAATCGTCACATGGAAATACTCGAGCGCGTCAGATATTAACAGTGTATGCGCCCCACGTGTTTCTGGTAATGGAAAAATGTTAATCTGCCGGTTTGCATGGTGGGGGTGGTCGAACGAAGGGGTAGAAAGTAGGAAAAAAAAAAATTGTCGAGCGCGTCAGATATTGAGAAGGGATGTTAAGTGAAGCCTCAAGTAGCTCCTATTCAAAAGACTGACAATTTGGACGAGCCCAAAGGCCATGGTCGATTTTTGAAAATGCAAAAACAAAATCGAGACCTCGAAATACTACTTATATAGGTACTACTAATATATAGATTTTTATACGGACGCTTCATCTTGATGTCCTTGTCGTACTGACCTATAATCTGACAATTATGTGGAAGAATTTCCTTAATCTGACGGTTAGTAAAAAAATAATCATATCTTTTTGTTAATTTTTGAATGTAATAATTTATTTTAACATTGAATTGCATGCTGCATGCTTGCTGCATGCTTGCTTGCATGCTTGCAGCTGCATTAATGGCATATGCTTGTTTACATGCTTGCATGCTTGCTGCATGCATGGTCAAAATATGTTTTAATATCAGTATGCGTTAATAAGTTTATTCTGTAGAATGTTATGCTTAAATCATTATTATGATTAGAAAAACAATTCTTCAATAAAATATGCGTAAGCTGTTATGCGTAATTAATGTTATGCGAAAATATAATTAGGAGAAACAGTATGCTAAGTTATATGAGGTTTTAAAATTTTATCTAAATAGATAGAAAACCTGTATTTAGAAAATAAAATAGTGTACATACTGAGAAAAAAATACGAAACTAAGTTTTCAATCATCATCGTCAGAGGAATCGTCTTCATATTGGAAGTTCGGTTCGACTTGGTCGTTATCTTATCTTTTCTTCATCTTCATCTTTCTTTTTTAGAAATGACATCTCGCAAGTCAACCAAGGAGGTTGTCCGCTGCTTAACCGGACTTTCCTGTGTTGCCAAATTAATTCAAGGCCTCCGGCCAGGGCAAAAAAACTTACATGCACCACACTTTATTGATGATTCTATGAGCTACTTCGGATTGTGCAAATCGGCAGATCATGTTATTTCCGTGATACGTAACTTGTTTCCTTCAAAATAAAATAAAAAATTAACCGCGCTCGAGAATGTCCACGTGACGATTTTTTTTGCAACTTTGTGACTTTCCTATTTCTTTATGTCACGCTCAAATTGACAGATTATTAAAATGCACACTTTTCTGCATGTAATTAACTTAACTCGCCTTAATCTGACGCGCTGAAATTTTTCTGATGATCGATTTTTTTTTACTAATCTGATCGCCTGTCCTAGACATTCGACGCTACATAAAAAGCTCAGGTATGGTGGGAGCACTTAACAAGTCGCAAGGCTGCCTCCCATATGTTATTCTGCCGCGTTCGAGTAAATCCTAAAATCCCCACTACGGCTCCCCTACTGAGGGAAGTGTAAAAACTAGATTTTTTTGTTACTTCTCTTCTTTGCTGATTATTTTCGTTGCGGGATCTAACATAGATGAATCGATACAGGACTCGTTCAGTGCCTCGCCGATTTCCTGGTAGTCGTCACTGTTGATTCTGATTTAAAAAAAGTCAGCCTGCACTATATAAGATATGTTTCTAATTCTGTTTAAAAATAAAAAAAAATACTATTTCTCATTGAATTTGAGGCAAAACCATTTTTTCGCTAGTTAGGTGACATTCTGCAATGTTTATACAAATATATATACTAATATCTTAACGCTAAGTTTGTTTGAATGCGCTAATCTCTGTAACTACTGGCACAGTACAAATATTAGTACTACCGTACAGTAGCGACACGCCCTAACCTCTTCCCGAGTCGAACGTGCTCTCGAAACTGCTTTTACAAGTTGCTACTGCTTTGTAAGTTTAGACACGCACACACGCGCACGTATTTGTACAGTCTGTTATTTTGGTAGTAGTGTAGGTAATTCAATCGTTTCGCTTGTATGGAGTGTCGTTGGTGCTACTGGTCTGATTCTAAAAAATCTATAATTGATAACTACGTTATGCTTCAGTGTTGTACCACTAACACTATATTTTATAGTAAAAAATTATAATATGAAATGGGCAAAATATGAAATATATAAAATATGTAATGTATGAAATAGGCAATAATGCTAGTCTATTATATTAAACGACGTAATATCACAAACCAAACAAGACTCAAGTAAGTATGAAAATAAGGGTTATTAATTTGTAAATTGAGCACAAAATTCTCTCGCTTTTATTTCAAATACCCAATGCATACATGAATAAAACTTTCGCCGTTAAGAGATTCACTAAAATTGGAATGGTAATAGATGACGATAGATCCCCTTCATATTCAAAGAGGGATTCAGACCCAATTTATGTTGGAAACACTTTAAAGGAAACCTAAAATGTCACGATATTTGGGGCAGAGTACAAGTATACCTGTAAATGAATAAAAATCTTTGCATAAAATGAAACATCAAAATGTGTTTTTATTTCTTAACAGCACTTAAATCATCACTGGTGAAAAGAACGTTTCAGGAGAAAGCAACATCTAATGTAATAAGAGCTTGTACCATCAGATTATATCTTTTTTTTTTTTAAACTTTGCCCCACACTAGGAACTTCTCCTGTGTCGTGGATGCGTTTACAAAAATTAAAACTCACATACACAAACAACCAGACCCGGAACAACTATCTGTAGGTCATACAAATATTTGTTCCGTGCGGGAATCGAACCCGCGACACGCTGCGCGGCAGTCAACTGCCAACCGTGTCGTCAATAATGTCTATCCTAATATTATAAACAGGAAAGATTTGCTTGTTTGTTTGTTACGATTTAACTCAAAAAATACTGGATCGCTTTTAAAAATTATTTCACTATAAGGGCGGGTTTCTTCAACTAACCATTACTGACCGGTAATAGTCAAAAATGGCGCTAACTATCGTCAAATCAAAAAAATGGGTTGTTTCACAAAATCGTACGTCAAAAAGTTACTATTACCATAACCGACCAGTCAACGTAATTTTTGTCAAACAGCTACTTCAAACATCAAAATATTATGGAATCTCTTTTGAATAACTTTAACTGACGGATTTTTATGTCATGAAACAACCCGTTACATTTAACGTACGTTTACCATCATTAGTCATACTACTTTTTAACCGTCCGTATGTAATGTTGTAATGTTAACCGACTGTTTGAAACAACCGGCCGGCCCTTAGAATGCTTCATTATCCCTGAGTAACATAGTCTATATTTTGAAAAAAATAGGGGTCTTTAAGAAAATTTTCGCGAACAAAGTCGCGGGCAAAGTGAGAGTAATATAATAAAGCTGAAGATTTTGTTTGTTTGAACGCACAAATCTCCGCAACTACTGGTCCGATTCTGATTGGAAGCGCCAATTGGAAGCTACGATATCGCTGAGTACAGATAACGTCATCAACTGCTTACCCTCTATCCGAAGAAATTTTAATGCATAGGGGGTAAGCTGTGTTGATGACGCCTGTTTGTACTATAAGCTATATTTTATTATCAAAAACTTAGGGATCCGTAAGAAAAATCACGCGAACGTAGTAGCGGGGAAAGTGCTAGTCATACAATAAAGCTTTCGCTTTCGTGTTGTTGTCAGATAGAAATTGTAGTAACGTCCCTTACATTGAGTTGCACGAAACCAACATTAGTTTAACGTAGACTTTAAATACATGCCATCCCTTAGATTTAAAAAAAAAAGCTTTTTACAAAAAAGACAACCGCCTTCAAAAACTAAAAAGTGAAAAATAACTTTAGCACAGAACACACATTGACTTTTTCAAAATCGGTTTACTTTTGCCGGAGAAATCGTGTAACAAATAGCGCACATACTTAATGCAAATTTAAGACTTGTACGGTTTTCTCATGGATGCCATTGTCAGAACTGGACCAAATTATCCAAAGTTATCAGGTAACAAACATAAAAAAAAAAAAATAGACGAATGATAACCTCCTCCTTTTTTGAAGTCGGTTGAAAAGAAAGTGACAGCATCAATTTAATGTGTCCATTAAACTAATGTTGGTTTTGTGGCTATGAGTTGGTCAATGAAGTACCGAGGAAGTGCAGTGTGCATGTGTAAGGTGTCTAATCACAATATTATTATGAAAACTCTTTTTGAAGAGCATTTTTCCTCAGGCGCGTTCTTTCTGAACAGTGAACGAAAGAAAAACATCACGTCGGGTCGGTGACGTTGAATCGGCGTTACTCGGCTCCACTCGACATTGTTTCCGTAATTACGTAATAGAAGATTAATATTATAAATATTAAAAAATAAACATAATTAAGTGCGCACCGTGACGACGACGAATAAAATATTATTACTTTTTTATTATAATTTGGAAAATGAGACGTTTCTACTTCAGATCGTGTGGTCATAAGCACACACCCATTGTTTCCTATACGATGTTGATACCTTGGAGAAAAAACTACGTTCTACAAGACTGCATAGTAACCGAAATCAAATAAATTTTAATAACTGGGTATAAAACTGGATCGTGGGCCAGGGTCCTTAATATTTCCCCTCCAATGAATTGCAAAATTTTGTTTTACTTCAAACAATTCTGAATAGAGAACAATAAATTTTCTGCTGGTCCAATGAGCACCTTTGTTATTTGTGACGATCAGGCAATTTTGATCAATTGTAGAACAAAATTATTGTCGGCATCGATACCCTTCAGCCACTTTAGCGTCCGACTGCCTGCCAATTTTATTTTGGTAGGTACATTTTTAACACACGAAGTAGCAGGTCTGATTAATGTAGGTATGTATTTAAAGGTGTCAATGTAGAACTCAACGCCAAATAAGATGAAATTTCAGCTTTATCGGCTGAACATTATTCAATTTCAAACCAATAAATGTATGAAAGGGATATAACAAGATTGGGTAAACATTCGAAGAATCTCAATAAAATGGAACAAGATCTAACCTAACGAATTGTTCAAAAGAGAATTATTGAGCTGCGTAGATATTCTTCCATTAAAAGTAACAAAATATTTGATAGATAATAACAAGATTAAGAAAAAGAAAGACAAGAAGACTATCTAATTGCTTCTAAAAACAAAGCTTATTATGTTCACAATGTCAATGTAAATCAGGCATATCGAGCAAGGGAAAACAATAAATGTAGCGGTTATTTGTCTTGCTAACATTCTTCAGGTAACTACAGCGACTTATAGTACGTAAGGAGGTAACGTACCCGCACGCGGTCGGCCCGCCGAAGCGGCTTCCTAAGCCTGGATTACCCTGGCTTTGCCGAGTTGTTCCGATGCCTCTCTATGTCTTCTTTACACAACAAAAGGTTATCTCAATACAATCTCGCATCGGTTGCTAGCTGTTCCCGTATCAAAAAATGTTATAAAAGGGGTTGTCACGTACTGTACCTGGTCCTTGTTTAGATAAGTTGACAGTTAAGTAGTATGATAATACCTACGTTGGTTGTACAGCAATTCTGTCTTGTGCAAAGAGGTTCGCAACTCTGTGGAGGCTCTCCATTCAAGAGAGGGTACACAATAAGGGAGACACAAAGAGCTTATTCATTGAATTGCGCTTACAAAAACGCGTAGGACAAATCTGTAGAACTTAGTGCTTCCTACAGATCAGGGTTAGCGACTTACGAAACTTTTACAAAACTCACAAGTTTCTTACGACCGCATAGCCAAAGTGGGTGGTAAAACCTTTTTCTTTTTGCTTATAAAATCACGAAACTCTCACATTTATCTTTTCAGGTAGCTCTGAAATACTTAGACTAGCTTCTTGGTAGGTATTCCTAACTGATTTACCTGTCTCATTTTTCAGTGAGATTATAACAAGAGTAGGTTACACGTTGTTTGCGTGTAATCAGAGTTTCTATTACATTGAAACGTCCAATATAAAAACAATTTCAAAGCTGAAATGAGATCTCTTTTTAGTAAAAAGATTTTATTTCATTGAGATTTATGTGTAACGAACTTTTTTGTTTCGGCTATGTTGATTTATGGCTGTTTTTGGTAGGCTGGCTTTCGCTGTTCGGAACACTCGGAATGCGTACTCGTATAGTGCCTACTTCATACTGATACCTCAATTTCACACGTCCTGTATAAGCAACTCATGCAGTAAACCAGACTGAACCTCATCAAATATTAGCCTGCGTTCCAGGGACCGCTCGTAATATTTCTTATACGAGTATGTACCTATCTCACTGGATCATTTTACGGATATTATTACATACTAAATAAGTAGCAATGGCCACGATTCACTTATTCACAAACTAAACTAAAATTAGACAATTGGCATCTCTTACTTCCAGGCAGCTAAAGAAAAGAACGGCGTTAGATAAGAACTAAGTTAGAGATGTCAAATTAGTTTTCTTTTTAACTTCGCCATGTTTTTAATCAATATGTTCCGACATACAACTGTAAATTGTATGAATATTTTAGATCAACTTAAATGGACAGCTCTTATTAATATCTGTCTCTTTCTTGTTTTATTGGAGAGAATGAGATATAATTAGCTTATAATTAGTTTGGCTCGTGCACAACAGAATTGATACTAATATCTTCAAGTAAACTTAAGTTTATTTGTCGCCGGTTACGCTTTAAATATGAAATATTTTTATTTCTGGAATTGTTGGCTACAGTAGTATTTTACTTATTTTGATTTGATTTTTGGTAGGGAAGACAGATTTCACATGCGAATATCAAAATGTATTAAAATATTCAACTTTCAAATTTTATTTTCGACAGTAATAAGTATTGTAAGTGTTTCGATACTCGCCTGAATCTTAGAATATTGCGTCTTATAATATTGGGTTATAGTGGAAATTCTAACTTAAATTGTTATTCTTAAAACAAAATGCGCCTGATTAAAGTTCCAACTCCGAACGGCCATTTTTTTTATGTTGAATAAAAGGAAAAGCTCATCGTGTTGACTTGAAACCAACACAACTGTTGACCGTTAACACAAAAGTTTGCGATAAAATTCCGAATTCAGATCGCACTTTACATTACCGTAGGTAATCTGTATTGTTTTATTTTTTCTGTTAAATTTTTACCTTCGGTCTTCCAATTGTTGTTTGTAAATATAGACCTTATAAATTGGGTTTTTGAAACAAATTGTTTCTGAGCGAAGTTTACAAATTTCAGTAGGTAACCAAGGAAGGTAAGGCTCTCGTAAATTATCTGCTACGCGTTCTGAATCCACTAGATTATTCCCATGAGAAAAATAAATATTTTTACCTTTTATCCTTGGATTATTATCAGTGCGAGGAAAATTTTTAATAGATTTGTATATTTTCCTTATGTAAATAAGAAAATATTATTTAGTTATTTACGTGGATATGTAGTGAAAACCGAGAGAGCGTGGAAGGTGACAGATTGGTCAATTTGTCCAACATGATAGACAGCGTCATTATTGGAAAACGATTTTGCATCGATACTACGACAAAAAGTTATCGTCTATTTGTTACATACGTTCGTTCACAACTTTGTATTTTCTGGAAAGAATTAAATTCCTTTGCAAACGTTTAACATAGTTCAATATTGACTTCGGTTTTCTCTAGCATCAATATTAATTAACGGTGTAATGTAAAATTATGTAATTCAGGAATCGCTTTACTGTAACGAGATCCCTATTATAAAACGACCGTGTTTTAACAAGGACGTTTCATTCAGCCCCGAACCGGTTGGCTCGCAAAAACGACCCTTTTCAGTGACATTATAATACAAAAAGACATGAGATATCGATTTTACACAATATTGATTAAGTCATTATATTAAGGACACCTACCCACGTACGTAATAATTAGTTTTGTAACAATTCAAATTTAGATAATAGGTAGGTACAGACAGCGTCATCAACTGCTAACCTTTGACGACACGGTTGGCGCAGTGGCTGAGCGATCGACTGCTGCGCAGCGTGTTGCGGGTTCGATTCCCGCCCAGGGTAAACATTGGTGTGATGAGCACTTGTGTTTGCTTTGTGTCTGGGTGTTGTTTATCTATATATGTATGTATTTACAAAAAAAAAATGTATTTGTGTATGTATATCAGCTGTCTGACACCCATAGTACAGGGTCTCCCTAGTTTGGGGTCAGATGGCCGTGTGTGAAAATGTCCCCACATATTATTACCCCCTTTCCGAAGAAATTTCAATGCATGGGGGGTAAGCAGTTGATGACGCTGTCTGTACTAGTACGAGTAATATCTAAATTCTTGCAAAAATAATTATTTCATTACCAAAATTTAATTTTCCATGCTTGACTTCCAATGTTAGTGACAAGAAGGTTGAATTCTTCACAACTAAGGGAGTTTTGAAAAACCGATAGGTCAAGGCAGTGTGTCAGTCAGTTTTAAATAATCAATCGGTTGCAGCCGAAAATACTTTGCCCCTATTCGTCGTATCCAAAAAATATCGCTGGTAACTTGGCAATGGAGTTGGTTCTGTAAGTTAGTTCTATATTTATGTTGAAGAAATTTTAAATAAAACCTTTTTAGAGGGTTTTACAGCACTTTGCTTTGCAAAAACTTATGGAACATTATGTATAATACTTGCTCTGAAATCTTACTCTAAATAGGGACCTACTGATTTTTACATACATATACTAAGTATGTTTCATCTAAACAATTTATTCCAAATACTCAAATAATGCCGATTATAATGAAAATCTCGTATCATACTCGTAGTATCGAACTTCTTCGAAAGGGCTTGACCGATTTTCATGTTTTTTGATGTAGGATAGGTATGATGTAGGTCATTGGTACAGGTACATTGCATAACAACGTTTGCCGGGTCAGCTAGTTAAGCTATAAATTATTGACATTTCAAGAATTTATAAATGTAGGTAGTTTCATAGGCCGCTCGGAGAAGAAGGTGAAAAAGAAGGAGAAAAAGGTGTGAAGCAAATGGTGCTGATGGTGACTACCGGGGTGGTTTTAATGAGGTAAGAATCCTATACTCGGTGGACCTGGACCCCCAAAGAATTTTGATGGTTTCCCCCAACAAAAAAAAGGTACTTTCAAAGACCATTGACATCATCATAGTACCAAAAATGATGCTTACAGGTAACTTAATGTTTACACCTCTCTAAATAAATACCAAAAAGCTAAAAATAACCTACTGCGAATCAAATTGCACAATATGACCGCAAATCACACACCACATTATATCTCCTTTATATAGCTTCATTTCTCTAACTGGGACGACCTCATCGCAATCGGTTCATTAGCTCGGTTTAGTAATGCAATGGACGCTGAACTCTGCAGATATGCTGGTCTATATACAATAGAGTTCTATTTAATGCAAGTATACGAGTATAAACTTAATTTTGTTCGACTGCTAACTATAAAATAACATACTTTTAAATTGAAATGTATAACGCATAATGCACATTTTACTTTGTGAAATTTGTAAAGTTATTAAAAACAATAATAAAACCAGTCCATTATTATCTCGCTGGCCAAAGGCCTCTATTCATAAAGGGAAGGTACGAGCATTAATTAGCAGGCTTGCTAAAGGCGGATTTGCGATTTAAGACCTAAATAAGTAAGGCTATTGTAAGAACTAAATCCCTCTTAGTACCTAAGCGAGATTGCACCGATGACGTTCTTTCAATCGGCTGAGGCGCTTTGAACCACATTGTATTGTTAGTCGGACCATACATTATAAAAGCGGAAAAGAATCAAGAAGTAAGATAGGAATATTACTCTAGCTCATGTTCAAGGGATTAGCAACCCTATTTTTCTTTGTAAAAGAAGTGGTTTTATTTTATAACTAGACTTCAGAATATTGTCTCCTCTTAGTAACCAAGTGTAGAGTATTAAGAATCTAGTTTTTCTGCCTAACTTATTTTTGCATCTAGGAAATGGAAATCTGCATCTAGGAAAGAAATGGAGTACTTAACTATAATAATAAATAAAAAAGCGGCCAAGTGCGAGTCGGACTCGCCCAACCGGGTTCCGTAGCAGCAAGTAAGGTAAATTGCGGTATACGAGTTATGACGTATTAAAAAAAAACAACTTGCTACATCTCGTTTAAACCAATTTACGGTGGAAGTTTACATGGTAATGAACATCATTTATTTTTTTTTTAGTTTTATCATCCTCTTATTTTAGAAGTTACAGGGGGGGGGGCACTCATTTTACCATTTTGAAGCGCCAACTATTCAGTTTAGAAAAAAATGATATCAGAAATCTTAATATCATTTTTGAAGACCTATCCATAGATACGTACGGGTTTGATGGAAAATTTTATTTGAGTTTCCGTTCTAAGTATGGGGAACCGCCAAAATTTATTGTTTTTTTTTCTATTTTTGTGTGAAAATCTTAATGCGGTTCACAGAATACATCTACTTACCAAGTTTCGACAGCATACTTCTTATAGTTTTGGAAAAAAGTGGCTGTGACATGCGGACGGACAGACAGACAGACATGACGAATCCATAAGGGTTCCGTTTTTTGCCATTTGGCTACGGAACCCTAAAAATTGGTTTTACTCTGTCTTATCTTGACTGAGAGCTAAACTTAATTATTAAGATGCTGTCAAATTCAGTGAGTTGTCCAAATTAAATTACTAAAGTAGACATAGAATGCCGATATGTAACAAAATACCAACACATTATTGAAACTCCATCTTATCCCAACTTATGTATACTTGAAACTTTCCGCATAGTTTCCAAACGTAAATGCCGCGTGAGACAAAGTGCTCTTAAGTCATCTCCAGTACGGAGTCTTAAGGTGAACGCACATTTATCCGAGCCGAACGCGTCGAACGAATCGACGTCAAGGAGACCTCGCACACATATATCCGCACCGAAAGAATCGACCGCGCCGAAGAAATCGTTTCTATTTCCTTTACGCCTGTCGCACTGTTATTACATGTGAATTATGATCGATATTAATTAAATTAGAATCACTCATTTTTTAAACAATTTAGAAGTAGTTTTCTCGCGTTCCTCTGTCGTACAACTGTCGCAACTGATAGAATGCGACCGCATAAGCCGCGCTGATTCTGATCACGTTATTCCAATTTGTCTAGGATTTCTGGGGTTCTTCCAGGTGCGGACGATTCGACGCGGTCAAGTGTGCAAGGATTCATAAGATTTCATACACATAATTCTAAAATTCGATTCGTTCGATGCGATCGACGCGTTCGGCTCGGATAAGTGTGCGTTCACCTTTAAGAAACATAATACCGAGCCAAGAATTCTTGTATCAGTTTCAATTGATAGTCAATAATAGAGATACAATACCGCTCGGAAGACCACAACTTACTCCGGGCTATCCACCCGAAGTTATCGATAAATCCTTTTTTATTATATGAATGTTTCCGTTTACGTCTTCAATATCAATAATATTACAGTCAAAAAAGTTTCCAGACATAGGATCAACTACTGTGTGTTATGAGTAAAATTGATGAAGAAAAAAAGGGAGCAATGATGGCATAGTTGTAACGGGACCCAAAAGTTGTAGGTCGCGGGTTTTACTTTACTTTGAGCAATTTAATTCTGTACCACTTCTCTCAAAACGATAAAGCAAAATGTTGTGTGGGAAACATATAGCCCTTGCCTCGACCTAGCTAGAGCCAATGTATACAAGATATGACTCGTATCACATGACCCACGTGGTGGATGGCGGTTCATTCCTTCTCACAGAGAGGAGGTTCGAGGCCGAGCAGTACTTAGGAACATTACAGGCTGATAACTATTACGAGTGGAAAATATTCATTATCTGCCTAGCCGATTCCCAACTATGTCAGGGTCGGCTTCCAGTCTAACCGATGCACCTAAATACTAGTGTTTAACATGGAGCGACTGCCTATCTACCATCCTCCCTAATAAGACTGGTTATTAGACTTTCTGGCTGCTGACTACCCAAAACTGCCAAAGATATCCGAATGACAGCCGGGATCATTGGCTTTAAGTGGTTTCCGAAACACGGAGGGGTCTCGGTAAGAAATGGTTGGTCACCCATTTACGGACTAACCGCGGCAAGCGTAGCTTAACCATGATATAGATTCGTACGGCTTTTACATAGTCAAATACCGGGAGTATTTGACGTGTGGAAAATACTCCAATATCGTTTAGTCATTTTCAAAGGTGAACAACTTGCCGCTCCTTTAGGTCGATTCTGTAAAATTCAAACAACAACTCGCATCTCACATGACTAATTCACTCTCACTCGCATAAGGTTCAAAATATATAATATTTGACACTTTAAATCGGGTTCGAGTTTGAAGTGAGCGTCGAAGTTACGGGAAAATTACCTTACAGAAAACCACTTCTTACGTCATCTCATACTTTATCTGTCAAAATCTCCCTGTAAATTTAGTTCAACTCGCTGACAAGCTCGCAAGAGTGGCGCTAGAGTAAATTCGAATTATCAACCGAGTTTTTAGAATGCCAATCAAGAAACTCACAGTGGATTAAGATTCGAAGTTTAGAATGAGGTCTTACAAAATCACACCCCTTGTGCAGACAACTGCATCAATTAGTTAACCCTTTACACACTAAAATACCTCAGAAAAAGAGGGATAGGTATAACTAGGTGATGATGCGCTCTGTACATAATTGAAACGTTCGAAGCCGCTCGTGATCGCAGTTACGTTCCCTGCATTACCAAGGCTTATTGCACGGTAGCACTTATCTTTACAATTATAGCACTTGCCTACCTTTCCAGCGTGGCAGCCTTGGTATTACGACTCGTAATTACTAATAATCTCAACGCTGGAGGGTGAAAAGGAAAGCGCTCTGCCTTGTGTGATTTTGTTTGATTTTGGCTTACCTACTTCATAGTACAGTAGGTACTCCTTGCTAATGAGGCTTTAGAAATGAGGTAAATAGGTTTATTCTACGTCTATTGATTGACGACACTACTTTTTATAAATGTCGATGATTTATACAACTCTCATGTCAAATTCCTGTAAAGGAATAAATGAAAATGTTTCTATATATATATATATATAAATATATATATATATATATATATATAATAAATACAAATTAATTATGACATTGTCGTATGATGTCACTGCTCTATGTTTATTATTCTAGTCTTCGCCGTTTTAAGACGGCCATGACTATATATAGAATAGAATAGAATAGATTTTATTTTCTTACTTATAAATATCTTGTTAACACGTCAAACACTATATTGTTGACTCATGACAAAAAGGTCCAAGTTATTTTGAATGTCTTGTAATAATTATTTAAAATAATCGACATTAAATATCCCTACTTTTTGAGTGAACTACGGCCTAAGTTTTTCACTCCCCTAAAGCTTTGCTCCGAGAAATCCCCTTCGCTGTAGTTTTTCACTTAGCCCGCGCCTCCGAAACTTTTATATTAGATGACGAAAAAACTTTCTAACCACTGTTGTTACGTTACGGCACTATTTTTTCATCCAGTTTTGATTGCACGTTATGTCCGCAATACCTGAAATGAAAAAACTAATTAATGACCTTGACCTTGCAGAACTGGGTTATTCACATTTGGTTTTTCAGTAAAATTGGGAAGGTTGTTCAAAAACAAAGTCGATGTGGGGTTTGATATGCTCCGTCTATTTCACATCCAATCCCGACAAAGTTGAATCTCGAAGTTTGTTTTTTATTCCGAATTTCGATCACTGTAAAACCCACATCTGTATATTCAGTAAAATAACAATTCTTTTAGTACCTAGTGTTAGTATTACTTTGAAGTGGATCTTGGGTCACAAAACAATATATCGGGGTTCCAACGGGGCAATAAATTGCGTCGATAACGAGCTCAACAGGGCGGTACATGTAGCTCGTACTTTAATAGTGGAGGGCGATGACGTCGCCTAGTGGACGGGTAGTCGATACAATCCGGTGGCCGACCACCCATTAACCAGTCACCCTTGCGCGGAAACACTTCTTATACAGTATACACCCTTATCTACGTAACACACCCTATATTTGCTGCACACATAGAGGCACGTTTTATGAGCGTGAACTAACTAACTAACTGTTATCTGTTCCGTCAGTTAAATAAACCAAGAGTTTTTGACGTTAACGTTTTCATTCTAGACGTGTTATAGTTGGCACTCAGTAGCCACACACCTGCAATATTGAAGTGAAATCAAAGGTGTAGCGTCATCTAGATAAGTTTTACTCTCTAGACAAAGCTATGCAAACTGACTACAGACGACAAACAGAACTTGCAATACAATCTTGGAAGTAAAATGAGCCGAGATGTCACAAGTGGCACGCTTTGTAGACAGGGAACAGGAAATGAAACTAACGGAACTAAAGAAAAAAGTAAAATTAATATTGAAACGTAAGTAACCGGGAAGATGGTAGAAAGAAAAGGAAACCTAATACCCAAGAGTAGGTGATTCTGAACTGTAATATACCTAATATGTATATGTTGATAAAGCCTATTCATTGGTGTATTTTTTATATGTATATATATATTTGTGTATATCATAGATTTAGACATAGATAAGCTTTTTGTTGATCCTTCGTTTTATAAGTGTGAGTGCTTACTTTAATAAGTTTTCTTTCTTCATTTCCGCTTTTTAATGCTAACATAATCTAAATAAATGTTCGACCAAACGTATTCCTATACGAAGATACTAAGCCAGTTTCTTATTCTCTTTCACAGATAACAAAGCGACAGCCAAATAATACGAGATCTTTTTTTTATTTTGCCGGAAAATTCAATGTCAACTATTTTCATTTTTCTCCGTCACATTGTTAGCTCGCAGTCCCCGAGGGACGAGGGTTCGCAAACAATTCGCCAATCGTTAGAATCACATGTATTTACATAAATTTTACACATATTTGAACTAACTGCTCAATCTTTTTCGTGAAGCTAAGCTGAGCCAAAATTTCGTGAAAACCTGCAGATTTTCCTTACAAACCTGCTTAGCCATGTTGATTTTACAACAATGTACTTTTACGTCAGCATTAATCTGGCATATGATTTAGATTACAATAGGAAGGTATTCTGTACTTTACTGTCAGATGCAGGAGTCTCAGAGACATTTAATCTGGAACAATTTTAAGGTAGAATAGGCACAAGGTAATAAATTTCTATTATGCTCGAGCTTTCTCGTAATATTATTCAGGATGCTACGCCCGCATAAATCCTACTTCTTTAGTTTTGCACTGGTAGGTTAGTAAAACTAGTTTAACGTTGGGCTGAAGAACTTGGAAACGTTTGGCAGCGTGTTGAACCAGACACATACAATGCTGAAGGTGTTTAACATTGATGCACACAGTCATGACATTGTTTGCTCATTTGCAGGCAGCGATGTTTTATTTGTCAATGTTATTACCTCAGATTATGAAACAAAAGGCAGATAAACCGCGCGGAACACTGTGAGTAAAGCCAAAAAGCAAATACAAAAATTAAAAAACAAGAACTTACCTACAATACCTCTCAGTGTACCGCGCGGTGTATCTGCCTTCTGTTTCATAATCTGGATGTCTATTCTGTTACAATCGCCCTCGGTGAACCCCTAGGTGAAGTGAGCTGTCATCCGATTGTAGTGCTTTGTAAACTCCTAGCATCGAGACAGATGACAGCTCACTTCACCTAGGTGTTCACCGAGGGAGATTGTAACAGAATAGACATACTGCTGAGCTTATTACATAATTGAACTGTTTTTTTAATATGGACGGTAATGAATAGCATTGCCGTCCATCTCTCCTTCATTGATTTAGCCAAAATAAGTAAGTATGATTGTTAAACTAGATAGATAACCAATGATAGTCACGATTTCGTTGGTATGAAATAAATATGTAAAGTACGGACCCCAAATTCTACCCAAAATTCTAGCAACTAGTCTTACATTAGAATATGGGTTTTAACGGGTAATAATATAAAATTACTATACCACCTCATCTGGTAAAGTGGAAGACAACTTAACACAGTTAGAATCTCGTCCAGCTAATGACGTGCACCTGTATATCAAAGCATGCCTCTCACAAACATTGACCTATTTTGGTTTACAATTACACTGTGGATGTAGGATACCAGATTTCGGCAAAATGTTCACAAAGCAAACATGATTAGTGTGAGTTTTGGCAGGGATTCTACGAGTATGCAGGAATGATGCTCTGGTTACGGTGACAAATAGTGCATATTGCTCAAAGATATGTGCTCATATATTGAAGTTGCAAAGACTTGTAGATTACGCACTTGAACATAATCTAACCATCATCAACACATGCTTCAAGAAAAACCATAACCGAAGATGGACCTGGCGATCCCCAAATGGACAACACAAAAACGAGATCGACTATATTCTATCTAACCAACGAAAAATATTTCAAAATTTTGAAGTCATGAATTTAAACTATCCGTCAGACCATAGACTAATTAGAGCATCAGTAAAAATGACCAAACAAAAACAAAGCAGGGTAAAATTTACAAACAAAAACGCAATCCAACTAAATAACAAAGAACAACATATAATAAAAATCTAAGATCAATGCTACTCTACCCAACCATCAACTTGGAAAACACCTCGGTGCAAAACTATTATGATAAAATAACGGATGCTATCAGCCAGAGCTTAAAAAAAGCTCGAGAAGATGCGAGAAATACACATAAACATCACAAAATACTATCAGATCGCACAACTATGTTATTAAAAAGAAGAAAAGAACTACAAGAAACTAAAAATATAAATCGACCTATTAAAAACGAACTCTCCGCTCTTTTCAAAATAACAAATCTTAATATATATAAATCTCCTGTCACGATGTTTGTCCGCGATGGACTCCCTAAACTACTGAACCAATTTTAGTGAAATTTGTACACCGTGTGCTGTTTGATCCAACTCGAAAGATAGGGTAGGTGTAGGGTAGGTATAGGTAAATAGGCAGGTAAGTAGGTAGATAGGGACAGGACAACGTCTGTCGGGTCAGCTAGTAAATATATAAAAAGGGATTATGCTAAATATAGACAAGATACCATAGAAAGGCATTTACAACGCACAGGAAGCACAAAGAGGGCCTTTAAGGAACTCAGAACAAGCAAAAGTTGGATAGAAGGGTTAGGCAAGCAAGGCAGATATCTGTGCAAACGAACTGACATATCAATGCGGCATCAGACTTCTATAGGAAATTGTACAGCGGTAAGACCCAAACGACTAACATCTCAAATGCTATCAATCAAAACGCCAATGAACCAACAATTAAACCAGTTGACGAAATGGAAATCATAGAAGCAATTAAGAGTTTGAAATTAGAAAAGAGCCCTGGCTCCGACAACATCACAAATGAATTATTGAAAATAGCACACACAACATTAGCCGAACCATTAGCGAAACTATTTAACTTAATACTGCAAAATCCTGAAACACCCTTGCAATTGTCGGAATCAAATATTATACTTCTCTTCAAAAAGGGCGATCCGAAGGATATTGGCAACTACAGACCGATAAGCTTGTTACCGAGCCTCTACAAACTCTTCTCTACCATTATAAACAAAAGAATCAGTAATACTTTGGAAGCAAAACAACCGGTTAAGCAAGCAGGCTTCAGAAAGGGATTCTCTACAGTTGACCATATCCACACACTTGAATTAATTATAGAAAAGTATCATGAACAACAAAGACCGCTATACATAGCGTTTATCGATTATCAAAAAGCTTTTGATATGGTAACACATATAGTATATGGGAAAGCTTGAAAGAACAGGGTGTAGAAGATGTATATATAAAGGCCATCAAAAGCATATATAACAACAGCAAGGGTAGAATCAAGCTAGAAACTCTCGGACCTAGTTTTCCTATAGAAAGAGGCGTAAGGCAGGGCGACCCGTTATCAGAAAAATATTTATAGCCATCCTGGAGGCTATAATCAGCAAGTTAGATTGGAGCAAGGCAGGACTGTGTATAAAGGGCGACTACTTAAGTCACTTAAGATTCGCAGATGAGCTAGTGTTGTTTTCGGAGTCCAGCTCCCAGCTACAGATCATGATCGAAACTTTACATTTAGCTAGTGTCAAGGCAGGATTGCAAATGAATCTCACTAAAACTATGGCAATGACAAATAGGGGAGAAGAGTAATAACAATCAATGGCGAGCCACTTGAATACACAGATAAATACATCTATCTGGGGAAGCAAATTAGTTTTGACAGAAAAAGTAACGAACTTGAAGTCGAAAGAAGAGTACAACAAACATGGAACAAGTATTGGAGTTTAAAGGAAATCTTTAAAAGTAACCTCCCAATAACCATCAAAACGAAAGTTATGAACTCCAGTCTCCTACCATGCTTAACGTATGAATGCCAGACGTGGAAATTCACCTCAAAACTGAAAAACAAAATCACAACCTGTCAACGATGACTAGAGCGCAGCATGCTTAAAATAAATAAATTATTAAAAATACGACACACAAAAATAAGGTCAAAAACCAAAGCAACAAATGCATTGAATTATGCACAAAAACTGAAGTGGAAATGGGCAGGGCATGTCGCGAGGCTTAAAGATCAGAGATGGACTATAAAAGTGACATTCTGGAAAGGTCCTCCAGGTAAAAGGAGAAGAGGAAGACCGTTGACTCGTTGGGAAGAAGACATTGGAAGGACAGCTGGCTCAAACTGGAAACAGATCGCACAGGACATAGACAAATGGGCATCTTTGGAGGAGGCCGTCACCCAATTTGGGGTGCCTGCAGATATTATTACAAACTAAATTAATTATGTTATGTTATAATATTCAGTTAAGTTAAATTAGTTAATAACTAATAAATAAAGCAGCAAAGGAACAACAAACTAATTATACGTATTTTAAATTAGATATAAGTAAAACAATAAAAGAATAGCTAGTTATGTAAAGTAAATTAATGAAATTAGTTAAGTAACTCAAAAAAGCAATGTAAACTAAATATCAGGAAATAAACGGCTTTTTAATTATTGTATTTTATTTAATATATTGAAGTTGTATTTCGAAGGACCATTTCCAATTTTTATAAAAGCACTGTTCAGTGTATATCTCTGATTAGTACAAATAACACCTCTAATACACCTACGACACTTCACACAAACATTGAAAGTCCTCCAAAGATGGAAAGATGGAAGAAACGAAAACGTCTTCTCGGTTTTTGTTGTTTTTTTTTTTCAAAAAGTGCTGAATAAATTTCAGATTGTTGTATATAACCTTTTCCAGAATGTAACAAACACTCTGAAAACCGCATCAAAATCGGTTCAGCCATACGGGAGATAATCGCGGACAAACATTCATACAAACATACGGGTCGAACTGAGAACCTCCTTTTTTTTTTAAATCGGTTAAAAATAGTTTATCAAAATTAAAATAATCTTAATCATGACGTCACAATAGGTGCTATTTTAAAGTAAAATTCGTAGTACAAGTTTATTACACATTCGTTTAAGGTAATTGTAATGGCTCAGTAGTTCAGGCGCCCGCGTCACATGCGCGAGGTTGTGGGTTCGCAACCTGGGACGAGCAAGTACCAATGTGACTTTTTCAATTTCATATTACCTCATTGAGTTATATGTACTACGTACTACAACTCAATGTATTACCTATGTATTTTCTAAATTATCTTGGACATTATTGACATCGGTGAAGGAAAACATTGTGAGGAAATCTGGACTTGTAATTGTCAACATTTCTAAACTGACACGACCAACAAAAATACCATATTTTTATTTTCGTATCCTGAGCCCAAATATACATATATTTTTATTTCTTCATTTCTGAGAAAAATAAGTAATATCAAAAAACATGTGATGACGTTACATAAACGGTGGGTTGAAGTAGTTTAAATGAAAACATTAACGTCAAATAAGACACATGTCAATGTCATATGTAGTCATATGTATACCTAGTCTTGCCATAAATATTCTCACGAAGAAAAAAAATTTTTTTTTATTGCATATAATATTTATTACTTTTACAGTGTGTTAGTTTAATACATAAATATAAAACAATGTAAAATATAAAAAGCTTATTCGAAGTGGTCTCCATTGGCTGCAATACAGTCCTTTAAAAGTTGCCATTTATCAATAGAAGCACGCACTCTTTCCATGGGAAAATTCTTCACTGCCAATCGTATGGATTGTTTTAGGGACTTACTCTCTAAAACTGACCATAAATCATAATCCAGCGGATTAAGATCGGGACTAGACGACGGCCAGTCTTCAGCTCTGATGAAGTCCGAAACGTTCACTTCTAACCAAGACAGCGTGGACCGAGCTTTATGGCCCGGCGCCGAGTCTTGATGGAAGGACCATACTTGGTTATTGAACATGGTGTTGTTAAGGGGCTTAACTACCTTCTCAAGAATGGTATCTTGATACACTTGTGCCGATGTTTTGATAACTTTTTCACAAAAATATGGCTCAGTCACTCCTTCATAGCTAACACCCCACCAAACCATCACTGAAGTCGGAAAATGCCCACGTTGCACTCTGTCGACTAATTGGGAAGCTTCCTTAGAGCTTTGAGCATAAATACGGTCATTTTGTTTGTTAAAATGTTGCTCAATTGTAAAGATTTTCTCATCCGTAAACAATTTTTTTCTGTGACCTCCCTTTGCGTACCGCTTCAGTAGTTGTTTCGATTTTACCACCCTATTCTTTTTTAAATTATCAGTTAAAAAATGACCAGTGCGTCTCTTATAGGCTGCAAGTCTTAAGTCATCTTTTAAAATACGCGACATGGTTCTGGGTGCTATCTTCATCTCCCGAGATAAAATCTTTTACTTTCGGAGAGGATTTCTTCGAATTCTTTCCCTTACTGCTTTGACCACCTTTTTCGTACGAACACTACGTGGACGGCTAGATCTTTTTTTGTCACAAAGAGAGGAGGTCTCATTGTATTTATTAATACCCCGGTACACAAACATTTGACTAATACCAAGCGTATGGAGAGTTTTAAAAATTGCATTTGGCTCCATACCAACTTTGTGAAATGTAATCATAGCGATTCGGCTCTCTTTCTCACCCCACTCCATTTAAATATCGCAAAATATTGTACAATGTATTGGCGCCAAAATTAGAATACTCAATGAACAAATCGCAAAAATGACAGATTCCAAATTCAAATGTAATATCTTTGTTATTTTTTAATTGTAACTGTATTTATGGCCAGATACTTGTCTGGCCATAAATACAGTTAAGTTGAAGTGGAATAATAATGATAATATATTTTTGTCGGGTCACAGTAAAGCCCGTCACATACGTAGCTATAATATTATACTCAAAACAAAATAAGGGCCACAAGGTATTTTGTCTGTACCATGAAAATAATAAAACCAATATATATTTTTTGGCTCCATAACGAAAACTAATGTTGTTTTTACCATGTAGACCAATAAATTTATTCAAATAATAATGATTAAAAAGTTTATTTGCTTTTGAAAGAAAAAACACATTTTAGGTTAAAAATAAAAACAACGTAAAGTTACTGAAAACAAAAGAAAATACTCCATGCTCATCTTTTAGTAACGGGTATGCCCCCCTCGTTTGGCTACGCACTCCTGAAGCCTGGAGTGCATGCTCTCAATCAAATGCCTGACATTTTCCATTGGAATCTCTTCCCAGGTCCTTTTCACAGCGTTGATGAGTTGCTGTTGGTTGTGGATTTCCTGATCACCGTCTCTAACTCTTCGTTTTAACTGATCCCACATGTGCTCTATTGGATTTAAGTCCGGACTGTTCGCCGGCCACTGCAAGACTTGAATTTGAGAGTCTTCCAGTACAAACCGAGTCGCTTGAGCCGTGTGTGCACGAGCATTGTCTTGCATCAAGATGAATCCAGGACCCGCTCGCTGTACAAATGGGATCACATGCGGTCTGACAACTTTCTCAATATACCGCTGAGCAGTAACAGTACCCTCATTTAAAATACCGAGCTCAGTTTTGCCGTGTAAGCTTATTCGGCCCCAAATCATTACATTTGGACCACCAAAACGATCGACTTCATGGATGCAGACTTCTGAAAATCTCTCGCCGTGTCTTCTCCATACTCTAATACGCCGATCGTCGTTAAAAAATTTAAGTTTGCATTCGTCTGTGAAGAGCACCATGCCCCATTGGTTTATGTCCCAGTTCAAATGTTGACGGGAAAATCTTAAACGATTTGCACGATGATTTCTGGTTAATGGAACACGGACAACTCGCCTTCTTGATGCCTGCTGGTCTTCATGCAATCGATTACGAATAGTTTGGTCACTGACACGAGTACCCGTTGTCAGCCGTAAACGATTTTGCAGCTTGCGGGCCGTCGTTGTGCGATCTCGGCGCACACTTAATCGAATGTAACGATCCTCTTGAGCTGTTGTAATGCGAACTCTGCCCGAACCAGGTCTTCTTCTAACACTGCTGGTCTCTTGGAAATGATTCCATAGATTTTGAATAGCTCTTCGAGAAAATCCCAATTGCAAAACCACAGATCGCTGCGAATGACCTTCTTCAATCATCGTAACGGCTCTGGTTGCTGTCAGCGAGTCCGTATGACGCCTGCGTGCTTGTGGCATATTGCAAAAGATGTTTCTGACTCGAGATATCAATGAACTCTGATAATTTCTAATAAACCAAGAAGCTAAGGAAAGCAAAACGTCAAATGATGATGAATGATGAAAAAATGGAATCAAAATTTTCAAAAAGGATTTTAAATCAAATTTTATTTAAAATTGTTGCCAGCATTAGATGAATACTACAATATTAAAAAGTTTAGGTATCAAAGAGTTTGTATACTCAATATTTTACTACTTTCAATATGTAAATGTTTAATAAATTACACCAAAATGAAAAAATACCTCGTGGCCCTTATTTTGTTTTTAGTAGTATATATTATAGCTACGTCTGACGTATATTAATGTATATTATAGCTACGTCTGTGACGGGCTTTAAGCAAAGGATAAACCGCTATTCCACCGTAAGTATGACGCCATTTGGCGCTTATGTCTTTTTAGAATACACCAAATTTCAAAGTTGAAGTTATGAATGAGAAGTAGGGACATAATTTCGAAAAACAGAAAAATACGGGTGCCCTAGATTTGTTTTTACTTTTATATAACGTAATAATAAATGCAGGTTAAAAATATGAAATGTCGTCAATATCTATATAAGTTCGATAAGTCTGAAATCGCCAATTCGTCTTGAGCAAGTGTGGTGATTAATGCTCGTGCCTTCTCTGTATGAGAAAAGACTTTTGCCCTGCAGTGGGACAATCATAGGCTGGTGATATTATTAATCATAACCTCTATTTGTAACACATTCTACTGTAAATCTAGTCATTCACTCTATGCCACCGACTTCCGAAACTAAAGTCAATGTACTAAAAAGCGGAATATAAAATGCTTTTTACAAAAAAGACAACCGCCTACAAAAACTAAAAAGTGAAAAATAACTTTAGCACAGAACACACATTGACTTTAGTTTCGGAAGTCGGTGGCAATACAAAACAACAAACAGAACAAAGCCACTGAATTTCGAAACTAAAGTCAATGTGTGTTCTGTGCTAAAGTTATTTTTCACTTTTTGAAGGCGGTTGTCTTTTTTGTAAAAAGCTTTTTATTTTCCGCTTTTTAGTACCTCCTTCTCATTCAAATCTATTAAGAAGAAATTGAAAGTTAACTACTACAAAGGTTGATGAAACTAAAACGTCGTCTATGTAAAATTTTTGGGTATTTGTTGATTTTTCAAAAAGTGCTGAATCAATTTCGATAAAATTTATATGGGACCACCCCTGAAGCATACCCTATCTATAAAAAAAAGAATTTTCAAAATCGGTTTACGTTTGCCTGAGAAATCGCGTAACAAATCGCGCACATACTTAATGTAAATTTAAGACTTATACGGTTTTCTCATGGATGCCATGGTCAGAACTGGACCAAAAAAAATGGGACCACACGGGAAGCACTAGCTTCCAAATAAAAAAAGAATCATCAAAATCGGTTCACCCAGTCCCGAGAAATCAGGTAACAAACATAAAAAAAAAAAAAAAAAAAAAAAAAAAAAAAAAAAAAAAAAATACAGACGAATTGATAACCTCCTCCTTTTTAGAGGGTTTAAAATATTTTCAATGGAAGAATACATTACCAGGAGTAGATTGATATACTTAGCATATTTTTAAACTCCCGCATAATTAAAATATTACGAAATGAAAATAACATTTTTCGTTTTATCTCGATGCCCATTTTGTGTTTATAAAAAAAAAAGTGACAAATGACGTTAACGGATCTATCAAATTGACAGACAAGTGACAAATGTGTGGAAAAAAATAATCATTATTTGTGATATAATTTCCCATAAAACGATGCAATTTCAGTGTAAGAACTGCGAATCGGTGGCAAAACCGAATCGCAGTTCTTCGGTTAATCGTTGGTTAAATTAGTCACTTTTTTGCGGGGTTTTAAAAATATTGTAAATGCCTGAAGATACTCTTTAGGAACCCAAGAATATAAGAATTAGAATTTCAACTTCTCTAAACTTCTTATTTTTTTTGTACAAATCCATGATTATTTCTAGTTCATATTAATTATATAGTCGTTCTTAATAAGGTACATGCACCCCTGGTTGCTTTGAGTTCGGCGAGTACGTAATACATTTTTAATATACCATCGTGTTGCCAGTCCCACCTATATTAATTTTTCTATAAATATTTATGATGTTCCGGAAATAAATTGAACTTTTCATGTACCGACCTACATATTTAAATATAATAGGGTTTCAATTTAAAACTTTTTAGTCGCTGTTATAATAAAAAGCATTCTACAACAATCCTTTTAACCTAAGTACCATAGTACTTATTAATATTTCCATGTATCGTTTGAATTAAAATTATAGGTAGGTACCTACATAATTAGGACGCACATGCTTCGCACGGGTGATTTTACTGTTGCTGTGGTGACACCCATGTTTTCTTAGTTATATCACCGAAAATTCCTAGGTAAATACTATCTAATGTAGTATTACACTGTGATTTCTTTAGAAGATATTGAACGCCGCATCAAACAACGCGACCACACAGAACAATAGACTAACAAATAAAACTTTTTAACAAAAAAGACTACCGCATTTAAAAAGTAAAAAAATAACTTTCCATTCGCTAGTCGGCCCGGGCTTTAGTTTTGCTTGTTGTTTTGTATTGCCTGCCACCGACTTGCAAATTGAAAGTTTTTTTTCTTTATGAAGAAGGTTGTATTTATTGTCAAAAAAGTTTTTTTTTGCTTTGTAGTGCATACTTCTTATCATACAAATTAATTACGAAACGGACACCAAATAAATTCAGTCATTGCTTAATTTTCTACCCTTAGGGGTGGAATATTTTCTTGAAATTTATATAGGACTAAATTAAATATCAAAAGAATCGGGCTACACCGAAAAAAGTTATGCGTGGTCAAACATAAAAAAATATATAAAATATATATATATATATATATATTTTTATGTATATATATTATATATATATATATAAAAGTGTTCACAAAAGGAAGCCTACTAAGCCAAACTATGTTACATTTTTATGGGACTAAATGGCAACTATTCCGCATCAAACTAAAGAAGAATCACGTAAATCGGATCATGAATCTCAGCGTAAACGGTATACATACATTTAAAAAAAAATACCAATCGAATTGAGACCCTCCTCATTTTTGAAGTTGGTTAAAAAGACAGAGCATGTTAAAATTATGAAAAACATAAGTACTTGAATATTATACTCGTAAGTATATTGATTGAAGAACGTTATAACCATGGAATTAAAGGCTCCGGGCCACTCATGTTTATTTAAGAAAAATCTTTTAGGTAGGTTACCTATATTTTGTAAAAGGTCAGTCTTACTGCCCCAGGGGTGAAACGAATCCTGTTATATTAAAAAGCCACACATTTGTTTGTAAAGGAAAGAATAACAACGGATAAGCTAAACAAACCTACGGGAAAAAGTATTAAGAATCGAGCTTCATCCTCGTCTTCTGAAGGCCTTATTAAGTATACTTAGTTTCAAATCTCATGTAAGCAAGTGTAATTGGCATATTATAAAATGTGTAGTTATCTATAGGATAAACATAACCCCACATTTCATCTCGCGAAGCTAGATACATAGGTATTAATATTTAATTGCTTAAAAAATATCGTGAAGTTTATTGTATTTTACGCAAATACCTAATAAATACATTTAAGTGGTCAAGATTTATGAGTGTCTACATTAAAATAATTAGTTTTGTTTAAAACCCTCATAAACTTACGCGGATCTTTGTTGGAATACAAAACCAGATTTAAAAAAGTAATTATTTTTAATAACAGCAAGGTTTTACAGTAAAACCTATGAAATTTAACAGAAAAGACTTTAAAACCTTTCCTAATGTTGATATTAAACTTCTCATTATAAAGGGAGATTCATCAAGGTAGTCTGTAGTAGAGAAATCATGTTGCTGCGCTGTTTAATGTTGTATTGTCTAAGTTTAGATGCTATGTAATAAACGAAACATATCATTTAAAAGTACACGTCACTAAAATTTTCGAAAACATTAAAAGAACGAAAGTTTGAATTTCTCTGACTACCTACATTCAAATGAAAACCCTATAAACTATTGGAATAATTCCTCAAATGACACTGAATACCTACCATAGCAGGCAGTATTGGTAGTAGGTACTTAATTTGAATCTATACATTCCGGAGGTAAGTCACTGGGCTTCAGTTAATGGGATCGGTTGACCTTACCGCCACAGTTCCACAACGCCCTACCTTGCCGCCGAGAACAAAAGTGATCTGTTTGAAGTCAAGATTTCTCACTAACTACTCAGTTTCATGGTACTTCATTTAGCGGCTTTATTAGTTCAATTTAATTGCTTTATTATTGTAGCTTTTGCCCGTGCCACTGATTTCGCGTGGAGGTCGGAAAACGACTACAACATTTCGAAACAGTATCCTAAGTCCTAATGCAGGTCTTGGTCTACCCGTGTGCCTTTCATTAAAATACCTTCAGCTTATGAGGTGTGATTATATAACAATCATCCAAAATAATTACAGATATTCTCATTTATTATAATTAATTCAATGTGTGAATCCATAGTTTAAGCTAAATCGAAGCACTATCACTGAGCTATTCAATATTATTATGCAAATCACATCATTGCCTGGCTCTCACATAGATAAGCTTTTACAGGTACTCAGGTCCCACGAACATCATTAGGATTATACCATCGACAGTGTTTGAAGATATGCACAAGTAAGAATATTAATGTAGGTACCTGAAGTGTTATACTCGTAATTTATCAAAAAGTAGTAGCAGTAAAGTAAAAATAAAGAAAGGCGTTCCCTTTAATTGGTAATACTACATCGTCCATAGATAAAAAAAATGTTCTTATCCAAAATATGTACAAGGTGGGGATGACGATACGCCAAAAAATGAAAATACTGGTAATACTAGTTCATAAGAATATTTTGAAACTATCAAATAAATCTTATCACCGAAATTTTAAAAAAAATATCAAACATATTAAAGAGCATTAAATGTAACCTAAAGAGAACACGATTTGAAATATTGGTTTACTAACTTGTGAGAAGAGCAGCAACTTGTGACGCCATAATTTAAAATTATTAATCTTAATATATAAAATTCTCGTGTCACAGTTTTCGTTCCCGTACTCCTCCGAAACGGCTTGACCGATTCTGATGAAATTTTTTGTGCATATTGGGTAGGTCTGAGAATAGGCCAACATCTATTTTTCATCCCCTTTTTTCACCCCTTTTTCATCCCCCGTAGATCGGGACAGGACAACGTCTGTCGGGTCAGCTAGTACTCAATAAAATCAACTACACCAAATTACCAAATCCTGCCATGATTCTTATTAATTTGTGCTATTGTCATCGTCACCCTGTTGGTACCGATATGTAACTTCATACAAAATCGGATACGTTTAAAATAAAATTCGTATGTATATTTTTGGCCTTTTATATGGAGATATATTTTATTTAATGTATTAATGAAGTCGATTAACGAGTTTAAGGAAATGTCTTCACACTGTATAGTGATCATTAAAAACTTTCTTAGTCAACATTATTGCCTACTATGGAAGGTTCTTTTGCATCTTAATTTTTTCTTGAATCACTATCATTAACGATCAAGTACTGTCGATTGTACCTACATAGCTAAACCCGTAGGTCACAGTATGTGCGTCATTTCACAAGAAAACATTGAGTAGGACCTGTTGGCAAGTGACCACCGATCAATTCTTCAAATATAGACACCTGTAATATGTTTATAATGTATTGCAATAAAAGGTGGAAAGGATTATAAGTGATAGCTTCTAATGGTCTTGTGCAGCACTGGACTATCCCATTGACTGCGTCTTATAGTCTTTTGTTACGCTTGACAAAAGTTCCCTGACCTGGCTGCGTCGTAAAGTATTGACTGAGAGATTCTTAGTACGAAGCTTGTCCTACCCAAGCAGTGTCAGTGATTGCAGATTGTTCATATACTTACAAACATTTTTGATTAGCTAAGAATGCGTTGTAAAATTGATAAATTGATGTCGTATTTTTTTTAGCTATTCGTACATCTTTGACTATCGTTAGGGGTAGTCTGTCAACCAGTCATACCAAGGGGTACCGTATTACCCGGTTGTAGAGGTCAGATAGGCAGTCGCTCCATGTACTCAGCTGAATCCGTTTAGTCTAGAAGTCGCCGTAAAGTTAAGCTAACTAAACGATTTGATCCACGGGCCGTCTATTTTCATAAATGTCTCTCACGTAAATAAATGGTGATCAATTCATACGTACTACTCGGCAAACAAAATAATAATTCTTATAGTCAAGAGGAAGTCAATCGCTAAAACGGACCAAGAATGCGTGTCTTGCATAGCAATATTATTGATATGAATGAACTAAATTTAATGGCCTTCGTATCACGAGAGCTTTTATGGTACAGAATAATTAATCACTATTAACTATGTCATTGGTTGTTTTATGACAAAGTGTCCCACCTACTTTGTCATTCGTACAACCATGAGAAGTGTTACCACTGAGTGAAATGAAATAACTGATAAAATATAGGTAGGTACAGCCACCTGGGTTCCAGGGGGCCAAGTCTATTTTTATAATCTCGTCATTCCAACACAATCCTATTGTAATTTTACTAATAGTTCGTAATATGCTAAATTTATAATGGTCGATCATTGACTGCACAATGACGTTTTAATGGTAGGTCACTGATCAAAGGAACTAAAATTTTAGCAGATTACCACCTAAGTCAGTCATTCAGTTGTCATTTTGTACGAGATTACCATTCTATATCAATTCTTTCAATGGCGTGTCAGTGGTTGACCATTGGAAAGTCATAATGATGCCATTTATATTAGTAGATTACCAAACTTGTCAAAATAAACAATTATGAAATCAATGATAAACCATTCTGACACTATTTAATTGTAATAGTAGACTTTTTCTTCTTCCATTCCGTCCTGTTGTCACTGACTTCATTTTCATCCATATCATATTCTTCACACAATACATCCATGTTGTCTTTGGCCTTCCCCCTCTCCATTCATTGACGACACGGTTGGCGCAGTGGCTGAGCGATCGACTGCTGCGCCGCGTGTTGCGGGATCGATTCCCGCCCAGGGTAAATATTTGTGTGATGAGCACTTGTGTTTGCCTTGTGTCTGGGTGTTGTTTATATGTATGTATTTAAAATGTATTTGTGTATGTACATCAGCTGTCTGTCACCCATAGTACAGGGTCTCCCTAGTTTGGGGTCAGATGGCCGTGTGTGAAATGTCCCCACATATTATTATTATAATTATTCTTTCTCATGTCTACTAAGTGTGTACACAGTGCTCGTGACTGTACAGTATTATATTAGAGTTAAAGACTGCAGCAGAAAATATTCGCAAAATGAATCATCAACTCGCAATTACATACTGTGTTGCAATCGGCATGTCAATCCATCTTAGGAACTTTTAATAAAATTGTCTATGAGCTTGTTGCAGCTGCTTCCGCCGTACAATAAAATAAATGCCATATTAGTAATGAATAATTACGTAAAACGTACACCTGGGTTATGTGTCACTTAAAACTATTTGCGACATACATTTTATTGCTGTTGCGTATTATTAAACATGTAAATAATATAATTACCAGAGTAAGGATGTTCTCAGGGTATTGTTGCTCTCATCGATCGGAAGTGCAACAAATTAAATGATTATTCGTTTTCCAATCACAATTCTACCACCACAGAACGAAATGCCGTCTATGTGATGCATCTCTTCAAACACGACCTTCGTGCCATACCTGAGTGCTATAATATCTTTACAAAAGTTGTTACGCCACCATATCCCTTCGTGATGAATTATCTGACGATTACAAAATCGACCCTTTTGCAAAGAAAAATAACTAAGCGGGTATCTACTTCTTAACAATGAATTATACGACTTTCAGTGCTTTTTTAAATTATGTAACACCTATTTGGTAAGGATTTATTGTATCTGCTTAATATTTTTAGGCAACGTTGCAATAATCAGTTGGTAAAATATCTACATATTCCACAGATGCAAATATATGAAAGAAAAATGTTGGTACTTAGGTAAATTGAAATAGCTGGTACTAGCACCTATTTCAATTTACCTAAGTACCAACATTCATTTTCTAGGATTAATATGTGAGTTAGAAAGATTATTGTAAACAGTTGGTACCAAATCGAGGTCGAGAGAAACCTAACGTATTCTGTGAGTGAGTTAATACTGATGTTAATGCTAGTGCTGCTCGAGTTTGCAATATTTTATAAGATATACATACTGCTACTACTTATTGTAATAGTTATGCAAACTTCTACTAGTTCATATTTAAGTAAGTAAATGGATCACCCAAAAACCGGCACAGTCTTTATATTATTATCATCACGAGAATTGGCACCCGAAACTTTTCTTCTTTGCCAAACGACGAAATCGAATATTGACTGATTTTTCTAACTCTCAATTAACTTATTCTAATCCAATAAGTCCAATAACCATCACGTAGACAGTATCTAGTTAATTTTAACGGCATCAAACATCCTTTCGATACAGGATTACGTGTGGGCAAGATGAGACAAGAATACTGAGTGTTCGAGCAAATGGTGTACTAGGGGTTCAGTACATCGAGGGACGTTGGAATGTCTCGCGATCTTCGCATTTAAATGCTGTTCGCAGTTCGCGGCGCATGACAAATACTCCTTGGTGTACCTTCGCTCAATAGATGTTTATTTCCGATTTCTATGGAACTCTTTGTTGCTATATTTATTTTATGTTACGAATTCTATTACATTCGGTTTAGTTGATTTAAAAAACAAGGGATTTTGGTGCTTTCTTTATTTATTGGCATACTATGTTGCAAATGTGTTACGTGGTTACATTCTCCGATTCTCTTTTGTCTTTGCTTGTTTACACTATTGGAAATAAGAGCTATGGAAATGTTACATTTAAATACTGTTGAAAATAATATTTTTGAAGCATATTTATTATGGTACTGGTGAGACCTGACGATAGCTTATGGGAACTGGGTCGTTATTAAAATTAAACCTTATCCACATAAGATTACGTATATCCACAAACTCATCTAGGTACCACAACTCCTTTTAAACATTGTAGAATATTTATTTGCAAAATTTTAAGGCTAGCCGTTGTTAAAAAAATTTTGGTAATTTATGTAGCAAAAAAACATGTTTAAATGCTAAAGTTACTTAAAAATGAACCGACAAAAAGATTTTATAATTATGTAGCTGTTAAAAAGGAACTAACTACTTACACTTATAATATCTACTTCGTATGCAACAGCCCAAATAGTCCAATGAGTTTTCCTCATCGTGATAAAGTACCATATTTTAAAAGCAATATTTTCTCAAATTCTACTCGAGCTGGGCACAAAGGGGTTTAGCTGGCCAGAGCACACAATTTACAAAGATTACCATAAATTAATATTATCTATCCCATTACTACGTCAGCTTCGGTTATTGGCAAAAATATATTGCTTCCTAAATTATGCATAGGTATCTGTTTTGTTTACATTTATTATTGTTGATGTTGATACTGTGTAACTTCTGTATACTGATTAAGGCGATGAGATATTTGCTTGAAATTGATTACTTGCTTGTAAACATAATGTAAAATTTGAATTTTTAACGCCGTAAGTACCTACATTTAATTTAACATCGTTAAATAGGTATGTACCGAACGTCATCTACTACACGTACTTCCCTATATTTTATAATATAAAAAATCAGAAGCAAACATACCTTCGTTCAATTTTTCGTTCCTACCTAGTACCCAAAAAAGATGTCAACCATAACGATCTCTTATTTAAACATAGACACTGAATTAAATTTTTCCGGCATAAGTCGCGACATGGGTACCCTAAATTTCCCCGATTCAAATTAAAAAGCTCTCAAGATGTTATCCCGTTCTCTGATACGGCACGTCGCCCCTGAATTATCGAATACCTTTCTCTTTTAAGATCCACTTCGGTTCCCTTCGTCCTCGCCTGATCTCAAGCCCCTAGTTTACCTTTATCCTCCTCCTAACACTTTACAAACAAAATATTCACAATACACTCTACGTGAGTCGTCTATTTTCATTGATATTGTTTTTCGTACCTATCCACCTAAAATTTACTTTACAGGCAGCAACATTTTCAGATTTGAGGTTACACGCAGAATTGTATCGAGTAATTAATAACATCGAAATTGTTTGCATTGAAATCCTACTCTCGATTTTAATTAATGTTCGTAATTGATTTACTGTGGCCCCGACAGAGGTTTTAAAGAAAACAGCTAAAGTTCACTTTAGAACGCAACGTTATGTTTGTTATAAATGGTAGGATATTTTAATTAATAAAGGCATTGTTTCAAGCCTTGAGGCGTTTTATAAAAATACTAGCTGCCCGCCCCGGCTTGGCACAGCTAGCAAAAATTTTAGCCTATAGGTATAAACCTTCCTAAATAATTTTTCTATCCATTTGTGAAAACCATACCATAGGTACGATCATATTTATATTTATGTAGTAAAGTTGTTTTATAAAACTTTCCTTTCATGGGGATCAGTCAGTCAGTATGTAACAGATAGTGTCTGTAATAACAGTGTCATAAGTGAATTAGTGAATAACTATTTTTAATAAGTTCACCACCTCAGCAACAGGGGCAATAGTGGGGATTATTGCCCCTATTGCTGAGGTCTTCGGATAAACTTTCGATAGCGCGATTATTCATTCGACAAAGTTATCTATTTGAGTGATTTTCTCCCTTAACTGAGTGGTCGGAAACGCAACATCGAACCAATAGCACTATCGAATAGATATAGTCCAATTATATCACCTCAGAAACTGGGCATGAGGCTATCAAATGAATGTTCATTTCAGAAATGTAGATACACTTGTTTACAATGTCCAAACACGTCATGACTGAGTTGTCTTAAACAAATACGAAATGAAAAGCAGTTATAATTAACGTTTGTAGGTCGTTCAAAGGTAGCCCTTCAGGCAACCAACAAACATTATTTCAGCTTTTCATTGTACAAGTAAACATTATAGGGCTTTACTTACTATTTGCTACGAAAACAATTAATTCAACGTAACTAACTTAAACAAATGATGAAATATTCCCTCCGTTTATACCACAATTTGATATTTCGGTGTTTTAAATGTCTTCTACTACTTAATGACATTAACTAAATCGAATTTCTTAGACAGTATAATTAATTGTAACTTCTTACAATCGTAAATTGTCTTTCGCTTTAATTATACAATCTTTAGAAAATGTTCATTTATTTCAATTAATCTAAGTGTTAATGAAAAAACGGCCGTAGTTTAATTATACTTACGAACGATTACATCGTTTTAGGGTCTACTGGGATGTTAATGGACCAGATATTACTTTCTTCTGCCTATTCTATTTATGACCTTAGATCTTTTACTGAGTTAAAAAGACATTGCTAAAATAGAACTAGAATAAAATTTCAATTTTAGCTTCCCAGATTTCCTACACCTAGTGCACCTTTACCAGTCAACTCGGTTACCTCCTAGCATACCCTGACTGGTAAAATCTTTACCCGACTACAAAATGGAATAAACAAGTTCTTTAACAAGCAGAGCAAGGTTGTCATTATAAATTATATTTTATTTAATTCTCATAAATTATTCCACAGGAACACGGAAACGGAAAAAGAATATCCTACATGTGAAGCTTATGTTAGTCGGATGTGAAAGAAATATAAACATTTAAAAATCTACCTACATCATGAGCTTCGCTTTAAGGCGCTAACAAGCGACTTTTGCAGATTTTAAACTGATAATCACGTCAAAATGTGTAGTGTAAATGATTTGAAAAAAAATACAAGTTAAACTAGAACATTCTTTTAATCATCTAGTATGTGAATATTTTTGATTAAGTTCATAGTAAATAGTTTAATTAAATCGTGAAGTTGTGTCTGACGCGGACAAAACATTGATAATCACACAAAATCTACCAGGAATATTTAAACAAAACTTTTACTATCTTACAGACAATTTTATTATATATATCTTTTAGTATACGCTTTTTTTAAGTTAAATAATACTATCTTTTATTTAATTTTTTCAACTAAACTTTGAGAGTTTTGGACGCTGCGCATACGATTCTCTGGTCGCTCAAGGTCGCCGGCGTATATCGTTGCCTTAACTCTTAATCTCAACTTCATAGATCCAACGAAACGTTATCTTGGAACACGATTGTAACAATCAAGTCAGACGATCCTCATCAGCTATTCAAGGTACGGGCGACGTCGGATCACGCAACAATTATGCAAACGTACAGGGAATCGCAACTTGTTCTTGACCAGCACTTGGTCGTGGCTTCGCTTCTAGCTTTTAGATTTTCATTCTGATCAACAGTTTAGTGTAAATTATTCATAAATACATTATTAACATGTATCTACGTAATCTACGTTTTCGTTAAAATATTTACATGAACTTATTCCCACCATTTGTTATTCTGGTTCACACTTGGGAGTCCTCTGATAACGAAGTTATTATATTTTTCATTGTGCGCTATAAGACCTGCAACGCACTTGCGGTTGGCCGCAATGCGGCGTGCCACATGCGGCAGGCCGCATGATATGAACGCGCTGACTTGCGGTCAACTGTTAACCGCTCCGATTGTCTTGGAGCCGCTTGGCGCCGTCAAGGGCCGCACTTCTTATTGTTATGAATTTGTAATTGCTGCCATCAACATAATGGAATAGAAATGCTTGTATATACTGCAACCTGCCGCATGTGGCACGCCCCATTGCGGCCAGCCGCAAGTGCGTTGTAGGTAAAGTTATTTCCCAGCACAATTTGTGCTCGGTGTTACTTAGTTTGATGGGCAGTACGTAAGCGTAATGAATGCATACGTGGTTTGTCTTTTTACACCCCTAAATTTACAGATAATTAATTAATTTAATTTTCAGATTAGAAAGTAAAGAATCTACAGATTTATATATTAATTTCTATGTTCTTATTACAAGTAACAAGAGGTAGGCATGTACCTACCTAAATTTTAAGCTCGAAGAGGCTTATATCTATTTAGCGTTACATTTTCTCTAGACTTTTGAGATGAACAAACAGCCTTCGGCATTACTAGTTACTTGTGTACAGTGCACACAAATTAGGCCTAACTTTTTATAAATGAGAAACTCAAACTGTATAGGTACCTACAACTTAATATTCGTTCGTCGACGCACACCATTTAACTAAGTTTACAGATTCTTTTGTTTTTCGTATAAACAGAAAATTTATAACAATTTACAATCACAAATCTGCGTGTAGGTAGATATCTAGTAAGAAAAAAGGTCGCATGGCGTCATTTCTAGGAATTGTAGGTAATGTAACAACCCGACCTTCATGCTTTCCTATTTCCTAATAGCACAATTTAATTACCTTTACATACTTGGTAGTTTGTTCGAATACGGATAAATATCTTCAATTATAATAATAAATATATCAGGAATGTAATGTTCACGCTAATTTCTTCACATTTTAAGTAGGAACAAGAATTTTCTTCACTCAACCGAAGTACAAAATAGCGAGGACTGAAACCATTGAAACAGTACAAAGTGAGTCAGGGTAAGTAAACGAAATGAACACATTAGGAATTATACGGATAAAAATGACTCCCTTGCTGAAACTAAGTGTTTTGGGCCGTTCTTATTATAATTTTAACGGAGAATTTAACAGATGCCAACAATAAGCAAAGTATAATTTTAATTTAATACGTTTATAAATGTCCGTATGGTGTCGGACGTAAAGAATAGCACCATCCCATATCTTCCCGTGGGTGTCGTAAGAGGCGACTAAGGGACTCACCAGAGAATGGGCAGCAGCGTTCTCTGTGCCTTTGTAACAACCATGCTGCGATCGAAAACCCGCCTGCCGAACGTGGCGATTAGGGCAAAATCCCCTCTTTGGGGGAGGCCTATGTCCAGCAGTGGACTTCTTTTGACTGAAATGATGATGATGATGAGAAATGTAGCCAGGTTAAAACGGAGCAAATATTATTAAATTAAAAAACTTTATAATTTTAAAGTTCAAAGATGTTTTAATTTTTTTTTAATTTTTAGTAAGTGCGTAGTGAACCGTTATTATAATTTTTATTTGCAAATGGAACAGGATGCTTACAAAATAACTTGATTTGTTTAATTTCAAAGTTTTTCTTCTATATCGAATTATTTAATGACCTACACATTTAATCATAGCAAAGCTTTACAAGGTTGACTTTATTAAAAATGGTCTTCTAGTTGACAGTTGACCTGTAGTACCTTGTGTACCTACTTACAGAAAAACAAAAAAAAATTTTTTACAAAAAATGCCTTCAAAAACTAAAGTCATGTGTGTACTGGGCTAAAGTTATAACTATCACTTTAGATTTTGAAGGCGGTTGACTTTTTTGTAAATAAGCTTTTTATTTATCACTTTTTAGTACTTTATTATCATCCAAATTCATTAAGAACAGGCAACACAGTTAAAACAGAGGTACTCCAAAGATTGAAGAAACTAAAACGTTATAGGAAGATTTTTTTGGGATTTTGTTGATTTTTCAAAAAATGCTAAATCAATATCGATAAAATTTATATGGTGCATACCCTATCCATAAGAATAAGAATTTTCAAAATCGATTCACATTTGCCGGAGAAATTGCGTAACAAATATACAAAAAAATAAATAAAAAACAACACACAGTCGAATTGAGAACCTCCTTCTTTTTTGAAGTCGGTTGAAAACTACCTATATTAAGTACCCAAAAAAAGCTTTTTACAAAAAAGACAACCGCCTTCAAAAACTAAAAAGTGAAAAATAACTTTAGCACAGAACACACATTGACTTTAGTTTCGAAATTCAGTGGCTTTGTTCTGTTTGTTGTTTTGTATTGCCACCGACTTCCGAAACTAAAGTCAATGTGTGTTCTGTGCTAAAGTTATTTTTCACTTTTTAGTTTTTGTAGGCGGTTGTCTTTTTTGTAAAAAGCATTTTATATTCCGCTTTTTAGTACCTCCTTCTCATACAAATCTATTAAGAAGAGTATGAAACTTAACTACTACAAAGATTGATGAAGCTAAAACGTCAACTATGTAAAATTTTTGGGTATTTGCTGATTTTTCAAAAAGTGCTGAATCAATTTCGATAAAATTTATATGGGACCACCCCTGAAGCATACCCTATCCGTAAAAAGAAGAATTTTCAAAATCGGTTTACGTTTGCCGGAGTAATCGTGTAACAAATCGCGCACATACTTAATGTAAATTTAAGACTTATACGGTTTTCTCATGGATGCCATTGTCAGAACCGGACCAAATTAAAATGGGACCACACGGGATGCACTAGCTTTCAAACAAAAAAAGAAACATACAAAAAAAAAAATACAGACGATTTGATAACCTCCTCCTTTTTTGAAGTCGGTTGAAAAAACTTTATTTCTATTTCACCAGTAGCTAACTAAAATCAATAGGCATCAAAGAATCTACTTCACAAAATAAAACGCAAAATTATGCTCAAAAGAAGAAACTTTATTCACTTTTTTTTCATTTTAAACTGATTATGAAAACGTCTATTCTCGGAATTAATAACTTTAAACGAAATTGAAAAGTTATAAATTGAGAAGTTTGGTTTTGTTTATTTTAAACATGCAATAACTTAGCGCCAAGACTTGAAAATTCTTGTGCAATATTATTTACGTTACATTTGCTGTTCTTTCAATTACAGCTTTTTAGTAGTAAGAATATCTAAGCTTATATTATCATGTACACTCTTGGGAAATTATACCAATTGTAGATCAAAATAAGAACTGTGATTTCAAATGAAAATATGGCAACCAGTCTAGGGGCCAAGGCTGTTATTTTTATAATTTCGTCATTCCAACACGATCCCATTGTCATTTTGCTAAAAGTTCGTAATCCGCTAATTTCAAAATGGTCGATCATTGATCGGTCGAATTAAAATCAATGACTGCATAATGACGTTCTGATGGTAGGTCACTGATCAAAGGAACCGTCAAAATTTAAGCAGATTACCGCCTAAGTCAGTTGTCATTTTGTAAGAGATTACCATTCTATATCATTTCTTTCAATGGGGCGTGGCGGTGGTTGACCATTGGAAAATCATAATGACGCCATTATATATTAGTAGATTACCAAACTTGTCAAAATCAACAATTATGAAATCAATTATAGACCATTCTGACACTATGGTAATAGCAGATTTGAGGCCCTGTTATCCTGTTATTCATGTAAGCTATTTTCTGCCCCGTTATGTCCTTCAACTATTTTATTTTACGTAGGTTTTTTATTTTACATGTTTGAACAGGAAGCGTTTTAAAAATAACACGGCACAATTGACAATGCACATGCAGGAAAACTTTCCATAGTTATTATAAAAAAAAAACCGGATAAGTGCGAGTCGGACTCGCTCGCCGAGAGTTCCGTGTATAAATGATAAGTAACTCTGTCTGTTACGCTTCCACGATGAAACGGCTGTCCTGATTTTGATGAAATTTGGTACGAAAATAGCTCGAACCCTGGGAAAGCACATAGGGTACTTTTTAATCCGGGACTTCGTCTACATCCGCGATAACCGACATTCACACGGACCAAATCGCGGACAGAAGCTCGTTATAAATAAAGAATATATTGAATGTGATTTCATTACAAATGTATAGTTTTCCGACTTTTTCCTGTATTTATAGTATAAGACAATATTACTTGCCAAATTTCATAGTTCTAGGTCAACGAAAAGTACCTTATAAATTTTGATTCTCTTGAAAGTGTCGAAACGTACGTTTTTTGCAACATAAACGGCCGTATGTTTTTTTCACGTTAACTTAGAAGTTTGATTTTTTACAGCTTCAACGGACTGTAGATCTAAGAATATGGTTTAAATTTCAATTCGATAGCTTTACGCGTTCCCGAGATAAATTGTCTGGACAGACAGACGAACAGACAGACAGACAGACAGACAACAAAGTGATCCTATAAGGGTTCCGTTTTTTCCTTTTGAGGTACGGAACCCTAAAAACGATATACCTATATAAAAGTGAAATACCACTCACTAATTTATACTACAAAAACTCTGAAACTAGTTACCTAAAAAATGAAAAATGAAATTCTTTCGATCATATTTCGGTCAATCCCAACGGAGATCAGCCAAGTACGCAGAAGACATTATAGTGCACAAGAGTGTGCGCAAAAATTATGTGCACTCCCTCTTCCCTCAATCTCATAGTCCGGTGGGACGGCAGCCCGACACGACCGGAGAGAGATCAGGCGCAGGACCAACAGCTTTAGGTACGTGTTTTCCGAGGCACGCGGATGTTACACCGCTGACTTCCAAACTCTGGGCTCTTGAGAGAAATTCTTAATATAAAAACCCAATAACACTTTGCCCGACCTTTGAATCGAACCCAGAACCCCACGCTCAACAGTCGCGCTTGCGACCACTAGACTAACACAACTACTTCTCTCTTCTCTCTACTAGACACTACCCACTTGACCTAGGAAGCTAAAATTGGGCAAGTATGTAGTTTATAGCCCCGTGGGGTATCCGGGCTAGAATAGCACCCACCCATTTCATCCCGAAGGTATAGTAGAAGGCGACTAAGGAAAATCCGGAAGTCGAGCAGCAGCGGCTTCCGTGTACTTAACAACTCTACTGCGATCCCCAAGACGCCTGCCGCGTGCGGATTATGGCAACCTCCCTTATGGCGGAGGCCTTTGTTCAACAGTGGACGTCTTCCGGCTGATGATGATGATGTAGTTTATAGACAGGAGACGTCAGGAAACAACGGATATGCCTTTGACTTCAATGCGAACTAAGTCGCGATAAAAGCTGGTATATGTTTATAGGTATCTATTCCACATTTTGCAATTGAGTGCTATCTTAGAAATTCGATGGAATAAAGTGGTCGTAACCGTTCGCTGGTTGCGGTTTCACGCCGCCCATAACTAAGCCGGCCCCTTCTTTCATCATTCTGTCACTCCAATTCAAAATCCAATCCGCTGGCGGACTATCTGATGCCAAGCTTCATTTATTACTTTCATGTAAGCCCAATACCGCGAAGTGGTCGGCTTTTAGTTGTGACGTTATTCTCGCATATTTAGATAGGTAGATTTTTACAATTCATATTTTTCACATCTTTAGGTTCGCGATAACTCAGTGATTTCTTACCACTAACACTTTTCAGATTGAAGGCTCCATAGAAATGATAAAAAACCATTGACATCGTTTATTTTAGTTCAATTCATAAATATTGGTATATATTATTCTATATTAGTTATATATCTTTTGTTTAAGTAGTTTATCTATTTTATGTTTTAACTATGCACCTGCCATGTTATCTCTTCACCACACTTGGTTGAATGGTAGAGAGTGCCTAAGGCATTAAGTCCTCCTTTGTACCTTTGTGCATGAAGTATAAATAAATAAATAAATTCATTGAGTAGCAAATTGTATTTTCTACTGCTTACATACCTAATTTAAAAACATTTTTTTTATTGTGACTATGCCTAACAAGAATGTATCTAAATATCCTCAAAACTCGTAGTTTATTTGAAAGGAAAGTGTCGCTCTAATCCACAGCAAGCTGTTAAAAGTAGGTAGGTACCTACATTCACAATTCAAAACCCACTGTAATTAAATGAGCCGAGTTTACATTCTCAAAATAATATCACACACAAGAAAACAATAAAATTAATAAAGCGAAGGCTTCAGAAGGCAACAGTAAGACAGTGTTAAAATGAAGTACTTATTAGACTACATCTAACAAATTAAGTCGACTCAGTTGTTCTCAACACTGAAACAAACAACCCGAGGCTCCACGATCTGGTGACAATTACATTCCTCCTTAACTGAATAGAAAGGTGGTTTTGATAAAGTTAAAATTACCACCGCGAACTCGGCTTGCAGTCTGTGAGAAAAGAATGAATTTATTACAGAAACGATTCCAAGAACTCAATAAGAATGAGATTAAGAAATTCATTTTGAACTGTACATAAGGCTTCATCTGAGGATTTACCTGCATCGTAATAAAACGTCAGAATCTGCTAGTCACCAAACTGTTATTTGATGCAGTTTCAATTAGATTTAGAACCACGAACGCTTGCAGACTTCAGGTATGCTATGCAACGAAGACATCGGATTGACGTAATTGAGTTGACGCTAACTTAGGAATTTAGGAATAGACTTCCAAAGGAGAAATAAAGGAACGCACTAAGTGAAAAACTGCCGAATGTTCTGTGAAAAAATACTAGTGAAAAAAATAATGAAGTGGTATTTTCTGATTAGAAAATTGGTTTCAATGATCATCTCAATAGGTAGGTAATATCAGTATTTTGCTTTTGTATTCAGAGCGGAACATAGTACATACCTACGTTATTAGTCATTCCTTTCCTTGTTACAGTGGTCCAATTACATTGGCATAGCTTTGAACATAGTTGCAATGGGACAAGTTGAGCATTAGATTTGCGTAATGAAAACTTCGCAAGCTGGGTTTAACTTGAGACTTAAAGCAATTCTAGAATTGCTTAGTCGTTTCCCTATATATATAGGATGTTATTGTGGTGTATTGTTAGTTCTAGTAGTTTGTAGAAGCTTTTAGTGACGTCAGGAAGTACCGCATCGCGCGCTACGTCGTCGTACAGTTCTGACACCCATTAGCTTCGCAGTCAACACTTTGATTTTAACAAGGGGTCCGCGAACCCTTGTAATCCGTTTACGCGTCACAAGTACCCTCTCGGCCCAAGTGGCGACGTTTTGTCCAACGTCTTACCTACTTAGCTTTCAGCTTGCCTTAATATTTGTGTTCTAAACATTAATGAGATTCCCTCGATCGAAACCACCAACTCGTTAAGAAGTCTTAACAGAATTTAGGACCGCAACCGATCAGATTGATGGGATGCTGCGGAACATTTTTTTTTTTCAGTATCTGGATACTTGGTTTGTTAGAGCCGCTCAAGCACGAATAAATTCCAGGTTGTTGAGTCAGAGAGCGCTTTGTATGCCCGCGGGCAAACGAGGTTGTATAGTGGAAGCTCCCTCGCTCACTACCGCGATTAACGCTTGCCCGTTTTACTTAAACCAAGTCTCTGACAATTAATTGCACCCAGGCTTTGTAGCATGTGTAAATATGTAAAGCAAATTTATATCAACTACATTATTTTCTTTTCTTTTCTCAGGTAATACGAGTTTTGATTTAAGCGCTGCAGCTGGTGGAAGGTAACGTATAAGTGCTGCAAAGCGAATGAATATTTTATTTATTTTTCTCTGGGGATGCATTTTTTAATGCTATGAATACAGTATTCCTTATGCTGAGCACGTCAAGAATTCATACTATTGATCCTTCAAGTATTTTTCGTTGAATAAAGCCTTCCAATAATCATCTAGTTCCGAATAATTAATGTCAAAACGTTGCGCGTATAAAAGTTATTTCTTGTATAGAGTCTATTATTTCGGAAGCACTCAAAAGTCGACAGTATTTTATAACAAAAGAAATCTTGAAAGGTTACTCTTATTGAATTTTCCGCGAAGCCGTTGACAGTACAGACGAGGGAAGATTTGAAAAAATGGTGCCTGGCTTTTTGTTAGTTAGAAAGTCCCGAAGGAGATTTTGACTGGTATGGTTAAAGTTGTAACCAGTATTTATCTAAGTGAGTCAGTTGTATAGGCGTACGATGTCTGGGGTCCCCCAGGGTGCTGTTTCAAACAGGGTTAGAACTAAACTTATACATATGTTCGGAAAGATGTTAACAAATGGGTTAGGGCGGGAAACAGTACTTTAATTATAAATTATTTTCTGCTAATTAAACCGGATGTTTTCCTTGCGAGTTGCGATTTCTTTATTTGTGTTTACTGGCCGACTGACTGACTGACTTTCAGGTTGCTAGCGCATCGCTGAAAAGAGACAGTTTTTGCTCTCTTTACTTGGCTAAATGTTACTTTGCCGTCTGAGGCTATTTTAGTTTCAAGTCTAAACCCACACTAAACTTCTTACTATATAGTTTTGCTGAATTAAATTAAATAGTTTATTTTGTTGCTGTAGGTAGTAATTAATTAATTAATTAATTTATTTATTTACACTTCATGCACAAAGGTACAAAGGCGGACTTAATGTCTTAGGCATTCTCTACCAGTCAACCCAGGGTGGTGAAGAGATAACACGGCAGGTGCATATAAAAAATATAACAAAATAGGTAAAGTACATAAACAAAACTATATAACTAATAAAATATATATCTATATAAATATAATGTATATATAACTCAATATGCTAAGTAAATATTTATGTTTGTTTTACCTATATCTAAAGTAATGAAGGTATACTTACAGACAGTGAAGTTTGGTTTACCTGAAATGTGCACTCTTGCTAAATAAATATAGTTTTCTAGGGTGTAAACACCATCTTCACCAACTTCAAAGAAATCTTTTTAAAACTACTTATATATTAGTATGACTTTACTCATGTCTATCAATAAAACTGGTACTGCAAGGTTTAATGAAAATGCTGCCATTTGTCTTCAGATATTTCAGAAATGAGTAAACCGAACCATGCGCTCTGGAAGTAAGTAAACCGCACTATTTGGTCGAATGGACTAGCAATGTTTGAACCGCGAGTTGATTTAATGCTCCGAGTAATTCATGCTGGCACTTCAGTTGGCTTATTTGTGCAAATATTGGCTTTATTTGGATATAATGCAAAATCGACTTCATTTCAAAAACCATAGGGTATATTTCGTATTAACCAACAAACGTAATTATAATTTGTACAAATACACGAAGTGAAGTGCCAGCATTAGACATAGCACATCAACTGGTGCAACCACACCGACACAAATAGTAATATATTATGCTCCATGGTGGGTAGTTTGTGGTAAGAGAAATATTACAGCCAGGAAATACATCCAAGCATTGCAGATAGTTCTTCATTCTAGTGCAAATACGTATATTCAAAAATTTTGTAAAATTCTACAACGATTTTCTGCTAAAGTATAGATTGAAATTCCGATGCGCCGGGCATGGAGTATCATTAAGCACATTCTTTGGAATTGTGAATTTGTGACATATTTGAATGTCTGGGTGTACGATGAAATCGCTATTTTCCAAGTTCATAATTTAATACGTGCTAGGTAGACACCGAAATGAAACTAGAAAAGTTTAATCTTATTTTCGAGGACAATTTATAATCGAAAAACGGTGCTGTACAACAGAGTCAAAAAGACTTGCCTGACGAATCGCCACGATGCCAAAAAAATGCCAAAACAACCTCTATCTGTTGTCTACACGTATATCGTAGACTGCCACCACCACCTTCGGCCGGAAGGTCCACTGTTGGACATGGGCCTCCCATGTGGGGGGAGGGGGGTGCATAATCCCCACGCTTGGCAGGCGTCTTGGGGATCGCAGTGAGGTTGCTAAATACACGGAAGCCGCTTAGTCACCTTCCACTATACCCCCGGAATAAAATGGATGGGTGTTATTGGTTCGATCGTAGACAGCAGTTGTGTGGATTGATCCTTAATCGGGCAATGGACTGTAGTAGCGCACTTTTACCGTGCTGTTAGGAGTTATTTGGCTAGATGACTGTAAAAACTACAGACTGCCTGACTGCTGTAGTTCTGTTCTAAAGCAAAAACTGGTCGTCCACACTTTCAGTCTAACTTAATGTCTTACGTTGCACATTTGACGAGTCATTAATATCATTAGAGCGTTTAAAATGTTTCATTATTAAAAATATTGTTAAAATTATTAGACATTCAAATGAATAAAGGGGCTTGACAGCTTTTGTCTCTCGTTAGTTATATGAAAATTGATACTTTTATAATATTTAAAATGCTTTAATGAAAATAATTGTCATAAATCATTGTTTTCTTAAGGAGAGTGTCCTAACACGTCTTCTAATTGTAAAAAATAAACAGCGTAGAGTTTTCGTAACTATGTTAGGATCGATTTCCAACTGAATACCAGTATTCAGCTGGACTGAATGCAGCTGAATACCAATATTTTACATGGACTGACTGCCTTTCCGACCTTCATAACCCAGTTATTGGGTAACACAATATCCCGTGGTAAGACTGGTTACCAGACCTTTTTATTTCTGTCTACCCATAACGATTGTTAAAGACCTACGAATGGCAGCCGGGATCAACAGCTTTACGTGCTTGGCTTTAGATGGATGGTCACCCATCCACGACCGACCGCGTCAAGCGTAGCTTAACCTTTGATCGATCGATCTGTACGGATTTTACTTAGTATCGAGCCCCAAGTATTATGTATATATATTTATATTTGTAAGTTTGTTGCCTCGAGCATTCAAGTTATTTTGTTTAAGTACTTTGTTTACTTTCAGCTTTTATGAATTCTCTTCGTTGGAACTTTTAAAGCTCAAGCGTACAAGTTGAATGCAAATACCTACATATATGTAATACACAAAAGCTCGACACTGCAGCAGAACTGTTTTATAGCTTCTTCTGCCGTTCTTTGTGAATATAGAACCTCGTTGAAAAGTTCGCGATGTTTTCATATTCATCATCAAAGTATTGGAAAGTAAACTTTTACTGCAGAACTAAACCATTATTTTACCCATCCATTTCCGTGATTTTACCTGATTAAACTTATAACTAATGTCATCTTAAATACGCGTGCTAGGTACTACTAATTAAATACAAAAAAAATATTAATTGGTGTGAATTTGGGGTTATATTACAGTCATATTTATCATATTTGTCATATCGCATATATTCGCCGTAACTTTTCATGAACTAAGCAGGTATGTACAAATATTCATGAATTCGCCTGTATCAATAAAACTCGTTGTTTTAAAAGATAAATCAGAATTCACCAAACCAATGTTCTATGTAAACGGATGGCGCGGTCTCGACCGGTTCGCATGCGGAATCAGCGGAATGTTTGCGCCCACGTATTCAATTATAAACTTATTAATCGTACGGATTATCATGGAATTATATCATTTTAATGGGAAATTGCAATTAATGTTTCGCTTTCCCGTTAAAATTTATGTTTTAATAGGCACCAGTAATTTGCAGTAACCCTGTAGGATCGACAAGTCATGATGGTAGGTACCTACATGGATGGGTAATCATCCGTTTCATACTGACTGAGCTAGGCTATCTATGGACTGACCTCTTCGTGTCTCGGAAAGCACGTAAAGCCGTTGATCCCGGTTGTCATTAGTAGATCTTTGACAGTCGTTATAAATAGTCAGAAGCTAGAAAAATCTGACGACTCTTACCAAGGGGTAATATGTTACCCTGTAACTGGCTTGTGGAGGTCAGATACTTAGGCAGTCGATCCCAATGGTATTCAGCTGCATCCGGTTAGACTGGAAGCCAACCTAGTTGGAAAAATGCTAAGCTGATGATGATGAATTTGCAGTACTTAGGTAATCCTTTTCGAGCTGAGTTTCCTAAATTAGTTAGGTAGGTAATTAGTACATAGTTAGATTCAGTTTTAGATTTATAAAGGTTGCTGTATTCTTATTTCTACCTAGTAGGTACGTATTGTTCGTACCTAATTATCGTAATATTATAGACTAGCAACCCGACCCGGCTTCGCATGGGCCTATGGCCTATGGCCTTCCTCGATAAATGGACTATCAAACACAAAAAGATTTTTTCAATTTATTCGAACCAGTAGATCCTGAGATTAGCGCGTTCAACCAAACAAACCAACTCTTCAGCTTTATAATATTAGTATAGATAAAACAATATATTTCTTAAGAAATAAGCAGTACCTACCTATGTACTCATATTTTATAATGTTCTTTTCCTGTGTTGTCTACTGTGTACATAAATAGTAAAATAAATAATAACAAAATACTTTTAAAATACCGTACCCTTTACCAAATATACCACCTTTCGTTAACAAAAAGTGTCGGAAATCGATCAGCCTAATCTCATTGAATAATTTAAAGATTTATTTAAGCAATGGGAACCTATCAACTTCGACGTTTGTTGAGTTGACGCTCTGAATGTAAATCGGGCTTTGTACAATAAGGACCATGTTTTTGAAAGAGCAACGAGATATTCTGGTCCTTTATAGCGTCCTGCATAACAAGAGGTTCGTATTTCTTGTGTTACTGATAACATTGTGACTATGAGACTGAAGAGCATTCGTGTTACTGGCAGTTAAAGCCTCATAATATAAAAAAAAACTATGCATAGTTATCGAGACGTTACTTGGTCCTCATGAGATTGGTCTTAAATTTTTAACCGACTTAAAAAAAGGAGGTTCTCAGTTCGACCCGTATGTTACTATGTATGTATGTATGTATGTTTGTCTGCGATTATCTCCCGTTTGGTTGAACAGATTTTGATGCGGTTTTCAGAAAAGTGTTTGTTACATTCTGGAGAAGGTTTTAGTACCTATACAACAAATATCAAAATTTAAATTTATTCAGCGCTTTTTGAAAAAATCAACAATAACCATAAAAAATATACATAGAAAACGTTTTCGTTTCTTCCATCTTTGGAGGACTTTCAATCTTTGTTTTAACCTTAAATATCAGTATATCCGTGGTTTTAACTGTGTTGCTGTTTTGCACAGAACTGAACTTACATTACTTTAGTTTCGGAAGTCGGTGGCTTTGTTCTGTTTGTTGTTTTGTATTGCCACCGACTTCCGAAACTAAAGTAATGTGTGTTTTGTGCTAAAGTCATTTATCACTTTTTAGTTTTTGAAGGCGGTTGTCTTTTTTGTAAATAGTTTTTTAATTTGGAGTTAGTGAAAATCAAGTCTTCGATATTTTCAATGTGAAGATTGTTTTTGAACCTACGAAAACCTAGAACCTAGATAAGTGTGTCTACAAAGATATAACATAATAAAATAAAAAGGACAGGCTTAAGCAAATCATTTATGATCAAGTGAATAAAAAAGCTTTTTTGAAAAAAGAGTACAACCTTCAAAAAAAAAAAAAAAGTGATAAATGACTTTAGCACAGAACACATGAATTTACTTTCGGAATTCGGTGGCTTTGTTCTGTTTGTTGTTTTGTATTGCCACCGACTTCCGAAACTAAAGTCATGTGTGTTCTGTGCAAAAGTTATTTATCACTTTTAAATTGTTTTTTTGAAGGCGTTTCTCTTTTTTCAGATTTTTTTTTATTTTTTACTTTTTAGTGCTTCCTGTTCAACCTTTCCATTAAGGAACGGCAACACAGTAAAAACAGAGATTGAAAGTCCTCCGAAGATAGAAAGATGGAAGAAACGAAAACGTCTTCTCGGTTTTTGTTGATTTTTCAAAAAGCGCTGAATAAATTTCTGTTTATTGTATACTAAAACCTTCTCCAGAATGTAACAAACACTTTTCTGAAAACCGCATCAAAATCGGTTCAGCCAAACGGGAGATAATCGCGGACAAACATACATACAAACATACGGGTCGAACTGAGAACCTCCTTTTTTTTTGAAGTCGGTTAAAAATGTGTTTTACTCACATTTTAAAACTGTTATCTCCGTATGTTTTGTCGTACCTATTCCAGGAGGAAATTCTACAATGTGTACCTAAGTTATTTTAAACTCAAGTATTTTGAGGTTAAACTTATCATCCGGTTGACGTTGTTAGGAAGTTTGTTAGCTTAACCTATGCTTATTAACGCTAGGAAACTATGCAAGGTGGATGTTTCTCTAAACTACGTACTCGTATATCTAACTCCACGAGCGAGAAAACCGCGGCGATAATCTAACCTTGGTGTTGAAGTTAGAAACTAGGGATCAATTTCTACTTGGCAATAGGTACCGTCGTCATCAAAGGAAAGGAGGTCTAGGAAAGACCTACGATCATCAGTGGACGACAAAAGACTAATATGATGATGATGCCGATGAATATGAATCACCGCGGCGATAACTTGATGGCAAGGCCTGATTATCACGGACAGCGATGCAAATTATTACTATAAGGCATGCCAATAACCTTGAACATTTGGCCCGCACTGAATTTGTGGACGGGGGTGATGTAGACGCAATCTTTAATCAACAAACAACAAACGTAACAGACAGAGTTACTTTCTTATTTATAATATTAGTATGAATATGTATAATATACCTAAAAATTTGTACGGAACCCTCGGTGAGCGACTCCGACTCGCACTTGTCTGGTTTTTTTTATTTGTTCGTCTTGTTCAAAATGGAAGTTTGGATATCGATACTTACTCAATATTATTTTGTAGTGCAACTCTGTTAGTTCAGTAACAATTTTTGTATGTCCGGACACATTTTTACCAGCTTTTTATTAGCTTCACCTGTATGTTTGTATGTTTGTTTGTAACCGACTTCTTTGGGCGCGATTTTGACCCACTTTAAACGGCCAGATTTCGTTCAAACTTTGTAGATTTATCGAGGACCGATGACAATACACTAATTTGATAAAATTATTAAAAAAAACAAAAAAAAAAAAAAAAAAAAACATAAGTCGATCAAAATTAGTTGCCGAAAAAACAGCTATTATATACTAGGAAGGTACTGCACAAGCGCCCCTGGTAGAATAAATGTACATAATATTATAGATATAGATATAACCAAACTAAAAAGTAAAAAATAAATAATAGTTTAAAAAAACTAAAAACACGCTTTTTATAGAAAACCAAAACTAAAAAATAGAAAAAAAAAAATTATAATTTGTTTTATTTTAAAAAAAGCGTGGGGTGCATGGTGTCAATAGTTATAAATATTTTATTGACTGATATGAGTAGAGTGATTATCATTTTGATAATATCTTAAAAAGCATCCCACGCTTTTTGAAGTTATACTTCTTTAGGCGCGTTATGAAAAAATGATGAGAGTGAAATTTTACGATTCGCGCATGCGCGCGCACAGCGTCACACAAAATTCTCACGGGAGTAATTGTAAACAACGCCATCTCTGCCGTACATGCTTGCCATGCATGCCTTCGGCAGTAAGTAGTTCAGCATGTACGGCAGAGATGGCGTTGTTTACAATTCAAATTGTGCTTATATACTTTTTTAATAATGCCAAAGAAGTATAACTTCTCACGCTCGTACATAAGTACACGCACCCATTTTTTTTTTTAATAAAATAGTTTATTAAAATTTATTTTCTATTTTTTAGTTTGGTTTTCTATAAAAAGCGTGTTTAGTTTTTTTAAACTATTATTTTAGTCGGATATCTGTGTATTACCACAGTATAAAAACATACAGTAGGACGACGCCTTTGATCTTCTTGTAAATGCCGACAACGTGTAGACATTGTCGCAACAGCTAGGGTTGTCTCAAGTAAACAATATTTTTTTAATTTATTTTAGATCAACATTATTATTAACACCAACCATTATCAAAAATATAGTTTTTTAAACAGTTTTATTTAGCTTGCCCTGTTTGTTTATTTATTTGTTTGGATCAAATCAAGTAATTGAAATTTGACTCCCTTCCTGTTGACGGATTTATTTGAAATTAGTTATGCACCTTTAGTATTAGTATAATTTAACAAATTCGGTATCATTGTAAATCCAAGATGGCCGCCACTACTAAATGGCGGATTACATATTTTATCACTACTTCCTCAATATAAGTATCAAATGAAAGGGCTTGATTAGTAAAATAGAGTTCGTTATGAAAAGCTATATGGCCATCAACAAAATGGCCGGTTCATTTTTCTTTTCACAACCCTTTAATATGGGTATCTATGCTATAACAAATTTAAAATATATTTAACAACTTAAAATAAAAAATGAGCAAAAAATGTTTAAGTTAAACGGTTTTATTGAATATAAAGATTAAAATGACATAGACAATGTAGTACTTTAAGCTAAAAAATAATTTGGTAGGTCCTCGCTACAAAAATAAAATCGTTGGGCGAATGAAATTTTCATCAAGCGTTTAACTTAAAAAAAAATATAGGTAAGAATGTACTCATTAAACGGTTTTATTTAGCTGGACTTGTTTATTTGGGTCAAATCTAGCAATTGAAATTTGACCTCCTTCCTTTCGGATTGATCTGAAATTTGGTACGCATCTTTAGTTCTCATGACAATATAATTTAATACATTCGGTTTCATTGTAAATCCAAGATTTAAATCCCATTTTTCTTTTCACAACCCCTTCAATATGGATATCAAATGAAAGGGCTTGAGTAACAAAATGCTGTAATATGCTTTGACAGATTTAAAAAGGAACAAAACTAAAAACTTGTAAATAAAAATTGAGTAAAAAAACGGTTTTAAATCTTGGATCATCTTGGATTCTAATTTCGACCCCGTAATCGTTTTAAGCGACCTCAAGAACCATGAAAATGACACCCATGACGAAAAATTTGCAAATTTTCGTCGACGCCATCTTGGATTCTAATTTCGACCCCATAATCGTTTTATGCGACCTCAAGAACCATGGAAATGATACCCATGACGAAAAATTTGCAAATTTTCGTCGACGCCATCTTGGATTTTAATTTCGACCCCATAATCGTTTTTAGCGACCTCGAAAACCATAAAAATGACACCCATGACGAAAATATTGCAAATTTTTGTCGACGCCATCTTGGATTTTAATTTCGACCCCATAATCGTTTTTAGCGACCTCGAAAACCATAAAAATGACACCCATGACGAAAATATTGCAAATTTTTGTCGACGCCATCTTGGATTTTAATTTCGACCCCATAATCGTTTTTAGCGACCTCGAAAACCATAAAAATGACACCCATGACGAAAATATTGCAAATTTTCGTCGACGCCATTTTGGATTTTAATTTCGACCCCATAGTCGTATTTAGCGGCCTCGAAAACCATGAAAATGACACCCATGACGTAAATTTTGCAAATTTTCGTCGACGCCATCTTGGATTCTAATTTCGACCCCATAACCGTTTTATGCGACCTCGAGAACCATGGAAATGATACCCATGACGAAAAATTTGCAAATTTTCGTCGGCGCCATCTTGGTCGGCGCACAATAAATAAATGTCGGCTACACGTCGCGCCGCCAAGTTGGCGGCAAGGGCTCAGGATAATTTCAAGTATTTTCTTTCTATCAAATAAACAATATTTTATTTATTTGTTTACCTTTCATCCGTGCGCGGAAATTGATGAAATTGCAGTTCTTTATTAATGTAAGATGACGACTTGCAATCTTTCACAACACACGTCGTATGCACCATTTTAATAAAATAATTTTACATTAATTAAAACAAAAAGAAACTGACACATGATAGCCCTGAAAGTTTTCTCCCGAACTACTAACACGGTAGCGTATGCAGTTCGGGAGCGCCCTTCCCCGTCTCGCCCCTCACGCCCCGCACGATTGCCCTGTCTAGACGTCTTCGTCGGACGACTGTATGATTTATAGACTGTGGTATTACTTACGTAACTGGCTATAACGCAGCCTAAATCTACAGACATAGTTGTGATTTGGCAGGTACGTTTTGCAGTGTACACATACACAGCCGAAGTCTTTTTCACAGACATTTTCTACCAGTGCATAAAAGTCATAAAGAAATATACCTACTTATACTAATATAATTAGTATAGGTACAAATTTCGCCCAAAATTAAATTACAGAGCGATTTTTTACCTAGTCAACAAAATGTACAAACAGATAGAACAGATTTCGAAACATATTGATCTATTTTCTAAAAAGATTATGGAAGTAGTATTTGAATTTTTCTTTATGTCCTGGTAGTTTCCAGACGGTAGTATACCTCCTATAGTTTAATTTCCGCCGAGTCATGGCATACGTGCTTAGAATTAATATGTATGTGAACAGTTACAACCGCAGTCCAAGTTGGGAATAAATCTTTCAAAATTACACTATTCTGTACTACCCAAGAGGTAGTACAGAATAGTGTAATTTTGAAAGATTACATTACATTAAGATATACAGGCAGCAAAAGAGATAGGTATGCAGGTTCGTCAGATATTGTTAAAGTTTACTTAGAAACCGGTGGATGTTTTTAAATAAAATAAAATAAAATTAATAGAGAATAAACATTTCAATGATTTAATTTTTCATTCGAAAACATCCATCGGTTTCTAAGAAAACTTCAACCATTTTCGATGACCTGCATACCTATCTCTTGCTGACTGTACATTGGAATTATAATTTCGATCTAAAATAAAATTTATTGTTGGTATCTGGTGTACTTAAATCAATCTGCCAAATAAGTACCTATTTTTTCAACAATAAGAAGTATAAAATTAGTAAGTACCTATATTGTCCAGCGCTACATGTTGTTGAGTGAGCGTAGACGCCGCGCGTCGTAGACCTAGCGTAGACCTCTCTCAGATCTCGATAATACTTAGTTTTGTTCGTACAACCAACACAATGAATTCTAAAGAAGAATAAACACGTCCAGTGAGACATGACCACAAAGTCTAGAGGCTAAAATTAAAACAAAACATTTCATAAAAACGAATTAAAATTAAAACGTAAAAACTAAGTAAGCAAAAATACATAAAAATGCTTTTAAAATAAACTGAACATTATGAAGTCCTCTTAAAAAAAGGGGATTTAAAGTTGCAGCATGAAGACTAAAACTAGGTATTATAGTAGCGTGGCGAGGGAGGGATGAAGCCATAAAAGGTGGATAGCACAATCCCTCTCGGGGGATGAAGTAGCGATCCAACACTTCTCTGATTCCTACAAAGAGTAGTCGGGAGTGCATTATTTTATTATGAATCTATAAAAGAAAAATACCGGGTTGGTTGGCGATCTCTGGGGAGGCCTACGTTCAGCAGTGGACGGCAATAGGCTGATATGATGAAAAGAAAAAGGTCACTCACTGACTAAACATAAAGAAAAAAAAGGATCGAGCGATGGTGGTTAAGCTGCGCTTGCCGCGGTTGGTCGTGGATGGGTGACCATCCATTTCATACCGAGATCCCTTCATGCCTCAGAAAAGCTTGTAAATCGTTGGTTCCAGCTGTCATTCGTAGATCTTTGACATTCATAGTAAGTCAGAAGCCAGAAAGTCTGACAACCAGTTTTATCTAGGCACTAGATAAAACTTGTTAGACCCCTAGATTGTAGGAGTGTCGTGTTACCCAGAGACAGGGTTGTGTAGGTCAGACAGGTAATCGCTTCAGGTAAAACACTGGTACCTATTCAACTGCAACCGGTAAGACTGAAAGGTGGAAGCCGACCCCAATATACATACCTAGTTGGAAAAAGGCTATATCTACCCCTTATGGTAAACTTCAAAAATATGGGACAAAGTGGCCGATGCATGTTGGCGGTCGCAGTAGGTCTTATGGTACTCCGAAGGACACTGCTATCCATCCTCTGGCCAATATATCCCTCTGTAGGATGACTGGCTAAATACGAAATTTCGAGAACTAAAGTACTTCATTTATAAAGCAGCACATAGATAGTTACGTCAGCTAAGCACGGATTTTGTGACAGGGCCAAATTAAAGGGGTATTTGAATTAAAGGGGTATTTGAATTAAAGGGGTATTTGAATTCGCGAGCAAAAGCTAGTATATACAATATAGTTTCTCTAAATGAATAACTAGCTTTTGCTCGCGACGTCGTCCGCGTGAATGTTGGTTTAAGAGCGCCCATCCCGTTATATTTCCCATACAAACGCTCGTACGCGATTACTGCGTTATAACAACTTATTATCCAAATATTTTTGACACACAGGTATCTTGTGGTTTAAATCTAGGTTTGTATGAAGCCAAAAATAAACTTTTTTGAGAAACAAGTTCAGTAAACACGTCCGAAAATCAGTTTTTTTGCACAATTTTATCTGGACTTTGGTCGTTGATAATGCACTCATACATTGAAAAAGTAAACAAAACAGCTTCATAGAAACCTTGCAAATGTAATGAAGATTCTAAATTACAAACATTTTTACCAAAAACTTGTAAGGCTTTTTAAAAACACGTATGTCCTGGAACAAGTTTTGTGAAATTTCCGCGCGCCAATTTTCCTGTGATGTTATCGCGTTCTCACTCACTCGTTTGTTTTCGAGTTTTGCGTTGGTTGAAACCAAAAAAAAATTCAATCACGCTCGCGCCGAAGTTCTTTGGTTGGGGATGGGCGCTTTTAAGCACGAAGTAAGTTTATACCAAATTTTATAAAAATCGGTCCAGCCGTTTCATCGAGAAAGCGTAACAGACAAAGTTACTTTCTTATTTTTTTTAATATTTGTATGGTTTTTCTTTTTTAGATTATTTTTTTTTTGTAATCTGTATGCAATTTCAAGACGTTAAAAATACATTCGTTAGTCATAAGCAACCTAAATTGCGATAGCCTAGAACTCTACTTCGTGGTTACGAACTTACGACTTTCAAGTGTCATGCATTATCAGAAGCGTTCATAAATAATTCCTCAGGCGCGCAGATCATAGGAATGTGTTTATTAAAAACTCCTTTACATAATAAAATTTATTTGCTCTGGAATTATTTATGACTTGCTTTTGAACGTGACTTCGTCCGAGTGAAAGTCAAGACATACTGCAGTTAGTTTTTCGAAAATCAAAGAACTAACACATTTTATTATAATATGTATATATTTTATATGTACAGACTCCAGCACATCAAGCTACCCCGATTTGTCAAACTTCTTTGATAGTTTTTCAACTTTATTGCAAAAACATAAGGTTCATATTCAATTGGGAAATTTTTACAGTTTGGGACAGCTTTATGTGCTGCGTTTGTACAAGTGTTTAATGTTCTAATAGTATGGAACCCTTCGAGTGCGAGTCAGACTCCTTTGCCGGTTTTTTCGTCTACTAAATAATTATGTTTTTAAAGTAACAACACCAATAACACTTGCTACTTTTAATGTTATAGACATGTGCTAAGTTATGTTGGTCAATGAAAGTAATGATTGATTATTGTTAGGTGACGTCTCTGAGTATCAGAGCAACAGTTTAATTTATACTGTAAGTAGATAGAAGTTTTTTTTAAATCTTACCAATATTGTGTACTAAAAACGTTAATATATTGAGTAAATAGGTAAGCAAAGGCCTAAAACATTTTTTTTGCATATCACCATTCTTATAAAAAGTAATTTTAGTGATATTACGTGACATTGTTATCTTAACACCCGCTTATTCATTTCCAAGCACTTGACAAATCACTTTAAAAATAACTATCTTTTGACCGCGGCTATACCCTCGTGAATAACGATTACTGCGTATGCTGACAAAGTCGCGAATCAAAAAGAAGCATACATATTATGTCCTTTCATTCAAGCTTAGTCTGTAAAATAATACCAGCATAATTTATTGAAGTTATACTTCTTTAGGCGCGTTATGAAAAAATGATGAGAGTGAAATTTTACGATGCGCGCGCACACCGTCACACAAAATTCTCACGGGAGTAATTGTAAACAACGCCATCTCTGACGTACATGCTGAACTACTTATTGCCTTCGTTGCTATTTTGTGACTCGAAGAAGTATAACTTCTCACGCGCGTACATAAGTACACACTGAATTTTTTGTCCTACTGCGTATGTTGGTATTATTTCTTTACCCTAATACAGACTTTTTCTCGTACAGAGAAGGTACGAGCATTGATCACCACTACCGATACGCGGCGCGATTAGGTATTTCCAAAAATGCTATCTGTTTCATACCGCTCGCTCAGCCTCCCTTCAGCTATGTTATTCTGTAAGAACTCACTCCAGTTCTCACGTCTGATTCCGCGGTGAAAACTGTTTTAGGTATACTGTAATTCGATAAAAACTACGCTAGCGCTACTGAGCACCAACTTAGGTGAAGCGAACTATTATTACGTTACTATTTTAGCGAATACCAAATACTTTTCACTTCAGGTAAGTGAAATCGGAGATGAGATAGGATTCGAATTCGCGGGTGAATTCTTACAGAATAGCACTGCTGGTGAACAATATAAATACAATAAGTATGCCTCTGCCCCCCGACCGTTATCGTGCGATAGAGAGAAGTCTAGGAGGCAATTACCTACATTTCCTTTTTGAAATATGGTTTTGGGCGATAACATTTTTCCCCCCTAAACCTTAACGAAATGATGACAATTTTGGTCTCATTAGATTCAGTACACCTTAATCTAGCTTTAGATTTTTAAGTAATTCAGTATAGTTTAATTTAGACAATTAAAAATGCTCGAGAAAGTTTTAAGTTAAAAATGTAGATATTTAGATGATAATTACTTCTATCGTACGCGATGTTTCTTTAAAATAAAAACGTACAGACCTAGTTTTTCATTATATCTACAATATTTTCAAAAACTATGAAAATTTGATTAAGTTTACGGGGGTAAAATGTTATCGCTTAGTGTATGAAAATTTACAGCCTCACAATCCTCTTAAGAGCGCCCATCCCCATCGGCCAAACTTAGACGCGAGCGTGATTGAAAAATTTGTTGTTTTCCAACGTAAAGCTCGAAAACAAACAAGTGAGTGAGAACGCGATAACATCGCAGGAAAATTGGCGCGCGGAGATTTCACAAAACTTGTTCCAGGAAATACGTGTTTTTAAAAAAGCCTTATAAGTTCATGGTAATAATGTTTGTAATTTAAAATCTCCATTACATGTGCAAGGTTTCTATGAAGCTGTTTTTTTTTTTTCAATGTATTAGTGTATTAATGAACGGCCAAAGTTCAGATAAAAGTGTGCAAAAAATGTTTGCCTTTAAACAAACCTAGATTTAAACCACAAGATACCTGTGTGTCATAAATATTTGGAGCATAACTTGTTATAACGCCGTAATCACATACGAGCGTTTGTATTTGAAATATGACGGATGGGCGGTCTTAAGGCGGATAGACGAATCCAAGTTATCTCTAGATATTTTCCTTCACCGAGTTTAATCCATAGGACCTTAGTGGAAACAATCAGTTCTGTAGTTTAGTCGTGATAGCGTAACAAACAAACACAGTTTCGCATATTAAACAAATAAATAAAATTGAAGTGTCTGTTTGTAATAGCAAAAAATAACAGCTTTTTCAGTTCTCTTGCTCAAAAAGGCCGTCATTGTAGCATACCAGAGCGGGGATAAAATAGCATTTCATCATGTAGGGGATTTTTATTTTTTAAATTTTTGTGTGTCAAATATGACAATGAGCCTACAAAAACGAAAAAGTCTTTAGTCCTAAGTAGAATAATCATGAATAAAGACTCGACTTATTACTGTTTCATAAAAAAAGAACCTCATTTTAATTTTGGAAATGGAACTAAAATCGGCGATCTCTGGTAGAATGCATGCAATGTGTTGCGGCGGCTACAGAAGAAACAAAAAAAAGACTTTGGCGCGAATTTTTTTTAATTTTTCTCTAATTGCAAATTTAATTGGTAGTGACCGTAATAAATTTCTCGCAATCGTAGTGAAAAGTATAGTGTAACACACGGCGCTAAAACCCATTAAAACTCGGTTTCTATTTACTCCCTCGCTAAAGCTCGGGAGTAAAACTACCTCGTATATAATGGGTCATTTTAGCTCCTTGTATAACAATCTACTATTTACTAAATACATATGAAAGTATATACGGTACCTGAGTAAACACCAAAACAAACAAAAACACAAATCACACACACAAAAACAAACACAAACAACAAACACACAAACAAACACACACAAACACATGACACAACAACAACAATTTTAAACTTTTGTAAGTCTGTCCGTCTGTTTGTTCTAGTTAATGATTGATTATAATTTAATTTAATTTAATAATAAAAGTACATAATTATCTTATTATTATAAAAAAAAAATACCCGCTGATAACCGAAAATCACGCGACATTAATTTTGATAATGTAATATCAAGATCATAGATATCCGTGATCAAGATCATAGACATACTATTTTTATACATCCCTTTTATGAATCACTGGCTTAAATTATATTCCTTTCATCTGTTAATTACGTGATATAAATACTCGTGCCTAGATTTTCATGATCCCGGCATGAGCCGTTGGAAATGAACTGCTAATCCCACAGACGATAGTACCTTCAAACAATGCTCAGTGCTCACTGCTCAGCTGTTTGATCTACAACTCCAATTTAATTGAGGAAGTGAATAGTTTTGTTGGAATTGCAAATTGTCTGTTACTTAGGTGCTACTTATAGTTAAGTTACAAAATCATACATAGTACTAACTAATTCAATTATGCACTAAATGAGAAAATACGAGAGACAAATGACAATCGATATTAGAGATCTATGTGTAAGTACTTACGTACATAAGTTTCTGTATAGGTTGCATTTGGTTCGGCATTCTCAATGCAATCTTTGACAACGTATTGAAAATCAGCCACCATATACCACCGCTATATGGTTGAAGTTCCATGGTCTCGGACCTAGCGCTTGGCTTCCACATTTATTGTGCGAACTGTCAGACTATGGAATTCGTAGCCTCTGTGTCCCGATAAGTATAATCTGAGTATCTTCGAAGACACGAGGGAACCAGTTTATCCTAGGCAATCGTGCTCCACCTTAGGCCGCATTATCACTTATGATCAGGTTAGTTACGGGCAAATGCAAGCATTCTCACATTCAATCATTAGAATACTTTAAAAAAAATGGCGATCTAATGTGTCGACCAGCTTATGTACATACCAACCCAAATACATCATCTTGCCTCGCAAAATTAATACAATGCCATTATATTAAGTTTATCGTAGACAGCCTACCTGGGCTGAAAATTTAGTAAAGTCAGCAGTGGAATCCTTTTAATTAACGAGGCAGCGTGAATTGCTGCCTACCTACTTCTGAAACTCAACTCAATAATTATGTGTGATGTCGCTTTTACGAATATGCCGTATACATAAGACCGTAAAGATGCTTAATTACTGGCAATTCCACACCTCAGCGACAACGGTGAAACGGCGCATGTGTCACAATTAATTCACTGAATTATATTTTGTTTCAAGTTGTTTTATGACATGTGTTTAATTGACTGTCATTAAACAGTATCGTGTTGAGTCTCAAGTAACTGTCGTCGCTCACATTATACGAGAGAGCGATGTTGTCGAACTTTTGCCGACACGTTCCTACGTAGCATGTGTTGTGTGATGACACCTTCTAATACATTATTATCTGTGTTAATTAAAAATGTCTTCAAAGCAAAAACTCACGGAAAATCGACCTAAGTTTCATTGAATATTAAATAGCTGATATCTCTCTCAGCACATTTCAATAGTTACCTACCCCACAAACATTATATGAATTCAGTTGCAGGTCAGTTTAAGCAACAACAACACGATGAAACTTTAAGTCCCAATTTGGGGCAGCCTTGTTATTAAAATTAATCGTCTTATGTTGGAAAGCTTAGTTAACAATGTTGTCTTGTGTATCCAGGCTTACAATATTTAGTAAGTAACTGTAACGGTCTGCTCAAATCCTCTTGAGAAAAGGATTTGTTCTTGGAAGGTCAGTTCGATAACGAAGTGATACAAGGCAGTAGAAAATTACTATTACCTTTATATTAACTTCAACGATCATTCATTGTATTTCGAACTACGGGTCATATTGATTAAGTATGAGTTTCTTGAAGAACATGGAATCTATTCACGTCGCCTAAACCTTGCTGAGTGACTCATATTTTCATCAAAATGGTATTAGTTTTTCACATACTGTGCTGATACGAACTAGGGAAATAGACCTGTCTGAATTAAAGCATCCTTGGAAGGAGAAAAACTGTAGCGCAGGTTACATTACAGTTTTAATTAAACAGAAAAAGGAATACGTAATAGTGTGAGTAACATGTATGAGAGCAAAACAAATAATGCTTTTACTGTAGGAGGGTATAGTGTACATTTAAAGGCGCTATGTCACTGGGAGCATTTGCCTGTAATGTAAGGGTTCAGCATTACATCAGTGAGTGAAGAGAACCGACCATTACAGTGCGCAACTTGTAATGATGCAATTTCTCTCACTGGGAAAATTCGCTTGTAATACAATAGTTCAAAATCGAATCTTGAATTGTTTCATCACAGGGAGCGCTCGTCAGTCAGAGTCAGAAGCTATATTGTAACGTAAGTCAGTCGGCTCACGTGTAAAGTAAAAGCTCGCGAACACTTTCATAAGGAGTTGGCAGACTCTTTCCACAATAATTTTCTATATATTTTTAACTCTTTGCTTTGTATATTTTGTTTATACGTTACGGCTAAAACCCGAAGTGCGGCAACACCTAGTTCTAACCGGCTAGAACTAGGTGTAGCCAGTAGCAGTTGGTTATACTTAGATGTAGCCTGCAAGCTCGGGACTTGAGGCACCAAACCATTGAGCAGAAGCTAGGTCGACGGAGCCCTACTTCGGAGCTCCGTTTTCTGTTTGCAGGGTTTAAAGGAACCTAAACAAACCGAACCTCGGGGTGCCCCTGACGTCGGTGTGCGGCTGCACCTAGTTCTAGCCGCTATGATGAAGGCTAAACCTAGTTCTAACCGAAGATAAGTATTATCATCTAAGTTGAACCGCATATGGCCGGCTGCACCTAGTTGTAGCCGGCACTAGAGTAAAACTAGGTGCAGCCGCACTTAGGCTATTAGCCGTAACATATATAAGTTTTATTATTTTATAATTGTAAATTGTAAGTGTCTTTGCGCCTATCATGTTTTGTCTCTGCATAACCCTAAGGTAAACTGAAAGAAAATGCCCAAGGCATTAAGTCCACCTTTGTTAGGTGTTTTTATGTGCATATAGTTTAATAAATAAATTTAAAGCTCAAAAATACGATTTTAAAATTTTATATTACCGAATGTTACCGATGTGGGAGCACCTTAACGTCGCTATCCATCGAGTCATATCCTGTGTTACGTGTATCCTATAAAAGGTTTCTCACAAATAACGCAAGTGTTGGTGACACATTTCTTTAGGAACATACAAATATTGCACCATTTTCTTAATAATCGTCAGCTGAGGCTGAAGTTGTTTAATAAAAATTATATTCTAAGGTATATAATATGACATTCTGAGATTTCGACGCTTAGAGGAAAAAACATTATCTGTAATATTTATACCGAAAATCTTAAAGTACTAAATTGTAAGAAACATCTCTAGCATGATAAAATAAGAAAACTTGTAAATACGCTTTTGTTTACTAAATAAGACATGTACCTATTAGAAAATACACTTTACAGTCCATAAAATAAAGCATATAAGGTAATACTGGCCTTTTAAAAAATTGCTTCGTAATTATTACCTGAACAGACATAAACTTTCCACTTAATTAATTACGGAGTAAATCTTTGATTTTCTAATAATTTACTTGTTGTCTTACAAGTTAACCCTAGAGGTAAGTACAGGTAACTATTATATTATTTATAATTATTTTCAACGCTCGTAAATTGGCTCTTATTGCACCGTTATTACACGTTGTGTACGCACGTGTCCTTTTAAATTACATGTCATGTTACGTGTCATTTTACATTGCATTACCGCATTAGGGTGTAATGGTTTTTTTTTAATAATAGAGATCATCGAGATTTGTCAAAGAGATTTGAATATTTTGATGTGCGAATATCTTGTGAATAAAATATAAGTTACTAATATGTAATAATTAAGACAACCAAATAATTTATTTTTGTCAAAAAAATTTGAGTACTTATTTTGTGTTGTATACATAAAGGGTGACAGGTAATTAGTGACCTATAAGTACCAGCCAGCACATCGCATCAAGCCAGCACATCAAGCTACCCGAAACTGACAATTTTTCTCAATCAAGTTTGAACCTTATGCTTTAGCGATAAAGTCGAAAATCTATTAAAGAAATTTGACAGATTGTAGTAGCTTGATGTGCTGGCTGTACTTAAACCACATACAATAATATGTACTAATTTAGGGCCATTTTTAGAGTTCCGTACTTCAAAAGGAAAAAAACGGAACCCTTATAGGATCAATTTGTTGTCCATCTGTCTGTCTGTCTGCCCGTCTGTCTGTCAAGACCCTTTATCTCGTGAACGCGTAGAGGTATCCATTGAAATTAAAACCATATACTTAGGTTCATGGTCCTTTAAAGCTTATTAGTATGGATATGTATTATGTATTACGTACAATTTTGTACGGAACCCTCGGTGAGCGAGTCCGACTCGCACTTGTCCGGTTTTTTTTTTCAACTAGGACTCACATGGGAATCCACTGGTTTTGGAAATATTGAGAGGAATTCCTTTTATGAGTTTTTTACGAACACTTATACCAAGTGCCATTACTAAACTTTTTTCCAAACATACATAATTCGCTCAGCTAATAGGTATAGTGTGTTAGATATTCGTAGCGTTGTTGTAAAATTAAAGCGTAATTTATTAAGAAAATTAGAAAATCGGATTATGTTTGTTTTGAAGAAGTTAAGTAATGACACTTGAAATAGGTATTTGTAAAAACTCAAAACAAAAATGCATCTTTGACCTTCAATATCTCTAGCACTAGTGAATTCCCAGGTACGTCCTGGAACAAAAGATATATCCTAGCAATTAGTACAATATGTGGTTTATATATGGGTCATTAATTACCAGTAACGCTATATACAAAAATATACGGTTTTTATATTTTGAATCCGGCTATTTGGGCGGCTTCGTCAGTCAATCACTGGGATCTGCTACTTACCTCCGGATTCGAAGTTTGAATTAAGAAATCCGGGCACCATTAATCATAATTATTTGTTCAAAATACTGAAGCTTAAGGTATTTTGAACAAGACACATTTGTGTTCATTGGAAAATTCAACTAAAAACGTCTTGATAGTAATAATAATATAACACATTTACTATAATGCTATTTTCTCTTTTTACCGTATCTTCACCCACTTGACGTACGTTGATTGACGTTGCATTGATGCTGCGCTGGCGTCACGTTTTCGCAGCGTGTACGTTATACGAACGCCTAACGCAGCGGGCGCCCTTGTACCTATGACCTATTTTGTTGTATTGAAAAAGAAAAACACCGTAATTATAAAGTAATAAAAATAATTATAAAAAAAAAGTTTTTCCCGTTGGCAGCAGGCAGGCAACGGGAAAAACTGTTTTTTACTTATTTAAACAATGACAGCCAAGAGGCGAGTTCCATGTTTAGAAGTTTTTGTTAGATGGGTCGCGGTCCAGTCAAGTTTGGAAATTACTGTTCTACTACATTAAACATTTCGTTTTGTGAGTTCATTTAATTTTCAGATGTTAAATATTAAATTAGAACTAGATAGGTACATTATTAAATAAAATATCCGTCTATTCAATATTAATTTCGACTGTGTTCTAACATTATTATTAGTTTACTGACTGCCCATCGATATGGGCCCCGTGGCCCCGTTGGTCTTGTGGTCGCAATCCCGACTACTGAGCGTTGGTTCCCAGGTCCGATTATCAGGTCGAGCAAAGTGTTATAGGGTTTTTCTATTAGAAATATCTCGTGTCTTATTGCCATCTAATCGGACTAAGTAAGGAAATGAATGCACTATAATATTTCCTGCGTACTAAGCTAGTTGCTATTTAGAATGCAGCCTTAAAAGAAAATCGATCAATAATAATCTGAATGTTGTGACTATGCTGACAGGTACCTACCTATGTCATCCAGAAAGGCTACATTTACTATTCAGAAGAAAATAACATTACATCCTTGATTATTCGAATGACAGCACAGACATGCTCCATATAGTTGAAAATAGCGTGTCATTTGCACCAACATCACGTTTACACTGCGTGCCAACATTTCTGTCACCAGCATTAATCTAGGTATCATTTTATTGCACCGCCAGCACAATGACACATCACATGAATTATTTATTAGGTCCTCATACGATGTAAATAATGACAAGTTTTAATGTTATATTAAAGTTAAACCGACAGCTAGTTGCTTTGAGGTTGTACGTGGATCGAACTCAATCACAATCTTGATTGTTTAGTGTCTTAGTAAACAATGGGACATGATGAGGAGTTACATATGAGTTAAATCCTACAATAATTAAAGGAAGACCTGATAGTACGCGCTTTGTGCGATTTGATTGGATTTGGATGTCGTAATAGACGCCTCTTAGATACGTATATCGACGATAGTCATTAGGTAAGTACTCTGGGACTCGTCAAGCTTCTTTGCCTCGGCGCTCATGCAGGGCCTGTAGACAAAATCCCTTTTCTGTTAGCGTTAACGCCAGCGAAAAAAACAAATTGTATGCAGTTGACATTTTTGCAACACGTGACATCGCGTATTCAAACGTCAACTCCGTACAATTTGATTTTTCCGTTGGCGTTAACGCTAACAGAAAGGGATTTTGTCTACACGCCCTGGAGGTCGCCACTGTCACAGTATAAATATTAGTACTACCGTACAGTAGCGACTCGCCCTGCCTCCTTCTGAAACACTATACCTCATCTCTTCCCGCGTCGAACGTGCTCTCGAAACTGTTTTTAGTTCTCGGGGCGCGTAGACACGCATACACACGCACGTATTTATAAGGGGAACACCCAAATATTCCGAAATATTTTATTCCGAATTTCGATATTCCGATTTTCAAAAGTCCGAATTTCATAATACCTAAAAATTATAATCTCTATTTTTTTAAATTACGAAAGTTATTTTACCGAATGTCGTAAATCCGATTTGTTTGTTTTCCGATTTTCATATTATGTTCGAAGAATCAAATGCTCGATGGGTTCTCGGTCCGAAAAACGAAATTCCGAATTTCAATACTTCGAATAAACTGTTAAAATTAGGATTCTGATTCAATTCAGCTACGCATATATATTCAAAATGGTGTCCCCTTGTTTCGCAGACAGAAATTTCATAGAATTTCGTTTCCCAGAAAATGTTTCATATATTTGGTTCTTGTATTTTTATTTCGACTATTATTGTTTCAAAGACTATTTACTTGAATGAAACATATTTCACAGTAACACAATTCAAAGAATTTTTAATCACATTTTTTTGTTTAACAAATTTATTAAACAGTAGAATAACTTTTTAACGAATATTGTTTATTCGGTGTATTTTTCCATGGAATTTATTACAACCAAAATATATAGGTATAAATAGAAAGACAATAACAAAAATAATCTTAAAAAGTCAATATGTTGTGCTACAAAAGTTAATGACAGAAACGAATTGCTGCGAAACCGACTCCACGTAGTCTTGTCTGCCCTACGCCTAGAGTAAAATTTAAATTCGCGTAGGCGCGGAGGGGCGAGGCGGCCAGCGAGCTGAGGAGCAGCTTCGGCTTACTGGCCGGCTTCGCCGGCCAGCATCAGCCGCGGCGGCGAGCGTGAATACCATCTGCGACGATAAGCTCGCGTGGTGCCGCCGGAGCCCCGCAACGCCGTAGCCGTGACAGAAACCATGCCTGCTGCATGTTGCATGTTCGCTTGCATGTTGCATGCTCGCTTGCATGTTGCATGCTCGCTTGCATGATGCATGCTTGCTTGCATGATGCTTGCTTACTTGCATACTGCATGCTTGCTTGCATGCTGCATGCTTGCTTGCACGCTGCATGCTTGCTTGCACGCTGCATGCTTGCTTGCACGCTGCATGCTTGTTTGCACGATAACGATAAAGATAATCGGAATTCGTATTTTTGATGTTTCGAATTTTCATTATGTCGGACTTTTTGTTATTCGATCTTTTGAAACTCGGTATTTTGAGAATAGTAATTATAAACGTTCGGAATTTTGAAATTTTAGTATTATAAAAATAGGATGAATGATAAATCGGAGTTTCCATATTAGGAATTTTGAACCATTCGAAATTATGAAAATCGGTATTTTGAAATTCGTATTTCTGACTTTCGGAATAAAGTTTTTCGTATTTATGTAGTGTACCCATTTATAAGCGCTTAAACTTGGGTCAAGTTTAAGCCAGTCTCTGATAGGGGCGATGCTAATCTGGTCAAGTTTAATGCAGCCAAGACCCAGGCGTGTCTTTTCTCTGCCAAGAAGAAGCCTTTTAATCTGGCTCCTGCTTTCCGAAATGAATCCGTACCGATCACCGACCATCTTGAGTTTCTTGACGTAACTTTGACGTCGAATCTCAATTTTGGACCGTACATCTAGTCAAAGGCCCAACTAGCTGCCAAAAAGCTAGAAGTCCTCGCAAAGGTGCGAAAGTACTTCACTTCGGAACAGATGCTGAATCTATACCAAGCACAAGTTCGATCGTGCATGAAGTACTGTTCGCACCTTTGGGATGGATCTGCCAAATACCAGCTGGAGGCCTTGGAAGTTATTGAAAGTCTTGCCAAGAGACTCATAGACAATGACTTCTTGGTTAAGGCTAAGCTCCAAAGCCTTGAACATCGCCGCACCGTTGCCAGCCTATCGGTTTTTTTATCCGATACATTTCGGAGAGTGTGCTTTGGAATTGTACAACTTAATTCCCCCATCACCGGACGAGCAGGGATACGGCGAAGCGTCACCGCTCTACGGTTGAAGTTCCACGGTCTTCAACCAAGCGCTTTGCTTCCACATTTTATTGTGCAAACTGCTAGACTGTGGAAATCACTGCCCGTTTCTCTGTTTCCCGATACATATAATCTGGGTATCTCTTCAGGGCACGAGTGAACCTGTTTATATTTATAGATCTATAGATAGACTATAGAGTTTAGTAATAGTAATATAGACTGGCTGGGCTCTCATTTAACTGCACAGATTATATAGACGCTGACGACATTACGGTTCGCCACCGTAATGGCGTTAGTAGCGTGACTGATATAGTAGTAGTTTATAGTATAGTATTATAGTCTTTACATGTAGTTAACTTATTTATTTATTTTTTTAATTTTAATTTACTCACACACTCTTTGCTACACGTTTCCTTTTATTTATTTATCGACTTAGTTCCACAAAACTGGTTTACATCCGTTATACGTCACACCCAAAGGTCCAGTTGAAAACCAGCGTCAGGCACAAGTGGTCTGGCATTTTATGCTGAACTGGGCTTGTTTGGCGCAGCCGTGGGGTACACAATAATGTTTTTTATTTATTTCTGTATTTTTACCTTTTTTTTTTAATTGTTTTTTGTGTGCACATGGTCTGTGTCAATAAACGTTTTTTCTTTCTTTCTTTCTTCTTTTCTTTATCCTAGGAAAGCGTGCTACATCTTAGGCCGCATCATCATGTTTCCTATAACAATATTAAAAAAAATGAATTATTTTTAGTCTATTATTTTGGTGTTAGTGTAGGTAATTTAATCGTTTCGTTTTTATGAAGTGACACAGGTTTGCCACTGTTGATTCTGGCTTTTAGAAGTTGTAGTGGTTTGGGAAAAGTGGCGGGCTGGTCCCAAAATTAAAAGAAAAAAAAACAATTCTTAAGATACTGTTCTGTATCCGAGAGACGGATGGTTAAGGGAGATCATTACGGCTCTGTTTGGACTTTTTGAGTGTAGGACCCTGAATTATTACTCTCAAAATGAACTACCTACGTATGCATTAAAAACAAACCTCAATTGGCACCTATCTACCTATCTACTCCAATTACTAATATCTCAGGGTATCAAGCTCAGGTACTTAAAATAATGTGACTTGGCAAATTATTGCTGAAACTGACTCGAGTCGAGACAGGGGAGGTTGCCAATATTCTCAGTCGAAAATCACTCGGTGAACTTTTTTCTCTCCCAGAGAATAAATATCACTTAAGTCTGTTTTTCACTTAAGGGTAAAGGCACCGGCTATTGGCACCTAAAACAAATATTGACTTTTCTCCTTTGTCCTGAATTTCGATACAAGCAATACTGAAGTGATACTCTATAGTAAAACGTTAAACCTCACTGGTGTCAGTATATAATTCAAAAGCGAACTCACAAATCTTCGAACGATGAAAATCACCATAGTATGTTTTCTAAAGCAAATAGTTAACACCTCCACATCCATCAAATATCACTGTGTTATAGAAATAAACCTTAAAACCGCATTGATTGAAACGTGATGCTATTCTAATTAAACGTGTTCATTACTTAGAACGGTTCGCGGCTTGGCTTCGGTAATGTAACGCGTATAACTCAACCCCGTCGACACGCAAGAAGTAATCGAAACGTGGAACGCTCGTACAATTTACTGCCTAAGCCTGTCAAGACTCCACCTTGGATTGCACGTCACGATCTTCAACAACGAGGATTACTACGCGCATTCAATCGCACATGCCCCGCTGATCACACACTGTACAAGCAATAATGTCAGCTCCATTAAACACAAGTACCTATCGCCTTAACGAGAAAGGGGATCCACTCCGGGCATAATGATCACACGATGCATTTCAATTGTCAACAAAAACCTTGACGAATCCGATCACGTTCTCATTGTTCATATTTTGATTTTCGGTGAACTTTGTGCTGTTTGATTCCAGCTTTATTAGAGTCTATGTTTGTTATTTAAGGCACGCAAAAGGAAATCAGGTCAACCCGATGGCTTTAGACAGACACAGCAGTGTGTATGCACGTATACGGAGGAAAACATAGTGGCTGAACGCGTAAGTACTACAAAGCGCCAAATCCGGAGTATGTGTAGTGTTTCACGTCTTTCCAATAACATCTCGTTTTATGATGACCGTGAAAATAAAGCAATCGGCTGTGAAATGGAATCCGCAACATTGTTTCCTTTCGCGTTTACCGTTAACACTTAGTTGCAAATCGAAGTTAAGTTGCGCGTAAAACACTGGTGTATTGTTGGTGGATTAGTAAGTGGTCTGATCGAACTGTTCATAGTTGGTTGCATACGCTTAGTCAGCGATGAGTCAGCTAGTTACAGAGCAAATCTGCAATCATGCTGTTCAGTTGTAATGGCGACGGATATGAAGCTGGGTCGAAGATTGGTAATAGCTGCGCTGAACATGTAACCTAGAAAGAGGTAGTTAGTTTGTGTACTGTTGTTTAAGAGTACGAGTATAAACATCATCCACGGTTGTTATGCTGCACTTCCGTGATTGACAATCTGTCTGTTTGAGAAATACCTGTCTAAACAGCTGTTTGTTTTTAAAAATATGAAAAGGTGCACGAAAATTGAAAGGGTTTTTGGAAACTCTGCTATTGAATCCCAAATAGGAAGTTGAAGTTTGTATACAAATAAAATGGAAAACACATTATTTTGATTCAAGATTAAGATAGATTATTTTCATTTAATTTCTTTTGTGATAAATTCTCGTAAGCCATCATTTGTTCAGTCCAACTTGGCTTCCTAATTGTGGGCGATGTTCTTCTCATTAAGGTTTTAATTAAAAATACTTTGAACGCTGCGATATGTTGCTTACGAAAGAATTTTAATAAATTTGGTATTTATCATAATGTTGTGACCTCGCAAATGTTGGAGGGTTACATTTTCTAACATGTACTTTTTAAGTTCATCTATGACATTGGGATCAGTATATTCTGAGTGATATCGCCAATCCGCCTTAAGCAAGTGAGGTGAATAGGTGATCAATGCTCGTGCCGATAAATGCTGAATGAGAATAGGCCTTTGTCCTGCAGTAAGACAATAATAGACTGGTATTATTATTAGGTATTTATCATCCAGCCTCGTATAAATAAAGGAACTTTTGTTTGTTCCGTAACTTTTATATCATTCAACGAAGAAATTTTACTTCTGAACAATACTTTGTAACCTACCAAGTGTATTATCCCGTTACAATGTTCTGTCTGGGATCTATTGATGATAATAAAAAAGTTTATAGTCTGCATAAAATATAAAAAATTCTAATTCCGCGGAACTTCCGTAAATTCGCTGATACGCACTGGTGCTTAAATTGCCGACACAGAATCTAAATTGCTCGGAAAAATGTTTAATCACCCAAAAGACCACCCGGCATAAATTATAAAGATAGACGAGTAGGTACGTAATTGGATTTCTAAAGTATTCTCTTTTTGAATGAATACGCTGCGAGTGGCGGCTGTGTAGGTGTGTTTCATTTCCCATTCTGAGGGTTACACAAACATAGTTTCGACTTTTGTGAGGCCTTGGCTTGTGCTACCATACCTTGCACACACACCTGTGTATGTACATAAATAGACTGTGTACTGGCAACCCGCTTTTACATCCATTTTTCACGCAGGTATTCATTGCAATCTCAGAGATGAAACCCTAATGTACTCTGAATTATGCATGCGTCCTTTGAACATCCTCCAAGACATTCCTTGTATAAAAGAGAAACATATTTACTAGAGAGAATAATAGTCTGAATGGAATACTCACACATCATCATTCTTTAGTAGGTAGAACGAACTATATCAACGATAGATTGAAAAAAATTGGCACATTGATGCTAAATTTTCCATTAGAACACTCTTTTCCCAACTTATAAAATTAGTCACGATTTGGGAGATTTAAAGTTAGAGTCTTTTACACGATTTAACTCGGTGAAGCTTTACAGTCCGATTATTTTCCGAAGACAATTACTCGGCTTACAACTGTTAGACTGTCGTGAAATGAACATCGGCAGTGCGGCGCCGTTCACTGAACATTTTTACGGATTCCCAACAGATCTTGTAAACCTTTTGTTTAAATGCGGAGAGTGTCAGCAATTGCGTCCTTCGTTCGTGTTCTTTTATTGTATTTTGTGAAAGGTTTCTTGTAAACAATTACAAGGAACTCGATAAACACGTTCGGCATGTTAAGATTGTATTTTGTCACATAAATATATGTATATTTAAGATGCGAAGTCGTACAATGACAATACATTTGATGGCACAGCGGGTACACCTGTATTTATTGGAAGTCAAGCGTGCCGTGACTTGAAATAAGTGACGACGAAAGCATTTGATTCATCCGGAGTTGTACAATTTCACTGTCGATTACGTTGATACGAGGTGAGCCGCGTCGTTCGGCGAGCAGGCAAAGGAACAATAGTCTTGTAGCCACAAGAATATGTTCTGCTCTCACGGAAATTTGAATAGTCTAAGAGTATTTTATAGCTTTGTTTGCCTAGCGAACGTATATGCGGTTACGTTCACAATAGCACATAAGCGGTAATAGGTTTAGTTATTTAACCACGTAGTAGGTACCAGGAAGATATGCTTTGATCTTTCAAAATATTCCTATTTGAGAATGTTGGTAATGTTGTACTATCTGCGGATAAAATTACGTTGATACTCGTGGTTGATACAGACGGATAATAGTACGGTGTTTCTCGGCAGTATCGTCTTGTCTAGAGCGGGATCTCAGCGCCTTTCGTGACTCGCCTCGTCCTTGACTAAGACCGGTTCACCATCCTACACCGCAGAATGTGGACTTAAGGCTAAGTACAGGCAGCTAAGCCTAGACATTTATAAAAACCAATCTGTGTTCAAAAAGCCACCCACACACTACGTCATTTAGGTAGTTTTTTGAAAAAGGTTAGGTATATTTATATAGTCTAGACCAAAGTTTATTATGTAAATAAAATGGTATTTCGGATATTTATAAGGTGCCTATCCGCGTCCTGGATAAAAGAGTTCAGTTTCGTGACGAATGATTCTTAGTTTGTTTGATCAATACTATTGAATTTCTGAAATTAATCAAATATAGACCATAAAACCTTCGCTACAAACAAAGAAGTTAATTTGTAAGGATTTGCTTTAAAAGCGAAGTCACACAGAAAGCTTCTGAGAACAGAAGTGGGTGTGAAATACTAATGCCCGGTTTCTGAGGTCTTCGGATAAACTTTCGATAGCTATTCATTCGACAAAGTTATCAATTTGAGTGATTTCTTCCTTAACTGAGTGCTCGGAAACGCAATATCGAACCAATAGCACTATCGAATAGATATAGTCCAGTTAAATCACCTCTGAAACTGGGCATAAGCCAATTAGTTAAAAATACATTAATTATTTCTCAGGATAACCGACAATGGTCCAACGGTTATGACACGGACTTTTAAGCGAAAGGGCGTGAGATCGAACCCTAGCTGTTTCACTATCGTTGTCATTTTAAGAATTATCATAATTTTATCTACACTAAATAACCTAATTTTTAGTGAAACCACAAAAAAGACCATGTAATAAGATAATTATTTATTATTAGCTTTTGCCCGCGACTTAGTCCGCTTGAATGTCGGTTATCGCAGATGCAGGCAAAGCTGTGGATTAAAATGTAGCCTATGTCCTTCACCAGGGTTCAAGCTATTTTCATACCAAATTTTATCAAAATCAGCTCAGCCATCTCATCGTGAAAGCGTAACAGACAGTTACTTTCGCATTTATAATATTAGTGTGCAAGTATGGATGGATTAAGTATGGAAGTATGGATTTAGGTTTGCCAACCGCTTCGGTATACATTAGATCTTCATAGAAAGTAACGGACTTATACAATCGTTAATACTGGCCATTATTGTCCCACTGCAGAGCAAAGGCCTCTTCTCATACAGAGAAGGCTCGAGCATTGGTACATCACCAGTCACCACGCTTGGCTTGGCGCGGCGGATTGGCGATTTCACACTTATATTAATTATAGGTCCTGATTTTCTCACGATTTTTTCCTTTTCCTTCACCGATGTCAGTTATGTCCAAGATAAACTTAGAAAGTAAGGTACCACAGATATAGATAGACCTAGATAACGCAAGAGCAACTACTTCGCGTGCCTAGTTTCGTGCCTAGAGCTTACGTACAAAAATCGGAAGTCAAAAAATAAAGTAAACGATTCCTTCCATCGGTAAGTCATTTTGTGATTAATATTATGCGTAATTAATTTAAAAAACAATTATTTTTAATCTAATTCCTTCAGTAATACCTGGTAATACCAAATTTAAGAAAAACAAAACATTGTGACGTCATAATAGGTAGTCAATAAATGGCACACTTGGTTTTCATACAGATCGTGATACTTGCGTTATCTATACCCTGTTCACAATAAGATTGGACATAAATACAAACCTTTTTTACAGTCCCTTCAACCGATTTTGACTTCTATTCCGTAGGCTTAAAGATGACATTAGAGGCAAAAAAGTGGTTACAATAACAACTGTTTACTGCAGTTGCCATTTGTCATGCTACCAACGCAATTTATGTCAAAATCGGTTGAACGGACTGCATAAAAGGTTTGTGTAAATGTCTAATCTTATTGTGAACAGGGTATAGAGTCTATCTATATCTGTGGTACCTACACATGAAATTTAAAAAAGTCATATTGGCACTCAAGCTTGTGCCCGATTGCGTACCAACCACCTCGTACATCAGAGGCCACCTGAGCCAAAGGAACTATTAGTTAATCTGTGCCTGAGCCTAGGCCATCACGACAATCATTATCGTTGAGTTGGTTGCACGAACCCAACATTAGTTTAACGGAGACTTTAAATTCACGTCATCTTTTACATTTTGTATCAAAAAGAAAGTGACAGCATCATATTTAAAGTCAAAGTAAACTAATGTTAGGTTTGTGCAGCTCACCATTAATCAAGTATTTTTTGGAATTATGTGTTTAATCACGGACGCAGTCTGCGTCCAAAACTTTCAAAATTTAGTCGAAAAAATTAAATAAAAGTTGTATTCTTTAACTTAAAAAAAAGGCGTATACTAAAAGATAGATAATAAAATTGTCTGTAAGATGGTGTAAGTTTCGTTTAATTATACCTGGTAGATTTTGTGTGATTGTCAATGTTTTGTCTGCTTCAGACACAACTTCACGAGTTAATTAAACTATTTAATATGAACTTAATCAAAAATATTCACTTGCTAAATGATAAAGAGAATGTTCTAGTTTAACATATATTGTTTTCAAATCATTTACACTGCACATTTTGACGTGATTGTCAGTTTAATAGCCCCTTAAAGCACTAGCTTTTGCGCGTGACTTCGTCGGCGCGAAATTTTTCACGAAGAACAAACTCAACTTTAATTTGTAATATGCAGTGAAGATTATAAAGCCCGAATATTATGTTAAAAAGCTTTTAAACTGATTTCCGCGACGATTAGATGCTGCTGTCCACTTGAAGAGTTGGAAGTATTTCTCAACGGGATTATAGGCTCTAGTTCCTTAATGATATCCACCTACTTTTTATAATTATTCTAGGGTTGCACTTTGCTCGCGGCCTATTAAGCTGAATTATATTTTTATTAGAACATGAAATATTCTTAGCTTGTGCTAGCTTTGTTCCCGCTACTTCATTCGCATTAATATCAGTTTCCACGGCCACAGATTAAAAGTAACCTATGTCACTTTTGAGATTCAAGATGCCAAAAATGTCATCAATATTGGTAGTGTTTTAGCCATGAAAGCGTAACAGACAGACAGAGTAACTTTCGTATTTTCGTCCGCGTGAATGTCGGCAGTTGTTGAACGAAGAACGAAGTTGCAGATTATAAAGTAGCCTAATCTATGTCTTCCCCCAGGGTTAAAACTATCTTCATACTAAATTTCATTAACATCAAACAACTTAACAAACGGACAGGTAGAGTTGCTTTCGCATTTATAATATTAGTAAGAATTCGACGTTGTATTATTTTTTGTATGTTTTTAAAATTCGTGTTGTAACGATAAAATAACCAACCAACCAAAGCCGCATAACATTAGTGCATGAGACACACTCAGTAACACTACTGTCATGTCTGTCTGTCTGTGTCTATAGCTGTCATTCTTTATCTTGTAATACTTTGTACATACTTTAATTATAGTGTTTTTATGCAAGGTCCATCATATTCACGTATAGTTATATAACTGTAAAGTGTAAATGCAAAATATTGTACACATTTATTTTTAAAAGAGTAAGTATGGAGTTTCTGGCCTGTTCTTCTCCATACGACACTACCTTTTGAAATGGGCAACTAGAATCAACTTTATATTTTTTTATTATGACGTTCAAAAGTGCCTTTTAATGGTCTAATTGAAATAAATGATTTGACTTTGACTTTGACTACTTCGCACACACTCTCCACCTCACACAGCCAGATCAAAGCGTGATGGTCATGTTTAGATGTGGCCTCAGTTCTAATAACTTACTAAGCCACTTATAATAAGATTCGCGTCCCACTTCAAACTGCTAGGAACGGACATCAAATGTATCTCACTATATTTGTGACGACCATTGCTTATGTTTTGCATGATCTTCGTCAGCTGATGGCTTGGATTTAATATATTATGGTGGATAGGAAAAATATGAATTTTAAATACAGTCAAAGGCACATGAAGCTTTACACTGGTTGTGTGAGTCTTACCCCCCATGGCTATTGCAATATATTATGAACGCTATAAAGTGCAATGTAAAAAGCTCCACGACTGTACAATAAATAAAACTACTATATTAATTTTGAATGTCTGGGGGAGGGGGACATCTCCACCTCCCTGTCCCCTCTTGGCGACGTCCTTAATGTTTCGTATAGTTTTTCGACTTTAAATATTATGGGTTAGAGAAAGAAAGATTACTAGGATGAACAATATCTTGTGTTTTAACTGAAAAAAAAAACTGCTTATTGCATACTCCTGACACCTTCTGCGATAGATACTCATTAAAAAAGAGCAAATAGGTACATTTTTGCATTACTTAAAGCCAAATAACGTTATGTCCCTAATGGCGGCATCTAAAACATTTTAACCACAATACCAATAATAGACAATAGTATTCTAATTCTTAAGGCGCATTTGACCAAACTTTTGTACCCAAGTCATAACTTGTGAATAAAATTTAGAATTTTTGACAGTTTATCTATACAAAAAGTGTCATACGTCAATTTCGGTCACGGATAGTGAACATTTCTATTGTGCACGACCTAAAGTTATTTTAAAGCTATTTATATCTCTGTCTCTCCAATAAAACAAGAAAGAGACAGATATTAATAAGAGCTGACGTATTAAGTTGATCTTAAATATTAATACAATTATAGTAAGTGTCATTCCAGAACTTGTTAAAACAAAACGGCGATATTCAGGGAAAAAAAAATTGACATCTCCAACTTAGTTCTTATCTGTCGCCGTCCTTTTCTTCAGTTGCCTGATAGTAAGAGATGCCTATTGCCTGATTTTAGTTTAGTTTGTGGACAAGAGAATCGGCACCAGTAGCTAACTGACTTTTCTAATATAAAATCAGCCTTAAAACTCATAATTATATTACTTACTCCATAACACTTAAACGATAAAAATACCAAAATGTTTTGTCCAAACAAAAAATATTTAGGGCAATATCTTAAACAACGATACTTAATCAAGATGAATCTCAAAAGTTAGATGGCGCACTTTGAAGTTTTAAAATATGATTTAAGAAGTTAAACAGGGATTCTCAACAACTTGGTGTATTTAAATTATTTTCTCCGGTCATAGAGCCTTATTTAATTACTTTCTGAATAAAATGTTTATGTAAATACCTAATTATGATCCCGAGAAGTGGAAAGTTGGGGCACAGTAATGCTTTGACAGAAACGAAAACAAAATAGGTTTAGGTAGGGGAGACCAGTATGAACGTAACAATTTTCAGTTTTATCGTAATATCTCACACAGTTTTTTAAGTATCAAAATTCTAACCAATACACACGATAGATTGGTCTTTCAGCTATCATTAAACATCAGTTTAATTGCAGCAGGTATTACAGATTTTGAGAAAAATTACAAAGTAAACAAAGTGAAATTTGTTACAACTATCCCCACCCCTAGGGTTGGTTGTAACAGCGTAAGGGTAACATTGTAAATGAAAACAAAGTTACTGTCATAACCAACATATTCATATCAAAATCAGGTTTTACATTAGTGTCACAATTATGAAAAAAATTTAACATATCTAGGAAACATAACAATCTTCTATACTTTTCTTAACAATTGAAGTCGCTGCCTGTTTTGTCTTTTTAGCAGTCTGCAAAATGTGTTTCTTAACTTCTTTGACTCTAAGCTTTCTTTGTTCTTGTGGTTTGGAGTATCAGTCATTATTGCTGGTTTTCTGCCTGTCCTTCCTTTTTTCATTGACTTTTCTGGGTCTTGCCTTTGATAAGGGCTGAACTTCATAGACGAGACATTCTGTACACTAGCTAAAAAGGCATATGATGGGATGTGTAAATTATCAGACGATATCGATGTCTTCAAGCATTTTTTTCTTTTGCATATACTAATCTTTCTATTTATAGTTAGGTACATGACACAGCTGATGAGAATTGTCAGCGTCTCGAAATGGTACTTTTCTGAGAAGTACTTCGTCCAGGTAGCAAATCCATTATTTCTTCAGTAATTAAACATTTACTGGTAGTTCGTTTATGTAGGGGAGAGGTGTGTCAATTGTTACAGGAAGGCAATTGTAACATCAATTCTTTCTCGACATCTATTGACGAGTAGCGGCAGGTTTTGGTGGCAATCGAAGCTGTACCTGATGCTGTTTTACCGACTGAATTTATAGGTAAAAATCTTTGCGCATGCGCTGTCAGTAGATGAAAGTTTGAGTTCTGGCGAGTTGTGAAAAATTATTGTTCGGCACAGTTTTTGTTATTATTATGAAATTAAACAGTTTTACAATAGCTTAGTGGTGATTTTAGAAGCAGTTAACATCCAATCTATACGTTAAGGTATGTGAGTTGATCAAATGTACCATAGATTTTTGTTAAATAAATCTACAATGCCAAAAAGCGGCAGTGGTGCAAAAGTAACAAAACAAAGCGGTGCAATTGTAACATGTTACAATTAAAGACAAAGACAAAAGACAAAGACATAGAAGATGCAGACGAAGACGATAATTAATGTATTGTCTGTTTTGAACATAATAAAATAAGTAGAGAAGACTGGTTGCAATCAAGAGACCATAGATGCGCACACTCCAAGTGTGACAAAAACTATTCATGTTTTGTGTGTTAAAACCGTTCGTCAGAATAACTGTTGGTTAATTTTATTGTTTATTATGCGTTTAAGTGAACTGCTGACGACATTTTATTTGTTTGTTTTTTATTGTGGTCGATTTTTGCATGTTATAATTGATTCATAATGCTATTACAATAGACCCTCTTTGTGCAGCAATTGTAACACTATGACCTGATCCCATTAAGTGCCATTTTCTAGAATTTACTGACTTTTTTGTTATTATCTTTATTTTATTTTATAATAAGATAAATGAAACATATTGTGACCAAAAATGATGGCGCTGTGATTGTTAATTATAATATTACGAAGAATTGATTTTTTTTTGTTACTATTGACACACCTCTCCCCTATATTAGACATTCTGCAGTAAGAAAATATATCTGAAATATTAAAAAAAACACAATAACATAATTATGAGAGTAACAAGTTGTTACTTTCATCCCAATCTTTCAATTTTCCCGAATTTGACAAATACTTGCCTATAACTTTAAAAAACCGTTAGAAAGATACGAACGCCGAAATAGAAAGACGAATAGTTATATTACTTGACTGTCACTTGACACATGAGTTTAAACTTACCATAATAAAAACAAACACAGTTAAAGAAAACGGTGTAGACTTACTTTGGAGGTATTTTCGCGGCACTGACTCGCTACGTCCATAACCTGACAGCACAGCGCCGTGAGTGCTACATGAGGTGATGGGGAGCTCAAAATGGCACATATCGTGGAAGCAGTCATCAGTGCAGCTAATATAATTGGTTCAGAAACGCATTTGTTACGTTCATCCCGTGTTACTTTTATACCTGGTCTCCCCTACCTAATTTAAGTGCTAGGCTAGCTAGTCTACCGACAATGGACTGTGGGCTAGTATTGAACTATCTAACTTCAATGCTATTTCACTGTCCATTGTCGGGTAGTTGAACATGTAGGCCACCTACAATCATAGCTCAGTTAGTAGGTACGTTAGTAGTAGCCAATTCAAAACACATCTCACAGTATCTATTTTATCAGCACAAATTCTTTGAAAATGACGTGATATAAATTATAGGTACACCCGGATATCTATGGATACACCGCACCCAGGTTGAACTTAACTATAAACTAGACCATCAGATCACGATTTCATACAATCTTGGACCTGGTTGAAATAAGATGAAAGTGGTGTCAATTACAAATCTGCGGATTTCATCAATCTGAGAATAGAGTTGTAATAAGAGATTTAGTAAAAGTTAGGTTATACAAGAAGTTGGCTACCTACACTAAACAAATTATTTTTGTAATGTGATTATAAAAAACAGTATTTTATTACCTATATTTGTTGGCAAAAGTATATTAGGGAACTCACAAATCAATAACGAGCCAAAGTCAGACCGATAGATATAAGGGGGACCTTAGGCGATCCGACGACGACGTTATGTTGATCGTCTAAGGTTAGCTTGAAGAAGGTCAGTATCAATGTCATTCCTATAAAAAGTTGATCGTCTAAGGTCCCTCATATTGGTGTGACATTAATTGACAAGATGTAATAAAATTGTCCTATTTTAGCATAGACATATAAATATTTTAATCAAGACCTAAAACTATTTTTTTAATTTTCTCGTCTTCTAGATTGTGAATGGAACATTTTTTTTATATATGAAATTGACAATATAACACTTTTTTTAAGCCATATACCAACTTATTACACTCTTGCCCAGAAATCCCCGTCTTCATTGGGTTAATTTCAGCCAAAACAATCCTATCCTACCTCGTCAATTTATTTGCCATTTTCCGAAGTATTTATAGGTAATAATTTTGGAAATGTAACGCTGAGTAATTTTAAATCATTCCTAAGCATACGTTTTGGATGTATTAAATCTGATTCTGCTACATAGGTAGGTAAAACATTGAGATATCGAATTTGTTACACTTAATTAATGTAATTATTTAAAACTAGCTTTTGTCCGCTACTTCGTCCGCGTGAATGTCGTTTATAGCGGAAGCAGTCGAAATCGCAAATAAAAAAAAGTAAAAAAAAAGGAAGAAAACCGCCTTCAAAAACTAAAAAGTGATAATTATCTTTAGCACAGTATTACTTTAGTTCCGGAAGTCGGTGGCAGTAGCTTTGTTGTGTATCTTGTATTGTATTGCCACCGACTTCCAAAGCTAAAGTAATGTGCTAAAGAAAATGATTACTTTTTAGTTTTTGAAGGCGGTTTTCGTTTTTTTTTTTTAATCTTTTTACTCTCCGCTTTTTAGTATTCCAATAAGAAACGGCGACACACTTAAAACAGAGACAGTCCTTTAAAGATTGATGAAACTAAAACGTCGTATGTATTTTTTTATGATTTTTGTTGATTTTCTCAAAAAGAGCTGAATCAATTATGATAAAAAATTTATGGGACCATTTCGGAATAAACCCCTTTCGAACAAAAAAAGAATTTTGCAAATCCGTCGATATATGACAGAGTTATGCCCGAACAACATCGTCCTTTTTGAACTCAGTTAAAAAGTAGCCTACATCCTTTCCTGAGGCGAAATTTTGATGCTAGCTTGAAGCTAGCATCAAAATTTCGCCGTTTCATTGTGAAAACAGACAGACTTACTTTTGCATTTATTAGTATGGAAGTATGGATAATGGAATATTATGAAATAAAGGATATTATGGAAATATGGATATGGATAGATTGTAAGGTTGGCGCTTGTAAAACTTAATAGTTGTTCAATTAAACTTATTAATATCAATAAGTTTAATTGAACAACTACTACCTAAGCTTTATCTAGCTGGTTAGACAAGAACAGTCTATGCACTCCAAAGAATTAATTAATGATTGAAGTGAGTGCCAAGGTCTTTCATAAGTCTCTTATAAACAAACTAAGTAAGTACCTAAGTACCTAAGTATGGTCTTATTCATACCGAAGTTGCCAATTAGTTAATTAGTGGAGACTCTGGACGGTTCTTTGACATTCAAAATCAGCATTCATGCAGTCACACACTTCAAATAAAATAAATCTGTTTTCATATCATTACTACCTACTTTATATTTTCCTGAACTACTTAAACACGGTCAGTATTTAAAAAAATGTCATGGAAAAATACGTTATACCTACATCAAAATGGAAGATCTTGGGAACGGAAAAAGCCCTATACAGTATTCAATTCGGTTTCCTCATGCATTGTGTTCTGATTTACTTATATTTATTTATTCGCCTTCCCTTTCGGTTAGTAGAATTGCAAATGTTAAATCACAGCGTACCTACCGAAAGCTTTGAAATGGTAACAACTTTTAGATTTTCACAACGTTTTAACAGCTTTTGTAAATACAGTACATTTTATTCTTATGAGTGCACAACAATATTATCAAGTCATTTTGGTTCCTTTTAGAACTTTTGGCTAAGCTTTTGACCTATTAGAAATCTACGAGTAGGTATGCTTATCATTATAAAGCTGATGGATTTGAGTTTTGTTTGAACGGGCTAATGTTCTTATCTACTGGTCTGATTCTAGAAATTATTTTGCTTATAGGAAACCGTGTGATGCCGACCGCGAATAACACCACCCCATTTTTACCCGTGGGTGTCGTAGAAAGCGACAGAGGGATATTAACCAGAGGATGGGTAGCAGCTTCCTTCTTAGCACCGTAACACCTACTGCGATCGACACTGGCTGCTTCGCTGGGGGTCCCTGGTTCGATTCCTGCACGAAACAAATATTTATATGGCCTACGAGTTCAGGTAGTTGTTTCGTGTCTGGCTGTATTTGATTTTATATGTTCGTAAACGCCATGGCATAGAATACCAAGTGTGCGGCAACGTTTAAAAAATACAAAGTTAGGACCAGAAGGTGGATTTCTTATTAAATAAAATAACACAGCACTCATATTTTCTCTAATATTAGTTTTGAAATAACACCAAATAAATAATGGGTTTGCGAATAGGGACATTATTCACGCGTAGAGGGCTAGAGACGCTCGCGCTTTATTCACATTTAGATACGACAAATTGTGACGAATGAGGGTGCAGTGTGAGCTTAACGCATATTTGCGACTAAAACGTACTATGATTTAGAATAATTGGAACAAAGTGCTGGCGATAACGACGAATGTTTTTTTTATTGAAATGAATGAATCTTTCAACATTTTAAGATTTTATTTATTAAACAAAAATGAGATGAACTGGCACTGACAGCTGATGCGGTATTAAAATATTGACCAGACAGCGATGTGGCAGCTAGGTTGGCTGCCCAGTGCCCAGTATCAAGATTGTATCTAGAGTAGGGACGGCACCATTTTTATTAAGCAAATAGAGTATCTAGATCAAGTTTCTAAGGAAAAAAAAAACGATTCTGCAAAATACAAGAAATTGCTTAATTTTTATGTTTTTTTTATGTATCTAAATATTATCAAATAAAACCTGCAAAGGTCCAAACATGAAATATAAAGTAATTTCATGTAATTTATTGCCCTTACCTATACCAATTATAGAAAAGGTAAAATTTGTTTGTTTGTAAGTTTGCAATGTAGGACCTCCTATTATGCAAACTTACAAACTAACAAATTTTCCAGAATCACTTATCTGATTTCAAAAAACATTTCACTAATAAAGATACCTTATCGCTGAGTGTTAAAGCACACCTACAACACTCCATACAAACGAAACGATCTAATTACCTACACTACTACCAAAATAACAGACTGTATAAATATGGCGTGCAGCGGCGTAAGCAGTTTCGAGAGCACGTTTGACGCGGGAAGAGGTGAGGAACAGTGTTTCGGAAGGAGGCGGGTCGTGTCGCTATATACTGTATGGTAGTACTAATATTTATACTGTGGTTAAAGGCTATATTTATCTATATTTTACTAGGGAAGCGTAAGAAAATTTACGTGGATGTCGTTGTCGCTGGAAAAAGCTAGGACCTATAGTATAAATACGTTTACCCTAAATAACGTACAATACTTTATTATAAAGTAAGGTTTGACTGGCCCTTTGACTTCGTGCTCGCTAGCGTGACTGGTGAGCTCCTGCAATTCAATTACATCGCCGCACCGTTCGGCCGCCGTATCTGCCGCACCGTCTGCCTATCGGTCTTTTACCGGGTACTTTTCGGAAGGTATGCTTTGGAATTGCAAAACTTAATTCCCCCATTACCATTCCATTTTCGGACGAGATACGAGTAAGCGTCACCGAGCTATACGGTTGAAGTTCCACGGTCTCGATCCAAGCGCTTTGCTTCCACATTTATTGTTCGAACTACCAGACTGTGGAGTTCACTGCCTGTTTCTTTTTCTTTATTTTCTGAATGGCATCTCGCAGTTCAACCTACAGGTTGGCTGCTAAACCGGACAATCCTGTGGTGCCTTAAAAAGTGATTTTTACGGCCTCCAGCCAGGGCAACAACTTATAAACTAAGTGACCACGCTAAGAACACCCCCTGTGGGGTACGAGCCTCGGCTTAGGGCGTCACTGGGGGAGGGCAGCAAAGGGACAGGCTGGCTCGGGGCCCCATTCATTAGGGGTTATTTTAAAGCTAAAGGCTCAGCGACGCGGGCTGGTACTAGCAAGGGTCGGGGGGGGGGCGTTACGGGGACACTGCCTGTCTCTCTGTTCCCCATAAATATAATCCGGGTTCATCCTCAGCAAGTGTGCTCCACTTTAGGCTGCACTTAAGTTCAGGAGACTTACTTAATATTAAAAAAAACCTAAGTCGAATCGGACAAATTGTTATTGGAATTTTCTATTAAGAATTTCTCAGTAGCAGTCCACTCCAAGTTAGTGGTGTGACACTACCGCGTCTCGGAAAGCCCGTAAAAGCCGTTGGTCCTGCGTCTTATCTCTCCCTGGTCGCGTCTATCGGACTATGAGAGTGAGGCAAGAAGGAGTGCACTTATTGTAATTGCGCACACACTTTTGCACTATAAAATATATCCTGCCTTCTTGGTTAGTCTCCTTTAAGATTGACCACCGTGACAAAAATTAGGTCGGAAGGAATTATAGTTATAAATGGACGATACGACAAGGACGACACGGTTGGCGCAGTGGTAAACATTTGTGTGATGAGCACTTGGGTTTGCCCTATGTCTGGGTGTTATTTATCTATGTATTTAAAATGTATTTGTGTATGTATATCAGCTGTCTGACACCCATAGTACAGGGTCTCCCTAGTTGGGGGTCAGTTGGTGAAATGTTCCCACATATTATTATTATTATAAATTATTAAGTACCTAAGGATGGCAACCCCAGTCTGTAGGTAGGAAAGTATCGATACCCGTGGATTGTGATAGATAGGCCATTAACTTTTCTATCACGTCGCCGAAGTTGTTAGTGTCAAGACACCAACTCAATTATTCACGGCAATCTTGCCGGTCTGAAGTTTAACTTAACAATAAGCTTTTAATCGAAGATTTTAAAGCACTTAATATGCCTTTAGAATTCGTCTCGGGCAGTTTGACAATTGAATTTTCAAAACATTTTAATCGCTCGTCGACGGTTGGCGAGACCCCTCTAGATCGTGCCCACAAAGTTTGCTTCATTAATTTATAACGTAAATTGAATGCATAAAGGATGTTGTCAATGTGCTTTCACAACAATGTTAGTTCGGGCGGAAATTTTGCCAGTGATCATACGAGATTGTTCGCATGGCTGATTGAGATACAGTCTGTTTATTAATTAGAGGAAGAAGTTCACCGGTTGCCTGTATTTTGGTTTGTATTAAGGTTATTGAACTTTAAATAAGCCAAAACACGTGTAGGTATCTAGTTAACCCCCGTTTTACATTTTTTTGTTTTGTAGGTACTCTTGTAACAATGTTTTCACCAAGTATTTCTTTCACCTAGTATACTTTGTTTAAGAAAAATATCACCATGTTAATAAGGTCGTAATTTGAACGGTTACCTATGTTATTACGTCAGCGAGAGTGTAAACTGAGTCTGTAACTTAGTTAGTGCCTTATTGAAGATAATTTTAATTGAATTTTGATTTGACAGGTATGTACTTTCGTACCACTGTTAATATTTTACCTTGGTAAGCATTGTGTGAGATGTCTACATCCACAATATAGGATTATTATCCCGTAAGCAAACTATTTAATATGTAACATGTGTCACGTGTACCTACAGAAACTCTTTCATCTTTGTAGGCTCTTTGTAAATTTGACACAAATCTTACACTTTCACTCGAATGGCTTGATCTCGTCACTTCTGGAGTAAGTTTCGGATAATATAATACTTATATTATGCAGCAGTAATTAGGTACCGCATATAAACGTATACAATTTGTGTCTCTTTTTTTTAGGGTTCTGAACAAAAAAAACGGAACCCTTATAGGATCACTCGTGCGTCTGTCTGTCCGTCCGTCAGTCACTGGCGATTTTCTCCGAATTTAATAGACCAAATCAGGTGATTTTTTTTTAGGATGGTGTAATCCTATGACCCAAACACAGATGTGCAATGTAAATAAATATTGTATAAAATAATATTAAAAATAACTAATATTTTTAAAAATAACCAATTAGGACATTAAAAAATAAAAAGTTTTGTAAACCTTACCGTGTCATATATATCAAATGAAAGGGCTCATTATTTGGATCTCAAATATATATTCGTTATTATGTTAAAGTAAATCGTTTTGATTTTATTCATAAAAGAAGACGAATTTAAAAAAAAATACAAAATATAAGTAGTTCATTGCTTGTAGATTACCTACAGGAAAACCAATCTCAAAAACATAAAACAGATCCAACTGGAAATACAAATAGATCGCTATTATAAAAGTAGACTTGTAAAGTCAAAATAGATAATACTGTATGTACTGTTACATAGTGTGCAATCTTCCTTAACATCCTAATAACATTATGTACAGGCTGCCTTCCTTTGGGCGGAAATCGAAGGGAAATGCTGGGAAGCGTAAATTCGTTTCCTTTACGAGGTGTATTTTACCTACCTAATTTTGAATTTTACATAATATACATGTATATCAATATACTTAGAGAAATTATGGGTGATGAGTTTAAGTAAGCACCTATGTAGGTACCTATATCCTAGCTCACATTTGGAACGACACACAACGGAAGAGTAAAACCATACCATTTTAATTACTCAGACCAAATAAGTTAGTCCAAGTTAAGCCAAGTATAGTTAGATAAGTAGGTAGGTATGTATGCCAAAAGTAAATCAACAACATCTGTTCGGCATTATCAGGCAACAAGAGTAAGTGGGTACAATAAAAAAACAAAGGCTTTAAAAATACAAAGTGAGAAAAACCTTCCCAAATTAAAATACATTTAGACCATTATATCTTTTACCTTTTTTAACAGCGTAAGAATTACTCGATGTCAACACAACGCCTAATATTATTAGTTAACGATTACACTCAACTTTTTGCTACCACAAATTATTCAGGCGCTCGTAAAAAACGTCTTAATGTAACCGAAAAATAATTGTTTTCTTTTATCTTGTTCGCAAGGAAGCAAATTAGCAAGCTGAAAAGACAAATTATCTCCTCTGGAATTATGTAGATGAAATGTAGACGACGAAAGCCCGATGTTAGGTGCTAACTTAATAAATTATGCAGCATTTTTGGAGATTTGACTTCTAAGCTGAAATTAAGGTGGATTACTTTACGTTGTATCTACATAAACCACTTTGAAGGTGCCACAGTTAATGTGACAATTTGTTTATTATTCAAGTAGGGCTGTGTGTGGGCATGAACTTGTGATAAGTAGATAATTTGTATTACTTCGGGCAAAGTTTAAGATTTTAGCCCTAAGAGCAACGTTGGATTACGAACATAGGTCTGCGTGTGTCAAAGAATTAGGTCCGGGGTCGGCGTGATGGTAATTGGCTTACGTCAAACATTATTTACACGTTTTTGACGTAAGCTATTTACCAACTAGCACTTATTGAATTTGGCAGCAGAGCAACGACTCCGTTTCTATTGTTTATGTTAACAAAATTTAATATTTCGTTTGGAAACATATTAATTTATAAGTAAGTAGGTAGGTACTCAATGTTTTCACACACGAGCTACAATTTCTAAACACTGTTTAGGAAACGAATAGTTTTTCGAGAAGTTTCAGGCAAACGAGTTGTCAGGTATTTTACAGATTTCATCTGTAACTCTCAGTCTCATTTTGCTAAAGTTACAGAACTCGTAGTTTCAAAAATTAATATGTGGTATCGATAAAATACGCTGCTAGACAAATTCAGGAGCAAACTTGCCAACTTTAAATCAACAAAGTAACAGAATGGGTCAGTTAACTAAATATTGCAGTAGATACTGGAAACGTAGAATATAGTTAAGTACTCAGTTACCCAGCTCCACTTTCAAAGTCATTTGGTTTATTCTCAAGTCTCGACACGTGAAAGACTTTCCCCAAAGTACAAAGACTGTACCCAAAGAGGTAAGGCTTATATTATGCTTATGCAGAATATCTTCACAGTTCTAACAGCTACAAAAGATATAACAAAAGGCCAAGTTCAAAATTTAATGTTGTTCATTATTCTTTCGACATTAGTTAATCAACCAACTTCAAAAAAGGAAGGAGGTTCTCAATTCCACATGTATTTTTTGAAGTAAAACTTCTTTACGCACGCTTGACTTAGGAAGTAAGCTGGTGAATACGTGACGAAAGCGTTAGGAAAACTGTGATCGGGTGAGACGCAGGCCCCTCTTTCCCACTGGGCACAATGGGCACGTGCCCAGGGCCCCGCGGTCGATAGGGGCCCCCAATTGCCAGATTACCAAACAATAACCGATATCTAATAATTTAAAAAATATATATATTTTGAAAAAATCAAACGTTAAAAATAAAAATACAATTTAATGGTGCACTATAACTACATCGTTTTGAATAAAAATAATCAGAGAACTAGTTTTTCATATAATTAAAAAAAACTCTGTAAGAAACCCTTCTAAAGTAAATTTATGCTCCTTGAGTGGATTTAATGATTGGAAGCACACTAATCACATAATTTTAACACATCAAAATAGCCTAGTAAAACTATGATGACTTGTCTGACACAAAGTAAAGCGGTTGGTAGATTAGATAAAGACTTCTCAACATCACAAAGAAGTCGATTTCTGGAGAAATGTCCTTAGATGGATTGTAGCTGTTGTAAATTAGTAGTAAATTTTTGGCATCAAGAAGGCTTCCGTTTCGCGGTGACAATGAAATCCTCGGACGGAACTTCCAACAATGGAAATTATTTAGGATGTGTGGAGTTATTGAGTGAATTTAATCCAATATTTACAGACCACATAAAAAAGATTTGGGAATCCTGGAAAAGGTAACATCTCTTATTTTCTTATTTAGCAGCAAATATCTGGAACGAAATGGAATCACAGGTCCTAAAAAAAATGAATGAAGTAAACCCTTCTAAATGTGTATTATACCTTGCAGACATTACTGACAGACAATCGACCTTAGAGAAATTTAATGCCCCCGACATCAAAATTTCAGGCAAAAGTTCTTTACATCTTCTGGGTTCTCCTATTTTGGAAGGTAGTTTTTCACGTTTTATTGAAGAAAAAATTAAACACTTTAATGAGATTTATATTTATTTAACGAACTGGACGGATTCCTCCAAAACTGGTGTAATGTGGCTCAGGATCGGGAAAGATGAAAGGCATGGAGGGAGGCCTTTGCCCAGGAGTGAGAGAGAAGAGGCTAACAAAAAAAAAATGTATATATGTTTTTTTTTATTTTTAAATATTTCGGATAGACTTTCCAAAATTAATCTACATTCGACTTTTACCCTCATTACATGTTGTTGTTTTGGCCCAAATTGTATGTACTACCTCTGCTCTTCATCTTTGTGGAAGCTGCCACACCTCTTGGACCTAATTGATCAAATGAATAAAAATACTTTAACATCAATTTTGAATGTGGCCCTGGTTGACCGTGCGTGGCTACAAACTACACTACCCATTCGTTTTGGTGGTCTCAGCGTTTGCAAAATTTCCAGTGTCAGATTACCGGCGTTCCTGTCCTCTGTCCACCGCACCAAAAAGTTAACCCATTCAAAGTTTTCCCCATCACTGGTTGACTTTGAAGTGCCGTGCTTGACTGATGCGGTGAACGCCTGGAAAGTGGCTTGCCCAGATACAGATCGGCCCGTGAAACCATCTTCCCAGAGACAGTGGCATGAGCCGCCCTGAAGGTTGGTACGGAATAATCTAATCAATACGTCCACCAATTCTGGTGAGTGTGCCGGCCGTACTGGCTGTAGGTGAGTGGGAGCCAGGCCTCTGGCTTCAGGCACTTTCGTCACCCAACATCGGTACCATGCTGAGTGATACTACTACTACCTTCCGCCTCGCTACATGCCTGCGTCTGGGCGCTATATGCGGGGCTCCGCATCGCTGTCAGTGTGGTGAAGCTGTCGACTGCCTCGGACACCATGGCCTATCCTGCACTAGGAGCGCAGACCGAATGGCACGGCACGCCAGCATTAATGAAATCCTCCGTGGTGTTCTTGCCATCACCGGGGTGTCTGCTATTTTAGAACCCAATGGTTTAGCACACGACGATGGGAAGAAACCAGGTGGGATAACCATAATGCCTTGGAACTTGAGTAGGCCTTTGGTGTGGGACGCAACTTGTGTCGACATCCTTGCGCCATCTCATCTTCTTAGCACGACGTGTTGTACAGGCGCGGCTGCTTCAGGTGCCGAAAACCCCAAACGGCGCAAATATAATAACCTTCTTGGAAGCTATATATTTGACCTGTTTGGGGTGGAGACCATGTGGCGGCCATGTGGTCTGAGTGCCCATCTTGTTTTTCGGGACATCGCCAAGCGGCTGATCGACTCTTCATGTAATCCGAAGGCTGGTCTATTCTTGGGTCAAAGAATTAGTAATGCCATACAACATGGCATTTACAGCCTAGCATTTAGGTTTATAAAAAGTTGTCAAAAGTATTTCAAAAACCCGATGGTCAGCCCGAACTGATGCAGTAAGCGCCTTGGATTAAGGTCATAAACAAATTATAACTCTGATTTTCATGGCTAAAGACTAAACGAAACTAGAGACGACGCTCTTAATCTGTTCTGAAAAATGGAAAACTTTGAATTTATTCTAATATTTATAGGAAATTTGGAGCTCTACCTATATTGGAAAGAAGAGACAAACAAGTAGATAATTATGTTCAGAAAGAAACAATAACACTAGACGTTGTAACAAAGTTTACTTCACTTGATAATTTTATTATTTACCTCAGGGATAAATTTGATTATCGAACCGTCCGCCAAGGAATAAAAACCCAGAATCTGACTACAAGGACTTATCTCAAAGAACAAGATGACAAGTCGTAGAAATTCATGCCAGTTTTTTGATGGCACCGTCATTTCAACTGAACGGAAGAGAGAAATTCAAAGTAGAAACCTTTCTTCGCATAAGAACGTTAGACAACGCTCCGGTTTATTTTTTTGCTTGAAGACTATAGCTACATTTTGATGAGTTGAGACAAAGTTGCAAAGAATTACCTGAAATCTGTTATAAAGACGTTAATTAGAGAAAAAGTTGTAAATTGAATGTATGCATTTAACAGAATGCTTGAAAATTGTTCACAGTGAAGATGAAGGAAGAAATAATAGTCTCTTGTAAATATATCATATTTTAAAAGAAAACGAAATTGAAGACATTTCCAAATGTAGAAATCGTATTGAGTATATTTTTAAGCATGATGGTAACTGCAGTGGGGAGCCTTTCTTCTCCATATTAAAAATAATAAAAAAGAATGCAGAAGTGCAATGCTTCAAGAGAAATTAACCAGTTTGTGGCTAATGTTCATGTAAGTAAAGAAGTGGTTAAAGATTTTGCCCATCTCAAATCTAGAAGGGTAATAAATACAAACCTTTCCTCTTTAATATTAGTGTCGATTTATTGTCATTGTAGATAAATAAAAATAAATGTAGAACTTTACTTATCTACTTTCTTTGTATATACTAACAAAATAGTGCTCTGTTTAGAGTTTAGGTCATAGGGGCCCCATTATCCTTTTGTGCCCAGGGCCCCCAATAGGGTAAAGACGGCCCTGGTGAGACGAACGGAAGTTGAGAGGGAGATATAAGTTAGTGAAGATAGAAAGAGAGAGAGTTACGTTTCGTATATCACTGAAGGGGCAAGAGAGAGAGGTGCGAGCACACATTTTCTTTCTCTCTTTCTCTCATACAAACGGATACATACATACATTATAGATGGGGCTAAAGAAGTTTTACTTCAGTCGTGTAGTCTAAAGCACACTCGTATTTTTTTTATATATTTGACCACGCATATTGTTTTTCAGTGTTGTACGATTTCATTGATTCTTTTTTTAATTGATAGTGTACACCTCAAAGTTATATACATATATTTTAAGAAAATATTCCACCCCTAAAGGTAGAAAATTAAGGGACGACTGAAATTATTTGGTGTCACCGTTTCGTTATTAATTTATATGATAAGAAGTAGGAACTAAAAAACGAAAAAAACTTTTCAACCGACTTCAAAAAGCAGGAGGTTCTTAATTCGTCTGTATGTTGTTTTTTATTTTTTGTGTGTTTGTTATGTGATTTCTCCGGCAAATATAAAGCGATTTTGAAAATTCAATGATAATTTGATGGATAGGGTATGCCTCAAGGGTGGTCCCATATAAATTATATCGAAATTGATTCAGCACTTTTTGGAAAATTCGACAGAAAGCATAAAAATATACATTGATGATGTTGTAATGTTCTCCAACCTTGTACTTTCAATCTCTGTTTTGACTGTGTTGACGTTTCTTAATGGATTTGGATGATAAGATAAGGAAGTACTAAAAAGCTTTTTTACAAAAAGACAACCGCCTTCAAAATCTATAAAGTGATAAATAACTTTAGCACATAACACACATGACTTTAGTTTCGGAAGTCGGTGGCTTTGTTCTGTTTGATGTTTTGTATTGCCACCGACTTCCGAAACTAAAGTCATGTGTGTTATGCGCTAAAGTTATTTATCACTTTAAAGATTTTGAAGGCGGTTGTCTTTTAAACTCTAAATCTAATAATAATTAGGTATATCAATTAACTCAGTCGTGCTTCGTGGACATCCTACTCCTACAGAATATTGGATTTATTCGAAGCTGTAATTTGGTCTTAATTTTTATCTCGACTGGCCACTTATAAACGGCGCCGCCTTTTAAAAAGCTTAATTACTTTAATCATTAGATTGAACTACTTTTCACCGACATAGCTCTCAGAATATGCTAGTTGAAGTAGCAATGGGCAGGCCACATAGCTTGAACCACCGATAACCGATGGGGAAGAAAGGTTCTCGAGTGACGACCACGAACTGGAACACGCAGTGTTGGTAGGCCTCCCACCAGAGAGCAAATTCACGTAATTTTATGACGCGCCGATGAAGTTGTAGTGCAGTTGCAGTTAAATTCAAGTTTGAGAGATAAACGGTATTCTTGTAATCTTTGAACTGCGCGTAAGCTGCGCGTGAAGTGCACGTCAACTGTACGACAACTAACTAAATATTCGAATAGAATCGATTACATTTAAATGAATATGACGTTATTATACAGTACAGACTTTAGTGCTTTTTCTTACGTTAAACGAATAGTAGAATACCGATCATGTTGCGTTCCGAAGCACGCACCAAAGACGCGCAACAGTAGAATGCCGTTATTGCGCTCGCGTGACGTGAACTTGACGCGAGCGTGTCTGACAGCGGTAGAGAATAAGAAAAGCGTTTTTTTGATCGAAACTTAACTGCAACTGCACTGCAACAGCACTTCTTTAGTTACGTGAATTAGCCCACAGATGGATTGACGACATCGTTAAGGTCGCGGGTAGCCGGTGGATACAAGCGGCAGGTTGCCGTTCGTCTTTCGGCTGATGATGATGAGTGTTGACGGCTGACTCTTGTACTTTTCTCAGATTGCTGAAAACTATACGACAACAGATAGGCCTACTACTAGAGACTATACTGGGAGACTATGAGATTATTTTGCCTAGTGGCAAATTATATTATACCTATTACACACATACCTACCGACAAGACAACTTTGATCCCCGCCTCGGTCCTCATTAATCATGGAAGTTTTAATGTATACCGAATTAAGGCGTTATTTACATACATAATCAAACATTCAAAATAACACGGAACTTCAAATTGAATCTAGAAAATTATATCTGGGGCGAGGTCTAGTTGATACCCGCATTTTCCTATTTTGCTTGCCAAAAACGCAGTATTCGTATTGAATTAATCCATAGTTTCATACCTACTATATTATTCTTCTATATTCTTATATTATAGGTATTATTTATTATTACAAATGTGAAAGTAACTCTGTCTGTTACGCTTTTACGATGAAACGGCTGAACCGATTGTGATGAAATTTGGCATGAAATTGCTTGAACCCTGGGGAAGGACATGGGCTACTCTTAATCCGCGATTTTTTCTGCTTCGGCGATAACCGACAGTCATGCGGAGCCCCGCGGAGCATCGCACGGGTTCAATGTTTTTTTTTTAATTTCCACATTTTCTTTCATACAAACCTTGTCCTGGCAATACTTAATTAATACAACAAAATTGAATTACCTAATTTGGTGCAGTCATTCGAAGTTATGCGCGTACAGTCAGCGGGATCGACTTTATTTTATACTGTCTTTCCTTAAAGACAATGGTGGTGGATGAACAAAGTTGGTCGCCATTCGTCATAGGAATACGATGGTTCGGCAAACGGTGTCAGTATCCCTGACTGGAGGTCTAAAATTTTCTTTAAATAGGAACGTCGCAAGGCGTATCCGTATCACCGTATCATTCGTCGTATTGTATCAAGCTCTGTAAATACAGTTCTGTAACTGTACCTGTGTGTGTGTAGCTGTGTAGTTCTGTAACTAAATAGTTATGGACGCCTTTATTTTACTTCGTAACGTACCTCAGAATTAGTTGAAGAAGAAGTATCAGAAAACCGTGCCCTATCCATATCTCCTTTGATGATCGGACAAAAACCGACTCGAAACGGAACGGGCCGTATAGCGCTCTGTATCAAAGCAGCGTATCAAAACTGCGTATCATGATCGCGTATCATCACCCGTCCAGAATCTGGACGGGTGATGCGTGATGCCTATCTGGACTCCAGATGAGCGAACATGTTACGCGTCAGCGATACAGATACGGTGATCGGATCGGGCAAATGATCATAATGTGGATCGGCCTTTAAGCAGTTTACAACGACCGAGGTCGGCCTGTGAGATACCATTCCGAAAAACGCGATGTCAGTCGTAGACGCCCCGCGCGCGGTCGTACTGCTGGTACGTAACTCCTCCCCAGTCCCATATTTTGAAATATATTTCCGCCTGATCTTCTTGTAGTTAAGTACTTTATTTTTTATAAGAAGTATTTTGTGTGGGACTCTGTAGGACATATTATTACTGCTTACTTTACGTTCAGAAGTAAAAGAAAAAAATTACAGCCAATCAACGCATAAAATCTATCTTGTTCTTTTTGTTTCAATATCCTGACGGATTTATTCTTCCTACTTCCAATAATATCTTATTTTCTGAAGTAAAAATATCATATCCCTTTTTCGGTCCTAACTAGGATTAAATTCGGGACAATCACATTTGGTATAGTACAAAAAAAAATTGAATAAGTATGAATCGTACCCTCCTCTATTTTTATTGCAAATTACGTATTCATTTTGAGATATGGTTAAGAGGATGGAGTTTCAGTATTAAATGCATCTCATCTTATAGTATTCAATATTCGATTTAAATAAATTAGTTAGGGTCTTTGAAACTGATGTAATCTTATTATAATGCTCCCTACACACGCGACGGCGACGGACGGGAGCACGTGATGCGAACTCACTATGAGATAAAAGATTTACTTAAGTGATCTTTCAACGTAACGTTCGCCAGGTGTTTCGTATGTTTTGTTTAAGAAATCCAGTTTGAAAGCTTGAACTATTGGGATTTTTAAGTTTGTTTACGTATTCTGAGAAACCTTTTTTTTATTTTTGTAATGACTGTAGTCAACTCTAATTGAGCGAATTTTAAATCGTCACTGCGTTTCTTGTGATTATTTTTTTATATACGTTATCTTTTACTCGGCAAAAAATTGTAATATCGCTATGCTGTAGTTTCTTAGCACGACTCTTGATATTTTTATAACAAGCCGTATTAAAAAAGTTGTCTTCGAGAAGTTTCAAATTATCATAATATCCTTAGCTTATCTTTCCTACATCTCGAGTTTCCGCTCAGTTTTAAACCAAATAAATCTAATTTGTTACAGTACATCGGGACAATGGACGTGCCACGCCCGAGCAGCCGGGTTGAGATCGTCGCTGCGATGCGTCGCGTTCGTGTGAGTATGCTTTCATAATCATGCCGACATTTTTGTTCTTATTTTAATATTGATTCATGAAAATGTTTTAATTGACACTTGCTCCACCGAACAAGGGTTGAAAGAAGGTTAGCGAGAGGTACTGGGTGCATTTTATTTATTTTGGATAATTTACTAAACTGTCCTGTTGGTACCCATTACCCTAAGGGTGTTACTACACCAATCGATCGATCGTCGATCGATGCCATCAATCGACATCGATCAACGTTGATCGATTAGTGTGGTATCTTTGGCTGATCGACGGATTCAGTTCCACTAACCAATCGATCGATTGCCGATCGACGCCGTCGATCGACGATCGATCGATTGGTACGGTAGTAAGCATGGCTGTTTTTTCATTTTTAAAACGACTTGTTAATTTCTCGTTCTGATTACAAACTTGCAAAAAATATGATCACACAAAAAGAAAAAAATAATTAACGAAATAGCTGGAAAGTATATTCATGGTTTACAATTTCATCTAACTATCAAACAAACTAAACTATTCTAATATTTATAATCTTACTATCAGATATCAGAAGACAATGAGAACGTAAACGGTATCTATAACCCTATTCACAATAAGATTAGACATTTACTCAAACCTTTTTTACAGTCCGTTCAACCAATTTTGACTTATATTGCGTTGGCAGCATGACAAATGGCAACTGCAGTAAACAGTTGTTATTGTAACCACTTTTTTGCCTCTAATGTCATCCTTAAGCCTACGGAATATAAGTCAAAATCGGTTGAAGGGACTGTAAAAAAGGTTTGTGTTTATGTCTAATCTTATTGTGAACAGGGTATAGTGTGACTAAAAAAAAATGAGCCAGCCGTCACGGGACGCCTGACAGATGTGAAACATCGACATTATTTTGTAAAAGTAATATGCAGAAAAGAACAGATTGTGATAGGAACTAAATAAGTCATAATGATAAAATAAAATATTACGATTATTTTTCCAGATAACGATGACTATTTATTGAATAAACATTTATTTTCATTAAATACAAAATTTTACGATTTTATTTCAAATCGTGACTACTTAATCCGTTTAATCAGTGACTTCGGTAATCGCACAGTCGATTACGCATGGCGACGCGTCGCCACACCGTACACACTACTGCATATAGACTGTATATATATACCATCATATAGTGTGGCGACGCGTCGCCACGCCAGAAATCGGTTTTACGTGCAGCTATAGATGTTTCACATCAAAAATTTCGACCAACAAGATCCAATACTAATTAAATAACTTGGAGAATAAAAAGACCACAAAATTGGAATCAATCTGTAACAAAAGATTAGGTTAGTCTAATTTCCAATTAGGCACGTAATTACCCCCGGTGGCGTACTTAACAAAGCAGAATAAGACGCCAGTACCCACCGTTTGCCCATAAAATTGATTTAGCTAAGCCTAGTTGCTAATTTTACATTGTTTAGGTACAAGAAAATAGAGCTTTTATGAGCATAGGCTTTAGTCAGAGAATTTGTTTGCCTATCTACTGTTGGTAAGGGTATCTATCTACCTTTATTAGGATATCACCCATGCTAATATTATTATTGTAAAAGTGAGTTTCTTTGTTGGTTTGTTACGTTTTCACAGCTGAACAACTAAACCGCTTTTGATGAAATTTGGTACGGACTAAGCTTAAACCACTAGAAAGATTATCGCGTCTGTGATAACTGACATTCACGAGAACGAACTTGCGGCCGAAAGCTAGGTAGGTATACATTATTACGAGTATTGCGGTCAATAATATTGCATTTTAAATATTAAGCAATTTAATTTATAATAATTAATAGTAGTGAGGAGCTCGTGGCTTAGTAAAAGCCGTATAGATCGATCGGACAAAGGTTAAGCTACGCTTGCCGCGGTCGGTCTGTGGATGGGTGACCATCCATTTCATACAGTTCTCTCCATGCCTCGAAAAGCACGTAAGGCCGTTGGTCCCGGCTGTCATTCTTAGATCTTTGGCAGTCGTTATAGGTAGTCAGATGCCAGAAAGTCTTACCAAGCGGTATCCTGTTACCCACTAACTGGGTTATGGAGGTCCGGTAGGCAGTCGCCGTCTAGCATCTGAGTCAGCTCGGAGGCAGAAGTTGCGAAGAGAACAATATCGTCAGCAAATCTGAGATTGGATAATCTCTTATGTCCGAGCATAATCCTTTCTCAACCCAGCCTGCTGTCAGCTTTCTGAAGACTTCCTCCAGTACTACCGTGAATCATTTTGGAGACAGCGGGTCTCCTTGCTTGACTCCTTTATTTATCAGAAAAGACGATCCTGTCGTATTATTGATTTTAATGACTGCTGTACTATTTCTAATTATTTATTTAATTAAGTCTATTTGAATCTATTTCTTGATTTTTTAGATCGTAAAAATTGAACAGTGGCTGATTCTATCGAAAGCTTTTGAATAATCTACAAATGCGATATAAAGTGGGAGTTGGAATTCTACATGCTTTTCGATAATCTGGTTGATAGATTGTTGGTGGTCGGTAGTAGAGAGACTGCGGCGAAATTCGGCCTGGGAGGCTGATGTTTGTTAGATGATTCTCATATTCGGTCCTCGATTACTTTTATAAAAGCTTTATATAGGTGCGAAACCAAACTGATGCGGCGGTAATTATTAATATCTGTTTTATCACCCTTTTTATGTAAAACTATAATCAATGAATGACAAAATGGTGGTGGTAAATTTACAAATTTCAAAATGCTGTTAAAAAAAATTATGATATGTGGCAGAAGGACTGGGTCTCCTATTTTTAGGGCTTCAGTTGCTATCCCATCATCGCCTGGGCTCTTGCTATATTTCACACTCTGTAATGCCTTGTGTACTTCGCAGCCTGTAAAAGGTGGAATGTGATTGGAGCATGCTTATGCTGTCGCGTTTGGTTGAAGGGTTGAATCATCGCTGTACATATTCTTATAAAATTCGGTGCAAATATTTAAAATGTTGTCTCTGTCGTTCTGGCTTTCACCTGCATGATCCTCTCTTAATATTCTGAGCTTGATATTCCCTGTTTGGCTGATTTTAGTAAGGTGTTTTGTTCTAAAGCAACCTTGTTGTGTATTATAGTTCCGTAAGTATTTACGAATACTGCGTTTAACAGATAAATAATCATTTGTTACAGCAAAACGACATTCACAGGTCTTTATCTAAAATTTTAGTAAAGTACAAATTAAAAAATACCTCTTTTAAGTGATCTATAAATTATACGCTTTAGAATTTCGTTTGCTTACGGAATAAAGTAAAGGAAAGCCAACCTTTGCAAACGTACAAACCATTCAAACCGTTTTAGCTTCATTGCTCGTAAACTACCCAAAAAGTTTTAACCATAAAAGCACTTTTCGTTTAATGAACGGATGTTAATTAATACGACACATAAATTTATTTATGAAGGATAAAATAACAGACGCTTTGATGTCATTCAAACACAAGAAAGAATTTGGCAAGAAAAGTTCATTAAGTATAAGTATATAATTATGTTTACGGTCGTTAAAAAAGCACATCGAGTTTTAGAAACAGCAATAACTAATTTGTACATAAATATAGGTTGGGCCCACGCTTAAAGAAGTTTTTCTAAAATTCCATAAAGCGTAAAAAAGCAGTTAAAGACTGGTCTGTTCGACCACACTGTAAATAATTATCTAAAATAATTCAAAAATAAAACGTTTGAATGTGGCAAGCTCAAAAAAAAATTGTGCATACAAAGCGATTTTTAACATAATCCAAACTCAAGAGGATTCATTTAGTCCCTAAATGAATCCTCTTGAGTTTGCCCGATAGGAGAAAAGCTTATTTTTTTTACTAATTCGGAAACTCGGAACCATCAACCTCTCACATTGCTGAATATCTAAATATGGGAAAAAGATAAAAAGTGTATTGTTTTTATACTCGACTCATGTAAGTACATTAAGGTTTTGTAATAGGTATTTTCTAACGGTGATGATGTACCTATTATTGATTTTTATCATCATCATTTCCGCCTAAAGACATTCACTGCTGGGCATTGACACTAGCGTGACTAGTTCGCCACATCGATCGTTCCCGTGCGGATGTGTGAATGTCAATTTTTATCCTTGACCATGTAAGTTCATTAAGGTTTTGTCATATTTTCTAAGGGTGATGATGTACCTATTATTAATTATCATCATCGACATCATCATCATTTCCGCCAAAAGACCCTAGCGTGGCTAGTTCGCCACATCGACCGTTCCTGTGCGGATATCAATTCAAGTCTAATAGGTCTCCAAAGTTTTAAACAGACCTTTCATTAGCTGAACCAAAATCTAACCTACTTTTCCGTGTTATAGTTACATATAGATGGGTAAATTATGTTTGTCCGACCCTGTGTTCCAAGTATGTATGGTGGTACTTTTTGGCATTCTCCTCGTGTAGAAAGGATAAGTAGGTACATATAATATATAGAATTTTCTTTCTACCCTTGCGTAATTTGTCGCCCCTTGTTCCAACAATTGGTTTCCCGTTACGTACCCTCCCCTTAGTCACATATTTCTTCTCTTTTATTATTTTTTTTTTTTTTTAGTAGCCCGTTGTGTCCCACTGCTGGGCAAAGGCCTCCCCCGAGTCTTTCCAGTTATTTTTGTCTTGCGCTGCCTCGACCCAGCCCCCGCAGTACGCGTCTAGGTCATCTCGCCACCTCTTCCTGGGCCGGCCTCGGCGACGCCGACCAATTCTTCTCTTTTATTTATTAATTTAATAACACAAAAAATGTTTTTAATATTGTGATTTCTATTCTTCATGTTTAATGGTTTGAACAATCCTTAACTTTAATATTACTTCTTAACTCCGCGTTGTTTGCGATCCACTTCGGAATGTGAAGTATTCTTTTTTATTGTATTTAATTTGTTTTCAAGTAAAAAAAAAAACATTTCATTGAAAATTATGACATAATAATTAATATGGTGAAGGATTGCTTATTATGCATCTTGTATTTGTAAAACAGTAACTCATCACAATGATTACAATATTGTCTTTGAAAACATTGAAGTAACACGATAAAAGCGGAATTATTACGCAGCAATTCAGCTCTTGGATTTAATAGGTATTTAATGTTAACGTTCCAAGTCAAACCACTGCACTGATGCATAAAACACAAAAATTCAGTGTGTACTTATGTACGCGCGTGAGAAGTTATACTTCTTCGAGTCACAAAATAGCAACGAAGGCAGTAAGTAGTTCAGCATGTACGTCAGAGATGGCGTTGTTTACAATTACTCCCGTGAGAATTTTGTGTGACGCTGTGCGCGCGCATCGTAAAATTTCACTCTCATCATTTTTTCATAACGCGCCTAAAGAAGTATAACTTCAAAAAAAGAAACCGATTTCTTGCAAATATCCTGAACGAGCAAACTTGTACTGAGATTTTCCAAACAGTTTTTGCAATTCCGCTTTCATGACCATTCCCTGAACTTTAACAAAACAACTGAAACTGCGCTCAAACTTTTCTATAAAATAAACTGCTCAAATAAATCTAAAAGGAACCTAATCCGGTTTTTTTTTTAAATAAAGCAGAAAATTTTTGTTAGTACTATAGCTACCTACGTAAAACTAGATTATCATTTTTCATCAGTGCCAATTTTCATTTTCTATGTAGGTACCCACTGGTATGTAAATGATTTTGGAATCATTATCACACTGAAAATCGATTAGTTGATCCTTTTTGTTACATAGTTTTTCTTAATGATTTATTATTTACCTAGTATTTACTAGGTAACTAGAAAATTATGGGTTAGGTATAATACTTAGGCATTTGTCAGGAATTTTCTCGTTAAAGTGACTTCATTTCATGTAAAAAATAACAGTGATATTATCAGCGGACTCTGTTTCATCGTCTGTGAAAAGCTCGATTTACCGCGAAATAAACTTGAAAGTAGCTTCGAAGGGAAAAGATTTGTGCTTTGAAAATGTTTCGATGTATATTTTTCCAGTACATTTTTAGGTGCTACATTCTGTTTCATTCACAAATATTTTAGCAGGTATGGAGACACGTTATCCCCGCATAAGCGTGATGTGAGTGATCGCGTTACATTGAAACATGGATATGATACGACACGGAGCGCTGCCACCGGCAACGCTCCCGCGTCTGAATATAAATGAACTTGTTTATAAACCGCTGAAAAAATCGTGACGACACCGTTATGAGCGGCACCTGTACAGGGATATATTTATTCATAAGTATCTCCACACTGTTACCTCAACTGTTTTAATATTTTACGCTTAAAAAGCCATTCAAGACATTTTCTCGTTTCCTGCAACACTTAAGAATTACAGTATTATTATCTTTCTTTCCTCCGCAGTATCTTTATCCAATTCATTCAGTAAAATGTTTACATATTTCAATATTATTCTGCCAATAGTCTGTTACAACTATTTATCAAAGTCAGTTTTCAACAAACAAACACAGTTTTATTAATTCAAACAATATTGCAGCTCAAACTGTGCGGACGTAACTATTGTGCAACTGCGGTTGCAGACCAGATGAGCAGCTAACTGAATAACAATTGTTCCAGATAGTTCCAGACATTTGCAATTCTCTATGTTAGTTTAGCAAAATTGGGAGACTTTCGAGATAATATTAGATGTAAAACGGAGTCTATATTGATCAACTCATCAACGCTCAAAGTAATTATGAGATTGGAATACGGCCCGTAATTTTCTTCCATGACGTCAGTCTCTGTAATCATAAAAATGGTAGTCATTTCCTCATAAAACGTGGATTCGATTAAGTCATAGACTTTCTAAACAATCGTTTACTTTTCGGTGGTGTGGTACCAGTGAGGTAAGTTCTTGGTGATTATTTTTACTTTTGGGTTGGGTTTTATATTTTTTGCCCGCGATTTTATCTGCATAGACTTAAGAAACGGATAAAATTAAGCCAAAGTCCTAAATAAACCCCTCGGGAACATTAAAATGGGATAAATATTCTAATCCTATGTGTTAAACTAGATCAATATCTTTATATTAGTGCAAAATTTCATCAATATAACTTCGCTCAGTCGTGGAAACGTGAAAGAGTTATAAACGTCCATTCATCTATTCACCCATCCATCCTCACAAACTTTTGCGTATTTTATTAGTAGATATGTTATTACAATATTAAAATAAAGAAATATATATTATTATGAATAATAGTAGCAGTAGGATTGTAACCGTGGCTTGATCAATAAAGACAGATCAACGCTATCTGAAGAGATAACGTTGTCTTTGTTATGGTCGAGACAACGTTCATTTTAATGTTTGAGCTCAAACTATGTACTAACAAAATTAAATTAATTAATTAAAAACTACTAAGAAAACTTTGTTCTTTGCCTGTATTATAGAATAAATGTGATATTACTAGCTTTTCCCGCGACTTCGTTTGAGTAAATGTCGGTTATATGGTTATCTCGGATGCAGGAGTAGTAGCAGGAGTAGCCTATATCTTTCCCCAGGGAAGTCTGTCATTTTGGTCGTGAAAATGTAACAGTCATACAGATAGAGTTACTTTCGCATTTATAAAATTAGAATGGATAGCATGGTGAGTCATATGTACTCAGTATGTAGACTTCCAGACCTCTTGATAAGAGCCTCTTAGGTCTTACTTCTCAAATGCCTAAGTATCGGTACTTCCACCTATTCTAAATTATGATTTATATCCCTAAGTAAGAGAGCGCCGCCACCACATTATTTTCAGTGTTCAGGTGCGCGGCGGAAATGTGGATAATTATAATTATCGCTATTTTCCAGCTATTTCACTCAAAGCTTCCATGAAATACTAAAGTTGGTTTAAGTGAATCGGAGTTCCGTTGCGTTGTGATTTGCTATTTTTAGTACCCACGGCGTGACGCGTAATGAAAATTAGCATCGAAATAGCAGCTCTGAAATAACCTAACGGAATAATTTAAAAGGTATCTTCTTCTACAATTATATCAATACTAGCTCTTGCTCACGAATTCGTCCGCGTGGAAATCAAAGTCAAAACTGTTCTGAGTTCTGTCTCCTTCCTTTAAATTAATTTAATATTTCTAAAGTAAAGCATTCGTTTTACTTGTTTTACTACAGCTCTGGAGTCAGAGCAATTATTTCTCCCAATAACCTTCTGGCTACGAAGTACCTACAACTAAGAAGGTAATTCAGCCGTTGTCTTTTGTGTATTGTCTTCATCTCATGGAATTTTACTTTCGCAGTATGAATTCAAGGCGAGGGGTGTAAAGAAACGCAAAGTGACTGTGGATGTGTCGACTGATGGAGTCCGGGTGACAACTAGGACAAATATTACGAACAGAAAGACCAAGGTGAGTTACTAAAACTTACGAGTCACAAAATTGACCCTGTATCGCACGCGTTTTGACTAGAAACGCGATTTGGTGCTCGACCGCGTTAAGAGTGAAGTAGATAATAAACGGCGCAGAAAAGATCAGAACGGGAAAGCTAAGAATGAGTTGATACTATAGGGTCATCAACTTGGCAAAGGTCGTAACCAGCCTTTGGCTCTAGCAAGAGTCAAAGGGTGCAAATGATCTCAGTGGAAGTTATTGGCGAAGCCAGCAGCGTAGCCTAATATCATAAAGACAAATGATACGGTACAATACCAACTAGTGATAATGTATGCAAAGTGGGGCAAATTTATTAAATAAACGAGTAGTATTGTTCCTAAATGCGACCCTCAGCTATCCGAGGAATGTTTTAACCTCACTTAAAGTAACAATAACAACATGAATTAACGGTAAGGGTGTTAATATAATTATATTAACAAATGTTGATTACTCTGAGTGGTCATTGGGTCTGGCTGACCGGGATCACAAAATGTAGGGCTTAAAATATAACAGTACACGAGGTTGTATAAAAATAATAAGACTAAAAGAAAACATGTCTTCATTCCACGAATTTGAAAGTACCGTAAACCAAATTATTATTTTTATAAAAAGAAGCTTTAATTCATCCAACCTTTTTATTCATGCGATAGTATACATCTGATAATATACATCTGTTGTCTTGAACGATTAATATTATCGACTATTCGCTTTAACAGTTTGTTTTATTTTACAGCAAAATCATTTCTGGTGTGGCTATTATACCTGAAAGGAGTTTCTACTATTGAGATTGATACTAATCTCAATAGAAAGATATTCTAACTATTGAAACGGAAGTCGCGTTTTAGTAAACCAAAAATGAAAGATGTTTCCTTTTTGATACACCTAACAATTGGACTTGATACTAACTATGTATAAATTATATTCCCTGAAATATGTTTGTGATTCCATAACATCTATCCACCAGTATTCATCATCGTAGATTCATAAATCCTAAGTAAAATATGTTACGGAGTTTGAGAAAATATTTCAATAAGATTTTTATATTCCTCATACCGTCCCGAAGAAAAATGTTATTTCAAATCACAAAAAAAACATCTTCAACTACTTTACTTACTTGGCGTATATCGCAGTAAACTATTATTTTTCAAAAAACCTCGTTTGTTTCTGTTAATTGAGTAATTTTCTAACTGAAATGCTCAATGGAATTTATTCAGTAGTCATTAGAACAAACAATCGATTTTGATTTTATTATACGGAAAAAAACTAAAGGTAATCTTTAAATCAGGTGGTATTAAGTGGGTGTGCCTTTCAGGAATTGTTTTCAGATTTAATGTAACATATAATTTGAAAGCCATTATCACAGTTATCACACGGAGTGATATTGCCACATATTACTAAATTATCTGTTAGGCGGGAGTAACCGGTGACACTGATTTTTTCTTGGGGCTCGTAAATCATGTCAGGCTATAATGGATGGCTGTCAACCTGCTGTCTTGAAGCAGGCGCGACGCGCACCGTCTATTGTCGCATCGATCCATTGTCGCCTCTGAAGAATAATCTTAGTCCACTCTTCATTATTAGAATTACTTTTTGAAAAATTGGTACTTATCTCTATTTTTAATTTTTCCTTTAGGTAGTTCTTAAATTTTATTATTTATCTGTATGGTAGGTAGTAACGTTAAGTTACATATTGCTTTTGATAAGATTTAATTTTTTTTGTAAACAGCATTATTAGTGCATGGTTAAAATGTCATTTTTTTCGTTGGTCATTACACCAAATAACACTATTATATACATTACAAGTGTTTTAGAATTAGTGTTTAATCTTTAAAATAGCACTGTTAGAACTTTAATAATAATACAATCCCTCTAAAGGTCGACAAACAGTTCAAGTGTGTAGAAAACTGAATAGAAATTTTGTTTCAGAGTTCAAGTAAGCTGTTTGGTCGCGGTAGCAAGTCGAGTGCGACTACGGAAGTTGCTGAGATAATGCACCATCCCATCTACCGCATCTTCTACGTTTCCCATGACAGCTCCGACCTGAAGATCTTCTCGTACATCGCTAGAGATGGAGCCACCAACGTCTTCAAGTGCAACGTCTTTAAGAGCAATCGCAAGGTTAGTAGAGTACCTTTTCAGTGACGTATAGGTCTGGTGATTCCTGCATTCACCGTATTCTCCCAAACGTTGTTGAGGCACGCACGTATTTCTTTCTGGTACCCGTTCGCCACTACGGAATTTTTCGACACCTATTGTACAGAGGCCAGCACATCAAGCTACTATAATCTGTCAAATTTCTTTGATAGATTTTCAACTTTATTACAAAAGCATAAGGTTCATATTTAATTGGGATTTGACAGTTAGATATGGCTTGGTGTGCTGGCGTCTGTACCTAAGGAATCTAAACTAGTCTCCACGAGAGTCACTTACTCTCTGCTGCCACTTCATTGACTGTACCTAATATGGCCGATACTAGAGAAGTAGAATAGAAAATGGCTATTATCATTGCAAATGCCAAACTTTTTTATATATTTTAATCGGCTTGCGTTTGACCGCAACTCGCCTGATCTTAAGTGATAAGGCGGCCTATGGTGGAACACGCTTGCCTAGGCTGAATCGGTTCACTCGTGCCTTGAAGATACACAGATTATACTTATCAGGGAACAGAGAGGCGGACAGTGAATTCCACAATCTGACAGTTCGCACAATAAATGCATGCGCTTTGATTCCACATTTATTGTTCGAGACCGTGGAAATTATTCGCCTCACGATGTTATGAGCCGCATAGATGTTAGTACTGGGGCCTGGTTTGCTGATATAGCCCCTTATTCGTTTGAGATAGTCTAATATACTGATATGGACATCAAAAAACCTTAGTAGTTTTGTAAGTGGTAGGTAAGTACCTAGTTATAACTTTTTCGTAGATTCTAAGAATAATACAAAATCTTTGCAATATATTTACCAGAACAAGGAGAGTTCTGTTTCTTAATAATAATACAAATTGGTTTCCTGTATAAAGATCAACAGTTAATAAATGGCTCAACTTCAATTTAAGATGGAGCGAGGAATCCCTTTGCGAAAGATTAATAAATTTGAAAAATTCGTTCGCACCCACTTCTTGAGAAAATAAACCTCATTCATTCTCAATTTCAAAAGGTTTACTTATAATTTACAAGACTATTTGGTAAATATTATTAGTCTAGAATAACAATATTATTATGGTTGGTTGGTTGGTGGTTGGTTGGTTATTATGGTTGGTGGGTTGCTAGCCATCGGCTAGCACCGATGCGCTAGCCAATAGTTAGGACCCTTTTTTTTTTTTTCCTGCCTGTTCCTGCCAAAACCGATATTCTCACATCGTTCCCTCCAAACCGTTCCTCAATTCTTAATTGCTCTGGGTATCACAATATTATTTTGTAACCCTGTCATCACTTCTCTCATCAACGTGACCAATATAGAATTGGACCGTTAGCACCGAAAGAGCAATGATCGGCTATGGCATTGAATTTCCTTCTGAAACCGATCAAGTCATCCATCCAACTTATGATTACGCTTGTCGACAGCCAGATAGCTCAAACACCAGAAACAGAGAAAGTATCTGAATATGATACGCGGTTAGATGGTTTCACCCCTTACTTGCCCCATAGTATGACCACATGAGTGTTTTTATTTATGGTTTGGTACAGAGACCAGTGGGCCTCGAAATCCTAAGTTGTCCAGCATCTAGCGTCCTTTACGTCAACGTACAGGTAGTGGTCTCATAAGGGAGGAGAAATATTTGTTGCTGGAGATTGACACAACTGGCGATGCCGGTGTCGCAGCACTCACGATAAGCCTGGCTTCCGGTGGCAAGCCTGGTTTTCGGTTGGGGAACGACATCGTGACAGATTTAACAGGTGTTTGGTCTAAATATTTAATAAAACACTGTTGTTTCCATATAGTTCATTTTTCTTACAATACCTATGACTGTCCGCCTGTCAAAATAAATTATAAACTGTAATCGTGGTGATAATTATTAGGGATTGCATACCTAATAAATAAAAGTGAATTAGTGAAAAAAGGAGGGGTGAGATTGGTTGTCTACTTACGTTGAGCTCAACTGTCTAATTTGGAGATACAATAGTTAAACAATTACAAAGAACCCATATTTGGCTTCTGAACATTAAAAGTGAGGTAAGCATAAACAATTTCTTCCAAGTTTAATTTCTAACATGAAATCAAATAAGTATAATATGATTGTAATGTTCTATTTGTAAAAAAAACGTAACGCGTAAATCTCATCACGACATACTACAAAAACACGGAGCGCTTGACCGCCCTTTTAAGGTGAACCACCCGACATTTTCCTCGCCATCTTCTTAGATAATCCACTTTAAAACGTACGATCCGAAGAGGGAAGTAAAGGTACCTTAACGACCGGAGAGCGGACCGTAGTCGTCGGCACCGAGAGTGGTCTCGAGTCAAGCGTGCTGTTTATTAAGATCGCACAAGCTCGTAAACGGCGCCCAGCTATAAACCGCAGCTGCGTATCACTCGTCCGTACAATATGTGGAAATTACCACTCCACTGGGTAAACGTTACACTTATACTGATGGACCGATACCGGACTAAAATAAGAGCTTCTCGTTGACTGTTAATTTAGAACTACTTTTGACACTACCTTAGTTGCGGTTTCCTAACGAGGCTGCGTGAACAATTCGTTTCAGCACCTGCTGCATGATGATTTATGCAAGAATCTTACTTCTGCAAGGGGTTCACAAAATAATGATTCAATTCAGTGACGCAGGCCTGTTTAACCACGATTTTATAAGTCGTCAGAAAAGTGTGAAAATAACGAACTCTTGTCAGCGAAGCAATGCCCGCAGGTTGATATGCAGTCAAGAGTTCAAGACGTGTTTACTTTCTCGTAAGCTTTTTAATGAACGTAACCTCGAATACCTGACGACGACGTGTTTTTGAAATGTGTCATTCATTACAATCTAAAAGCGAAAATCCATGTAAGTATGTTAAGGTTTACACACCACATTATTTGCTTAACCAAGTCGTCGCACTACATTATTAGTACTATAATTATTAACTTTGAAAATCTGGCATTCAGCCATAATACAAGACAGGGACAGAATAGCAAAATGAAATGACAAATTACGAAAATTATTAGGTATTTAATTTTGAATATAGGTACCAACATACTCTATGGAGGAGCTCGTGGCTAAGTTAAACCCGTACAGATCGATTGGTCAAAGGTTAAGCTAGGCATACCTCGGTCGGTCTGTGGATTGGTGACCATCCCTTTCATACCGAGTTCCCTCCGTGCCTCGGAAAGCACGTAAAGCCGTTGGTCCCGGCTGTCATTTATAGATCTTTGGCAGTTGTTATGGGTATAGTCAGAAGTCAGAAAGTCTGACAACCAGTCTTATCAAGGGGTATCTATCGTGTTACCCAGTAACTGGGTTGTGGAGGCACGATAGGCAGTCGCTCCATGTAAAACACTGGTATTCACTTGCATTCGGTTAGACTTGAAGCCGACCCCAATATACTTCGGAAAGGCTAGGCAGATTGATGATGATAGGTACCAACATATTAAGCTATACCCATCATCTAACTACCAATTGCGACATCTATACCAATACATATACTATTATACAGCTGAAATTTGCTCGTTTTTTTGTACTTAGCGCATCTCCAGAGCTATTCCTCCGATTCTGAAAATTTTGTCGCCAATAGAAAGCTCCGATATCGCTGAGTACTAAAATACTATATCATCACAATCATTTAAAATCCTTGAATTCACACGGATAAAAACGCGGGCAAAAAAATAAATGAAATAAAAATGAACGTTGCAAACAACATGGTTGGTTGAAATGGTTTTAACCATTCATTCGATTGTGACGAAACGTTGGTGGTTTTGTCTACGGCCGTGATAGCTCGTGGCTCCAAAAACACTGACATTACAACGCATAATGCACAATGCATGTAAAAGTACATATTTTATATAAAAAGGGTGAAAGAGTTAATACTCTCAAGCATACCTTGAGAGTATTAAACCTTTCACCCCAGTTCTAAAACAGAATTAATATAATGAAAGCAGTTCCTGCAGCTTCCCTTTGATGGGTGTCACCTGGAAGAAAAATTACCTACAACTCACAATTATTTCATTCACAATCACGTCTCGTATATTGTTAATATGGAAGCACTATGAAGTACAAACAATTGCTTTCAATGTTTGATGTTACTGTGAATGTTGTTACGAAGCACCGGTGTGTGACGACAATTACTAATTTCGATGGTGTAAGTCCGACATTGGTACAGATTCCCTTGTTCACAAACTAAACTAAAATTAGACAATTGGCATCTCTTACTACCAGGCAGCTGAAGAAAAGGACGGCGACAGATAAGAACTAAGTTAGAGATGTCAAATTAGATTTTTTCTTGAACATCGCCGTGTTTTTAATCAATACGTTCTAAAATGACAATTATAATTTTATTGTATGAACATTTTAGATCAACTTAAATAGACAGCTCTTCTTTGATTTATTGGAGAGAAAGAGAGAGCTTAAAATAAGTTTAAATCGTGCACAACAGAATTGGCTTCATTGTTTCTATAATTGACTTTAATCGAACATCGGTGAAAATTAAAAATGTATATCAAGACGATTCCGTGAATTTTAGATTCAGCGATTTGCAAATTACAGGAACTCACTGGACGTAAGCCGCTTCCAATCGGTCCTTTTGGAAATGTATAGGTGATGCCTCAGCCTATGCCCAGCAGTGGACACCCTACATCTGATATGATGATGATGAAGTACCTATTCTTTCTCACTTTTTTTATCCACATTTTGCATAAGACGGTACATTCTAGGTATTCCAGATAAATAAAAAATGCTTATGCGAATCCTGCACCCCCGGCCATAGGCAGAGGTGGAACACCGCGGTGGGTTTAGCCGGTAAAAGTCCGGCATGCCCCTCCGTCACCCCCACGATGGAGGAAGTCCATGACGATTTCCACCGCGCATCAACAACAAAAAAAAGGTCACTTTTCAGGCAGTCTGCTGCAGTTTGTGAAGTCGGTGGCAGTTCTGTAATTAATAGTAGGTATAAAACCGTCTTTATTTCCTAAAGCATTGTGCCGAAATAAAAAAGGATTTAAAATTTTGAAGGTTCAAATTACACAAAACATAATGTACACCGGCTGTAGCAACAAAATTGCGAATATCTCCGTTACGTAATAAAACGCTTTACACATTAAGGAAGGAACTAATTTTGTACCCAGCTGTTGAAGTACCTAGCATCCGCAAAATATTTTTAAAGATACAAATCTTACTTTGGTGTAAAGGTAAGATACTCAGAGGTCTCGTATTGAATCAGGAAGAAGGATAAGTGTTTACAGGACCGTTCCATTTGAAAGAAAAATTATGGGTTCCGAAAATCCGGACCGTGTCCAATAAAATTAACCTCTTCGGATCCGGTCCCTTATCAATGAAAACTCAATATTGCTTTAGCGTAGACACTATAGGGTGGCTTGCCTTACTTTACCCCTTTTGAAAATCACAGTAACGATAAACAAAAAATGAGGAATGACGTAACAGGATAGTGAGAATGTCACGACGGTTTTTACCCATGACTGCAGAAGGAGGATTATGTTTTTCGAATTAATGTATGTAGGTATTATATTTCTTTGGCATGCTCCTATTGCCTGAACGTTTTGATAAATTTAAGCTTGAGAGATATCGTTCAATGCGTCTAAATTGTGATAGTTACCCTGGATTATCCCCTGGTCTGGTTAATCCTTGGAGCTCTTACAGATTTACACTATGCCGCGACAGCAGGCGCAAGCGGTCGGCGCCAGTCGCCGACAGTCGCCGACTGCCTGCGACTGCCCGCGACCCGCACAGATACCAGATAAAATCGATTGCGGCACGCAATCGATTTTACCCTCACCACGCATACACATGCGCACACAAACACACTCACAAACAAACACAATCACACACTTCCACCCCCATGTGTACACAAGCTTTTTGTTTTATCTCTTTTTTGGTGAAGTATTTTGTATTTTATAATTTTACTTTTTTAATAAATTTTAATCTTAAATCTTAAACTAATAGACAAGTTTTTCACACTCTATGATATGGAAGAGTGGGGTCTCTTAACACAGGCTTTATTTGCTTAAAGGGAGGTTCCAAACACTAGTTGTCAGTAAAAACTTCGTAAAATAAAAATAAAGTTTTTTGTTTTTTTATTGTTTGGTCGATCGTCGGCGACTGTCAGCGACCGTTGCCGATCGTTGTCGGCGACACTGTCGCAGCACAATGTCGCAGATGTGTCTGAGTTGAAAACTAAAATATATTTTTGGTTTTGAATGATCGTGGTTGACAGCGTTCATATAGGCAGCCGGAGGCATCAATTTAGAGTCTAGAAAGAAGAAGTGTCTAGTTTAGTGTTGTGTCTAGTCTACACTTTTAACGGATTTGTTAACAAAATAATTAATGTGTTTAAAGTAAAAATATTTAACTTGATTCTATATTTTTAGTTCATTTATTATGTTAAGACTTTTTTACGCAGTCGGGTTTATTGAATTTTACAATATTTAAAAAAATATATTTACTCATTATATGAGGTAAAATAAAACCAACCAGTCTTACCAAGAGGTAAGTATCGTGTTACCCAATAACTGGGTTGTGTGGTCAAACAGACAGTAGCTCCGTGTAAAATACTGGTATTCAACTGCATCTGCTTAGATTAGAAGCTAAACCAAACGTAGTTGAAAAAGGCTAGGCTGATAATAAGGCTAAATATCGCAGATTTTGCACTAGCTTTAAAATTGTAATGCTTGCTCGTTACAGATGTAACTTACGGTTAGTAAGCAGTGCTCCAGAAGCAGCCTTGCTGAGAGTATACGAAACATTTTTAAAAGCACTCTTTGTACCAAATGCATTAGGCACCTACGTAAATGTTGCAATATTTGCATGAGTTGCGTCATCTTCTCGGTGAAATTAATTTCCCTTTGTGACGCTACATCACTGCACTTAGCCGCGCCCCCAAGATTGTTTCTAGTAAAAGGCACATTTATCTACACGTGATAAATTAAAAAGAAGTAACAAATGAAGAGCTAGTCACATCTAAACAAAGTAGATTAATAAAGATAAATTTGAATAAAGATTACTTCTTTGACCCCCAATGTTTTGGACTTCTGTGTTTTATCCAGGAGACAGTTGTCACCCTTCGGTCAATACTCCATCACGGAAAACCCAGACATAACAGCTCAGCTCATGACATACATACTTCTTCCTTTTTTAATTAATTCTTCTTGATTAGATGCCGCACGGGCATTCAATATATTTCTCTTTCAAATTCTATTTTTTTATTACATATAAAATATACATCACATAAGTCAAATATAAATTATCCATAATTGGGTGAATTCATTAATTAATAAATAACAACTATATAACATACAATAATAATAATGATAATACACGCACACTTACACACTAAATTAGGAACACCTGACATGTTGTTTCGTCCAGTACTCCATGAAGGGACCGTCAGTGTCCATTCTGTCCGCAATGACTTTCAAGAAGCTCTTGGGGCTGCCCCGCAAGCGCCGCAGCAGGGACGCTATTCGCTTAAAAAAATAGATTGTTAAAAATATTATTCGCTTAGAAAAACCATCCACTGGTGCGTCTGCAAACATACCTGATGCGCTACAAAAACGCGGCAATCCCACTAAAATCCTGAATGCGTTATTGTATTGTATAAGTCTCCAGCGTATGTTTCACCCATAGGCTGCATGTATAAAAGGACTGACAGTATGCTTGAAATAAGGTTATTTTTACCTGTGCAGTGCAGCGTGCAAACCTACGGGCCAGCATATTAGCTCTGACTGACAATGCCCTGGTTCCCTCTCTAGATGAGGATCTAGAGAGGGAACAATGTGTGTCAGGCAAAACAATGCCTCTACGGTAGTAGCTCTCTCAAGTGCTCAGTAATAGTCTAAATGGTTCCTCTAGCTTACCTACACGTAACATTATGTAAGTGACAGTAAGAACCTGGAACTCTGCCCACCAATGTAAAGAACACTGTCGCATGTGGATATGTTACATATTGCTTTAATACCAAATCATATGTTACCAACAAAATGGTAGGCTAAGCATCGCATATCTTTTCCTCTTCCACACATTAGACAGGAATGTACACGAAACGTAATTCTGCTAAATCCCTGCCAAAGCTGACACTGACATATGGCCCGAATAAAGCTAACCAGAAAAAGATATAAAGAAAATTATGCCAAAGGTATGTTAGGAATAGCTAGTAATTAGACTTGCAGTGAGGTAATTGTTGATATTTCCTTTTTTTCTTGTTCCTGTTAAAGTTCCTTTACTTTGTGAACCTTTCTCATTAAACTGTTCTTTATTTGAAAATCGGATGGCGTAGTACTGTGTAATACAAGTTGAAGTATACGTGTCCTGGTTGTAAGTAGGGCTAAAACTAGGTGTTCAAGACGAAAGACGCGCTGTTCTGTAAAATAAAAAGTAGCACCTTCGCCTTGTTAAATAAGAAAGTTGCTAAGAAGTTTTCACAGTTTCTAACATAAGTACTTAGTTTCCTGTTTACTAGAATATTACCAAGTTACCCTGGACACTGTGTCTGTCGCTAGAAATTGGAAAACAAAATTAGTACCTGGCTCGTCGAATATTTGTAAATGATCAGTTTTGTATTGTACACCATCTTGTCTAGCTATGCGACAGTCTCTTTATTTCTTTAGCAGTTTATTTTTTGTCTGCCTACCCTGCAGAATTTGAATAAAATTATAATAATAATGATGAAACCTTTATTTCAGACCATGTGTTACATTGAGTTGTACAAAACTAACATTAGATAATTGATGCTGTCTTTTTGATACAAAATGTAAAGGATGGCGTCAATGACGTGAATTTAAGTCTCCGTTTTTGTGCAACTCAACGTGAATGTTACAAAATTTGAGCACGAATAAACGTTTTCAGGATATTTGAGTACTGTTTATCCGTAATGACCTGTAGGATACTGTTAGTGCCTCAGACTCTACTTAATAACGACGCAAGCCGCTTGCGCATGATGCCATCTTCCCTGGCCTCCACAAACATACTGGAGGCACTACAAAAGCAGGGCAGGTATAGTTAGATACATGAATAATCGAGTCGAATCGTTTATCAAAAGTGCTAAAAATACAGTTGAATGGAAGTACCTACATCCCATAATTTAAATTTTACGCTCCCTTACAATGACGTTGGCACAATCATTCTTTTTGATTATTAATCTACGACATTTATATGGGGTATACAATTACAAAACATAAATCATGCTTAAAATAGATAAAGATACTTACATTTATTTGCTCAAACATGTGTACACATACAAGAATAATACATGCATGCAAGATAACATCGAAATTAAATAATTTAGACATGTTTACCACATATTTTGGCGTGCAAATATACATAGATATATTCGATCATTGATTAAAAAAAGAACCAGTGAGTAAATTATTCCATACTTATATACTAATACCAACCAATCCGCGCGCGGTTGCGTTGGTAATCTATACTAACCCATAATAGTCCATACTTAGTACTTATTTACTTATTAATATTAATTATTAATTTTATTAATTATTAATTTTATTAATTATTAATTTTATTAATTATTAATTTTATTAATTATTAATTTTATTTATTATTAATTATATTAATTATTAACTTATTAATTTTATTAATGATTAATTTTATTTATTATTAATTATATTAATTATTAACTTATTAATTTTATTAATGATTAATTTTATTTATTATTAATTATATTAATTATTAACTTATTAATTTTATTAATGGTTAATTATTAATCCTACTTCCTACTAATATTATAAATACGAAAGCAACTTACGCTTACGCTTTCACGATAAAACGACTGAATCGATTATGATGAAATTTGGTATAAAGATAGCTTGAACCCTGGGAAAGAACATAGGCTAGTTTTGCGGCTTCGTCTGCATCCATGATAACTGACATTCACGCTGACGAAAGCTAGTCGGTTGTAAATAAAATGATCCAGTGTTGCCAAGAATTAATTGTAATATTTGTAATACCTACAGAAGATAGGAAGGTTTTCTTTTTAACCGACTTAAAAAAAGGAGTTTGTCTTTTCGACACGTAGATAAGGTATACACGAAGTAAGTTATACTTAATTCGTGGGTATATGCAACTGCTGTATATTCACATAAGATAATCTATTAGTGATTCCAAACAATTTACAAAATATGTGTATGTTTGTAAGTATAGGTAAAAATGAAAGTACTGGTAATACAACTATACCCTGTTCACAATAAGATTAGACATTTACAAAAACCTTTTTTACAGTCCGTTCAACCGATTTTGACTCATATTGCATTGGTAGCATGACAAATGGCAACTGCAGTAAACAGTTGTTATTGTAACCACTTTTTTGCTTCTAATGTAAGCCTACGGAATAGAAGTCAAAATCGGTTGAAGGGACTGTAAAAAAGGTTTGTGTTTATGTCTAATCTTATTGTGAACAGGGTATAGTAGGGCTTTAATTTTTTGGTGTAAAGTCATCTCCATAATATGTTGTTGTATGTATGTGTTGTTATGTTATGTTGTTGTCCATAATATGTTTGTATGTATGTATGTTTGTCCGAGCATTTCTCCGAAACTATTAATCGGATTCTTTATACAGAACTAGGTAAGTACTAAAAAGCGGAAAATAAAACCATTTTTACTAATAAGACAACCGCCTTAAAAAACTATGAAGTGATAAATAACAAAATAACTCGATGGTTGTATCTATACTAATATTATAAAGCTGAAGAGTTTGTTTGTTTGGTTGAACGCGCTAATCTCAGGATCTACTGGTTCGAATTGAAAAAATATTTTTGTGTTAGATAGTCCATTTATCGAGGAAGGCTATAGGCCCATGCGAAGCCGGGTCGGGTCGCTAGTTATTTATAAAAATGTTTTTATGGTTTATCTTTGAAGCTGACTGTAAAAACGGGTATAAAGCATAGGGTTCTTTTGATAATTTAAATCGTAATGCTAAAACATATTCAATAGGTTAAGTACCTATCACGAATACTTTTGATAGTCTTTGATCTTACTTATTAAATTAGAGTGGAAATTAATGTAGACTACTCTATAAAGATCGAAATTAATCAACTTGGCCAAATATTGGCAGAGAGTAGTACAACCTAAAATATTATACGAATAAGGAATGTACTATCGCGGACTTTCCCGCCTGCTCAGTCAAAAAAAAATTCCCTTGGCGCCTGCGAAGTCAACGGTGCGGGGTAGAGAGCGCTTTCATCTTTTGAGTGCAAGCAAAAATGAACTTAGTGGTGGTCAGGCGTGTGTGTCCACGATAGTACCTACCATCTTAAGTTTAAAAAAAAAACATAATAGGGTATTACACTCATTTTTGAAAAGTGTCTCAATGAAATTCTGTAGTGCTAATATGCCACCAAAAAAAACATAAAATTTTTATTCAATCGATAAATGCCATAAAAATGCATCTGAATTTTAAATTTTCAAATTTCGCGCGTAGTTCGACGAAAACGTCTCTTACTGGACGCCATATTGCTCAGCGTAAATGACGTCAGTTCGTTTTGTACCAAATGAGCTCATATTAAATATGATAATTGTATATCATTTATAAATAATTAAAAGCATATTTTGTAATAGGTGTAATAATTAAAAAATTACGTTGGTTACGAAAATAATAAAAGTACAAAGCCTATATTACGCCAATCGGTTGACTGACAGTTGTCAATTTTTTGTTTACACAGCCTTAAGGCGTAATGACATGGCCGCTACTATTTCACGGTGTTTTATAACAGATTAAAAATACTGAAAACTTTAAATTGAATTTTTAAATTTGTTTTGTTATTTTATGAAGTAAAACTTACATTTTCCGATTGCTTTATGCCTAAACTGTCTCAATAACATATTTATAGATTTTTTCTCGTATAGAGTAAAATACCCTATTTTGCAACGACCTTCCGTAATATATTTACTAGTGTAGGTAATGACGTAAAAGTCTGTACATCAAAAAGTCTGGCTCACATGTGTGAACAAACAATACACACATCGCCACCATCCACCGCGGCATTAGTTTATTTTCTTTCCCAATCAATTAACCAAACGCCTCTGCTTCTAACACTTTACCAAGTATATTATTGCAGAAGAAGCTTGTAGTAAGCTATACTGCAGTACGTACCTAACCATTTTGTACTTGTCCTATTAATAGTTCCACGACAATAATATTTGACATCTTCGAAAGAATAAACATCGCACTCTGTTACGGCATATTTCCAATCGCAATAAGTTGGCCAGTATTATCTAATTCGGGATGTTGGATGGTGTACGCAAACCTTCATTTTATAGTCAGTATAAATCTTCGAGTCCACCAGCTACTCGACTTTTATAATCAATTACCGTCGCCGATCACTCGTTCCCGAAGCCCATAAATATTCAAGAAGTAACTAAGTTGTTTGCGCTGAATCGTTTGCGGCCGCTTTTTAATTACACCAATTGATTGAGAGTATTTTATTATACCTCGCATTACGATTATGGGTCAGTTCAGCACGTTCAGAGCCGAATAGTACACATAAACTCGCACGTGCACTACTCTAATGCTATGTAAACTCAAACAAACAAGTTTAATAATGTTACGTTCAACGTTTGTTCCCCGGGTAGTACTTTACCGAAGCCAAATTTTACGTACCCGCGTCCAAAATGAGTCCCGAATCCCTTGTCTAGCAATTGAAATGAAAATAATGGATAGGGACTAAAATTACATTTCTTAATTATGAATTCACTTTGAATCTGAACGATTCCTGTCAATATTAGAACGCTTTGTAATTGTAAATTGATCTTACAGAACTCTTTATAAAGTGCCCCGTTTCTACGAAATACCCCTTACCGACCGGTTCTACTAATTCTGTTTCATAAATGATAATAAGAATCTTAAAGGACTTTTCGTAATGTAAGATGTAAAATAATCACTAAGTTTTCAGTACCATACATAGATAATTAATTTTATTCTTTATATTGTACACGAACAACAGGTTGGCTCAATGACAGACGTGAATTATGTTCATATCATGAAAATCCTCGACTCGTTCTCGTTTCATGGATTTTCAATACACCATTTGTCAAACATTACATTAACACTCAGTCGAATAACATTTGCCAACGATAAAGTAGCTCGAGAGTAATAAAATAATATGGTGAAGCTATTAATAACAAGTTGTGCCGAACTAAAGTCTTTATAAATTTTATCAGGTCCATTCCTTACGTCGTAACCTGCCACTTTACAATTTAGGGCTGTGATTTATAATTTTCCATCTAATTTAAATACATACGTGTGAAATGAAGAGCAGTAAAATCATCTTGGAAATGTCAAGTGTTATCAAGAAGAGATTTCCCGATCACTCTCGTACTGAAGAGCTTGGCGCTTAGAAACACGCGAATATGTTTATTTGTGGTACTTGGAGCGACGCGCGACGCACGCGCAAGCCATGCCTTCGCCACTTCAGTTGTTTCGTACCAAGGCGCACGGACGCGCGCATTATGATAAGAAATGTGTGTGTGTCGTGATTAAAAGAAATACATGTGTGCCTAATTAACAGTGATACCGTTATAATGTCCAACCACAGGGACCACAGCAAACAAAGGAAAAATGAACATCTGTTGAAAAACTTGCCCACTGAAGTGTTACTAAAAGCGCGAAGCACTCTGTTCTCGTTAGGAGGTGCCCTTAAACCAAAACATGAGCAGCCGCAGCAACAACGACCAAAGTTACCCAAACAAGAGCCCAAAGACAAAAAGAGTCACGATAGACTTAAAACCAGTCGATCCGAGCCGGAATTTAGTGAAGTTCGGAAAAACAAACACAGAAGTAGAATAGAAGATGGTCATTCTCGTGACTCTTACATCGGTGGTTTGAGACCTAGACCATTATCAGTTGGAGCTAGTAAGCGATATGAGAAGGAGTTAGAGGATTACCACATTGGAGGTTTTACAAAAGATTCGTCACCACTGCATCGGCAATTTGAGTCCGCGGAAGAGGTTTGTGTACAGTCACGCCTTGTGATACCCGTTACAGAAAGACTGAATCCAGATGTCCAAATACAGGATGTTAGTGAAAGGCCTAGGAAGAAACTATCATTTAGAGAACCCGAGATCATCAGTAGTGGCAGCGCGACACTGGGCCGGTCTCATAAGCTAATGGGTGTCAATAGTCTCTCTAGAAGACCCAATAGATTATCACTAAGATCTGAACAACATTCATCAAGTTTAGAAGGATTAGACTCTGATTTAGAGGTATGTAAATTTTACTTTAATTAATAAATTTAAAAAACATGTTTGTTTTTAAAAGCCAAGATTGACATACGTCTATCTATTTGAAATATAGCTCAGTTTGGATTATTACCTAGAACCCACCTTCTGAGAAAGTTAATTTCCGTTTATTTATACCGTCAGATGTCAAGAACAAGAAATATGAAAACTTTCCGTTGCATTTAAACTTTAGGTAAAAACTGAGTAAAGACGTCCGCTTGTCTTGTTGTGAACTCGGAATTAGGAATGTCCGATGATTTCACGATGTGAGAACAGTGGATCTGTTGTGTAGATGATAGTTAAATAAGAATAGTCTTAGTTTGTTGAGGGAACAAACAGTAGACACAATTACGTCAACGCAGACTAATTGGTACACTTATGTTGATGGCCAAGAAATACACGGCGATGGTGTAGCATACGAAAGCTGTAACAATAGCGGAGCGGGCAGCGGACGACTTCTGTGGATCAGTCCAACTGTTTGATGTTTATTTTGATAGCGTCCGCCGGCCGTGGCCAAGGACCGCGGCGTTCGCGGAAGCGCCGATTTCTTTACAAATCGAAGTCTCCAGTGACATTTATCTGCGTATTATATCGCTGTGGCGTGGACTCACGTCAAGGGCGATACTTCCGTCGTCGACTCCATTTATTATTTAGAAAACTTTAGTAAACTGGTGGTAATGTTTGCACGAGAGATATTTTGGAACTGCCACCGCCAACGTGTGAATTACGCACTGGAATAGTTACTAAAACATAGTCTTGCTATCATTAATTCTCTCAGTGCGTTTAGTTTACGTTCTAAATCAACATACAAGTGCTAATGGAGTGAAATGGAGCACGCAATGTACAGAGATTTGCTAATTGTAATATAATTATACCAAAACATAAGTACATTGTGCGGTTTAGATTGAAAAACTTCAAACGGAAGCGTTCTCTTTATTGAAAATAAACTACCTCCCTTCCTAATGTTAAATTCTGCGTGATAAAAATAAAGTCTGCAAGAATGTCACGTCAATTTCTCTTCCTCGTCTCTAATGGATGTAATCTATTTAATCAGCCCTCAGTCTTCAACCGCAGTATAGGGCTCGTTGGTCTTACGTCATCGCCTTTGGTCCTGAGTCAGTTCATCTCGCCCTACTATATTAATGACGTCATAAAATATCGAAATGGTCTATCGGTCTACTGAACGCCGTTATCCTTCACTCGGTCACCCTGTTCATATAGGTAGGTAGGTACTCATTAAAACTACATGGATGCTCTCTGATGTAAGCTCGGTAATAAATGGTAAACATTACATTATAATAATGATGTTTACCAAACAGTTCATGCAAAATTATTGTTAGTAACAAAAGGCCAATTTTAGTGTTTACACCGTAGTTACTTTATTATCTTTTGTTAACGATGAGCCTATTTTAATGAAGTCATTTATTAATATGCATGGAGTAACATTAATATATAACTAAGGATGAATATTTTTTACTAAAACAACTATTTTACTAGAATCAGTCTTCTAATCAAAGAAAAACATCTTTATGCAGCAAAAACGGATCAGTATTTTTTGGCAATAACACATTATTCGCGTAGAATATGACGTTTATAAAAATAATGTTGAACGACATTTATTTTGAATATGGTGACGTCTGTCGTTGTAAAAGAATTATAGGTATAAATGCAAGATTACTCTGAAGCCCTTTGACGTCAGGTTTAAGGAAATATGTATAATAATTTGTTAACAGTTGGTGTGGGGTGACGTATCGACGTACGATACACCTTTACTGATATTCTTAAGCTTACTTTTCTTTGTTTATGAAAAGGTTTTAATTTATTAGGAGTGTGTTGCAGGAGTCGTAAACATAGGGCTGCGCTTTTATCGAGACCGAGCGCCCCGTCCGAGGCGGCACAGGCACGTACGAAAGCTTTTATCCTAAACCAACCACATTTCTTTGACCTCACTCCAGCTATAGTGACGACGCCAGCGAAAATAGACGACTGACGTATATATGGCAATGAGGTAGCCAAAAATTATGATCGGCATAAAGGTCATTGTCTTGGCTCACCAATTTTTGTCCCAATTTTTTCTAAAAATAGTTCTGATGTGACATAGCTATCTAAACGCAGAGTAGGAATCGTCTTCAGTAACTGTTATCATTATTTGATATTTTATTCAGTGATTTAAAATTTAATTATAACCATGAATTTACTTAAATTCCACGGCAGATATTACTGTTCGTTTATTTGGTCAGAACTCCTATTTCGGTTATATTATTCCTGCTATTCTACCTGCTCCGTCATGATCCGGTGACGCTTTATTGATATTCTGCACACAAAAGTTATAATTTTTAAAGGATCGGTCGAGGAAACTTTCAGGCCAGAACTGATGATCTTAAAACCATAAATAGAGATTGAATATAAAGTTCTAAAACTACACATCGGTGCCTTCACATCGGTCAACCAAAGTGTTACATTCACAAAGTTCGTGCTCGAACCTAATCACATGTCACTGACCCAACCTGGAAAAGGTTATAAAAAAAATCAGCCTTTTTATTTTGAAATGCGTCTCATAACCTAATAATAATATTTAAAACGTATCTTAACAGTGAGTTACTTAACGTTTCAGAGCAGGTAGCTAATACCCGTTTACGTGATCCATCAGTAATTCGCGTACAAATATTGGGCGTTTCAATCATCGATCAGTGTCAAACTTTGCCATTATTCACACAAACGGGCCTTGAACGGCTATTTATTTTATTATGGATATTAAGGAACTTGAATTATTAGTTTCTATCGACCTTCCAGACCCTGTGGAGTTTTCAGGACCTGTCCATGCGTGCGTATTGAAACTAACATGAAAATATTCTCGCGGAACAGATTTATTTTTCTTAGCAGAGGTTTTATATTTCATGCTGACAAAGGTGTACTATTTACGAAGTTTTATATAAAAGGACAACGTGCCGAGATTGGGCCGCAGAATCAAGATTGCTCGTAAAGCTCTTCAGACATTCAAAGTGAATTAATTAGTTTCTGTGTAAAAACGAGCATGTTTTTTGTTTCCCTGTACGTACTGTCATATTAGCGTCAATTTATGTAGAATCGCGAGGCGTGACAAATAGTGGTGTCGTATCTCTTTCTTGAAATGCACGAGAAGCGTAATATCATGTCGATCCCTGGCCGCGGGCCAAGCTCTGCTGCTGAACTCTGTCTAGTGTCCACTCCATTACACTTATTATAAAAATTCCACTTCATTAACACATTCAGTTTAGATATTCCAAAATTTCAGTCGTATTTAATATTATTATGTAAGATGAAATCATTATAATTTGATGTACACCGTTAGATAGCTTATGCGCGTTAACGTTTCAAAATATGACTTCATGATACGCGTCGGCCGGTTTCGTCTTAAACAGAAATTGTGGTTCAACATTACAAAACTCTTAAACAGTATTTTCTGGATCCATTCTTTAATATTTGTAGCTATTCTCTTCAGTTCTACGTGTATGCTTATGTATGACTGTATACATTACCCACAGTCATCCTGACGACGGATGGTAGATATTTAGTTCCAAAGTTATGATTGCTTTCTACTAACAGCTGCACTCAAACTAATGTCGAAACACGTTGAGAGGAAATGAAAATGCGCGATTGAACTTCCTAATTTCCGTACTTATGTCTAAAAACTTACTTAAATATATCAGTCCTAATGCAATGTACCTACGGTTCATATTTAAATAGAATTGAAGTCTTATATCATTACGATTTAAGTTGCATTCAGAATAATCAATGAAAACCATAGATTATTCTGAAATCACATCACACTTGAAATGTTATTAACAACTATTAAATTATTATGGTAGAAAACATTTATTCTTGTTCAATTAAAGTGTCCAATGCGATCATGACAACTGTAAAAATTGTTTACTCGTGAATATGAATTGTTGATAAGCAGATACGCATTTTTGTTGCTTCCTGTGTTTTCATTTACCTCGGATGATCGCGATCATGAATAATACCTCCGGCGGCGGGGTGGTTGGATACATCGTTTCACATCGATGTTTGCCGAGGTAACAATTTTGTTTTAATTTAATGGCGACTACGACACTTTGGTTCCAAACGTGAGCGTTGAACCTGAATAATCTGTTCCATCCGTTACGTCGGCTGAATGAGAGAAGCATTAATTAAACACATGTCATCTCCCACGCTTGCTCCACGCCCGGACCTTTTATCCCTCTTTTGTAAAATTTCATTCGCAGTTGTACCCTTTTATTTCCATTGTGTAGTTATACGAACCATTTCATTTATGCTCTAGAGTTCAACGCTCTTAAAAACGTAGAATTACTTACAGTCTTCCAACTCCCTACATGTTTTCCTTTGCCTTTCCACCCGAAAAGTCGCCATGTCCTACATAATTTTGTAACCGACACTTAGTAAAGTTACACAAAGTTTCCGGCACAGTTCTGTCTGTGCTAAACTATTAGTTAATAGGTTTGGACATACAAGTTGTAATATTCCACAACACAAACTTGAACTACACTAAATTTAGAGCGAACCCTTTATTATGAATACCTTGACATTGATTAAATTGTTTGTCGTCGACTACGACAGCTGTATATTTATTATAACCAGCAACAATGTTACGAGAAGTCTTAAACACCAGAATATCGTGTCCGCTTTGTACGAAGCATACTATAGTAAAATTTTAATCAAATCAAATCAAATCAGTTTATTGCAAACATGTTGTACAGGGGTTGGAAAAATGGTTTAAGACCACCGTTTTAAGACCACTGCGGCAAAAAATTAAAGGAAAATTGGAAATATACTTTCTTTCCTGTAGCAAAATTTCTGAATTTAATTTTACCTAATTAAAAGACCGATATTAAATAGAATAATCACACATAACTTTCATGCCACAGAAAGACACTGCCGCTATAGGTACTGGGGAAATTGCTGATTAAGGGAGACACATAAGATAATAATACCATTTTAGACACAATAATATCATTTTCTCCAAGAATATATTAGCTTCCAGTGTCTCTCTTGAACAAAATTAGTTCACTGATATCCTTTTAGTTATGAAACTTTCTGAAGAAGATTTCTCAACTGACAAAAATTTAAGCAAAGAGAAGATGCTCTTTTCTATGAAAAACTGTGCAAACTACGATTGGGCTGGGAGCTATACGTAATGAATCAGAAAGCCGAATATTATATTTATTAGCTATTAGTGGCAACATTGTTGTGTTGCGTGTGTCGCTTATTTAAACTCTTAATATGAAGAAAGTGATCTTTCTCGTGTTATTTTCATTTCTGAAAGAACACGACATTTTTCCTATTCTTCATTATGTTGAGCCATCTGTTCGCTCTTCGTTACAATCTAATTAAGTGACGAGACAATGTGTATTGTGTACATTACTACGAAAATACACAATATCAATCTCGAGATGGGAGTTGTATCATGCCTTCAATGTGTTAACTTAATTACGGGGAATACTTATTCAATAAACACGCGCATTCGGATAAGTACTCGATTACCATTCGAGTGGAAAACATCCACAGTGCTAAACAGTACAAGTCGTTTGCAAAGGTACTTGATGTTCCGAATTAGGCAACCTGATGGTACTTTTTGAAATATTGTAAAGTGGAGTCTTAAAATAATAAATAAAAGCCTCGGCGGATAGCAGAGGTCGTTTGTCTTTGACCGTATTAGTCCCAAGGTGGTAGCAGGCGGGCCTGCCTCAATATTTCAGATGAATATTATCTACGTCTTGTACAAAATATAATACACTCTTACTCGTAAAACCCGTTGTGCTTGCCACATGGGACAAAAAATAATGTAAAGTTATTTTCACTAGATTTTTAAAAACCAAAACTAATATGAAGGCATTTTCCGCAGAGTCAAGCGATGAGGATCGTGCGTACCGTGGGTCAAGCGTTCGAGGTGTGCCACAAGATGCAGATCAACTCCCCAGAGCAGCCAGCACCTTCCACGTCGACCGCCCCAGACGAGCCAGTCGCCAGCGTCAGCGACATCGCCGCCTCCAAAGGTTTGATATACCAACGACAACAAAAGGGCTTATGTGACATACCATAAACAATTACTCACTAATTTGCACTGAAGCGTGGAACAATACACGCAAACGTATGACACGATGACCCCTTTACGCTGGAGTGCAATTAATTTGATTTACTTGACGTCGCTGTTCACATGAAATAGAGAATTTAATTATAGCTTCTATGTACGTCTTTTGGTTGATCTTATGATGTTTTTGCTGCTCGCGACAGATTGTCATCCCATTTTTAATCTTTCTGCCTTTGCCTCGCGATTTTAATCTTGCCGAGTTAATTTTTTGCGAGTTTATCAATGTACGCATTTTTTTTTGGTTTGCAAAGCGAATAAAATATAATATGTGTCACTTAAATAAATTACGCGTCCAGAATGTTTATTTATGTGAATGTACATATTTTATAAGAATTATAAAGACGTCAGATGGAGTTATATACTTTCATATTCACCCATTTATTATGAGAATTAAATATAAATTATAAAATAGTTACTGGATGGTAAATTACTGTGTTTATACATGAGTAACATTTTTACCTGACATGACCAAAAGATTTCATATAAATTGGTGATGATAAAAGAAATCAACAATTTTCTGAAATTATTCAAATTTATTTATTCAGGAACAACTCATATTGTGTTTGAAATCAAAAAATATCATAATAAATCACAATCATAAAATTAACATATTCAACAATAAATTACTTATAGAAAATAATACAACAATAAAATAAAATTCAATTATTAGGACAGTATTGTTTAGCATTTCGTTTGTTAGAGGTAACCACAGACTATTATTGATCAATGTTCTGTGGTAACTAATAAAATATAGTGTGTTAGAGTACAATTAGGTTTCATAACCCGCAGCGCTGAAACGTTCCTCATAAGCGGGAAGTCGTATAGTCGAGAGTTGCCTTGTGCCAACAAGGCATCAGTTGACGTTATTATTTCATTTCCCAGTGGGCGGTCTTGAATATAACTTTATTTACAATATTTGTCAACTCATCACTCACATTTGACGTGAGTTTTTACTCATACCAAGCATATCTAGAAGTTTTACTAGTTACAAAAGAAAGGATTGGAATTAGATAGAGCGACGCATTATCTTACGTCTTTTTTTATGAACCTTACTACACAGTAGGTAATATTTTCGTACTCCCGTCACACTAGCGTGGGAACATCGTAATTTGACAGCTCAGCTTGTATCACAGTAGATGACGTCACAGTATGTTCTTTTTTCGCTGTTTCTGCGACTTGCTTATAATTAGCTTTTATGTATCGTTTTATGACATCCGACGTAACGGGTAGGTAACAGCTGGTTTAACGAGCAACGTCATAATTTTACTGCCTTTGCCTTACCTTAATCTACATAAAGTCGTACTTACTTCGACTGGTCATCTTTCGGGTTACAGACAATAATATTCGACATTTTGTCTCATCTCAACCACGCTCATATAGCTCTTTTTTTTCTTCGGCTATTTTAGTTTCACACTATTTTGTCTAACCGCTTTATCGTGTGAATCCAGTTTTATGATTCTATGACAAGCGTGTCATTTCATTCGCTGCATTTAATGGGTGGTTTCATGCAACTATTGTAAACATTCGTCTCGTTTTTGTTTAGCTCACATTATCATTATTTGCATGCACACAATTGGTAAAACACACGCCACAGTGCCAAGAAAAGAATGTTGACTCAGAACTATGCAAAAAATGTATCTTCCAGAAAACACAGTGCTTAATAAATCATTTCATTATGGTCCAATAAACGTTACCACTAACGAAATAATATTTCATATAACCCGTCTGCCGTTTGTTTAGTCAATTAAAATGACGTGGTTACACACGGCTGGCTTTGGAAAATGGAATCCATTTCCAAGAATTGTTACTAGAAGTTAGCGATGTCTGATCAACAGAAGCGGCTTCTGAGTGCGGTGCCTCTGAGAGGGCGGAATCAACTACAACAAAAGCAATAGTGGAGGAGGCAGCGGTAGGTGGTCGTGAGGAGAGACCCAAACATCTGGAGCTTCTACCGCCTCCGCCGAGGAAGGAAAGCAAACGAACACCACAGGTAACTGTCGATTTCTTTTTATTGCGAAATAAAATGCAGAAGTCGTTAAAATAATACCCACTATTCTGATAAACCATTAAGAATCGCAAACGTAGATGCGGTAGAATTTAGAAGAAGCTATATTAAAGCAAATAACACGAAAAATCGTTGTTTGAGATTTAAACATTCGATTTATTCTATGTACATAATTATGTATGTTTACTCACATAGGTTAATAGATATTTAGTCTACCACCTGTTGACTGCTATAATTGCAAAAAATACCTAATGACCACGATGATCTTTAGGTATTTTTTGGACACAATTCGAAAAGCACACATCCTGTAATTTAGGAGTTTTTCTAAGTAGCCAGACACAGTAGGATGTCACGTGCCTCAAATTCTGCTTAATCACCGTTATTATTAAACGTAGTCTGTTCCTACACACGAACCTTTTGAAGGAAACCATCAATAAGATTGCTGTTTGTTTTTCTGCAATGTTTCCACTTACATTTATCTTAACTCCATATTATTAATTTTGTTTTCATGACTAAAATAATCTAAGTGTATGCTTCCAGGTAGAGGACGTACTGTTTGGAGGAGTATTCCTTCACACAGTACGTCCTCTACCTGGATCGATGTGAATGCGATGACCAATGTTCTGTATACGAGTACAAAACGTAATTGACCAGTTTGTCGTATGTACAGGTTGCAAGTGAGCTGGCTGGTACTTACCCACAATAACTAACTATAGTCAGTTGCAAACGGTACTTGATTAACTTGTTTAGCACAAGTTTAACTTCAATTACGAACATTAAACCATGATTAGTTTTACAACAAACCAAAATGGGTCAAACGAAGTTATCGCCACGATGATCTTTTGACTGTATGAGGAAACAATGTCTTGGCATCCAAATACTTACCTTTTTGGATCCTATTATAAACGCAAAACGATGAATTTATTTGTTACTCTTTAACGCTTATGGCTGAACGGAATAAATTTAATTTTGGGGCAAAACTCAGCCAAAATATTCCGTTCAGAAATTACTGCCAGAAATGTTGGCACGCATATAGAAATTGAATTCGCATAACAAATAGGATATATTTTATTCCATTTTCGTTTTCCCATGAGTTTATGCAGACAGAGTCGCAGGCAGAAGCTAATAAATAAAAATAGTACTCGTATTTTTTATTTCGCCACTCTCATTTCTATCAGATTAAAATGCATCCTCTTCGTCCGTTATTTCAATTTAATATGTAGTCGTTCTATACTAGAAGCTGTCGTCTCAATTTAATAATACTACCTACTTTCACACCAGAATCCTGAAAATATTAAGAAGGATACAAAATTTAAAAAAATATTTGTATTCTGGTTATTTTACCGTCACACATTGTAGCTTGTGATGTTTAATAAAACCGGGAAAAATTGCGAAGTTGGTGTTCTCCACCATTTTTTATGCATGCGAAAAATTATCATATTCAATGCTTCTATCCAGCACACTGTAGTGTCTTATGATAACGGGTTTTCATCATGATATAAGTATATAATATGTGCTGATCATTGAACCGTCTTCATAAACGATTTTAAATGGCCCTCTTTTTACCATAATTCTTAGATTGTTTCTTTTTACCCTTCATTATGTCAATTATAATCCGTGGTGCTTGGCAACTGGGCTTCTCCTAGTTGTAAACGTCCCTTTGTGCCTATTGGCCTAGTTCTGTTCTGTCTCCTGCTTGATTTGGAGGGAAGTGGAAAATATGTTTTTCATACTCCTCCGCTATTCTTTTCTGATTAATTTCGTTGCGGGATCCAAGACAGTTGAATCGTTTCTCTAGGACTCGTCGAGCTTCATTGCTTTGGCGCTTTTCTGGTGGTCGCCACTGTTGATTCTGGTTTACAGGAGTTGCAGTGGTTTGCGAATAGTGTGGCGGGCTTATCCTAAATAAATAAAAAAGTTTAGATTCTGACCATAGTCAACAATACTTAATAACTAGGTATACTTCTTACGTTTTAGCAATAGTCGTGTGCATTTGCACATGTTAGTGAACCTAAAGTCACGCACTTACAGGCGATACCAATATAAATACTTGCGACTGATCATGGGCATAATAAACTAGTCACGACCAGGTCAATGTAAGTACGAGGTAATTAATATTCTCCCAATTGATTGGTGGTCCCGTGGCCCATCTTAATGGACACTAGCCAGGTACGCATGAGATAATATCGCGCACAACAGTGTGCCCAAAAATAGATGCACTGCTTACCTTACTCTCATAGTCCTGTGTCTCACGCACTGGGGTGTGTACTGTAAGAGGTCCAACTTTAGGCTCTCTTACAGGTACGCCACAACGTGGTACCTGTAAGAGAGCCTAAAGTTGGACCTCTTACAGGTACCGGGTTGTGGCGTATTGTATGAAGATACTAATAGGTTTCTATAGAATAACAGCAACTTCAATTATAACTTCTATGTAATGCAGTTAAACCAGCGTGTGCCCGTGAAGGGGTCAGGCTAATAATTAACATAGTATGTCATATTTATAACAATACAAATCTACGATTTGAACTTATTCTAAAAGTATGCATAGTGTTTAGCCATAGAGCTAATAGTTTATGGCCTACGTTACGCTAAAAGCATACAAGCCTCTACTGTACAACCTACTTTCAAACTCCGGGCTCATCATTTACTAATGGAACACCCTTGTAATTGGAGCCAGGATCCCATACTCAGCCTGCAGTCCCGCTTACAAATGGACCAGTACAAAATTTCAAAGGTTCTAATAAAGACAATATGACAGTAGGTAATAAGAAAATGTTGATTTTATGTCACCTTTCGCTATCGTGGACTTTAGTATCTACAGGGAGCTGATATGTACTTGAATGAATTTGATCAATAAACAGCTGATCATTAAGTATCAGTTTGGATTTAAATAGCGTCATAGAAAATATTCTCCGCCCAGTTTGTAATCATCATCATCATATCAGCCTATTGCCGTCCACTGCTGAACGTATGTCTCCGACAGAGATCGCCAACCAACCCGGTCTTGGGCAGTTGTAATTATAAATGCCAATTAGAGTTGCAAATACAAGATTCCAAAAGTCCAAAATCTTGAAAATGGCATATCAACGAACAAAAGTAACTAAATAGTTAAGTTCCAGTAATTCTTTAGCTATTTGATCTAGACGAGTAGTCTGGAGAGCTACCCAACTAGCATTGTTACATTTGTTACCTAATTAACATTTCAAACGAAGCACTAAATTTTGCACGTCACCTGGGACCACTCTGATTCGTCTATTCTCATTCCGCCTCCCCTCACAATCTAGCGTTTTAAGTTTCGAACACTTTGGAATCGTTTGTGACTTTCCAGACTTATCAATTCTGTGGTCGGAAAGTTTTCAAATTCATTCTATGTTGCCAGCGTCTCCTTGGATAACTTTTAACTGCAAGCATGAAACGTTTCTTCCGAGTGAATATTACAGGATTTAAATTATATTACAGGATATATTTATGCTGAACCGTTTTTTGTCTGTAATTTAAAAATTAACAATGCACAGAATTCAAACAAATCATAGAAGGGCTTTGTTTGAAGTGGTAAAGATTTTCCTTCATAAAACATTTCTCTTCCCATACGCTTACTTTCCTTTTCATCCAAGATACAGGCAAAATACGGTAAAAAAATCCAGCCTACGTAACTCGGTTAATGAACATGTCATGTTCTGTATTATATTAACTTAATACTGCTTCTTTCCTTACATACAACATAAAGGATGTAGCATATCTCTGTTACACGAAAAAGATGGTCTTGTACCTAATATCTATATTATTTGATTTTTCCTGACCTTCCTGTATAGTCTGTTCTGATACAGGTTTGTTTTTGATAGTAAAAAACAGTTTTTACTTTTACAATGAGACTATTGTTGCGAATGTGTTCACTATCATCTAACTTAAACTAAAATTTCTAAATAAAAGAGGTATTCGTAAGAGATATAGGTACTCTGGAAGTACTGCTTCAATTACACTTAAGATTCTTTCACTGATTGAAAGCTACATTATCGGCAATTACCATAGGCTATGTTTTATAATAAAGGTACTTAGATACTGGCACGAGGACGAGCAAGAAATAGTCTAAAGACTAAGCACTTAAGACAATTTCTCCTGACCAATCCAATTGACCCTGGTCTACGCAGTCTTACTTGACCAGGTTTACTGCCTTATAGAGTGTGTCCGTCTGTCTTCGTTTATAATATCATATTCCAAAGTAACGATATATGGGAATTCCTCAAATATAATATAATTTTCTATTTTTCCTTCTTCTAATCATATCAAAGTAGGTAAAGAAGAAAATAACTTGTGATATTTTTCCTTCCGTAACCTTAATACGCAAGTAATTCTTTTAAGGCGATTCCCTCGAGGATATCTTCTAATCTTAGGATTTTACTCTACTTATTGGAATTAATAAAATAACGTCCCTTTTGTTTTTGTTTTGATTATCAAGCCGCCTCTAGAGTGATTGGTAATTTTGTTTTGTTTTTTGTCTAAATTAAAGTAGATTGCCTTGCACGCTAATTATTTGACCTTTACCTAACTATATAAAAGACATTAGGCATTTTTGACCCGAGTACCCGAAGTACGCGTCCATTATTGAAATATGGTTTATTTTGAAGGTTTAGGGTTAACATTGCACGGAATGTATTTATTTTAATCCATGTATGGAGGAAAAAAGTTATGTGGTTCAATGCAAAACGTAGATTTATCCCATTTATTAATTTTCAACAAGTGAGAAAGCGCTCTCTGGCGCTCGTAAAGCGCACTCCACATTACAGTACTGAGTTTAGAGACTCTCTCTTTCACACAATAAGCCCAATATCGATTTCAATGTGCGCTGGCTTGCCAAAGTCGATCAGGCGCGACCGTTTATTGCGCCCGCGCTTAGAATGACGCGGGAGAAATTGCGGGGAACAAGATAGAAAAGATGCTAAACATTTTTGTACCTCTTTAGGAAGATCATTGTGCATTTTTATACGCATTTTATATATTTAGAAGGATATGGATATACGAAAATTCGTTTCTAGAGGAATGCGACTCATCTCATTGGGTAGTATTCATGGTCTTTAACATACTCAGACTAGTTTCATTAGAGGTCACTCGTGGTTCATAGGACCGAACAAAATGCCTGTTTATCTATACAGAGACCCATCCGTGCCTCGGAAACCACGTAATGCCGTTGTTTCCGGCTTTTACTTAAGGATTTTTAACCGACTTCAAAAAGGAGGAGGTTGTCAATTCGAATGTTTATATATTTTTTGTTATGTATGCTCGGACATAACTCTGTCATATATAGACGGATTTGCAAAATTCTTTTTTGTTCGAAAGGGGTTTATTCCGAAATGGTCCCATATAAATTTTACCAAAATTGATACAGCCCTTTTGAGAAAATCAACAGATTCCAAAAAATTACTTAGACGACGTTTTAGTTTCTTCAATCTTTGGAGGACTTACAATCTCTTTAAAGTGTGTCGCCGTATCTTAATGGATTTGGATGTTAAGGCAACACTAAAAAGAGAAAAATAAAAAGCTTTTTCAAAAAAAAGAAAACCGCCTTCAAGAACTAAAAAGTGATAAATAACACACATTACTTTACTTTCGGAAGTCGGTGGCAATACAAACCAACAAACACAAAGCCACCGCCACCGACTTCCGAAAGTAAAGTAATGTGTGTTCTGTGCTAAAGTTGTAAAACAATACTCAGCTAAGAAAGTCACCTCGGGAAGCCAAATCCAACATATTATGTAGTTGGAAAGGACCTATACAGATGATGACCTATCTACATAGTACACTAGGCTTATAATACAATTTTCGTTAAAGTAAATAATGTATAAGTGTGTCCTAACACTGAGTATAAATTGGATCACTGTCAGTCAAAAATATGATCTATTGAGAACATTTAAATTCTGTTGACATAACTGTGGCTATGATAATAATATAAATATAACATATTATTATTATTATAAATGAAAGTTATTGACTAATTCATTTATAAGTAGGTACTTAACGTTTTTTAATAGATTCACTTATTTTTTTTATAGATTATAATTTAAGTACTTCCTACATTTTAAATTTTAACATATTACATATGATTTGTAATTCTTTTACCAATAAATGCGTTTATCTGTTTATTTTGATAAACTTCTAAGCATAAAAGTTGCTTAGCTTCTGTCTAATAGCTGTAAATGAAACAAACACGACTACTTACATTGTGTTTTTAAAGCGCTTTCTAGCTGTTTTTCTTTTCTGTTATTTTTCACAATGTTCCCTGAGTATTTACAAAGCATTGTTTTGAAGCGGTCTGTTAATGAAGCTTAACTAAACTCATAAACGTTTTAAATTTTGACCACAAAACATAAATGATACCAAAAGAAATAGAGTTTTATTCACCTCAGTTAGTAGTAAATTGATACTTAGTAATTATTTATTGAATTTTTTTACGAAATACAAAGGTATAGTCAAATGGGACTACATCAACCTAGTGGGAAATTCATAAGGGTTTGAGCGAGTAAATCAATTAAATGAAGTATTTTGTAGTTTTCAGATCCTTCAGAGAACTTCCAAAACATAAGACTAAAAATATTGTTAAAAAACGTTTAAGAAACCAGAAGACAGAAACAATAGAAATATTAGACATCAATAATATAATATTTATTATATACATTAATAAAAATAATATACATTAATTTAATATATAAAAATTTCGTGTCACAATGTTTGATATAATATAGCGTACGTAGCGTCTTGACCGATTTTTATGTTTTTTTTTTGTGTTTATTCGGAAGGTCTGAGAATAGGTCCTGGACTATTTTTAATTTTTAAAGTGCTAAGCCAAATCAATATATTATTTGCCGGTTCAGCTAGTATAATATGAAAAGCATGTTTTAGACCATGACCATCATTGCCTAAAATATGCTTTTAATATATATCTAACGATATTTGAGAGTTTGAACTCATTCATAGTTTCCTGAAAGGTTTCGCCGTCCAAGACGTCACTAGTTTTCATCTTAGTATCATTTCCGGTGATTCATCTTCTAGGCGTTACGTGTGACTGATATTTATGACGTTCTCAATACGCCTCTTGTATTCAGTAACAGATGTAGTTACTGGCTACGGGCCGTTATTAAATATTTGCTCGTTGTTTGAAAGAGACTCATCGTCGTGTCATTGTGTTCTGTTTGGTATGATTTATTAGATACCTACATGAATTTATTAGAAACTAGCTTTTGCCCGCGACTTCGTCTGCCTAAATGTCGGCTATCGCGGAAGAAGACAATATTGTGTCAATATTGTGAACGAGACTTCCTTTAAAAGTCCAACTATCTTATTCATGATCCTATTATCCTATTATAAATGCGAAAGTAACTCTATCGGTAAGGCCTCTGCCTCGAATCTTGCGGCGGCGGCGGCGGCGCGGCGGCGGCAGGATCTAATGCTTAAAATCAAATGGACCGGCCCTCGAAAACAGCGGCGCGGTAGCGGCGCGGTAGCGGCGCGGTAGCGGCGCGGGGGCGGGCAACGAGCGGTGCACTCGTCAAGCGGTGACCGCCCGCGCGTCTGCATTGCTGTGTTGTGCAATTTATTTTTAGCGTTAGGAAATAAATTTCAATCAAAAAGATGTTGTTACCGTTGTTCAAACATTTTGTTCGCGAATAAAAACAAATATCTCGACGACATAACCACGAACACAACACTACGCCGCTTTATTGCCGCTCGATCTACCCGCTCGTTTCGAGAACGAGTCTGCGTTGCTCGCCCCGCCACCGCGCCGCCACCGCCGCCGCCCCGCTGCCCGCAAGATTCGAGGCAGAGGCCTTACGCTCTCACGATGAAACCGCTGAACTGATTTTGATAACAGTTGGTATGAAAATAGTATGAACCCTGGTGAAGGACATAGGCTGCATTTTAATCATTCGCGCGGACTAAGTCGCGGGCCAAAGCTAGTCTATATTTTAACCGCGATTATGTCCGCGTGAACTTTCTTACGGGTCTCTAATTGCTATAATGGCACTACAGTGAGTGCTATAATGGCACTCAGGGATAACGAAGCTTCCTATTGGTGAAAGAATTTTCGTAATCGAATCTTTAGTACGAGAGGTTAGCACATTCAAACAAAATAAACTAAATCTTCAGCTTTGTAATATCTCTCTATGTAGGTGTATAAAAATCTCGTGTCACAGTGTTTGTTATCGAACTTCTCCGAAACGACTTTTTTTGTGTTTATTTGGTAGGCCTAAGAATAGATCGTAGGCTATTTTTTTTTTCATTTTTATGGCAATACAACGTTTACCGGGCTAGCTAGTTAAGATATCTTTTCACAATGTATGAAAGATTTTTTTGATTCAACGTGACGGAAATTTGACAGATAGTTTACCCGTATAGTTTCTCCAAATTTTTGAAACACGTTTGTTGTAGGTAGGTAGATAAGAATATCATTGAAGAATCTCTCTTTGATTTCTATAGTCATGAAAGAATAATTATTATGGTACAGGCAAACGTGGACCATTTTTTTAATGTAGGTATTCGCCGATAGTTCAGGCTTTCATCATTGTGAGATGGTGGTAGTAAAATCAAACGTCATTTGTTCTATTTCGATCGAAAAGCAGCACATTTTGAACGGCAAAAGTTCAGTTATGACGAATTGGCGCAACAAAGTCCCTAACATTACTGTATGCGCTGCTGAATTGGCCGCATGCACACTGCATATTAGCTCGAAATGATAAGTCATTGATAGCCAAAGAAGATCTTATTCATTTAATAATCTTAAGTTATCCTACTATTTATAACTAAATGCGAAAGTTTGTGAGGATTATTGGATGTCTGCAACTCTGTCACGATTATACTCCTGGTCAGAATTTACTTATACTTGGTACACAATTATTGCTCTAACTTAACAGCCAGTGTTATAGGTATATGTTTGACCGCTAATGAGTACAGCTGACTATGTACACTGATTGTGTACCTACTGTCGCGTTACAATACAGTAAGTTAAAAAACTCCGGCCGCTCCCTCGTAGCATAACTATCTAATAGATTTTGAAAAATATATCAGTATAACAAAATGAGTAGAAATAATATCCAAAAATGTGTTTCATCTACGTTTTTTACCAATTTTTTATGTCATCTAAAAACTAAAAACTTTTTTATTTTAGATGGGAATATTTTTTTTTAGTTTCTGTGGTCGATTTAGTAATACCGGTTAAAGGGGACCACTTTCGTTAATTAACAAACTGTATACTTTGTGTAAGACGACGTAAAAGTGCTGATCTGTTCATGTACACAAACATAGTCAAAGTATTAGTTAAATACCCTTTACTTAGTCGGATTAACAGTTTTGCATCCGATATCGACCACTATCCATAACGTGATTGCATATTTCATGCTTCAGAACAGTCAGTTAAACGTCTTAAAGTTGGATTAACAGAGTTAAAAGATTTGCATCCGTGATCCATGACTCGATTGCAGCATACTTCATGCTTCAAATAAAAGTGGTTACCGGATATGATTTTTGACCTCCGACAGGAAAAATTAAAGAATCGGATGGAGCCTGAATAATTGACGGTGTTTGCAGAAGGATTACGGGAATATGTCATATTTGCTATAGTGTGCGAATAGTTGCTCAACATAGATTTAGGCCATTGACATCGTTGTTAGGAACTATTCACGAACGCTGATAGGCTGTTAAATGACTCTAGGGAATACAGCCATTCCATAATCGGGATTTGTAGTTTTTAATACCTGTGTGCTGCGAGTACGCCAGTATTTATCAGCTAGAATTGTTATTATAATTCGAACCCTATTGGATTTAAGGGTTTTCCAACTTGGTGCATTACATTATATGACAAACGACTTTTGCCATTTCTAGAAGCTACCTACCTCACCGTTGTGAATTGATATTGTCATCAAACTTAGTAAGGTTAAAACCATGGCGGACGACCTTCTAATTCCACCAACCCTAAAGACTAAAGTTGTTACTTAGTAACAAAAACATAAAAACTAGCAAACCTCCAACAACAAGTTTAAAAGCACTATTCCAACTACCTAAGTACAGTTTTGGTATAAAAAGTAAAAAAGTTTTAAAATAAAGGTTACGCAGCAGTCGTGTAGGTATTTTCTCGTAACCTGGTAACAAAAGAACATGCTTCGTAAAATACACATCATTATAAACGTCCACGCCGCACTTATGAATGAAATATTTGACCTTTTGTATATGTTGATCAGCATTATTCTAGCAAACGTGGTAAAAATAGATGCATTATTATCCGTACTGAAAATAGTAGCCACTATACTCCCGATAATCGCCCTCCCACATAGAATCCGAGAAGCGTTACTACTATAAATCATACCTATAATAATATCATCGGAACGCGAATGACTTTGATTCAACTTCAACTGTTTCGGCTTTCGACCCATTTTCCGCACTCCTGAATACATCAGGGAATTAAAAACCTTGGCAATTTTCAATAGGTCAGTCAAACAGGTATACATCGACACGGTTGGCGCAGTGGCTGAGCGATTGACTGCTGCGCAGCGTGTTGCGGGTTCGATTCCCGCCCAGGGTAAACATTTGTGTGATGAGCACTTGTGTTTGCCTTGTGTCTGGGTGTTGTATATCTATATATGTATGTATTTACAAAAAAAAATGTATTTGTGTATGTATATCAGCTGTCTGACACCCATAGTACAGGGTCTCCCTAGTTTGGGGTCAGATGGCCGTGTGGGAAAATGTCCCCACATATTATTATTATTATTATATCGTGCTTAATTTTTATTCGTGATTATTAGTTTTAGTTGTGTCAGAAAGGGACGTAAACACTGATTGCTTCCTCAGTACTGTGTCTTTTGCGTATATCTTGACAGTATCACATTTGTGTGAAAAGATGAAGATTGCTGCATTGCAATGTTAAATTGAGTCAAGATTTCTATGGCTTCGTCGTAGTCAGGTAAAACGACTTATATTCATTGTAGTCACAATATTGTACGTAGATAATAACTTACCTAGACATTACCAAAAAGAGCTTTATCAATTTTAGGAGCATGCGAGTTTTAGATTCATGTAATCGTAGAATGTAACGTGACGATTTAGTCTTCACTGATACCCTTATTTGTAAGGTTAACATTGTTCTCGCGGACACACATTGGCTACTAAATACGTAATTACCAGCCAGCCCACGTCTTAAATAAACGATATCGTTTACATTACACTAAAGGGGTACTTTGCCACAGAAATGTGTCTACTTAAGCCGTACAAGGCCACATAAGGTTGCCGCGTCTAAGAGTTTACAACAAAACTAACACCAACTTGGTGGTGGAGCTTTGAATTTTGCTGGAAGTCATTATGCAAAGGTCTCGCGTAACGACGGTAAGTTTAAAATCGCGACACATTGTACCACGCGGGCACTGGATTTAAGAAGGCATTCCAAATGTCTGCAGTGTTTCTTTACTAGATATTTCGGAGCGTTGGAGCTGGAATTACACCCCCTTAGCAACCTAGTCACGCCCTTGTTTGCAACAGAACGCTTTCTTCGATACATGACCGCAATCCTACACTACTTGGACCCCCGGCACTCACTGCTGACTCGCTTTGCACTACGCTAACCATTTATTGAAAGAGCTTCCCAATCGATATTGTTCGCTTAACAACGGATGCTGGATCGAAATTAATTTGTTTGTTTATCAGAGTTGTTGTCGTCTTTGGTCGTCCTTTAATACCTTGAATATACAGGCTGAGTTTTTGTTTCACCCACCCATTTCATCCCGGGGGTGTTGTAAAAGGCGACTAAGGGAAAATCCGGAAATCGGGCAACAGCGGCTTCCGTGTACTTAACAACTTCAACCCCCCCCCCCCCCCTTATAGGGGACACCTTTGTTCAACATGGACGTCTTCCGGCTGATGATACTGATGACAGTCGGAGTTTTGCTTAGCTATCTTTCAGGGCGTGTTATTTTTAAAGTTAGTGTTAATCTTATAATAAAAGTTGGTCGATTTAACCCCTACGAATGGTCGCAATCAATTAAAAAGCCCGCTTAAAAATATTATTGGGTACTTGGTTTTTTTTTTAATCCATATCTTTCTATTTTGAACAAAGCTGATTTACTAACTGCAATAACTGTACAAAAAATTTCAAAGTAAAATTTTACATGCCCTGCGTAATTTCATATGAAAATTATATGTCTGATCTTCGTTATGATGACTTTTTACTACTATTGTGTAGGCATTGTGCCGTTATTTGTGGAATTGGAATGATGCCAATTAGGTAACTACAATAATTCGTATTCATACGAATAAAAGATTTTATTCTCCCATTTCCGCGGTACTGATGGATATGTCATTGTAGTAAATTTATTTTGTTGATTCCGTACAAAGTAATACAGTATTACAACATTTCTGGGGCGTTCATGGGATCTGATAATAATGTTGAAACGTGGGGGCAATTGTAGTAATTTTTAGGACTTTCTGATATTGGTTTCATGCTGTCAAAAAGGCCTCTATTTACTTACATTTTTCACAAGTTTTTGACATTGATTGCCGTTGAGATGACATTAACATGCGGCTAGATTATGAACGTTCAAGAATCGGCTTTATCGTATGTCTATTCTGTGTGGTCCGCATTTCCAACTGTCATGACGTCTCAACCCTAGACACTGAAAGCACATTGGGACTAGTGATGGGATTTTAACCAGTAAAAACCCAAAAGTGGGTAAATTCGAGGGAAAATTCCTGGGAAAACAACCGATCGGGAAAATTCGGGCTTTTAAAATTTGGCTTATGTAGCATTTACATAAACATATATTAAATAATGCATACTTTTTAAACTGTATTACTATTAGTTAGAGCTTATCTTAATTGAAATGATGCACTCCACTTCTACTTTTTGCGTATATAAGAAAATTCCCACCGCCCATCTCTAGTTGGGACGAACGTGGTGTACACTTGAAAATCCATATCACATTCCACTTCACATCTCCAGTGCACTGAAGTGCTATGGTAATTAGAGTTTAACGCAACGAAGGCATTATCATAATTAATTTCGAGTAGGTTATCGTACTCTAAATTAACTCTAAAACAGTCGCAGGTATGTACTTATGGCGGTCTAGTATTGTATTATGATTGCAGCAAATAAAAAAGGACGATACAATGGTTCCATCTTGGTTTATCATCGTGGTTTTAATTATGAATTTTTCGTTTGTCTTTAAAATGAAAATGAAACCCTTTTGTGTGAAACTTTTAATTTCGTTCTGTGTTTTCTTTTCATTTTTATTCAGAGGTCATTGCAGGGACTTTGATTATTCCAATCGTCAATTATTATTTTTTCTCTTTTTTGGGATTAAGATCAAAAATACGAATTATCTCTCTTGTCCCCATTGTGTATCAAAAGCTTTTATTCTAAAAGTAGGTAGGTACTAAACTATTTAAAGGTATGCTTTTCCACGATCAACCCTGATCGTGTTCCACTTCAAGATCGTACAGAGTATCTACAAATTGAACACGTAAACAATACCTGAAATGTGTGGTACGCTAAACATAAACCAAATAGTTGAACGTTATATCCAAGTTCCCGTTAGGAATACTACATTTCTAAAGAAAATTATACAATGTTATTGTTTCCTTACACCTACTGCTAAATGTTATTTTGTTTCTTAATCAGACTCAGAGATTACCGTACCTACGGAAATTTCATGAAACTTTGTCGATGGTAGAAATGATTCCGAAACTTTATCAAAAATGCGCAAGACAGGAAGTGAAGCATGATTTTCATCAAACAAAAAATTTGAACTAGCAGTGATCTTACGCAGACCGTCCTAAAAGATTCTAATTCGCCTACGATACGCTCCCGGCGATTTGCAATGTATTTAGCATGTTTTCCGAAAACTGTCTGCATGATTTTTTTGCCAATTTTATTGAATTTTGACTAGGGTAGCAATGACTCCTAAATTTTATTGAAAGGTATCGAGCAGCTAGGTCCAGGAATTGGTTCAGGCATCGGTGAATTATGTAAAACCGGAATCGAACCGGGTACACACACGTTTTCATCAAAATTATTAGCACTGTTACTTGGTAAACAAGATTTGAAATATCTGATAACTCACCGCATCTCCACCGTTTTACCTCGGAATCCAATGAATTTAATTGTGAAGATCTAGAATTGCTAGGTACTCGCAGGCTTTCACGGCTTGATGTAGACATCGAGTCATTGCCTACCTGCGTTGCTTGCTCCGAATCACATTTATTCACATAAATATTAATTTGTTTCTATTAAAATTTGATGTTAAGAGCGTAGACGGGCTGCGCGGGATTTGAAAAATAGGTACGAATAACGCCTACGCTCTTAACAAGTCGAGAAGTAACGACGCTATGAGGCAAGACAGGTCGCTATTAGCGACCTCCCCTCTGGTATCACGTGACTACCGGAACTCTGCGCTGATTGGTCGTGGATGTGACGTCAACAAACTGTGATTGGTTAATAATAAACAGGAAGTATACAGCGCCCTCTCACAGATGCTGTGCATCGTCACATGCCAAATAATAATATATTATTTGTGTAGTAGATTTTTTTGCCTGTAAACCAAATAGCTTGTTCGACTGTACTATTTACATACAAATAAGTCGAAGTACGTACCCGTACCTGCATAAACATATAGAGATAGATAGCGTACGTACAACGATACAACGATACGACGTACTAAGACTTACGGAACGGTAGCGATCTTACACAATAAAACTCACCACGGGGTAAATCCTGAACGAGGGTGGTTCGACGGTCTGATAGAATTTAATGAAGTCACAAATCAAATGTTTCATTCAGACCTCTATCGCTTTTGGCCCAAAGGGTGCCCCTTGGGCACTTGTGAAACATTCAGAGCAAAACATTTTTAACCGACTCCAAAAAGGAGGTTCTCAATTCGGTTGGTTTTTTTTTATGTATGTACTACTCTGAGATTTATGATCCGATTTACGTGATTCTTCTTCAGTTTGATGCGGAATAGTTGCCATTTGGTCCCATATAAATTTAACATTGTTTGGCCCAGAAGTTTTCATTTTATGAACATTTTTTTATTTTTTAAATGTTTATTTTTATGTTTGACCACGCATATTTTTTTTCAGTGTAGTCCGATTTCGATGATTCTTTTTTTAATTGATAGTGTATACCTCAAATTTGATCCCATATTAATTTTAAGAAAATATTCCACCCCTAAGGGTTGAAAATTAAGGGATGACAGATTTTTTTTGGTGTCACCGTTTCGTAATTAATTTCTATGATGAGAAGCTGGCACTAAAAAGCGAAAAAAAAATTATTAACAAAAAAGACAACTGCCTATAAAAAGTAAAAAATAACTTTCAATTCGCAAGTCGGTGGCAATACAAAACAACACGCAAAACCAAAGCCAAAAATCACTTTCTTCTTTCACTTGCGAAATGAAAGTTACTTTTTACTTTTTGAAGGCGGTTGTCTTTTTTGTTAAAAAAATTTATAAAATACATTTGCTGGGAATACTGTGAGTACCCATGCACGCGTTGCTTTTTCAACCAATTTTATAAAGAAGGAGGTTCTTAATTCGACTGTATGATGTTTTTTTTTAATATTTGTTACGCGATTTCCCGGTGAATGTACATCCGAACCACCCACTGACTTCCGAAACTAGAAAAAAAGTCATGTGTGTTCTGTGCTAAAGTTATTTTTCACTTTTCAGTTTTTGAAGGCGGTTGTCTTTTTGTTTGATATACCATCTACGCGTAAACGCGAAACGCACTGCAAAAGAAACTAGTGCTGCTTTATAGCAAGAGAAATAACGCACAATCGATGGGCGTTTTACTAAATGCGCATTGACGACGACGCATATAAAAAGCTATGTGTGGATAGACCCTTACGTGCGATCATAAACGCATTTTCTTAGTAACAGCTGTGGCCGGTGAATATTTTTTCTTTCAATAACGTATACAGCATTTCTGCTTTATTAAGACGTTAGATTTCAATAGGTTCAATTAATTCTTCCTTCGTTATGATGATTTGGTTGATTTATGTTACCTACATAAATAATAATAATATAAAATTATTATGGTCCACAACATATTTCATTGTCGATCATTGCTTGAAGAAACTATTTCTGTATTGTCTTAGCAACGCACAACTCCTGCACCGACCATCAACCTGCCAGAGGTCCCGGAGTGTGTGGCCAATGTAGACCTGGCTACGGGGAGCGAGGAAGCCGGCGAGTCTTCAACACCGCTCAGTGCGCAACACCAGTTGCAACTGTTGCGCGAACGGCTCGAGCAACAAGCGCAACAGACCCGCGCCGCAGTCGCGCAGCTGTTGCTGTTACGGGATCAACTTGCAGCCGAACAAGCGGCGCGCTGCGAAGCTCAGGTTTGTAACTTTATAAAAATAAAACTAGTTATTTGACTACATTAGACAAGTACCCATCTATAGTCAGTGGGTCTCTGTAAGAATATTTTCAATTAATGGATCCGCTGAAAGTTACCTACAGTGCGTAGCGTGGGAAAGACATCTTACAGGGGCGATATAAATTGTAAACACGAGCAAAGCTTCATCTGACGAGTACATACACTAAGTCAAATAATATTATTTCCTTCAACAAGAAAACCTATAAATTCTTATTGATAGGAAAAGAGGGGAATCTTGCTGTATAAATGTATACTTAGGTATGTTTTTTCTTTGCCCACCGACATTGAAAACCCCGTTTTATTTCAGTGATTGGTAACTCTGCGTAGGATGATAATGATCTGATACCCTGATGTTATTCTTTCATTTGTCGGATCAACAAGTCAATGTAATTGTGAACATTTCATCTACGTACATTGAATTTTTATTAACTCTGCGATAATGTGGAAACATTTCAACACTTATACAAATGGATCTCCTGAATCATCGTACAAAGTTTTACAATGCCAAAACCCACAACTTTTTCTCTGACAAAGTGTAACTCCCGCTTATTTTACTTAGAGGAGGATATACACAAGACATGTGCTTCCTTAGTGTACGGTCACCAAAGGAGATAAGTATCCATGTCGCCGGAAACAGTTGAAGTTTACTTAGAAACCGATAGGTTTTAATGAATAAAATAAAATACAATTTATAAAGAATAAACAGTTTAATGATTTAATAAAATTTCATTTGAAAGCCCCCATTGGTTTCTAAGAAATCTTCAACTACTCCCGACGACATGGATACTTATCTCTTTTGCGTACTGTACCTCTACACTTTCTAAAGGAACATATCTTCCAAACATGAGTGTAACCAGTCGTGAAACTTGTTCATAGTTTAATAAAAGAATACATAGAATACTGAACTTATTAGTAGAATAAAAATAATTTAAATTGGAATGTATCGAGTTTCATGATTTTTGCGTAAACTAAGCTAAGCACTGGTAGAATACCAATCTAGAGCTAGAAAGCAAATTAAAAACGTTACTGAAAAGTCAAAATGTGGAGTGGAGTTAAATAAATTTTCTAACTCTGTTATCGCCGACAGGATTACTTTTTAGATCGGCGTTTGAATGAAGTTCTGATTGGAAAACGGAATCGGCTTAAAAAATAATACGCAAAGCCGATGCGCTAAATCAAAGGGATTTTGTACACAACGTTATTGGAACAGTCAGCAATACACAGGCAAAGCTGCTAACAATGACAACATTTTTAATTCATCTATGTGGTTTGTGTTACAGTCAAGTCTGTGACATCGCTTAAAGCATTCGGTATTTAAATAAAAAGTTATTACGCACGTAATAACACTGAAAATTGCTGCGTATGCTACGACTTTTAGTTTGCTTTGAAATTTTGTCATGTTGACTGCACTTACTCGTTTACAGGTGATAGGTCAGTCAACCACAAACGGGTAGTGCTCCCTTACCGGAGCAGTCAAGATTCAATTTTGAGTATCACGTTACAATATTACCTCCCTGACTTGCTAGGGTTCGATTTTAAGCTCGAATCCATACTGCTACATTACAGGTGAATGCTCCCGGCGAGGGAGCGTTCACGTTTGAGTTCGAGCAAGCGTTCTTTATAACAATAATAATCGTACTAAGTAAACTTTCTATGACCTTTCAGGCTCGCACTCATCAGCTGTTAGTTCACAACAAAGAGCTGCTCGAACATATTGCAGCTCTAGTGGCACACTTGCAAGAGCGAGAGCGAGGATCCTCTCGACCAATCAACGCTCAGCAACTGACACTCTTGCCCCAGGTATGAACGTGAATCTCGTGTCACTTTACCTTTATTTAAAATTGTTCTTCATGTGTGGACGTACTTTTGATAATACCTGTGTGGTTTTATAATAAACGTTTTCTTGGAAACTTTAGAAATTTCTGAACACTATAACAATTTATTATGATGCAAATTGGTTTTGAAGCTGCAGGTGATAGGCAAGCGTACGTTCATCTTAAGCGTTGTATTGTTTTAGGGTTCTCGCACATTCAGTTAAATCGCAGGTTGTCGCTAAAGTCAGCAATTGATTTCCAACCAGAAAACACGAATTAGGTTCTTAAAAGTATTTACGTCAAAATCTATCCGGATATGAATCGCGACGCTTTACTTAATGTGCGGGTACCCGCTAACGGCTTTATATTGTTTTAATGTACTGATCGTATTTTAGTAAGTAACCCGTTTTTAATTTGCTAATGTTTTATTTGTGTTGCATTGTAAAAAGGCATGTGCGTCTCGTATTTTCTTTTGAGTAGGCATTTCACAATTTTTGACTCTCCTATGGAATGAGCAATACGTGAATGTACGTTTTTATTTCATAGACTTTACGTTTTTACTTCAAAAACCCGACCGTAAACGGAAATGGCCGACTACTGTTAGATAATAATTAGCGTTCTTTTTGCACAAACACATTTTGTGGAAATTTACTGATTTTATTCATGGAATAAAATCTGTTCTTCCATACATTTTGACTGGATTTTGCACTTTTGACATCATTTGTCTAGCCTTTTCCCAACTCTGTTAGGGTCGACTTCCAGTCTAACAGAACGACTCCCTGTCTGACCTGCACAACCCAGTAACTGGGTAACACGATACTTCTTAGTAAGACTGGTTGTCCCACTTTCTGGCTTCTGACTACGAATAACTACTGTCAAAGATTTGAGAATGACAGCTGGGACCAACAGTTTTACGTGCTTTTCGAGGCACGAAGGGGTCTCTGTGTAAAATGGATGGTCACCCATCCACGGACAACCGCGGCAGACGTAGCTTAACCCTGACCGGTCGATTACCACGGCTTTTGCTATGCTCTATGACTATGCTCTATGACTATGCTCTACGTCTATGCTCTACGACTATGCTCTACGACTATGCTCTACGACTATGCTCTACGACTATGCTCTATGACTATGCTCTATGACTATGCTGTATGACTATGCTCTATGACTATGCTCTATGACTATGCTTTATGACTATGCTCTAAGACTATGCTCTATGACTATGCTCTATGACTATGCTCTATGACTATGCTCTATGACTATGCTCTATGACTATGCTCTATGACTATGCTCTATGACTATGCTCTATGACTATGCTCTATGACTATACTCTATGACTGTGCTCTATGACTTTGCTTTATGACTATGCTCTATTATTTTTTTTAAACAACTTTATGTAATTCAAGAACCCTATAGGTAAAAGTGGAGGCAACACTCTAAACACCTAACTGAAACCAACTGTGGGCAGACGCTCTCTTTCTGAATGCATACAAAAGATAAAGAAAACACATATCACTGTCTGTTGTCAAACCCCAATTCAAGCTATTTGATTGGATATTTTTTTTTTCTTCCAATCGATCACGAACCAGGTGTAACATCAGACTTTATTTTTACTTTGGCATTTTATTTACTTGGCTTTCAGAATTAACGTCTGCCTACTTACTTAAATGTATTTTAGAATTTTTTTAATTTTTAAGTTTATGTTATTAGCACAAATAAAGCCAAGCTGTGCTTTTTATCCTATTTCTATTGGTCCGTATAATTAAATTAAATTATTACCCTGTCATTTTTCTACGTTTCCAAACATACTGAGCGCCTGTATGTTGAGAATAATTTGCAATGAAAATAATGTTAGTAACGGTTTTATTTTCAAAGGAACCTTTTGTAAATGTTTAGCGGTTTTACCTATTACGACCATCTACGTTTGAAAACATCGTCAATGTACATAACAAACTTTCAAAATTAATAAATTTGAGTAAAATTTTATAAATTGTACCAACGCACAATAACAAAATTCACGTTCAAAAGTGGTGCAAAAATCACAATGACGTATTTTGCAGGTAAACTGTAAATACGTCCACAATGGCGAGTATTGGTACGTAACGTATGAGAGCATTCGTATCTCACCGCTAGTCTCCATAGATTGACACGCAATTTGTCACTGTCCATTCTATCCTACCCGACGCGACGTTACGATTTTATTTTGTTGTGTTCCACAGTGTTTCATTTAATTTATCACCAAGCATTTAACCAAACAATAATTTGAACATTCACACAGGATTTGCCTATTCTTATCGTACATGAAAAGTCACTTTTAGCTTTGCTGTAACCTACCCTGTATGAAACTGTCGCATGGTTTGTAGCTTGTCGTTGTTATATTTTGTGAGCATTTTAGCCAATTCCTATGTTATCTTTACAAGCTTCAATTTTATTATGAAATAGCTATTTTGTTTCAATATCTATTGTTATATTTGTGGTTATTTACGTATACTTTTTTGTTAACGCTACTAGATGATTCAGAAAAAAGCCGAACTTTCATACAGCGAAGCGTTCAAACCCGACACCACGCCGATGTGCAACGGCAACCGTTCTCCGACCAACACCGAAGCTCTGATCAACCTGATCACACAAAACACAAGAGTTAATCAAAACTTGGAGAATAATAACATGAACTTCTCTCCATTTTGTGCTTCACCAGTCCAGGAGTCAGCAAATGGTTCAAATTCAGCCCCCTGCTTTGGTGGAATGACCAACGATCAGATACAAAATTATTTAATATCCAAATTCCAGAACATGGGGGGCTTCCCGAACGGCAATGAAGCGAGCAAGCCACCTCCACCAATAAACTATAACCAGCAGTTCTTTCAAAACTGCAACGCTTTCCCCACCATCCCGCCGCTGACCAACCACTACAGCAACTCAGATTTAGCGAGCTTACTGAATCACCAGATGTACAAAGAAATCTGCAGTTCAAATGACGAGCTTGGAAACTTAGCGCAGGCCATGAGCGTGGGTCAGTCTGAGAACTCTCTGTACAGCAACAATAGTCAACCAACGACCTCGAAAGATTCCAGCCCCGAGGGTTCCAGCTCGGATGAAGGAGCTCCGTTCATAATGCCGCTGTCTCACAACTGTACGCTAACGGCGACGGGAGAGGACGGGCGCGTGCGGCTGATCGTGCCCGTAAGCCCGTCAGAAAGCGCGTCCGACGTCGTTGAAGTACACGCTGAGACCCAGGGCGCGTCGGGACATACTCTAAGGGTGCCCGGACAAGAACAAGCAGGGTCCCTCCTGGCACCCGCAGCCCCCATTACCCGCACGACTAGTGAAAAGGTGCCTAACCGTAGTGAGATGATGACAGCTCTTCGCTCCCAGTGGACCCGCCATACTACGAAGTAAACCCGCACTGAATCTACGCTAACTGATCTGAGTCAAGTTACCTAAAACCTTATTTATATTTAGACGTATCTTCTATAAAAATGATATCTAATTTTCGTTGTTTGTACAAAGAGGGTAGGTATATTTTGTATGTATACTATTGTTTTATATTTGTTTTAGGCTAGATAGTATTCTCGTTTGAAGATTGAGACTTACGATGGTGCCAAACTTGTGCCACATGATGTGAATGGCGGTAAATGGAAGAGAGTCAAAGATAGAGATTTATTTACATATCATGTTCTCTTATTCTAGTCCAACGGTATTATTTTTATAATAAAACCCGTATTTATCAGAACATATCCTTTATCATATCGCCATTAAAGTATAGGTTTTAGGTTTATGATCCATATTGTTATAGTATATAAAGTGCAAGTTTAATGCCGATATTTATGCTCTTGATGATCCATAAAAATATAATAGTCTATTATCGCAAGGATTTTATGCTTCTCTACGATTTATGTAGTCCTTGTGGTATTTTAGAGGACATTATTCATTTAAGAATATTTCTTCCTAATGTAGGTAATGTACCGCTTCATAGGTGTTCAATTTATGAGGAAAATCCATAATAATTGCAGAATAGTTTATGGATCTCCTATTCTACAAGTTGGTCATTTTCATGTCACGATTTGCTTATCGATGTCAATAGTGTAGGTATTAATGTTACTGGGATTTGTGGTCACATAGATACCTTTTTATGCATAATTAGTTTCAATGTATTCAATGTAACCGTGTATGACGTTAGTTTTTATTAGATCTTCAACACAATAATGAAGTCTGCGTGTTTCTAAATAGATGAGTAAATTATTATTATATTCTCATTTTCAAGATTCCTCTAAAAGACAGCCCTTCATACTCGTTTCGATTGAAATATTTTAATATTTCATGTTAATTGCCGTAAATGAAGGTTCGATGTTCGTAAAGTATGAAGTGTACGAGCCAAAGAACGCCAAATAAATATGATTCGAAAATAAAGTAGAGAAATAAATAAAAATAAAATATAGAATTAATGCCAAAGTTAGCAAATATGGACCAAATAAAAAAAAATTGTGTCATGTACGGTAACGGAATTATTTTAATCAGATTTTAATTAAAATTGTTAATGACGCCATTTTGGCATTCTGACGTTGAAATAGGTGAGAATATGCTATGGGGTAGGTAGGTACACAAATATAAGAGAATTCTAAACTCATGACTACATCAATGGAGAGATCCATCAACGATGCGGAGATGGATGCAATTCCACGAGGTGTTGGTTCTTCGAAGCCTTCACTAATCTTATTGATGAGACAACTTCTAGTCAATAACCAAAAAACTTTTACAATAATAATTTAACGGTCTAGTCAATATTTTAATTTTACTATTGGGCATAGTGCATGTAAACCGTTATGTTTAAGTTACATTGTTGTGTGAACTAAAGATTGCACTATGTCCTTTATAATGTAAAACCGCTTATTTGTATAAAAATAAGTTGTAATAGTAAGTATAAATTAAAAAACAAAATGTAAAGAAGCGAAATCCTTAGGCACCATTTCCGTAAAAGGAACATTGACATTGACACCATTGGTTTATGATGTTTAAGTTAAGGGTGAAGCAGCACGAAGAACAGAAGGGTCTGTCAAAATTGTTATACAAATATATTCGCACGGTAAGTAAGCCCTTGGCAAAGTGCCCCGAGCCGTGCCGTGCTCTTTAGGTAGCTAATCCACTCTAATCCTCAGTCTAACATAACTGCCACCCTTGGCTTTTATACTTTGTGAATCTATTACTATATGCAACTACACATAATATAAGAAACCATTAAAGAAAACTCTGAATGTGAGCTTATTCTGTAATAATTATGAAATTTTATCAATTTATCCATGTTTCTAGGAATTATAACATATTTAATCAATAGTTTTAAGCAACATAAAATAGTCATTCTCCGTTTAAAAAGCAAAAAGATAAAATGCAAAAAAAAAATGTGTTCATAGTTTGATGATGATTATTAAAATTAGTTAGCACCGATGTCAATGTTTCAAACAAACAATATAAATGTTCTCTGTTTAAATGCTATGTAACCACTATGTAGTAAATAGCCGAAATGTTTATGCATACTTGTATGGTTTAGATACAGTTTTAAACTTATAGTCTACAGCAGCAATAGAAAACATGGCAATGTAATCCGTATCGTCGTATCATTCCATAACATTAAATAGCCCCCTGCTTACATAAAACTAATTGTTGTTTTATTAATCTTGATTCCTTTGACAGACATTGCGCCCCTAATTGACACAATGTCTATATTTTAATTCTTTGTTTACGAAAGTCGTGGTAGAAATGATCGAAATGGTGGTTAATAAAAACCATATCTCAAAATTAAAACGTAATTCCAATTCTTTAGGACGAATTCTTTAGCGGATTTATCAACATTTTGAGCAGGATTAAAAAATCTAACCGGCTTTTGCAGCCATGTAATGCAAGTGGGTAGTGAATGTGTTGCTGCTAATCAATGGCTGCCTTAATCTGCTACGATATCTAACAAATTATATGCTGCAACTAACGCAGGATGAATTCCTTTTCGTTCTCTTCCTCCTTCTGACTACTACGGGGTTATTACTGACAAAAGCAGTGCTATTCTGACAAAATCTATTTTGGTTAATTTCGGTGGAGTCAGCTGTGACCCCACTTATGCTATGGACTGACAGCTCACTTCAAGCTCACTTTACCTAGATTCACCAAGGAAGATTTTTACAGAATAGTACTGCTGATGAATATGCAATGCTTTACTTAAGTGGCCTAGATCTGATTGCATGTCAGAGACATTGGTTCGAAATATTTGTCCAGTAGTAAAATACGAGTACATATATTTTTTGACATCAATCCAAAAGAAGCTAATAATACTGAAAAATAAGAAGAAAATGCCGAAACAAACTTACATTACTGAGGATTTTTCGAAAGAAACGTTGGAAATGCGGAAGAATCTACAGGAAAAACTCAAACAAGAAAAACCAAAATAGAAAGGACGCATTCAATCGATAAAATAAAGACCAGATACCGAAAACAGAAAGAGAGAGGCCTCGATGTCACCTAACAACATAAGCACGTCACTCTCCAGTAGGCCGAAAAATATTATGAGTATATGAGGGCAAGATCTGCGTCTTTGACTGAGAAACCATGTCAACAACATAACGCATAGGAAATGTAAGACACCGGTAACGAAATCAAAACAAACTATATAGGCAAAGGAAAAAACAAGAAAAACTCCAATACGGTTGGTCACCGCGGGGTTATCGACCAAACCCCCCAAAATACTACATTAGAAATGGAAAATAAAATGCTATTGAACACCAAGAAAAGGAGACTCCACATAGAAACATTGAATAAGTACAAGATCATTAAAGTCAAAAGAATGTTTAACAGAACTGAAACAAGCATTATACAACATTAATTAGAATAGGTATTCTTGATATAGGTGATGTACGGAGATCGAAAGAAAATATTGAATAGCATAAAGAATATATAATATACTATCAAAATGAAATACCAGGAGTATACGGTGTGGGCTTCTTAGTCAAAAAATACCTGAAAAATAACATTGAATTTAAAGGAGTTTCAGACAGGATAGCTGTCTTGAACATTATACTTCCTGGTCACAAACACCCGACATCAATAGTTCAAGTAGGTATACGCTCCTACTGAGGTAGCGAAAAAGGAAATTAAAAATAGCTTTTACGAAAACCTAAATGAGATAATGGAGACCATAAATTATAAAAATAAAAAAAATAATAGCCAAATTGGCCAACGAGGAAAGAACGAAGATAAAGTACTTGGACCGTATACAACCGGCAAGTGAAACAATAATGAACAAAGATTGATAAACTACGCGTTAGAAAATAACTTACATATTATGAATACTTTTTATAAAAGAAAACCTAAAAGAAAATGGACGTGGGAATCTCCCAACGGCCAAATAACAAATGAGATAGATTTCATAACTACAAATAAACAGAGGCTTTTCTTAAAAGCCTCAAAAATTTTGACTATTTTACTGATTACAGATTACTCCGAGGTCAATTACACCTAAAGGAACCTAAAAACTCTAGGACACATATACAAAATACTAAACAACCAATCACACTACCATGACCAAACCATGTTCAAGAATCCCTAAAAACTAAATGAATACTAATATGGGAACTAAGAACAGTTCAACAAAAAGAAGAAATAAAAGGTACTAATAATATCCTAGAAAAAGACAAACCATTTAAAGATAGAATAGGATCTGAAGTAAGAAGATTAATAAAACAAAGAGCACTTTTATTTAAGAACAGGAAGAACAGTAGACAAAACATAATGAAAATACACACATCAAAAAAAGTTTGCGATCACTTTGAAAAATCGAAATCTTTTTTGTTACGATAGATTATATTATGATTTTTTCTTCTTTTTAGATTCTTGATTAATTCAAAATATAGATTTAGAATATGAAACAATAAAACAGTTCAATTGTTTTTCCATATAAAAAGACTTTCAGTCCTAGCGTAAGGTCATAAAAAATCTGATTTAGTCAATTTTAACGGATTTTAAATACTTTTTCTCGGTAAGTCGTGATTGAAAAAATGCCAAGAGGATTATCAGAAGTTTTACGAGCAAGAATAGTAACTTTGAGGAAAGATGGATACACCACGAGAGAAATAGCACGCCCGCCCATTGAGATCAACGAGTCAATGCTGCTCTCCGAGAATACGACATCACAAGGTTAGACTGGCCTGCCGGCTTGCCTGACTTCAACCCAATAGAGCACGCGTGGGATGCTCTTAATTAAGTTGCTTTCATAAACAACCATGTTTAATATTAGTAGTACCTACAGAAGAAGTTATAAGATGATATGTAACATATAAGATTGTTAATAAATGCTTGTATTATTATTATTAAAATAAGAGTAGATGATTCGTTGGAGTATTTTTTTTAATACTAAACCTTTAGTTGCCTATGTGAAACTAGTGCAAAGGCAACGGATTAATTATTGTAGTATGCAGGAAATGCCGCTTTCTGTACAGCACTGCTTCTGGAATTAGCTTCAGGAAAGTTTAGTTGATTGGTTAGATATTGAACTTTAAAATTGACATGGCCGTTTCCCAAAAGCAAGCAAACCAAACCAAGCCAAGCCTGCAAATTTTGTGTTGGAATGAATGAATGTATGAAAATTAATCGGGCTATCCTAAAATTGTGCACTTTCAAGGCGCTCCCTTACTCAAGATTAGATTTAGATCATTACGTTATAATACTGCCTTACTGATTGACGAACATTCGCCTATCCAAGTAATGTAATAATCCAAGATTCAATACACAAACACATCTACGACGTTAGCATTGCAGACCTATAAGTACAATTTCAAAGAGGAGGAGTTCAGCAGTGGCAAGATTCTGCTGTTCCAAGCGCTAGGCAAAGCTGAGCAAATTCAGAACCGGCGAATTGGTGGTGTTCAGGACATCATCACATTGAGAAAAAGCAAGCGTGGCAAAGAAGTTACATAAACTGCCCCACGGCACGTTCGACCACATAGACGTCACCAGGTTGCTGAATGACATAAGGTGGTTGGAGTTGTAGTATGGTGTTGGAGTGACCAATAACACAATAGATACGCTACAAGACGTAGTAGAATTGTTGGGCAACGCTGTTTCAAAAGCAGGGTGCTTAACACCTATGAAGATTTCCCCACGTTAAAAAAAAGGTGCTTAACACCTCTAACTTGAACACACGTTGCGGAGCGCAAAACGCTCAATCGGCAGTTTTGGGTCGGCTAGCCGGTATCGCTGCTTCCGTACCTGTTCGGCGAAGTAGTGATACATGTAGGTACGTTGATCCCTAAATGTGCCTACGCTGGTATTGTCAAACCTGCTATGTCGCAAGCAAAACGTCAAGCAAGAAAATCAAAAGAGGATAAGCAGAACTGTAGAGTGTCTGTCAACAATGGCGTGAAACAGCAAGATCCAGTTAAGAGCTCGTGTGATAAGAATGGCTTCATACAGGTGGAGAGGAAGAACAGTAAGGAGACTCCTGTTCGGAAATATTGCGCTGCCGCGCTGGTAGGACCCAACATGCTGTTGCGTCTAGCAGTACCTACAACGCAGTCCAGCAGTAGTTTCTAGTTTAAGTTTTATTATGTATTGTTTTTTTTATATATATTTCTCTTCTATAGGCCGACTGCCTGAAGGAAATAAATTAATAATTGCGCACTGAAATGCTTGGTTTTCCTCATCCGCTGATGTAATGGTCGAATCTGAATTGTTTCGTTATTGCCGAATGTTCCCGATGAGGGAGCGCCTTTTAGTAGACTGGCAAGATGCCAATCCACCTTTGTCAATAGTTTTTTGTGAGTTTTTTTCAACCGACTTCAAAAAAGGAGGAGGTTATCAATTCGTCTATATTTTTTTTTATGTTTTTTACCTGAGAACTTTGGACTGGGTGAACCGATTTTGATGATTCTTTTTTTATTTGAAAGCTGGTGCTTCCCGTGTGGTCCCATTTTAATTGGTCCAGTCCTGACAATGGCATCCATGAGAAAACCGTATAAGTCTTAAATTTGCATTAAGTATATGCGCAATTTGTTACGCGATTTCTCCGGCAAACGTAACCCGGTTTTAAAAAACCTTTTTTTTATGGATAAGGTATACTTCAGGGGTGGTCCCATATAAATTTTATCGAAATTGATTCAGCACTTTTTGAAAAAATCAACAAATACCCAAAAATTTTACATAGACGACGTTTTAGTTTCTTCAATCTCTTCCTAATATATTTGTATGAGAAGGAGGTACTAAAAAGTGGAAAATAAAAAGCTTTTTACAAAAAAGACTTTAGTTTCGGAAGTCGGTGGCAATACAAAACAACAAATAGAACAAAGCCACCGATTTTCGAAACTAAAGTCAATGTGTGTTCTGTGCTAAAGTTATGTTTCACTTTTTAGATTTTGAAGGCGGTTGTCTTTTTTTTATTATGTAAAGAAAAATAAAACCAATAAATAAATAAACTAGTTCCTGGGCGACCGAGCTATGCTCGATATTTTTATTATGAGTTTTTTTTTTACATGAAGCCTAGCTAGATTGATTTATCGCCTTCGAAACCCCCTGCATACAAAATTTCATGAAAATCGTTGGAGCCGTTTCCGAGATTCAAATTATATATAATATACAAGAATCGCTCGTTTAAAGGTATTAGATTTGTATATCATTTATTAAACAAATACAAAGGAAAAGCAAGTTATGATAACTGCAAAAGTTAAAACTGAGACGCATTTACCAACGCCCGACTCGTGGTGAGAGAAAAGATTGTTCCAGTCAGACTAATGTATAACAATGTAATTTTATACATGGAACAGTAAATATACGAAAAAATAAAAGTTTATAACTTATAGGTAATAACTAAACGAAATAAATGCCGTGGGTGTACCTATATTGAGTAAGAGAGGGTGAAGAAGTGTGTAGTGAATAGGAAGTGTTAAACTTGTTAAAATAAATAATCTATAATAGTAGTAGTATGACGGACTGGTGTCTGCAACTCCACGTATTTTGCGTACAGATTATCTATTATATATTAAAAATCCATTCATAATCTTGAATATAATAATATTTAACAATTAATGGATTATTATTAATCTATTTAATAAAAAATGAATTGATGTTCGTTAGTCTCGCTAAAACTCGAGAACTGCTGGACCGATTTAGCTAATTGTGGTCTTAAAATATTTGTGGAAGTCCAGAGAAGGTTTAAACGGTGAGAAAAAGGCTAGGTATAAAGTCGGTATATACAGGACAACGTCTGTCGGGACAGCTAGTTAATAATAAAAAAAACGTTTGATATAAAATGCAAACAAAACGCCGCGTTTTTCTGGCCCCGCGTTCTCTGTCACTTTCCCCGCTCCGTTTCACTCTGTTTATACACAATAGGAATAATGTGTTTGCCATTCCCACTCCCCACGTCCCACGAACATTCACTCTGTACATTCAGAAGTTTGGCGAAAACAAAATTCAGAATTAGAACTATTCGTCGTAAAATGGTTTGCTTAACGGTTCAAGAGTAGAAAATTAAGGAGACGATTTTCGCCGGCGACATTGAGCGACCAGAGAATCGTATGCGCTGCGTCCAAAACTCTCAAAGTTTAATCGAAAAAATTAAATGAAAGTTTACCTATTCTAAGAGACCTATTCTTTAACATATAGGCGTATACTAAAACATGTTGTAAGTTTCGTTTAATTATACCTGGTAGATTTTGCGTGATTGTCAATGTTTTGTCCGCGTCAGACACATCTTCACGAGTTAATTAAACTATTTAATATGAATATAATCAAAAATATTCACATACTAAATGATTAAGAGAATGTTCTATTTTAACATATATTTTGAACCGACTTCAAAAAAAGAAAGGAGGTTATCAGTTCGACCCGTATGTTTGTATGTATGTATGTAAGTATGTATGTATGTTTGGCCGCGATTATCTCCCGTTTGGCTGAACCGATTTTGATGCGGTTTTCAGAAAAGTGTTTGTTACATTCTGGAGAAGGTTTTAGTATACAACAAACCGAAATTTATTTAGCGCTTTTTGAAAAAAGCAACAAAAACCGAGAAGACGTTTTCGTTTCCTCCATTCTTCCATCTTTGGAAAACTTTCAATCTCTGTTTTAACTGTGCTGCCGTTCCTTAATGGATTTGGGTGATAATGAGGCAATGAAAAGTGGAAAATAAAAACTTTTTTGAAAAAAGAGAAACGCCTTCAAGAAAAAACTGAAAAGTTATTTATCACCTTTTAGTTCTCTTTTTTCAAAAAAGTTTTTTTTTTCAAATCACACATTTTCACGTCATTGTCAGTTTAAAATCTGTAAAAGTCGTTAATAGCCCCTTAATAGGGAATGTGAGTGAAGCGGGCGGAAATTGTGTTAATGCTTTTTATACAACGTAGGGTACCACAATTGATATGGGGCAGCTTTTTTAAGGACCCCTAATTTTTTAATAATGAAAGCCTATGTTACTTAGTGATAATGTAGCTTTCGATTGAAGAAATAATTTTTGAAATCAGACCAGTAGTTTTTGAGTAAAATCGTAACAAACAAACACATATTTTCTCTTTATAATATTAATAAGTTTATATCACTGAACTTCACTATATTTCAACAAAATCTTTAGTAAATTCTTATTTAAACAAAACGTCAACATATATATTAAACTGAAATTCATGAATTGTCGAAATGTTGACGAAGGTCTCATTTCCTGCTGCCAACGTATTTTGTAGACGAAAGATGTTGTGGTGAAGATGTACACTTGCAAGCAAAACTTCTATCTTATGTAGACTATTGTAGACACTAAAATTCTGCCTGCGAAATCGTCTATGTAATTAAAAAATAAGCTAATAAAATATCCTATGTGTGAAGTTTAATCAATATCTTTATTTATGTGCGAAATTTCTGCTAATTCTGTTCATATGTTTAAAAATTAACGAAGTACAAACATCCATCCATCCTCTCAAACTTTAGCGTAGGATTATTATATATAACTAGCTGACCCGACAAATGTTGTCCTATCCCTACCTACCCTACCTACCCTACCTACCCTACCTACCCTACCTACCCTACCTACCCTACCTACCCTACCTACCCTACCTACCCTACCTACCCTACCTACCCTACCTACCCTACCTACCCTACCTACCCTACCTACCCTACCTACCCTACCTACCCTACCTACCCTACCTACCCTACCTACCCTACCTACCCTACCTACCCTACGTACCCTACGTACCCTACGTACCCTACGTACCCTACGTACCCTACGTACCCTACCTACCCTACCTACCCTACCTACCCTACCTACCCTACCTACCCTACCTACCCTACCTACCCTACCTACCCTACCTACCCTACCTACTTATATAATCGTATTCTCAGAATCAATAGAGATAAATGTCGCAGGCTTTTTGGATCTCTATCACGAAACGTAACGTAATTTTTTGCATCTTTTGTCTGTCATTGTTTTTGTTGTTCACTCAATATATTTATTGCATCCACATGTGCACTTACAGAAATGAACAATGTGAACCCGGGTCGGGCACAGCAAAAGTAAAAGTAGGAGAGAATAAAAGGGCTTTTGTTTGACTATTTAGTTGATTGTAACTGGTTATTTATTATGTAATTATGAACTTGTTTTGATAAAATTATGCAATTATTGTATTATTAATAATTAGGCAATGATTTCATTATTAATTACTATTTTATTATGAATTATAAAATGATTGCATTATTAATTATTATGTTATTATTATTTTAATATAATTAATTACATTAAGTACCTAATTTAAAAATTACAATTTTTATATTTATTATTATAATAACATTTACGTTTATTAGAAACTCTTTTTATTTATTTATGAATGTAATGTATATTTTTATTTTGTTGTTTTTTAAATATATCGGGTATTTATTACATATTTTAATCGACATGGCTAGTGTACTTGTTGAGTGCATTTTTAGCTTAGAGCTTGGTAAGTTTAACCTATTTTTTTGGCGTAATTAGCCTGTATGTTTTCTCTTGTTGTGTAGAAATGTGTCAACAGTTGGCAGGAATAATGGGAATTCTACGGAATTTGCGTGAGCAAGCAGCAACAACAACTGGAGAACTCGATAGACTTCACGCGCGACATTCATGTCGACTGACATTTACCACTCGTTGCAAGTCGAGCGCTAGGCATAGACATTTCTCTAATGTGACATTTCGAGAATACGAAAAATCGGTTTCATCCGCCATTTTATTTCGACATATCTCTAATTCGACATCATGTCTATTGCGTGAAAATCGCCCCCGTGGCCGTCCACATAGTGTTTGTACGAAAAAGGTGGTCAAATCAGTAAGGGAAAGAATTCGAAGAAATTCTGTCCGAAAGCAAAAGATTTTATATCGGGAGATGAAGATAGCACCCAAAACCAAATCGCGTATTTTAAAAGATGACTTAGGACTTGCAGCCTATACGAGACGCACGGGTCATTTTTTAACTGAAAATTTAAAAAAGAATAGGGTGGTAAAATCGAATCAACTACTGAAGCGGTACGCAAAGGGAGGTCACAGAAAAATTTTGTTTACGGATGAGAAAATCTTTACAATTGAGCAACATTTTAACAAACATAATGACCGTATTTATGCTCAAAGCTCTAAGGAAGCTTCCCAATTAGTCGACAGAGTGCAACGTGAGCATTATCCGACTTCAGTGATGGTTTTGTGGGGTGTTAGCTATGAAGGAGTGACTGACCCATATTTTTGTGAAAAAGGTATCAAAGCATCGGCAAAAGTGTATCAAGATACCATTCTTGAGAAGATAGTTAGCCCCTTAACAACACCATGTTCAATAACCAAGTAAGGTCCTTCCAACAAGACTCGGCGCCGGGTCATAAAGCTCGGTCCACGCAGTCTTGGTTGGAAGTGAACGTTTCGGACTTCATCAGAGCTGAAGACTGGCCGTCGTCTAGTCCCGATCTTATTCCGCTGGATTATGATTTATGGTCAGTTTTAGAGAGTACGGCTTGCTCTAAACGCCATGATAATTTGGAGTCCCTAAAACAATCCATACGATTGGCAGTGAAGAATTTTCCCATGGGAAGAGTGCGTGCTTCTATTGATAACTGCGGCCTCAACGTTTAAAGGACTGTATTGCAGCCAATGGAGACCACTTCGAATAAGCTTTTTATATTTTAAATTGTTTTATATTTATGTATTAAACTAACACACTGTAAAAGTAATAAATATCATTGGCAATAAAAATAGTTATTTGTTATACAAGAGTGCAAAGTTGCTTTTTAACCGCGTGTTCAATTTTGATGACCGAGCAAGCGAAGGATTCAAAATTAGAATCCTGAGCGTTAGCGAGGGAATCAAAAGAGCACGAGGTGAAAAATCTTTGCACTCGAGTGCAACACGTAACTTTTCATTCCACATCAGCGAGGAAATGACTAAATGCAAAAAAAAAACGTTTACAATCACAAGATAGGTACACTTTTATTTCAATTTAGGTATTAATTACTACATTATGACAGGTAAGTATTACAGAATAATCTTTAAATTATAACAAAATAATACTAAGGTATAATTAAGAAAATTTTAAAGTAACGTTGCTACAGTTATTTAAATTGAGTGTAATATTTTTGTTTGGTACTGTAATATTGGTGTTAGTCACTTGTGTACTGTTTTTCGGTAAACTATCTGTCATACTTAATAGTTGTACCGATTCATCGGATTCCCTTGGCGTGAATGTTGGAGAGAGAGGGAGATGGTTAGGTGTTTCATAACGGCTTATTTTTGATGTAGAAGGGCCAGTCCAAGGATCCGATTGAGGCTCTTTCGGTGTAATGGCTCCTACGATGCCTTCACATATTTTAGATTTATTTTGGATGGAATCCTCTATGTATCCCTCTACAACTGCATTGGACTTCCAGCCTCCGTGGCGCTTAAGGGACAGGAGATCAGCTCCGGAATCAGCCAAAAGTGTGGCTGAAGTTCGTCGGAAACAATGACCCGTGTACAACAGGGGTTCTGGAAGTTCAAGAAATGTTGCTATTTCTCGTGGGATACTGCCAATTTTATTAGTACCCATAGGCTGTCTAACACACTTTCCATTGCGATACTGTAGAAAAAATCGATTGATTGGAGTGTTAGGCGGGCGTAAGGCTTGATATTTCTCAACAATCGTTACGTATTCCTTGCGAATGAGGAAGTTGCGGTCTCTTTTTGTCTTTGTATTAGGTAAATTAATTAATAGTAAGTCATCTGAATGTTTCTCAATGTTTTTGACATTAAGTTGTGTTAGTTCATTAGTTCGACATGCTCCGTTTATTCCAATAATAAGAACAACCTGTAACGTAAAGAGTATTGTAGTAGATAAATGAATAAAATTGATATGAACGCATAATTATGCCTATCAACATCTACTAAGTATACTATTTAATTGAGATTAATATACTTAAGTAGATACTGAATGTGCAACTGACTTACTTTTGCCGCCAAATATACGGAATCGGGTGCTTCGTTAAGAAACTTTTCAATATCAGATACTGTGAAAACCTTCGATTTTTTTGGTTGATGACCAGATGAGGCTCTTTTTAAAAATGCCACTAATTTAGGATAGGTATCGATATGTTTGTCTTTTTTCATCTTTATTGTTGCTTTTAGCATCGAATACGTACTCCATAGAGTGCTTGCTTTCTTGTTCTCGGATAATTCTATAAAATATGCCAGCAATACGTTTTCTGAGAAAGTTTTGGCTCCTTTTGCTAGTCGCCACGTGTTGAACATATCGTACTGTTTTAATTATTCTCGCGTGATTGTTGAGGGAGAAAGCTCATTTGCGCATTATTAACAGTTTCAGTCAATTCTGTTGGCGTCAAGCAAACTTCCTCGTCGCTAGAATCACTCATTTTAGTTTTTTCACTTGTTTTCAAGTTTCTTGTTTTTAATAGGTTTAACAATGACGTGAAAAAATGCCGCGTAAAGAACCGCGTACAAAGCAAATTGAAAAAAGAACACCAAGAAGGTTCCGAGTCTGAGTTTTTAACAAATTAAAAAAAAGTTGTATGATATATTCGGCACCATACAGGTAGCAGTAAATAGGTTTAATGTTTTTTTTTAATTCACAAACTTAGTGCACACGATGTTCTAAATTCAATTTACTTTATCCTCTAGAGAATAAAAACGGCTTTTCCACTCAGATATTGAAGATTAAAAATACTCTTTCCGAGATGGTGGGATGAAAAAAATTTTTTTCTTCGTGACAATATTTATGGCAAGACTAGGTACAAAGAATTTAGTTTACCAATTCCTGAAGAATTAATACTTATTATTATCCTAAATCCATAGCAGCGGTCAAAACATTTTAGTATTTGGACCTGCACCTTCTGGCGACACGGCACGGCAAAGGATTTTTATGTGGCGAAACGTAATATACCTTAAAAATAATAGCCTTCTTGGAAGCTATATATTTGAGCCGTTTGGGGTGGAAACTGTGTGCCCATATTGATTTTCGTGACATCGCCAAGCGGCTGGTCAACTCTTCACGTGACCCGAAGGCTGGTCTATTCTTGGATCAAAGAATCAGCATTGCCATACAACGTGGCAATGCTGCCAGCCTGTTGACAACGATTAGGACGAGTTTTTTGATGCCCCTTGAGCTCCCCTGCCTTTTTCTTGGAATTGTACAGAGGCCAGCACATAAAGCTACTACAATCTGTAAAATTTCTTTGATAGATTTTCAACTTTATTACAAAAGCATAAGGTTTATATTTAATTGGGAAAATTTAACAGTTAGGTATGGCTTGATGTGCTGGCGTCTGTACATAATATTATATACCTTAATGTCATGACATTATAATTGAAATAACGAAAACATACTGAAATGCACGTATAGCATTTGGTGTAGTAGCTACAACGATCATGATTGAAATGTTAGCAATATTGTCATGACGCATGTTGCATTACGTTGCGTTACATAAAAATCCCTTACCGTACCGTGCCGCTACTGGGCCGGCCCTAACAAGTCCGTTTTAAATTACCGACTTTTTGAAATTAAAATATTCAAGTATCTACTACTTGTGGTCTCTACTCTGTTACAAAATCCATTAACTTTATTGAGAGGTACATAAGTTTGTTTACCGGCGATGAAAATGGAACAGTTTGTGACCTTTTCGGTTCCAATCACCAAGTAACCACGAGTAAATATTTTCTTACTAATCTTTTTTCTAAGATAAAGTGAGAAAAATAAAAAGAAAAATGAAAATAATCTTTCGTGAATGTTTTTTTTTTCAAGTATTTGATTCAATATTTTTGACAACATACACCCGAGGCTATGTTAGTTAGTTTTAGACTGGACAGTGGAGATAACACTACCTACCTTAGGCACTAACTAAGGTTTGTTTACAAAACTTGGTAATTTTCTCAAGAAACGAATGCTTCGGTTAGTCCAGGTACACGAAAGTAAACTAGATACTTACAGCTACTTAAGAAGGCCTAAATGTTCGTACGCGTAAACGAACAAAGTCTAAAAATATTCACTCCAAGTTTTCGAAGCAGAAAGAAGGTTTAGTAACAAAAATAGGTAAGATTCAACACACTGTATACATTTACATAAGGACCAACTTTTTCGTTCAGCGAAAATGTAATGGGATGATCGGATAAATTCTGGGCGATAATAATAGCTTTGGTACCAAGTCCTTCGCCAAAGACTACTGATTCTAAAACTGTTACCTAGTATGTTTCAGGATGAATACTTACTTATACATGTTTCCGTCTTCTTTTCAATAAATACAGCGCACATGCCTAATAAGTAAAAAAACGATGTCATAATTTAAATTCAAATATAAATTCAATGGAGAACACTGCGATCGTGCTTAGCGAATTTTCAGGAGCGTGGTAACAATGCAAACGAGAAGTGCGATGTTTTAGCTTGTGTGTGCATGATCAATAAATTATGATAACCCGTGTAAATGTAATTTTATTTGTTATACAACAGTTGTCTTCATCTGCAAAGATAGACCGATGGTTCTCGCTTCTGCCTGGCAACTTCCCCGCACTGTCGCGGCCTGAGAGCGGGTTCATATCAGGCGTGGAAGACGGCAACGACGCAGCCACCCTTGCGGAAGCCAAGAATCTGCTCCTACAACTGGGTGCCAAAAAGAAACGGCGGCTCATTCCTATACGCTTCACTAGAAGAAAGATCTTAGTTAATAAACACACATTGCTATAATGTTTAGTACACACTGTGTACGCTATTTAAAAAGTTGGCTTCTCAAGCCTAGTTTAGAGTCATTTTACGGGATTAAGAGTTTAGGTACCGACGATGTACCGACGAATGCATAGAGTCGGTCTACTATACAAAGTCGTGCTAGTAAATCCTTTAGTCCGACACGTTTGACACAGTCGTGAGCCAACGATCCTGCATCGTGGCTTCACTCGTGTTACTGTTCAACTTCTGAACAATGTTTTTTAGAAAACTTTTAGAAAAGACACGACACTTTACTTTAGTGTAGGTTTACAGAATTAATTATTATTGTTAATTTTAGTAGGTAGGTAAATTAAGGAAAGTAACCGGAGATTCAATTTCTCCGGAGAAAATAAGGCTTCTGTACGTGAACAAATTGGATGTAAAGTACTTACTTGTAACTAATTTAGTAGCTGCTAATTATACACGAAATATTATGTTAATTCAAATCAAATCGTTATGTGAAAATATTGATCTAAGAAGCTTTTTAAACAGCGTACACATTGCATATAGAGCAATTAATACGTAAGATACAAGCCACATGGGCTGATAATATTATGGGGCTGACATACCTACTTAGGTACTGCGTATAATATGTATATCGATGGTGCTTTCCAGGTGGTTAGGCACATTTGTGTTTTAAGTAATTTAGTTTCAGTGATCTCAACTAGATACTTTCAGGACTACATAACTGTCACTGTGGAGTCAAGCAATTTTATTATATAGGGTCAGGTGGGCAACAGTGAACCACAAAAAATTCAAAGTTGTGTCATGTACTCAAATTCAAAGTTATCGTTTTCTTTTCTCATACATACCATTTAGTGTCTAATGGACTTAAGGTTTCTTTACAAATTTAAGCTCAAAAACTGATAGGTTAGACATTATTAAGTGTTTTTAAAAAAATGGGAATTGGTTCACTGTGTACACTCTTTGGTACACACTGATCCATGATGAAGTTCACAGTGCAAAAATTCATCATTAAAACTAAGTTTTTTCATTTATTCAAGAAGGTTTATTGCTTATAAAGTCAAGAAAAACAAAAAATAGAATTATAACTTAATCACGATAACATACACAGCACATGTATTTAGAAATAATTGTTAATTTGGTATACAAAACTTTTAAATTTCTGTAGAACAGTAACGTTACATAAAATATAATATTCCATAGCCCCCCAATCTTTCTTGTCACTGCCTTAGTTCGACCCATCCTAAAGCAAAAAAAGTTGTATCTATTTAACTAATCTGACGTTGAACTTTGCTAAACAATGAACCATGAAGCGGTACACACTGAACCACGGTTCACTGTGTACCCTGCAATACTGAGTCACTGTATACCACCTACATTATTTGACATTTGATGTTGAAAAAACGCAATTGATCAAGGAATATGTTTAAAACATAATAACCATATTATTGCTAGATAGTGACTTAACATGTATATAAAATATGGTACGAAAAGCTCAGAAAACACGACTTTGAAGAAGAAAAGCAAATCTTACCTATTTTTTACTTTTTGCGCGGGAAAACACAAATCGTCGTACCACACGACCGCTTACAACGGGCGCTCGCCCTCAACTGGGGAGTGGAGTGAGGGAGACGTAACGAAACACGTTGCTACGTGTCGGTTTCATGATCCGGTAACTACTAGTTTTGAATACAATAATACCGATTCTCTGTGTACCACTGGCTCACTGTAGCCCACCTGACCCTACCTAATTTTCGTTATACGTAACCCTACGTTCCCAAGGCAAGGTTTATTTGGAAACGATCAAATCGAATCTTATCCATTTGTATTTCCTTATTATGTGATAACGAAATACATGATGTATTTTTGTCATACTGTTTGCATGCATTTATGGTGGTATCAACAATAATTATTGTAACAAATTTTTTTTCCTCTGTAATCGTTCAAACCTTTCTATAGCTTTAATAATAGTAAAATTATCCCAGCATTAACCCCTATCGAATGACATCCAAGAATGGAACAATAAAGTCTTGATTCACCGTAATTGCAAACACATCGTATTCACATAATATTATAATAACAACGTGACATTATGGTAGTATAACCATTTACTGAATGTCCTAGTAAGCGTCCAGTAATATTAACTTTTATGTAGGAATGACTATTCATGGAACAATACTGCCCGAAAACTTCGAAGACTTGTTTTTTGTTAAAATTTGTTGTAGTTTTAAACTTTACGTTTTAATAATATTGTAGAGCAGTATTAATTACTTATACTTAGAAATAAGATTAATACAATATGACCTCCAGTTAACTAACGTGAATTGAATTACTATTTTAAATAAAAAAGTGACGATATTGGAAGTTTGCATTTCCTAGATAATAATATTGAGTTATTAAGAAATAGGGTTATTTAGAATAAGTAAGAAAGTAGTTCGTACTGCATGCAGCAACCAAATTTTTTCTGTTACAAAGTATTTAACCGGAGTATCTCGGTTACCGTAAGGCCGTTTTCTCACATACATGGTTTCCATACAAACGATACTGTGACTGTTTAATACTTAGTTTGTAGGCATTAAGGCTGAGTCGATCCGGTTATGTTCCAGTTGGGTTGACGCCTAGTTGAGGATGCGCTGATGAGGCGAGGTGAAACCGTTTTGGTGCCGAGCTGATAGGTATAACATAAAGTACTAACTTATAAGCTTATGTTTGCGAGCTTTCAATCGTCCCCGCGTGTAAGATCCTCCAGAACTAAACCGCTCACGGTACCGTTTATACGAAACCGTTCGTGTGTAAAAAAGGACTTTAGCTTCTATTTCCTAACTTTCTCAGAGTAGTAGACACATTATAACTCTTTATAAACCCAAAAGCTTCTACGGTGAACTTTCTTGAGGTGTTAAGGCTGGCACAAACGCTAATCTGCCTAAAAAGAAAACAGTGCCATAATGACGATTTCGTTAAGTATAATTCGTATAAAAAACTCAATACTGTATTACCTACCTACGTATTCACTGCCGGCGACCGCATTAAGTTTGATTTGAGTGCAAAGGCTATTTGACTCTTTAAACAAAACCTCCAGCATCTGCCATTGTGTATAGGGCCAACCACGATTATCAAGAGTCATTAACATACCTTCTTTTGTTTTTCAATATTTTTTGCAGCTCGAATTGTATTAATTTTTTACTCAATAACTGAATCGTATCATGCATTCAAATGTTGTATTACTATGAAATTTAATACTAATTAATATATAGATAAAAGAAAATGTAGTTTAAATGTTGAGTGATCGAATGACTGATTATAATTGATAATGTGTTCTTTAGTTAAATCTAACTTACATTATAGATAAACTAAGTTATTTTAAGATAACATTGGAATATATCTGATTGAAGCATAAAGCTGTGTGTTCTTCCACCCACTGTTCCGTCCCGTTCCATAGGTAAAAATGATATTGGCAAATTCTGCGATTTTTGAATATCACATCATTTTTCAATGATAGTATATCACCCCCAATAGCATACAGCCAAGTGCGGAATTTCTCTGGTTCCTTGTATGGATTCGGAAATTTATGCAACGAAAATTCCGGTCCTGTCAAAACAAAAGATACATTAAAATTAATGTTATTTAGTGTAATATAATTTTGATATATAGGGTAGGATATGTAGGTAGCTATCTATAGACTATTCAAACAATTTACGCAGGTTACTCGAACATGATTCCCCAGTATAATATAGCTGTATAGTAACCCATAATAAAAATTTTAAACAGGTAAAGGACCATCGGCGGAATCGTCCCCACCCATCAACAGCAATGAAATGTAGCTCAATTGACAGATCTTGGCAAGATGATAATTTTTTACTATGGGGACATTGCTCAAATGCATTTGGTTCTCATAGTATCTAACGAAATTCAAATATTTCGTTTACGTATTACTGACGAGTAACACTCTTCGCCCGACGCTCGCCGTGCACGGACGTGTCTCATTCCGCCCCACGCTCAGCCGCAGCGCTCATCACCTACTTCACCTACTTGTTGCGCCCGCCGCAACGATTCCTGTAGTCGGCCGACTACTACCAATTAGATCAAAAGCTGCCTTTTCAAGGCGGTGCGGTGGCTGCATCGCCCATTCCTTGTCACCCGCCTTTGTTGTTTAGCTTTACTTGGCCCAACTTAGTTTCAGTGAAAAACCACAATTTCGTGGTCGTCGGTGGATACCTTACGGTGCCAACGAAGCCGAGGAACTTCTTCAGGAAGAGGCAGTCAATTGGAGTCCAGAGCTACTGTTTCAGCCTTAGGAGGTATCCTAGTCGAACTTAGACTCTGGTTTCCTTTCACAGCTTCACACCTAGTATCGGTCGGGTCACACTAGACTGGCAAAGGCCCCCTTTGCACAATAAGATTAGTGACGAGTTTATAAGCTTAATGGATACTCAGCTCTCTCCGTAGGGTCACACAATGCTCAGGCTACTCCCCCCGATGAGTTAGGCGTTAGGTATAAAAATAGGTTTCACTGCGGGATTGTCTCTCGCCATTCCCTCTTATACTTAGTTTTCTCTCCTCCGACGCTCCGACCTCGGACGCTACAATCCTAGGATTTGCTAAGGCGATCTTCCAAAAGAAAACTCTACCCTTACTAATCCAATGGATAAGGAAAGGCCGTGTACCACTAAGCCCCGATCCCTAAGTTAGGCTTCTTCAACGCCAATAGCCTTAACAACCAGCGTGATGAGATTGCTACTTAGCTACACGACCATCAACTAGACATCCTCCTCGTACAGGAGACCTTTCTCAAGCCCCATCATCGAGATACGAAAATTGCCAACTAAAGGTTGGCAACTACAGGTCTCGTTGTCACAAGGGCGCTATCCTCATATACTATATAAAGGCATTGTCGCCTCGAGGTCTCTGTTTGCTGGCTCGGCATGATCGGTCATCAGCCGTTATAAATCGTATCCGCATACGTCCCTCCTTCATCATCGGAGGATCCCATCCTCCTCAAGGTTGACCTGTCTGTCCTTCTTGGCCTGGGTGACTTAATCTTATAAGCGGGCATTCACAAAGCCAAACACCCCACCTGGAACAGTAATATGACCTATGCCAGAGGTAAGATCGTGTGTAACCTCTGTACTGTAAGTAAATGCTTCTTAATTTCGACGTCATGGCCCCGATTACTCCCATTCATTTCCCTCACGACTCCACTATCTTCCCGACATCCTCAATATAGCGCTGCTCAAGAATGTAAACCTCAGTTTCCAATCTATAGAAAAGCTACACGAGCTTAATCGCTTAGCGATGAAGTGGAACGTAGAATCTCGCTCCCACCCGTTGAAGACCCTGATGATTCTCTGCCTCCCGTCCCTCCTGACAAATGGCATGACATTATTAAGAGGCTCATACTCCGAAAAGACCCCGGCTCTGACGGCATCACCAATAAGGTGTTCAAACTCCTCCCCGCGCCTCTTAAAATGCTAATGACGCAATCTTCAATGGCGCTCTGAGCAACAATATTTTTCCTCAGACACGGAAAGAGGCCACCGTTATCGGCATCCCAAAACCAGACAAACCCAAGTCTGATCCCTTGAGCTACTGTCCTATTAGGTCTCTTAATGTTCTCGACAAAATCCACGAGAACTATGTTGAAGCAAAGAGTCTCATTCCCAACGAGCAGGTCGGCTTTTGAACAATACTGCGTTCAACAAGTCCACTGCATCGTCGATCACATAAGTGTTGGGTTCCAGCAAGGCATGATGACGGGTACACTTTGACATAACGAAAACTTGCGACAAAGTCTTGTACGACTTATTATACAAGCTATACCAACTTGGAGTGCCAGATCGTCGTGACTGTTTGTCGAATCGCGCCTTCCGCTAGAACATCGAGGGTGTACTATCGTCGCCCCATCTTATACGCGCCGAAATCATCCAGGGCTCCGTACTATCCCCTCTCATTTTCACGCTGATCACCAGCGACATCTCCAACAGTAAGAAGGCCCAGTTGGCTCTATTCGCCGGCGACACGGCCATTTATTCCTCTGGCTGCACCCCAGACTGCTTAGTACTCTTATACCCTCCAAACCCCAACGGTGAGTCAGGCGGTACTCTTTTCCAAACCATATTTCATCTCATCCCCCCCCCCGCCTCCCAGGCCGATAACCATGTATGGCAAGCCTATCCCATGGGAAAAGCGAGCCAAATAAATAATGTGACTCTCGACCATCACCTTACTTTCGGAGAGTACATAAAGATGGTGTGTTCGCACGTCCCCCTCACTGTCACTTCATATTTAATGCTCGCAGCAAATTGTCACTCAAGTGCAAATTGCGCATTTACACCGCGTGCATTCGTCCCATCATGACCTATGCCTGTGCCATATTCGCACACGCAAAGTCATTCCGTCTCAATAGGATGCAGACCCTCCAAAACGTTTTCTTTGTTACCGCTTCGTAATTAGGTTAATTCATATTTACAAATTGTTTTTTTTTTCATATAATACCACTGATTTATGTAAAAAAAAGGATTTAGTGGATAATAGTGGATACTTTAGGAACACATTGTGTTCCTAAAGTATCCACTATTTGGATGTGTTGTGATGTGTGGATTTAGTGGATACTTTAGGATCACGTTGTGTTCCTAAAGTATCCACTATTTCATTAGTATTATTTGTATTCAGTATTATTTCTATTGCATCAGTTCCATGTGTGTTGGTAGGTGGGGACGGAGCCCATACATTTTTGCCTAAGGTTCATAAAAACACTTCTAAAAAACAAAAGAACACCACCCTTACAATACTTTTAGATATGAATTAAGAAAAATTGGTAAAGTGGAAGTAGGCGAATGGTTCTCTTACCACTCTACCATTTTTAATTATATGTATATATATATATATTATTTTTTATTTCTATTATTTGTATAATCTGTGAATATTTCATAGGACTACGCACTGACCAAAATTTCAAGTGTCTAACTATTACGGTTCAAAACATACAGCCTGTTGACAGACAAACGGACGGACGGTCAGCGGAGGCTTAGTAGGTACTAGGCTCCCGTTTGACACCCTTCGGGTACGAAATCCTAAAAACCACGTCTTACAAAACATATAACCCTGGTCAGTCGCCGTGATAAAAATTATTCATAATCTCGACCGTACCCAAGATCGTAGTATAACTAATTATAATAATGTAGACAAAGGAATCATCTATGATTAGTGACTTTATCCACTAGAGTCAATTGGTTATTGATACTTACGGGATCTATCGCAATTAGTAACACAACCCTTTTTCTCAGACATCTTTACTTTGACAGAATCAACGGTATCCAAAACACAAAACAAACAAAGTCCGGAAGCACGAGCCGAAGTTAAACGTAAAAGTCGAGAGAGAAAAATCCAAAAAGCAAGCCAAGTCAATAAAATACAGAAATCCACGGATAATACTTGTTGCGCTAACGAGAAAAGAAAACGTTATAAAAGTTGTTTATTTAGATTGTTTGAAATTTGACAGACATAAACAGCTAGGGTTGTCATTCATGAGAATAATTAATCGATTCTTTGCTTACATTAATCGATTAACTGGATGAATCTAGTTTAAATTTTATCTCAGAGTTCAAAAGTATAAACAAATATACATTATATTAGTACTAAAATATATTATAATATACAACGACAACCCATGGTTGCAGTTATTTGCAATCCAAAATATTTATGCAGCGTTCCAAAAAAAAGTTCGAATTGATCTAATTATCGATATTTTTAAACTTGCCAGCGCTCAAAAATGTGATGATACCAGTGTAAACACAGATAAATATTTTACAAAACACATTTCACACATCAGCATTACACCGCTGTACTGTAAGGTTTACTTTGGATTAAAAAAATGTTTCAAGCTTAACCACCGTGGTCACGGCATGATGCGTGTACAGCTTGACCAAATTCGGTATTTTTTTGTTGTTGTAGGGAGAATCTTACAATAAGAAACACAAAAAAGAAACTAAAAAAGTTGTGTGGAACATTACAAAAATCAACAAAAAAAAAGAAAAAAATACATAGATGACGTATTAATTTCTTCACCAAAATATTATACGTGATGACGTATTATAGTTTCTTTAATTTTTGTAGGATTTGCGCTATTAGTGTAGGTAAGGTATGTGGGGTAGGTAGTGTAGGTAGTGTAGGTAGGGTATGTAGGGTAGGTAGACTAGGTAGGCTAGGTAGGGTATCATGTAGGATAAGTAGAGTAGGTAGAGTAGGTAGGGTAGGTAGATAGGCAGGTAAGTAGGTAGATAGGGACAGGACGACATTTGTCGGGTCAGCTAGTTATATATAATAATATTACGCTAAAGTTTGAGAGGATGGATGGATGTTAGTACTTCTTTCATTCTTAAACATATGAACAGAATTAGCTAAAATTTCGCACATAAATAAAGATATTGATTAAACTTCACACATAGGATATTTTTGTAGCTCGTTTTTTAATTAGGACTTTTGCTTAGTTCAAATGAGTACATAGACGAATTCGCAGGCAGAATCCTAGTATGGGACGTTTTACTGCGGCAACGATGAATTTCCACGATAAGGGTCGGCGCAGACCGAGGTTGAGCTCCAACCTTTTCTCGCCATATGTGGGTATTTTCGTGCCGTTTGTTGCATATTTGTATGCAGCTTCTTCTCAACGTTTAATTCCGGTCTGGTATGGAATGACAGAAACATTTGCTCCGGTATCAACTAGGAATCGCAGGCGTTGTTGGTAATCACATACATGTAGACGGTAGGGTAATATCTCGTTAACCTCGGGTCCCGTCGCAGCCAAGGTCGTGTCTAGTTTCCCTGCTTCTTTTCAAAATTGCATGGAGATTTGCAGTTCCGTGCTTTCTCGCCGTATTGTGCGTGATAAAAACATATGTCGCCTGACTGCTGCTGGTTAGTGTTTGGTCGTCCTCGAGAATATGAACGTGATCGTGAACGAAAGGATTGGTACAATTGTTGCCTATACCTGGACCGGTCCATCCCTGTCTTTATCGCAGCTACTTCTTTCGTCAGCTGCATGACGACCTCTCGCAGGTCTTGGTGGAAGGTTAATGGTGCTTTTTAATCGTTAGGGTCACCACTTTTTTTTATTTTTATTTATTTCCTTAGGTCTACCAACAGATGTTACAGATACACATTCAAATACAGTAACAATGAATAGTGATCTTAGTACTACTGCACACCTAATTAAAGGTAAACACCACATGCAACATTTTTACAAATGGACACTAAACTTAAAAAGCAAACCTTAATTTAGACGTATATTATTGCCTATTGTGATTAATTAAAAATATTAATTATAATTATGATGTATTAAAGCTACAAGTAATGGTGGTTATGGGTACTATTTTATTTCAGAATTATTGTTACCAGTAAGTGTTATGTTTCCACATGTTTCACCCGTACCGGTAGTTGTTGGGTACGATACCATCGAAGTTGTCGAGCAATACGTTTACCTTGGACAAACTGTTCAACTATGTAGGTCCAACTTCGACAGAGAGGTCGCCCAAAGAATCCAACTCGGATGGGCAGCGTTCGGGAAACCACGAAATATCTTTTCGTCCAAAATTCCACAGTGCCTAAAAACGAAGGTTTATAACCAGTGTGTGTTGCCAGTGTTGACTTATGGGACAGAGACGTGGTCCTTAACTGCTGGCCTCCTGCAGAACCTCATAGTCACGCAGCGAGCAATGGACAGAGCTATGCTCGGAGTTTCTTTGCGCGATAATATCCGGAACGAGGAAATTTACCAAATAACTACGGTCAACGACTACGCTCTTAAAATTTGCAAGTTAAAGTGGCAATGGGCAGGCCACATCTCTCGAAGAACCGATAACCAATGGGAAAGAAAGGTTCTCGAGTGGCGACCACGAACCGGAAGACGCAGCGTTGGTAGACCTCCCACCAGATGGACGGACGACATCGTTAAGGTCGCGGGTAACCGGCGGATGCAAGCGGCAGGTTTCCGCTCGTTGTGGCGTTCTATGGGGGAGGCCTTTGTACAGCGGTGGACGTCTTCCGGCTGATGATGATGATGGCTGATCACTGTAGTAACTTGGCACACATCGAACATTGTTATTATTGCAGGCATTAAACAAATTTTAAAACGTTGAACGCCATGTAGGTCACCGGTGACCTACGCTAGTGGAGGTTTTACCTTCAACGTTGTTGGCCCGGCAGTTAAAGGCTTAATGGTCTTTCTGTTGTCTGAAGCTGCGACGCACAAAGTCACCAAGGATAATAATAATAATAATAAAAAAAAATGTATTTTTAAATGTTTTTGTTTTTATATGAATATTTAAAAATGTAATTTAATATGTATATAAAATAAATGAATGTGAATAATAATAATATAATATGTGGGGATATTTTCACACACGGCCATCTGACCCCAAACTAGGGAGACCCTGTACTATAGGTGTCAGACAGCTGATACACAAATACATTTTTTGTAAATACATACATATATAGATAAACAACACCCAGACACAAGGCAAACACAAGTGCTCATCACACCAATGTTTACCCTGGGCGGGAATCGAACCCGCAACACGCTGCGCGGCAGTCAATCGCTCAGCCACTGCGCCAACCGTGTCGTCCTGGATGGACGGATGGAAGATGGATGAAGGATGTCGGTTAATGAACTAAAAGTTTCATCAGCGGAAGAATTAAAGGAAGCATTGGAAGCTAAATAAGTTATAACTAAACCTTTTCGTGCTACACCAATTAATCTGTGCACCACCCACAAACAACACTAGTAGGACAATACACAACATCATGGAAGAGAAAATATATATGTAATACAAACAAAAATCATACTAGACAGACTTGCTTTAGCGTGTAGGAGAACCGTAAGTATAATTATTTTGTTAAAAATGTCAAGGATATGGAATTTGTACAAAAATAGGTTTGCAGTTTATTACTAGATAATATGTCGGTAGAGTAAGCCAGTAGGTATTAAAAAATCAGATGCATAACAGCTGATTGATGAAAGTAGATAAACATAAGAACCTACTCAATAAAACATAAATAATTTTATTTATTTATTCTAAAGGTGGAAGTAATTTTTTGCTAGGTGCCACTTTGGGTGAAACATCTGTAATATGAATAATTTGACAGATCGTAGCAGAACATTAGCAGCTTCTGCTAAAAGTCGTAAAATGGTCGTTTTTTTAGATGAAATATGGAATATTCATATCATCTGCGGGAACATATTTACATATTTAAGTACATGTAAACCTTTATAGTTCATTAAAAAAAACAAGTTAACAAACAAACAATATTATTTATGCTTCGGCGGCATCGCGTGTATCGTCCAGAAGCAATCCATGCCGAAGCTTCATACGTTTAGACAATAAAAAAATATCGCCATAAAAGCTGTGATCATATTTAGTGGCTTCGATATTTTGCATAAGCTATTGTGCAATAATCCAAGATGAGCGAAATTATTTTATGGACGACGACTTTCTTTACTTCTCGATTCATATATGTTTTATTGAAAATTGTTAAAATGACAATAAGGAGAATTGCTTAAATGTCAGTGATATGAAATTTTAGAAGTTACTCGGGAAGCAACATCTTTAGTTCATTTTCGCATTTTAATTGATTGTTGTGAGTTATTCAGCGTGAAAATTGTAATCAATTGACTTAAAACATTGTAGTAACGTACAGTAATGGCAGACTTGGGTTTGCACGAGATTTTTGTGTATATTTGGTAGCTCTGAGAATAGGTTGAAGGCTATTTTATTTTATTTATATTGTAAAACAAAGTTTGCCGAGTCAGCTAGTATAACAATATATTGCATGTTTGTTGACGTGTTTTTTTTTCTGTACAATAAATTAGAAAAGCACTTCCAGTACAACTTGATGAGTCTTCCCTTCCAGATTTATTTAAGATCATTGTGTGTCGTTGCTAGGTTACTGTTGTTTCTATACGTCATTTTCAATGTTCCCGCAGATGAAATGAATATTTTCATGAATCATTTAAAAAAACGACCATTTTACGACTTTCTGAGAAGCTGCTACGATCTGTCAAATGCTTCAAATTACAGATGTTTCTCCCAAAGTGATGTTAGCGCGCGTACAACCCGTCTTTTTATATAAATAATAATAATAATAATATGTGGGGACATTTTCACACACGGCCATCTGACCCCAAACTAGGGAGACCCTGTACTATGGGTGTCAGACAGCTGATATACATACACAAATACATTTTTTTTTTTTTTTGTAAATACATACATAGATAAACAACACCCAGACACAAGGCAAACACAACATATGTTTTCGTTTGGTTTATATTTTCTTTTTGTATTGATATTGTACCAACAAAAATGATAATAATTATGTAATAAACATCACATTTCGTTCTTCTTTCGTTTGTGGAATGTGAATGTACTTATTTCGAAAATGGTCACTATTCAGGGCCAATGTTACTGCTCGTATGCAGTTTGATACGCTCACTTGGTGCATATGTATAGCATTTGCTCCTACATAGCGTTGGTAGGATCCCGATGCGTAAAACGATAGTGCACTTAGGACCTAAAATTAACAAAAACTAAGTAAGTAATGGAAGAAATCATCGATAGTATAATATTAAATCTGGCATTCTTAAGCTGCCACTGAGATGTTACTGGTGATGAAAGGAATTTACAAGCAGCTATAGAATTCTTAGAAAAAAATGTATGAGTGAAGCAGGTTTACATAATAATCATCATCTGCCTAGCCTTTTCCCAATTACATTGGGGTCGGCTACATAATAATAATATATTACATATTTACTTACTTTGCTGGGTAAATAAGGTTCTAACTCTTCTACGAGTTCAAGTTCTCGATCCGGCATTTCGAAGCATAACTATATATTTCTCACTCCAGCCGTGGTTCTTCTGTAGGAAAGAGCTTCCTCTAGACGAGCGTGCTCCAAAACATTCTCGTACAAACCCAAGTCTGCCATTACTGTACTTATTCACACTGGATAACTCACAACAATCATACAAAATGCGAAAATGAACTAAAGCTAATACTTCCCGAGTAACTTTCATATCCTCCTTATTGGACCATTTTACCAATTTTCATAAAAACTGTCAGATCTAATATGAAACATATTATGAAACATATAGTGTGGCCATTTTGTGATTTATGAAATGATACATATTATGATCATATTTTATTATGAAACACGTAATGTGGCCTTTTTAGACCCCCAGTTTAAGGTTTGGGTCCGAGGAGCCCCCTGAGCTTGAGAACCCGGTGCACTGTACCGCTTAGCCCTCCGATAGGCTCTACGCCACTGAAAAGCGGGGTAAAAAAACTCGACGTTAAGGGAGTAAAAATGGGACAGAAATCGTAGACTTGACTCGAACTAAAATAAAATAAATAATTAAAAAAACAAAAAGCCCGACTGCGTAAAAAATCGTTAGTAAATTAGGTAACTCAAAAGATATAAATAAGTGAAATAGTAAATATTTTTTTGGTTTTGAATGATCGTTGTTGACCGTGTTCACAAAGGCAGTCGGAGGCATCAAAAATGTTCATTATGTATTTTGGTATCAAATCCGTTGAAAGTGTCTAAATTTTAACTTGAGTTTGAGTTTGAGTTCGACCTAGATTACTTATCCACTGGTTAACTAAATTTTGGTATTTTTTATGATTGATTGAATTAACAATAAAAACTTGGTAGTTATAAAGACTGCGACCCAATTTTTTTGTGGGTACCTATGCCTAAAGAATGTCCCGACAATAGCGTCGCCTTCGACAACGATGAAAAGGCCGAATGTCTAGCCGACAGCCTAGAGTCTTAATGCACCCCCAGCTCTCAACCAATAGACGAAGCTCACCTTTCTGAGGTCGACGCCGAAGTCGAACGTAGCGCCTCTCTCCCACCCGTTGAAGACCCTTATTATCCTCTACCTCCTGTCACTCCTGACGAAGTGCACTATATTATCAAGAGGCTCAAACACCGGAAAGCCCCCAGCTCTGACGATATCACCAATAAGGTGTTCAAACTCCTCCCCGCCCATCTCATAATGCTAATGACCGCCATCTTCAATGGCACTCTAAGCAACAACAATTTTCCTCAGGCTTGGAAAGAGGCCACCGTTATCGGCATTCCGAAACCAGGCAAACCCAAGTCTGATCCCAGTTACCGACCCATTAGTCTACTCAATGTTCCAGGCAAAATCTACGAGAGGCTTATTTACCTAAGTATAAGCGGCTCAAAGACTATGCCGAAGCAAAGAGTCTCATTCCCAACGAGCAGTTTGGCTTTCGAACCGAACACAGCTGCGTCCAACAAGTCCACCGCATCGTCGAGCATATAAGCGCTGGTTTCTAGCGAGGCTTGATGACGGCTGCGCTCTGCTTTGACATAACAAAAGCATTCGACAAAGTCTGGCACAACGGCTTACTATACAAGCTTTACCAACTCGGAGTGCCAGATCGTCTCGTGCTCATCTTGCGTGACTTTTTGTCGAATCGCACCTTTCACTATCGCATCGAGGGTGCGCTCTTGTCGCCCCACCCGATACGCGCTGGTGTCCCTCAGGGCTCCGTAGTATCCCCCCTCATTTTCAAGCTGTTCACCAGCGACATCCCCAAAGATAAAAAGGCCCAGTTATTCGCTGACGACACGGCCATCTATTACTCGGGTCGCATCCCAGACTGCATAGCTCGTACCCTCCAATCCGCGGCAAAAGCCTTACGCGCTTACTTCCGGAAATGGAGAATCGAGGTAAACCCCATCAAGAGTCAGGCAGTACTCTATTCCAAACCGCGTTCGTCCCCCTCCGTTCTCAGTCCGATAAGCATGTTCGGTAAACCTATCCCTTGGGAGAAGCAAGCCAAATACCTAGGTGTGATTCTGGACCACCATCTTACTTTCGGAGAGCTCATAAAGACGGTGCGTTCGCGCTCCGCTTTCGCTCTCGGTAGGCTCTACTTCATGTTGAATGCACGCAGCAAAGTGTCACTCAAGTGCAAATTGCGCATTTACACGGCGTGCATTCGTCCCATCATGACTTACGCCTGTGCTGTATTCGCACACGCAAAACCATACCGTCTCCATAGGATGCAGACCCTCTAAAACCGTTTCTTGCGAAGAATCACAGGAGCCCCTTTTTCCTTCGCAACGAGAACCTCCATCTCAATTTAAAAATACTCACCATTCAGCAGTTCTTGAAACGCTCCGCCAAGCGCTTCTTCGACACTGCTGAGAAGCACTCTAACCCGTTGATCGTATCAGCCGCCCGGTACACTGCCTCCCGTATTAGTAAGACTCGACGACCGAGACATACTCTGACCGACCCTGACGATACTATTACTCTCCTCCAGGAGAGCAATAAGGCCACCCCACCAGTACAGTACATAAACACAGACACAGACCGCCGTCATTCCGTAGGCTCGCCGCGACGACCCCGTACGTCCCCTCCCCGACCCATGCTCGTGCCATTTCGCCCCGCTGAGCCTGTATCTTCTAATTCGTCCCTAAATCATGGAAATCCGATCCAGCCTGTCCCTTTGCTGTCCTCCCCCAGCGACGCCTGAAGCTCGTAACCCACAGGGGGTGCCCTTAGCGTGTAGTCGCTTAGTTTGTAAGTTATTTAGCCCTAGCTGGAGGCCCTAAAAATAATAGCTTTTCAGGCACCACAGGAAAGTCCGGTTAAGCAGCCGACAACCTCCTAGGTTGACCTGCGAGAAGCCATCCGAAAAAAAAAAAAACAGTTCAGTCAGTCGCAGCTCAGCCGTTGAAGAGGCAACAACAAGAAAAGGAAAGCAAGCCGAAAACTGCGGACAATACCCCTGCCGTCCGAAACAAGGCCAATTGTACTAAATTCCGCGTCTGTAGGTTGGTAACTTACTGTTTCGCATGCATAATATATTTATATTTTTATCAACGATGTTAATCACGCCTCTGTATCTCGAATACTGGCTAACGGGTTTTACAGCTGCTATGAAATAACAGGTAGTAAGGCCCAACCCCTTCTAGCCCCTTCCCCACTTCACTATGAAATACCTTTTGATGGGCTAAAATTTTCCGTAGGTCACTCAGGTATATAAGTTATCTTAAAATAGAAGTGGGCATCTACGTATAATTTGAAGAAAATTTTACAACTTTCACAAAATATTGTAGATTGTGATTTTACCGCCGTTGCGGGTTGGGTACATGTGAATGAAAAAATATTGTAGATGTCTTATTAAATATTAATTTACTTAGTTGTTAATTATACTGGAACTAGCTGATGCCCGCGACTTCGTCCGCGTGATTTTCGGTTATCAGCGGGGGTTTAATTATGTTTTAACTACTTACTTTTATATGCAATTAGTAAAAAGCTAATATTTTGACATTTCAAACAGACACTTCAATTATATTTATTTATATGTATAGATAGATGCATATAGATTATTATTTGCAGGGTTTTCATTTACTTTTATACGGAACTCTATTTTGTTTTCTAAAATAAAAGTCTAAGCCTACTCCTTATAACACCAGCTATCTGCGAGTGAAAATCCCGTCTAAATCGGTCCAGCCGTTTCAGAAATTAGACGGAACAAACAGACAGACAGACAAAAAACGTACTTACTTTCATATGCAATTTGTAAAAAGCTGCTGAACCGATGGGGACCACTTTTCCGAAATTGTTTTGTTCGAATTTCATTTTACCGAAAACTATTGACCGAAGTCTATTTTGCTATACCTATGCATTATTTGACATAATTTTAGAACATCGAAGTATCATGTGTCATAGGTATTCTTTTACCGAACTATATTTCACCGAGTCACAAAATGACTTTTTGTTATTGGCCGAAGCCTCTTTTAAACTTTTTTCATTTGCCAAACAATCTATTTGCCATATTTTAACCACACCGAAACACCATTTGAAAGAATATATGGTCACAAATGTATAGCCGGTAGTACTTGGTAGCAGAAAATGCTACCAAGGGAGTACTTGGTAGCATTATCAATATTTAATTAAAACCATAAAAGTCAATATACCTATGTTGTGCTACAAAATTTAGTGACAGAAACGAATCCCTGCAAAACCGACTTCACGCAGTCTTCTCTGCCCTACACCTGGAGTGTAATTTAAGCCCGCGTAGGCGCGGACGGGTGGGGCGGCCTGCGAGCTGAGGAGCAGGTGGATTGAAGACCTGCCGCCGCGACTGAGCCCGGCCGGCAAAGCCGAAGCTCAGGTGGTGAGCGTTAAAACCATCTGCGACGATAAGCTTGCTCGATAAACTTGCATGCTGCATGGTTGTTTGCATGCTGCATGCTTGAAGCAAGTATCCTTCTTTGCATGCTTCTTACTGAGACCACGCAATTTCATAATCGGCCGTTTTAGAAGTGCATCATGTTACATTTAAATAATTAAACAAAATAGTAGGTTTAAATATAGTAGGTTTCGGAACTAAGGCGATTCGATTACTACTCTAACATTGGTAACAGATTCGTAGAAAATGTAGCTCTAAACGAAATAATCGTGAGACGATTAGATATTCTTTGCAGCAATTTAAAAACCACTTAAGTTCATAATCAACTGTTTCAGAAGTGCCATTACATTTAAATAATTCAACAAAATAGTAGGTTTAACTAATCTGAAATTAGTAAAAATTACATTCGTTTTGAAAGCTTTTTTAAATATTTAACAGTGTTATAATGAATGTTCGGAAACATAATGCTTCGAATAAATGTTATTTCGGCTAAGTGTTACTTCGGTAAAAAGTTTTTCGACCAAATGAAACGTCGGAGTAACGAAAAAAATCGAATTGATAATAAGTCAACTGATACAGTGGTAAACGCGACTTCAATGAAGTAAGAAAAAACGAAACGATAATAGTTGAAAAGTTTTAGGTGAAATGTAATTCGTTCAAATATTTTTCGAACTTATGATAGGTAACGGTAACGGGAACCGAACACTTTTCCGAAATTGTTTTGTTCGAATTTAATTTTACTGAAAACTATTGGCCGACGTCTTTTTTGCTATATGCATTATTTGACATATTTTTAGATCATCGAAGTATCATGTGTCGTAGATATTATTTTACCGAACTATATTTCGCCGATTTACAAAATAACTCTTTGCTATTGGTCGAAGCCTCTATTGAACTTTTTTCATTTGACAAATGATTTATTTGCCAATATATTCACCATACCTACTGAAACAACGTTTTACGGAATATTATTTGGTCACAAATGTATAGCCGGTTACTTGGTACCATTTTTAATATTCAATTAAAATAGTGTCATAAAAAGTTAATATGTTGTGCTACAAAATTTAGTGACAAAAACGAATCGATGCAAAACCGACTTCACGCAGTCATGTCTGCCCTACACCTAGACCAGCTAAGCCGGCCAGAAAGCTGCGGTGGTGAGCGTTAAAACCATCTGCGATGGTAAGTTCGTGTGGGGCCGTCCAAACCCCGCAGCGCCGGAGCCGTGACAGAAACAATGCTTACTGTTGCATGCCTGCTTGCACGCTGCATGCCTGCTTACACGCTGAATGCCTGCTTGCACGCTGCATGTCTGCTTGCATGCTGCATACTTGAAGCAAGCATCCTTGTCTGCATGCTTCTTACTGGGACCACTTAAAACCACTTTTGTACATAATCCACTGTTTTATTAAGTGCCATTACATTTAAATAATTAATTAAACAAAATATTAGGTTTAACTAATCTGAAATTAGATCCTGTTGTCTTAATCTGTAACGCCTGTGTAATAATTACATCAGTTTTGAAAGTTTTGTGAAATATTTATTTTCACTCAAATTGAAATGAACTGAAATGAAAATATGGTAAATAAAACAGTGGTATAATGAATGTTTGGAAACATAATACTACGAACAAATGTTATTTTGGCTAAGTGTAACTTCGGTAAAAAGTTTATTGACCAAATGAAACGTTGGAGTAACGAAAAAAAATCGAATTGATAATAATAGGTTGACTGAAACAGTGGCAGAATTGACTTCGGTGAAGTAAAAAAAAAACGAAACGATAATAGTTGAAAAGTTTTAGGTGAAATGAAATTCGGTTTATTTTTTGTGCGTAACCCAATTTTTTTTTTTTAATAAAAGTAGCCTAAGTTACTCCTTATAACATCAGCTATCTATCTGCTAGTGAAAGTCCAGTCAAAATCGGTCCAGCCGTTTCAAAGTTTAACCGGAACAAACAGACAGACAACAATTAAAATATATTTTTTTTGTGATAGGTACCGTACTTACTTGCATATGCATTTAGTAAAAAGCTGTTATTTTGACATTACAAACAGACACTTCAATTTTATTTATTTGTATGTATATATGTAGATGTATAGACTACCTTTTGCCCGCGACGCGTGAAGTCGGTTATCGCGGAAAGAAATGAAATTAAAAGTAGCCTATGTCCTTCCCTAGGGTATAAGCTTTTTTCATACCAAGTTTCATCAAAATCGGTTTAGCCGTTTCATCGTGAAAGCGTAACAGACAGAGTTACTTTCACATTTATAATACCTATTAAAGTATGGATTGGAGAGACCATGTGGACAATCAAGCCGTTTACAATGTAATAAAGACGAAGGCAATGGGTCAAGAGACCGGTTCTCAAATGACGTAATCTACGAATCCTGCAGCTTTAACAATAACAACTTTATGAATGTAGATCTATAGAACATGAAACATGGACATTCCACATTTAGAATTCTGACGACAACAGAGTATAATTTTAAAATATGTATCTGACGTGTATCTGTGTGTCTGTCTATGGTATCGCAGCTACCAAATGGTTGAACCGAATTCGATTGTGACTTGGTCGAGTGTCTTAGCAATTCAAGTAAATCTGTAGAGGCGTTTGAAGATTATGAGCGGTTTTCAAGTAGAATAATGGCTGTGAGCACCACTGCAGTAAATTACAGGCTACTACCTATATTAAACCTTAAAGGCCAATAAAAAAAAAAGTTCTTCTGATATTATTTGTTTTAAATTTTATTTTATATCGACCAATGATTTGAGGAAACCCTGGACTTATAAATAATATGTATAAATCTGAAATCGCCAATTTGTCTTATGCAAGCGTGGTGATTAATTTTCGTGCCTTCTCAATATGAGAAGAGGCCTTTGCCGTACAGTGGGATAATAATATTAAGTATAGATTATTTTTTATTCTAAATAGTCAACGTTTAAAATTCTTAATCTAAATACCTACATTAGGTATTTTCTCGTTTCAGGTTGGTACTATTTGTCCAATTCGGAGAACTAAATGTCCGTAAGAAAAAATGATAATTGGACGGTCGTTATTGGTTAAACGACACTGCTTAACTGTGATCGGAATGAACAAACAGTAAGTGTAAAGAATGTAATAGGTATACGAACAACCGTTACGGAGATTTAACTGGACTAACTACAAGTTCAACCAGACTGAGTAGGTATCAATATTTTTCATGGAGCTACTGACATGTGAACTCCATAACCCAAACCCAATTACTGAGTAGAATACGGAATGTCGACGCTCAAAATATCGATGAATGCTACAAAGCATGATGCTACAAAATTGCGATGCTCGTTATCGCGATAGATCTTCACTGCAATAGTACTTGTCTTCGATGCACGTTACCGCGATAGATCATCACTACGATACTACTTGACTTCGATGCACGTTACCGCGATAGATCTTCACTGCGATATTACTTGACTTCGATACACGTTACCGCGAAGGATAATTTGTACGGAGCTACTTGACTTCGATAATCTATTGCGAAAGATCGTTACTGAGAAACTCGTCTTTCGTTAAGTTAATTATATATAAGTAGTAGTAGTAGTAGTATTAAGTATATTAATCTCCTGGCAATATAAAATTCCGATTTGACGTTTCTTCATTCAAACTTTGTATGAACGTCTACGTCATCATCATCATCAGCCGAAAGACGTCTACTGTTGAACATATGTCTACCCCATAGAACGCCACAACGAGCGGTAACCTGCGTAAGAGTTTGAAAAATAAAATTCATAAATCCTAATTAATTACTATGTTATTCATACACTATAACAACTAATATCATTCGTAAGTATCAAGTTTAACTTTATATTGAAAAAATGCACTCAAAAACATGTATTCGTATATATCGTTGATTCATATTCAAATATTTAATGATAGATTTAATTTATTGCACACAAAACAAATCAATATTAAAAGATAGCATGGATATTTTAACGTATTAAGTATGTTAGATGGCATTGCATACAATTGCTATAAAAAGCAGAAGAAGCAAAACTAATTTTCCCCTTATAATTCCTTGATTTATATATAATTTTCTATTTTATTTTGCGCTTTTACCCGCGTCTCCGTAAAAATGATTCTTCGCGGTAACGTGTAACGAAGTCAAGTAGTATCGCAGTGAAGATCTATCGCGGTAATGTGCATCGAAGTCAAGTAGTATCGCAGCAAAGATCTATAGCGATAACGAGCATCGCAATTTTGTAGCATCCTAGTAGCATTTATCGATATTTTGTACGCCGACATTCCGTATTCTATATTCTACTCTCTTCTTATACAGAGAAGGCACGAGCATTGATGACCACGTGCGCTCAAAGCAAATTGGCGATTTCAGACTTATATTAATTATAAGTCCAGGTTTCCTTACGATGTTTTGCTTGACCGATGTCAGTGATATCCAACATAAAATTAGAAAGTAGGTACTTAGGTACGTATGCAATTGAAAAAGTCGAATTCAAATTGAATTTCTACATAGATGGTATAACAAGAACGAGATCAATATCTATATTGATCTCGTTCTTGTTTTACCATCCAGAGACCTTGTCGGGCACAGCAAAATTAGCAGAGAGAAAGAGGGCTAAGCAGCAATTCAAGCAATTGGTACTTGCTCATGCCCGGTTGTGAACCCACAAGGCCCACAACCTCGTACATAAGATGCGGATGCCTTAACCATAGGATCATTACAACATATCTAGTACTGCATAATACCGAGATATTAAGGAACAAAGCATATTTCTTTTACTTTCATGTATCTTTGAATATATTGATAAGTACCGGTCTATTCTAAATATTAAGTCTACGTAATAAGTAAGGTTTAATAAAATCGTATTTATGGATAACGAAAAATAGAATTTAAAAAATCGAACTAAAATAAATGTAAAGTTAGAACAAGTTATGAAACCCTGTACATTGGTTATTTAAATAAAATGTAAAAAAGGTCTCTGATCATACATGTACACACATGTACACATACAACGCCCTGTGATGACTGGTGAAAACAAAAAAATAAATAAAGAAAATCCGATAAATTAATGTAACTCCAGTTGGCAGATTTTCAGGATTCTGACGACCCGTTACGACTCAATATTCGTCTGATATTAAACCGTGCTCTCCGAGGCACAGAGGGATCTCGACGTGCAAAATCCGTGGAGGACTGACTGGCCGCAGTAGACACACCTTATTAACCCCTCTCAAAAAGGTATTTAGAAGCTGCTTAGTTAATATTTTTTATTTTTGTAAGAAACCCTGGACATAAATATTAAATGTTTTTCACGTTACTGATAGGCAAATGAGTTGGTCTCTGCCTAAATGGGCCACCCACAATATTTTTACATCTTACTAATTAAATATCCCAAATGTTTCACGTTCCTATCCAGCAATACAAGTTCAAAGTACTTTCCAAATGCTCTTAGTACGTAGATATATCTTCTAATAACTATAAGAAAATCAGGTGTAATAGTGTTTGTTATCGAACTCTGCAACGGCTCGACCGATATTTATGTTTCTTTTTTGTATGTTTTATAGAATGAGAATAGGCCGTAGGTTATTTTTTATACCCCTAGTTAATAAGAAATAATTTATATGACAAAACCACGTTTGCCGAGTCAGCTTGTTATTATGGAAAATTAAATATTCAAAATAATTACCAACATGGGAAAAATGTGGGGAAAAATACCTATTGACGTGGGTTGGTTTGTTTTCGCAGAACTAAGCCCAATTGTGTTCACTGAATGGCTTCCTAATGACCAGTTTGTAAGTACAGTAGTGTATGTACATTGACGGTAACGGCCATCGACGGCCTCACTCGTGACCGTTTAATAAATGTCAATTGCCATTTAATAATACATTTAGGCAGATGTTAAATGGCAGACATCGCTTCCACAAACTAATTAACAAATAAACTGAAGGTTAGTGGATTATTGTAGTGTGGTTACAACAGTAAGTAAAGTCCAATCAAATTGCTTTATTGCATTCATGTGTACAGTGTAAAGTTATAAGTAGGTAACTTCCAACATGAAACCCGGTTAGAGCACGGCGACATAATAATCACTTTACCAATTATTAATAATTTTCACATAGTAATAATTTAGTCATAATAATGATTTTAACATAATAATAATTTTAACTTAATAATAAAACTCATCTTAACCAATGAGACAGCATAGTTAGGTTATTTGTCCAATAGGAGCTTGCTACGCAAAATTAGCAATATTTCTTATGACTAGAAATAATACAGAAACACATTTTTAAATCAAAAGAGTATCTGTTGATCCAGCCAGCATTAATCAACCGATTAACGCAGTCTGAAGGTACATTGTACCAGAAAATAATGAAAGATATGTGTGGTAGTTCAACTATATTGACCCTGATATCGAAAGCACAGTATTAATATTAGTACTACCGTACAGTAGCGACATACCCCGCCTCCCTCCCAAACACTGTTCCTCAGTTCTTCCCGCGTCGAACGTGCTCTCGAAACTGCTTTTAGCTCAAGCGGCGCGTAGACGCACGTATTTGTACAGTATGTTATTTTGGTAGTAGTATAGGTAATTAAATCGTTTCGTTTATATGGAGTGACGTAGGTGTGCCGAAAGAGTCTTACGGCTAACGTGGTTATAGATAAATCATAAAGTTTTTATGATTTATAATAACATTTCCCTAACAAACCTACATGTACAGCCTCGCAGTCGCAAACAATGAAATTTGCAACAAACTTGCGCTTTGGAAATGCACCAAATGGAGAACCTTGGCTCTGCTATCTTGTATGAACTTTAACTCTCCAGTTTGTTATACAGTGCTGTTACAGTAGTGGGAACATTATTCAACTGTCAGATAAAATAGGTAGTCCATCCACACAAGCGACGAAAGCGTCTGGCTAAAGATATGGCCCACGTAAAGGTATTATTACAATATAAATCGTTTATTTAGTAAAATGTCACACTTTCAACCGACTTCAAAAAAAGAAGGTGGTTCTCAACTCGACACGTTTTTTTTTACGTTTGACCACGCATTTCTCTTTCCAGTGTATTCCGATTTCGATGATTCTTTTTTAAATGATAGTGTATACTTCAAAGTTGGTCCCTTATAAATTTCATGAAAATATTCCACCCCTAAGGGTAGAAAATTAAGGGATGATTGAAAGTTTTTGGTTTCACCGTTTCGTAATTAATTTGTATTATAAGATGTAGGCACTAAAAAGCGGAAAAAAACTTTTTTACAAAAAAGAAGAAGTTTTGGTTTTGTTTGCTGATCTGTATTGCCACTGACTTGAGAATTTAAAGTTTTTTGTAAAACAGTTTTTAATAATATCTTGCCATATATTATCATAACGTATCTTATTATTATCTTATCATACCATAGTTGCATACATATTTGTCTGAACTAGGTTGAACCTGTGCCCTTTGGTTAGGACGTGGTTACTTTGTGTCATGATAAATTAACAAATAAAATAAAAACTAAAGTAGGTACCTACGTGGACAATTTCTTTCAACATTAAGAGTACAAGGTAAAAGCAATATTGTTTGCATACTACAAACACAGTATAAATATTAGTACATAATACCGCTACGAGTATAAATCTTCTGCCTGTTCTTAATAGAGAATATCATTACGCGAAACTCGGCGCAGAGGGCGCCACTAGCACATACAGTAAACAAACCGCCATGGAGCATAACCTCGTATTCTTGTTATATTACATATGTTATTAATTGTTATAACTAGGTATTGTGAAAATATATCAGTTTTAATTAATCTTACTTACCTAACTGTACCTTATTTATATTATGGCATCTTACGGCCATTTGAAAGTGGATGATAACGAGATTCTAGAATCTCGACAACCAAATATAAAAATTAAAGAATAAATAATAATTATTATAATAAGAATTTATTAAGAACAGTTAAGAACAGAACAGTTCATGACAAAAGTGAACGTTATTCTGTAGGTAAATGCTACCTCACCTGAATACTTTCCAATTTCAATGAAATCTTCGGATTTAAAATGTGCTGAACATATTTTAGAGTGTTTTTAGCTCGAAAGTCTTTACTACGTGTTGCTGCTTCCCATAGTTTTCGATCATTTTCATCTTTTTCTTCTTTTGGAAATGAATGATTCCCTTCATTCTTACATCCAAATACACAGCACTGATGCATTATTGTATACTTAATACACTTCCCAATTTTGAACTCAATTAAAGACAGAATTTTTCAATTTTCATCACGCTTTGAACGACTCGTTGAAAAACTGTTTACTGTTTACGCTAGTGCTGCACTCTGGCGCCAGGACATTGCAGTATGATCCCCTATTAAGAAATACTTTTTACATATAGACTTTGTAGGTATTTTAAAAGCAAAAATAATTGCACTTGTATATACATAGTTATTTAGTTCTCAAGTTTCGTGCAAATCACATGTTCCGTTGAATATTGACGAAAGTTAATAGGTACCTACTTTAAGGCAGTCAATTATTTGTATTATTAATAAACTTCTTAGGTATATGTAGCATTTAAAAAAAAAACTATAAAATGTTCAATAATACCTTAAAAAAAAAAAGATTTAATTTATTACGCAGCGTGTTGCGGGTTCGATTCCCGCCCAGGGTAAATATTTGTGTGATGAGCACTTGTGCATGCCTTGTGTCTGGGACCAGTCTGGATGTTGTTTACTGAATACCATCTGAGATGATCAGCTCGCGTGGTCGTGACAGAAACCATGCCTGCTGCATGTTGCATGCCCGCTTGCATGATGCCTGCTTGCTTGCATGATGCATGCTTACTTGCATGCTGGATGCTGGCTGCCATTATTTTTGATATTTCAAATTTTCATTATGTCGGACTTTTTGTTATTTGATCTTTTGAAACTCGGTATTTTGAGAATAGTAAATAAAAACGTTCGGAATTTTGAAATTTTAGAATTATAAAAATAGATTAAATGGTAAATCTGAGTTGTTTTATTAGGAATTTTGAACCATTCGGAATTATGAAAATCGGTATTTTGAAATTCGTATTTCTGACTTTCGGAACAAAGATTTTTGTATTTATGTTGTGTACCCTTTTTTTTAACTACTATTACTTACATACATTATTTTTTGAAATTTTGTGACTGTAGGCTGATTTAATACAGAAGTAAAATTTTAACTAACGTACAGAACAAAAATCAATTAAAATCTCTGTTAAAATCAATTACGTTGTGTTTTTTAATTATTAAACAAAAATAATAATGAAACTTATCTATTGATTTCATTTTAATCTCATTTCCCGCAGTATTTTCTCATTACAATTTTATGAATGTCATTAACAGATTTACACTTTTCATTACCATCAGTCACCATAAAACTAATTAGCCTTTAGCTTGAGGTAAAAGGCGTGTAATTTCAAATTAACCATATAGCAGTGTTTATTTATTTCGTAGTTTTTCATGGGTATCAATCAAATTACATTACATTTTGTTATCGGGAATAAGTCGAATTTGCACGAAAGAATCATGGCAGGATTTGTACAAAAAAAAAATAGGATGTTTAGAGAAGAGTATCTTCAAGCATTTACAATATTTTTAAAACCCCGCAAAAAAAAAAGTTAATAATTTAATTTAAGAACGAAACGGCGACTGACAGTAACTGTGACACTGATAGCCGCCGTTTCGCAGTTCTTACATTGAAATCGCATCGTTTTATAGGAAATAATATCACAAATAATGATTATTTTTTTCCACACATTTGTCACATTACTCGTCTGTCAATTTGATAGATCAGTTAACATCGCTTGTCACCTTCTTTTTTTTATAAACACAAACTAGGCATCGATGTGAAACGAAAAAGTGTTATTTTCATTTCGTAATATTTTCATTATGCGGGGTTTTAAAAATGTGCTAAGTATATCAATATACTCCTGGTAATATGTTCTTCACATTGGAAAATATTTTAAACCCTCTTAATTACTTTTCTTCTTTTTCAAATGAATGTATGAATCTCGCCATGATTCTTTGAGAAATACCTAAAAGGTTAAATAGACAACAAAGCCAATTTCCATTCCTTAAAATAAATAGTAAGGAATGGAAATTGGCTAGTTTTAAAATTACTCTCCGAGTTCGTTCAAGAATAAGCGAATTCGTTTTTAGTACTCTGTCCCTAAAAGTAATACAATATTGATTTATAGCACAGTATAAGTATTACTGTAAGAAGTACTACCGTTTATAGTCAAAGTCTAAGCATTTATTTTAATAAAACCATTTACAGGCCTTTTGAATTGTCAAAGAGTCAGTTAGTTAGTCAGAAAGTTGAAGCTAGTTGCTCGTTCCAAAACGTAGGGTAGACCGATCCCTATGGAGAAGAACGAGCAAGAAACTCCACGGACAATCTTTTTAATAAAGTTTTTATAAAATCCTAGTTACATTATTCTTGTTGCTTCTATTTGTGAAAACAATGTAGGTCAAGAGCAATCCAAAACATTTAATAATAAAATAAATAAAGATAATTCCATGGCAGTAATGAGATGAACAATGTCGACAGACGCGTGGGTCATCACATTTTTAGCTTAACCATTTTGAAGGGAAAGGAATCTTACTCACACGCCACTACCTAGATACCCACAATATAGATTAACCTAGGGTCAACAAAAACTTTTGTGATAAAGTGTCTGGCAATAACGAATAATACCAATATACTGTAACATTCACATGATAAAAACCACAAGTAAAAAAAAAGGTTTCAGCACTGTAGGTACCTACCTACACATGCCTTTTTATTTCTCTATCTATTCTCAAAATTCCAACCATGCAGCATGCTAAGGCGACTCTAATCTTAGACATTCTGCTTTCCTGAACATTTCACAACATCAGTATCGCGGTGAGTCAGGTGCGATAAATTTTCGGTAGCGAGTAACCTAGCTACAATTGTATTTTCATGAAGTTCGTTATATAAGTATTAAATTGACTAAAGATAAGGCAATCTTATTATTGCTGACTTATATAGGTACTACTAGCTTTTGCCCGCGACTTCGACCGTGGGAATGTCGGTTATCGCGGATGCCGACGAAAAAAATAGCCTATGTCCTTCCAGGTCCTTCCAGGTTCAAGCTATCTCCATACCAAATTCCATCAAAATCGGTTCAACCGTTTCATCGTGAAAGCATAACAGACAGACTATCGCATTTATAATATTAGGTATGGAAGTATGGATTTGTCTTTTCTTGCTGTGTGGTCTGTCTTCTGTCTCATTTAACAAAGCTTTTTTATTGTGCGACTGGAGACACAAACGTGGATTGTAAGACACATATTATCGTTGGCACGACTGGTCTCCTTTAGCTGCATGATCATCCTAGTCGCTCTTGTTTCGCAACCGGTACTCCTGTACCGGTTGCGCAATAAGAGCGAAGCTTGGAAGCTGCGATGTCATAGATCTTGACTGCAGGCACCTCGGCCATCACATCCTGCTTCTGCTGCAGAAACTTCAACAGCTCATTTGCCACGAGTGGCTGACTCATGACGGTTACAATTAGGAAACTGTGTGTTTGTAATAAATGTACTTTCTAAGTTTATCTTGGACTTCACAGAGATCCGTAAAGGAAAACATCATAAACCTGGACTTAAATATAAGTAATACAATTCTGAAACCGCCCATCTCTTCTCTGAATAAGAAGAGGCCTTTGCCCTGCAGCGTGACAATCTATTATTGTCACGCTGCAGGGCAAAGGCCTCTGCGCAGGTATTAATATTTGTTATTAATGGTAGGTATAAGGGTCCGTTCTCACAGACCGGCTCGGAGAGCAGCAGCCGGCGCTCTTCTTTTCCACAGACCGCGAGTTATACGCTTGGAACGGGCCGGAGCCGACAGCCGTTTCACATAGACTGGCTGGAAGAGCACTGTTATTGAGCGGATGGGAGCCGACCGGATGCGCTCGGAGCCGAGCGTGTGTTCGACAAGGGCGGTACACCTCCAGTTCCGCTCAATCCAAGTTTTGTTTTCGATGTGTTATAACGTGTGATTTTTAATTGAGTCATGGATTTAGATAGCTCCGATGAAGAAAAATATTTCTTAGCAAGATTATTTGATGCAGAACAAAACAAACGAAAATGGAAGGGGAGAGAAATATGGGTTAAAAAAATTGGCTGCCCGTCAGTCATGCGAGCGTGAAAGAGCACGCGATCGGAGCCGGTCGACCACGTGAGCGCGAAAGAGCATGCAAACGGAGCCAATTGGCTGCGCAAGCGCGGAAGAGTACGTCATCAGAGGTAGCCGGTCGGCTCCTCTTATTATTTCACACTAAGCCCGCTAGGTTTGCTCTCAAGCATTCTCAATAATTAAAGAAGTGGCATGTAAAAATAAATCTATTACAATGGTTCAAAACTCTAAACTTAAAACGTGATAAAAAATCTGCTCTTCTCTCCCAGCCGGTCTGTGTGAACGGACCCTAATTCATTCTTGCACCACATACGTTGTCTATTTATATGTTATATAGAACAACAGACTGCAGTCAGACCATAATTCAATAACAAAATTGATAGAGATGTCGCGTAGGTGCAAAGATCAACTCTTATGATTGCGCCTGCGCGTAATATCCTTCGTACTCGGTCACCTACATAACAACATAATGCCATTATATACCTATTAAGGGAAAGGAAGCATCGTGAGTCAAGAGCCGAATCCTGACACGGAATGCTGCCAACACGGTCATTGCAAGCCGTGACGTCAGCACTGCATGTTATTTATTGCGAAACATTATCGTAGTCGATATGCAAGCAGCTGTAAGGTATATGACTTCCAGTAATACCAGTAATAGGAGTAGAATTTCCACGCCACTGCCACGTGTTGGTATTGTAAACAGTAATTTGAACACTTTAATAGGATGCAGCCATAGAAATCTAAAAAAACAGAAACAGTAGATGCGTATGTAGGTAGTAGAAATTCGTAGGTGTTGTAAATTAACAGAAAAGTTCTTCACAAGATACAGTGTCGTTCTGATATTGCGGTTTTAAAACCATGGGTAGAAGGTAAATCTATTTAAAGCTCTCTATAGAAAATTATACTGTAGATATTAGTGTTAATAAAAATAAACTTGTCATAGCTCGTAGCCACATCATCGAGACTCACAATTCCAGCTTGTGTAAGAGCATCCATAACGTATCCAAAAATGGGCCCGTCTTCTGAATACTTAGTTAATGCAATCTTATTTCAAATGTTCCAAAACGTGCCTGCACGCTAATTAGACATAGGTAAGCGTGCTAAAAAGCAGTAGAGTATTATATTTATTTTAATCCTAATCCTTTTAAACCAAAGGTAATTTCCTAGCACAATAATATATAAGTAAATGGTTATTCACACAAAGAAAAGTTAGTCGTACGTGTAAAACATTCAAATATCACTTGGGTAATTGAGAATATGATTTAAATTAGGTGACATAATAATTTATTTGGTATTTGGTACCTACTTCGAGTTCAGGAGATTTGTTACTTTTTGTTTTAAAACTGAAAAACTGCGCGAGAATATTCAATACCTATAGGGTTTGTGCGTCTTAGGTAAGCACTAATACTTATTATTGCAATTGCTGTTACTTGGACCTCCAAATACATGAGAAAAATAGTCAATAGTTCTCAGTAGGTAGGTCTTAAATTGTATGCTGGCACTTGACATGGCGTATTTGTGCAAAAATATCGACTTTATTTCAATAACTATAGTGTATAGGTATATGATCCAAATAAGGTGAATATTTGCATAAACAAGCCATGTGAAGTGCCAGCATTACGCTCAATTTTCTATACAAGTAGGGCTAATCGTCGTGATACGGCTCGGGATCTTGGCAACACCGCACCGACCAGTCTGCGAGCGACCAAACGATTGCGCGGACACATACACTACGTGCCACATACGAACAAAACATCGCGCTTCTAAGGTTTACCGTTAACCATGAACTTATGTGATATACCATACTAGTGACTGTGGATTTCTTATCGGATTAATACAGTAAGTATCGGTTTTGCTTCTCTTTGTAATGCGACTATACAATGTTGTGAAACTACTGTACTGTGTGCTCGTGAAGTCAAGCCGTATTTACGGTATCTACATCTTAAAGTAATATATTCCACTTTCATTTAGCAATATTTTGTTGTGTAATTATGCTGGTAAAAATATTTGTAAAGCGAATTTGAATTGCGGTGTAGACTGAACTGACTAGCACTACTTGCTTTGCGTTTCAATCAATCAACTTGCTTATCGAATTCCACAGCAGGCTGAAGAAAAACCTATTTAAATTTGCGCCTCTATCATCTATCTATCACGTATTGTTATACATATTAAACCAATATTTCATTAAATAGGCACACTTTATAGAACACTAAATTATTATCGTAAGGAGGGCTAAATTAAACAATCAGCGTTATAATCTAATCTTTATTATTTTTATCTTCTGGTGAAATGTGCATTGTTACTTCAATTGATTTATTTTTCACGAGCGAACCTTGTGATTACAAAGGCAAAGTTCTATAAACATAGCTGTATGTTTATTTTGACCTCTAAGATCACTGTTTATACTGTACACCTAGATATATTGACTCAATTAATCAAGATTATTTATGAGAGAAATGGTAGGTTGCAAGCAGTTACGTAAGTAAACAGTTATAACATAATACGAAGAAATAACCTTAGTCATTTGATAATTTTGAAAACTAATTTTGACAATTATTTGAAATTAATGTTATACTATACCTACCTATCATCATGACAGCCTTTAGACGCCCACTGTTGGGCATACGTTTCCCCCCAAGGTTCAGCCATAATCACCATGCTTGGCCGTTGCATGTTGGCGATCGCAGTAGGTGTTATGGTATGCAGAAGGACGCTGCTGCCCATCCTCTGGTCAATATCCCTCAGTCGCCTTTTACGACACCCACGGGTAGAATTGGGGTGGTGCTTTTTGTTCGCAGCCTGTACCACAAGGCTACCTATAGAATAATGAAAGAATAACCGTTATCATAAATCAGCCCATTATCGTCCCACTGCAGGGAAAGACCGCTTCTCATACTGAGAAGGCATATACAGACACCTGCAGTGCAATTCTGTAAGAATTCACCCGCGAATAATATTATTCCTTTATTCATTATGAAAGTCTAGAAACAGCTACCTATGTATCCTAAAATTCACATAAAACAATAAAAAACTTACCACCGAACGCGCCGCTGTACACTATTTTTTTTCTAAATATCCCGCACTACGCGCTCCCTTGTTGAACAGCCGAGACTAATTATTTTTTCTAAACGGGATTGGTTTGGCGCACGGACCTTTTGTCCTTGCGTGCGTGCCTTATATACATTGAGGTATTAGCGGTAATTAAATTTCGTTTGATTGGTGTGTTAGTTTACTTATTTTCGAGGATTTTTAAAGGGAGATCCGTAAAATGGACGCGAATTGGGCGATGGACGCGAACAGGCGAACTTACCCTATCACATTGTTACCTTATTTAGGTAATTACTTAAAAGCAATGAGTTTCAATTTAATAATTACACTAGCCTCACAGCTGGATGCCATAATAATGCCTAAAAAGGAAGAAGCATTGGTCACCAATTTGATTAATCATGCGCACATGTTATTTCCCCTTTCAGTTCTTTCCTCATATGGATTTTAATTGCCATAACTGTTTGGAAATGTCATGTATGCAATTGCTGCTTTATATTAAGTATTATAATAAAACAGGGTGATTTGTAATTCAAACTAGAACCAATTTACAACCTACCAACTTACTATCAACTATCATAACAATCTAGGTTTATTTTGGCTTATGGCACTTTTTAAGTATACCAAAAACTTCTAATTTGTTCAACACTTGACGCAAATCTTACCTCTATACTTTTCATGAACGAATTAATGATGACCAATTCATTGAGAGTGAGTAGATAGGTAATCAAAAAGTAAACTACTAACATACCTATATGTAATACAAAATCAAATTTATAGGACTTTGTTACAAATTAATAAGGTCTAGTTTATCCTCATACAGCGAAATTTTCGAATAACCAATTGCCTTGTAGGTACAATACGGTCAACGTAACTTGGCGCGTCTGAAGTTAGCTGTTTGGCTGCGCAATGGAACTTTTAGGAACGAAATTGTCTACTGCGCAGCTAATCGGCTAACTTCAGACGCGCCAAGTTACGTTGACCGTACTGTACCTATATCTGTTTGTATGCCTATCTGCTTCTACAGATTGTTTCTGTGTCGATAATATACTTACCTAATATTTAAAAACGTCAACATTACAATCATTCTTGCTGCGTGACTGTAATAAGACGTGTTTCTGTTTATAACAAACCTGACAAACGTAGAAACCGGTAATTAAGTACCTAGTACATATGTGTTTTACGACGTATTTTTATTATCAATCACGTCAACCGATAATGAAACTTAATATTCGCCATCTAGCACACAGATTGACACGGATACCTACATACAATTACCTACTCAACGATAAAATTACTTGAGATAAACTACTAGCAAAGACCTTTATGGCACAATGAAGATATTGGTAAAAGTATACAATATTCAATTTTATTCTTTGACAAATAATTTTTGTTAAAATAAGATGCAATGCCCGCAATGTCATCGCCAACAGGTGATTCAACTCTGACTCATTTTTGAGCTTTGAGCTTTTTTTAATGATGACTATATAGGTTTTACAAGTTTGGACTGAATACATTATAAGTGCGCTTTCCTGACCAAATAACCTTGAGCATTCATTCCCTCTTTACCGCAGAATCAGAAATCGCACAATTTTTGGAATTATTTTTATAGAAAATGATCTTTTGAAATTGAATAAAACGTGAATTATACATATAATCTATTCTAATATTATAAAGCTGAAGATGATCTCAGTATCTACTGGTTCGAATTGAAAAAATCTTTCTGTGTTGGATAGTCCATTTATCGAGGAAGGCTATAGGCCCATGCGAAGCCGGGTCTAATAAACAATACCAGCCTATTATTGTCCTACTGCGCTGCAAAGGCCTCTTCTCACATAGAGAAGGAAAGAGCATCTATCCCCATGCTTACTCATAGCGGATTGGCGATTTCAGACTTATATTAATTATAAGTCCAGGTTTCCTCACGTGTTTTGCTTCACCGATGTCAGTAACCTACATGTTATCAATTATTTTGACAGATTTCAGTGCATATAGGGCACATCATCATCATCATCATGTCAATCTTTAGACGCCCACTGCTGGGCATAGGTCTACCCCAAGGGACAGGACAGGGTACAGGTAAGGGTATAGGACATTTTTTTTTAAATTATTAATATTAAATAAGAACTTGGAATGTGATGATAGGATATCGAATATTAATAATGTGCTTTAGATGTCGTTTATTTCTCATCATTAATGAGTTAATAGCCCTTGAATAACGAAGAAAAACGCATTATCGCGAGGTTTTGGCCGGGGCAGCGCCTTAAGGTACCTATGTGTATACTTAGTTAAAAAAATACTTCCCTTCACCACATATATACGAGTATGTGGCGTATCTTGAAGGTTTCTAGTTTCAACACGTTATTTGAGTACCAACAGCCTAATTGTGTAACTCACAATTATTATCAATGTCTTTCAATTTCACAATTAAAATATAGTAATTTAATTATTTGAGTTGTCGAGCAGACAAACTTTTCTTCTATCTAATTATATATCAATGTATTTTATTCCCTTCAAAATCATTCGGATTGAGATGGCATACGTGTGTAACGCAATTAACCCAGTCCACTTCAAAGCAAAACCTAATTTTTTTCTAATTTATAATATAAAACCCTCAATAGAATTTCTCATGTGCGTTCACAAACATCTCATATATACTAGCAACCAGATCCAGAACGAATGCCTGTACCCCATACAAATATTTGTTTCGTGCAGTTATTGAACCCGCGATACACGGCGCAGCGGCCAATCGCTCAGCCACTGCGCCTACTTAGTCTTCACACTTAAACATTATGCATAGTTTACCACTATTTAAAACTAGTTAGCACACCTTGCATAAAAATATCACTTACAAATGTAATATTATTATTATTATATTATTATTATCATTCATTTATTTTATAATTATACATATTAAATTACATTTTTAAATATTCATATAAAAACAAAAACATTTAAAAATATAAAAAAATAGTACCTCACCGGTATCGGGAACAGGGTCCAAGCTACCGGCGGTCAGGGCCCCAGAGAGAGGAACCTCCTGACAATGCGGGCCGTGTCCAGAAGTACTGCCTTCTGAATCAAGCCCTTGATCCAGCCGTCTAACGAGAGCCTCCTTAGATGTTGGTCGAGGCTCTTGGCAATTAAGCCATTGGCTGTAACAATTATCGGCACAATGATCGCTGAGTCCACATTCCACATGTCGACAACCTCATGGGCCAAGTCAAGATACTTTATCTGCTTGTCTTTCTCGGCCTTCATGAGGTTCTCGTCATGAGGAACAGCTATGTCAATAATCATTGCGCGCCTCTCCAATCGATCCACCACCACTATATCAGGCTTATTGGCTACAATAGTCCTGTCAGTGATGATGGATCGATCCCAGTACAATGTGACATTGCCATTTTCAAGAACTGGATCGGGCACATACCTGTAGTATGGAACTTCTGATTCCACGAGGTTGTAATTCAGAGCAAGTTGCTGATGGATAATCCTGGCCACAAGGTTGTGCCTGTGCAAGTACTCTTCGTTAGCAAGACGAGAACATCCAGAGATAATATGACGGATTGATTCACCCGGCCGGTGACATGCCCGACAAATGTCAACCGTGCCATCCTTCACAATAAATCTCCGGTAATTATTCGTCAAAATAACTTCGTCCATAATTGCACACACAAAACCTTCGGTTTCTCCAAATAGATCACCGAATCGTAGCCAGGATACGGACGCTAAGAAATCCACATCGGGCCGGTGTAGGGCCCGGAAAAAGCGTCCGTGAAGCTCCTTACTCTTCCACACCTCCTCGCGATCATTAGTCTCAAGCACTACAGGCTTGCACCAGTTCTCTTTAGCCAAGGAGAGCGGGGTGAGGCCTTTGTCCACTGCAACTACATCTCGGTGCATCCCCACGTCGGCTCCAAGGAAATATTCCCTGAGACTGTATATCTCACGGTTGTGCAGAGTCTTAGCATTTAAGAAGCCACGACCTCCGCACTTCCGTGGGATATACAGTCTCATTACCGATGACCGTGGGTGATGCATCCGATACGCTGTCAACAATGTACGGACTCTTCTATCCAGGGCATCGAGTTCCGTTTGAGTCCATTTGAGTATGCCGAAAGAGTACATCAAGACTGGCATGACCCACCCGTTGAAGGCGCGCACCTTATTTCCGCCTGACAAAAGACTATTTAATACTTTCTTCAGGCGGCCAAAGAAGCGCTCCTTCAACGATTGCTTCATGTCAGCAATTGAAGAGAGGGATCTAAGGTTTATGGAATCCGAAAGCTGAACTCCCTCAGATTCCACAATCTCCCCTCGCTTGACATGCATGACCGCACATTTGTCCACGCCAAATTCCATCCTGATGGCGCTACTGAAAGTTTCTGTTACTTTCAGTAGCTCCATCAGCTGTGAACTGTTTGTGGCAAAGAGTTTTAGGTCATCCATGTAAAGGAGGTGAGATATTACCTGACCTCCTCTCTTCAATCTATAGCCTAGACTTGAATTCTCCAGCAGTGTGCTTAGAGGATTCAAGGCTAAGCAGAACCAAAGTGGACTCAAACTGTCGCCCTGAAATATACCCCGCTCAATCCTTATCGGTTCACTATTCCGCTGGATATGTCGACATCCTGGATAGCGAAGGACCGTCCTCCACTGCCCCATACATGACATCAGGAAGGTGCGCAGAGTGGTATCTATCTTATACAACTCTAGCACCCTCATGAGCCATGTATGCGGCACAGAGTCATAGGCCTTCTTGTAATCTATCCAACATGTCGACAGATTCTTTCGGGATCGGCGAACCTGTTGACTAATGGCCATGTCAATCAGGAGCAGCTCCTTAGTACCGCGGGACCCATTCCTACATCCATTTTGAGAGGGAGACATGATAGCGTTACTGTCTATGTGTTGGTTAATTTTCGCTCTCAAAATAGATGTAAAAACTTTATAGACCGTCGGCAAACATGTGATCGGTCTATAATTTGCAGGCTCCGCAGTACTACCTGATTTATGGAGCAGGTGGGTTATTCCTGTCGTCAAGAACTGGGGTAACGATCCTGATTCCAAGGCTGACTGGAACCGAGACGCTAAACAAACGTGCGACCTTCTAAACCATTTTATCCAGAAGTTGTGCAGCCCGTCCGGCCCTGGAGACTTCCAATTAGGCAATGGACGGACTGCACGAACTACATCATGGGGGCTGATAATGATTGCCCCCATTTCTGGTATCGGGTCGCACGCTCGTTCGACTTCCAGAGTCCAATCACCCTCAGTGTGACTGACAGGCACCGACCAGATGTTGCGCCAGAACAAACACATGGCGTCATCATCCGGCAGGTACGTATCAGTCACACTTTGAATCGGTCGCTCCCAAGTCCTATAAACCCACCTTTCATCGCTCTGGAATGTGCGATTCTGAGTGTAGCGTTCCACCCGCCGCTTATACCTTCGAATACGGTTTGCCCATGCATACACCTTCTGCTTCAGGAAGTCGATGCGCTCTGTGACCCAGGGCATATAGTCTCGAGGACTGATATCAGTCCCCGAGAATGCCCGCCTCACAAAGCGCATCACTCTAGGGCGAGTATTGCCCTCCCTAAAGCAGATAAGTTTGCCGATGAGCACTCTGGCCTCACTAATACGCTGCTCAATTCTGCACTGCCACGCCGGTACGGCAGGTTTTGGTCGTGTAGCTCTATCATCATTAGGAAATTTGACGTGAGCCACACGACATGCCGCAACAGCTGCGCAATACAGAATCGAATGCGCATCAGTGAGGTCTTCACAACCATCAAAATAATTTGATAACTGCGAATCCAGAGCACACACCAGCACCCTATTTTTTTTATGCATGGGCAAACGAGGTAAACGTGGTCTAAGCTCAGGCGAAATGAACCGATATTCACGAATCGCACCCTCCAAAGCGCTCCTCAATTCATCATTGCACTGAGTACTTACTTGTGTAACCATGTCATCACTCCCATCAGTAACATGGCTTCGTGTTGCGGTCGGCTGTGGTTGTGCCACTTCCACAATCTGCGGCAGGGGAGCAGTAACATGGTTTCTCTGCATTTCAATTCGGAGGCGATCAAGTACAATGTCATCCAACATACGATTGCGCTGGATGACCCGCACCTGATCCGATAATCGTTGTGCCGAAACGTTGACAGCTGGCTCAAGCACCTGAAACAGAGAGAGCATCCGAACACGGTACGCGGTCAGATTACTTCCCCCCTCTGTAGCCCCATAGTATGCGCGCATGACATTTTCATTGATGGCTTGTGTCCATCTCATGCGCTGCACACTTCCGCCGGAAGCGGGGACCCTATCAGAGACCGGTGGGTCTCGGGGCTCCAAACTATCCGGCGGCCGGCGTCTTCCCCGCCGGCGCACAGGTGGTGGCGTCGTCGGCGGAGAGAAATACTCGTCGCTCGAGCTCGACGCAACTGCCGAGGCCGGTGTCACATTACTCACGATGGGGCTGGGTTCCGGCGGCGGCGAGGCGGAGCTGAGCGACGAGTCCGGTGGTGGTGGGCGTGCTCTTCGCGTTGCTGACCTTGTTATCATCCTTTATGTTACGTTTCATCATCCATATACTGTAAACGTGTTTTCATTGTGAACACTGACATCATGACAGATGTCAGTGAATTTAAAAATGATTTTCAATTACTATTGCTTGCTTAAAAATGGTCCATTTCGTTTTTAATATATTTGGGGTGACTTAATAGCTGTTTATTATGGTATAATTCGTTTGTTGATCCAAATTTATGTTGATTTTATAATTTATGTAACGGAGTGAAGAAAAATTGCAAAATGACATTACAGTGTTGTCAGTGTTGTTATATTATTATTATTATTATCATGCCTAATCCAATCAAACTGTTTATTTGTGATACACAGGTTACAATGTAGGTCTTACAATATATAGTGAGTTCATGCTGTGATCAGCCTAATGGGCATACAAATTAAAAATAATAATAATTAAACAATTAACAATTATTAATGCAGTTCACAATGCGCTCACAGTTCACAATAAAGTGTTAATCAGACATTAACACTTTATTTAAAGCAGTAAATAGGAAAGAAATAATAAAAACATAGTAAAATCATTTCACCACTCTCAATCTATAAAATTCTGTCAAGGTGTTGTTATCAAGGTCCGAGCAGTTAAACTTGGTTACAGATTAGTACAACATGTAATGCTCTAGTGCTCACCAATCATTATTGTGGCGTGAGCACAACACGGCTTCAAATACTGTGCTTTGACCTAACATCGGCCTGATAATGCAATTAATTGGCTGAGGGTGCAACCCGTGGACTCGGGCGCGCCGCAACCTTACGTACTTTGTGCCGTGGAGGCGAAAATACTCGCGTCACTATCGGTGGAGCGAGACGAACGACCGATACATCGAGATGCATCGGATTTTCGACTGCAGAACACAAAAAAAATTGCAACGTCAACGTTGATTCAAAATATGTCACGTCGTCATTCAACTTAATATGGATGGATGGAAGATGGTGGAGGCAACACTGTAAATACCTAAGTGAAACCACCAGTGGGCAAGCGCTCTCTTTCTGAATGTATACATAAGAACGAGACAGTGATATGCGTTTACTTTATCTTACGTATGCATTCAGAGGTATATAGCTCATTGCATAAGCTTCTTGGTTGCGGCTAATACTTATACTGAGGTTGCGGCCAAACGCAAGCCTGTTGGAATATCTAAAAAAAGAACTGGTTCCTTTTCACACATGCATGGCAAGCGTAAGTGCATGAAAGTGTGGCACATACCTACGTCGTTACCACACACTGGGTAATATTTTTTATATGTTTGACTAAGCAACCACGATACAGGAGTAAACTCTAGTGCGGCGCAACGCTTTTATAAATGCAACAGTAACTCGTAATAGAAAAAGCACTGAACCGATTGCAATGAAATTTCACAAAGAGGTAGGCTTGGGATCTAGATAAAGATAGACTCGACTTCTTCTGTGTAAAGTGTAAAAATAATAATATCATAATTGTTCCAAAATACGATGTCACAATGTATCGATGGCCCGCGTTTATAAAGGCTCTTCCCCACAGGCGCTTTATTATCGGGCGATATTAACGGATGCGTTATTGCGATATTTTTTTTGAGTACATTTTTTACTAGAACAAAGTTACACACTGCTGCGATATTAACGACGCAATAGAAGTAGGATGCTTGCGTTCCTCCGTCCTGCGATATTCCCATATAGTTAGTTCTTAGAACATTTGTATTGGAACGCATGCGATCCCACACACAGCTGCGAGATCGTTAGTAAGTACAGACAGCGTCATTAACTGCTAACCCCCTATGCGAAGAAATTTCAACGCGCGGGGGGTTAGCAGTTGATGATTATGACGCTGACGGTTACGAGTGTTCTAAAAATCTATAATATGGATATTGATTTTTCATCAGACGAAGAATTTTTATCATTAACAGTAGTCTAAATCTTAAATCTGCTCTGTCTTTAATCTAATTAAATCTGCCCGACATTAGGTAAAAATCTGCCAAAAACACGAATACGAAATAGAATTATTGGATGATAAAAACGCAGCTGTGTGCGAGGAATCGGGACGCATTTTCGCAAAAACGCATCCGGTATTATCAACCGATAATAACGCGCCTGTGTGGGAGAGCCTTTGTCGACCGATAATAACGTGCCGGTCTGGGAGAGCCTTTGTCGACCGATAATAACTCGCCTATGTGGGAGAGCCTTTATCGACTGATAATAACGCGCCTATGTGGGAGAGCCTTAAGTCCGCGTTTTGATTACTTTCATGTTAAATGGGCCTATAAGAAAGCCTACTTTCTCTGCGTACCTACTATTTAATTGACGGTATCTACTAGTACTCAAGTAAGTACCTATGATAATGCTCGATTACTTTAACTGTTTAACAGATAAACGAGTCGGGATTTGGAAATATCCGTCATCAAGGCGATGTTTATGTTACGCTGTTGTAAATGTTGTTGAGTGGTCTTCACCAGACTAAACAAAATTAATTATAAAACTTGATAAACATCACATTGTTTACAAAAAATCATGAAAATATTGCGGAGCTCCTAATACCTATGCTTATCTACTAATTCTACTAATAGCGCGGTTATTGTTCAAGTAGGCCAACAGAAACTGATTAATTTTAGGTAGGGGTACTACGTAGATACTATTACACTATTACCATAAAGTAAAAAAAAATGATCACTAAAAATGCTAGGTCTCTATCTGTCTATACAACATTCATTCACATTCATCATAACATTGACAAATACACCAACAACCGCTATCATTCAAAATTGACTATTACATCATTATTTCATTACATACTTATTTACAAAATATAAATACAAAGCAATGTAAAATATTTGTTTTTCAGGTATCTAGTGTACCTAAGTATAAAGACCATTTAAATGTAGTTGTTTCAATAAAAATATCGTTGGGCTCGTTACTGTTATGTCCTATCATGTCCAATTTGTAGGTACCTACTCGAAGTTTCGTAGCCAAAGAGGAAATGCCAGTCACATATGGGCAAATACAAAAGCAGCACATCTAAGCCAACCACAATGACGAGAAAACCGAATTGCAGTCGCTGTAGAAATCATCATCATCATCATTTTATTTTGTCTAATGCTTTATGAACTGAGATTCCAAAGTATCCAAACTTACGTCCTTTAGCATAGCTGAAAATTTGAAATGGAGGGTAGTTAAGAAGGTGCTTGTTAGTTTCCGTGCTGGCCATAACATCACAACTAAAGTGCCGACCTTTAAAGCATCTGGTTGAATTTATGGCCCATGCAAAGTGTCTGCAATAACGAATAATAATGGTTTTTAACCACATACTGTAAAACTTACACATAAAAACCAACCGTCATATTTGAACTAAAGTAAGTAATACCTTTTCTCAAAATTCCAGCTATGAATGACGTTGATCTGGCGGCTTTGGGATCTTGGACAATAATGAATGGAGTAGATACCTATAGACATCGTTAAGGATTTTTTACAGTGATAAAACTGACGCAAGACGAAAAATCAAGACTTTACACTAACAACGTAACACTAATTACGTAATAATTACATGCCACTCGGCCCGCTTTGAAATAATTGGGAGATACGTTGATGATAAATATAACGGAATGCGATTTCGAAAAACATATCGGGTCAGTGATTTTGAAACTCACAAAGACAATTATTGGGTTTTGCCTACATAGATGGCCGTCACGGGCCACAGCAGTATATAATCCGAGAGATGTAGGCGCAGGTAGGTAAATTGCACAATGCTACGAGTTGACACAATTTATGTCATGATGATTGTGTCGTTGAGCGTCGCAAGAGCATAGCAGAACGTGGTTCGATTCCCGAGTTGGGGGAAATGTTATTGAGAATACAGTACACGTATGTGTGCCCAAGAAATGGGCTTGAACCGATAATAAGGCTTAATAATTTAGGTACCTAGGTACCTAATCCTTTAATTAGGACAGTAAACAGTTAACAATTATTCAGATTTTTTAAATGTAATATTATACCTACGGCCACTAGCACGTCCGTGTCTGCATCAGATACCTACTTAGGTACCTAGGTTTCGGAAACTGGACACTTGTCTGAAGATACATATTGTAGCTACAGCAAAAGGCTCAGATTATAAAACAATAGGATAAACTCAGACCTTTTATCGGTCTGAGAGGATAAAAGGATACATAATTATTTTCATAAAAATACTTTTTAACCCCCGACGAAAAAGAGGGGTGTTATAAGTTTGACGTGTCTGTGTGTCTGTGCGTCTGTGTGTCTGTGTGTCTGTGTGTCTGTGTGTCTGTCTGTGGCACTGTAGCTCTTTAACGGGTGAACCGATTTGAATGCGGTTTTTTTATTTGAAAGTAGATTCTCTAGCGATGGTTCTTAGACATGTTTCATAAAAATCGGTTCAGCAGTTTTAAAGTTATCAGCTCTTTTGTTTGCTGCGGTAGGGATCTTAGACGCATACCGGATGTTTACTTTGCTTTCAAACATATTATTGTAGGTGACCACACTGACCACACAAAACCAAACTAAATTACATTTAAAAAATTTAAAATAAAAATTAAATTAAAAATTTAAAAAAACCCCCAACGCAAAACATAAAAGCGATTATGTAAAAAGTAAAAAATAATACTTTTGTTGAGCCATCAAATGTTTGTTCGTTGAAATGGCGCTATAATGTCGCGGCGGGGTACCGCTAAGTTTAAAGCAATAACTAAATATCTAAAATAGCGAACTGATGGTAACTAGATTTGCAACAAGATTAACAACTAGATTAGCAACAAAAATTTGATGATATCGAAGCAAATTGGTCGGAAATGCTGGTAAATTAATAGACAGTGAATGAAATTGAGGGACTGACTTACTTAAGCGGTACCCCGCTGCGACATTATAGCGCCATTTCAACGAACAAACATTTGATGGCTCAACAAAAGTATTATTTTTTACTTTTTACATAATCGCTTTTATGTTTTGCGTTGGGGGTTTTTTTAAATTTTTAATTTATTAATGTTCTTGTTTGGGATTATTACCTACTACTTATGATGTAAGTAGGTACCTACCTACACAATAGGGAATACGGTAGCCTACCTACTTATAACGATAATAACAAAATTGAGTCCCTTTTAGGGTTCCGAACCCAAAGGATAAAATTACTAAGACTCTACTCCGTCTATCAGTCACCAGGCTGTATCTCAAGATCCGTGATAGCTAGACAGTTAAAATTTTCACTGATGATGTATTTTCTGTTGCCGCTATTACAACAAATACTAAAAACAGAATAAAATAAATATTTAAGGAGGGCTCCCATACATCAAACGTGATTTTATGTCGCTTTTTTGCGCGTTGTCTAAGGTTGTAGATAATGTTACGGAACCCTTGCGCGAGTCCGACACGCACTTTGTCAGTTTTTAAAATTTTGCGAGCAGCGGGTTGCAGCCACCAGCAAAATTTATTGAAAATAGATAGTTGGTATGTAGTCAATTTCCCTAAAAATATGACGTATCATATCTGAATAATAATTAGATACTTTATAATTATTACTTTGTACATAAGTACCTAATACCTACATGTTCGTTACTGCCGTGAATCTTTTTGGTCAACAATTAATTACTTACTTAACTGTAAAATACCTATAGTACTTATGTAGGTTATGCAAAGCAATTTGAAACAGGAAACAAGAAAATCTTCACATAAGTTGTTATAGAAAACTACATACCTACATAAGTGCATATGCATTCAAACTGTAGGTACTTAGGTGCTGCTTATAACTACAGGTTATTAGGTATTATTTTTCAATAGGTAGGCCATGGCATACCTACCTACATACAAGCAAACAATAACGGTAGGTTCCAAATGTATGTTGATTAATTATTGTTTAACCGTGGTTCCTCATGTAGAAATATCGTGTCGATTTGAAACAACCAATGAACTGTGAAGTCACGATATACAATGATTCACACTTTAAACTTTCATGCAAATGTTATCCATGGAAATAGAAAAATAAATTGGCTTTCATGATAAAAAATATTCGACAACCCCAGAAATCCAAGTAGTTAGGTATCTTACGTAAATTATTGGAAAATTATAATTCCTGAAAACTTTTTAAAACGTTCATGTTTCGTTGGTTTACGTTCAGATCATGACCCAGCTAGCGACATCTAGCGGTGAGTAGAAAACCTACGCGGCGTTTGCAAAATGCAGCAAAGAATAATAAACAAAACAATAATAATATTTTGCACTTCTCTTGCTCAAAAAGGCCGTCATTGAAGCAAAGATTGTAGCATACCAGAGCGGGGATAAAATAGCATTTCATCCTAAAGGGGAAAAAGTTTTTTTTTAATTTTTGTGTGTCAAATAAGGCAACGAGCCTACAAAAACGAAAAAGTCTTTAGTCATAAGTAGAATAATCATGAATAAAGACTCGACTTATTACTGTTTCATAAAAAAGAACCTCATTTTAATTTTGAAAATGGAACTAAAATCGGCGATCTCTGGTAGAATGCATGCAATGTGTTGCGGCTACAGAAGAAACAAAAAAATATACAATGATTCACACTTTAAACTTTCATGCAAATGTTATCCACGGAAATAGAAAAATAAATTGGCTTTCATGATAAAAAATATTCGACAACCCCAGAAATCCAAGTAGTTAGGTATCTTACGTAAATTATTGGAAAATTATAATTCCTGAAAACTTTTTAAAACGTTCACGTTTCGTTGGTTTACGTTCAGATCATGACCCAGCTAGCGACATCTAGCGGTGAGTAGAAAACTTACGCGGCGTTTGCAAAATGCAGCAAAGAATAATAAACAAAACAATAATAATATTTTGCACTTCTCTTGCTCAAAAAGGCCGTCATTGAAGCAAAGATTGTAGCATACCAGAGCGGGGATAAAATAGCATTTCATCCTAAAGGGGAAAAAGTTTTTTTTTAATTTTTGTGTGTCAAATAAGGCAACGAGCCTACAAAAACGAAAAAGTCTTTAGTCATAAGTAGAATAATCATGAATAAAGACTCGACTTATTACTGTTTCATAAAAAAGAACCTCATTTTAATTTTGAAAATGGAACTAAAATCGGCGATCTCTGGTAGAATGCATGCAATGTGTTGCGGCTACAGAAGAAACAAAAAAAAGACATTGGCGCGAAATCTTTATAATTTTTCTCTACTTGCAAATTGAATTGGTAGTGACCGTAATTAATTTTACAATAGTGAAAATGTCATCATCTAGTGAGAATGCAGACCCTAATTTACAAATAGAAGAGAAAGGAAAAGAAATAATTTTCAATCTGTGCCGTCAAGGTCACAAAGCATTTATTTAAATACTTACGAAAAGTTTATGAAGACAGAAAAACGAGTAGATTCTCTTACGGAAAGAGTTTTTCTTACGTATTTCGATGAACTATCCAAAAAATATCAAAGTTCAACGCTTTGGAGCACATATTCAATGTTACGAACAACCATACAGATAAGACATAATGTAAATATAAAGAAATATGTAAATTTGACGGCTTTTCTCAAGAAATTATCCACCGGCTACAAGGCCAAGAAATCCAAAGTTTTCACGAGGACAGATATCGAGAATTTCATAAATAAGGCACCAAATGAAAAATACTTAGCAACAAAAGTAGGTTAACGTTGCATTAAATTTGTTTTCTATTATTTTCATCAAACTAAATTGCTAGTTAGAGGTACCAACCAAAGTACAGTTTTACCACACTTATTTTTTGTTTTACAGGTTGCTTTAATTTTGGGATCAGCGGTGCCTGCACCTGCCTGAACTGGCTAACATAACAGTGGAAGATGTCGAAACTGATACCCATCTTCAAGCCATAAATCTGCCCAATACAAAGACAAATAAGGAGAGGAAATTCGTTACAAGTGGAGAATTTCTAAACATTGTCAAAGCCTACCAATACTTACGGCCAAGTGGAGTGGGCACGCCGAGATTTTTTCTCAACTATCAAAACGGAAAATGCACAAGGCAAGTTATAGGCAAAAATAAATTAAGCAACATGCCAAAAGAGATCGCCACTTATCGAAATTTGCCTAATCCGGAACAGTACACTGACCACTGTTTCCGAAGAATATCCGCCACTCTCTTGGCGGATTCTGGTGCAAATATAACAACGTTAAAACGCCACGGTGGATGGAGATCCGATCAAGTTGCGAAAGGCTACATCGAGAACTCCATTCAAAACAAATTCGATATCACCCAGCGTATCACAGAACGCATCAATATTCTCCCAACTAGCCCACGACCATCGACATCAAGAGATGAGTCAACTGAGCTGATTCTCTATCCAGAACATCCGAACGAGGGACCCTCCAACCTGGAACTACGTGTATCTTCCACGTTTACCCCACAGACAACTCAACATTCATCTTCACAGAGGACTGAAATTAAGTTACCGGGAAAAAACATCTCGTTAAATATCCAGAATTGTACAAATTGTACATTTAATTTTTAATAAAATAAACTACATATTTCGTATTGTATTGGATTGTTTTATTTTCTCGCAATCGTAGTGAAAAGTATAGTGTAACACAATGCGCTAAAACCCATTAAAACTCGGTTTCTATTTACTCCCTCGCTAAAGCTCGGGAGTAAAACTAGCTCGTATATAATGGGTCATTTTAGCTCCTTGTATAACAATCTACTATTTATCCTTTTGGTTGGTAGGGGAGGTAAGCCTAAAACGGGTAGCCCGCCTAAAACGGGTATGCGTTTTAAATTACGCGCCGTTATTGTTAGTAAGAATGTGTGCGTGCAGAGCGGGGCCCCTGCCGCTGGCCAATCACGGGCAGTCGGCGCGTTTCCCTGGCGGACACGAGTTCACGGTAAGACAAAAATAAAGTTTTTTGCTATTTTCACTAAAAAAAATCAAGTTACATTACTTTTGAATACTCGAAAATGGTCTACGATATGTTCTTACTAGTTGTGTGTTGTTATTTGGCAATAAATAGTCGTTTTATTTGTGCAATAGTTTGGCGTATATTATTTCGGATTTAAGGATATGAGTGGTTTGAAAAAAATACATGCTTGTGGGCAAAAACGGTAGGAGTAAAGCGGGTACCCGTTTTGCCCATACCCGCTTTGCCCTGTATAATTTCATTGAGTGCTTATTAGTACTTTTATTTTTACTTAATTTTACTTTTGCAGATGGTTAATAAATATAAAAGAAAGACAGCAAATGCATCGTGGGACGAGGGAGTTATGAAGCTTGCGATAGAAGAAGCTCTCAAAACTTCCGTCAATGGTGCAGCTAAAAAATATGGAATCAACCTCTCGACTTTGCAGAGACATGTGAAGAAGGGATGTCCAAAAAAAAAACTAGGATGATTTACAACAGTTTTTACAGCAGCTCAAGAATCAGAGCTCGTTGAGTATCTATTTCATATGGATAATCTGTTTTTTGGACTAACGAAAACTGAATTCTTGAAACTAGTGTTCCAATATGCTGAGAGAAACCATATTACACATCCTTTTAAAAACGGTGCCGCGGGTGAAGATTGGTATGCTGGCTTTAAGAAACGACATTCCGAAGTTAGTCTGCGCCGTCCAGAACCAACATCGGTTGCACGAGCCAGAGGCTTCAATAGACCCCAAGTTGAAAGATTTTATGATTTATTGGAAGCAGAAATCGAAAAGCACAACATTGATGCAACTCGAATACATAATGTTGACGAAACTGGCATCCAAACTACAAGCAACAAACCTCCAAGAGTCTTATGTAGGTCTGGAAAAAAACAAGTTGGCGTTATTTCCAGCGTCGAAAGAGGTAAACTGACGACGGTTGTATGCTGCTGTAATGCAGCAGGTTCTTTTGTACCTCCATTTCTCATCTTTGGCAGAAAACGCATGGTAGACAGGCTATTAGATGGAGCTCCACCAGGATCATCAGCTACTTGCAGTGATAATGGTTGGATTAATGGACCAGTATTCTTAGAATGGTTGCGGCACTTTGTAGACAACGTTAGGCCAAGTCAAGAAAAAAAAGTTATTTTGGTGATGGACAACCATGAGTCCCACAAATACCTCGGAGCTTTAGAGTATGCATCGCAAAATCATGTGATTTTTGTCTCTCTTGCTCCACACACAACCCATCGTATGCAGCCACTTGATACGTGTGTCTATGGACCATTAAAAAATTACTTTGAGCAGGCAGTTTCTGTATTCCAACGAACACATGTTGGACGCATTATTTCCCAGTATGAAGTAGCAAGACTATTTAGTGAAGCATATATGAAGGCAGCGAGTACTCAAAATGCAGTAAAAGGATTTTCATCTACCGGTATATGGCCCACGAATAGGTTCGTGTTCGACGATTCTGATTATATGCCATCAAATTTGACTGACCGACCTGATCCTTCCGGTGTGCGAGTGGATACTGAGGCTGGTCTCATTTCTCATGAGCCGACTAGCAGCAGATTTGATCCTTCTGATGTTCCAATGGATACTGAAGCTGATTTGATTTCCCATGAGCCTCAGACGAATTTTGATTTTAGTAATGAAATTGAAACGCGTATGCTGGATATTCGTGAATCTATTGATTCTGACCGCACTGTGTCTCCATCTGTTCTGGACATAATCATAGAAAACCACTCCTGCAAAACTCCAACGCCGGTAGCAGATGATGAACTAGTGACTCAAAATTCCTTTGGGTCCTTACCTACTGATACAAGCAATAGTAAAAAAAATATGAATGAAGATATAACTGCAGTTTCTCATGTGACTCCAATAGATATTCGGCCATCACCTAGAATGGAACCTAACAAAACTGCCCGGAGACGTAAAACACAGAAAGCGGAAATACTAACAAGCACTCCTATTAAAGACCAGCAAAGGGAAAAAGAGACTAAAAAAGAACAAAACATTCAAAACCTAGTACGAGTGTACAAAGGCCGATAACAGGGAGAAAAAACTCCAAACGAGGTCCAAAAAATGATAAAAAAGATAAAACTGAGTACCGGTGCTTGATATGTAGCGACCTCTACAGAGATCCACCAATAGAAGACTGGATTAAGTGTGATGATTGCGAGATGTGGGCTCATGAGGCCTGCACGTCATACTCTGGAAGAGGTTCGTATTATTGTGACATGTGCCACGAATAAGTTAAGCGTGATTGAGACTGCAAAATATGCCAGAAGACAGATTACAATAATGGTTGTGAACCCTAATGGTTAATTATAAATAGAAAGTACGAGCTAAGCTTGTTATGAAACAGTTCTAGTCATTGATTGACGTTGATCTCATTAATTAAGTCCCTACCCGCTTTGCCCAAAAGCCCTACCTGCTTTAGGCCCACCCTACGGGCAAAACGGGTAATTCGAATGGTTAAGTTTTTTGTTATTTTTATATTCTTAATGTAGAAAATTATTACATTTGTCATTTATTTTATAGTCCCTAATAACCAAACATTGCAAAATGTTAAAATAAAAGTACAATTTGCATCTATAAGTGGTTTTCTTTTATCATCAACCTTAGCTTACCCGTTTTGGGCTACTCTCCCCTACCCTGACAATACTGGCTATAAAGAAAAGTAAAAGTTTTCTATGGGTTATTGGGTTACCTATTTCTTTGATTTTCTTGCTTCAGGTCAACAACCTGGCGCCGATAAGTAAAAAATTTGGAGTCGGCTCCACAGGCAAGAGTGGAGCCGGTTCTCTTGGGAAAAGTGGAGCTGGAGGTCTTGGGAAGAGTGGAGCTGGAGGGTTTGGGAAGAGTGGGACCAGTGGATTTGGCAAGTCGTCCAGTAGTAAGGTTTCTAGTGGAAAATCTTCTAGTTCGTCACCTAAACTCCCTAGTGGATTAGGTTCCAATTCCAGCGGAAAGTCTTCAAAATTCGGTACCAGCTCATCCAGCTTTCCCCTATCGTCGTACAGCACGCCCAAAAACAAAAGCAATAAAGCAGGCTTCGGCATAATATGGCTTCCTACAAGAAAAAATAAGAAGAAAGAAGTCGTGTATAGCGGTATTAATGACGTATATCCTAAAGGGAAATATGAAAGATCACCGTCAATGTACAGAATGTAAGTATGATTAGTTGTTAAGTTTCGGTTTTGTCAAAGGAAAATTTAAGCTTGTGAGGAACGAGAAAATAAATTATGATGGGCATTACCAGTATTATCTAAGAAAAATAAAATATTGTTAATTAATAAGTAGTTAATTAATAACTATCTATCTACTGGAAAACTAATAGTAGGTAATAACAAGGGCACTATTTTTATTTTTTATATACCTACGTAACATTGGTGTTGTTGGGTAAATTATACCTTCTGTGTTGAATATTTATAAATTGAATTTTCCGCCATTACAAGCAAGAACAATCGAATCTGTCTGTGAATAGTCGAATCGTATTTTCAACGTAGGTGATTAAGCTAGAAAAGAACAGCTCGATCTTAATGAAAAAATGACGTTTACTCGCTATTCTAACTTGGAGCGCTATGTTGATGATTTGAATGATTAAACTATAAGTGTTACTCCCAAAAATTTTTTTTTATTAGGTACAATTCAACCTGATACTGAGCCGCAAATTGCAAAAAACAAAAGAAAATTTAAATTTAGCGGGTTGCCCTGGCGCATTCCCCTTAAAATGAATCTAGTTGTTAGTGTTTTTCCCTTTTATTAATTTATCATTAGATTCATCATTATTTAAAAAACAATACAAGACTAAAAATCTGTAGTCGATTAGTTTACTCTGTTAGTACGTTTCACACAGTGACATCACTAGAATCGAGATACGAATAATAGTGTGGTGTTTATAGAGACTAGAGACGTAGACTTTACGGGGCCGGGGGGGGCGAAAGCAAGAGTGACATGACATCACAAAGGTCAAGACTTGTTAGTCTTGTTACATTACTTTTTTTTTTAACTTCTCTAATTATTACTGAAAAATATCGCCAAAATTCTTAATGTTTTGAATTAAAGCCAAGCTTATAAATATCTATCCATACGGTAAGCTGACTATTATCACAAAGCTACTAAACCATCGATAGCTTGTGATTGTTTGTGAGCAAAAGTAAAACTTTTTTGTCAGCCTATGTTTATGACAAGCCGAGATGCAAGAAAACAACAATTTTGAAACTATCATTAGCACATGGCGACGTTTGTCTGGGGAACAAATTGAAACTGCTGTAGTCAGGTAAACCAAGAAATTTGATGTCATTAACATATAGGTAAAGTAGCTGAAGTCAGCACATCATTTATCGAGTGTTGTTTACATTATTATAATGAAGCTATACACAGTTGGGTGACAATGTGTGCGGATTGTCGTGAAATGTAATTTAATCTTCCGTCTCTTGGACACCTCAGTAGTACAGTCGCGTTAACACACTTAACACTGCAACTCAGTTTTATTACGTGCGAACATTAATTTGCAAAAATTCTTTTTTTAAGCATGTCTGGTGATTCACCTGATTACCAATCACACAAGAAGAAAGAAGAAGAAACAGATTTATTAATGCCAGAGAGGACAAAGGCACCTGTTGCGAGTATAGCTACTGCTGGTACAGCATTTGGTGCTTCTGAAGTACCTACAGATAGTATTGCTACAGAAGCTGAAGAAAAACAGGAATTTATAAGACATGACAGGAAAGAAGATAATAAAGTATGTTGATATTTAACAATAGCACATTCCAGAATATTGTATCATATCTCTCATATCTAATAACATTTATAACATCTTACAAGCGCCGATCCACCGTTGTGGGCATTATGGACATGTCCACAACTCTGTTTCACGTATAAGAAACAAGCTTGAATGTATTATACCTCTTGAGTTTAGATGATACTGCATAGGTTCTTAAGCAGTTATTAGTGTACAATGTATACCATTTTTTAATTAAAAAACGTAGAAGTTAAAGCATCATGAAATCAAATTAATGTGCGAACATATACATTTGCTTTTGTTAATTTACTAGTGTTCGTCCCACAGCTTTGTGAATGTACAAGACCTTGGCCGGACCAATACATTTTGTAAATACCTCCTTTGTAGGAATACAATGATGATTGTGAGTCCATAGTCTGACTGACACTTGGCCAGTTTTAAAGCAAAAGGTGCCCTTAAAAAAGTCTATGGTAACCACAATGTTTTTTGAGGGCTAGATCCACACCTGACATCTTATTACCAATGTTAACAATGAAATGTATGTTTTCTCATTGTCCTGCTAAGGGTTACATTATTATTGTTGTATTATAGGAAGCAGCTGGAGACACAAACGATAAGGAGTTCAAAAGTGATGATTACCTTGAGAATGACAAGGTCACAAATAAATCTGAAAAAGTAGATAAGGACACTGAGAAATTTGGAGACAAGGTTGACAGTGTGTATCTAAGACCTCCCCCTCCACATAAGACCAGGTCTACTGCATCTACAGAGGAGGAGGAAGACTGTGGCATCAAGTGCCTTTACTACACCATCCAGTGTTGTGACTGTGTACTCATGTAAGGTAATGTGTAGGTATATAACTTATTATGCTCATCTAGATATTACATCATATTTTGTATAAACCCATATAATATGACCCAGTATTGATTAACGTTCCATAACCTGATATTGGTAGTGAAACTTGTATTTTCGTTCACATACCATGCGCGCGGTAGTCTCAAATAAAATATATTTTGGTATGATAAGTATTCCTGCAAACAAGTAGTATTCAAGCTATTTTCTCATTGTTTATTTAGAATATAAGGCTTTTTATGGCACCATGACTAAAACATATTGTTACCATGGATGATAAAATTGTTACAAGTGTGTTTACTACTTTTGAAACCATTTGCTAACCTGCCATGTATTATTTTAGCAATTATTTATAATTATGCAAAATCTTGCATTCCAATATGTTCCAAGTTTGTGATAAGTAACAAATATATTTTTGTATGATTAATATACATTAATTATAATAATTTTTAATAGGTACTAAACAGAGTGATACTTTTAGAAATTACTTATATGATAAAAAAATGTTGTCTTCTCTAATGATAGCACAAAGACTGCATTTTTAAAACACTTTACATTATATTTTTGACTTACTTATTAGTAAGAATATTAAAATACGGATTGTTTAACAATGCGATAAATTAAAAAATAATGAATTTAGATGATACTTTTCCAAAATGGTTATTTCGAATTAAACAAGACCAATTTAAATTGTAAATGGATTATTAGAAAATCATTTTGCTATCTTATTTACTTTTGAGAATCATAATGAGTAGGTACTATTAAATATAGTATGTACAAGATAATGCAAAATTATATCCTTCCTTCCAGTTGTAGGCAGCGGATCTTTTGTTTTGAGCCAGTAAAGACTCCTATATATATGCAACTATGTGCTATTTTATTTTCTCATAGTTTAATTAGGTAGCATTAAAGTAGTAGTGTTAGTTACTTTTTATATCTCATAAAAACCTTGTGCCAACTCTATGTAATATTTGTTTAAAAACACACCTTTAACTATTAATATTTCTGGCGGTGACTTTGAGGTATATCCTCCTCAAAGTTGGTGACTACTGAGCTTCTTATGTAGTCCCTTATCTAAAGTAAAATACAATACAATAGAATACTAACTTCTAATATTATCAATTTAACATGTAACATTGTAACTTATAATTGTTATGGACAATTTAAGTTTAATCTTGTAGTTCAGATATATTGTGTATTCCTATGTATTTAATAATATAATATGTATCATTTTTCTAGGTGTAGCTTTTGCCTTAGTGGTACTATTTCCTCTTCAGGTTAAAATATGTACATGATGTTAAGAGACCACAATAACACTAAATTTGCCCTTTCTTATTGTGGATTTATTACCACCTGTAATGAAATCCTTTATTTTTGACCTTATACTTTGTCAACTATTACTAAGGGATCAGACTCCATCCAGAATATTGGAGCCTGTACCAATTTGGTGTATAGCACATTGACTGGTAGATTTATAAAATATGTATTTAAAAGTGTACACATTTGTACAACAAATAAAATATAAACTTGACACCAGTTTTATTATTTTGTATACACTATCCATCTGCGCGACGTGGCTTGTAAGATTTGGGAAGGTAAAAGAAAAGGTGGTAAAATAAAATAGCAAGACACGCCATCTTTTTTGAAATTTGGATATGTCCTTTAATATATTTCAACTGATTGTGCCTGTGATATAAGTAGATAATAAGTGAAACGCGAAATTATAAATTGTACATTTATTACAACCAATATGTAGTAGCACAACTTGAATGTTCCAGGACACTGACATTGATTTAAGGAAATGTGAGTAGGTACAAATGTAAAATTCGTCATTCAATGTATACCTCAAATACTTCTATTTTCCTTAATTAAATTTTACATTTTGTGGTGAGTATATTCAAGATATAATTCTTGTACATAGATAAAATGCATATTATATGTAGGACATGATATTCACAAATCATTATTTAAATATCATCTCATTATTACAGTATTGGGTGAAGAATGGAACGTCAGCTTGACTCGGGTTGGATCATCATATTTAAGTATGGTCATGTCCATATTTAAATAGTACCTATCCTATGTGACATCCATAATATTACAATTTATCAATGGTGACATAGGTTCATCACATTTTAACCTTTTGAGCGTTATGTCCGACGATCATTTATGCCTGGTTGGCTTGAAATAATTTCATATCACTATAATTTATGAAAATAATTTGAAGGTTGCAACATGATCACAATTTATAAAATTTTATAGATACAATTATGTTTACAAATTAAATTATAATGTTGAAATCGAAGAGTGTATAGTCATAGACAGTGGGAGTATAGAATAGGTACTATTGAAAGAATATACACATTCATAATATCAAATTAATTATTACAGCTTGGTTATTTTTAGGTGACATTGCAAGTTCTTTCATTCGGATTTTACTTAAGGGACTTTTACGCACAGCGTATGCTAATCCCATCGTACCCTTATCCAAATACATTACAACAAATTAACCTACATTATTGGGGCCATAATTTTGAACAGAAGATTCGCTTAGACAACACTATTTGGCTGGGATAATATTTGGTGGAATATGTCTCTGTCAGTTCTGTTCATATTCAAGGCCACTATTCAATTATTTCTTGAAGACTCATATCTGGCACTCCATTAAAGTCTTCAATGACCTTCACAAATGAGCGAAGTGGTTTTCTTCATCATGAAGGCAACTTTTTTTTACATGGAATATGACCAGATTTTGAGCCTATGTGCAATAGCAGTTAATTTTCTACTTATATTTTTCATAAAAACCGGGCAAACGAAAAGGCGAAGTTGCGAGATGTTTACTGTGTATTGAATACCAATAATAAAAATAATATTTATTAAGTACTAATACAGCTTATTAAATAAAAAAAACAAATGGATTGAGTTATTAGGACGTAAACTGATATCTTTAAGATGTGTCACAGGGAAGAGCACTGATCATAATTTAACCAATACTAAATCCCAGTAATAGTAAAGATACAAGGTTGATTAAGTACTTAGAACTATATAGTGGTAGTATAGGAAGTATGTTCATTGTGCGTTTGTGCATATAATACTATCGAGATGTGATAAGTGGTACTTAGGCCTTAATCTATACCCTTTTATTAATTAATGAGCTAAAACAATGCATGACTTGACCACTTAGTGAGGTCGCGTCGATATACTGTATTGTAACTAGCTCGACTACTTTGTTTCAACCTTGACGTCTAGCATTTGATATCAAACCTTGACCCGCCGTTACATATCAACGTGAACTTAGTGTCACGTGGCAACAATCTTGCTGAATAAACTAACAGCATATCCGTGATATGCATTTAATATCTAATAAAATTTGGCATGCGTCGTGGAAAAATCTAATACGCAACGTGTATAAAACCATATAGGTAGATCTACTTAATATATCAAAATCATGTTATTACTGGATCTAACAACATTGTATTGCACAAAAGGAGTCCAAATATTCGCCTTAATTATCCTACTGCATACTAGAATAGGTCATATGCGTGTGCTTGTGTTATAATTACTAGGGCCATGGAACACGTAGTACTTTTATTATATTTTTCAAGTAAACGCTGTGCCTTAGTTGCTCTACATTACATTTGCATTTTGCATCTCCCTAACTCTGAATGCCCATTATATTTGGCGCGATACAATAAAATTACAAACTATAGAGTATAAACCATCATAATCGTCGCATTTGTTTACAATGTTTTATTTCATGGAGTTTGGCCTATATTTAAATACCTACATGCAACATTAATCACAATCCTAAACTTGGACATAAATAACAAAAATAATAACCAGATCTAACAGTAGGTACTCGGCCGATTAAAAAAAATAAAAAAAATATGTGGGGACATTCTCACACACGGCCATCTGACCCCAAACTAGGGAGACCCTGTAAGGTGTCAGACAGCTGATATACATACACATTTTTTTTTTTTTTTTGTTGTAAATACATACATAAAAAGCATCGAGTTTAAATGTGAAAGAGACGACGCTCTACAAACCCGAACGTTATCTTAAACTCAACACGTCATATTAACGGTCGGGTACCATATACTTGATTTTTCTTATAAATATTTAAGTTTCCTAAGTCGTGTCGTGTACAGTGAATAAATAAATATAGGTTTGGGGTACCAAACATTTAAACTACTTCATATAATGTGTCTTGCCTCGCCACATCCGGGTAAAAATAAAGATGTATTTCTGCAATAGGAGACAATATTCTAAGGTGGCTTGCAGATGACTGCGTCTGAGGAGAGTAGACAAAAGACGGCGCTATTTGTTATAGTGATTCTTCAGGCGCCTACTTTGAGAAGAGCGTCACAACATTAACACGGTAAGATTTACAATATTGTTTTACGCAATGCGATCTGCTGTATCAAAAGACATTATCGCAAAAGCCGATGTAGCACTCTCATCCTAATCCTCCTATCTCACTAAGAGCTAGTTTTAATTGTAACATTAATACACGTAACGCACATTATTCACCTTCAATGTATTCGCCCCATATATCAAAATATGGGACGAATACACACCTATTTCGAATGGATATAAAATTCAAGTTGTTATAAATATTTTACAAAACAATAATATGACAATGACTTCAATTAAATATTTCCTAAGTGAAACAAAATATATTTTTATGTTTCGTTATTTGAATACCTAGCCAAACTAAAATCATAAATAAGTAGAATTATAAATGTAGGGACCGCAAAAGTCATTAGAGATTCATTTCATTTCTTTTAGTTTATTAATATAAAGCGATATCAAAGACATCAGAACAAAAACATAATTAAAATATAACAATATTGATTGACTAATAATATATTAGAAAATAATGAACATGACTAAAATTATATTAAATTGAAATTATATACAGCCAAATAAAATAAAATAATATCCTTTGTTCGATATTACTAATATCAAAGTCACTCCAAAATTTGGTCCCGTCAAAATAATATAAATAATTTATAGTTTACCAACAACGATAAAGCAATTGTTATTCTATGGAAGCATAAATTGATTTAAGTAATTAAGATTGTATGAATTTATAAGTACTGTTGAGTGGATACGTTAACTTTAAACCTTGTGTACTATCGCGGACTTTTCCGCCTGCTCAGTTAAAAATGTTTTCCCTTGGCGCCTGCGAAGTCAACGGGGCGAGGTAGAGAGCGCTTCCATCTTTTGAGTGCAAGCAAAAATGAACTTAGTGGTGGTCAGGCGAGTGTGTCCACGATAGTACATAATGCTCTTAAATACCTTTTTATAATTCGTTACAATTTAAGTACTTCTAAGTAGAAACTAGAATACCTATTGTTATTATTATTATAACAGTGAAGATGAATTCTATTTAAGTTAGGAAAATTCAACTTAAATAAAATATTGTTTTTTGTCAAATGAGAATAATAAATGCTATAAACTGCTTATTTCAAATAGTAAAACGGTTATCTGAATCACATAAGTTGAGTTCTTTTTTTTTATTAAATTAAATTACACAAACTATCGAAAATAACTTTTCAGCTTAATAAAATATTAAGCTTTTAAAATTGAGTACTTTTAAGTTCTGAGTTATGTTATAGTGGAAATATGGTATAACTAATAAATAACACGTACAAATTCATACTGAAGTATGGGAGTTAACAGACATCTTCAATACATCATGACACATTTAGATATTGTGGAAATTGCATTACAATTGCTATTTTCTAAGAGATCTGATTTTATGCGAAATTGGGTTTGGTCCAGACCTTTTGGTATAATCTTTTGACCGCCGCGTCAAAAAAGCAAAAACGTGCCCTCGACGCCAAGCTACGTATTCCTACTCTATGGAATTACGTGTAGAAACTTAATTCAAAAGAGTAGTAATTCGTCGTCTGTCATATCTGTCATGTAGTCGTGACCGTGGTGTGCTGGGCACATTTTGAGTTTGTCATCTATATGTATAGATGACAAACTACTGACTGTGACGGTCAAAAGGGCTAGCAAAAAACGCTCAGCGCTTTTGAAAATGAAACCCTAAACGATGTCTTTCACATCATCACATTGCATTATCATGTTGCAGTTTGGATTGGCTAGAACTCTGTACTTCTAGTTTTTATGTATGGGCAATGGATGAGCTTCTGAATTTATGACGTATTTGTTCAAGTCTATGGTAAATCTATCATCGCTGAACAGTAAGTACAGATATTTAAGTGTCTCCGATAAGAAGAAGGACTCCATCATGTCACGCTGAACTGGTTTCTCCACTTTCACGTTCGCCAGCGATGTGTAGCCGTTTGGCACTTTGGCATACTTTTCGTAACCCTGAAGAAAATATAATAAATGTTACAGGTATAAAAAAAAATAGATTAACATAATATTGTGCCTCTTTTCTCCGAAGAGGTAGGCAGTCTAGGCAAAATAGATTCTTAGAGAAATTCCTAATAGAATAACTTTTTGCCAGACCTGAAGACTGGATCAAGATCCCCCAAAATGAGGCAGTCAGTAGTTCAAAATATTGTCATATCAATATTAAAACATACCACTGTTTTGATATTTAGTTAGACATACTTACACAATAATCAAGTATGAGAGGGAATAGTAGTGCAGTTGCAGCAGCTTGTCTGCATTTTAGAAAGCAATATGTAGCTAACTTTGAGTCAGTATCAAAAATGCCACGATTTTTGCGTCGTCTATCAGATGTACAGAAGATAATTATTTTGCTTTTCAATAATAAGTTTTTGTTTTTTTTTTTGTCATTAGATTGTCTTACCTGATATATTTGCCAGCCCCAATCCTGATAAGTGGTGTTGCCAGTTATCTGGTACATGTACCAGAGACTCTCGACAAATTCTGGACGCAAGAGTGTGTGAGAATCCGACGTTTTAGTGTACATATCTTCTGCCACGCTTGCCTGCGGAATATTTTTGGGTGTTGGCACATTTTCCTAAGTGAATAGAAAAAAAAACAAAAATAACAAAAAAAAAAAACCAGTAGTAAAAAAAAAATAAAAACAATATTTTAGAAAATCAAAAATGAAGAGTACTTCACAACCACAAGGCGGAGGCAAGCTGTTTTGCAAAACCATAATCTCTTAAAGGGATGCGACAGTCGCGCGAAAGGTAAAATAAAATATTTTAGAAAACCTCTCAAAAACTAAAAAAGTAAAATTGTTAAGTACCAAAAAAAAAACAGGCGATGGTCCTTTTGTCAAAATGTTTATTTTTGATTTTGAAGGCGGTTGTCTTGTTTGTGAAACGAATACGAATTGAGAACATCCTTCTTTTTTTAAGTCGCAAAATGTAAAAAAAAAAATATTTAATTTCTGAAGTCGGTGTCAATACAAAACAACAAAAAGAACAGCAAAATTAAAGTATTATTTTTACATTTTAGTTTTTGAAGGCGGTTGTCTTTTTTGTAAAAAGTTTAGTACTGATCAAATGTGTTATGCGGTAATTTTCACGTTTCATCGTGTGCATTGAATTGAAAGGAACGGGTGAAAGTGTTTTCACATTTTCTACAAGTCCACGCTATGTGCTTGTGCAATGCATTGAGTTATATGTACTACGTACGTAGTACATATAACTCAATGGTGCAATGTGATGGTTAATGAAATTGTGAAATATTTACTCCGGCTTTTCGAAAAAAGAACGTTGTAATAAATTGTCGAGCGGACGCAGGATGCTGTGATTGTTTCTTGATATTTAGTCAACCAATGACAGCAGTTACGCCCCTTTGAAAATAGAATAGAACATTATATTTGCATAGAATGTAGGTATTACAGATTGTTGTTAAATCTTTGTACGTTCTGTCTGCAAGGCGTGTAAAATTTAATATTGTTGTACAGACGCCAGCACATCGAGTCATACCGAACTGTTAAATTTTCCCAATGAACCTATAATATAGCTTAGTAAAAAGTCTATATAAAAAACATTCAAACAATGAAAACATTAATTAATAAGAAAAATAAAAAGAAATGTTTCAAAAAAATCCATGGATGCTCTGTGTCTAGTCACAAAACTATCATCAATACTATTCATATCAGAAACAGGTAAAGTTTGTAAGTTTAGCTTTATCCACATACTTTCAAAAAATATTTCACTGATTTCAACTACGCTATTGCCGAGTGTCATTGGCTATATTATATGGTACACACGGCTACACATCAAGCTATACATTTCCAGTTTAAGCTGACCTCTCATTGTAAGGAAATTCTATACAAGGCGAGATCAGCTTATAAAAAAAAACTGTTTATTCCGGCTAATCTCTGAAACAGCTGGACTGATTTTGTCGGGACTTTCAGTGGCAAATAGCTCATGTTATAAGAAATAACTGAGGCTACTTTTATGTTAGAATAAAATTAGGGTCAATGCTAAAAACAATGAACACCGCTGATAACAGAGTCGCGGGCATCAGCTGGTATTTTATAGTACATTCCGTTTTGAGAATACAGCGTAATTGTCTGTATTCTCAGAACGAATATACTTACTGTACGCTTCTAATTAATTCGATACATGTATAGTAGTGCCACATTTCCTTAGTTATATCTTATATCTCCCACTAGATAGGAAGCTAGCGTATCTTTAATTGGTCACAAATCTATCTGATTGTCACTTATTATTTCCTAATAATAAAACCCTCAGATCAAGTAAAAAAAGGTAGATAACGCACGGCCTTTGTTATTAGTGAAGCCACAAAACTGCTACTTCAAGTAAACACACGCGCTCACGCACACACATGCATCAAACTATGACGATTTTCATTAGTATCTCACGGGGCGTCGGGGGTCGGAAATGGTGATCAATCAACTCCAAAGTGAACAAAAAGTCTGAGGTAATATCGTTTCACACGTAAGTATACACAAAACAACATATTTTTTTGGTTTTTCAAAATATGTAATGTCATTGTCACGAAGTGACGTACCGGGAAAGTGATGTCAGTAGTTTTTTTTTTAGTAGCCTAAATTGTGGGTAAATTGATTGTAGTCGTACAAACATAATTAAGTCTATTGGACCTATGTGATTTTATGTTACGTATACATTCAAACCTTAAATTGGTAAATAATTATTTTTGAATTCGCTTATGTTTTTGTTGTTCAAATTCTTGAGTTCATATTCTTCTATTTTACTATCAAATATTATGTTTTTAGGTTTCCAAAAAATATTTGTAACCGACTTCAAATAAAAGGAGATCTCTTTTAAATTAATATTCTGTTATTTACCTATGTTTGCGATTTTCTCGGTATACAGTATACCTATCTGTTGCTACTATACCTACCTAAATGTTAAAAGTTATTTAGTTTTGTGTATATTACAGAAATTACTTCCACCTTTGAATGCGGCTGTCAGTAATATTATTATCGCATGTAATATAAAGATGTTTTTAATTCCATGAATTATTTTCATGGAATTAAAAACACGTGCTTCACATAACCTTTGTTGTATTTTTTCTCTCTGCTCACACACCAACTGGGCTACTACTACTGGACTTACTATTTTTCTGTTTACGTTTTTTTAAATCGAATCGAAATCAATAAAGTAATCCTACAAGGCTCCTAAGTTCATCATCTCTTCGAATTGTTGACGCTGAAGAATATTGTTTCCAGTAATTAAAATAACCAAACAAACAAACAGGTTTAATTTCGCATTCGCATACTACTCGTACCTATTTTTATTATTACGTATTATCGTACTTATAAGGGACTTTTTTTTTTAAAGTGGCAACACTTCATGGACTCACACATAGATAAAAAAAAGCTTTTTACAAAAAAGACAACCGCCTTCAAAAAGTGAAAAATAACTTTAGCACAGAACACACATTGACTTTAGTTTCGAAATTCAGTGGCTTTGTTCTGTTTGTTGTTTTGTATTGCCACCGACTTCCGAAACTAAAGTCAATGTGTGTTCTGTGCTAAAGTTATTTTTCACTTTTTGAAGGCGGTTGTCTTTTTTGTAAAAAGCTTTTTATTTACCGCTTTTTAGTACCTCCTTCTCATTCAAATCTATTAAGAAGAGATTGAAAGTTAACTACTACAAAGATTGATGAAACTAAAACATCGTCTATGTAAAATTTTTGGGTATTTGTTGATTTTTCAAAAAGTGCTGAATCAATTTCGATAAAATTTATTTGGGACCACCCCTGAAGCATACCCTATCTATAAAAAAAAGAATTTTTTAAAATCGGTTTACGTTTGCCTGAGAAATCGCGTAACAAATCGCGCACATACTTAATGCAAATTTAAGACTTATACGGTTTTCTCATGGATGCCATGGTCAGAACTGGACCAAATTAAAATGGGACCACACGGGAAGCACTAGCTTCCAAATAAAAAAAGAATCATCAAAATCGGTTCACCCAGTCCCGAGAAATCAGGTAAAAAGCATAAAAAAAAAAAAAAAAAACGGACGAATTGATAACCTCCTCCTTTTTTGAAGTCGGTTGAAAAGTGGCGACAGTTGTCTATTCTAAATGCGTTATCTACCTTTTTTTACTTGATCTGAGATAAAACCCAATAATAATTTATCAGGGATTAAAAAAAGAGTAATTATTACTTCTTTTCTATCTGCTCTGCAGTGCTTTATTTATATATTCTCTAAAAAATTCTATAATTTAAAACAGTAAGCTTTCAATTCCTAGTATTAGGTGGGATGACAGATCTCGAGCTCGCTACACCTACAGTTTTCTACTGAGGAAGATTTTTGCAGAATATGCAGGTTGGTCCCATATTATTAGGGGCAGTACATTGATATACAAAAAAAACACGATTCATACATGGCAATACAAAAACGTCCCCAAAAAAAAAGCATCTAAAAAGAGCTACGCAGAGAGGTTTAATTTCTTTAATTTAGTTATGTCGTTTCATTTCACGAAACTTTTTATTGTGATATTTATTTTTGCATATCAGGATGGTAATCCTGATATGCAAAAAACCTAACCTAATCCTGAGATGCACAGTTCTATATGAATTCTCTCCTGTAACTGTTTCTAAGTAGGTACTAACCATATAGAAGTGAGTAATTTCAGGTGCCAAAAACGTTGGATGGGCAGCGTAGGTGAGGTAGCAAGTGTACAGGAGTTCCTCGGCCATGGTCATATGCCAATCAGGGAGGCCGTTGGCATGACCCAGCGCCAACGTGCCCGGCAGAAAACAAGTCAAATGGTCCATTTTCGGATTGAATGCCTGGAAATTAAAAGGTTAATGATTTTCATTTATTACGATGACTAGATTTATTGTAAGTAAACATAACATAAAAACAACTTCTACTAGTTTATATAATACCCACATGGTGCTACTGTGTTTTAATTGTATTGTTTAATTTGTCATTTTGTCATTCTTTTTTGCAGTTTGAACCTTGTTTATCGATTCTATCATTCTACAACGTTCGTCATCGTTTTATTATTTACTTATTATATTTTATCTGTCGAATGAAATACTTACATACATTGGAAATTTTGACTTTGTATAAATTAATAGCACTATTTCAATTATTATGTAAATGTGAGAACTATGGAGACATTTATTTATTCAATGTGTTTGACATAAATGAGCATGGCAGTTGAGAGCATTGTCATGCTCGCTCAAATGTCTCACTGATGGTGGCGTGTGGGTTAGATGGTGCTGATAAGTGGTGCTGATCCGCGCGTCATGTTCGTGAACGGGCGCTGTCAGTTGAGATTGGTCATCTCTTAACTGCCATGGCTTTTATATTAATTTATTTTTAATTAGAATGTTTTGGATTTCTCTTCACTTACATTGTTTTCACATATAGAAGCAACAAGAATAATGTAGCCTGGATTTTGTAAAAGCTTGATTGAAAAGAGTGTCCGTGGAGTTTCTTGCTCGTTCTTCTCCATAGAGACCTACCCTACGTTTTGGAACGAGCAACTAGCTTCAACTTTCTGACTAACTAACTGACTCTTTGACTATTCAAAAGTGCCTGCAAATGGTTTAATTGAAATAAATGCTTTGACTTTGACTTTGAAGATTTAACTTTGATTTTATCGCATAAGATGTATTTAAACAAAAGTACGAGTTAGTATGTTTCTAATGGCCAAATACTCAAACGCTACTCAAGTTTCATGCTATCTATCTCAGTTTATGTCAAAGTGACTGTGACAGTACGAGACTTAACGGCTGCTTAAAATTGAGTAGCGTTTGAGTATTTGGCCATATGCTACATACTTTGGACAGTGTTATTTTAATCTGAGATAAAGTAAGAGGTACCAACTACGGTAATATTTGAAAGAATAGCTTTGTAAGAAAGAGGTATTCAAATTTCAGGCTTGGATGAATACATGTCGTGTGGCCGTGTGACTGTTACCCATGAGTAATACATAGCTCAGCTTAACATATCATAAGGAGTACAACGACCTGAACGAACATTTAGCAAAGATTTTTATAAGTATGCAAACATGCTTTGGGAAGGCAGTTGAAGAGCAATGGATACGAAAAAATATTGTAAATAGTACCTACTTGAATATAAACATGATCTTAACAGCACTTTAACCTTGAGTTTTCAAGAGGCACCCGCAATAGTATAGCTATAATGGTATATTTAAAACTAGTAATTGTGATTTTAATTAATTGCAGATGAATATTTCAGTAAAGCGTCAGAACGTAGATAATAAAATGTGGTACCTATAGAGAATGCTTTACATGTTATACTTAAAATTTTATCGCAATTTACTTTTTTTGACACTAAACATTATATACTTAACACGTACCTAAAGATCGAAAAATATTAATGCGTAATTAATACGTTATCAGTAAGGCATAGTTCCACGGTTCCTAACTTGGGGTAATTACCCCTGCGCGGGTAAAACTGGTATTCTGTGGGGGTAATTACGCTGGTAATGTACATATGTATGACAAAGATTAGACCAATAACACCGAATCTAGCTCGGCAGGCATTTCATGACCTAGCTGTGTATATCATTAACTGTTTATCTTTATATGTACTATATTCATTGGTAACATGAGAAGGGGGGGGGGGTAAATCAGTGTCCCTAGATAAGTCATAGGGGTGACAAGATCGAAAAGGTTAGGAACCACTAATAGTTATAAATGGTGACATAGGTACTTGTAGTGTCAGACAATTAGCAAAACAATAAGGAATATCTTGTCAAGGTTATTGTTTGCAGCCTAGTTAGAATTGAATGTATGCAAATTACTAGTCATTTTAGCGTTTCGTTGGTACTATTCTTGCGTAATTGCAGAGTATACGATGAGACTGGATTACTACCTATCCACCTATGATTATTATGTGATAATGTCATGTTGACTAAAGTTACAGAGATCGTCCACCTTATCGCCCTCATTTTATTTAAAGGTCGTTCACTGCTGGGCAAATATCCACTATATATTGCTAACGTGGCTACTTGAAGGTGTTCATCACCTGCGTAACTATAGTGTAATTTTGTGATCGTAAAGAATTATTTTTATCACATTGGTCATGATATTACCAATTGGTAATATCATGACCAATGTGATAAAAATAATTCAGTAACTAAATTAAGTATCTAATGATACCGCCTTAACTTACTTATCGCGTGGCAGTTAAAATAATCTGCGATGGCTAATGAAAGCAAATTGGCTGTTGCCGAGTGAGGGATCAAGATAACACTATCTTAATATAAAGAGTTATAAGAGGATAGATAAGACAATATCATTTGACGTTCTCACGATAATTTGCACGTACTTATGACTTGTCAATTTGTGAAAATACTAATGAGGTCGAGTTGAATTAAACTTGACAATCCATACTTCACTCATCATCTGCCTAGCCTTTTCCCAACTACATTGGGGTCGGCTTCCATTTTAACCGGATGCAGCTGAATACCAGTGTTTTACATGGAGCGACTGCTTATCGGTCCTCCACAACCTAGTTACCGGTTAACACGATACCCCTTGGTAAGGCTGGTTGTCAGACTTTCTGGCTTCTGACTATACCCATGACGACTGGCAAAGAAACAGCAGCAAATGACAGCCGGGACCAACGGCTTTACGTGCTTTCCGAGGCACGGAGGGAACTCGGTATGAAAAGAATGGTCACCCATCCACAGACCGACCGCGGTTAGCGTAGCTTAACCTTTGACCAATCGATCTGTACGGCTTTAACTTAGCCACGAGCTCCTCAACAATCCATACTTCACTACATATAAAACAAAGTTCCCCGCCGCGTCTATCGGTCCCTATGTATGCTTAGATCTTTAAAACTACGCAACGGATTTTGATGCGGGTTTTTTTTTTAGATAGAGTGATTTGAAGAGGAAGATTTTAGTATATTTTGTCAAGCGGGCGAAGCCGCGGGCATCAGCTAGTAATATTTTAAATGCGAAAGTAACTCTGTCTACGTTACGATTTCACGAAGAGAACGCCTGAACCGATTTTGATAAGTTTGGTATAGCTTGAACTCTGGGGAAGAACTTGGTTACTCTTTAATCCGCGTCACTTCATCTGCATCCGCGATAACCGACGTTCACGCGGACGAAGTCGCGGGCAAAAGCTAGTACCATATAAATGACAAATCATTTTTGTGGTATTAATTAATTTGTTGTTAGTTTTAACTATGACAATATTTTGGAATTTATTTGATTGTTGTCGGAAAGTTCTGAACTGCGGGTTAAATAGTAAAAGGACGACACCATTATAAGATAATGTGGTGTCCATCTGTTACAGACGATTTTTTAAAGTAAACGGAAATGAAATCTCACCTCTGATCCAGCCGACAGCTCTCCTATAAATAAATGCTTGTTAGGAGACGAACGCTTCGCCAGGAAGTCACGGACACCTTCAATAGCAGTTAGATAGTCGTCCAGTAAACTGAAAGTAAAATTAAGACAGAATGCCTGAAATAACACATGTATTGACTTCAACAAAATGTTGCGTTTATTTAGAATTTTTGGACTAAGCAGATAGCTAAATGTTTAGTTAGTTATGGTAGACGTGACGTGACGTGAAGTGTGGACGAGAAGTTTATCAACATAATTTACCTACATTTTCCTAATTGATACAGTAGTTTAATATTTTCCTACAATCTAGTGAGGCGCCCCGAGGGGCGCCTCACTAGACTGGATACGAGTATCCAGGTGAGAATAGCGTTCATCGAACGTATAGGTATCATACCGTCTAGACAACGTTAATCTTTATATAGATACATAATATATGCGCGACGCTAGTGCGGCAGAAAATGAATCGGTCGTCTAGATGGCTAAAAGTAACAATATTTCTTATGTATTTTTAGCAATCTATTCACCCGCATTTTACAGTCCATTACTAGTATTTTATTCTTAACACTTGGCGACATATAGACTGACATGTGCTGATCCCATTATTTGACCTTTTAAATGGCTAATAAAGCTAATTGTCGCACAGACGAGGTATTAAGGGCAGTATAAAAATTGCAAGTGCGTTGATTAGATTTTATTACGTACTATTAAAACAATATATATTTTACAAGATTTGTATACGATAGCAGTAGCCGACATTACCATTTAAAGAACATTATGTAAATAAACCGATAATGTAAGAAAAGCGTTACGCAAATACAATCTGTAAGTTTTTCCATGATCATGTAAATGACATGTAATGGTGCGCGTAATTTTTACGTAATTAAAAATAACTAGTAGGTTTATTGTCGCATAGCACTAACAAGGCAAAAATGTACATAAATTGCAATGAGCGATTGTAGGTAAGTACGACATTTGTATTATTTTTATTACAGTTTTTTTATTTTTCTTGTGCGTTAAGTTATAATGTAGAACCTCAGATTATGAAACAAAAGGCAGATAGACTGTGCGGAACACTGAGAGTGAAGCCACCAAAGCAAATACAAATTCAAAAACTAATGCCTACAATTCGCTTCGCGCTGTACCGTCACGAGTCAGTAAAGTACGAAGCGAAGCAATGTTAAAAAAAAATCAAATACTTATACAAATAAAAATTCAAAAGCGAATACAATCACGAGATTGTAGGTATTCGTTTTTGAATTTATATTTGCTTTTGTGGCTTCACTTGCAGTGTTCCGCACGGTCTATCTGCCTTTTGTTTGATAATCTGAGTGTAGAACTGATTTCAATTGATGATACATTTTCTCAGTTTGTATGATCACCCCAAGAATCATGGGAAAGAAGCAGGGACTTTGCAATCCAATATAGGCTAAACAGCTTTCAGTAAAGGAAGCGAAATTTTGATGCGATCAGCTAACCCTCAATAGTTGGTAATGTGACTATAAACATGAAATACACGCGTAGCTACAAAATAGCAAATATCTATAATACAAATTGTATACAGGGCAGGAAGTACCATTACCTATTAGAAATAATAAAAATAAATATTAGAAAAAATGACATACAGTTGATTTGAAGAAATGAAATGTCATACATATAAATCTACTAGCACTTTGCCCGCGACTACGTCCGCGTGAATTTTCTGGTCTCCTGGTACTTATAGGGCCACTAATGTGGTACTTATAGGGCCACTAATGTACCAGGAGACCAGATTTCCCACGACTTCTTCTGCGTGAATTTTCTCAAGGATCCCTAATTTTTTGATAATCCAATATAGCCCCTATAGCACTCAGGGATTACGTAGCTTCCTAATGGTGAAAGAATTTTTGAAATCGGATGAGGAGTTTCGGAGATTATCCCCTACATACAAACTTACAAACAAATTTTACCTGTTTATCATATTAGTATAGATTAATTATTTATATGCCACATATGACATGTTAAGCGCTTATAGAGCTGTAGCCATAACTAACATTATTAATAAAAGAGACAATAGAAAGAGAAAATAAAAAGAGAAAATAAAATTAGGTGAGAAGAATGGAAAGAAAGAAGAAGAAAGAAAAACCTTTTATTCACGCGAAAGCGACGCACATATTACATACACATTGTTATAAGTGTACAAAGCCTAAAACTAACACAAGTAGATTCTAAAAATTAAAAATAAAACATGGCGACATAAATAAGTTAGAGAATACAGATGTACAGACGCCAGCACATCAAGCCATACCAAACTAAAAATTTTCCAATTGAATATGAACCTTATAGATTTGTTATAAAGTAGAAAATCTATCAAATAAATTTGGCAGATCGTTGTAGCTTGCCTCTGTGCTTGTTAAATTTGCGTGGTAATTATTATAAATATATACTCACTAGTTAATAGTCTTTCCAGTCTGCAGCCACTGTTTCAGCAAGTACTCGTAGTAGCTGTCCCCCCTTGCCCCCAGCGTGATGGTAGCGTGCGGCAAGAAATGACCAGTGTTCGGATTTATAAATATCGGCACAAGGCCATGCTTTTTCGGCAAGTGATGGATCTTCTCAGATACAGTCGCGGCAGCGTCCTTAAATAAAGAATAATAGGTTTTTGAATCAAGTTAAGTTTTTTAAGTGGTGGTTAAGTACCAATGTGCCTTTTTTAATAATAATATTAATAACGTTTATTCCAGGCTAAGTCCATAACTTGTTAGTAATACAAAAGATACCTTACAAACTATTGTTAGTAACACAAATACAACAAACACATATACAAAACGTATACTGCACAGGAACAGAAGCCTATGCCAAGCCCAGGATGCGACCAATCATTAATTCATAGTCCTTTTTTTTATACATTGCCTAACATTATTTGAGAGTGCATTTACAAAAATATATAATAACTAGCGGGCCTGGCAGACGTTGTCCTGCAACCCGACTATAGCGCCACCTGCCGAGTCCAATTGTGAATCTAAACCATTCTCGAATCCACTGGAACACACACTAACAAATTCATTAAAATCGATCCGGCCGTTTAGGAGGAGTTCACTTTCATACACACGCACAGAAGATTTTTATATATAAGACTAGCTGACCTGACAGACGTTGTCCTGTCCCTATCTACCTATTTACCTACCTTACATCTACCCTACACCTACCCTACACATACCCTACACCTACCCTACACCAACCCTACACCTACCCTACACCTACCCTACACCTACCCTACACCTACCCTAACCCTTAACATTTAAGGGGATGAAAAATAGATGTTGTCCGATTCTCAGACCTACCCAATATGCACACAAAATTTCATCAGAATCGGTCAAGCCGTTTCGGAGGAGTTTAACTACAAACACCGCGACACGAGAATTTTATATATTAGATAGTAATATATTTATTTCCAAAAAAATTTGTACTAGTTTACAATGGCAATATGGCAACAATTTCAGTGAAAGTTGTGAGATTAGCATCTGTAGCCGAACTAGGCATAGCCTGTATTTCGGCTATCAGCGCCTTTCCCTCGATATTAATTATGCAATAATTGGTGCCAGCAGTTGAAACTTATATAATTGAAAAGTACACTTGAATTTCATAGGTACATAGTTTAATCTTATTACTTTAAAGGACTGTGTGTGTGGTGTGTATATGGGGGTGTTGTGTGTGTGTAATAGGGTATTACACCCATTTTTGAAAAGTGTCTCTATGAAATAGGGTATTTTACTCTATACGAGAAAAAATCTATAAATATGTTATTGAGACAGTTTAGGCATAAAGCAGTCGGAAAATGTAAGTTTTAGTTCATAAAATAACAAAACAATTTTTTAAATTCAATTCAATGTTTTCAGTTTTATTAATCTGTTATAAAACATCATGAAATAGTAGCGGCCATGTTATTACGCCGTACGGCTGTGTAAACAAAAAATTGACAACTGTCAGTCAACCGATTGGCGTAATATAGGCTTTGTACTTTTATCATTTTCGTAACCAACGCAATTTTTTAATTATTAGACCTATTACAAAATATGCTTTTAATTATTTTTAAATGATATACAATTATCATATTTAATATGAGCGCATTTGATACAAAACGAACTGACGTCATTTACGCTGAGCAATATGGCGTCCAGTAAGAGGCGTTTTCGTCAAACTACGCGCGAAATTTGAAAATTAAAAATTTTGATGCATATTTATGGCACTTATCGATAGAATAAAAAAAATGTGTTTTTTTTGGTGGCATATTAGCACTACAGAATTTAATTGCGACACTTTTCAAAAATGGGTGTAATACCCTATTCTGTAGTGAGAGAGAGTGACGTAGGTGGGCTATGTAGATTCTCTAAGTTTTCTGTGGACATTAATTTCTATATGCTCTTATACTTACATAAAAAACCTGACCCGGAACAAATACCTTTTTTTTTTTTTTCTTTGGTATGGGGTGGAAAATCCTCATGGATGTCCTCCGCCCTGGGGCGGGCGGAGGGGTCTGTCAGACTCTTACTGACTAAAAACCACCCCGGTGTTCCATCTCACACCTACCTATGCCGTCCTAACCCAACTTACTAACTTTATCTTGGCTTGGACTTATCAAATTATTTATAGTTATCGATGAACGTGTCTTCTCTAAATGAGAAGAGGCCTTTGCTCTAATGGTTTGTATTATTATAATTCATGATCATTACGAAACAATTTGAAGGCCTTTCGCATCGTTACAAAGCAATGAATGCAATATGTAAAACCCAAAACGATATAATTGCCATAAATTAGTGAGACAAGAATAAAAACAATTATAATATGCTAATGTTATGGCTATTATGGTTAAAATACTAAGTGTTATACTAATGTAAAAACCGTTGATATCAATTCAACGGTTTTTTACATTGGTATGTATATACTTAGTAATCCAATCCCAACATCACAAACAGTTTGGAAAGACATCCAATTGGTTTGTGTGTTTTTCCCAAAACCCAATTTCCATTTTTTTTTACGTTGCTCCTCGTTAAGGTCGTAGCACACATATCAACTTGGAAAGGGATCGTCACCGTATCGCCTTTCGCCTCGCCGTCAAACAGGCGTCTACCTAACGTAAGCACGTAACCAAAGTGGATCAGCAGCTACGATACGTCGACTCGGCTACGGCTAGGTGACGCCACGCTTACGGCTCGCCGACCGCTGATTGATCTGGCTGGCACAAAGAGACGCAAGCGCAGCGACACAGAAGCGTAAGCGCGTGGACGGCGAGGCGCGGTGGGGGCACCGCAGTTCGTGAGCCTGTCCCGAGGCGCCGTTTACGTTACGATTCCGATTAATGTGATTTGCAGTAGGGAGTTTCATACCAAGAATACTGAACGATTCGAGTTGATACGGTTACGATCCGTTTCCGAGTTGATATGTGTGCTACGACCTTTAATTTGTCGTTAGTGTGTGTAGTTGTTTCACATAAACAAACTATCAGACTCGGAACAATTAGCTGTAGGCTAGGTATACAAATATTAGATCCGTGCGAGAATCGAGCCCACGAAACCTAGAGCTACTGTCAAGCTGTAAAACGTATTCTATAAAGACCCGTAAGGAGAGATGAGATCAAGTTTTGCCTACAAAGTAAAACTCGATCATAATAAATTGAGCCGTACGATTGGTTGAACGATGTACCGAAGTGAAGGAACAGTTTTGTTAAACTAACTTTGTGGCTAAGAACGTGAATATGCTTAGACAGACAACTTTTTGCATCTGTTCCACTATTTTTTAATATTTTTTTCTGTGGAAATAAAAAAAATCTGAAATGTTTATCGACTCTTGCTGCTGTGAAAATTAAATAAACGTAGGTACTATATTATTAAAAGTGTGTAGTTATTGACCTTGACCCTTACCTCAAACCCAGGATTATTGCTAGCTCTGGACAGTTCCCTGAACTCAAGCTGCACCGTGGTCACTTCAGCCGTCGTACTATAATGGGACCATTCCGGCGCATGCGCGGTTCTGTCTCCAAGGTTCACATCGGAGTATGGTATACCGGATGGCGACGAGAAAGCAGCCATTAATCGGTCTCCAAGGTCGATCTAAAAACGAAGATTTAATTATTTTGATGATTTTTTGCTATTGTCGTATTGCTTTGGGGGAGACCTTTGCCCAGCAGAGGGATTTGTCGTCCCAGGATGACAAAACAAAATGTATTTTTGTATTGGATGGCGTATTTGAGGTGCAGGGACGAGCAACTAGCTTCAACTTTTTGACTAACTAACAGACTCCTTGACAATTCAAAAGTGCCTGTATGGTTTAATTTAAATATATAAATACCTACTTTGACTTTGGAAAGATAAGTCAATTTAAAGTTTTAGAAGACACTGGCACCAGATTTAACAGTAAGTACATACGTTTATTTCGTAACAGTCTGTTGGCGTTCCTACTTCAGTGCGTTAATGTTCGGATGGTCAGTCAAGTAAAATTAAGACCTACGAAGTATAAGTAGGTATGGCACCGAAACTGGTAAGTCCAAACATTGATAAGAAATAAAACAATAAAGTTAATAAAAATAGATAAAAAGATCAGCACTAAACTTACAGCTTTGGTAAGGAACATACGATCTTGAGAAAAATGATAACAGGACAGCAAACCTCCCAGAACTCTGATGGTCACTTCAAAGAAATTAACATCTTTGTTTTTTGTGAAAACTAGCTCGTTTTTAATCCATTGTTTGCCTTCTTCGAATTCTGGGAACAAAGAAGTATGGAATATCGAAACATTACTTACATTATCGAAACATTAGAATGCATAAATAATTATTTTTACAGTTCATCCTGAAATAATAATATTACTCCTAGAGGATCAAGGAGGTCATCTGGGACACGGTACGCATTGTGAGAAAGTTTCTCACCCTGGATTCCTAACCACCAATAGCTTAATTAACCACCTTGCTTCGGGCGACTGTCAACGATGAATTATGGGTACCATCTGTCTAGCCTTTTCCCATCTATGTCGGGTTCGGCTGCCAGTTTAACTGGATACAGCTAAATGCCAGTGTTTTACATGAAGCGACTCCCTATCTGACTTCCATAACCCAGCAACAGGAAAACACAAAATTTCCTGATAAGACTGGAATTCCCATTACCCTTTAGATAATTCCTTTTGATAGATTTAAGTCAAAAAAAATTAAAACTATATCACATTGTAATTTTATTACACGAGCAAAACCGAAACTGGTTAATACAATCTAATACCTCTATACGAGCAATTCTTGTATGTAATCTCGGAAACGGCTCCAACGATTTTCATGAAATTTAGTAGATATGCAGGGGGTTTCGGGGGCGATAAATCAATCTAGCTAGGTTTACTTAAAAAAAAAAAACACAAAAAAAAAGTACCGAGCAAAGATAGCTTTTTTTTTAAATTGGACAACAGAAGAAATGTGATGTGTGATTTAGGTACCTTCAGTCAGCCCCATAATATAGGCAGTGTCCAATGAATCCACGATAGTTAGGCCGAGAGAGAACCAGTCGAAGGCCATACCGGACACTGGCTTCAAGTTGTCGTGACCCCATGCATGCTCCTTGTACCCACGCCATGCATGTCTGAAGCTCTCCACTACGGCGTACTGACGAGCATTTATCGGTCCTAAAAAAATACAAATTATTTTGATCCTTTCAACAGTCACACTTCATCATCATCATCATCATTTCAGCCTAAAGACGTCCACTGTTGGACATAGGCCTCCCCAAGGGGGGGTTTTGCCATAATCGCCACGCTTGGCAGGCGGATTGGCGATCGCAGCATGGTTGTTACAAAGGCACAGAGAACGCTGTTGCCCATTTTTACTTACCACACAATTATTTGATTGTACATTTTCAGATATTATAATTTAAATTGGATTGATGAACTATCCAGGTAAAAGGAAAAACCTTGTTAAACAGACAGCTGTGTTTATTTTCATATCAGTCCTGAAGCATATTTATTATAACAAAATACAACAATACCTGTAAAGATGGGTCTTTCATGTTTTTCAACTTCTACAACAGTCTTCTTAGGGACAACCGTTTCACCTACTTGCCCATTGACTAGAGACACATTTTTAAGAGTTTCCTAAAAAACATAACACATTTTTTTTACTTAATTGATTATAATTACTATCATTGGTGATTTAGCGTCATACCACTGTGTATTATCTCAACATGACATACACGGCTACATATTTTTAGATAACCGTTATCTGGTAATTTTATACAATGCTACCAGCAATTAGTGTTCACATTGTAAAAAATACAATGTTATCTTTAATAGGTATGGATTGTTCCAGTAGCGGGAAACGAATTGTAAACATTTACACCCATATTTTCGTGGGTAGATATATTCTTACACACTTCCGATTTACATTTCGATGAAGTTTCAAAGAAACCCAATTATAATTAATTGGGTATTTGGGTACAAAACTATCATGCAATCGCCAGAAATGAGATGATCCCCTTTGCGAGGCATTTAGTGATACCTATAGATAAAATAGATAACACTTTAACATACCTAATTAATTACAATAATAACCTTATCTACAGTTACAAATAATTTTTGATTATGGTAATCTTAGATAAATAATCTGCTTTGTAAATAAAGAATTACAAGGTATTCAATATGTTATCAAGATAACAAGTATTGTTTCTATTGACTATACATTATAATCTTTTTATAAGGCATTGCAGTTTAAGTTGCATACTTATATATTTTTATTGCTTATTGTCTTGCACTTAACTTGACCATGTAGGTACCTACCTTCTAAAATACACCAATTTATCATCCACCATCGGTTGTCCGTACTAAACAAAACTTAGGTATCTTTGATAAATTTTTTGTTTCATAATAGAAGTGTAAAAATTGGTCATTAAACTACTTACTTGTGCTAAATCACTTTGATTAATATTATTTACATTTGTAGCAGAAACTTTCGAAATATAAAACATTGCTAATATAGTTGCTGCTATAATAAATAGTGCATAAACTATGGATCTTTGCAGTCTTGACAGGCGATTCCATCTCTGAAAAAAAAAAATTGCTTAGCAAGGTTCTCTCAAACTCAGGAAGGTTAAAGAAAATAAATTAAAGGAGTTCACTTAATATTTACTAAGCATGTACCACACACAATACAGTGCACAGTACTATTTTTCTTGCAGACCGTCTGTACATGTACCAATAACACCTTATACATATATGTATTTAAATGCAAGGAACCATGAGAAAGTTCCAAATTATTTATATACTTTGGAATATGTATTAGGTAATCTAGGTTCATAAATATATGAATAACTTAATGTAGAGATTTACTTATTGATTTAGCACCCTGTTTTAATTGCATTTTGCATTGCATGTCAAGTTGTGGCTAAATGTGTCATAGAATAAAAGTAGGTACATATCATCATTTGTATATATATACAACATTAAAAAAAAAACAGCATAAAAATGTCTTGACTTTGACTTTATGGCAATATTGTTTTATCACTTGAAACTGTTATGAAAAACACTACATATTTATTATGGTTACCTACTTAAAAGTTGCATCATACTCTATTACAGTTTCCTAATCACTAGAGTTCAGAATTATCTGTTTGTGGGTTTACAAATCTTATCAATTGACACTTTTTAATTTATAAAATTCAATGACCCCAATGATATTTGATTCTATTGTAGTAATCATTCAATAGCAGTAGGTAAATGAATGTATGAATATTGAAAAAAGCTTTTTCTCTTCATTTCACATATATATCTAAATAAGGTAAAAAGCTCACTAATACTACTTGCAGTTTTCGATGAATACATACTGTTATTATCGCTTCCATTACCATATTCAGGAAAACTGAAAACTTAGCTCAGTAAAAATAACCACAAATTAATGTAATGTTTTATATGTCACTATTTTACTTTAAAAAGTTAACATAATTTGCTTTTAATTAAACTGAACCATTTACAATGAATTTAAACTAAATGGTTGACAGTTGAATGCACATTCACAAGAGAAGAGAAGATGTATGACTGAAAAATACTTTATTAATGATAAACTTTCAACTTGTCAACATCGTTGCCACATACATATTATTATAATATAATATGTAAATGAATGACGATAATGTTGACACAGTTGGAATTCCCCAGATGTTTCATAATTACCTACAAAGATTAATTATCTCAAACTGTCGCCTTAGAGTGAAAACCTCGGGAATACCATTTTGATCAGTTTTATTTTAATAAATTTTTTGACGTAAATGAATATGAAAATATATATCTTATGCATCTGAAAAAATATTAGAATATCACACTAAAAACGAATTTAATAAAGCTGTGGTTAAACATTTTACAGGGCGTAGTTTTTTCATCCTAAAATAAAGTTAGCACTTTCGCATATACGAGGTTTTCACTCTATGGAGACGAAATGTATAGTGGAATTTTGTTCATTTGTAATACCTACCTACTACACATGTAAATGCATAATACTTACTTACTACATTTTGGAATAACAGATTACAAGACTACTGGATGCATAAGTATGGCATTGTATTTTTAAGGTATTACAATTTATTTAATAAAGCTTTTTCTATAAATTGGTACATAACTCTCTTTTCTTTCTTTCATATTCCATTAATTTCAATGCTTCAAAGATCTGTTTGACCCAATGATCATTTCCTACAAACTCTGGAGAATTTTACAATAAATTCCTTATTTGTTTCTTTTTAATTTTCTGTTAAAAGAAGGAGAGATTTTCAGACAGCAGATAAACCGATTCCATCAATCATTATTTTTTGTGTCAATAATTTGTTTTTCTTTTTGTTTTAGTAAAATGATGATTGATTTGTAAGTTATTGTAGTTATCATAATCTATGTGAAAATAGCATACTGTGTGAATTAATTGTTAACATAAAAGTGGAACGGCAAAGATGTCAATTGACACAAGTTTAAAGAGATCTGTTTTCACTTATGAATAGTTACAGTAGGTAGGTATTTTCAAGAATCAAGTATAATTTATTTGATGAAAATAAAGCAGTTACCAAAGATACCAGTTGGTGGTTTTATTCAATCCATATGTTGGCATGAAAATTAGTAGTTTTATTTCAATTATATAATTTTATTAAGTATATTGTTATAACAAAAACCTTGGTCAAATTATAACATGAGTGTAGAAACAATTGTGACATGGAAGCTAATTTGTTGAAAATAGTAAAGGACATAACAATTCAAACATTCCTTAAAATTGAAAATAATGTTATTAAGTTATTATACCACAATATTATTTATCTAAAGTATTATTTTCTTTGATAAGGTTTTTATTACTTCTTTATTACTTATACTTACAGACTTACCCTAATAATTTTCCTATGTGATCCACTTTGATGTTGATCTGTGATTAGGACTGAAGTGTCACTCTTAAGACTCCATTTGCCTATACTGTTTTGAGGAACTATTGGTGGCTGGTCATCATCACTAAACTCTATCTTCATATCCATGTTGGATTTTAACATAATATCTTTGTTTCAAGCCTTTGCATTATTAGGTTAGCATGATTTTTCTATAATAACACAAAAAAGAATACCTACTAAAATCATAATACCTGTTAGTAAAAAAGTATGCAAATAATTATTAGCAAGTGAGCTCATGTGTATATTTGGGAGTTTACCTCAGCAAGTTCATGAGAAATTTAAAAGGGTTATTAATTAATTATGTCATACTTTGTCGGTAAATCGATTCTAAACAAGTACTTATCATTTTAATTCAGTATTTTTTTAAATATGATTTTGTCAGCTAAGTTTTTTGCCCTTGCTCTCAATAATTTTGGTCAACAAAAGACCATAATAATTTATAAATAAACTAGGTAGCACCACGTCCGCAAAGTAAAAAGGGCAATGCCATTTTCAAATGCCTCACATATTTTTTGAATTTTTACATTTCATATGTTTGCCAAATTGAACGGCATTTAGGATAATGTCCCCAAAAATCACATTCACATCACTCCAAATATGAACTTTGATTGATTAGCATTATGTTCTAGGTACATACATAAAACTAATGGAAATAAAATTCCAGGATAAAATCGTGAAAAGAGTAAAAGAGCCAAGTACAACATGCACAAACCAAAGCACAGAGGAGGAGGGAGGGAGGAGAACAAAAAGTACTCTGTGGAGGAGAATAAACCACAGTAAACGAGACGAGAGTAAACTAAACGCAGTGTTGCCAACTGGGTTTTAGGATTCGGGGCTAAACAGAGTGAAAAAAGGGCTAGATTGGGGCTATTTGGGGGCTAAATTGCTTTTTTAATAAAAATAACTAAAAAATTTGAGATAGGTACATATATTTTTTGGTACAAAAAATTTAAAAACAATCTAACTTAATTTAAAAACCACTTAAAAGTCTAAGTCCTCATCAGAGGATTCTTCGCCAGACAAGATTACGCTCGCACTTTGTGCTGACGAAGTTGATGGTTGCTCTGCTACATTAGGTTGCCCAGCCTTGCTCAATATAAATGTTGACATGTCTTTTTATCTAAAAATTGCGTTAAAAAACTTATCAACATAGTTTCCATTTAGTTTCTTACCCAATGGCGGTTTAGAATAAAGCCGAACACGAAATTAGTACCTATACAACATTATTTTTACGTCATTTTTTGATAAAAAGATATGTCAAGATTGTTTACATTCAGGATATCCTGTCTCTACGATTGATGTAAGATGAAAAGTCAAAAGAGACAGGTAGTCTAACTGTCTAACTGACGTTTATTATTAATGACATTGACATTTGATGAATTTGAGTGATAGTGTGTGTGGTGTGGCCCGCTTGAGTGCATTTAGTTTATGCTAAGTTTTGTTTGAATTTAGAGTTTTCATTTGGGGGCTAGAAATAGGGCTAGGTGCTAAATAATTATTTTGAGGGCTAACAAAGCTAAAAAAGGGCTAGATCTAGCCCCGAAAGGGCTAAATTGGCAACGCTGACTAAACGTAACGTCGTAAACGCCTTTCCGTCAGATCCGTCAGATCCATGAAGCTGTAGATTAAAATGGAGTCAACACTTCGAATACCTATGCTCGCTCTATGTGGGCCAACCCTCTCTTTCTAAGTAGGGTAACCTTTATTTTATTTTTCCCAGGACATCGCTATAAGTATTCGTTTATAAATATCTACATTCTGTTTACCGTTAAGGGCGCATATTCGATTTAGCGCAACTCAAAATCTAAACGATTGCTAGAACGGCGTAGCAGCATTGACACACACTAGTACAATACAATGGTTTGTTTGTGTGCATCAGAAAAAAAATATGCACGAAATAAGCACGAATCATTGAAATTGATCGGCAAACGACAGCGCGCGATGTTTTACAGTGCTTTTTAAAATAATTGTCTAAAATAAATGAGCTCGTATAACGGACTAAAAAATATTCTGTATATTAAGCACATTAATAACATTTACTTTCATAAAATAAATATATTAGTTATGTTTTTATTCAAATATTGGTAAAAAAAAGACAAAGACAACCGATTTTCTACTTTTTCAACATTGTTTTTGAATACATAATAGTAATATTTTCGTAATTTTGGCTCTGTTACTGTCTTAATGACTGTATATACTGTTGGAAAAACACATAAAACAAAATATTTCGGCATATTGTAATGGTTGTATTCGTCCTGAAAGTTAACTCTGACGTCTATTTTCGTAAAACGATATGAAAGAATTGTCTTCGCTTTAAAAAACCATAATTAAAAATTATGCTTTTACTCTGTAGCTGTCTAAATCAAGACTTAATATTTCTAAAACTGATAACTGTCTTTAAATAATCTGCTCACATAATTACGATATTGCTCTGGGCAAAACGCAAAAACATGAAGTTTTCGTCACGAATCGAATACGCGCCCTTAAGGCCTATGATAAAAAAATATTTCGTCTAAGTTTGTTTACATCATGATACGTAATGTATGCGTATACATTGCATTAAGAAATAAAGTAATATGAATTCTAAACTCGATGGAATAAGAATAAAAATAACTTGATCAAATATAAAATCCTTTGCCGTGCCGCGACGTCAGACAGCGCCGGCACTCATATGAACGCTTATATGTAAGAACCTCAAAAAGGAAATAAAAACACCACCCAAATTAAAATCATGTATTGTAACTTTTCTAGCATGCATGCAGTAGCATGTAGTTTCTGTCTCTTACCACGTAAATCACCGAGATATTTTCTTTATGTCTCTTAAACTGAGCGCATGACTCACTAGTTAAAATATGTAGTATGTAATTGAAACTTTACTTAATAACATTATTATGTAATACATAATAAATAGACATAAAAGGTATGTATTTCATATTTATTAACGGAAAGGGACACCAGGTAACTTGTTAAGATTGCTTATATTTTCAAGAATATTTCGACACTGTTTTTAACTACATTGCAGCCAGCATGTTTCACTCCCATTTCCGTAAGTGGAGAATTACTATAAACGCCAGAACTAGTACGTGGCAGAGCAGCTATTTGCACCATAGATTCTTCATGTAGTGAACTTGTTGTCTGAAAATTATAATACATTTTATAAAATGTTGCTTTTTGCTATATATTTGAAACATTATATTTCTTTATACATGATAATAATGTAACACAGTTATCTGTTTTATTATAGTAGGAACTGCTGCTTGTTTTAAGCACCTTGTTCTTGAATCATATCTGATTCTTGAAATGCAAATTGCAAATCCTTGCACTTTTATAGAACTTCATTTTCAACGACTCAATGGATAACCACAATTTTCTTTGAGTACTATTTTTAGGAAACCTAAAAAAATAATGTTATTAAAATACCCGAATAATGAGCAACTAAAATTAAATAAAAATTGACTGCCGTAAGTGTATGTGTATATCAGTCATTAAATATATACACGTTTCTTAGTATTAATATAATTAGTTAAGTTCTTACGCAAAGTCCTAAATATATCCTCAATATGGTCACACTACTTCAATACGACTTCTTTTAAATAAAATCAAATAGATTGCGCAAAATCAATGAAATTCAATGTAAAAGTATTTGATCTTGATATAGTTATCATTTACTAATATATTAAAAACACTGGTAAAACGTTTTAAGAAGAAATTAAGTGAAAAAACAACGACATATGTTTACAATGATTCAATGTCAGAAATCACGATTTTAACACTTACGGGTGAAATTTTATGTCACCTCCTGGACACCACGTATTACCACAACCATGCACTACTCATTTATGCAACATTTCTTTAATTAGAACGATGATTACCTCGAAAAATAATAGACGATGCTGTGAACTGCAAAGTAAACAACCGCCATAGTCAATATGGCGGTTGTTTACTTTTTCATTTTTATGTTGACACATAGTGTCAATGTTGCCACATTACCGATTCCTTAGAAAATAGCATTGTAATTCACTGATCGTCAACCCAGTTTAGCATGCGTGACGCGTGAGTGTGACCTAAAATTTTATGTTTTTTAACTTAACTAATCATAATACAATTACTGATCCATAAAAACTTGAGAGGTGTCAAGGGACACCCGGATGGAACGAAGTTCCTTTCGATTAATTAGTGAAGGAATTGTAATAAAATTTTATTACAATTCCTTCACTAATTAATGTGATGCGTTAAAGTGAATTTAAGTGGCTTTAAGCCAGGGCAAAAAAAAAGCGAGGAATGAAAAGTTATTATGGCTGCTTACATTGTAAGTAAATAATTTAAAAGATTAATATTTTCTAACATGTCAGTACAATGCTTAGTTATTTAGATAGAAAGACCAATAAATTATTTCTGCGCCATCTATTGGCCGTTCGTAATTCGATCTCGAAGAGCACAGTTGCGCCAATAACGTTAATAGATGGCTCTTAAATCAAATATACAAAAGTGTCGTGACAACTTTTCGTAAGAATTTTTTCCGTCTAGCCCCCTTTCACAACGCGCGATAAGGAACTTCGTTCCAATAGCATTAATTGACAGTTTGACTTCTGATTTGGTTAGTGTGACGACTATTTCGAAGAATTTAGTAGGAGATTTAAATAAGAATGTAGCAATAGTACAGGCCACACTAAAAAGAGAGGGGTGGCCCACAGAGAGTGAGATGGAGATACGTAGGTATTTGACTCAACTTTTTGTTTGAATTGTTGGCTCCATCTTAACCTATAAGCTTCTTGGTCAGATCAGCTCCACAGATAACCAATGCTGGTTTCAAGAAAATAAATAATACCTCAGCCACGGAAATAGTATGTACCTACTATAATACTACACACACGGTTACACAAAGCCTTGTGTATAACTAACCGTCTCATTGCCACCATCATTTTCATGCATACTTTAGCCAGACCCCGAACATTGGACGATGACACGCCAGGCGCGTCATGGGCCTACATACAGGATGACGTACCTTGAGCGTCATTGGCACCCTATGATGTTTTATGCGTATTTCGCCGTTATCTTGCGTCGATCTGCTAAGAGAAAAAGTTCTGTGTGCTTCAATTCTTATTCGTTGGTGTTCAAAGGAAATATGGCCTCCCAAGGTAGGATTTATTTATTTTAGTATAATGTTACGGGGGTAGTCAACATTTGTGTAAATCTATTTGTATTAGGTCAATTGTGTGTGATAATAAACGTATTATTTGTAGATAATCAGCAAGAAGAAGAAATATTTCCTAAATGTAGTCAAGCATTATTTACTAATAAGCATGAAGATTACCAACAAGATAACGATAAAGATAATGATGTTTTAAATTTTACCGAAAAATATTTATTATAATCACTTATATTTTAGAAAATATAATACAAATAAAAGAGAGTTCGTTATTATATGTAGCATTCTTATGATGAAAGAAGTGGGTTTTTTTTATCTTATCCAAGAATATAATATATTATATAGATATTTTTTTTTATTGATAATATTATACAAAGAAACATAGTTTATTTTGTACAGAATAGACACAAAACAAAAGTATATATTAAGGAAGAAGTGCCACGGTTGCCTGCAAAATTCAAATTTTTCGTGTCCCTTCCACCCCGTATAAGTTTGTAAACTATTACCAAAGGATTGCTATCCCTGACTTAGAAAATTTGTATTCTAAAGTAATGGCCAAGGGCATTGTCAACTTCAATGTTTAATTTAGGGTAAAAAGTGGTAGTTCTCTTTATCTCAATCTCAATTTCTTTAAATCTGTTTTTAAGTAAGTTCGATATGACGCGCCAGGTGCGTCAAGGGCCTCCCGTGATATTGGCTTATGACGCGCCTGGGGCGTCATTGGCCATGCGCTCATAAAACTGTGGCAAGTAATAAGAAGACGATTCACGATTCGGTGATATGAAGACGGCCGTCGGCCGCTCGAGCCTGCCGGCGAGTGACTGAGAGAACATAACGTAGTTTTGGTAAAATGAAAATTGCGAAATTATGCCGTCCTGTGTCATAAACTGCTGCAAAAACAATTCATGTTTTCAAAATAAGTCTTAAGAATCAAAACTCAAATTTATTCAATTACAATTTTAGTTATTTATAAATCTTAAAAATCTAATAATATTATGTACAATTCCAAAAAAAAGGCAGGGGAGCTCAAAGGGCATCAAAAAACTCGTCCACATCGCTGTCAACGGGACACGTGCCCAACAGGCTGGCAGCATTGCCACGTTGTATGGCAATGCTGATTCTTTGACCCAAGAATAGACCAGCCTTCGGGTCACGTGAAGAGTCGAACAGCCGCTTGGCGATGTCACGAAAAACAATATGGGCACTCGGACCCCATGGCCCTAGAGTTTCCACCCCAAACGGCTCAAATATATAGCTTCCAAGAAGGCTATTATATTTGCGCCGTTTGAGGTTTTCAACACCTGCAGCAGCCGCCCCAGCACAACATATTGTGCTAGGAAGATGAGATGGCGCAAGGGTGTCGACACATGTTGCGACCCACACAAAAGGCCTACCCAACTTCCAAGGCATTATGGTCATCCCATCAGGTCTCTTCCCATCGTCGCGTGCCAAGCCATTGGGTTCTAAAATAGCAGGCACCCCAGATTTGGCAAGAGCACGACGGAGGATGTCATTGATGCTGGCATGACGTGCCATTCGGCCTGCGCTCCTACTGCAGGATAGGCCATGATGACCGAGGCAGTCGACAGCTTCACCTTACTTTTACTTATATTTATTACTTTTCACAAGTAGGTACCAACAGATTTTCAGCATATTAATACAAACTTGCAAAATGTTTGACGTAATTTCTTGGAACATGAATTCGAGATTTGAGACGATATTGTGTCAGTGTTGCAAGTTATGAACATTGAACATTGTCTTTTCCCAAAATAAGGGAAGGAATTATAGGAGGGTTGATTTTTGTGCGGACCCGTTAAAACTCTGTTTTTGATCAGATTACAGTTAACATTTAACATAAGTAAACATTCTAAGTAGTTATTCTGAAATAAGTAAGCTTTGTGAGTTTTCTTTTATTAAAATAAAAATTGTTCATAAATTGAAAATAAATGCCTCATTAAACTAAATTACCTTTCATTTCATTCAACCAAGAATAATAAAACACAATACTACCTAATAATAAAACTTTTTAGCAAAGTACCTATAACTCTCGCACTTGGGAGACGCAGCACACCGCTTGCAACATTAAGGCCGCTCCAGACTGTTAAACCCCGGCCAGACTGTTGTAAACAAGCCCTCCACATCGGTCTCCACCGGCGGTTTACAACAGTGTAAACACTGTAAACACTTGTTTGCAACAAACATTCGTTTGACCCTCAACAACCTCTGTGGACGGACGCACGTTGTAAACCGCGTGTGGATGTCGACGTTGTAAACAAAGAGTCGATAACACACTGAAGTGGGAGCGGTGTTGTAAACCAGTGTAGACGCAAACACCAACCGTGGGCTTCACAAGCCTCCCACCAAGGTGACCCCTGTTGGAAGCTTGTTTATAATACCCGGGCCAGTCTGTTATAAACAAGCGCGGGCAAACAAACAAGGCGTTTTAGGGTTACCTACTAAACGAAACAGCAATCCCTGGCCAGAAAGAGAGGCACGCTTAACGTTGTTCTTCAACACGGGTTTACCGGGTTTACCTCAAGAAGCTTGTAGGTAAAAGTGGAGGCAACTCTAAATACCTAAGTGAAACCAACTGTGGGCAGACGCTCTCTTTCTGAATGCATACATAAGAACGAGACAGTGATATGTGTTTTCTTTATCTTATGTATGCATTCAGAAAGAGAGCGTCTGCCTACAGTTGGTTTCACTTAGATGTTCCGAGTGTTGCCTCCACTTTTACCTACAAGCTTCTTGTTCGGGACGTTCGGGTTGCTATGCAAAATTATAAAAGCTGCTCCGGAAGATATAAAAAATACCAATAATTAGACAGACAGAAAGTATTATCATGGTAGTGTCAGTCACTTTTGGATATAGTTCAGTGGCGGCTCTAACGGAGTAGGTAACGGAAATGTTTGGCAGTAATATTCCTAATTCGAGCCGTAGCCCCCGTAAACGTAATAAAACCACGAAACAAGTACCTACCTAAGTCTATCAGAATAAAACGCTTTTTATTATTTTTATTACCTATTATGTTCACTAATCAATTTACCTATAATTAGGTATTTTGTTACATCGATTTGAAACTTTGCAAATGTAGGTAAGTATAGTGCGTGCCACGAAAGATGAGACTTGACAGTTGACACAGACGACAGACTTGACTTGATTTGTGACTTGCTCAGTGTAAATTTCTTTTTCGTGGCACGCACTATACCTATAAAATTTACCGATGACAATATTGTTACAAAATAATAATTAGGTATGGTAGGTCTCAGATTATTGATAGGTTTCCGCGCACACTGACCGCGCGGATACCTATCAATAATCAAAGTGGTAGGTAGGTACCTACCTACTTACATCCTCAGCTTATAGGTATTGAATCTAATTTGATGGTGCGGAACTTGCGGAAGGTACCTACCTACCTAAGCATTGGATAGCCATACATAACGGAACAACGTACCTATTCTAGTCGTATTTGGGCATAGGCATAGATTTGTCTTGACACTTTGAAAGAAAGAAAGAAGATTGGTTTTTTAAGTCTATTAATAAAGCTGGAAGATAGGCACTGGACCTCCTTAACAGAGTTTCTTCCTTAGGAAAGCGTTTCTTTCACATAGAGGTAGGTAGGTACACAATAAAAGCGTGTACAGACCGTAGTAATAATAACTCAGTGGTACAGACCAACAATTTTGGTTTGTAGTAAAAGCATCGATTTTTGTCGCGATCACGACTATTGGATCGAATCCTGGGTTTGGAAAGCACGGATGTAAAGCCCTTGGTCGTGAGGACTCGTCGTGCTTCATTGTCTCGACGCTTTTATAGTGGTCGCCACTGTTCTGGCTTTCAGACATTGTAGTGGTTTGGGAATATAGTGTTGGCGGGTTTGTTCACATATGCTCTGACTAGGCCTTAGGTGTTTCATGATGCGACACAGACACACACTCAGTTCTGTAGTTACTCGTTAGTCGTTACCCAACTTAAAGTTAGCAAGACACGACTTTTAGACCATTTTTGACTTTCCATAACGCTACTTACTTTTTAGGGTATCGTACCTACCTCAAAAGGAAAAAAACGGAACCGTTATAGGATCACTTTGTTGTCCGTCTGTCTGTCTGTCAAGTCCCTTTATCTCGAGAACGCATAGAGGTATCGAGTTGAAAACCATACTTAGGTCCACGGGCCCTTGAAGCTATAAAAAAATCAAACTTCTAAGTTAAAGTGAAAAAATGATACGGCCGTTTATGTCGAGCGTTTGTCTGCGATTTGGTCCGTGTGAATGTCGGTTGTCGCAGATGCAGACGAAGTCCCGGATTAAAAACCCCTATGTGCTTTATGTGCCCTATGTGCTTTCACAGGGTTCAAGCTATTTTCGTACCAAATTTCATAAAAATCGGATCAGCCGTTTTATCGTGGAAGCGTAACAGAGTTACTTTCTAATCCATACTAATATTATAAATGCGAAACTGACTCTGTCTGTTACGCTTTCACGATGAAACGACAGAACCGATTTTGATGTAATTTGGCATGGAGATAGATTTAACCCCGGGGAAGGACATAGGCTACTTTTTTTTCCACGACTTCGTCTGCATCCACTATAACCGACATTCACGCGGACGAAGTCGCGGGCAAAAGCTAGTTTATAATATTACAGTCTGGATATGTAGTACCTACCTACAATTTTTTATAATTATTATTTTAAATTAAATAATTATTACTTACTTAAAAATAAGTTTAAAAAATAATGATTACCTAAAATCTTTACATTGTTACTTTTTGCTGAATAATATTCACGTGTAAGCTCTGGCCATTAATAAAATTTGATTACTATTTGACATTTCCTAAAAGCTTCACGGTAGTTGTGATTATTTTGTATAGTTTATTTGATTTCCTAATATTGCTTCCTAATCATAATCTTATTTTGAAATCAAAGTGACTATTATACATAGTCTTTGTTATATAAATTGAAACTGGATATTTTTTCGTAACTATACCTTTTATTCCAATACAGTGGTTATGCCGCAAACAGATTTCTGGCCGTTTCACAAGGGAAAATCAGGACAAAATGTTGAAAACTGTGACAATTCTAAAGTTTTAGTACGTTATTTGTTTATAAAATTAATTACTTATTTATTAAAAAGTGTTGCTCAGCTATCGATTGACTATCGATAGCATTAAATATATATTATCGTGACCACGAAATCTAGTATCATCATCGATAAGTACGAGTAGTATGTAGTGAAATTTAACAAAACGATAGTCGATGTTATCTACTTTATCAATCGACAGACAATACATCAGTAATGCTATTAATGAAGAATATAGCGATAGTCTTGAGTTCTGTTAGTTCTGGTAGTGTCCTTTACTACAATTACTGACGCTACTATAGGTAGTATCAGAACTATCCATATTTTTACTTTATCAATATTTAACGTAAATGGTCGGTATTGCATCAGGATATATGACAACATATATTCATCATCATCATCATCAGCCAGAAGACATCCACTGTTTGTTGAACAAAGACCTCTCATAGAACACCACAACGAGCGGCAACCTCCGCCAACAGCCATTGGTGCATTATATAAAAAATATTTTAAAATTTTCTTTTTAAAAAAACGTTGCCCCACACTAGGAATTACCTAGGTACTCCTGTGTCGTGAATGCGTTTACAAACATATAAACTCACATACACAAACAGCCAGACCCGGAACAACTATCTGTAGGCCATACAAATATTTGTTCCGTGCGGGAATCTAACCCGCGACACGCAGCGCAGCAGTCGATAGCTCAACCACTGCGTGCCAACCGTGTCGTCAAAACTAATAAAAACTAACTAACATTAGTACTAACGGTAGACAAATATTTGTAGTAAAACCACGATGTAACACTTTTATAGTGATCAGAATTCAAAACTCTTCTCATCAATAGTATGTACTTAGGTAGGTATTACAGTTTTTCAATTGATAATATGGACGATATTCACAGTAAGTATTTAAATTCCAATTATAATACGGATACTCCTATCGTTATTGTCCCTAGTTTTCAAGGTTAACTATCAATAGATTAATCATCGATAAATTATCTATTGATAATTGATAGTTAATCTCCCCCAATACTGTCGATATTATCGATATTTAGTAATACCATCGTGATCGACAGTATCGGTGGAAGTTAACTAATCACTAGTAGGTTAACTAATCCTATTACAGTATTTCGATTGATACTATTTTTCAAGGTTAACTATCAATAGATTATATATATATAATCTATATACAGTATTGGGGGAGGTTAACTATCAATTATCAATAGATAATTTATCGATAATTAATCTATTGATAGTTAACCTTGAAAAAAACATTTTTGCAAAAAGAGAACCGCCTTCAAAAAAGAAACTAAATAAAAAGTGATAAATAACTTTAGCACAGAACATAACCGCATCAAAATCGGTTAAGCCAAACGGGAGATAATCGCGGACAAACATACGTACAATACGGTCAACGTAACTTGGCGCGTCTGAAGTTAGCTGTTTGGCTGCGCAATGGAACTTTTAGGAACGAAATTGTCTACTGCGCAGCTAATGGGCTAACTTCAGACGCGCCAAGATACGTTGACCGTACTGTACATACATACATACAAACATACGGGTCGAACTGAGAACCTCCTTTTTGTTGAAGTCGGTTAAAAATAATATCAATCGAAATACTGTAGGTAATACTATTAAGATAGATTTTTAGATACGATTAGAAAAGTTTTAAGTTCTGCTCACTATAAAAGTCTGTTTTATTTTTGCTACAATTTTGCTACAAAATATTTGTGATGATAGTTTTAATAGGTAATACTTAGTTTTTAAATATTTTATTTTTATTTTAAAATGTAGGTAATGCACCTAATAATTATTTTATGTGCACTTTCATGAAAGATAGATGAGGAATGAAAGTTTTAAATTATTGTTATAAGAGTTTTGTACCTACCTATTTAAATTACCTAGATACTCGTTCATTCTAATATTGTTATGTTTAATTCCCTCGTGTCTACATTTATTTAGCAAAAGCAGTTGGGTGACATGGAGGGAGATGTAAAGAAGATGCAGATGGAGCTAGCGGCAATGAGACGAGATCGATTGGATTTATACAACCGCAAGCAATCAACGGGACTTGTTGTTTCTGTAAGTAGATACCTAAAAAGTAATTCTGCACCTAGGTAGGTACCAATCTTGAAACTGTAATAAAAATAATATGAAGTGTACCTACCTAGGTACACTTCATATTATTTTTATTTATATGTTCGATCTTTTTTTTCTATTACTTACATAGTAATGAAAAACAAAAGATCGAACTTGGTACGATCCGTATGACGTAATTTATATGGTTCATTCTGTCGCTGGCCACTTTCAAACCTCCTCTAATACCCTATATTAATTTAACATCTTATACATTACGGTCACTCCGCACATCCATCTATCTCTACTTTGTCATCTCTGCTACAATGCAATCTTTTTTCATTCATATTTTTCACTTCTTAACATTCCGATCCATACAGTAAGACAGGTCTGATCACGGAATGTAGATTTTCCCCTTTAACTTGTGGGTCACAAGTTGTTCCAGTGACCTGTCGCCATTTCATCCATCCTGAGTTGATCCGGTGCGTTACGTCTCGGTATACTTTGCCATTCCCTTAGACCCATGATACCGAAAGTCAGACTAGGTCAGTATAGGCGTTACGCGTAGAGACATTGGCACAGGCCTCGAGAGAAATCGCAAAATAAGTATTCCGCTTTAGTTCTGCTTAATTTTAGACCAACACTCTCCAGTCTTTGCCACCACACCTCCAATTTGCTCTGGATCTACTCTCGGCAACCAGCACAATGTCATCGGCAAACAGCATACACCAGGGTGCCTCTTCCTGGATGTCCGACGTCAGAGCGTCCATTATTACCAGAAAGAGGTAAGGGCTGAGGGCCGACCATTGGTGTAAGCCGTCAGCCACATTGATGCTGCCAGTCGCGCCCACAGTAGACCGAACTTGGGTATTTCATTGACTGTGCTGTGCTTGACTGTTCGAATCAACCGCGCATCATTCCCAGGCACACTTTTCTCCTGAACGGCCCACGACAAAAGCTGACGAGGCCTTTTTGAGATTAACAAACACCATGTGCAAGTCTTTATGTGCACTTCTGTATTTTTAGCACAGCTGGCGCATAGCAAAAGTGGCATTTGTTGTACTCTGACCATACATCAAACCAAATTTGATTTGCGAAATTTTATTCTCTTTTCTCAGCCACCTTTTAATAACTTTCTCCCACGCTTTCATACTTTAGCTTCAGCTTTATTCCTATATAGTTTTTGAAATTCAGCGAACCCGCGAACAGTAGCACCCTTGATCAGGTAGGTACGGTTTCTGTTATCAACAACTTATTGAAGTATTAAGCTAACCACGTCCATCCATCAACCCGCAATAACTTCCATACCTCAACTATAGTATTCCATCTGGACCTAAAGTCTTACCATTCTTCATCCCACTTACTGCTGTTCTCATTTCATCCATACTAACCATTTTAATTAATCCGTCATTCACTGGTTTAGTCTGAAGCACACAACTCCAATTGTTCTCCTTATTCATCTCGTCTTTCAAAATAGCCCTTGTACCTATCCCAAATTTCCTCTTCATTCGAAAGAACCATTCCAGCTTCATCTTATAAATACATTTTATCTGACAAATACCCCTCGCCTATCTCTCTCTTTAGCTCTAGTTAGCCGGTACAGGTATTGTTGGCCGGCTGGACTATCCAGTGTGTCATACATTTTTTTATAGGCTTTCACTCTTGCTATAGTCACAGCTTTCTTTACTTTTTTCTTTAGAGTTCATATACTCCTGTGTCAATAAAGTACCGGGAATTATTCAATAAAAAACAAAATATGTACGTTTTTAATATCTAAATATATTGTATCGTCTTCATAGTAGGTCCATTCCGTAATAATACACTAACGCCAAGGAATAACCCAACAATCAAAACATTTTTAGACGTATTTTTTGGAATCGACTTCAGTAGTTGCCGCGAATTTTCTTTTACGTCATCTTTTTTCAGTTAGAAGGTGCCTTCGCCATTCCGATTCTTGTTGACTGGTTTGCATGTCAAACTCGTAAACTCATGTCTCGTCACCAGTAACAATGCGGAGTCAGAATTTAATAATATGATTTTGTACATAGTTGTAGTAGTAGTAATATGACGGGCTGGTGTCCTCATTTCCACGTCTCAGCGCGTATTTGGCGTACAGGATTTATATTTTATACATAACTAGCTGCTGCCCGCGATTTCGTTCCCGGAGTTTACTTGCGAGAGTCATTAGACCTCCTTAATCCGGCCCTGTCGCAAAATCCGTTCTTAGCGGACGTCTACTAACTCTAAACTACCTCCCTGCCAAATTTCATCTATCAACCACGTCATACGTCAAGCGGTTTTCGAAATTTTGTGATGAGTGAGTGAGTGACCTTTCGCTTTTATATATTTAGATATGGGTTTTGTTTACCTAACTACATAATACAGTTTATTTATTTGAATGTGTATTTCGCTTTGTTTAATCTGCACTTTTTGATATTTTTTGTTAAACTTCCATTTTAATACGGCATAACGTAGCTTAGTTAAGATCATAATTATTTGAAAAAGCTAGGCCTTTTTGATATTGGTTAAAGCTCTGTATGCTATATTTATAATTCGATATATTTTAGGAAGCCGAAGAAATGCATAAGATGGATAAGTGCCAAATGCTACCAGAAGGGCACCATAAATCATTTCCAGAAGTAAGTGTGGGTATAATCGTAAGGATCGTGATTGTATACATAACTGACTTATTAAATTGTCAGAAAATCCCTTTGTCAGTGGAATTTCCTAATATTATAGTTTTACAATAAAATAAAACTTACTTATTATTTTTCTATCAATATCTGAAATCCACTTGAGACAAGCACCCGTCTTTTAGCCTGTTGTCAGCGATTTTCATTGTTTCTCCGCTAGTAAGTCCGGTAGTAATAACGTTACAGTACGGCGCGGCGCGAAATGCGTCGTTTTAATTATGATAAATCGGGTTTATAATCCGACTTGCACTTTAAATCTTAGTACCAACGAGTAAGCTAAGTATAGAGGGCGCTACTGGCAGAGGAGCAAAGGAAATCACTGACAACTGATTAAAAACGAATGCTTGACTCAAGGTCGATTCCAGATATTGATACAAAACAAATACCTAGTATTTAATTAATCGTTAGAGCCTACAGACGTTAAATTATAGGTACCTAATTGATTAGCTTTATTATTCTGTTATAAATGTCTTAATTTTCATTCTCATTCATTTTAACTTAGGTAGCAAAGCTTCGGGAAGAATTAATTAGAGCCAAAAACGCAGCTGATGAAGAAAGATTTCAGCGAGAGAAATATGAAACCAAACTTAAAGATTTGGAATTAAAGCTGAACAGTATTTGCTGCGTTGAAATGGTTGCTGAAATAAAGGCACGGTCTTAGTACCTACTTACTTTTGCCCGCTACTTCATCCGCGTAAATTTTCTTTATGATATCTATTTTTTTGGTAATAAAACATAGCCTAGAGCAATCAGAGATGACAAAGCTTCCTATAAATGAAACAATTTACAGAATCGGACCAGTATAGCTCCAGAGGTTGGCCCGAACGAAAATAAACTCAATTTAAATTAACAATAATTTTATTATGCAGTGATGGTGATCACTACATAATTATTGTAAATTTAAATTGAGTTTATTTTCGTTCGGGTTCGTTTATAGGAAGCTTTGTCATCCCTGATTGCTTTAGGCTATGTTTTATTACCAAAAAATAGATATCATAAAGAAAATTTACGCGGATGATGTAGCGGTATACTGGCTACAATCATTATGCAAAATAAATCTGCTGATCCATAAATTTATTTTTGCATAATTAGTTTTCGCATAATTCGACAAAATGTTTGAATCAGCTGATTTTCGTGTCGCGTTTTAAGTTTTGGTAGATCAAAAGTTGTTGTTAATGATGTTAGTTATTATAATCCTGCTAGGTATTTAAGGAAACGACAGTGTTCAAAATATCAAAACGGTTTGATCGCTGGTCCAAACCGGTATTTTTGGTGACCCTTTGCCGGCAATGAAGGCAGACTCTCTATATTATGTATTTAATTGAATTAGCTGACTACGTAGTCCAATAAAACCAAAATATTGTAAATGATATAAATGGTTTAGAACTAAAAAATCATGTAGATAATCGTGAACAAATAAAGCATTGCCACGAATGACATTTTGGCGAAAAGTGGACGTAATGGAATTCAATTTAATAATACTTCGATCATCCCGGTATTAATACCCGTAGATTGATACATAAGTAGCTACGTTCTAAAATGATACCCACTCTCAATCTTAAATCTCAATTTAAATCTGTAATTGAAATGCCTGAATCCTGCTCCTCCCTGAACAGAAACGAATCGCAAGTAATTTCACAAATAATAAAATGATAGAATGATTATTTAAAAAATATAGGTACGTGTCGATTGCTAACCTCCTTATTTTTTTGAAGTCGGTTGATAAAATTTCATAGAAATGAGTTAGTTTTTAATCAAGACCATCGTTCTATGACATGGTACTTAGTAGTAGGTATTCATCATCGTTATTGTTTTACGTAATGAGTTAGGAAGATTCCTACGTACATAATTATTCAATAAATAATTGGCTTAGTAATTTTATTGTTACAATAGGAGACCAAAAAATTTTCCGATGAGGAAATGTCAGTTTTGAAAACTCAAGTCAGAGACCTGAAGGAAGAAACGGAAGAATTAAAAATTACTTTGGCGGAGAAATCTGAACAATTGCAGGAGTATCGCATGAAGGTCAGTATTCTTTGTTGTGACAAAGAATAATGTATTGTAGGGCAATAGGGTTCTACGACGACACTTATTTTCCAACTCAATTGACTAGTATGCTTAGTAACCAAGTCCTAGCACTCAGTAGGAAGAACCTACGCATTGTAGCTAGAGTCAGTGCAGGACATTGCTGCTTAAAAAGCACATGTTCCACCTGGGGTTAAGTGATACGCAGACCTGCAGACGCTGTAATGAGGCTGATGAAACGCCACTTCACCTTCTGGGGGAATGCGGAGCACTAATGCACAAGCGCAACAATCATCTGGGCAAATACCTGTTAAGCCCGTATGAATTAATGGAGATCGCCCCAAAGCAGATCCTGCAGTTCATCACAGCTGCAGGGTTTGGTGGCGATCTCTAACCAACACAAGCGGCGATCACAATAGACCAGCTCTGGTCGCAGTGACACCACAGCCGCACAAAGATAATAAAAAAAAAAACTGAATTGGGTAGGTACCTTTTTACTCAAAGTAACTAAAAATCGAATATATCGAGTTACATATTAAGACCAAAATAAAGTATTTAATAGAGAAGTGACTTGAATTTTTTGATTCGGTAATGGTGTTTACACCCGTATGTTAGTCCCTTCTTCTGCCCGTGTTTAGACTTATAATATATAGAATGATGATGATATGAGATGATGATGGTGGTATGAGATAAAAAAATTCAAAGACTTTTGACAAAAGCGCCTATGTACAGTAGAGCTCCTGATTCGCTTGTAGAACAACTTATAGCAAATTTCAAATAAGGGACCTACCTATTTAGATCTTGTCATACCACTACCTGATCCTGTACCTACCTATTTAGTTATGATTTGAATTTCTGGTAGCAATGGCTAATGCGGACGTATCGATATTATTATAGTAAATTACTATTATTTTCCAGTATCTGCAAGCCCAGCAGCAAGTAGAAGAGTTGAAGCGTCAGTTAGATTTTATCGAATATGATAACAAACAAGTATCTGACCAAATACAGTTAGAGATACAGAAGATGAAGGTAAATAATATCGACATTTTCTATGTAATGCAGATATGGAAAACTTTCTGCCAATCAAAAAGTTAGTTCTGTTGTTTTTCAATAGGTGGCATGGCAATAATTCTCTGCCATATAATGTGACAATATATTATGATCACATCTATTTTAACCCGACGCGTTAGGCGGAGGTGTGGAATAAATAAATAAATATAAATATAAATATGTGGGGACATTTCACACACGGCCATTTAACCCCAAACTAGGGAGACCCTGTACTATGGGTGTCAGACAGCTGATATACATACACAAATACATTATTAAATACATACATATATAGATAAGCAACACCCAGACACAAATGTTTCTTTGTTTTTTGTTTCTCCCTTTTGAGATTGTAATAAATACGTTCCTTTATTTCGTCTTTGTCAGTCATATTTGACAATCTAGAAACTAGAATTCTTATACTTAACGCTTTAATTAAGGTATTTGTGACAGATGCAATTTCAAGATAAGTTGCAAGAGTTGGCTCCTTTGCCAGATTTGTTAAAAGGAGCTCAAATACAGCTACAAGAGGCCAAACAACTGCAAAAATTAGCTGAAGACAGCTCGCAGCAACTTTGTACCGAAATACATCGAGTCAAGGAGAAGGTTTGTAAAAAAACTTTGTCAACCACTGGCTCATTGAAACGAAATTCTGACCCTTTAAAAACCATGTCTCTAACCCTTTAAAACCACGTCACTAACCCTACAAAACAAAGTCAGTGACGTTTTAAAACTTTTTCATTTGTCCTTTTAAATCCACTGATCTTTCAAAACATCTTTTAATGTCTGTTATCATTTCTGTCGGTTCTATGTGTTAGGGTGTTAGGTAAATAGAAGGCTTGTTTTCAATACTTGCCTAAATTGTTCTGAACACTGTTAATTTTGATCAAGTATTTTGAAATTATAGAACTAGGAAATATACTAAATTATGAGTTAATTAATGAACTTAAAACTGTTGTTCTCTTTGACGCCTGCAAGAAAATCCATGTCAAAACACTATTCTGTAGCAGTAGATAAATAATTATGTAGGTACTGTTTTGTTATAATAATATATATAGACATTAAATTAGGCAAAAAGCTGCAAAACAACGATAGTAATTAGTTTATATTGTTAAAATAACTGACTTTTAGAAATATTTTTATGTAAATGGCAAAAAAATAACATTGCTTTGTATTTATCGTAAAATAATAGAGGTGATTGTACGGCCAACACAATTAATAGAGAATAAACAGTTCAATGATTTAATTAAATTTCATTTGAAAACCTCCATTGGTTTCTAAGTAAACTTCAACTATTTCCGAAGACATGGATACTTATCTCTTTTGGTGACTGTACATGTATTGATAAAACATTAACGTTAAACGATAGTTGTCTATTTCTACAATATGCGATATATCGTAGTAACATTATCATCATGTCAACCTTTAGACGCCCACTGCTGGGCATAAGTCTCCCCCAAGGCAAGGGAAGGATTAGCCGTAATCGCCATGCTTGGCCGATGCATGTTGGCGATCGCAGTAGGTGTTAAGGTACTCAGAAGGACGCTGCTGCCCATCTTCTGGTCAAAGTCCCTCAGACGCCTTCTACGACACCCACGGGTAGAAATGGGATGGTGCTATTCGCGACCGGCACCACACGGCTTGTATTGTAGTATAGATTCAGGTAAAATCCAATGCGCCTAATGATTTTTTAACAACTTGTAATGCACACAGTTGGTCGTTGCTGTGAATAATTTGAACCAAGAGAAGGTCGACAAAGTCAAGCTCGTTGATGAGAATAAATTGATAAAAGCGGCCCTGGAAGATAAAAATAAAGAAATTGAAGAAATGTCCAAAAGTTTTGATGAATACAAGTAACTATAAATGTCTTTTCACACCTTTTTAAGCAGGGTATTACACGACCTAAAAATATTTCAGACATTTTCGATAGGTATCAACTTAAAGAAGCTTTAGTTAGTCCAACAAGTCATTCACCAATCTATTGCCATACCGTCAACTTCTGTAACATTGCCTACATGCCCAACATTGCCTACACTCCAAAAAGCTCAATTATTGCCGCTGAGAAAGGTTTTTGCTGTTTATGGTATTACTAAAAGCAAGTTGGCTATCTATGTGGCAAAAAATATTTCTCAGCGGCAATAATTGAGCTTTTTGGAGTGTAGGCAATGTTGGGCGTGTAGGCAATGTTACAGCAGTTGACCGGTACTATCTACTTCTTTTTCTTGCCTTTATCCTATGTTACTTGAGGTCGGCGCAACATGTTTTCTTCTTCCATTCCATCCTGTCCGTCAGTCATGCTTTCAACGACTCCTTTTTCATTCACATCATTCTTCACACAATCAATCTTTTCTTTGGCCTTTCTCTCCCTCTCCATCCATCCACATTAATATTCTTATCTCTTTTGGTCACATGCGTTTCATCCCTTCTCTTCACATGCCTCCAAGACAAACGATTCCCTTTCAACTTGTTCCACTTTCAAACTTCGTCTAATATAATTAATTTCTCACCTTAGCCATTCTGGACACTCCACACATCCATCTCAACATTCTCATGCATATCTATATCCATGATACCTACCTAATTGTATTGTGTTAGTATGCGTATTGTATCGTGCGCGATGGCTTAGCGGTTAAGCCTGCCTCTCATGCATAAGGTTGCTGGTTCGGTAACAGAGTCGAGATTTTCTGTTAATTTGGACTTTCCAAAATTATCTTGGACATCGCTGATGTCAGTGAAGGAAGTTGCGAGGAAACCTGGACTTCTAATTAATATTTAAGTCCAAGAAGTGTTAGTTAAGCGTGTCTGTGTAGTGTAAGTTATAAGTCTGGAATCGCCATACGCCTTGAGCATGCGTGGTGGCGGTATGAGAAGAGAACGTTGCTCTGCAAAGACATTGAATATACGGTGAAGTGAGTTTAAGGAAACAAACAAATAGAAACCTTTTATTTCATGACTACGAAGTATTTGACTTCTTAGTCATGAAATAAAAGGTTTTCATTTCTGAAGCCTTGCTCTTAGTCAGTTTATCAATATGTGCAATGTGACATTTTCCAAAAACATGTCAACACCCAGTGATTCTTTTTCACAAATTATAAACAAGGTAGGTACTCAACATATAATTCCCAGTTTTTAGCACATCGGAAACCTATTCTCAGAACACTTTTCAATAATAGACCTTATCATAATAATTATATTTGTCAGGTTTAATTATATTGCATTTCCTTTTCAGATTAACTTGTTCTATGACATGTTTAGTAATTTCATAAGTTGTTAACTGACTTAATTGTAAGTTTCCACGTCTCAGCAAATATCAGGCAAAAGGCTTTTGGTGTTAATATTTGTGATTTTTAAAGGCAATTAAAGAGTTTTACTATGTCTCTGCAACTACTCGTACATTCATAGACACTTTGACACGTCTTTATGAATGTAGTTATCTCGAGTGGCTCATTTCAATCAGGCAAGAAATCTGTTTCTTAAATTCCTGCTAGACTAGAAGCCTGTGGGTCTGGGAACACCCCGCTCCGGTTTTGTACCCAAGCTGACTGACTGCTAAGACTGCACAAAAGCATTTTGTAATAATGCATACCTACTCATAAGGAAAATGTTGACTGTCGTTTTGTATTTATCAAAGTCTAAGATCTCGAGGATAATGCTGTATTTGAACTAACAATTTTCCAATTTAATTTAACAGATGCAGTTCAATGAGAGCCGAGGAGAAGTTATTACAGTTAGAGATAAGATACAAGGAAAAAGCTAACGAATGCGCTCAGTTACTAAAAGAATTAGAGGAAATCAGAGGTGAAAACAGTAGATCACTGAGTCGATGTAAAGAAAGGGCCGATTCTATGCGCAGATACATGCAGAGCCAGATATCAGAACTTGAAAGACAATTAATACAGAGTCGAGCACATTGCAAAGCTTGCCAAAAAGAAAGAGACGAGGTATTTAGCAACTATCATAATATTAACCACCATCACCATCATCATTCGCCCAACTTCATCGATATCTAAGAACCGTGTAGTTAAAACACCCATCTTTATACGTCGGGGGTTAATCTACTAAGAACACCGATTTTCAACTCTAACAATGGATGTCTGTGATTTCTGGCAACTTAACTAAAAATGTTTCCACTAACACATTCCTAGTAGAACCCAAAAATAGTAACTAAAAAATACTAGGCACTGGAGTTGACAGGGTCGTAAAAGTGCTATGCGTGGCAACCGATACCGATTTTATTGGGTAATTTTGACAAAGTATACATACTTATAAAGTATATTAGAACAGAAAACGTATACCTACATATTGAACTAAAACCACTAATACCACAAGGTATCAACAAATACAAAAAATGATGTAAACAACTAATAAACTATACAAACACTAGAAACTAGGAATTACAACATGTTTTAATATTCTAGAATCATGTTTACCCTCAGTTATTTTGGCAAACGTACGTCAGAGACGAACTTTAATATAATAGCTACGTAATATTATAAAGATACATACTTGTGTATGCCAGCGACTTCGTCCGTATGAATGTTGGTTATTTGAGGAGTTTTTTTCATTTAGTAAAAATCTGTAATTTTGTCGCTACAAAGAGTTTTTATTTAGTTGTATGAATGTATCGATGGTAAATCTACATACACGTAGTAATAAATTGATCAGCGTTGAATACCTGTACGGCATAATGATTCTAACGCAGGTGCCACAAGTAAGTGTGGTGCCACACGGGCGTTGTCTGTGCGTTGCGTTGGTGCTGCGTCGACTGAGCGGTGACGCTCCGTCGTTCTACATATTAATCTGAACGACATGCCACACGGACACGTTGTGTTGAAACGACTTAGCGGCAGCGCAGTATTTAATAGCATATATTGCGAAGATGACGGTTGTTGCATCGGCGCTGCATCCTGCGTTGTAATCATTGCGTTGCGACGACGCACAGCAGCCGCAACGCCCGTGTGGCATCATCCTAACTTGATAAAGTCTGAGACTGAAAGACTGTGAGTGACTACATAAAAGAGAATTTAGTTTCTTTTTATACTTTACTAAATCAATTAATCGCAGCAGCCAACCTACTATAATTAGTATGGCGAGATATCAAAACCGCGAGATTTCTATGCTATATCCTACTTTAATTTAATACGTACCTATACTCCATTTATAATAGCATTAGAAAAAAGAGGCTCATAGAAGCCGGAATGCAAAACATTTTATTTCAAAGATAAGTTAAAACAATTTAAATTGAACTTATTTTAATATAATTTTGATAAATAGATCTAAGATAAGTACTAAATATGGACGTATAATAATATAAACAGAATAAAAGTATTTTAAAGATAAGGTAAAATTTTAAATTTTGTAGAATATTACAGTGAAACGAATAACGTTCCGGGTATTGTTCATCCCTGCTTCTGTTAGGTTTTTACCATTGACACTGTACTTTTAAATTGGAATTAAATATACAACTATATGAAAACCACATAATTTCAGAAGATAAATTATTAAAATGGTTACAAATACGCGCGACAGCTACTGTAAAAATAGATTATAATAAATTCGGTGTCTATCGTACTTTAACATTGTTTATTGTACTTTTGTTACAAAGTGTGCATTAAAAAGAATCTTTTTTAACTTCTGTCTAATGCTATTGTAAATTGAATAAAGTGTAAAACAAATTCTCTAAAACAGACATACACAAAAAGCGACTTAGTTTTATGCTTATAAAGATATTGATTTTCTAGCGTACGTAAATTAAAAAAAAAAGTAAGTAGGTACCTACTAACATCGCACTTGGGATTCTAAAGAGAATACGACGATGTACTCCAGGAATTCAAGACGAGTTACTTAATTAGTGTTTAATAATGATCCCTTGGGTCTTGTATTGATTGAACATTTGTACAGACAGCATCAGCAAGCAGTTGATGATGCTGTCTGTACAAATGTTAAGAAGAACGAACGACGAGACGTGATGTTGTGAAGGTAATCGTTCATGTTGAACATTATTTCTCTCCCGTACAGTCACGAGCAAAAACATGTAAACAGTTGGTCTCATTATAAACTGATTTTGTCCTAAACTATTGATAGAAATGTTATGGGGTTAGAAATAGCTTTTTGTTCCCAAATTACTATAAAATAGGTTTTATCTATAAATTGAAATAGTAATTTCACGAGAAAACTGATTTTGAATTTTGCAATCTGTATGCATATTTATGCTCGTGAATTATATCAATAAAGTTCTATTCTTAAACAATTTTATTTTAAAGGTTTGCTCAGTTAAGCTTTGTACCTGTTGATAGGCTGGTTGTAATTGGTTTATGAGAGCGCTTCAATTATATTTTTTTTGGGTTTCATGCCCAAAGGTGGCCTAACGGGGGGCCCCGTTTGGCCCGTATTACTGGTACTCCGCTGTCTGCCTGTCCGTCAATCTGTCCCTTTGTCGGTCTATTTTTTGAACCGCAATAGGTAGACACTTGAAATTTTCACAAACAGAGTGTGTATTACTGTGGCCGCTAACAGGATAAAAAAGGTAAAAATTAAAGGTGTCTTTATACAAGAAAAAATATTTTATATATGAACTTTTAAATATCGAGCCCAGCGCTACGGAACCTTTTGTCTGCAAGTACCACTCGCGCTTGGCCGGTTTTTCCATAACATTGATCAACTTATATACTTACTACTATACTTTATTTTTTTTATTTATTTGACTGCAATGAAAGAGTTTCCAGCTATTATTTAGACACATAAGTGCATTCATTTTATTTGTTCTTGTAATGAAATATTTTTCCCATTTAGATTCGTCAACGTATGCAAATCCAAATCAATAATCTTCAAGAAAATTTTGAATTAGTGGAGATAAGACTTCGGGCCCTTCAAAATCAAGTGTTGTCATTGAAAAGTAGCTACACTGTAATCTTGTCTGACTCTGAAGAAATCACGGATTTAACCAAGGCTGTTGCCACATAAATATAGTTTCCCAAATCTGTTTTAAATCATGTATTCCATTATGTATTGTTATAACAACAGCTGATAGGAAATCCTGTTTAAAAAAATTGTAAAAAATAATAAATTCTAATATTTTACGCTTCAAATGTAAATACATGTTTTCATATAGGTAGTATAAATTACATGCCTATTCATAATTGTACTCGTACATTAGGGTGACCCTTAAATGAAAGAAAAATCTTTTGTTTTCTTTTTTTGAAACGCACACCCCTTAAATAGTTATGTTAGTATTCCTAAAATATACTATTATATGAAATTTCAGCTTTCTTTAAACATTAGAACCTTGTGGCGACTTTACTACAAAGATATTTTAAAAAATCAAGTAAATAGTAGAAAATTGTAACAAAAAATCGATGAAATTACGGAAATAAATAATAGAAATAAAAGCAATAATGTTAATTATTAATCATTTTCAATGAATACATTAAACATATTCAAAGACATATTATGTAAAGTGACCTTTTTAAAATCGGAATAGAGATTTCTGTAAGCACGCAACGCAGAAGAATTTGTTTCTACCCTTCATCGGTGGTTTTCAAATCGTGAAAGCGCTGCATTAGCTTAACTGTTCTCTCTGCTATGATATTAACAGCTTTTAAGGATATAGCTCGTCTTTTAGCTTTCATACCACGAAGAAACGCTTTCATGCAGGAAACTGTCGTCGATCTTTAGGCGTGAAAATAAGTTATTGCTCTTGTTTGACTCAAAGACTTCTAAAAGACCTGCCTGCATTAAAATTACATAAAAAACATGCAACTGCAAAAACACCTTACTATACAAACTGTTTATTAACTCTTCTTTAGATGGAATATATCTTTTTCCAAGATCAAACGTTTTCTCACATTCGAAGATGGAAACCATTTTCATTTATGTGTGGTCATCAACTTAGTTGTCAATAATGGCACAGATGTTGCCAGATTTTGGTTAGAGCTGCTTTTGAAATAGATTTAATTTATCAATTGCTACGTACATTTTAAAAATCTTTAAAAAAGGTTTATTTTGATTTGGTGCTTTGCTGCCAAACTACAGTGAAGTGAAGCCAGGTTTTAAAATATGTTGTCGCAAGAAATAAAGAAACATCTGAGAAGGCTTGCTTGTCTTTATTAGCACTGATTTTGAACTGGGCTTGCAGCAAACAGATTTTCAAAGTATAAATAGAACTTTTAAAGTATAAGATGAACTATCTACTTCAGGTATAGCAAGCAAAGAAGTTACTATACGATACCTATAATAATCGGCAATCGTTAGTCCTTCGAACTTTATACGTTTACAGCTGGCAACAATTTTCCATCCCAATGGATAGTCATAATTTCCAGAATATTGTTCTGAAAGTCGGTTGTATCATCTCTGCCCTCTCATTTCGTATCTTCGTTCGAATACGGTGAGGAATTGCAGATTTATTTATTGTAAATTCATCAATAGTTAGACCCAATGCCTGTCCACTTCAGCCTAAACTGTGTAAACAGTAAGTTGTCAAATAAAATTGGTAGGACTTATCGCTTTGAAAGTAATTTTGCAACTGTTATTTGGTGTTTTATATCACCAACTACCTAAGAAAATATATTTTTTAGCACTTAGTAGTTTGACGGAACGGATTTTCTTGTATGAATATGATTAGAATGCAAGTCGGCACGGGTTGCCGTTCATAAAATGAGCTGAAATTTCTACTGGGAGGATATAAACACATAATATATATAATTAGAGGGTATGCATTACAAAAAAAGAATTTTAAGGGGACCCCCTAATGTAGAATATTAAATACTACTAAAATTGGCAAATGTCTATGCATATAAACTGCTTTTGTTTTTGACTTTTTATGCATAATAATTGTTTTATTTAATAACCTTTATTTATCGTTATCTAATATTATAGGTACTTAATACTCAGATAAGAGGAACATTTCATAAAATCTCCACGCTTGAAGAGTAGGCTACGTACGTATAATTGTTACCTAATTCGCTTTGGCTAATGACTTAAATTCTGATAAGTACTCAGGTATAGGTATTAATATTTTTTTTAATGCAATACTACTCACGTACCTAGTCTACTACAAATAACGAGATAGAACTTAATTCGTTTTTGACATAAATTGGTATTTTGATTATCCAATGTTTTGCGTTTACGGCATGTTATACTTTTGCTGAATGCTATTCGTAAAACGCCAATGACGCAAAAAGAAACTGATCCACCAAAGATGTCATTATAATAATGGCAGTGAAGTCTTTTTTCCCATATTATCTGGTTCGCTTGTGTTTTACACAAGTGCGCAAATATTACGTGCATAATGAGCACGCAATGGCTGTAGTCTCGGCCGCGATACAGGCGGCTTTGTTCGAATGGCCGCGCGGCGTGCGCCTGCGCCCTTGCTCGACTTGAGGCCGTGCCTCTCCACTTGCTCGTTTAATGTCAACGCACCGCTAACTACACAACACTTAATTTTTATTACATTTTTTCCTTTTCAATAGTTTCCCTATGTTCTTATTGACTTGTGCATTACCAGTTTGCTCTGCGATCTACTTGCATTAATTTGCAAATTGTTGGTTTGTAATGAGGCAATGTCTAGCGACCACCACTGGTATTTAAAAAAAAACTTGGTTATTCTCGTCAGGGTTTTTTCAACTAATCGATTCTATTTTTTATTCTAATCGGGCTTCACTTAATAGGTATGGTGCCTTATCTTATTCAGGTGTTAAAACCACTGCTTCAACTGATCAATCACTAGACCTAACTTACTTAAATTATATACCAACACCTGCATTGATAGAGTTATCACTTGGAATAACATAATCAGTTATGCGAAAACTTATTGCTTTACTTGCAAAGTAATCGAAACATGTCTATAGACATCTGAGGGAATTTAAATTTTACAAGTAGGTACTCAAAACTATTTCGAAGGCATTGGACAGAAAATATAAAACTGTAACAGGTTAGTTCGTCGTTAACTAGTTACCTACTAAATAACCTTCATGCAAGTTAAAATTAAATAAAGCAGAATCTAGGCCTTAAATGCGTGTAATAAATTCCTGCAGTCACGTCTTGCAATTTAAACTTTAGACAATGTGTGAGTAAAACAATAACGACGTGCGAAGTATTAACATTACCTCCAAGAGTTATAATTTGTGCTAATTGTAGGAAGGAAGTGTAATGTTGAAAAGATTTTATTATGTTTCAATGTCTTCCTTTTTTGAGAACTTCCTTTTCAAGTGTCTTAAAAGTCAATTAATATTCTCTTTTTGACAATCCGATTAGGTTCGAGCATTGGACTTTGTGCGAACGTATTCCTCAGAGGCCCGAATAAATCTTATTACAGGTGTGCTCAGACTCCCCGTTTACTGATTGCTTCGTGCCTTTACCTTTTATTCATTTAATTTTGGTTAAAATGTCTTTTAAATCTGGCATAAAATTCATGAGGTGAACTAATTTGGTACAGCAGAGTTGTCTGTATTTTAAAGGAGTTAAGAAATACTTAAATGCTTTGAAGATGGTTAACATTTAGGTAATCTATTTTTCACGAGTGTCAGTTACATACTTTTCGCCAAATAGGAAAATAATTGGATGCAGGGTAACTTGAAGAAAGCTTTTTATCAAAGTTCTGTTGAACTTTAGCTAGGTAATTGGTGGTAACTTGCGAGACTATTTCTGAGGTTGCAAAATAAAACATGGTATTCCACGCAAACGCATATTTATTTTTATGATTCATTTTTATATATTTTTGGTGCTCCATTTTTTATTTATTTGTGTTTCATTAAATTATAAATTAATACTAATAATAGTAAAGGTCTCGGCAAACACACACAGGCTCCGTAAATGGGCAATCGGGAGATCCGAGCAGTTTCCGAGACCCGGGCAATGAGCTGGCATAATAAATAATACAATAAGGTACAAAAAAGGAATTCAACGAAGTACCATCGGATGGTTTTCACAATCGCTCACACATACGCTCCACACACGCCAACAACAGTCTTACATCTATTATATCACTAGCTATACAGAATGCGGCGAGGCCGCGTGCAATGAACCATTGAAGTGTACTACGAATAGGCTGATTACTCGAAGTGCGTGTCCTTGAGCTTCTTAACGGCGTTGGTGAGGTGCAGCATCTCGGTGTTGAGCTGCCAGATGAGGGTCTCCAGCTTGTCCACGGAGTCCAGCACCTCTACGCGCTCCGTGTGAGGGTTGAAGCGCACCTCGAAGGGTCGCGACATGGTCGACACCCAACGTCTGTTAAAGTTGAAGATATATTAGGACCTTTGCTAATAAGAAATAATCATCTATGAATATAGTTAATGAGTTCTATTGTTTAAATACCTGAATTTATCTTTGGCATCTTCGAAACTTTCGGCTACATAATAAATAGGTTGGTACTCCTGATCCTGGTAGGGCTGCACTGAGGTGGATGCGGGCTCAAATGGTCTCAGCTCCGGCTTGTCACTGAGCGCATGCAGTAACTCGCCAATTGAGGACAAGAGAGCGGCGCCGTAGGCCTTCAGCTGTTGGTTCTCCTTGCATAGGCCGAACTCGACGGTGAACCAGTACACCTGAGTAAAGACAACATCGTTTATAAGGCATTGCCATCGGGCGTATTAATGCACCAACACTGTTAAGATAAATTTCGCAATAGCTGGGCCCATTCACAAAATTTACATATTCGCATTGGCACAGTTATTCAAATAATACTTCTAGACTCGAAACTTACAGTAGAGAGCTTTTCGATTTCAGGATCGGAAGCGCCAAGAGATGCGAGTCCAATCTCTTGAGAGAACTGGGCGAAGCTGGGGTCAGCCAAAAGAGGGATGTGTCCAAGGAGCTCGTGAATACAATCGCTGCAAAGAATATATTCCATTGTTAGATTATTTTTAATTCCATCTTCAATAGGTAGCATCTAATTGATGTATAAGAAAACTGTCCTATAACTCAAAATATAGTGCACTTAAAGGCAACTGGCAATTTAATCATAACTATTGCCTTGCATTCTAAACTTTTGGCCTCTCTCAGTCCTATAGTGCAACTCAGTAACACAATAAGCGAGCAATTCAATCGTAACTAAGTTACAGTTCCATCACGACTCTGCGCCGTCCTCTCTTTGGACTCGCAAATTGTGTTATGTTCAAGGACGCTGAATATGCGCGTCTAGACAAAATGAATTCCTTATATGGGAAAGTTAAGTTAAAATAGAATTCTTGTACCTGTTATTAATTAGTAGGTAGTTTGTTCTACATAGGTTTATGATATTGTACAATTTACATAACATTAACAAGGACTTGTTGCGTAACATTTCCGTAAAGAGACGCCGCGTCAAGGCAATTATTATGAACCTAATTTAATTATCGTTAATGAATATTTCGGTCACCTCCATGCCGTTATTTCCGCGTTGGTAATATTATAATTATCATGAAACTGTACTGATTAACATCATGGCGATCGGACAATCTATAAATTCAAATGAAGTTGTATGGTAGGTACTTACGGCTCAGGAGTGTGGAATGGCGAGTTGGCATGGCGAACGTATTGGGTAGATTGGAAGACACGGAAGGCCAGGGAGGCAAGGAAGTCGCGCGCAGTGAGGAGACCAGCGGCGGGACGTAGCGTGAATCCGGTATGCTTGCGGAGGAAGTTGCTCACATCCTCCAGCTGAGGAATGTGGTGCGGTACAAAGATATCCGCAGCCTGAAGCTTGCCAAATGCAACCTTGTACTCCATGCAGGCATGCTTCGGCATAAGGTCCAGCACGGTGTTGAACACTCGCTGCCAGGTAGCGTTCTCAGATTCCTTGTAACTGATGGATGGGATTGGGTCTCCGTATTTGTAACCGAAAGCAATTTCAGCAATTTGCTTCCTGCGCTCCCTGTAATCCTTGTCAGCGAAACCGGGATGGTTCATATCTAATTCGGGTTCATATTTGGTCATCAGATGGTTGCAATTATCGAGATCCGAAGCGTGGCGAGGGAACCAAGGGGTCTTGCTTGAAATGTTGTTCTCGGATACGAGGTTAACTCCAGCGAAAGAGGTTGACTGACGAAGAGATCTGATAAGTTGCAATAGGTTGATGCGGGACATGCTCACTTTCACGAGAGCGTCAAATTGGACACCGGTGAGTTGGGAAGGACGAGTCTCGAGATGCTGGACGCATCCCTTGTAATTGTCGATGGTTTTGAGGATGCGTGCCAGGGAGCCCATTCCATCTCGCATGCGCAGCAATAGCGCGGCTTGTTGGGTAGCCTGCTCTGCCTCGGGAGATTCACTTGCAGCGTTCTGCAAGATCACTTCTTCCTCGGTCAGAGTATAATCTGTAAAAACATTACACATTGAACACCACGCCGCGATATAATCAAAGTAGGTGTAGGTTAATAAACGTCAAAATCAAAATACTGACCATCGTCCGTTTTTCCGGCGTCATCGCCGATATCAGCATCCGCTAAAGAAACAAAATAAAAAAAACAAAAGTAAGAAAAAAAAAAAAACAACAAAGAATAATGTTTAAATCATAATTAAAAGACAATTACCGAGATGACCGTTCTTGGTTTCATCTTGTTGGGTTCCATCTTCGACAGTCGGGGAGTTATCACCATTGCCAATATGAATCCCGTCTTGGATAAAATCGGAATCCAAGCCAGAGTCTAAATTAAAAAGAATAAATAATAAAAATAAATAAAAAAATAAGGAAAATAAATAAAAATGGATCGAAAAAATAAAGAAAGAGTCGAAATAAAGGCAAAGAAAAAATAATTGTGGTTTCGATTTGAGCATAACAGTCGCAAGGGTCGTCCTTGAGACGCATTATTCTTATCATGGCAAATTTATTGCGGTTTTGAAACCAAGTATGCTTTCATGATATTATGAGTCACATGGTTTTTAGGAGAGGTCTTTAAATCTCAGAGTTGTGAAATTAGGTTCAATCGCGATCGTTCGAGATTTCAAGGACCGATGTTATTTTACCGAGTATCAGAATTCAATGTGGTCAGTTGGGCAGAAAGATGCCCGTTCCGAAATGTGGAAGAGCTGTTAAGAAAATATTTCGTACAAACTCCTTTAAAGAAAGTTTTTTACAATAATATTGTTAATTGCATTTGTTTGAGTGTATCCGCATCCCTGTTAACTGACTTACCATTGGCGCGGGCGCGAGCCTCTTCAAGAACGCTTTGTTTGGTCTGTTTGACAACAAGTGTCTCAAATCTGGCATCGTCAACAAGCGAGCGGCGACGAGACGGGTAACCGTTCTGCAACAATAGAAAGATAACATGTTTAGTACAGAAATAACGTTTAATTACATTGACTTGTGAGTAATCATTTGATTCTTGATTTAAGTTATGATAGTTAGATGATTGAAGTGAGAATTAATGTGAGGCCAGGAGATGTATCAGCAGTATGTCATTAAGTACGTTGTCTAACTATCAATTTTCCATGTGTGGTGCAAATTGACACTGATGTTGATTTTATTTAGCAGCGCGTTTTTATTCCATAATAATAAGTTCTAAAGAAAACTATAAAGCGAAAAGGCTGAAGCGTGGGCGAGAAAACGTCTTCACTTCAGCGAGCGAGCACAAAGGAGTCGTCTCTAAAACAGTTTGATCTTCTAAATCCTTATAAATATAAAGCGGTCACATCGCATTATATTTCATGTGCGAGTAGGAATTGCTTTTACGAAGTTCGTAAGCTTATTTCCTGAGTGTGGCCGGGTGTAAAGTGCTCCCATTATACCCGCCTTGCGCCTCGCTCCGGATACGAAGTCGTGCGACTGAAATCTTTCAAAGGAACGCGACTTTCTGGTCCGCTGCGCTCAAATGGAGCCAATTATACAGCTCGAGAGTTGTGACTACACGACTCGATCCTTGTAACAATGCGACGCTCGCTCGTTCATGTCTTTACTTAGCGCTGTCGTTAAACAAAGACTGTGCCGACCCGTCTAATAACAATACTCGAAAACTTTCATAGCGAGTCTTTGAATATCCAATAATATTATGAAACTTGATACTAATGATGTCAGAGTGTTAATACCGACACGTGTTAAGCACTAGAATAAACAAATAAGTAGTTACTAGTTTCTAACCCGAAATGTAGGTGAATATAAAGTGCCGAGAAAACCCGGAGAACTTGTTATCAAAACATCTTCTCGTAGTCTTAGATGTAGGTGTTTTGTATGACAAATGGTTTTCCTCGAGTAGTTTGTAGTTTGGTGTGCGACAAGGTAATTTCCGTCGCATAGTGCTAAGGACCGATGTGGACGCGCTGGCTGGCGAGTGCGCGGGCGTCGAGACCTAGCATTTTCCACTAGAGTGGCCGTGCGGGCCTAACTATGTATGTCAAGGGTTGCGGTAATCACTCACTATTGTTACCGAGCCCCTGAAATGCAACGAAGTTAGTAATTACGCGACCTAAAAGCTTTTTTCCGAAGAATCGGTACGTATTCGTGTAGCAGTAGTAAATAGAAGCCCAGTATGCGTAGTAAGTGTTACAAGATTGCGGAAACGGTGTCGCGCACTGTATTGTAAATTTAAAGGTCCGCCTAACTGGAGCGGACAGGACTCGGAATCCGGTTGATATAGCCTTGGTGTGCCTGAGTGGCCACTTCACCATTCCAATCGGTCGGCGGGTAATTAAGCCATGCCGGAGTGCGGCCCGCCGACCTGTATCCACCCTTCGATGTACTCTATATACCTACGAGTACTCAATCAATTTGACGAAGCAGAACATCCAATCTGGGGATTTTATTGTTTCAGCATGCACGAGTATTGAGTAGAATTGTATCTACCACTAATTTGATCACGATATTTTTAAACAAAAGCGATAATTAAGCAAAGTGAATATCTTTATGCGTGTTTATGCACGAAAAGGAAGTTTACCTATCTTAGATCAGTGGACGTGAATAATTTGTAATTGACTATGAGTATCTTTGAACAAACCTCTAAGTGCACCAAATAACTTGTGCTGGTCAAGGGCATACCTAGATGACCTCGATATTATTGTAGACCGAGTTCTCAGGTTCTGCACTTGGCGTGACGACGAGTAATTAATTGTGAATCGAGTGCGGTTCTAGTACTATCAAAATCGAAACTAATACTTTGAGCTGTAGATAAATTTCGATTTTGGTACGTTTCTGCTAGTATGACAAGCTAATTGTGCACATCGTGTGACTTGATAGAATTTTAACGATCTTAGCTGATTGCACTGGACTCGGTGAGCGTCGCACCGCCTTGCATTCCGACCTTCGACGGTCAAGGAAATACAATCATTCAGGTACCAATCATAAAATGAAACGATAATCATAACAGATAGGCACAAGCCTATTTTTCGCAGAGCGCATTTCAATAACTTAAAAGAAGCAAAAAAAAACAATTTGGGAATGATCGCAATGCAATTCAGAGCATGTAGGCACAAGACTTTTTAAATTAATTTTGCTTGTGACCAAGTTTGTGTAACTCGATGCGTACGAGCTCTGACATAATTCGCAACAAAATTTCGCATAAGCTTGATGTTAAAAGCACGATGGAAATAATCAACGATAGTAAACAATCAACAGGTAATTATTTAACACAAAGTTGGCTACGTGAGGTAACGATTACGACTCGACGACGCGTTGAATATTCACAATGCTAATTAATTTGTTCATAAACAATGAAGAGATTGATATGAGTTGTTTTTGTTGTAATAGGTAAGTGTTGAGGCTACACACGACGTCTTATGTGGAACAATGACTTATTTAGAACATATTGTTGTGAATATTGCGCAATTTGTCACACGAAGATGCGATTTCGCCGAGAAAGTGTCTTTGTCATATTAGGAGTGAATTAATTACAGTCCATAATAACAACGTTGCACACACCCTGTATGCACGTAACGAGACCCGACCAGCTCTCGAGCTTTATAATAATTATATGACGAATTTAAAATCGAAATTATATGTTTATTATCTTGACCGTCACTTTCTCACTTTTGTTTTGGTATAAGTACAGAAACAAGTATTTTTCGAAAATCTCTTTATCAATAAAGCAGTGATAGGAAAAAGAATTTAGATATTCTTGTAGATTGCCATGTTTAAGTAAATTGATGGAAAATTGCCTTGTTCAGATGATTGATGTTCATTGTTTCTGAGTAGTACAAGGGCGAATTTGACAAGTTATAAGTAGGCAACAGTGATTACCTGATGACGAACTGATTAACATCTAATTCGCTACTATTATACAATCGAGATTTTATCTTATTATCCGTTTGTTATCTTAATACTGTTACTATTAAGATTTTATGTTTTTATTTTTATAAACATCACTTTACTCAAGTTTACATTTTGGAACACTGAAGTTATTTATATTTTAATAAAACGTGTATAAAGAGTACTACTACAAAGGGTTAAAACATTCATTATTTCATTAAGGCAATAAAATTCTAATTATTTACGAATAACTAGGTATACCATGCCTTTTTATTGCAATTATCTCTGTATGCAGCCGGTGGATAAAATTAATTGTTATCTTAATTTTTAGCTCATCTCAATTATTACTAATAACGGCTTAAATACCTATTAATGAGTTCTAATAACTAAAATGAATTACTACTTTAAAATTTGCATAATTATAAGATTTTCAAAGCTATAAATCAAATAGATTATCAGGATTATTTGGTATTCAATAATATTTAAACGAAAACAATAACATGTTACGATGTTATGACGGCAGCTTTGTTTGCAAACAATTTAAAATCGGCTTGAACTTATATGATGGGAGAATATTTATAATTTTTATCATGGGCAATTAAGATGAACGGTGAAAAAGATGTGTGTGTGATGAGTATTAATGTAAAACGAGCTGGCAACGCGTTGCTAGCGCGGGCAGGCCGGCTGCAGCAGCTCCTCACCTCGATGCTGTAGGACTTCTTGATGGCGAACATCTCGCGGTTCTTCTGGGCAGCTGCGACGGCCATGGCTTTTTCTTATCTTCTCACGACACACCACTGGTATTTCAAGGGCCTGAACGAGGGGTTCACTGCGCGGTTAGCTAGCGTATTGTCTGCGAGAGCTTTTTGTCTCGACCACGGGCTTCTGTGCCTGTCTGTCTGCGACTCGAGCTGTCGTATTACTATAGCTAACTAAACTTTGGATTGCAAACAGACCAATGCATGATGACCGTTCGTAAGAACAGTTTAAATAGTGTTAGGCGCACGCCTCCCACCCCGCAGCGCCTTTCGTCGCGCATGCGTCATGATCCGCGCCCCGCGCGCCGCCCGCGCTCCCCGCGCTCCTGACGCCGTACCGCCGGCATCCCCCGGTCCCAAGCCGGCATCATCAGGTGACGATGCAGGCCTAGGATCATCTACCCAGATACCAACCATCTATATTCCAAAAAAATACACGTTTTTTCAAAAATTAACCGCTTCCAATTCATGTCCTTACGTCCATTATTATTTATTGTCATTAGATGTTTGTTCGGAAATGGCCTTATTACTCGGAAGTAAACAGTTGCAACTATAAAAATAAATATTTGTGACGTTTTAGCTATGCTATGTTATCTTGATTATTCCATATATTTATAACTTTTCGGCAGCCATTTAAAGTGGCGTTTAGGTAAGTACTCGCATTTAAATTGGAGCGTTTAAAATTTTGTGCACACACTGAAATGTAATATTTACAAAAATATAAAAAAATAGTAAAGTTAAAAGCAAAAGTTAGTTTAATTAGAGGCGCCAATTTCCATAACATTGAATTTAATAAATAGTTCAATTTCTAGGACTTCAAAGACTCAGAGGTAAACATTGATCCTATGTTTCATTAGTCAGTAGAATTTCCAGGAATTTCAATAACAGTCTTTAATGTTTGGTAGACGGTTTTACCTGTGACGCGTAGCGGTGCGTAGGCCCCAATTAGCTACGGCCTACGGTCTGCTACGCGTATCCCTACGGGAATCATCTAATCGTCTACGCGTGCTACGTGCAGATTTCTAAAGTTTTAGATCAAATCATGAGTATTCAGATTTATTATGTGCACAGTTTCGTCACAGGTAAAATGTTCCGCAGACATTGTGGTTGCGTTATCGTACGAGATTAATTACGATTACCTACAATCGGTCTGTACCTATGAAGATGCCGTTTTACAATACTGGCCATTTGGAACATAATTTATGTATGACTGGAAATAAATTCAAATTAATTTTATTTTAAAAATATTTAATTATATTATCAAATTCAGTCATGTGCTTATTGATTAGTGTTTTGTTTTCACTACATTAGTATGTTTTTCATCAATATGGTATGGACACGATAAAAATATGAGTAAATATACACTATGAGTTCCGTCGCGGTAGCAATACCGCACAAACAGCTCGCAACATTAATTACGTGTACAGTGAAAACTACAAACGAACGCACGACTCGTCATTGGATTGAACGCGTGGTCGCCCGAAAACTAAAGTCAACAACGACGAATTAACTCAATCTATTATCTAAGTTAGCAGCATCTTTGAACGTTAGCATCTAAACAATATTGGTCCATATGCGTCAAATTGGCAAGGTAAAAAAACTTGATAAGTGGGTGCCGCACGAACTGAACGTACGCCAGCGCGACGAACGCGTTAAGGTATACCTTGCATTGCTTAATAGAGACAGAAATGAAGGGATTTTTAACCGCATTGTTACTTACGATGAAAAATTAATTCTTTTTGATAATCGTAAGCGCTCATCATGTTGGTTAGACCTTGGTTCAGGACCTAGGCAATGCCCCAAACGGAAACTTACCCCTAAAAAAGTCATGGTCATTGTTAGGTGATCTAGTGCCAGTATAATTCATCACATCGTCTTACCGAATGGCACTAGCATTACTATGGCTATATGTACTGTGAGAAACTGGACACAATCTCGATCTCATTCGGCACAACATACGGTTCCTAAACTACAAGGGCTAGGGAAACTTTTGCGCCATCCACCAGACTCACCAGACCTTGAGCCGACAGACTTCTACTTTTTCCAAAATTTGAACCACTTGGCAGGGAAAAATGCAACACCCGAGAGGGAGTATAAAATGCCTTTGAAGAGCTTGTTGGTTCCGTACATCTCATTCCTTCAAGAAGGGCATTGAAAAGTTACTTATGCGCTGGCAGAGATTCATCGATAGCACGGGTAATTTATTTACGGTATAATGTTATTGATAGAAATAAAGAATATAAATATAAAAACTAGCGAGCCTGGCAGACTTTGTCTTGCCCTTAAAATAAAAAAGTCCTACAACTCGACTGCTGCGCTCCTGACCAGGTCCAATTGTGAATCTAAACCATTCTCGAATCCACTGGGACACACACAAAAAAAATCATCAATCGGTACAGCCGTTTAGGAGGAGTTCACTTTCATACACACGCACAGAAAATTTGTATGTATAAGATTACTTTAAGTTTCTGTATACTAAACGGTACGATACTAAACTACTTACTGTATAAAAAAAATTCATAGATAAAGACCTAATATAATTATAATTTAATAGACGTATAAGTTAGGCCACATGGTTATACGATAATTTTCAAGTGGTTCAAATGTTTGATAAATAATCTAACTAAAGCAATCTTTTATTATTGTCAGCTATCTATATATATAAAAGGCAAAGTGATTGACTGATGTATCAACGCACAGGCCAAACCCTTAAGGCTAGAAAATTGAAATTTCGTACACGTATTTCTCATATGACGAAGGCCTATACTACCTCCCAGGGGGTGAAATAGGGGATAAAAGTTTGTATTAAACTTTTTATATTCCTCGGATATATTTGCGATAATATATCCGAGGAATATAAAAAGTTTAATACCTACCTACCTAGGTAGGTAGGTAGGTATTAAACTCTACTACCCTACCTATACCTACCTACCTAGGTAGGTAGGTAGGTATAGGTAGGGTAGTAGAGTACTACCTACCTAGGTAGGTAGGTAGGTATAGGTAGGGTAGGGTAGATAGGGACAGGACAACGTCTGTAGGGTCAGCTAGTTATATTATATCAGGTAAGTAATTTAGTTACTTTATAGTTGGTGCAATATTTCTCACAAACATTTACGTGCACCTTTTCACTAAATAAAATAAATCCAAAGCGGTTTTTTTAGGGTTCCGTACAAAAAAAACGACACCCATATAGGATCACTCCTGCGTCTGTCTGTCCGTCCGCCTGTCACAGCCAATTTGCTCCGAATCTACTGGACCAAATCAGGTGAAATTTGGTAGGATGGTGTAGTCCTCTGACCCAAACACAGATGTGCAAAATAAATATTTTTTTTTAAATAAAGTTCATTTTCGAGAGCCATAATAGGAAAATAAAAAAAAGGTTTTGCAAACCTTACGTGTCACATATCAAATGATAGGGCTCGTTATGAGGATCTCAAACATATTTTTGTTATTATTGTAATATAAATAGTTTTGCCTTTATTCATGAAAGAAGACGAAAATCGACCATTCCCCTGATCTCCGAAATTACTGTAAAAATTTTTTTTTAAAACAAATATACTATTACCTACAGGAAAACCAATAACAATTCTATCAATTAATACAAACATTTGACTTTGGCATTGTATGGAACCCTCTTCACGCGAGTTCAACTCGCACTTGGCCGGTTTATTTATTTTTTAGTGTTTCCTATATAATAGAGTATTGATATGTTTTAATATCGTATCTTCACAGACGAAATAAAACGAGCGCTCCAATAATTAGGCTAGTTAAAAAAACTATGTGATTTGGTTAATAAAAAATAACGTGTACATTTATTTTTAGGTTTAATTTATTTACTTAATTTGCTATGATTTCCATTACCTACATTATGTACAAGGTCACATGGTAGGACCTACCTACCGATATAAAAATAAATGTTTAATATAGCCTTTCTTTTTTTTGCATGTCAATGAGTCAAAAAACGCCAATCTCGATTAAAAAAATATAATTTGTTCAGAAAAATAACGATATAGAAAGAAGGATCTTATTAATATACAAAAATCTCGTGTCATAGTGTTCGTGATCGAAGTCCTCAGCAACGGCTTAACCGTTTTATATAATATTTTTAATGCATTAGTGAAAACCTTTAATTAGTTTCGTGTTGCATAATTTTGTTACTTACAAATCATGCAGCTATTGTTCTTCTTTATGAATAAATACTCTATTTGCGAATAGTACTGTTGAGATTATAGATTACGTATTCTATAATTACGGATACCCACTAAACCACCTACAGCTAGAATTCATCCATACTAATCCATACTTCCATACTATATTTACTATATTCTATCTATATAATAAAAATGAATCGTTGTTCGTTAGTCTCGCTAAAACTCGAGAACGGTTAAACCGATTTCGCTAATTTTGGTTTTGAAATATTTGTGGAAGTCCAGGGAAGGTTTAAACGGTAAGAAAATTGAAAAATCAATTGTCAGGGCAACGTCTGTCGGGTCTAGTTCTATATAATATAAAGCGGCCAAGTGTGAGTCGGACTCGCCCATGAAGGGTTCCGTAGCAGCAAGTAACATAATATTAAAGTTTTTTATTTTTATATTTGAGTTGATTGAATGAAAGGTAAATTGCGGTTTACGATTTAAGACGTATAAAAAAAACTACTTACCAGATCTCATTCAAACCAATTTTCGGTGGAAGTTTACATGGTAATCTACATCATATATTTTTTTTATTTTTATCATTCCCTTATTTTAGAAGTTACAGCGGGGGGGACACATTTTAGTCATGACAAATAAACCTTATAGGTATCCAACAGCTGAACTGTTCTCTGACTGTGAAGTACTTACGGTTCGTCAGCTTTATGTACTTAGATCCACCCTTAAAAAGAAACTATTCAGTTTATAAAAAAATTATATTAAAACCTCAATATCATTTTTGAAGACCTATCCATAGATACCCCACACGTATAGGTTTGATGAAAAAAAAAATCATCAAACTCATACGTTTTTCAGTTTCAGTTCTAAGTATGGGGAAACCCCAAAAGGAGACCTGACACGCTTCATACATTTTTGGAACAAAATCCAAAGTAGCCGGCCAAAGAAAAGTATTTGCATATTATGATAGTACATAACTACCTAAACATTTTTTATTATTACGTCATTCCTCTAGGTCTGATATCTGAGTCCCTACATAAGGTGAAAATGTTCGATCTTTGTAAATAAAATTAATGAATTTAAGCGTTAAAATATTAACTAACAGTAGGTAAATAGTATCATCATCATCATCATCATCAGCCGGAAGACGTCCACTGTTGAACTTAGGCCTCCCCCATAGAACACCACAACGAGCGGAAACCTGCTGCTTGCATCCACTGGTCGATATCGTCGGTCCATCTGGTGGAAGGCCAACGCTGCATCTTCCGATTCGTGATCCCCATTTGAGAACCTTCCCCATCAGTTATCGGTTCTTCGAGCGATGTGGCCTGCCCATTGCCACTTCAACATGCATATTCTGATTCGGCTATGCCGGTGACCTTAGTTCTTGGCGAATTTCTTCAGCCGGATTTTATCACGCAAAGAAACTCCGAGCAGAGCTCTCTCCATGGCTCGTTGCGTAACTTTGAGCTTCTGTAGGAGACCAGCTGTTAAGGACCACGTTCCTGTACCATAAGTCAACATAGGCAACACACTGGTTATGAACCTCCGTCTTCAGGCACTGTGGAATTTTGGACGAAAAGATATCTCGTAGTTTCCCAAACGCTGCCCATCCGAGTTGTTTGACCTATCTAGTTGGACAGTCTGTCCAAGGTAAACATATTGCTCGACAACTTCGAGGGTATCGTTCCCAACAACTACCGGTACGAATGGAACATGAACATTCGACATAATTTTCGCCTTGTCCATATCAATTTTAAGACCCACCTGTTGAAAACCGTTACTGAGATCCCTGAGCATATCCTCCATCGACTTAGCCATGATAACTATATCATCGGCAAAACGAAAGTGAGTCGTGTGATGTGTGTGATGTCGCCATTGATGGTGATTTCAAAGCCGGCCTAGTCCAAGAGCTTAAAAACGTCCTCCAATGCGTTTGTGAACAGTTTCGGAGAAATGACGTCTCCCTGTCACACGTCCCTTTGCAATTGGATTGGTTTCGTAGGTACTCTCGAAAGGATCGACCACTATGTCGATCATTTCTAAACACTCCAGCATTTCGATATATGTACCTATAGTCGATACGGCATCGCTGAAGAGACTGTAACCCGCCCAGGTTTCGATTGAATCGAAGGCTTTTTCATAGTCCACAAACGCTAGACATAATGGTCGATTAAACTTTTCGGTCTCCTGTATAATCTGGCGGAGCGTATGGATGTGATCTATGGTGCTGAAGCCTTTTCGGAAATGGCTTGTTCGGGAGGCTGGCAGTCATCAAACCTGCGTTTGAGACGATTCGTAATGACCCTCGAGAACAACTTGTACACATGGCTCAAGCGTGTGATGGGTCTATAATTATTCTTCGATAAGATATTGTCACCTTTTGTGAAGAAGAGCACCATCACACTCCTATGCCATGCTTCTGGCGTAGTGCTTTGAAGTATGATAAAAAAATGCTACAATGAAAAATTGATATATGTGAATACCTATTTATCTTTTATTAAAATATTAATTACGCAAATAAAACAATTATGAAATAATCATTATTTACTTTGAGGTTTATAAGATCGTTTTTTAAACCCATTGCAGGGGCGGATATTTGTGAGTTATGCCGAGCATAGTCCAATACCATATTAGGCCCATGGTATGCGAGCAGCAACAGGCAGTTCGACAAGTTCAACAGTATAAGTAACGTTTGGCACATGTTTTTCACTTACAAATTCTTTTGTATCTTTTACTGAAATTGAATATTTTAACCTTATGTACTGACTTAGATATCAGACCTAGAAGATTGACGTCATATAAAAAAATGTTTGGGTATTCATGTACTATCATAATATATGCATAATTTTCTTTGGCCGGCTACTTTACTTTTTGGTCCATTTTGTCAGATGTCCTTTATTATTTTTTTCTATTTTTGTGTGAAAATCTTAATGCAGTTCACAGAATACATCTACTTACCAAATTTCAACAGTATAGATTTTATAGTTTCGGAAAAAAGTGGCTGTGACATACGGACGGACAGACAGACAGACAGACATGACAAATCCATAAGGGTTCTGTTTTTTGCCATTTGGCTACGGAACCCTAAAAATCAATCGTTGTTCGTTAGTCTCGCTAAAACTCGAGTACGGCTGGACCGATTTGACTCATTTTGGTCTTGAAATATTTGTGGAACTCCTGCACGTGTAGCATGACCACGCTATGTCTACGGAAGAATAGACATACTGACAGCAAGAATAGACACGGAAGAATAGACATACTGACAGCAAGAATAGACCAGTCAGTACAGTTTGTCTATTCTTGCTGTCAGTATGTCTATTCTTCCGTAGACATAGCGTGGTCATGCTACACGTGCTGGAAAGGTTTATACGATGAGAAAAAAAAAACAATTGACGGGACAACGTCTGTCGGGTCAGCTAGCCCATACTTCCTACTTATACTTATTTACTTATTAGGTACTTGTTTACTTATTTCCTTATAATTTACTAATTTTACTTATGTTTTTATATTTTTAATATTAATATTATAAATGCGAAAGTAACTCTGTCTGTTACGCTTTCACGATGAAACGGCAGAAGCGATGTTTTTTTAATGAAGATAGCTTAAACCCTGTGGAAGGACATAGGGTAGTTTTTAATCCGCGACTTTGTCTGTATCCGCGATAGTCGATGTTCAAGCGGACGAAGTCGCGTGCAAAAGCTAATAATTTATAATTTCATCCATGGTATTCTAACATGTCCACTTTGTGCTCGAAGTTTCTCAGCCAAAGTTTATGGGTTTGCCAGTCACATAAAAGAGCAGTACATCTAAGCCAACCACCATGTCAAAAAGTTCGTACTGCAGCATATTTGTAGGTACATATCCATACTTCTATACTAATCCATACCTATATCCATACTTTAATCATCTTAAAATATTATAAACGCGTTTTTGCGACATAAACGGCCGTATCTTTTTTCACGTTAACATAGAGGGTTGATTTTTTTACAGCATCAAGGGACTATAGACTTGAGTATATGGTATTAATTTCAACTCGATACCTCCACGCGCTCCCGAGATAAAGGGTCTTGACAGACAGACAGCCAGACGGACAACAAAGTGATCCTATAAGGGTTCTGTTTTTTCCTTTTGAGGTACGGAACCCTAAAAGTGTTCCGTTTTTTCCTTTTGAGGTACGGAACCCTAAAAACAACCACTCCTTTGCCATACTTCAGTTAACATGTTAGCGTTTCATTACACCATTGTTATCATTTGTAGGTAAATCAGCTAAGTACGATATGAATTGATGGAACAATTGTGTTTAGCGGTTTTTGAGAAAAAACTCCATTCAATAACACATTATGACGGTGTATTAATGCGCACGTACACCTTCTAATAAATAGATTTTTCCCTAACTTTTTGTTGTTGCCATTTCCACAACATGTGATCATTGTGTTCGTCGTTGCATCATTATGTTATTTATTAATGAATGTCAATAATATGTTTTAGTGTAAATAAGCTGTAGGTAAGAAACATCCAATCGGGCGTACAATGGGAGAATCATCTGTTGTAACCGCAAAGTCGAGGAGTCAACTGAATTAATGACAGTACGACGCAAGGTAAATCACAAAAACCACGTTATTCGACAAATACCATCATTAAATGGAACTGTAGGCACCATACGAAAGTAGACTGGTCATATTTTAGTCGGTCGGTGGTTTAGTATAAGATCTAGTCTTGTTGTTAGTCAATTTCCTTTCAAATAAATTAATTTCAAAAGGATAATGATTTAAATTTCTAACAAGATTTTGGAAAAGGTAATATTTTAGTGTTGTACGGAGCGCTCTGTCGGTACAGTCCCCTTAAGCGAGTGACACACGTTATGCGACACCGACCAATGCCAAAACATGCCTTTACGTCATATCAGATCAATTATTATAATTAGAAGGCCGCAACGGATACCGGTCATTCTAATGAGGTGTTACGATTTTTTCGATAAACTACTTGGTTATTCCAATCGGTGAGTTGTGACGTTAAAACCAATCAATTAGAGTGAACAAATGAATAAGTCCCCATCATGATAGACTGTCTTAATATTTGCAATAGGTTTATGCTAATTCATGTATTTGATCATCATTTCTGTGTGACGCACGTGTATCATTTGTTTTGGTTTCCGCACGAGGTTGTGTTTTTGTCCTACATTTATATGTGTGGTGGTTGAAGTACTGCGAGCTGAATGTTGCTTCAGGGTACCATGGTACTTTGCATACATACTGCAACAGACTTATAAAATCAGTACAATGAGACGAAATTTCTCTGATATATATACCTACATATTGGTGGCACTGTATACTTTGTTTGGTTTCGGTTCAATGTCCTTATTTTCGTGCAGGTAGGGCATGTCCATGAACATGCCCGGTTATATCACACCTGGCTGATTTCTTCAACAATGCCTACCTGATCGTTCTCTTTATTCAACTTGTAAACTTAACAGGTAAATGTTTAAGTAACGGAAGTATATAATTATGATCGCATTATTTTTTTATTTTTTATTATGTGCGTAACCTTTGTCTTGTCTCTTTGTTAGGTGTGAAAATCGAAGTATGTATTAAAAAGTAAATATAGTTTATATGCCCATCTTCTTTTGGTTTTCCCACGTTGCAAGTGGCGTGCATGTGGGTAAAAGAGTAACAGAAAGTTATGGTTTAGAGATCGTTTGGGGAATCCCTCGGCGCCCACATCGCTTTGCTGAACCGTACGGTACACAGAGGTAAAATTGCGATGAAGACGTCATTAATGCGTCATTGGCAAATGGCATGGTTTTGCTGCGAAAGTACCACTTGCGACATCTGATTACATGATGCGTGTTGTACGTCAGGAATATCTTACAGAGACGACAAGGTCGGTGAACTGGGTCTTAGGTGTTAAAATTATTTAATGTTCTTAAATATGTAGGAATCGTGACGGTACGTATTGTGGCATCCATTCATGTTGCCAGTAACACGTCAAAACACTACAACGATGTGATGAATGTCTTTGTCTTAAGCTCACGAGGAATCTGAAGTTTTTTGGACCATTTGTTAACTAAAACATTGCATTACAATTTGACAAATTGTTTTCGTATTTAAGGGTTATTTTCAGTGCCTCTTATTGCATGACAATAAAAAAGGTAATAAAAGGCAATACTGTATTCAAGACCTGTGAGCGATTATCGTCAACTTGAGGACAACAGGAGTAACGTAGGTTTTTTTATTGTACAATCTTATTGTTTATCTTGATATTGACAGTGCCCTTATGTTGTAGCAGTAAGAGCGATTTTCGCAGTTCAAGTATTTAAATTTATTTTACTCAAAATCTCTCACCTTTATAAGTACAAAGGTACAAAGGTACAAAGGTAGTTAGGGACTTAGGGTTGCTGTATTAAGGGGATCGACACATAGCGTTGTTTTCAGGTCCAAATGTTACGATAACCCCGCTTGTGTGTTTAAGCGACCAGGGTCTCAAGTCTGCTATTACAATAGTGTCAGAATGGTCTATCATTGATTTCATAATTGTTGATTTTGACAAGTTTGGTAATCTACTAATATAATGGCGTCATATGACTTTCCTATGGTCAACCACTGAACCGCCATTGAAAGAAATGATAAATAATGGTAATCTCGTACAAAATGACCACTGAATGACTGACTTTAGGCGGTATTCTGCTAAAATTTTGACAGTTCCTTTGATCAGTGACCTACCATTAGAACGTCATTGTGCAGTCATTGCTTTTAATTCGACCGACCAATTATCGACCATTATGAATTTAGCAGATTACAAACTTTTAGCAAAATGACAATGGGATCGTGTTGGAATTACGAAATTATAAAAATAGCAGACTTGGCTCCCAGACGCCATTTTAACCTATGATAGGAAGTAGATAGATTATATTATTCAATGGCTTCCGGTTTTTTCATACCGTATTCTATATCAGTCACATAATTACTGTGCAGACGATGGTTATTGATTTATAGGTCGCCTCTTACTTTGTTTGCAGTTTTCCTGGTAACAATTATGTTTGGTATCGAACGGCATCTACAAGGATTCCAATCGGCCGCAATGACAATGAAGTATGCAGAAAATACTAGTAATTAATTATGATGAATACTATAGAATCCATATCGATTGTTTTGAGTGCACGACTTCTAAGGAAAGTAGAAGGCCTGGGTAACGCTGTAATTATTTTTAATTATAAAATAGAAATCAGGTAAATTGGCGTGGCTGATACATATTTTTACGTCTATTGAAATCCTTGTGATTTTCCTTCATTCAATGCAAACAATAGTGCATTTTTTATAGGCTCTAAAAATAACTGTTTCATACAACTTGACCGTGTAGGTGTTGAACTTGTGTACATGAAAAAGACAACCTTTTTTAAATAATTGATGAAATATTTGAATTCTTGTGAGGCTAGAATCATAAACAGAATCTATGGTAAAAGTTTGTTACGATGTCTCTACCACTCATTAGAACCGTCAACCATTTTAAATATAAAAACGTTAATATGGTGTTATTTTGAGAAATGTATGGCACGTGATAGTCTACCTTTACATAATAAAGTAAATTAGAGATGAACACGTGCAGTCGGCGTCATTTTCTTTCATGATTTTAATCGGTCTACTAGACTGATAAGGTTCCAATAAATTCTATTTTAAAATATTGATAGGTTCTGGATCCACAAACCTTTCCTAAAAAATTAAGACTTTCCTGAATGTTGATGTTCTTTGAATGAAAAATATATAGGAGGGTAGGTACGTCGTTTCGATCATTATAATTATTATTGTGAAGCAACATGAAATTGGTTTCAGATTGTATTAGCCTGCAAGTAATGAGCTTCTGGGCTAGCGTATCCTATTAATTTTTAATTTGCTTTGTGCTCGGGGACGTTGGAGTCTATAATAGATGCGAGTTATGGCCATTGACACCGACTAGTACACACGACGACCTGAGGGGTCCTTATGTGTGTTGCTTTAGGGTGTTACCAGACCAATCGATCGATCATCGATCGACGGTATCGATCGATGGTAGAATGGATTAGTCGACGTCGATCGATAGTTTCTACCAGACCAATTGATCGATCGTCGATCGACGGCATCGATCGATGGTAGAATGGATTAGTCGACGTCGATCAAGCTTGATTAGCCGCGCCGCGCGCCGTCCACTCCTCACTATGACCTGCTGCCCGCCCGCGCCCCGCGCGTGTTTGCGTCTCCGTAATAATAGTACGAGAGCAACATCGAACTGGCCAACAATAACGCGTCCTCTTGTGAATACATTTCGAAAGAAACTGATGGAATATAGCCGGGGTTAATCGATTGACGTCGACCGGCAATCGATCGATGTTAGTCGACCGGTATCCGTCGATCAATTAAAGCTACCACACCAATCGATCAACGTCGATCGACGTCGACCGATGGAACCGATCGATGATCGATCGATTGGTGTAGTAACACCCTTACGTATATTTACAGTATTATTAATAATAATAATAGCTTGACAACTTAACTCTGCACACCTTGCTGATGTCATGTATGGGGCAATGGAAGGCGGTCCTTCGCTATCCAGGATGTCGGCAGATCCGGGAGAATAGCGAACCGATAAGCATCGCGCGAGGTATATTTCAGGGCGATAGTCTGAGTCCACTGTGGTTTTGTTTAGCCTTGAAACCTCTAAGCATGTTGCTGGAGGGTTCGGGTCTGGGCTATAGGTTGAGAAGAGGAAGTCAGGTCATATGTCACCCCCTTTTACATGGATGATCTGAAACTCTTTGCCCCCAACAACTTGCGACTGATGGAGCTACTGAAAATACCTGAAACTTTCAGTAGCGCCATCAGGATGGAATTTGGTGTGGACAAATGTGCAGTCATGCAAGGAAGAAAAGTAATATTAATAATATTTTGATTAAGGTGTAGAGTTTGTGAAATTAGGGCTTGACGAGTAGAGATTATAGGTAGAGATCTGATTACTTTTTGACAGTGCGAGCCAATAGGTCTCGTCTTGGCAACATTTTACATGAAAATGTTTTTGGTGGGACTTCATTTCTTTTTGTAAGTTGCTGATGACAATTTTTTTTTAGTTTTATAATTTTATTGTTGTTTGTGTGTTAATAGTAGCTTACTTAATTACAGCTTTCTAGGACATCAGGAAGTACGTTAAGAATTTTGATGATCATCAGTGAGTCAGTGACGAAATCGGGGTTTTTTAGGTACGAATAAAATCTAAAATATAAAAGCTGTGCTATTCAAACTTTCTATATTTAATAAGTCCACTATAGACGAGATATGAGCGCCGTGCCGCCGCCACCCATTTCCCCGCGCCGCCACCCGTCACCGTGAAAACGCAAAGGCGCGCCGAGCGAAAATTTGAAAAAAAAAATCTTAATCCTGCAATCGAATATTTGGTTGGTGACAGACACAGGAACCAATATGAAAGCTTTCTACTCATTTGGTAATTGTAGAAAAATAATCTTTGCCTTGGACATGCCCTGCAAGTATCGATATATATGTACTACGCACCCTGCAAGACTTATTAACGCTTAACGGCATTCAAGCAACTGAGGAAGTAAATAACCTTTACACAAAGTGTAAAAAAATTGTGAAGCATTTAAGATACAGAGCATCAAAACTAGAAGCTGCTGCTAGTACAGAACATCGTGATTTACTTTTGATGGTGAATGAAATTGGAGCCCAGCTTGAAAGCTCAGACGAAACGACTCCCTCCAGTGAATGTAGTTAACCCTCTGGAGCTTATAGTATATGCTATACTTACAATTGTCATTCATACCATTTATCATCCTTTTTTATTGTTTTTCTTTGTTACAACTTGTTCGAAACGATCTAGATACGTTTCGTTTTCATAGAATAAGCTGAAATAAATAATTTTATGCTATGACTTGTATGGCAGATGTCAGTCTCTTTCTGGCTTCGTGGTTTTTGGCTTACATAACTTAAATTATTTCCATCAATACGGTTAGCTCAAATATTGTATTCTATATGTAATTACGAATTTACGATTGTTAACTAATTAACTGGTTTTCTGAAGGAGGTCTGATATATCCTGGCCGACTACACTTGTCAGATGGAATGATTATACTAAAACAAGAAGAAAAACTATATTCGAAAATAACTAAATTCGAAAGGAAGGTAACTTGGAAAGCAAGCTGACGGAGACGACAGTTCACAATTGGATACGAAACAGTCATCATCAACTTTGAAGTCAACCGGTCAGCAAAACTAATCAAGGCTTACGAATTGACGCGTGCCTGCACTTCCCAGAGGATCCCACTAAAAAATCCGCCTGGGACCTCTGTTCCCGATCTTGGAGCTGACCACGCGCCTGTCCTCACCTTTCTGCCCATCCTGTCTGCACCTGCTGTCGTCTTCCTGAGCATCCTCCTTCACTGAAGCCCTCCTGCATACCTTCCTTCGTACCATATACCATAACTTCCTTAGTGTATGTTTTAGGTTGGTCTTTTACATATTAATTTGTATTTTTTACCTCATTCGTTTTTTTTTACTAATTAAATTTTAAATGTGCAAGTCTGCTTATCCTTTTATTTGCTAGGATGTAGTAAATTTGTTACAAGCTACAGCATACTGATACGATTTCTGTACCGCCAACTAGATGGTACAGCATGCCAATAATGCTATCAAATTTAAATCGTAGAGTAAATCGCTATTTAGGATTTGATAGAGACAGAGTGGACGGAACAGTCGCTAACTCACGACCAAGCTCGTAGCTGAAATAATTACTTAAAAAAAAAACAGTAAACATTTTATGTTCCGAAACCCAACCTACATTGATTGTCAAATCAGAGCTCAGAATGATGACAATGAGCCCGCGGTTTTAAAATGGCTGAAGAATAGCATGGTTTTCCGCTTCCCCGGTCACATGAAGAGTCGATGATCGCCGCTTGGCGATGCCCCGAAAAACAAGATGGGCACTCGGACCATTATAAAGTTTGAGCACCCCAAACGGCTTAAATGTATGGCTTCCAAGCAGCATATTATATTTACGCCGTTTAAGATTTCCGACACCTGCAGCCAACAGCCGCCCCAGCATAACACGTCGTGCTAGGAAAATTAGATGGCGCAAGGGCGACACATGTTGCGTCCTAAACCAAAAACCTACCCAACTTCCAAGGCATTTTAGTCATCCTATCTGGTCTCTTCCCATCCTCGCATCGGCTTCTAAAATATCAGGCAAAAGAGAAAGACGGAGGGTCTCACTAATGCTGGCGTGCCGTGCCATTCGGCCTGCGCTCCTACTGCAAGATACCACTGCGGCAGTGATGCGGAGCCCTGCATGGAGCGCCCAGACGCAGGTATGTATAACGAGATGGAAGGTAGTATCACCCAGCATAGTACCGATGTCGGGTGACGGAAGTGCCTGAAGCCAGAAACACGACTTCCACTTACCCACAGACAGTAGATGGGCACGCTCAGCAGAATTGGTGGACGTATTGATTAGATTATTCCGTACCAACCAGCAGAGCGGCTCATCTCACTGTCTCTGTGAAGATGGTTTCACGGGCCGAACTGTATCCGGGCAAGCCTTGCTTGTTGATGATTTTAATTATTATAATTCTATAAATGAATATTTGTTACATTTTTAGTACAAGCTAGTAGCTGCAAATTGCAAAAAACGTAAGGAAATTTGAATTTCGCGGACTGATCTGGCGCATCCCCCTTAAAGGTTACGCCGCCGACTGCGCCGCCGCATCCGACCCCAGAAAATCAGCGCGCCGCCGCCGCCGCGCCGGCCCTATACCCATCGGCACTCTTATCTACTATAGACATCATATTCCGAGAATTTTGTTTATCTTGTATAATCCAAACACAAGTTATGAGCGTTCAAAAAAACGACGAAGCGCTTCGAGAAAAGGTAGGTAGTGCCCTTGCGCTTCGCTTGGCTCGTCTTGGCGGGGGCACCAGATAAAGAAAAAATAAACAAGCGAGTGACTTCAATGTCCAAGCATTTTTGCATACATTCCGAATCCTATTATATATATTTTGAATTAAGAAGGAAATGTCATACAGGTCGGGGTCAGGGGGGTCGTGGGCAGGTTTATGGACATATGCAAGCCAGTTTTATGTGTATTCTCTAGTACGATGACTCATCAATTTAGTTTTTTAAATATACAGTAATTGTACGGGTTTTAAAAACCAGTACGTTAGTTTAACAATCGGGCATAATGGTAAAAGCTTCCGTAAACTTACCTAAGCATACTTATGTTCTATTGAGACTATAGGTTCAATGACTTAATGGATTGTCTAGTGCTTTTACATTCTCACTAACAAAATATGCAATATTATGGCACTGGAACAGTTCGGAGGAAGTAGTGATATTTCTTGTATTAAGCAGTCGAGGCTTACCAGCAAATCAAACATAGGACTTCTGTTTAAGTATTGCCTATGCAAGCTAACTGGAACGATTGGTCATTGTTCAGAAGTTCTGGGACTTGTGTGGAGTAAACATAACGTAAATTCGGTCGATTTTTAAATTGTAAATACACGTTTTGAACATAATATTTATTTAGTATGAATAGGTCACATATCTATAGGTGAAACTAATAATTATTTGTGATATGTTTCTATTTCTATCGTTTATGTTGCTCATTCATGGTAAAGCTTTCACACCGAGACGCCTCTGTACCTCGGGAAGTACGTAAAGCTGTTGGTCCCGGCTGTAATAAGTAGATATTTTGGCAGTCGTTTTAGCAGTTAGAAGCCAAAAAGTCTTACCAAGGGGTATCGTGTTACTCAGTAACTGGGTTGTTGAGGTCAAACTGGCGGCTGCTCATGCAAAATACTGGGAAGGTATTCAGCTGCATTTGGTTGGATTGGAAACTGACCGACGGTATTGCCATCAGAATTTCTGATATTTCCATCCGAAAATCAACTCGAATAATTTACATCAGTGCAATCGTACTAGACCTACTTACCTCTTATGCCTTATTACTAGAAGATGCCTGTTTGCATGAAAACGTGTACATTTTGTTTGGATATATTTAAATAAAGAAAAACCACCGTTGAGAATGAATTTGTAGATATGGTAAAACCGAAATTTTGATTTAGCAAAACTATGTTTCATTTTTATCCAATTTTATTTTATTTGTGTGTTTAAGGTCACTTTATGAATATTTATTCATACATTATCATCGCGCAAATACATAATGTACATCCTTCATTCTATAATGAAACAAATGTATATCCACTCAGAAACTACAAGGTGACAAATATTGCTTGAGTTTGTATACTTTTGTATATTACAAAGATCACTTAATGTAATTTAGAAAAAACCGGACAAGTACGTACGTACTTAGTAAGTATAAGACGATATTAATTGCCAAATTTCATAGTTCTAAGTCAACGGGAAGTACTCTATAAATTTTGATTCCCTGGAGCGTGTCGAAATATACGTATTTGGCGACATACACGGCCGTATCTTTTTTTCGCGTTAACTTAGAAGTTTATGTTTTTCACAGCTTCAAGGGACTATACCTACTTGTGTACTGTGCATAGATATCCCTGTGACATGAGTATATGGTTTTAATTTTAACTCGATACCTCCACGCGTTCTCGAGATAAAAGATCTTGACAGACAGACAACAAAGTGATCCTATAACTATTCCGTTTTTCCCTTTTGAGGTAGGTACGGAATCCTAAAAATAAGCAGAAATTAATATGAAAATTCGCAGGGCCAAGGTGAAACAAGCATAGATAAGATTTGACAAAGTAGCCATTACAATCTTTGTCTTGACTTTAATAGTTCGCAACAGGTTCGTGTACCTAAGTAGCAATGCAGTAACATACCTACCATTATATGACTAATGATATTAGGTCGTGTCTTTTTTCTCATATCAATGCTGTAGGTATTTTATATAACTATTATAAATTACAATTAGTTGCGGAAGTCGGACCTCAAAAGTCCGGTTCGCAACTGATCCGGGCTAATATCTTAAGTACCTGCTACGTTAACTAGGTTTGTTTATATAGTCAACCTACGGCCATTGGCCATATTTATCACTCGCACTTTTTGTTGACCTTCTACCTAAAATTAAACTTTTAAACTGAACGGGTTTAATGAAAGAGTACTAGTATATTACGTACGCATTTTAAAAACAAACAGAACAGCCCAATTTTATTTTGATCAAGTTTGTGGATACCTTCGTTACCCGGGTTAGAATAACACCCACTCATTTCATCCCGAGGGTGACGTAGAAGACAAATAGGGAAAAACCGGAAGTCGGGCAGCAGCGGCTTCCGTGTAGTTAACAGTTTTACTGCGATCCCCAAGACGGCTGCCAAGTGTGGGGATTATGGCAACCCCCCTCTTTCGGGTGAGGTCTTTGTTGAGTGGACGTCTTCCGGCTGATAATGATTATGGTATGGTACCTTAGTTCATCATACAAACTGAAAAACTTTTGTCATAACATTTGATGGGTAGTAGGTAAATCATATTATCTATTACCTATGTTTATTTCTTTGGCTTAAATCAGTTCTCACAACTTTGTAATAAGTTTGTCAAGGGATAATATTTACTAAATAGGTATGTGATAATATATAAAATTTACAAAGTCAATTTCAGCTCTTCATTAGTGGTTTTTGTGGAAGATCATACGAACTACTACGAACAAAGTCAATCGGTTCTTTGAACTATTTTTCATTTAGGCAAAATTAATTGACAATTGTTTCCAAAAAATATTTTTGCGGGAAATCACACGTCTACAATTTCGATGACTGTTTTTTTAATAATTCTGTTTCCTCAGACGCTGACCAAAATTCTAGAATGATGGACATTGTTTTGGGTATTTCTAAGCTACCCAATGAATGGAATAACCAGCAAAGTTTGCTATACTTGAAGATTACTTTGAAATTTTTAAACGAAGGCCTTGCCAGGTTGCTGTGGGATAGTGAGTTTTCCTAATTAAGGTATTCCTGTTAAAACAATTAAGACGTGGTGTGTCTTACGAAGGTCAGATAACAGACTCATCAATAATTCATGTTACTATAACTATGCAACACAAATGTTATAATGTTGCTTCATGATTGTTTGCAATTATATTTTATTTATGATTTGTATTGCCGGTTACTACTTAGGTATCTACAGAAATTACGCCCATGGAAAAACATGCATAATAATATTATTTTTTAGTGTTCCGTGCTGTTATTGTTGAGACTAAATACTATGTACTTAATTTTTACCTAAGTACGTCTTCTTGTGTGGGTGTTTATTGATCTAAATTTTATGCAACTTAAGAAATCTTCTATGACATAAAATGAAATAAGTGTATTTTGATAAAATAAATACGTATTAAATTTAATTAATAACACATTTTTTTTTATCTAGAACATTTCTACACGAAGGTAATCTTTTTGGTCAGAGTAACAGATGACCCGGAGAACCCCTTTTATTGAAAATAAATAAATTTAAAATAATAATGGTGTCGTAATGGAGATTTTCCCATTTTACTAATTAGTTTATGAGAAAATAGTTTTACAATGTTACAGAATTTGGAAGCATAGATATCAGTTTTAGGTTTTCTAGTCTTCTTCAAGCAAACGTAGCAATCTTAAGTTCCTAAGAAATGCATTATTATTTTTAAATAAATTAATATATTGGGGAGCATTTGTCCTGCAGTGGGACAGTATGGGCTAAATATAATACTGTAATATAATAATATATTATTATTATGTACTTATTCATATAAAATGATTACAAAACTCATCACCTCAAACCAGCACGTGTGATAGCTGACCTGAAATAATGATCACGTGAATAGTAAGTGGACAGCGATGTGGGTCAATAACCCATTGCGATGAGAACTCGATCTGCGCCGGCGTCGAGTAGGAAGTGCATTCAATGGCCGAAAGCGTGAGTAACTCCCAAAATAACAGACAATTTGCACGTTAACTTTGAACAATGACCACCACCTGAGCGACCTGACCTTTTTTGCAATGCAATTTTTTATGCGATTGTTCATGAAGTGGTTTTTTCGAGCTCGTTGGCAATTCATGGAAGACTAAAGGACTGTCTACAGTGTGTCTATTCTGTAACAATCTTCCTCGGTGAACACCTAGGTGAAGTTGTCATCTGTCCCGATGCTAGGGATTGAAAAGCAGATGGACGGATGACAGCTCCCTTCAACTAGATGTTCATCGAGGGTAATGGTAACAGAATAGACATACAGTACGTGGACATTAATAAGACACATGAAGCTTTTGACACAAGACTGTCACATATTATGAGAGGTAAGTAGAAAGCGACGCTCCAAAACTCGAAACACAGCATTTTGAGAGCACAAGAGAGGAAGCATTTGGTAGGACAAATGCTACGTAGACACGTAGACATCTTTATCTCCAGGAAAATTCAATGTTTACTTTTGCTTTTACTATGTATTTAGAATGGTTTCATTTCTGATGTGAACTTTCAAACAATGCGCTATTTGGAATGATACACAAAACTTTGCAACATAACACCTAAAGTTAAAACAAAACTAAACAATGCAACTTTGATTTCATTTACATACCTGCTACGAAGTAATTATAAAGCTATATATTGAGATTTTTTGTAAGGTAATAAATAAAAGTATGCCATAAAATTATAATATTTAAATTATAATGTAGTAATGAATTAATACAGCAATTTTTTTTGTAAAATCTTGTACCAGATTATTTTTATTGTTACTGGTAATTCGCACAAAAAAGAAGTAACAAAGTCGTGAGTGTCATAATGGCTTGTTGTCACTAATATTTCAAGACGGAACCAAAAAAAGGGGTCGATGATATTTATGTAAATAGTTTTGTTTTTGTACAGTTTACATTGTTGTAATATTCATTAACAATGGTGAGGTCGTTGATGACTTCAATCAGGAATGATTAAATGGTGGAATCCTTAAAAAATACAATTATTTTAGTCAGACTTGCAATTTTTGCCTCATGTCTTTTGAAACTGCTGCCGGCGTAGTGACTCAGTGGACACATTTTACTCACGTTAAAGTGGTGTAAGCCGGTACCTACCTATTTTACGCCAATTAATTAATGACTCCTTGAGAAAATCAAAGAGTTATTAATTAAATTCATTTTATGAAAACTTGTCTTTAAGAACTAAGTTTTAATTGCGTTTAATTTAACCCGGATCTTATACGGTTTTACCCATATCAACATTTCAAAATTTAAAGTTTATAAAAGTTCGAAAGAGTTTGTTTTGGCCAAACAGAACGTGTTGTGTTTGTTTAGGGCTACAAGTAGCTGGCATAAAATGCAATTACACTTGTGATTCTTATAACAGTTATAATACCTACACTTGGGTTAGTGGGGCATTTTTATCAGCCTCTTTACAGAAGCCCTGAATAATTTTCCACCACTTACTACATACGCTGATTTATTAAGAATCATATACCAAAATGATAGTGGTAGATCAGACAAGGCCATCATTTCTCATTTAAAGAGGTGTCAAGAAGAGGACCCGCTCACCCCCAAAAATTTACGGCTCACTGCCACACTTGAAGAGGTTTTAAAAAGCCTATCTGATACTTGGGTAGATAAGGGACGAAATTGCATTTCATGTACGGCAGCTGAACTAGACGAAATATTGAGTGAATTGACTTCACAAAGAAATCAATCCAATTCAAGTCCAAAGCCAAGAAGAATGACTTGCTCGAGATTGGACTTCGATTAAACATGTCAAATGCCAAACATGTGTAATAGCGTTTAATGGAAAATATATACATATTTTACAATATAGTTGAAAAAATGCTGAAAAAATCGGTTTTTCAGAATGCTAAAAACCCTGATAACTGGTTTGACGGTATTGCCCGGTAACAGCTGTTCTTGTGTTTAGTATTTGTCAAATGGGAAGTCGTATAATATTTGTTGCATCTTGTTCAACTTGAAGGAATATTAGGAAAACGTGGGCAACTAGTTGAATGAGGACTAGTTGCTTGCATTTGTTTTTTTTTTACCTACCTGAATAATTTAAAAGCGATTCAAACAAGTTTTCTTTGGGAGGAAATAAAAAAGAAGCAATAAATCTAAGAAAAGTGAAAAATATTTAATTTAAATAGATACTTTTGTATCCTTATGCTGTTTTTGAGAGATAAAAAAGGATGTATGAATAAATTCCTAAAAATTCCAAGTCAAATCAAATAATTTTGCTTTTAGTAAACCTAAAAGCATACATTATTTGATAATCTCTCATTTAATAAGAAATACATAAGTCATGAGGAGTTATCACGGGTATCGTCACATTTACAAGGTTGCTGAATCTGTCACGAACCGACCCACAACAATAGCCCACAACACGCTTCACTACAGCGATACGCCCTGATTTTCACACGATACTTAAAATCAAAATAATTGCAGAATTAACGCTTGCTCCTTGAAAACGTGAAGCTCTAATTTATTTTATTTGATTGTGCAAGAACAAAGAATCGCCCGCAATAACTATTAATACAGTATGTTGTGATCGTCATGCAAGTGTCATTGTTCACAAATTGTTCTAGAACTTTTTTACTCTGGTTAATGTTGAATTAATGTACTTAAACTGAGCCTCTGCGTCTCTCAGCAAAGTAGTCAGGTGATATCATAGTACTTCATAAAAAGTTTATGATGGTAGTATTATTAATAATATTTAATTGCAGTTAATACAGGCTGTGTTGAGTCCCAACTGAAACTGCGTTCTTAGTTTGCCCACTTATGTCTATAAAAACCCGCCCACACCTGAGCAGAGAACATGTGGGTGCAGTCACGGTCGGACGCAGACACGTTCAGATACTGCAGTAGTATTTGTATGAACGGGTCCACATCAACGCGGGCATCCGTGGTCCGAAATATTAATGCAGTTTCTGACTGCCCCAGCAACCGCTACCGCACCGGTCACTCCGGTGATACCGCGCCTTTATTCACGGTTTCAATTTGCACCCTGCAGGCCCATCTCATAGTGCATACTTTCGGGAACTTCGTGTTGCACCAACACTTGCCGTAAACTCAATAAAACTTGCGTGTCAAAATAAAGATAAAACAACGTTCAAAATGTACTTACTGCCGAACATGGGCAAACCAAATGAACCAGGGGAGTACTCCTAAATACTATGCTTCTCAACATTAGGCTTGGATAGGGCAGGAGTAAGAATTTTATCACTAACTTATTATGTTTACCTGCTTATGTGTTCTCATTTTTGAGTAGGCTGAATTTGTAACCGAATTTGCTGCTGTTTTCTTTTTTAATCTGTATAATATAAATGGATATGATGCGGCCTAAGGTGGAGCTCGCTTGCCTAGAATAAACCGGTTCACTCGTGCCTTGAAGATACCCAGATTATATGTATCGGGGAATAGAGAGAATCAATCAGTGAATTCCACAGCCTGGCAGTTCGCACAATAAATGTGGAGTCAAAGCGCTTGGTTCGAGACCGTGGAACTTCAACCGTATAGCGGTGACGCTTCGCCGTATCCCTGCTCGTCCGGTGATGGAATGGGGATGGGGGAATTAAGTTGTGCAATTCCAAAGCACACTCTCCGAAATGGACCCGATAAAAGACCGATAGGCTGGCAACGGCGCGGCGGTGTTCAATGCTTTGGAGCTTAGCCTTAACCAGGAAGTCGTTGTCTATGAGCCTCTTGGCACGTCTTTCAATAACTTCCAACGCCTCCAGCTGGTACTTGGCAGATCCATCCCAGAGGTGCGAACAGTACTCCATGCACGATCGAACTTGTGCTTGGTATAGGTTCAGCATCTGTTCCGACGTGAAGTACTTTCGCACCTTTGCGAGGACTCCTAGCTTTTTGGCAGCTAGTTGGGCCTTTGACTCGATGTATGACCCAAAATTGAGACTCGACGTCAAAGTAACGCCAAGAAGCTCAAGATGGTCGGTGATCGGAACGGATACATTTCGGAAAGCAGAGGCCAGATTGAAAGGCCTCTTCTTGGCAGAGAAAAGACACGCCTGGGTCTTGACTGCATTAAACTCGACCAGATTGGCATCGCCCCGATCGGAGACAGCCTTGAGGGACAAGTTTAAGCGTTCGACCATGGACTCCCTGTGAGTCCGGATTTCAGCCGCACTGGCACGTGCGCTGGATATGTAACTCTCTACAACTGTGCTGTCATCTGCGTATCCAATGGTACCGGGTTTCAGCAAATCGTTAATATGCAGCAGAAAAAGGGTTGCAGAGAGTACCGAGCCCTGAGGGACCCCGGCATTTATAGCCATTTGAACAGACGAGCAGCCATCAATGACTACTCGTATTGAACGATCTCTCAGGAAATCCGATATCCATACACAGAAACCAGCGGGCAAGCCAAAAGATGGAAGCTTGCTAATTGGGCCATCATGCCATACCCTATCAAAGGCCTTCGAGATGTCCAGGGAGACGGCAAGCGCTTCCCCATATTTCTCGATGGCCTCACTCCAGATGTGAGAGGCGTACGCGAGAAGATCCCCAGTGGACCGATTTCGGCGAAAGCCATATTGACGATCACTGAGGAGGTCATTAGCTTCAAGGTACGCCAGGAGCCTGTTATTAAGGACACGTTCCGAGGCCTCTCTTGGCCTAGTTCTGTTCTGTCACCTGCTTGATTTGGAGGGAAGTGGAAAATATGTTTTTCATACTCCTCCGCTGTTCTTTCTTATTAATTTCCTTGCGGGATCCAAGACAGTTGAATCGTTTTTCTGGGACTCGTCGAGCTTCATTGCTTTGGCACTTTTCTGGTGGTCGCCACTGTTGATTCTGGCTTACAGGAGTTGCAGTGGTTTTTGAATAGTGTGGCGGGCTTGTCCCATAAAAAAAAACAGTAATGTAAAAAGATGTAAAATTAACAAGCGTTAAATGCGAGAAAGAATGCGAGAATGGGCAGCAGCATTCTCTGTGCCTTTGTAACAACCATACTGCGATCGCCAATCCGCCTGCCAAGCGTGGCGATTATGGCAAAACCCCCCCCTGGGGAGGCCTATGTCCAGCAGTGGACGTCTTTCGGCTGAAATGTTGATGATGATGATGAAGCGTTAAATATCACATAAAGTCTCCCAAACTGCATTAATTTGCCGTTAACGGTCCATCATAGACCATTAACAAATGTACCTAAGTTTTTATACATTCATTTGTCCTTCATTTTCCGTTAGTTGTATGGGTAGGTACATACGATTTAATGCCCATTCGGTCAAGTTCAATAAAGTTTTATGTAATTATTACATGGGCGATATTGAATAATAATAATAATAATATAAATAGAAGCAGCGTGTTATTTAATATGACGTAAGTGAATATTAATATTTAACTTAATAATGATTGATAGATATAAAGGTACATTCAGATAAGCTTATTATAAGTAATGTACTTAATGCAGTTAATTATTTAATTGTAGGCTCGATACGTAGATTTAGATGTAGATGTAGACCCAAAAATTACCCAACTAGTTGAAGAAGCTCTTTTCGTGATTTCGTAGAGCAGTATGCTAACGGTCTTATTCATAAAAAATGCTTATCGAAGGTTTATGAGACTCATTAGTAAAAATGTTCTATAAGCATTTAAAACCTTTGATAAAATTTTGTATTCATAAACGTTCCTTAAACCTATTGTAACTAAAATGTTGTTATAAATCAAAAAGTTGCCATTAAAATGAAGTTATCCAACAAATTGACCAACACATCGAATCGTCAAACGAGAATATCTGTCTACGCACCTAATAATTGCGATCATAGACATTATTACGTAGTTTGAACTATTTTATTGTCTACAGATTCGACACTTTTGACGTGATAAAGTCATTGTTACATGTCAATGATTTTGATATTGTAAATGTCAACCGCGCGAAATAAGAATAACATTTTTTATTTTCCTTTAAAAATGGAATCAAGACCGGAGACTAGTTTCAGTAAAAGGCAAAGAAATGAAAACTAGTTGGAGGAGAAGGGTTGTAGGTACCTACTGTTTCAGCTAGAATGTGTTCAAAGTAAGTTTTGTTTTGTAAACATTGTCAATTTCTTATGCTCATGCTAGCTTTTTCTTTTATTTCTTAGATTGTTTTTTAAATAATTGATCAGTGATAGGGTCCCCAAACTAGGAAATACAAAACTGATGCAAAAACCAACGCCTAAAATTGTGGCGGCCTTTCTTTATTTACGAATTAGGTGCCTGTCCTAAAATGATGATGAATTTTGTGCAAGTAAGTATTTACCTAATAAAACCATATTTTGCATTTCAGTTTTAACAGTATGGTCAAGGATCCAGAAACCTTACGACTCTTTATCGTGAATCGAAACAGAGATTCCAAACAGATGGTGGTCCGCCGATATTCTAAAAGTCAAATTATAAGTAACAATAAATTAAACTGATATTTTTATACCTGAATTTTATTACTAAACTACTCGTTAAGATGTCTTAACGCTTCCGAAAGTCTTCATCGTCCAAGAGAAATGGATCGCTTATATTTGTGTAAACCATTCTTCGAAGCGGACGGTTTTCAAAATGTGTAATTGTTTCAATATTATCCAAGCTTCGTAAATCTTGCATTGTTTATAAGAATAAACAAAATTAGTTAAACAGAAATACAAATTCAAATAAATATATCCGCAGTTCCTCAAAGTACGATTGTTTACGAAACTGCTAATTGGCACACATAGGTAGTTAACATACACACATACATAACATTTGTATGCCAAATGATTTTTTTTAATGAAGCATCTGTCGCATCTGTTGAACGCCAGCCATTTTTTCCCTATAGCCCTGTTATGGTAGGGTCCTGGCTTTCATAACTTTATAGTAGGTTTAAAGAACGTTTTAGTGCTAAAATGCGTTTATGAATAACAATTTTTGACAATTTGACTATAGCAAGGCTTTAAGTCTCCTATAAGTTTCATGAATAAGACCGTAAGTATTTTGTAAATATCTTCCTCGGTGAATGTAGGCGAACATTGATTGGCGATCTTTGGGGGAGGCCTAAACCGGTGTTGTCTATGGACAAAAGCTAAATTTTCTGAATAAGTGTAGGTAATTATAAACTTACATTACTATTCAACAATTACAATGCAATGCCATTTACATCTAAATGCTCAGTGTTGATTTAAAATCAAATACATTCTGTCAAGAAAGTACCGGGAATTAATCATTTAAAAAGCTCATTTAAAGGGATTGTCTAAATTCTTTTTGTCGCTGAGTTGGCACAGCTGTCCTCTTTACTCACACGGAGTTCGATCGTCACTGGTCATTCTGTTTGTTCTCACTGTGCCATTTTTGCGATTTTTATTATAGTTAAAAATATCGAACAAATAATTCGTCTTAAATATTGCATTGCAAATAGAATTTCGTGTGCTCAAGCACTGAAAATGTTACATAAGGCTTTCAGTGATTCGACTTTATCAAAAACACGTGCGTATGAGTGTTAAAATGTATTTTAATGTGGTCGAGATGTGGTGTAAGATTTGCCTCGTTCTGGTCGGCCAACAACTTCTTTCACTGAACTAAGATCGCTTTATTAAAGGCTGACTAAAAATCGTCGTTTTATTCTCGGAGAGATAGCTGCTGAAATTTCCGATCTCAAGAATGAATTCGAACCGTTTTAAACGATTGTTTTGTCACGAAATGCGTTGCCACTTGACTAGTACCGAAAGATTTCAATCATCTTCTAAATCTTTACGCAATTGAGATTTGAACAAGAAAGAGTCAACTCCGACCCCACATTCATTAAACGCATTGTTACTGGTGACAAGACATAGGTTTACGAGTTTGACATGTAAACCAGTCAACAAGAATCGGAATGGCGCCTTCCAACTGAAAAAAGATGACGTAAAAGAAAATTCGCGGAAAGTACCTACTGTAGGTCGAATCTGTAAAATTCAAACTACAACTCGTATCTCACATCGCTATTCACTCTCACTTCGCATAAGGTTCAAAATTACTTTGATATTTTTGACACTTTGAATCGGGCTCGAGTGCGAAGTGAGCGTCGAAGTGACGGGGAAATTACCTTACAGAATGCCACTTCTTACGTCATCTCATACTTTATCTGTCAAAATCTCCCTGTCAATTTAGTTCTACTCGCTGACACGCTCGCAAGGGTGGCGCTATTGTAAATTCGAATTATCGACCAAATTTTTAGAATGCCAGTCAAGAAACTAACAGCGGATTCAGATTCGAAATTTAGAATGAGGTCTTACAGAATCACACCACTGAAGTCGATTCCAAAAAATGCGTCAAAAAAATGTTTTGATTATTGGGACCTACTTTGAAGGCGATAAATAAATTTAGATATTTAATAAATATTTTGTTTTTATTGAATAATTCCCGGTACTTTCTTGACACAGTAGTAATAATAATATCAGCCCATTATTGTCCCACTGCAGGGCCAACGCCTTTTCTCATACAGAGAAGGCACGAGCACTAATCACCACGCTTGCTCAAGGCGAATTGGCGATTACAGACATACATAATTATTAACTCCTAGCTGACCCGACAGATGTCCTGTCCCTACCTACCTACCTACCCTACCCTACCTGCCTACCTACCTACCCTACCTACCTACCTACCCTAGACCCTACATACCTACCCTACCTGCCCTACCTACACTACCCTACCTACTTACCCTACCTATTTACCCTACTGTACCTACCTACCTACCCTACCCTAACAACCTACCAATCTAACTATTTTTACTCATGACAATATCGTACACAATAAAAAAACAATTATCTAATTTAGTTCAACCGTTCGCAAGTTCTGCGCTTACATACATTTCGGCGATTCATTTTTATATATAGATAAAAGTCCAGCTTTTTTTCACGATGTTTTCCTTCACTGATGTCTGTGGTGTCGAGTTTAAACTTAGAAAGTACATGAAATTGAAAAGGTCACATTAGTACTTTTGCTAGTGCCCGGATCCGAACTGACAACCTCGTGAACGAGAGGCGGGCACTTTAACCACTGGGCTACTACGTCATTAATTAATCATTTTAATTTAATCAGTGTCACAATCAATTATAATTACTTAATCTGGGTTCCCTGTTCCCAACTATGTTGGAGTCTGCTCCGTCTAATCGGATGCAGCTGAATACCAGTGTTTGACGTGGAGCGACTGCCTGACGGACCTCCACAATCCAGTAACTGGGTAACACGATACTCCTTTGAAACACTGGTTGTCAGACTTTCTGGCTTCTGACTACCCATAAACGACTGCCAAAGATCTACGAATGACAGCCGGGGTCAAAGGCTTTACATGCTTTTTGAGGCACGGACGCAACTCTGTATGAAATGGATGGTCACGGTCACCCATTCATAGATCAACCGCGGTAAGCGAAGCTTAACCTTGACCGATCGATCCGTACTCATTTTACTTAGAAAAACAAAATGGAGGGTGTTGTATCGTTTTAGCAGCCGTAAACCCAATTGAAATGCTAAATTAATAAATGGATTTAAGAAGCATTACGGAAATTAAATAAGTTAATTAAAAATGATATAAATCTGTTGGTGCCCGCCCTTATTCACTTTATGTGCCCAATTATGAAATTAATTATTTCCTTTAAATTAAGTTACTACGCAAAAAATGAATTGCGTGATAAAATCATCTTGAATGTGTTGTTGGCTGAACAAAATTGATGATCAGCTATATTTTGGATCAATCTATTAGTAGGTAGAGATTTTAGGTGGTAGGAAGTACCTAGGAAATACCCTATGATGAGTTACGAGTATTTGTGCCGTATGGTGCCGCGAATAGCACCACCCCATTTCTACCCGTGGGAAAGGGGGGGGGGGCTTACCACCGTGGGTAGTAAGGCGAGAGAGGTATATTGACCAGAGGATCGGCGGCAGCGTCCTTCTGAGAATGTAGAGATCGAGGAACATGATGTCGTTGTATTTGAGCTGATGCACGGTGGCATCTATTGTATTGATTCTTATTCCAAATGTTGCAACGTCGTACGTCATAAGTTAAGCCACCTCAAGAGAGGCAGACCCAATGTTAGCCACACATAGGTAGGTAACGTAACGTAACGTATGTAAAGACAGGAACTCGATATACGTTATAAAAACATGTATTGGTTACTCGGAAGGAAATCCTGTCTATCAATACATAATAAAATAACCCTATACAAGCATATTCTGATGCCAATTTGGACGTATGGTATCCAACTTTGGGGCTGTACTAAAAAAACCAACGTGAAAATAATCCAACAATTCCAGAATAAAGTACTCAGGGATGCTGTCAATGCACCCTGGTACATAAGAAATGACGACCTTCACCGTGACCTTAAAATGGAATCCGTCACCACTATTATTCAAAAATTTGCTGAAGCCCACGAACTCAGACTTCACCGACACGTGAATGTTGAGGCAATCCAGCTGCTAGACAATACAGACTTAGTGCGTAGGCTAAAAAGAACTAAACCTTTTGAATTAGTGTAGTGTACAAAGTGAGTAAATAGTAACAATCTTGTGCTATACATCTAACACATGAACATAGTGTTTCTATAAATTATATCAGACTCTAAGAAAGTGCTTCAGACTTGTGTAAAAGTCTTAATGGACACTATTTTTAGTTATATTATAATCTATCACGTAACATATTAAGTTAGAGTTAAATTGCTTATTAGTATTTTAGGCTAGATCGTAATTAATTATTAAGAATTTCATTCTTACTAACAAAAAAAACGTAGGTAGGTTTTAGGTTTTGATATTTTTGTAATAAAATTAGAAATACTATTAGTAGGATAAGTTTGCAGAGTGTTCAAAATGCATGCAATAAAAGCTACTCGTGCCTTTTATTCATGAGTAGGGCGTAGCTCATGTAGAGGTTTTATGCACCTTGAAGTTTAGGGTTTCGATAGAACACTCTGGATTCTTCTAGAAAGATCAGTGTCATTCCAATAAGTTTGAATGATTTAGAATATAGTTTTATTTTAAGACAGTTTAGACAGACTTGACAAGCCCATCAATACACGAGGGCGTATTATAGTTAGCTTATCAGAAATAATAGCTATATGATCTTAATACGTGTTTCATTTATAGTAATCAGTTCCGGTCCCTACCTATACCATAACACCTACTGCGATCGCCAACATGCATCGGTCAAGCATACCACCCCTACCCCACACCCCAGACTCACCCCACATACCCCTTTGCAGACTTACGCCCAGCAGTGGGCGTCTAAAAGTTGACATGATGATGATGATGACCCGGTGTGACTGTACTAAAATTTGCTTACCTACCATTGTCTACAATAAATCACATGATGCTCAGGCAAAGTGACCTAATTTCAAGACCAACAGAGATTACGATCGGAAGTGATCCCTGGACGCTATGGTTGCAGGAAGGTTGTAAGTCTCCCACTCCATACAGTGCAGAAGTCCATTACTATAGGCCCCGGTGGTACTACATGAGTACTTTACTGAAACGTTGACAGGAACGGGGATTTAAATAAATACTAACACATTGTTGAGTCTTTATAACCGTTCATGAATCACTTGCCGAACTCTGGGCATCTTAGGAAATATTAGAAGATGTAAAACATGAGGAGGTGTAAGAACAATGAGGACAACACATTATTGTGAGTAACCTACTATATAGTATTCCGAGTTTTATGTCTACCGACTTTTCTATTGTATTTAGAAAAACGATATGCATAACTCGAGTATCCGTAAGTGAAGAGTTCCATACGCCGTACAACATTGAGATCGAGCTGAACACGCCGAAAAAACACAATATGTCTTGTTTAGGGACTCCCTTAATTTTTAACTTTATTTTACTTTTGTTATAGCGTTCATAGTAATACATTCTCTGTGAAAATTTCAAGTGTTTAACTGATAGGGTTCAAAAGATATAGCTCTATGACAGAGGAATAGGGCTCCGTTTGATCATCCAATAGATTTTATGATAATTTTTGATAATTTACGAGTCATCATTATCATCATCATCATCAATCGGAAACGTCGTCTGTTGAACAAAGGCCTTCTCCATAATTGGGTTACCATAATGCAATGCCCACACTTGGCAGGCGTCTTGCGGATCGCAGTGAAATTGTTACGTACACGAAAACCACTGCTGCCCGATTTCCGGATTTTCCCCTGTTCTACGACACCCTCGGGAGGAAATAAGTGGGTGCTATTCTGGCCCGGACACCCCACGAGGAATTTACGAGTACCTATTACTATTGTTTAGACTAGCGAGTTGAAAGTTTTTTATAGGTTGTTCCGTTCCCACCCATTGCCACTAGACTGTTCTAAGCCTGTTCTATTTGATCGAAGTCAGCCAAAAGCCTGTTACTCATCAATAAACATTAAAAACCATCAGCATTGGTTATTATACCACAAAAAAACCCACAAAAAATCGTCACGCATTTTTTGCCTTCGCTACCGCGAATCACTCTAAAAGTATTAAAGTGAACTTTTGTTCTAATTAGCTGTGTAATTAGGTACAGAATTAGAAGGTCGCCAGGAAGTAATGCCTGTGCTGGGAATTTCTTCCACTACTGAATCATTAATATTGACATCGGTCTTTGTTCGGTGTATGCGCCACTGCGGTTTGTTTTATAGTTGCCGCTTATTTCCCTGTATTTCAAATATGAATGGAACAAGATTATTAACTTTACCTATGTGTTGTTGAACATACGTCATTCACAAGGAAAATTACGTGCGAGCGTTTGACGTCAGACCTTTGTTCCCTTACGAGTATTACCGTTAGTGGGTACCGCTGCACACTTTCTTTTTGGCGAAAGGATCGAATCTAATGTCAGGCTTGTTATTGACGCTCAAACTTTAAACTCCTGCTGCGAATGCAACAGAAAAGGTACCAGCAGCGGGGTTATCCTGAAAACGAAAGTTAGATGTAATTAGGTTATTTTCCGAATTGCCGCGCTTACAATCGCTGAACCAATGAAGTAGTTATTAAAATAATTATAAATAATTCTAATCTCATCAGCGATCGTAAGCAGTAGCGTACTTAATATTTTAGTACATTTCTAAACTCGCCATACCGGTTCATTTATCATAAGCGATAAGCTAGCGCGGACATTCCACTGCAAATAATTTACCTTTTTGTTAAAGGAACTTATAGTTTGTAACGTACAACAGCAACTTTAAATAAACCTATTAGTCTGGTTTGCATAGTTATTAACTAGGTACGCAAGTTTTAATTACTAGTTGAAATGTGAACGTTACCATTTTCAGAGCATTTCCTTTTAATATTGTTGATGTATGCTTATGTACCGGGTGGTTATAATGACCCCTTAGGCCTACTCTGAACAAATACAATTGACAAGAGGAATACATTACTAAGGCTTTTTCAGAACTTTCCATTCTCTACATAATTTTCACTGTAACCTCGACCACATTCATGGGGTTTTTTGTCAGCTGAAAAAGATAGGTTATGATACCTACTTTAAAAAAAAAACTGTACGCTTCTTAGAGCCTCTTGGAGCCTGTTTGCAAAAAAACTAATTTCTGGCTTCATCAATCCAAGATGGCAGAGCAAGTAGAAGTTAGTCAAGGTCGACCTTTTTTATTAGATCCCTTGAACATTCAAGATTTCCAAAATTCTAACCGATATTCTGTAACTGTGTCTTCATTTGTGTGGAAATTATTTTCAAGTGATGCACTTGAAAAGAATTTCCACACAAATGAAGAAAAAGTAAAGGAGATATTGCTAGGTTCTATTTACAGCAAAATATGTGAATTATGTAGGTAAGAATGTTTTTATTATAATGATTTGTGGTTTCGCTGGAGTACTATGTAAATAGTAATTCTGTAGATTCGTGACTTTTTGTGCTCTCTGCGGGACTAACTCATGCTCAATCGCTGAACTGTTAACTCAGGATCACTTTTAAATTACGTACGAAATACTGTGTACCTACTTAATATTCGTGATAATTATTGTTACGTTTTATTTTACCTTAAATAATTTCCTACTCTTTGAAATCAAATACCTAATTTGCTCAAAAATGTCTTAAATGGTATTTCCGATTGCGTCTAAAGTATCATAAGGTTACATAGACCTTCCAGTCGTTGAGTGAACCTGAAAAGGAATCTGTGCCAGCGTCTATAAGTATCAACTCTCAACCATAAGGTAGCCAGGAAAACAATTTCGTGTCAGCCGTCATTACATGGCCGTAATGTGATGGGACCGCTGTCTTCGAGAAATTGCGTACTGCATCCGGGTACGAGATCTGAGTTTTATTCGAATTAGAATCCAAATTCAGTCTGATACAGTACAATTCAGGTGTCGTGCCTAACCTTTCGCGCAAATTATAGTACGGGCACTTCGTAGTGTTATTTCTGGGATACGGATAGTATATAGTTCGCAAACGCTCATGGAACCCAAGTTTTAGTGACTAAATACTTAGCCTTTCAAACTGATATACCCATTAGGCATACGTTCTCGGCAGCGCACGTGGTGGCAAGAATTAGATCAGACTGTCAAGGACAGCCGGCTCTAACCAGCCACAGGTTTAAGTAGAACACGTTTTTGTAAAACAATACTGTATGCCGTTAAAGACAAGTTTACCCAGATTTTTTGTTTGTGATATCTTGGGGCTTATGATTTCTACGTGTCAAAGCGGTTTCTAACCGACTTCCAAAAAGAAGGAGGGTCTCCAGGTGTTTTTACACCCTGTAGTAGGTTAGATTAATTAGAAAAAAAAACTAAAATTAAAATATTGAAGTTTTAAGACTCCTTCGGGTTTTTGGAGACTGGTTAAAAAATTGAAATATTCTAAGTATTTCATAAAATTGCGGTTTTAATAAAATAGGTAGGTATAACCACAGAACAAGGTCAAGGTTATAAAATTTTCCTTATTATGTTCATATAAGTACAAACACCACGACCTAACCCAACGAATAAATTACTAGTGCCAACATAACCCAGATAGGGTCTGATCATGACTGAAATATAACTCAGATGACCTCTTTGAGGTAAGGTCATGGTAAGATAAAAAGGCTTTAATGTGAAGTAATACGTGTGATAGAAATATAAGCTGATTAGTTTAGTTTTCGAGGTTAACAGGAATCATAACATTAATGTAATAATTTTTTATGTTATTGGATGACAAACAAGCCCACGGCCTACCATATATTAAGTGGTCACCGATGCCTATCGACTATAGATTGAAATGTCTTATGCAAGTGTGCACGAAATAGCTCCTTCATAAAAAACTCTACTAGTTACTACTAAAATGGAGAAATGACAAGAGTATTCAAAAACTGGCCAAATGCGAGTCAACCGCGCGCACGGAAGGTTCCGTACTATTATCTAACAACATTAGACACTATATTATAAACGTTTTATTAAAATTGAGCAAAAAACGACAAAAAATCGGACAAGTACGAGTCGGACTCGCTCACCGAGGGTTCCGTATAAATTTGTAGGTACATACGGCTATACATCAAGCTATACATTTCCAGTTAATGCTGATCTCGCATTGTATAGGATTTCCGTACAATGCGAGGTCAGCTTATACTGGAAATGTATAGCTTGATGTGTAGCCGTGTATACATATCCATACTAATATTATAAATGAGAAAGTAACTCGTGTCTGTTACGCTTCCACGATGAAACGGCTGAACCAGAAAAATAAAGAATATATTTTTTATGATTTAATTACAAATGTATAGTTTTCAGACTTTTCCCTGTACTTGTAGTAGAAGACGATATTACTTGCCAAATTTCATAGTTCTAGGTCAACGGAAAGTACCCTATAAATTATGATTCCCTAGAGAGTGCCGAAATGTACGTTTTTTGCGTCATAAACGACCGTGTCTTTTTTTCAAGTTAACTTAGAAGTTTGATTTTTTCACAGCTTCAAGGGACCGTAGACCTAAGTAAACAGTTTTAATTTCAACTCGATACCTCTACGCGTTCCCGAGATAAAGGGTCTTGGCAGAAAGACGGACAGACAGACAGACAAACGAACAACAAAGTGATCCTGTAAGGGTTCCGTTTTTCCCATTCAGGTACGGACCCCTAAAAAGTAACTAAAGATGTTTGAGAAGTTGAAATTCTAATTCTTATACTCTTGGGTACCTAAAGAGTATCTTCAGGCAATTAATAGTAGATTATGCATCAAGGGGATAAAGTAGTGTCTTATGTAGCGTGCGCCGTATTGAATCCCGAGCAAAACGAAGGATTCTAGCGTTAACTCCTGAGCGGAGCGAGGGAGTTTAGAGTTACCTCCCTAGCAACGCGAGGGAGTTAATTAAGAATCCTGAGTGCAGCGTGGGATTCAAGGTCGCCCAAGACGAAGGCACCTTTATCCCCGAGGAGCATACTCTACTTTTCACACCATCCACGAGACAATAAAAACAATAGTACTAGAATTAAGAGTAGATTATTGGTAATACCAATTGTCGCTCGACATTTTTGTGAAAATTTGCTAATTTGTACTTTGTTGTATAACAAAGTAAAGCAATTTTCAATATTCGCGCCACAGATTATGAAACAAAGGGCAGATATACAGCGCGGAACACTGAGAGTGAAGCCAAAAAGCAAATACAATCACGAGATTGTAGGTAAGTATTCGCTTTTGAATTTGTGTTTGCTTTTTTGGCTTCACTCTCAGTGTTCTGAACAGTCTATCTGCCTTTGATTTAATAATCTGAGATTCGCGCCTCTTTTTAATTTGCCTTTTTCTTTTATTTATTTTCGAACAATTTATTTTTTTGTGAAAATCTCTCAGATTATGATACAAAATGCAGATAGATCGCGCGAAACACTGAGAGTGAAGCCAAAAAAGCATATGCGAATACCTATTACCTCGTGATTGTATTCGCTTTTAAATTTGTGTTTGTCTTTTCATTTGATTTTTAATAATGTGGCGTTTCGTGTTATACTAACTCGTGTCAGTACAGCACGAAGCGCGTTGTAGGTATATTCGCTTTTGAATTTGTACACAGTGTACTACAGTGTACCTACTACATTACAAATACAAATTCAAAAGCGAAAATTTACCTACAACCTCGGGATTGTATTTGCTTTTTTGACTTAACTCTCAGTGTTCCGCGCTGTATATCTGCCCCTTGTTTCATAATCTGAGGCGCGAATACTGAAAATGCTTTGCTTTGTTATACAACAAATTACATATCAGCAAATTCTCACAAAAATGTCGAGTGACGATAGTGATTTGACTCCGGAGTGCATTACATGCGAAGAGATTGGTATTACCCACAATCGACTCTTAATTCTGGTACTATTGTTTTAATGGTCTCGTAGATGGTGTGAAAAGTAGAGTATGCTCCTCGGAGATAAAGGTGCCTTCGTCTTGGGCGACCTTAACTCCCTCGCTCCGCTCAGGAGTTAACGCTAGAATCCTTCGTTTTGCTCGAGATTCTATACGGCGCCCGCTACATGAGACACTATTTTATCCCCTTGATGCATAATCTACTATTAAAACCCCGCAATAAACATAGATGTCAAAAAAGTTAAAAGTTTAACGAAAATCTTATTGTTTCAGAACGATACGGCAGTTAATAGTAACAGTGACACTGACAGCCGTTTTATGGGAAATAATGACAAAAATAATGATTAATCAATGTACTTTTCCAACTCCGCCATTGTAAACAACGATTCACATCACTTGTATGCCAATTTGATAGATTCATTAATGTCACTTGTCGTTTTTTTATATATAAACACAAAATGGGCAACATGATGTAACAAAAAACTGTTATTTCCATTTCAAAATATTTTAATTATGCGGGGGTTTAAAAATATGGTAAGTACATCAATCTACTCCTGGTAATGTATTCTCCACATTGGAAAATATTTTAAACCCTCTAAATTATTTCTTTTTTCTTACAAATGAATATTTGTATGGATTTCGCCATAATTCTTTAGGATATCGCCTAGGATATCGTGGGTCCATTCCAGATACTCCTTTGAACTCTCCGTTTCTAACAAATAACTAATCCAGTAGTTGTACATTCATTTAGAAGTTCTTAAGTATATCAGGTTTTTTATCCATGTTATAGGCGTGACAAATATCTCTTGAGAATTCTGTTCAAAATGTACACAATCCACAAAAAAGTTTCATAACATTTTTTGCGTGATTCTAAAGTTTGCTTTGTGTAAAAATAGTAACATTTTACGATAGTGTAGACGTTTCATTGAGGAATACAAAAAGAGGAAAGCAAAAAATTCTGGTATATCAATGAATGAGATAAGAGTTTTTAGTGGGTGGAGTATATAAATTGAGAGATTCTGGGTTTTTATTTCTTGTCTATAAATATAGTTCTGCAGTTTCAGTTGATCAGCGGGTTTTACCCAGTTGAGCAGTTGATATTACACCACTGCTCAACTTTATGCAGTTGAGCAATCTAGTTGAGCAGTGGGGACGAAGTGTTGAAAACTCGCTTTAAAAACGTCCCCTTCTTCTTATCTAATGTCTCACTTTTAATATTTATGTTCTTTACACGCTTAGAATTTGCGGTCTTCTAACAATCTTCTCCTGCTGTTTCCTTGTCATACTTCTGATATTGTACATTCTTCATTACACATCCAGTCCATTCTACTTTGGAACGAGCTTCCTCTCGATATCAGGACGACCAGCAGTCGGTATGCATTTTAAGCGGAAATTGCGGATATAAGTACTTTCTACATAAATGAGCAGAGTCATCTCATAAACGTCTTTTCTTTTTAGGATTCCGTACCTCAAAAGGAAAAAATGGAACCCTTATAGGACCACTTTGTGGTCCGTCTGTCTGTCAAGACCCTTTATCTCGGGAGCGTGTAAAGGTATCGAGTTGAAATTAAAAGCATACACAGCTTCCAGGGACCTAAGTATTTAGGTCCCTTGAAGCTGTGAAAAAATCAAACTTCTAAGTTAACGTGAAAAAAAGATACGGCCGTTGCGTCGCAAAAAACCTACATATCGACACTCTCAAGGGAATCAAAATTTATAGGGTACTTTCCGTTGACCTAGAACTACGAAATTTGGTAAGTATCGTCTTAAACTATAAATACAGGGAAAACTCTGAAAACTATACATTTGTAATTAAATCATAAAAAAATATTTTCTTTATTTCTAACGAACTTTTGTCCGCGATTTGGTCCGAGTGAATGTCGGTTATCGCGGATGCAGACAAAGTCGCAGATTAAAAAGTAGCCTATGTCCTTCCCCAGGGTTCAAGCTATCTTCATGCCCAATTTCATTAAAATCGGTTGTGCCGTTTCATCGTGAAAGCGTAACAGACAGAGTTACTTTCGCATTTATATTATTAAAATATGGAAGTATGGATATTACTATGGATATATACCTACAAATATGTACAGAACCCTCGGTAGGGTAGGTATGTAGGGAAGGATCGATAGGGCGGGTAGGTATGTTAGGTAGATGGGGTAGGGTAGGCTGGACCTGGATTTTTGTACCGATTTACAGTGCAGGACAACGTCTGCCGGGCCCGCTATTGTATATATATTATATCAGTTATATATTTTTATATAGTCAGTTTACCTATGTTGATTTTTTCAACTATGCACCTGCCATGTTATCTCTCCACCACCCTTGGTTGACTGGTTGGTTGAATGCCTATTTTTTTTTTAAGGCATTAAGTCCGCCTTTGTACCTTTGTGCATGAAGTATAAATAAATACATAAAACATCTGTTGGCGACCTCTGGGGGCGGCCTACGTTCAGCAATGGACGCCAATAGGTTGATATGCTGATGATGATGGAAAACGTAGAGTCCATGTGTAGTACCATCCTGCGTTAGTATTTCAGGGACTTTACCTACTTATTATAAAACGAAAATCAGTACAAACATGCTATATAACATGGTTAAATAGTAACGAACAGCTGGTTTTTGTTTTTCAGATTTCATAGTTGGTCCCATTATAAAAGTTGTCCATATTTTCAAAGACTTTCACATGCTTTTGACCCTGGAAGCGCAGTGAATCAAACACCAGACTGTACTTTTCGTTATTCAGCAGTAATGATTATACAAATGCTACGTATATAAAATCGACATAGCTCCGACATAGCTCTCAGAATATGCAAGTTTAAGGGGCACTGCAGTGCAATTCTGTAAAAATTCACCCGCGAATTCGAATCCTATCTCATTTCCGATTTCACTTACCTGAAGTGAAAAGTATTTGGTATTCGCTAAAATAGTAACGTAATGATAGTTCACTTCACCTATTTTGTCACTCAGTAGCGCTAGCGTAGTTTTTATCGAGTTACTGAATACCTAAAACAGTTTTCACCGCGGAATCAGAAGTGAGAACTGGAGTGAGTTCTTACAGAATAACATAGCGGGGCAGGCCAGTTCGCTCGAAGAACTGATAACCGATGGAAACAATGGTTTCTCGAGTGGCGTCCACGAACCGGAAGACTCATCGTTGGTAAACCTTCCACCAGATGACCGTCGACATTATCAAGGTCGCGGGTAACCGGTGGATGCAAGCAGCAGGTTGCTGCTCGTTGTGGCGTTCTATGCCTTTGTTTAACATTGGTGATAATGATGTCCAATTGTCTAATCGTCAGATAACTTGCTAGGTTTAAGGCAGTTTAGTCTGTAACTGTTGTTCGAAGTATTCGTTATCTATACATACATCTACTGCTCTTATCTTGGGTAGTTTACTACAAACCAAAGCAATGCTTCAAGAACGTTTAAAAATAAAATAAAAAAGTAAAATAAAGTTTATTGGCAGAAAAGAAGAGGTGATAACTAACGGTACATTTCATAAGCAAGTTGAGTTTATACATCTCAATTTTTGGTTTAACCGTTGACCCCCAAACTAAGCAGGGCTTGTATCTTGGGGGTCAGAGTGCGAATGAGCATAAAGAAAGTTTACAAGGTAAATTAAGTAATACGTGCGTTAAGTTGTGAGTGTGTGTATGTGTGAGAGTCTGTGAGAGTGAAAGTGTAAGTGATGATGATGTATGTGTGATGTTTTGTGTGATGTGATGTTTTTCTGGCACCTTAAATTGAAACAAATGTTAGAGGAAAGATTCTGTCTCAGTGTAAGTGAGTTCTAGAAGCCATTTCTTAAGTACACTTTTTAGTTGCGCGGTTAACAGGTGTTTAATGTCCAGTGACTTGCAGACCTTGTTGAATGTGTGTAAGTGGGAGTAAGCAGGGCTCCGTCTGGCCAATAAGGACTTTGCAGGTGGAGTAGGAATTCTGAAAACCCGCTTTGACAGAAGTTCAGTATAGTCAGCTCTTTTGGGGAGGATCTTGTGAGTGCGGATTATTGCAGTAAGAATAAAGAGTTGCCTAACGCGAAGGACTTGGATTTCGCTGTAAAGCTTGTCAGTTGGAAATCGGAAAGGTTTTCTGAACGTGACTTTCAGAAGCGCCCTCTGAGCTCTCTCAACGTAGATCATATGGCTTTTCCCGGCACTTCCCCAAACAGAGATGCAGTATTGTATTATGGGCTGACAGATAGCTAGGTAGACCTTCCTTAAGAGATCTGGAGGCATGCAGTCGCGAAGATTTTTCATCAAGAATATTAATTTTCTTGTACTGCCAGCCAAGGCGGCAATATGCGGCCAGAAGGAAAGCTTCGAGTCAATAGTGACGCCTAGGTATCTGACTGACGAGGCGCCTTCAATCGGGCGGCATGTGCAGTTTATACATTTTGAACCAGACTGAGGAGAGCAGGAGTGTACTGTCAGTTGTAGGACGTATGGAGGACTGGACGTTGTGGTTTTTGAGAAGGCGATGTATTTTGTTTTTTCAGTGTTAAGTGACAGTAAGTTATTATCGAGTACCTCTGTAACAAGAGACATACCCTCCTCAGCACGACTGAACACGAGGTCCCACGACTTGTCATGAAATAGGATAACAGTGTCATCCGCGTAGGTTATAATTTCCGTGTTATTTAATTCTAGGTTAGAGATGTCGTTTATGTATAGCGTGAAAACCGTGGGGCCTAATATACTGCCCTGTGGTACTCCATAGTTTATTGGGAGCTGTTGGCTACAGTGATTATCTATTTTTATAAATTGCGAGCGGTTTGTGAGATAGCTTTTAAACCAGTCGTAAGTAACTCCTCGTATTCCCAGCGTGTCCAGTTTTTTCAGAAGTAAATCCACCGAGACCGCGTCGAACGCCTTTGCTAGATCAAGAAAGACCGCTATGCACTTCTCTCTATTGTCTGTGTAAGCCGCTATCCCATTAACCAGAAGTGTCACGGCGTCCTCGGTGGACTTACCCCTACGAAACCCAAACTGTCTGTCTGAGATTACTAGATGTTTTTCTAGAAAGTTAACCAGACGAGTATTAACCACTTTTTCCAGTACCTTTGATAAGGTGTTAAGCAGAGCAATTGGCCTATAGTTTTCTGGCTGTTTTTTGTTACCGTTTTTATAAATTGGAGTAACGGCCGCTACTTTCCAGCATTCAGGGAAAGTGCCTGTCTCTAAGCTTAGATTAAAAATATGCGTTAGGGGGGCAGCTATGGACTTGCAGGTTTTCTTAATCAGAGGGACAGTAAGCGAGTCCGGGCCTGGTGAACTCTCATCTTTGAGTTGAGATATTATGTTGCTTATTTCGTAAGGGTCAGTGGGGTGAAGAAAAAGCGTATGCTCTATCGTGTTATGAGGATGGTATTTAGATACTACTGATTCTTCTGTCTGAGATATTTTTAAGAGAATTTTTTCGACCAGGTTTTTTCCTACCGAAGCAAAGTGGTGATTACAGTTATTCAAAGACGACTCAATGTTTTGACAGCTATGCAATAATTCTGCATTATTATTGTTACGATTTGAGGTTCCGCTTACGATTTTTATAGATTTCCAAAGCTTTTTAGGGTCTGAAATATTTTCTGATATTAGGCTAGCGTTGTAGTCTACCTTTATTTTGCGGAGAAGAGAGATGTAGAAGTTATGATAACGGGTGTAAATTTTTCTACTGATAGCGTCATCCGGGTGAGCCCTTGAATAACTGTGTAGTCTATCTCTGTGATGTGAGCATCTAATTAACCCAGGAGTTATCCATGGCTTGATGTTTATCATGGTTCGGCTCACTTTAGTTGTTCGTGTGTGTTTAAATCGAAGTGCAGAAATGAGCAGGTACAATCGATCTCAAAAGCGTTAAAAACACGACACAATGTTGTAGAACACTAGTAATAAAATAAATTTTGAATAATGAACTAAATATTTTACATAACAAATAGGCAGATTGTGTTACCATGTAAAATGCATGTAATATATTGAGTATCAATGATCCATTTATATCACAATGATTATCAACACCATCATTATAATGATTGGATATACATATGCATGAAGATATTAAATAGGTGCCAACATTTTTGTCCGTGACTGTAGATAACATATCTTCGCACAATTTACATATTATTAATTGAATATATCATGATTAATACCATAATATATTGACTACAATGTTGAAGACACCACGTCGATACAATAGCATAATACATGAATTTTTTGTTTGTCCTACTATCAAATCTCCGTCCTAGGTCCCTAGCATCAGGTGGACGCGCTCTACCCCTAGAGTTTACAAAGGAAGATTGTTACATAATAGCTTAGGTACCAGTTGGGATGATAGCTTACCTCGAACACTAGGGTATTTTTTACAGAATAGACCAACACAAATCATAATTTTACACATACAAAACATTTTGAGTCCAAGACATCGAGGTGTATTAATGACTGTATGAGCTTTTTTGCATTTAAATGTAATGTAAAATATTTAAATTTTTTAACAACCTTAATGTCTTCTACTAAAACTCTATGTTTCTTAAATTTAAATTAAAATATTTTGTTCAAATTAAAACATTAACAGAAACTTCTGAATTTAATTCTGAGAATGAAGAACATCGAATTTCAAAGTTCCGATATATTGTATTGTTACTCGAATTAACCTTTTTGGCGATTTACCTTTAAAAAAAAAAGGGCAGAGGATGTGTGACTGTTACTGAAGTTCAATCGCCTTGGGGATCTTCCTCAATGACTGCATAAATAACAGTGTACTCAGTAGTTAAGGTTTTTTCCTGAGTGTTACAATGTTTTAACTAACATATGGATTCAGGGACCGTTAAACGAGACCTAAACTATAGGACAACTTTCCAGCCTGGTGTTCAAAAGTTCTACGACTGAATAAAACCTGAGAAAACTAAAGTTTTCGTACCATTTTATATCCCATTTTAATCCAACATTCTAAATGTTGGATTAAGAAAAAATGTGATAAAAACTATACACATTAACTTGATCCAACACAAAAGCATAATCCATACTTATAATTTGTTATAAATGCGAATGTTAGTTTGATTGTTACGATGTCACCGCTAAACTATTGAACCGGTTCTTATGAAAGTTAGTACTGACTAAGCTTGAACCACAAGAAAGGACATAGGCTTATTTTTATTCCACGATTTCGTCTACATAACCAACATTCATGCGATGAAAAAGAAGGGACTCAGTGATATCATCTGGGGGCAAGGCAGTGCCCCCGCCAAGACGAGCCAAGCGAAGCGCAAGGGCACAAGGGTCTCTACCTTCAGTGCAATTCTGTAAGAATTCACTCGTGAATTCGAATCCTATCTCATTTCCGATTTCACTTACTTGAAGTGAAAAGTATTTGGTTTTCGCCGAAATAGTAACGAAATAATAGTTTGCTTCGCCTATGCCAGCACATAGTAGCGCTAGCGTAGTTTTCATCGAGTTACAGACTACCTAAAACAGTTTTCACCGCGGAATCAGAAGTGAGAACTGGAGTGAGTTCTTACAGAATAACATAGCTTTTCTCGAAGCGCTTCGTCGTTTTTTTGAACCCTCATATCTTCGGTTTGGATTATGCTAGAAAACAAAATTCTCGATTGACTGACTTACTAGTCAGTGACGAAATCGGGCTTTTTTTAGATAACAAAAAAAAATCTAAAGTATAAGAGCTATGCAATTGAAACTTTATACATTTAATAAGTTTATTATTGACATCATATACCGAGAATTTTAATGTGTGTGTGTGTGTGATAATAATCAGTAGATTATTATCAAAATTCTGGGGTACTTCCTGAAGTCTTAGAAAGCTGAAAGAATCATGGCAGAATTTGTACAAAAAAATAAAGTGGTTTAGAGAAGTTGAAATTCTAATTCTTATATTTTTGGGTACCTAAAGAGTATCTTCAGACATATACAATATTTTTAAAACCCCGCAAAAAAAGAGTGAATAGTTTAACGAAAACTCATTATTTCAGAACTAAATGGCGACTGACAGTAACAGTGACACTGACAGCCGCCATTTCGCAGTTCTTACTCTGAAATATTTATTGATTTTATTTTAAAGAAAGCTTACAGACTAATAACACAATTGAAATCTTTCATAGGTAGGAAAAATTGCTAATTACAAGCTTCCACATATTGTGATTCCATTCAAAAAAATAATTGCATCGTTGTATGGGAAATTAAATCACAAATAACGATTATTTTTTTACACACACTTGTCACATCACTTCTCTGCCAATTTGATATATTCGTTAACGTCGCTTGTCACTTTCTTTTTTTTATAAACACAAAATGGGTATCGACATAAAACGAAAAAGTGTTATTTACATTTCGGAATATTTTAATTATGCGGGGGTTTAAAAATATAGTAAGTATATCAATCTACTCCTGGTAATGTATTCTTCACATTTAAACATATTTTAAATCCTTTAATTTTTTTTTTATACAAATGAATGTATGGATCTTGTCATGATTCTTTGGTACGTAAGCTAGTATTAGTACACAAACAACAAAAAAAATCTTAAACTAGAAAAAATTAACAAGATAAAAAAATATGGTCGTAGGCAACTTAAAAAAAGAAGTGAAATCCCACCGAAAACATTTTTATGCAAAATGTTGCCAAGACGCGAAGTAAATGGCTTGCACGCACTGTCAAACATTTACCAGATCTCTACCTATAATATCGACTTTACTTGCCCTAACTTCACAAACTCTACGCCTTAGTCAAAATATGTAAGTGGCTATGCCGTTTCGCTACCGTTACATGGGCGTAAAGTGAAAAATGTATTCACTCTTCATTACTTTACTGTTAAACAATAGTTCAGGTAGTAACGAACGCCTTGGCAACATTTTACATGAAAATGTTTTTGGTGGGATGACTATTGACAGAACGGGTCGGAAGAAAAAAAATCGTGTCTCCGACCCCAAGCAACATAAGATAAGGACAGGAAGTTGATGATGACGCAGTGTTTATATTTTTATTTGACCATGTACAACTTCACTGACATTTTCAATAATATCGTAACTACGGATTCCTATATTGTACGCGAGTTGATCGTGCTTGCCATGTTTTAAATAATAATTATAAAATACTGAGCTATTAATATTGTGACTCATCGTTATTAGTGTTATTACAGCTTAGACCTTGCACGTAGTAACATAAAGTTCTAAACAATGATTAAGGTACGGTTGTTTTAAATAATAGACGTTTTTATAGATTCTATGTAAGAAGTAGTATTTTTAAAAACCACGTAAAAAATTGATTACATATATTAACAATAAATTAATTATTCCACAAGTTAAAAATATCAGTTTAGTTAATTTACAAAGAGAAAAACAAACTGATGTAGTCTTTGTTGTAAAGTATACTAAATATTACCTACTTCCAAATTAACAATCATTGTGCCCAGTTCCATTAAAATCTATTCAATAGTTTCGAAGATGCAGCTCCCAAATAAACTGAAAAAACTATCGGATTTTATTTCGCCCCATTATATTTTTGTTGATATATCTATTCATTGACCTTGGCAAACTTCTACGTAGGTATCTTTCTCGTAGATTCTCGTAGGTACTTGATGCTACAATATCGAACATCGCTGCTACGCAGGTGTCAGATCAAAGTAAATTTCCGTAATTGTATTTTTACTTTATTTTTTAAAGAGCTTTTTAATCTTACAAGACTATATCGTAACCTAATAGAAAAATACTAAATTCTACCTAATTTACCCCTAATTTATAAATTTATGTAATGTTTAAAATTGTATCGAAATCTCATGAAATGTATCAATTTGAAAGATTGAGACTGAGATGAGACAATGAAGACATGAGAATTTCTCCTCTGACTTTATTTTTTCGTTTCAATGGGTCCCTGTGGTTTGTTCTATCTATCTTCACAGCTTCATAGGTCTGAAACTTACCAGAGATAAGATATTTTGGCGCTCCACTCGTGCAGGTAGGCAGGTGCTACTAAAAATTACAATAATTATTTAAATATTTAAATTGGAGACTAATTTCCAATTTAGATTGGAGAGAATTGAGAGGAAGATATTGAGACATCTTTTGTTGAGTCTCCTTCACTGGGCATACCTCGTCTCTCAAATGTTGTGCTGCAACAACATTATTTTAAAACGATATGCCCCTGTGAAAACGTATTACAAACAATAGGAAGTATTGTCACTCGGGACGTTCATGTAAGGTCCAAAATAATTATAAAGACCATATTTAATCATGACTTTCGGTTAAGTACATCTAGATACGTATTTTCAAAGTTTTTCTCATGGATATAAGAAAAAGCCAGAGAAGATTAAGGGTACCTACTCTTATTTGTTTAAAATCAAAATCACAAATAATCTTGTAGTTCAAAGAGGAAATTAATAAAATATGACAAACATAAACAAATTAGCAACGATATTGCCGTAACGGGCAAGATTTTATTACAAAAACTTCTGCAATCAATCACCCGAAACGAGATTCATCCATTTGTATTTTGATTTTATAAACCCCATTTATACGATGGAAGGTGCTAGCCTATTGCATACAATCAATTTTTTCAACTAAGAACTTGCATCGTCCAAACAGTGTCTAGACAGTGCCACTTTTTGGCTTCAAATTATTAAGCAATTAAATCTGTCATAACAATATCAGCATGATCTACCATTAAAAAATATGATAATGAACGAGGCGGTTTTGCCTTAAACTTAATAAATAACAATAATAATAAGTTTAAATCATATAATATTTTAGAAATATTTAAATTATACATATTTTGACCAATAAATTAGTTTTAAGTATCCGGTTCCTTATTTATAATTAAGAGCAAAACAAAGTACTTATGGATGGATCTACTCGTCCTCTAATTAGTCGTTTATTAAAAATATTTTATAATAACTAACGGCCCTAAAGTGGTTGACTCGCATACAAACACTTCCTCAAAATCTTCCATTGGGTAAAAACCACGATTCGTACCTGTTAGAGACTCCTCAGTGTTTTTCCAGATTAGCCAGAATATTGCGACTAATATCATACGGTCAAAAACTTCATTCATCCATACCAATTTTATGCCATATAGAGATGTTTTATGGTATACACAACGCACAATTGGCAGTTGGCGGACAATGCAGCGGGCAGAAGCTAGTATAAATAAAATAAGTAGACCAGTTAAGTTATCTTGATTCCATCTTAAATCTGTCATTACAGGGTTTTACCTAATGAGATAGAGCACTAATTATAATATCATCACAGCATGTTTTCCCCTTAGCTAAATTTTGTAACTTATCACAAACAATTAATGCATTCCTTGTGAACTCACTCAGAGAGCAACAGAATAGGTTCGTCTCACTAGCTATGATGTTGACCGTGCGGAGTGAACGGCGCCTCTCTCAAAAGATTGGTATGACGACTGGCTCGGCTCCACCAAGTCTTGGCCGACGCCGTCGTCACACGCGCCTGTCTGGGACACACAAGTTCACCAAATTATTATTGTAAAATTCATACTTTTCATGCATGTACATGTCCTAGTAAATTTCATATTGGTACTTACTTTATTTCAGGCGGTGAGCGCAAGAGTGGCCTATCATTTCCATACACAAAGCAATTTAAATTGTGTCTGGACAAAGAGAATATAACAGTCTTTGTGTCTGGAAATTGTGTCTGGAAATTATAGACCTCTCTTGCGCTCCCCGCCTGATTTATAGGGTACGGTTCTTTTTCCGTTTATTTTGAACATCACCGATATCGGTGAAGGAAATTGTCGAGGGGAAACCAAAACTCATTTAACTATTGTAGAAGTCTGAAATCGCTAATCTACCTTGAGTAACCGTGATGATAGACACTCGTGCCATTACATATATTGCAACAGAGAGATTCTATATCTCTTGTACACATTATAATAGTATGTGAGTGTCTCACGCTATTTAACGGGTCGAGGGGTTTTTGGGACGGTCCCGGATTCCAACTATAAAATAATACAATAATTGTTTTTGTGTAATATTTTGGGACCACAAGAAGAAACCACGAGAAGTTAAAGTACAGTTAGCAAAAAAAGCTGATGTAACGTTTTGATCAACAATTATTGTATGTATCATCAGTACCGGTACAAAGTAAAGGGTAATATTGTTTAGTTGCATTAATAATATTATTTGGACATGGTCTCAATTTTGAAAAGCAATAGTTCGACTACTCATTGCTTCGACAGAACATACATTATATTCGATTATCGTTAGTCGAATATATATGTTCTGTTCTGAAGCTAGACAACACACACCTTCGAAAAGCACTCTTCTATAGATCCCTTCTTCGATATGCACTTTTTCGGTGGATCTCTATTTCAACGGAACAAATCTCATTATAAACATAACGCCTTATCGACGGGGCCCCGCTTAGTGGAGGTCCTATTTCTGGATGCCCCTAATAATCTAACCTGTCCGAGTCGGGGTGCCAACGGTTCGAAATTCAATTATTATTGTCTCATTTCAGAGCAGTATTATGTCGAAGGTATGTTCTGTCGTAATAGAGATACGCCGAACAAGTGCATATCGAAGAAAGGCTTTGTCGAAGTAGTTTTTTCGAAGGTGTGTTGTCGACGTGTGTTCGTCGAACTAATGCTAGTCGAATATTTGTTCTGTCGACGCAATGAGTAGTCAAACTATTATTTATCGTATTCTATTGTTTTTTGTAGAACTTCAAAATTTTTTGGTTGACTGTTTTTCCCAAGACATACCTTTTTTATTTTATTCGTGGTTCCAAAAAGCTACTCAAAAATAATAATTGTATTTATAGGTGGAATACGGCGATCCTAGTACCAAAAGTCCCACAACCCCCGCATCACACGAGATGATTTGTTATAGTATTATAACTACTTAGGTATTTGAGGCATAAATTGTTACAAGTAAATTTATCGTCATCATCATCATGTCGATCTTTAGAAACCCACTGCTGGGCATAGGTCTCCCCCAAAAGGGGGTTCAGCCGTAATCACCATGCTTGGCCGATGCATGTTGGCGATCGCAGTAGGTATTATGGTACTCAGAAGGACGCTGTTGCCTATTCTCTGGTCAGTATCCCTCTGTCGCCTTCTAGTCATGGGTGATATTCGCGGCGGATTTTAAAATTTTTATAGAAGAATATTAACAAGTATAGTTTCAGCGTATATTGATTATACCTACTTAGCAATAATAGGCAGGTTATATCTAAGCGGAAATAAAAACTAAATTAAGCTTGCCAATGTAGTTTTATTTTGAAACTCATATAAATAGACAAAAACAAGGCATGTAAGGGTCGATTTACACTTATACGGCTCGGCCTATCCGATTCGGCGTTCTTAATACAATCTTTGTAAACGTTATATTGCAAATGCCCCGAAGCCAATTGCTTGACGTGGTTATGTGTATAGCGACCCTAAGTAATTAATTTCCTCAAGTTTTTGCATGAGAATGAGAGTGTTGATTAATTAAATAATATACGTAATTAGTTAATCTATAAATAAATCTATTAAAGGTCCGATTCAAGCTTCAATGAAAACAGGTTACTGGTACATACAGCCTATATAAATTGAAATTAAAGTGTATAAAAAATATGAATTAGATTTGTATGTAAACTAATTGTTATATGCTTTGACTTTGATCGGAAGTCTGCAGCAACCTGAAAAGGCTGCTAGGCTTCTGGGATGAACTAGGATGGCTGGAATAAAAGAAGAGACAGATTTCACGTACAATGGCCCAATCAAGTGTCTAAGTGCGGAACAGGCCCCGACAAACTAACTGTAGTTAGTTAGTTTGTCGGGGCCTGTTCCGCACTATGCTTTGACTTTGACTTTTTATAACATTGAGTAGGTAAGGTAATGCTTCAAAATCAATTACCCAAAAGTTGCTGCTGCAAAATTTTAATGTGCTGCCTGCTTACTTTCCATTTCAGAAAATCACACTAACACTTTCAACAACAAAAAATCTTAGGTTTTTTAATAATGAATTATCAAAATAATATAATAATGAATAACAATAATAATACCAGCCTATTATTGTCTTACTGTAGGGCATAGTCCTATTCTCAAGCAGGGAAGCCAAAATCATTGACAACTACTCTTGCTCAATAAGGCGGTTGGCGATTTCAGATTTATAATTAACTATAGCGACCCCCTGCCCCGACTTCACGCGGGTAGCAGATCATAATACGCCTAATTTTTTATTCTTTTTTCGTAGTGTCATATCAGTCATTTAAATTAAGTATGTATATAATCTTAATAAAAATAAATTAAGAACTCTATTGGTTTACGCGGAGCACGCCAGTACATAAAGTTTCGAGTCGGCATAATTTCCGACATCTTCAACAATCATCGTCATATCTCAGCCACTTTACACAAAACATTTATACCTAAACCTTCCTCGTGAATCACCCCGTCCATTGCCGAAAACCGTATAAAAATACGATCCGTAGTTTTTGGGTTTATCGCGTTCTGACAGACGGACATACAGATGCGGCGGCGGGCTTTGTTTGATAATACATTAGGTCGTGTTTATAAGTCGTGTCGTCGTGTTTTGCTTCACCGATGTCTGTGTGTGTCCAAGATAACCTTAGAAAGTAGATACACATGAATTGAAACAGTCACACTAGTACTTGCCCGGTATCGAACCCGCAACCTCATAGGTACCTGAGAGGCTGTCGCCATAACCATTGGCCCATCACGATCAACTAAATAAACTTTTTTTATAGACTGATAAATTCGCCTCTGTATATTGGTAGCGTTTTGTAAACACTAACAAAAACTTGACCACATGCGGGGAAAACTATTTAATAATGTTTCTTTTTAAATTCTATAATTACATTCAATGATGCGGCGGAATTTCAGAATCTCCCACGTTTGGCTTTTTTTTGTCATGTCTCGTGCGCAAGTTTTGCCTTGTATTTAAACTGGTTTTTCAGCACATTCAGGACCACTTTGGCCATGAGACTATTTGGTTGCGAGTGAGCGCGACATTATTGTTTTCATAGAGTTAGGGCCTATTCACACGTACCCAGGACCGGATTAATCATGTCGAAGCCCATAGGCAATGCAATTCACCCTTTTCTAACTTCTTAAAATACATATATTTACTATCACAATGAATATATTTATAATTACGCATTTTTTACTCCATTCCGTTTTTGTTTTTATTTTTTTTGTCGGCCTATGAGGGGTCCCTAGGCAGTTGCCTAATCTGCGGCCCTGCACGTACCACAACAACACCAACACGCAGCGGCATAAACTGTAGCTGTAGTTACGTTGTGGTATCTACAAAATGTGCAAATGCAGTATGGTTGCTCGCGAGTGGCGTTGCACCTTTGCTGTGTCTGCCCACGTGTTGTCGTTGTGGTATGGTTTCGGTACGTGTGATACAAGCCTAATAGTTGACAATAGTCAAATAGTTTTGAGTCAGTCTGCACGCAATGTAAATAACTGTCTTTACAAGTCTACTTTGTTGCTACGCCGAGTGGGTAAGCGTCGTTTTAACTTGATGATACGGTTGTGATGATGTAGGTTGCTACGTTGCGTGTCGCAGCTTTGATTCCATATTTGGTCTGGCTATTAGTGTATGTGAGTTTAAATGTTATTAAACGCACCCACGATATAGGAGAAATTCTTAGTGTGGAGTAACGTTTCTTATTTTTTATTTTTCTTTTTAATAACTGTAAAGTCTTTTATTTCATTTAAGATTATTAATTAAGTTTTAAGTGGATCCGAAATGTGTTTTTTCTGAAATAAATCGTTTTTATTATTATTATGTAGGTATTACTAGCTTCTGCCCGCGGCTTCGCCGGCGTAAAAAGAACGATTATCCAAAGGGAACACATTACCGGGATAAAAAGTATCCTATGTGTTAATCCAGGAAATGTCCTAAGTGCCAATTTTCATGCAAATCTGTTCAACGGTTTGAGTAACAAACATCCAAACATCTTCACAAACTTTCACATTTATACTCATAATATTAGTAGGATTACTAGCGGGCCTGGCAGACGTTGTCCTGCCCTTAAAATAAAAAAGTCCTACAACTCGACTGCAGCGCCACCTATCAGGCCCAATTCTGATTCTAAACCATTCTCGAACTCACTGGAACACACAAAAAATTTCATCACAATCGGCACAGCCGTTGAGGAGGAGTTTACTTTCATACACACGCACAGAAGATTTTTATATAAAAGATTATTTTTATAAAACTCAACATAGTGGTGCAACCGATCGATGGTGGTGGAATAACAAAAACCTTTTTTTAAATTTTTAAATAGCCTGTGGTCTCGAGTTTTTGACGTGACAACGTCTTATAATTCGATAGAGCCGGCTGCACGCACGAAAAAACATGACGTCATGCGGCGTTACGGCGTTACATGACGTCATGCGGCGTTACCTCGCTCTGCGGCGTTACGCCGCTCTGAGGCGTTCCAAGTGAAAAGTGAATGTGGTGTCAATTGTTTATAGCAACGATAATTACAGCGATAAAGGTAATGATTCTTTCGCGTTGTCACGTTCAACTATCGTCAGTAAACCGACTTTACAGACAACCAATTTTTTTCAGATATTCTTTATTTGTGCCGAACTGAAACAGCCCTCGTAGTACGCATCTTAGTCTTCTCTTCTTCTCCTGCGGCGACAAAATCTTGTGTTACCTTTAATGTGTTGGTCCGGCCGTTTTATCCACTCGGTAAGCTTAATTTGTTTTAAATGATAGTACTGATGCACTGATTCGTAATCAATCATTGGAAATAATAACTTAACTTTCAAACGCGAATTTCTCATGTACATAATTCCTCCAATCCACCAATCAAACCCCAATATTCTTATGTTTGCATAGGATTTATTCTCTATATCGCCCTTTCTAATTGAAGTACACTTGTTGGGACGCTCGTTCATTTGAGCTTTGTTCCGCAAGCAAAATGGAGAATTTTATTATCAACACAATACCGCACAGCAGCTTGGATCTCTCCTATATTATTGTTAACACTGAAACAAAATTATTACTAAAATAATCCAATACCCGATCGTGACAAATGCAGTCGAGATAAGTCAATCGTCATCTGTGTAGGCCTAGGGCAGTACAGAACCTTGGTACAACATTATTACGACTCATAGAACTCTTTTAATGTTCGAGTTGATTTAATTTATTGTCATGTAATTATATTGCACACCTATAATACAAGATACAAATAGACTAGTTACCTTGTGTGTGTGCCATTTCTGAAGTTATCTTTGATCTTTAAGTGTTGGTTTGTAATCAAAGTATCAATAGCAGATAGCTGAAATTAATTATTAGATACAACTAATTTGAACCTAGCAAGTATATATTTCACATATATATTTACCTATGTATTTGTCACTTGCATAGTTTCGGGTATGTCTAACTGAGACTTTACCTTGGATCGTTAATTCATGATTCGTAATAATTATATCACGTGAGGTACTCCGCAAATTGCTCATGAAAGTCAGTCAGTTTAAATATTTATTTAAAAGCGTCAATTGTTAAACATAAGAACCAAGATATGTGAACCTGTTCTTTTCAAAGTCATTTTATCTATAAGTATTCACGTCTTTCGTAACTTCATTTTTTACAGAAAATACCGCGCAATGTATTTTATACAAACAAAAATAGATAGTTTTTTGTATCTCCGAAAACAGCTGACTGCTTTAATATCAAACAGTACCTACCTACCGGTATTAGTATAGGATGCCTCATTTTTTGACGATGTTTATCTTTATTTACACGCTTCGCATGGGCCTATAGCCTTCCTCAATAAATGGATTATCCAACACAAAAATAATTTTTAAATTCGACCTAGTAGATCCTAAGATTCAACCAAACAAACAAACAAACTCTTCAGCTTTATAATATTAGTATAAATGATAAATAATCCAGATAAATAAGGTAGTAAAACAATCGTTCTTGTTTGCCGATTAAGTACGCTACCGGCTTCCATGATAACCGCCACAAGCCACATCCGGTTACCATGACCATGAATAGTTTATTCACAAGTAATTGCCGCTTGACCGACGTAACCCTGCAACTGTTTCGGATGTGTGTTTCTAGTTTTTGCCAACTGAATTTTTTCGTTGCAAATGTCAAAAGCACACGTAATACCCTACTAATAATTCAAATCATTATTTTTATTGCATCGTATTTATTTAGATTTATGATAATTTAAGAGATAATAACCGGTTAGTTTCGCTATGCACTAGTCCCGCTATGCTTAACTCCAAAAATACCTACCAAAAAGTTTTGCGCGAAATCACTAAGTACACTAATCACAAAACTGTTACAGTGTATTATTTTGTTTAACCTTTTTTTTATCATATTCTAAATCATCATTAAATTCAAGTTTTGCGCTTGTTATAAGATGCATGACACAATGTTTTTTTGTTTTTTTCAGGGTTACCATAACAATGATCCGCGACTAATAATATGTTCATTCAGGATTTAAACTACCCGTGTAACAAATTCTATCCCGATTCGTCCAGCCGTGCGTAACAAACAACTTTGGCAACTAGCAACAGAATCCTGAAAATAATAATTTAAAAGAAATAAAAAAGTTGGTGAGGACAGTGATAAATTATTAGAACATTATGAATCACCAATATCGTGTCATTTAACTAAAAATAGTTGTAAGTCATTATTGTAATTACTGACACATTGGATCTTAGTTATCTGAATAAAATAAAAGTAATAATTATTATTAAGTAATTTTAGCTAGATAGGATTTGTAACGAAGTCTACAGACTTCATTAAAACTTGAATTCAAACACTTTTCTTTCCAGCTGTACCTTCCATTGTTTAAGTAGAATCGAAAAATTTCGTGCATAGCGAAACTTTTTAGTAGGTATGTTTCGAGTCGAGCATAGCGGACTAGAGCATATCGGAACTAACCGATAATAACTACGCATCTAAAACTAACTTTTATTACGGTAACAAGTAAAGATAGACGTGTATAACAGTATAGGTAAGTACATTGATTTATTTGGTATTAATGCAACATTATTTACAATGGCCATATCTTGACCATGTGTGGTTAACTAGCATAAGGTGGACAAGTAATGGTTACGTAATAATTGAACAAAAGGGGACATGAAATCCAAATTGCAAGTGCACAAGGTCCTACAACGTTGACCTCCGGTCGTGCTCAAAGTGGAGTGACTTTACTTCGATTTATTTGTCGTTCGTGCGTAAGTAGCGTTGTAATTTTAATACATTTTTAGGGTTCTGTACCACAATAGGAAAGAAAAAAACGGAACCCTTATAGGATCACTTTGTTGTCCGTCTGTCTGTCAAGACCCTTTATCTCGGGAAAGCGTAAAAGTATCGAGTTGAAATTAAAACCGTATACTAAGGTCCACGGTCCCTTAAAGCTGTGAAAAAATCTTCTAAGTTAACGTGAATAAAAGATACCGCCGTTCATGTCACAAAAACGTACATTTCGACACTCTCAAGGGAATCAAAATTTATAGGGTACTTTCCGTTGACCTAGAACTATGAAATTTGGCAAATAATATGGTCTTATACTATAAATACAGGAAAAAGACTGGAAACTATACATTTGTAATTAAATCATAAAAAAATATCCTTTATTTAGACGAGCTTTTGTCCGCGATTTGGTCCGTGTGAATGTTGGTTATCGCGGATGCAGACGAAGTCCCGGATTAAAAAGTACCCTATGTGCTTTCATAGGGTTCAAGCTATTTTCATACCAAATTTCAGTAAAAAAACCCCCAACGCAAAATATAAAAGCGATTATGTAAAAAGTCGGAAATAATACCTTTTGTTGAGCCATCAAATGTTTGTTCGTTGAAATGGCGCTATAATGTCGCGGCGGGGTACCGCTTAAGTAAGTCAGTCCCTTAATTTCATTCACTGTCTATTAATTTACCAGCATTTCCGACCAATTTGCTTCGATATTATCAAATTTTTGTTGCTAACCTAGTTGTTAATCTTGTTGCAAATCTAGTTACCATCAGTTCGCTATTTTAGCTATTTAGTTATTGCTTTAAACTTAGCGGTACCCCGCCGCGACATTATAGCGCCATTTCAACGAACAAACATTTGATGGCTCAACAAAAGGTATTATTTCTGACTTTTTACATAATCGCTTTTATGTTTCGCGTTGGGGGTTTTTTTAAATTTGTAATTTAATTTTTATTTTAAATTTTTTAAACGTAATTTAGTTTGGTTTTGTATAAGAGTTTACAAAAATAATTTACAAATTTTTAGTTTTCATTTCGTTACTCATTCCTCATTCCCTTGCAATATAGTATACATTATTCTACTAGTCAAGGCCTTTCATTTGATACCCATATATTGAGGAACTTGTGAAAATAGAATGTAATTCCCTAAGATCCCTACCGCAGCTAACAAAAGAGCTGATAACTTTAAAACTGCTGAACCGATTTTGATGAAACATGGCTAAGAACCATCGCTAGAGAATCTGCTTTCAAATAAAAAAAACCGCATTCAAATCGGTTCACCCGTTAAAGAGCTACAGTGCCACAGACAGACACACAGACACACAGACACGTCAAACTTATAACACCCCTCTTTTTCGTCGGGGGTTAAAAATCGGTTCCGCCGTTTCATCGTGGGAGCGTAACAGGCAGAGTTACTTTCTCATTTATAATATTATTATAGTATGGACATTGGACATGTACCTACAAATATCTACGGAACCCTCGGTGAGCGAGTCCGACTCGCACTTGTCCGGTTTTTAATTTTTAACACGCGTTTATTAGGTTTACCTATGCAACTATGTAAAATATCTTGTAAGTCGAATTTAACCACGGAACAGATAAATACTTAATTGAACCATCGTCAAATTGTCGTATCGACTTAAAGCTTTGCAAATGTGAGTAAACCCAAGACACAAACTGATATGGTACCTTCGAACTGATCTGATGATGGTCCTAGAAGAGAGCGCTGAAACTCACAATGCAACAACGTATTCTAGACTATTTCTTGCACGCACGAAAAAACATGACGTCATGCGGCGTTACCTCGCTCTGCGGCGTTACCTCGTTCTGAGGCGTTCCAAGTGAAAAGTGAATGTGGTGTCAATTGTTTATAGCAACGATAATTACAGCGATAAAAGTAATGATTCTTTCGCGTTGTCACGTTCAACTATCGTCAGTAAACCGACTTTACAGACAACCAATTTTTTTTATATAGTTAAAAGTTATCTCAGAACTATTTCACAGTTAAGAATAGTTATACATACAAATATATACTCGTGGTGTCTTAGATAGCGGTTTAGGATGAAGTTAAGAGTAGACGTAGAACAGCGTACTTCCTGGCTTTATGTTTGTCTATGTTTTTAATTTTTTCACAGTTGCCGACCACTAAAAGTCTTTGTCCATGAAATCCTAGATGTTAAAAAGAAAATCTAATATATAATACAGTTAGTTGGTGCAAGTACCTATGTATATGTATGTACTTATGTAGATTTCAAAGTAGTTACTTTCTGAATTGCGACTGGTTGAATCAAGTATCTACAATAAGAAAGCGTAACAGCCTCCCTTGAGAAATTAAATGCATTCAGCTTTAGTACTTCCTTGGGTACTATTTCATTTCAGTATCGAATAAGGCTTAGACAGAGTCGTCAGGAAATGCCATGATTTAAACTGCAGAAGTTGCCTCTTTTACTGAAATGGAGTAGAATCTCAGCCCACCCAGAACCAATTACGGGAAATAATACATTATTATGAAGAAGCGACGCTATATAATAAACTGCCAGATGATATGGTTAATATAAAAGGAACAAATCTTAAAAAAAAAAAATTCAAAGCTTATGTATCTAAAAATTAGTAACTAAACATGTCTATTTAATATTTCTAGAACTCTATGCTTTTCTTATCCCTTTTTTTCAGATCGATTGTATCTCGACTCACGGAGTCATTATGTGAATAGTAGATATAACAGCATGACCTACCTATAATCTCATATTTTTAAGTGAACTATTTGTGTTCTATAGGAGAATAAATATCTTTAAACCGAATAGACAATAACGCTTCACTAATGACGTAAAATTGGTTTAAATGGTGTGCGATTTTTGAGTACTCCAATCTTATATATAAAAATCTTCTGTGTGTGTGTATGAAAGTGAACTCCTCCTAAACGGGTAGACCGCTTTTGATAACTGTAGTCGGGGTTCTTTTATTTTCAGGGCAGGACATAGTCTGCCGGGCCCGCTATCCCTTATAAAAACATTTATACTTACTTATGCATATCTAACTTCTGTATATTTTCTTCTTCTAATCATGTCCTATGACACCCGGGTAAGTAGTGAGTTGCCGTGGCTGATAAAAATTTAACGTTACTAATACTAACCTTTAAAATATTTACCATTCTAAGGTAGGTACTTAATTCTGGTTACCTTCTCATTTGGCACTAATTTGGTTGAGTGATCATATATGAATAGTAGCGTCCCGATCCGGCTTCGCATGGGCCTATAGCCTTCCTCGATAAATGGACTATCCAACACAAAAATAATTTTTCAATTGAAACCAGTAGATCCTGAGATTAGCGCGTTCAACCAAACAAACAAACTCGTCAGCTTTATAATATTAGTATAGATTTGTAGGTAACCAAAAGAGGTGTATTTATTTTTGCAAACTTAGGTCACAAAAACTGCCGTTTTTCTGATTCATGTGGCAACCGTTACTTTTCCTTGAGGAAGGAAAATGGTTCACATTTTACTAATTACGAAGATGCATCATACAGAACGGTTCTCTCCCCTCATATGATAATGTTTTACTCATGTTCATTCACTATCAGATTATAGTTATATATATTTTCATTTTCAATGAGGATTGGAATTATTATGTGCGCAATTTAACACCATGTAAATATTATAATTAAAAAAAATAATTAAAAAATATTATAACTAAAAATTGATAGCACAGAACATACATGACTTTAGTTTCGGAAGTCGGTGGCTTTGTTCTGTTTGTTGTGTTGTATTGCCACCGACTTCCGAAACTAAAGTCATGTGTGTTCTGTGCTAAAGTTACTTATCAACTTTTTTTTTTTTTGAAGGCGTTATCTTTTTTCAAAAAAGCTTTTATTTTACACTTTTTAGTGGCTCGTTATCACCCAAATCCATTAAGGAACGGATACACAGTTAAAACAGAGATTTAAAGTCCTCCAAAGATGGAACGATGGAAGAAACGATAAGGTCTTCTCGGTTTTTGTTGTTTTTTCTCAAAAAGCGCTGGTTAAATTTCTGTTTGTTATATACTAAAACCTTCTACAAAATGTAACAAACACTTTTCTGAAACCCGCATTATTCCCGCAAACGGGAGATAATCGCGGATAAACCAACATACATACATACCATACATACAAACATACGGGTCGAACTGAGAATCTCCTTTTTTTTGGAAGTCGGTTAAAAAAGCAATACCGAGCATTACCTCTGATAATCATTTTTCGGTTCATGGTTAAAAAAAAAGAGAACCGCCTTCAAAAATAAACTAAAAAGTCATAATTTATAACTTTAGCACAGAATGAAAGAACACATATGACTTTAGTTTCGAAAGTCGGTGGCTTTGTTCTGTTTGTTGCTTTGTATTGCCACCGACTTCCGAAACTAAAGTCATGTGTGTTCTGTGCTAAAGTTATTTATCAATTTTTTGTTTTTTTTTGAAGGCGGTTCTCTTTTTTCAAAAAAGCTTTTATTTTACACTTTTTAGTGGCTCGTTATCACCCAAATCCATTAAGGAACGGATACACAGTTAAAACAGAGATTTATAGTCCTCCAAAGATGGAACGATGGAAGAAACGATAAGGTCTTCTCGGTTTTTGTTGTTTTTTTCAAAAAGCGCTGGTTAAATTTCAGTTTGTTATATACTTAAACCTTCTCCAAAATGTAACAAACACTTTTCTGAAACCCGCATTGAAATCGGTTCAGCCAAACGGGAGATAATCGCGGATAAACCAACATACATACATACCATACATACAAACATACGGGTCGAACTGAGAATCTCCTTTTTTTTGCAAGTCGGTTAAAAAAGCTATACCAAGCATTACCTCTGATAATCATTTTTCGGTTCGTGGTTAAAAAAAAAGAGAACCGCCTTCAAAAATAAACTAAAAAGTCATAATTTATAACTTTAGCACAGAATGACAAAACACATGACTTTAGTTTTGAAAGTCGGTGGCTTTGTTCTGTTTGTTGTTTTGTATTGCCACCGACTTCCGAAACTAAAGTCATGTGTGTTCTGTCATTCTGTGCTAAAGTTATTCATGAGTTTTTAGTTTGTTTTTGAAGGCGGTTCTCTTTTCAACCGACTTCAAAAAAGGAGGAGGTTATCAATTCGTCTGTATTTTTTTTTTTTTTTTTTTTTTTTAATGTTTGTTACTTGATTTCTCGGGACTGGGTGAACCGATTTTGATGATTCTTTTTTTATTTGGAAGCTAGTGCTTCCCGTTTGGTCCCATTTTAATTTGGTCCAGTTCTGACCATGGCATCCATGAGAAAACCGTATAAGTCTTAAATTTGCATTAAGTATGTGCGCGATTTGTTACGCGATTTCTCAGGCAAACGTAAACCGATTTTGAAAATTCTTTATAGATAGATTTTTTTTTATAGATAGGGTATGCTTCAGGGGTGGTCCCATATAAATTTTATCGAAATTGAACCAGCACTTTTTGAAAAATCAACAAATACCCAAAAATTTTACATAGACGACGTTTTAGTTTCATCAATCTTTGTAGTAGTTAACTTTCAATCTCTTCTTAATAGATTTGAATGAGAAGGAGGTACTAAAAAGCGGAAAATAAAAAGCTTTTTACAAAAAAGACAACCGCCTTCAAAAAGTGAAAAATAACTTAAGCACAGAACACACATTGACTTTAGTTTCGGAAGTCGGTGGCAATACAAAACAACAAACAGAACAAAGCCACTGAATTTCGAAACTAAAGTCAATGTGTGTTCTGTGCTATTTTTCACTTTTTGAAGGCGGTTGTCTTTTTTGTAAAAAGCTTTTTTTTCAAAAAAGTTTATATTTTACACTTTTAGTGCCTCCTTATCACCCAAATCCATTAAGGAACGGCAACACAGTAAAAACAGAGATTGAAAGTCCTCTAAAGATGGAAAGATGGAAGAAACGAACAGGTCTTCTCGGTTTTTGTTGTTTTTTTTCAAAAAGCGCTGAATATATTTATGTTTGTTGTATATTAAAACCTGCTCCAGAATGTAACAAACACTTGTCTGAAAACCGCATCAAAATCGTTTCAGCAAAACGGGAGATAATCACGGACAAACATACATACATACAAACATACATACATACATACAAACATACGGGTCAAACTGAGAACCTCCTTTTTTAAGTCGGTTAATAAAGACCACGTTAAACTACTTTTGACCTGGTCGGTCCGAGGATAGGTATCCATCTATTTCATACTGAGAGCTCTCCGTGCCCCGGCACGTCTCAGTCAAAGCACTTTATGCCGTTGGTTCTGACTCCCGATTAGTAGCTCCTTGACTGACATTATTATGTAGTCAGAAGCCAGAAAATCTGACACGATACCTCTTTGTAGGACTGGTGTTGCTGCTGGGTTGTGGAGGTCAAATAGGCAGTCACTCCTGTAAAACTCTGTTAGATTTATTCGGTTAGACGAGAAGTCGTCTCCAATATAGGCCTAATTGGGAAATGACTAGACAGACAATGACCTTTGATGATCGTATAAACGAGACTGTTCATAAATTAGTTTAAAATGTTAATTTGCTTAAATATTTCATAAACTAGACCGAATGACGCGTGTGCAATTTTAATTGACAGGTTGGTATGTTTATTATGTACATAATCAGTTACCATCATCAATACTCGTGCATCTAGACCCACATCAATAAAAAAACTATTAACGAAACGAGAAAGTCCTGGCCGACTGCTTTTATTAAAAAATATAAACAGAGTACCTATCTGCATATTATAACCTTCGACATTCAACTTCTGTGTTGCACAATAAAAAATCGGTTAGCAACTGGGTTTTGATATTATACGAATTAATTTATTCATTACAGAATATTGTGTGATAAGGCAGGAAAGCAACTCGTGCCAAGGCGACGGCCACCCGAGGAGCTGCGACTGAAGCCAGCTCACTAGAACGACAGGGAAGTGACTACAAGGTTGTCACAACACGAAAATAACCAAATCCCAGAATTAACAGCAAAATAAAACAATTGTAAACTGCCTAGGAAGTCGTATACCAAAAAAGGTGAAATCCCGGTATATTTTCTAAGTAATTGAGTCATGGTGACACCAGGATAATGTATATCTGTTGTAGAATAGTTTAGTAGTTCGTAGAATTTAAACCAACAGAGGACATGAGTTCGGTGTTGTCGACACTGATTTGCACTTTACACTCAAGTATGAAGTAATTGATAATTGACGCTTTTGCAGCATTATAGTTGTAGCCGTGAACTTAGGCAACACATTAAGGTAGACTAGTATATAGAAATACCCAAAATGTGCTAAGTAGTAGATATGTTGTCTTGTAATTTCCCTAACCCAGGGTATATTTCCTTGACGACGAGTGTTTAATATACCAAGAAAGTGCGTACATTGCTTAAGCATTTCGCAATAGTATATTGTATAGTATTTTTGTGTTTCCTATGTCCCTCACCTAGACTGATATATCGCAAGGCCGGTCGGCAAAGAGGAAGTAACCATATTATAACATTATTATAATATTAAGCGGTACTTAATGTTATGGAGATCCGATATGACGTACTTAGATTCAATGTTTACGTTACCTACACGCGCTTAATATGTAACCAAATATCATATTATATTATGCATGCTTTGTACATCTTTTCTGTGTAAAAAGCAGCGGAAACGAATTACAGCTAAGTAGACATATAGATTAGGTAGCTGGATTCCGATGTAAACGTGTAAACCAATTAATAATTCGATCCTTTATGGACTATTTTGTGACCATTCTTTGTATATCGAGTCCATTTTATGGATCAAATTTAAACATAGATCCCTAGCTTTTGATCCCGCACGAATTTTCTAATGAATCCCTATTTTTTAATATATTTTTTTTTACTTACAGGGATTACGTAGCTTCCTATTAGTAAAACAATTTTAGGAATCGGAAGTTACGGAGATTAACGCGAACGAATGGAAACTAACCGAGGCGGGGACTTTAATTTATGTAAAGCAAATAAATCAATAATGTTTTACTAGAACACGGTACGTCATAACATGATACAAATAATTTAGTTCCAGGATATTCTGCCATAACATGGCGTGCAAAAATATATTCTCTGTTACCGATGTCAATAAAATTTAGGTTCTATCGACTTTTTTTTTAAATAGTCCTTAATAATCGGTATAGTATTTTTTTATGACTTGGAATTGGCTGTCAAATAATCATACTGTTATTTATCATCATTGTATTTAGCTGTAAGTCTTCCAGAACAAATAAATAAATAAGAAAAGTTTGAAAGTATTTGTTCAAAATGTCAAAGAAAAGTCTTGGAGACTATTTGGAAGAACAACGGTTGAACTCAATTTAACTTGATCTATGGGATATAGAGCATATGACACTAGATACAAACGCTGGTCTGGTAGTCACATAAAGTACGACGGTTAGAGATATTTTCCAGTAAGTGGACTGTGGAATATAGTGGGCATTTGGTCAAAAACTTATTATGAGAAGAATAGACAGAAAAAAAGAATTTTCAAAATCGTTTTACATTTGCCGGAGAAATCGTGTAACAAACATACAACAAAAAGAAAACATTCAGTCGAATTGAGAACCTTCTTTTTTGAAGTTGGTTGATAAAACTTAGGCCGATGATGATTAACTGATAAGGTCTTGACTTCACTGTGTCCAGCCTTCTAGCTTGAAGCCCATTAAATATTTTTTTATGTACTTAGGCATATACTATTGGTAGTTACAATTTTTCTAGGCTAGTATAATTGATTAAGCCTTTGGTCGCTACTTGCCTTCAGATCTGATCTGATGTTATTGTTTTTGATAATAAAATATAGCCTTATTGCATTCAGAGATAATGTAAAAAATTCAAATCAGAACAAGTAGGTTCTGGAGATAATTAATTTATGAAGCCGTAAGTAACAATAATGTAATATGGTGTAACAATTTATTTTTAATTTCGCTAATCAACCTAGCGGTATGTATTGCCTGTTCTCATTAATAAGCAAAATTACAGGTGCTCAATATTCTTGAGAATAAATTATTTGATTTTATTAAACTACTGCGCCAAGCTTAATTAAATTGAGGTCCTCAAAATAACTATCAATAGTTATTGGTTCTACAAAGTTTATCTATTTATGTAAAGTTCTTCATGAAATGTTCGGAGACGCAATGAGTCAAGATATCGAACCATAAAACCTTAAAAATATCATACGTCATTATGGATTTAAATTAAATAAATTAAAGCCCACTTCGACGGTAACGCTAATTGTTATTAAAATTACGATTGGTACAGAATTTTTATAAATTTATGATATTGTTAAGTACGAGGAAGTTAATCAGAGTAGGTACCTACATTAAATATTATAAAATGTTATTATAGTTCATGTAGACGGATACGGAGCTATTTATTATTGAGCTAAGCCCGTCACATACGTAGCTATAATATATATTATAGCTAGCCACCACACCACACACGGTAGCTATAATATAATAATATATTTTCGCCCTTATTACGTTTGCGATAGTTGTTTGTTTCACATTTTTGAAATTTATATTAATATGCCTTGCTATATCTGTCTACATATTTTGGTGACGTAGTAAAAATATATATTATAGCTGATCGTAATATGCCTTGATTATAGCTACGTGTGACGTATATTAATATATATTATAGCTACGTCTGTGACGGGCTTTAAACGTACAGGATGCATTGGTTAGGTACCTACCAGTATTAATTCAGTAGGTATTAGTAACGAGTTATACAGTCACGCCCGCGCCCTGTCGATGTCGCTTTGAACTTGAGGGATGTCGATGACGTCAGTTGCCTTAGTTACAGCGAGAACTACCATCTGAGTTCATAAACAAGCATCCGTATTTCAATGTCGTTTAAACATGTGTTATCGTTAACTGGGAACCGGTAACGTGTTATTTATATTAGTAGGTAGGTACTGTAAAGGTTGTATGCATTTGGCATGCTGTTCGAAAGCATTTTACTAAGGCTAAGAACTCACTATGCGTTTTTCACCCGCGTTCGCCTGCGGTTGCGGGCCCGCAGCTTCTGTAGAATGCAGATATATATGTAAAAAATCAAAGCATATTTCACGACGCGGTTTACGCCCGCGGTGTTCGCGGTTTATTGCGGCTCCCGCTGCGGGCACGGGCGCGGGTGAAAACCGCTTCGTGAGTTCTTAGCCTAAATGTTTCGTTCATACAATCTGAAATTGTTTCAGAAAGTATTTTGAATTTAGAAACTTTAGCCTTATTTTATATCAAGGCATCTTAGATTATAAAACGAGCAAGGCATTGTTTAGCGTGGCCCCGTCAGAGGCCGATGTGCTATTAGTAGGTACAATACAGTTTACACTTCTAGTACACCATAACACATTAGAACACTAGGGGACCTACCTATTACGAGTACCGTAGAGGGCGTCACAAACGGCAAATATAATATAATATTTTATCTTAAAAGAAAAAATATCGCTCACTGATACATTTTGGCTTAAGATAAAATATTATAGTAACTTCGCCGTTTGTGACGCCCTTGAGACCTCAGCACGGTCTGAACTCTACTTACTACATTCCAGACAATATTTTTTCTTTAATTGTAGTTTACCTACTTATGCTAAATTATGTTGAATGAGTAGGTAATTGTCACACATGAAAAAGTGCAGTCAATAAATTATCCGATAACGATACATGAGTAGGTACCTACACGTGATTTTGATATCTTTTCATAAACATGACGCGTGATCCTTTCATGTTTCAATGGCTAGAAATACAAATGGATTGTGTGAAAGAAAGTTGAGAGGAGATTGGTAGACAAAAGGATTTTGCACCGACCTCATAGAACATGGGAAAAAGGACAGAAAGAAGAAGGTAATAGTTGACAATTACCTTCTTCCTCCCGTAGGGCGGGTTGTTTCAAACGGTTGGTTAACGTAACATACGGACGGTTAAAAATTACTATAACGTGATATGTATAACGTTCGTTAAATGTAACGGGTTGTTTCATGACATGAAAAAACATCAGTTAAAGTTATTCGAGCTGCCAGTTTGACAACTAAAATTACGTAATATTACGTTGACTGGTGCGTGAAACATCCGTTATGGTAATAGTAATTTTTTAACGTACAAAAAGGCCACCATTTTGTGAAACAACCAATTTTTTGGTTTGATAATAATACTTGGCACCATTTTTGACTATTACCCTATTGTAGTACTAGAAACACTAAGGGGCTGTTTTACTACCTTCGGATAAGTTCTGATTTGAAGAAATTCTTTTTTGGACAATTTCATAGAATTTGTCTTAATTTTTTTACAACTTAGGTTTAGGCTTTTTTTTTTTTTCAACGTATTTTAATATCCAAAAACTGTGGACCTGTTAGAAAATTCGCGCAGAAGTCACGGGCAAAGTGCTAGTTATACTTATAACAGAAATTTATACATGTGTGTTGCATTGACGACACGGTTGGCGCAGTGGCTGAGCGATCGACTGCTGCGCAGCGTGTTGCGGGTTCGATTCCCGCCCAGGGTAAACATTTGTGTGATGAGCACTTGTGTTTGCTTTGTGTCTGGGTGTTGTTTATCTATATATGTATGTATTTACAAAAAAAAAATGTATTTGTGTATGTATATTAGCTGTCTGACACCCATAGTACAGGGTCTCCCTAGTTTGGGGTCAGATGGCCGTGTGTGAAAATGTCCCCACATATTATTATTATTATTATTATTATTGATATAGCCTCTAATGTGCGTAGTAATAAATCCCCTTGCATCACATTTGACCCGTTACCAATGGCTAATATTTCCACCTTGTCATCACCTTACCTATATGTGAATGAATTTAAATGTATTTGTGTATTATATCAGCTGTCTGACACCCATAGTACAGGGTCTTCCTAGTTTGGAGTGAGATGGTCATGTGTGAAATGTAGCCGCATTTTATTATTAACATTACTTGAGCTTTTCTCATTACTAAAAGTCTCTTTCACCACCACTAAATGGATACTTTGCACAGGATATTTTGCACTTTGCCTGTGATTTCGGCGTAAATTTTCTAACAGATCCCTAATCTTTTTATACTAAAATATAGCCTACTATAGCCTAATATAGTCGCTTTTGACAGCGACTTCGTTCGCGTGTATTATGTCGGTTATCGCAGAAGCAGACAAAGTTGCGGATTAAAAAAAATGCCTATGTCCTTCTTCAGGGTTCAAGCTATCTTTAAGTATACCAAATTTCATAAACATCGGTTTAATTTCACATTTATAATATTAGTAAGGAAGTAAGGATAGGTATTACTCGCTGATAATGTACCTATCTGTGTGTGGAAGAACTTCAAACAAATACATCTTTTTCTTAGTATTTTAATATAACTAAAATAATCTTTATCGGAGTATAGAAACACAATGACGAGGTGAACGAGTTATTTACCGCTTATGAATATATAGGTATATGCACAAAGTTAGCAAAGCAAGTCATCTATTAAATAACTATTTATAATTACTATGTGTTTCGTTATAAGCTGGTTATCTACCGTAAATAATTAACTAGTAACATAACTATATAGTCCATACTAAAATATATATGTTTTCAGTGTTGCTCCATACTGGGTATTTCTCTTGTATCAAACATGTTATAACCTTACATACACAAACAGTCATACCCGAAACAAATACCTGTAGGCCATGCAAATATATGCTCCATGCGGGAACCGATCCCACGACTGGCAGCGCAGCAGCCTATCTCTCAGCTACTGCGGTCGATATTATAAATGTGAAAGTATCTCTGTCTCAGTGTCTGTTACGCTTACACGGTAAAACCACTTAACCGTTTTTCATGAGTACGGATAAGTATCTTGCTACACTTTGCAGCGGGCACAGGCGGGGTCACCTGACTTTAGGAAGCACACAACTTCTTGCAAACTATGGCAAGACACTTTTCCCCTACCCACCCAGTATTTATCACCAAGGGAGCATCTACCCGTGGGGTTTAACCTTCCGTGGCCTATCTGGAAGTCCCTGAGCTGCCTAAGAGCCTAAGTAGAAAGGTGTAACGCCAACCTCGCAAAATGGGGCTACCTCGACATAGCAGCAACCGGGTGTGCATATGGCGCCGAGTTGCAAACCATGCCCCACCTCCTGTCATGTCCTCTTTGCCCCAAAACATGCGATCAGGGTGAATAATGCGCTGCCACCGACGACGCAGTGGAAGTGGCTAAGTTTTGGGCCAAAAAAACTGACGTTTAAATAAAAGACTGTCGTGCCAGCGATACAAAGAAGAAGAAGATGGGTACGGAGTAAATAAATAAATAGATTGCCCTTTATTCTGAACTGTTTTTGTTTCTCTATACAATATTATATATTCTATATTATAATTATTTTGTTACAATATGTCCCTCAATTCAGTGTGCCTTTTTGCAAAGGCGTCCTCTAGCTCTTTCCACTGTTTTCTGTCACGAGCCACTCTCCTCCAATGGGGGCCCGCTGTTTGTTTAAGCTCATCTTCCCATGTTCTTATCTGTTTCCCCTTGCTGCGTTTACTGTCCTTTGGATACCAGTCGGTTGTTACTTTACTCCATTTCTCTGTATTTGTTCTCATCATGTGGTCAGTCCATCTCCATTTTCGTTGGACAATTCTGGTCAAGATGTCCTGTAGCTTAGTTTTTGCTCTCAATTGTTCATTCCATACATGATCTGCTTTTTCTATGTTTGTCATGCTACGTTCCATGGCTCTTTGACAGTATTGCAATTTGTTTCTGTGTTGTTTTGTCAGTGGCCATGTTTCGCATCCATTATGTTATACAGGATAGATACAGATGTTGAAAACTTTTCTCTTGATAGCCATTTCTAAGTCTCTGGATTTCATGACCTCTTTTAGTGACCAATATTTTCTCCAACCACTTGCTATTCTTGTGTTAACTTCCTTGTTGGTTTGATCGTTTGGTGATATTATTTGGATACATTCATATTATTTGGATAGGTTTAGAATCTACCTCTAATGGTTTTTTTTCGAATTGGTTAACAGTTTTGTTTTTGTTTTGTTATTTCTAGGACTGCAGAGAATAATTTAGTTGTCATTGGGTCGCCTTGTCTAACGCCTCTCCTCACTCTGAATTCGAGCCCTGTCTCTTCTAACCGCATTTTTGCTTTGCTGTTTGAGTAGATATATGGTTTTGATTAGCTCTAAGGTATATTCCAGGTATGTCTTTGGTAGCCAGACTTTCCCATATGGCTTGGTGACTTATGCTATCAAACGCTTTGTTGTAGGCAATAAACGTATATGTACATGTTTTATTGTACAGTGTTTTATTAGTACTATTTACAGTGTTTTATTAGTACCAAATACAGTGTTTTATTGTACTCATTGTACTTCTGCATTATCTGTTTCACTGTGTGTATGTGATCTATTGTTGAGAATTGGTGCGCAGAGTACGGGCCAGCTCCAACACCGTTTTGGCGATGATTGGGGGTTGGTTGGACTGCCCTTTCATCCGGCATTGTACCGGCAGACATGTAGCTGTGCCAATGCCGAAGCGAAAATTGTAATTTTATTATTTTATTTTGTGATTTATGTATGTACTTCTGATTTTATTTTTATTTGCATTTTATTTTAAATTGTATTGTATTGTATTTTATTTTATTTTGAATCTATATTAATTTTATAATATTTTAAATTATTATGATGATGTTATTATTATTATTATTATGATTGTTGCTGTTTATGGGTTAAACTTGCCTGAAATAAATGAATTTTATTTTTTTTAAAGCCGGCTTGTTCTATTGGTTGGTTGTCCTCCAGTTTCAGACTTATTCTTTCAAGAATAACTTTCGAGAATATTTTAAACAAGTTGGACATAAGGCCTATAGTTATTATGTCATCCTTTGGCCCTGTTTTGTGAAGCAGAATGATGTGTGAAGTTTCCAATTGTGCAGGAATGTACTGGTTAAACATAATTCTGTTGAATAATTTAGTTAGTTTAGGGACTAGTTCTTCTGCAGATCCTTTCAGCAGTTCGTTGGAGATTTTATCAGGACCTGATGCTTTTTCCAACTTTTGACTACACTCTGTCCACTAGTTTAATCGTTTTTTGATAGCTGCAACTAGTGAACAATATTTGTTTTTTGCTTTTATAAAAAATAAATGCTTTTGGGTTGTTACTAATTATATAGTCTATTTCATTTCTATGATTGCCGTCTGGGGATCTCCAAGTCCATATAATGTTCTTGTTCTTTTTGAATAAGCTGTTTAGGAGATATAAATTTTGTTCAAGTAGACAATCTATGAGTTTCTGGCCAATTATGCTTCTTTTCCCATACCCGAAGTGTCTGATTACTCGTTCCTCAAGACTCTCTTTTACTCCAACTTGTGCGTTGAAGTCTCCCATTAGAATAATATAGTTGTTTGAAAATGTTGTTAGTACTATTTTCTATTTTTTATTAATGATACGCATGCGTTTGACCACTATCTCATTTGATGGTAAACGATGATACGGTCTAAGATGAAGCACGCTTGCCTAGAAGTAACCAATTCACTCTTGACTTAAAGACTCCCAGGTTGTAGCTATCAGGAAACACAGACTCAGAGTTCTGACAGATTGTCATAGAATGCTTGAAGTTCTAGTTTATTTGCTTGTTCAGTTGGTGCATAAATCTGTATAATGGACCAGGTCTACGACCAGGGTACGGAGTAAGCTTGAACTTAAGAAAAGGACATAGTTAAGCTACTTTTTCAGTTTCATCGGAATTCATCCAGAAGTAGACGCAGGTAAATGCTGGTTATTTATGCTGGTACTACTCTTTTGTTGAGTCATCATCATCATCATCATCATCATATCAGCTTATTGCCATCTACTGCTGAACGTAGGCCTCCCCCAAAGATCACCATTACCCATGCCCAAACGCGGTTTTATTGTGTTTTCAATTACTATTACCTACTTGGCTTATTTTTGACCATAACAATGGACATGCTATTTGCCGGCTTATTACAGTTGTACTCTGTTTACATTCGGGGATATCTACTATTACTAAAACCTAAACCCAGAGAATATGTAATTAAGCAATGCATTTAAGCGCGAATGCGAGCGAGCGCAGAAAGCGTGCCCCGGTAGCGGCCGCCGAGCGCCAGATGCCCTCTATTGTTAATAAATAATTTGGGCTCAGTTGGGTTAGAATTGTGACCAGCGCAAGAAAATATTTTTATTCAAAGGTAAACAATCATAGTTTCAAAATCGTTTTTGTATTTATGTTCTGTACCTACCCGACTTCGTCGTTGATGAGCCCTGTCGGCGAAGAGTCCTGTCGGGGAAATGTCCTGTCGGTGAAGAGTCCCGTCGAAGTAAAGTCTTGTCAGTGTTCAGTCTGTCGGCGTAGTGTCTGTCGGCGTTTAGTCGTAAGACTGGTTGTCAGACTTTCTGACTTTTCATTACTATCTACGAATGGCAGCCGGCATCAACGGCTTTACATGCTTTCCGAGGCACGGAGGGGACTCGGTATGAATTGGATGGACACCCATCCGCGGACCGGCCGCGGCAAGCGTAGCTTAACTATGACCGTTTGATTCGTACGGCTTTTAGTTAAGCTGTTTTATATTATCATTGTTATTTACGGGCACAAAAGCGCACTTATGAAAGGTAACAACTGTGCCTTTCAGGAAAAGTAATCATGCACGAAGTTCATCAACCTCTATCTATGTACTTAGGTACATAGACAATTCCTGACTCATGGTAATAAAAATACACTTTTTCCTCCTAAAATCTCTCCGATATACAGTGCCTAAACGCCAATGATACTTTTTATAAATATAAAAATATAAAACAAAATATTCAGAATGAAAGTAACCTACTTATGTCATTCTCGAGGTCTCAGGACAATTCTTTGATGAATATCACTACGGTCGATTAAGTGGTTTATGCTGAAGAAACTAACAGATAGACAGACAGAATTGCTTTCGCATTTATAATATTAGTGTGACAGTTATCGTGTCTGTGCGTACGTAATCAGCAATTTAAACTACATATGGGTTATGATGCGGTTTTCACCATTATCTTGCGTTTAGAGATAGCCAAAAATCTCGATGTTTCGACAAGTTGCCGCGTCGTTCCAAAAACAGTGTTATTATCATAATAACATATATCTGTTGTACATCTATATATGTATGTATTTGTGTATGTATATCAACTATCTGACAGAGTACAGAGTCTCCCTAGTTTGGGGTCAGATGGCCGTGTGTGAAATGTCCCTACATATTATTACATATTATATTATTATATGATAGTGTAAGGTCTTTCTTAGAATTATTTGAACCTTGTTCTATAGTGTTGCTAGTGGCTATAGCCACTAGCAACACTATAGAACATCGATATCGATATATCGATATTCGTATCCCAAGTCAAGCCGACACTACAATTTTACAAGATTGAATCAAAACAAGACACCTGGACAAGCAAAGCATATCGTACATTCTTACGTTAAATAAGTGCAAACCATTAAAGGCAAATTGCAAAATATACCTGTCAGTCTCGTGTCTTTGTCGTACATATAATTACGATTGAAAAACCGCGGAAGTTGATATTTATAACTGGTTGCCGTTACTAATATGAAGTTTATTTTATTCTCATACGTTAATATGTGATTATCTATTCCAGTCTAAACAGATGAGGCCGGATATAATAAAGGTTTTAATTATTATGTTAACTGTTATTATTATTCATTTACTTGATCCGAAGGTCAAGCTAATATTTAAGCGCCCTAGTCGGCCCGTTAAACTAAATCGTAGCCCATAATGTATTGTATGAACATGCCATTCATGTCCGTCCATTATGTCGTAGAATGTTGGTCTCGTGGTGTATGTTCCTGGATTCTCAAGTCACAAGCCCAAAATTGTGACAACCGGTCTTACCAAAGCGTACCGTGCTGCCCAGTAACTGGACTATAGACGTTAAATAGCTAGTCGCTAAGTAAGATAATGGTATTCAGCTGTGTCCGGATTCACTGAAAGCCTACCCCAACATGTTGGGAAAAGGCTTGGTTTGTAAATGCGTAAGCCTTGAATGTTGAAAAGATCACAAATGTCATCAACCTAGTAGACTAGACAGTAGCCAACATGTCTGCCGGTCAAGGTTAAGGCTTAATGTTCGCTGAGGAATGGTTTCAGTCGCTGTAAAATACATTCACCTAGTTCAAATTACGTATACTTATCTATATCTTATAAATATAATGATGTAACAAAGATCAAGTATTGTGAATGAAGGAAATGGCAGTCTCGTGGCCATTGGGAGCTGCAGAGGCGGTTCGTGGTCACAGCAAGGACCCTGCACCTTCCGGTCACGAAGCTATATCGCGAACTTATTTCCGACGCAGACCACCGACGATTTATTGCAAATCGTTTTACAATTTATCGATCGATTGCTCTCGCCTGCTTTGTTCAAAGATAATACAGTTCGTACGTTCAGTTAGTTTCGTAATTCGTGCCCGCCAAATGTTTAATAATCAATTAATTTAATGTTATTAATTTATACTTACCATAATTGAATTAGTTACTAACCTATTAATCTCAGCTGTTTTTATTAGCCTTGCTTTGTATATTTTAGTGTAGTCTTTCATCCTATAATAGTTTCGGAAGGAGTGTAAACTGTATGGCTTGTATTTAAACAGCTTGATATATTATCTTATTTGTGTACACTAACTGTTTAGAAGTTCCAATGTCTAGGCAGCAACAATTATGTTTAACCTTATCTATCATAATCGCGATTCTAAAAAAGCAAATAATATAAATTGCAGCAATTTAACAATAAAGTTGAACGTGGCAGTCGCCTTGACCCAAGCAATGGGCTGGCTGCAGGCGTGAATGGCGGCTGCGGGCTCGCCGGGAAACATACTGCGCTCGCCGTACCGGTTTGTTCCTTTCGTAACTAAAAACAGGACAATGTATTTAGGCATCTATTGAATTGTAAACTCGAAAAGTCCTGCAAAATAAACATCTTTGCTGTATATTCAAGGGGTTTCGTCCGCACCTCTTCATTATGTTAACGTCTTGATAGATGGGAAAGATTGGCAAAGATGAAACAGAGACAAGAAACAAATGCAGCTCGTCATCATTATTACCCTTTGCTTGCCAGGGAACCAGTTTTAATCTTAAGATTTATATAGAAGATTTTGCATCCTTTAGAAACCGGAGATATGATCGCTTGGGAACTTGAACAAATTAAACATAATAATTTTACTCAGGATGCCAAAGATTATTTTGATGTCCTTCGTGTCGCCCAATATCAACACGACTTCTACAAAATACAAATCTAGTTTTGAAACATAAAATGTTATATTGAAATTTTTTATATTGAAAGTTATAATAGAGTCTATTGCACTTCCGAATAACTTTGGCTCTCGATAAACCAGTTTCAAATCAGGAAATTGCAAAAGTGCTCACAATTAAATCTGATTATAGACACGATACATTTTTATTAAGATATACAAACAAAGAGGAATTACGAATGCATTCGTTCATATCGTATTGCATAGAACAGCTCAACCTGACAGGATAAAATACAATCATCTGATAAGAAATTACTGGTATTTCTGGTTATTCCTTGTTGAAAATTCTTTCCAAACACCACAAGGGACAAAATACCGCTGTATAGAATAAATAATAAAGATGTTGAAATAACAATAAATTTTGACCAATATAACTATATTTTGCGTGAGAAACGGACAGACAGACAGATGTGTAATTATACTTATTAGTTTGTCATGAATTCATACGTCGTAACTGACAGGCATTAGCCTCTCAAGTTACGCCAAATGCAGTGTGTGTTAGCTAAATTACTACTAAGGTAATTATGCATCAGACAAGACACGTAAATATTTACAAAAACTAGTCGTAATATTTCAAGCACGCACTTCGTCGGGTCACACGTGACGTTACTGTCATTAACACAATATACATATGTAGGCACATGGGGTTTCCTTCATATTATGTCTACATTTTAGATCATGAATGGTTTAACTTATTTATGACGTAATAAAAAAAATAACTTTGATAGATAAATAATAAACAATATTACCTAATGAAGTTTATCAACCATTGTGAAAATATTTGTCTTATAATTATTGTAATTTAGTAATAACATGGTGGAACCCAAACTAAGCAACGCCCGTATCTTGGGGACCAAGTAATACTTCTTATATATTTTTTGGCTTTTCAAAAATCACATACTTCAACATGCTTTTCAAAAATAACAGGTAGCTTCTCACGTAAAAAAGCAGTATCTGTCGGTTATTAACACTATAATACTTGGATTGAAGGTCCATAATGTATGTGTAGCATTCATAAACACACATCCTCTTTGCTCCTTTGCTAACCGACTTGTCAAAAATCCCGTCAGTTGTTTATCTAGTTTGAGCTGTCTATCTTGTGGTGAATAATTGGTATATGTAAATTTTCTATCGCTCTTATTCGTTTATATTTCTCGCTGTTTAACTTGCCCACAATAAACTATCTACAAGTGGTAACCCTGACGTGATCCTATAGTGAATGTTACGCTTGCTTTTTGGATAGTGTGATAATGGCTAACACTAGGGTAAAAGACGTTTCGGACGAAGTGTGCCGCGTTGGTGTGAGAATGCCACTATTTTTACCGAACGAACCCGCGTTGTGGTTCGTCCAATTAGAGGGCCAGTTTGCGCTTTCAAATGTAACGGCTGATGCAACAAAATTTACCACGTCATTGCAAACTTGGACTATAAATAGTGTGAAGTGAAAGACATTATAGCAAAGCCGCCGGCTGACAACAAATAAGACATAATAAAAACAGAGTTCTCGACTGTCAGCTTCGCAAGAACAGCGTGTAAGAGAAAAAGCGAATCAACCGCACATACTTCCCAGGCACACTTTTCTCCTGCAAGAACCACCACAAAATTTCACGAGGCACCCGGTCGTATGCCTTTTCGAGGTCAACGAACACCATGTGCAACTTCTTATGCACACTTCTGTATTTTTCGCGCTTTATGTGCGTGTGAGAGCTGGGAGATCGGAAGCCTTCCCAGTTCCTGCAGCACCTGCAGAATTTAGCAGGGGCGGACGTACGTGACGATTTTATTCGATTTCTGAGGACAAGTCGTTTGCCCAGCCATATACAGGCAATCATAGCAGCTCAAGAGGACCTCCTCCTCCTTGGATACGGTAGCCCAGATCGTGGATAAAACACATGAGATTGCTCTCCAACCTAGCACTCAAATGGCTGCAGCATCCACGTCATCATCTACGCTGGCAGCCTCGTGCCCGATGACTATCGACCAACTCACACGCCCGTTATTTTTTTTTTGTTTCATTATTATTTATTGGTTGATGCTAGTTACCACCGTATTAATTGATAACCTAACGTCGCTGAGTGCTAACTTGTGCCAAGTTAAAGCTGTAATAGGTACTTCGCGCTTTCACAGTTTACTCTCACAGTTCCCGGATATCACACGTCCGGCTGAGGACCTGACTACGCACAAGATCAAGCATAACACGCTGCACTACATTCGCACGACTCCAAGGTAACCTGTGTTCAGTCGCCCTCGTCGATTAGCACCTGACCGACTCCACATAGCAACTCGTGAGTTTGAGGATGGTAGTAGGTAAGAACGGGTATTGTGAGAAGGTCGGATAGTCCATGGTTATCAGCTCTTCACCTGGTCCCAAAGAAAAATAATGAATGGCGACCGTGCCGCGACTACCGCGCACTTAACGCGCGTACTATACCTGACCGATACCCGGTGGCGGACATTGGCCATTTCTCTCACAGCCTTGGTAGATGCACTGTCTTCAGCAGCTGTTAATCCAGCTCATACCTAAGACGGCTATAACGACCCCATTTGGAATGTTTGAGTTTTCGTTTTTGTAAGTTTTGGACTTCGCAACGCGGCTCAAACATTAAAACGTTTTATGGATGAAATATTAAGGGACCTAGAATTCTGTTATCACTGACATAAAGCATATCGCAGGGGAAGATAATGTGGTGGCAGACGCTCTTTCTTGCACGGATGCCATCACAAGTGCGACTGAGTGAGACTTAGACGTCTTAGCATCCTCGCAGGAAGATGATAGCGAGCTTTGACAACTTCTTCACTGGTTTTGCAGAAAACTCATGCACCTGGCTCCAGTAAGATGTTATACTGCGATATATCTAGCTGAACACCTCGGCTTTAACTGATCCCACAGTGCGGTAACTGGACGTGTTGCTGTCTCCCATGCATGCGCTCGAAGATTTCACGACACACTCAATCTCCAATACACGTTTTTGTTTCTCCGTCGAACAGATTCAGCCATGTACATATAGACGTCATAGGACCTCTGCCACCATCGCATGACTTTAGATATTGTCTTACTGCGGTGGACAGATTTATACGCTGGCCAGAGGTTGTCCCGCTGCATCACATCAAAGCTGACACAACAGCGAGCGCTTTTGTCAGTGATTGGATATCACACTTTGGTTGTCCAGAAAAGATTACAACGGACCGAGGTAAGCAGTTCGAGGCGCATTTGTTTCGAGAAATTTTAATACTAATCGGATGCAATCACATACAGACGCCAGCAAACCATTCCGCCGCTAATGGAATGGTTGAAAGATTTCATCCACAGTTGAAGACTGGTACGATGAGGTTCTCCCTCTGATTCTCTTAGGAATACGTTTGAGTTACAAAGAAGAAATTGGTTCATCGTCAGCCGAGTTGGTATACGGAGAAACTTTACGTTTACCCGGGACATTTTTCCACAGCTCTCCCGCAGAAACCGTTGACTACAGCGACTTTCTTTCTCGTCTACGAGCCAATATGCGGAAGTTAAGGCCTATACCCGTACTTCATTGCTCGCGGCTACTCCGGTTTTTATTAGCAAAGATTTAATGACATCTCCGCAAGTATTTATAGGACGCGATACGGTGCCTGAATGAGGGGATAAGTTGCATACTGAGCGACTCAACATCAACATTAAAAGAATAATGTACATCAACGTCACCAAGTACTCCAAGGTGTATCGCGTTCTGTTCGTGGGTATAGAACGCGATCCGTACGCTAAGTACATTATCCATTTTTTTTCCGACCTTAACGGTCTCTGGGGGGGCTGGTGTGGCGTTCATAAACACACAACCTCTTTACTCTTTTGCTAACAGACTTGTCAAAAATCCCGTCAATGGTTTTTTTACTTTGGGCTGTCTATCTTGTGTTGAATAATATAATGTAAATTTTCTATCGCTCTTATTCGTTTATGTCTCTCGCTGCTTAACTTGCCCACAATAAACTATCTACATATTATGTTGAATTATCAAATATATTATACAATAGGAATAACAATAAACTCGCAACAAGAAATACTAAACATGCATAAAAACTTAATAATTATAATCATCCGTATGAGGCATTGAGCATTGCAGGTTACAACTAGACAAAGAGGTGCCTTACTATACTACCTCAATATTATGACACGGAACAGTAAACAGTAAAACAGTTTAAGTACACGCATACCTGTCGGTACAATAAACAGTAGATACCGCCGTACATAATTATATCTGCTTAATGTGTAGGTTAGGTATACGCATTCTTGCTAATCAGACTCCAATTAACGAGGCTCTAACTGCTCACAGTGTTCACACACACACAACCCAAGAACAAACATTAGGTAGACGAAGTAAGTTTAATTTTAAGTCTTTGGAGTTTCTTTTGTCACTTCTTATACATTTAAAATAACTATAGGACTGATTAAATAAACGTCTGAAGGTTATAGGGACAAAAACGCATCGATCCGAACTTTTTGTGCAATTATTTTGTCAACGCTTAATGTTGCTTACGTGCTGCAAGTAAAAAGTGCGATAGAAGAAAAAGGTTAGTAAAAGAAAACCGATCATCTTTTGAGTTTATCTGGCGTTAAAGAAAGTAAGCAATAATTTTTTTTCCTGCGACTATTTGTAAAAAAGCGGCCAAGTGCGTGTCGGACTCGCCCATGAAGGGTTCCGTAGCAGCAAGTAACATAATACAAAAGTTCGTTGATTGAATTAAAAGGTAAATTGCGGTTTGCGATTTATGAAGTATTAAAAGAAAACTACTACATCTCGTTCTAACCAATTTTCGGTGGAAGTTTACATGGTAAATGTACATCATACATATATTTTTTTTTAGGTTTATCATTCTCATATATAAAAAAAAAAAATTGAGTTTCAGTTCTAAGTATGGGGAACCCCCAAAATTTATTGTTTCTTTTTTCTATATTTGTGTGAAAATCATAATGCGGTTCACAGAATACATCTACTTACCAAGTTACAACAGTATAGTTCTTATAGTTTCGGAAAAAAGTGGCTGTGACATACGGACGGACAGACAGGCAGACATGACGAATCCATAAGGGTTCCGTTTTTGCCATTTGGCTACGGAACCATAAAAAGTTGGCTAAGTGCGAGTCGGACTCACGCACGAAGGGTTCCGTACCCATTATTTATACATCATTAGACATCGAGCAACAAGTCACGTTTTTTGTATGGGACCCCTCTTGAATATTTATTCTATTTTTATAGCGGCAACAAAAATACATCATCTGTGATATTTCAACTGTCAAGCTATTACGGTTCATGAGATACAGCCTGGTGACAGACAGCCAGACGGACGGACAGTGGAGTTTTAGTAATAGGGTCCCGTTTTTACCTTTTTTGTACGGAACCCTAAAAAGAAAAGAATGATGAGGAACATGAAATGTAATATTAATATTATTGATTTTGTTTTTAATTTACGAAGAACCTTTTTATTGAAATTAATTATTGGTGTCATCACCAATGCAATGAAATTGTTTTTACGATCGATCGAAACGTTGCAAAATATGTACCTTTTTAATTTATCGGTCCTTAATGTGTTGGTCATCTGTTAAACCTTTTTTATAAGTTCGGTCATTTTATCATGTTACTCACTTAAATCAGAACAAATAACAAGAAAGTCACTGATTCAGATTCCGCTGACGGATTACCTACCCCAGACTTCCAGAGAGTTCATACAAATAAACTTAATGTAACATTGTACATTTATAACCGACTTTTAAAAAAAAGGAGGTTATCAGTACGACCCGTATGTTTGTATGTATGTATGTATGTTTGTCCGCGATTATCTCCCGTTTGGCTGAACCGATTTTGATGCGGTTTTCAGAAAAGTATTTGTTACATTCTGGAGAAGGTTTTTGTATACAACAAACAGAAATTTATTCAGCGCTTTCTGAAAAAAACAACAAAAACCGAGAAGACGTTTTCGTTTCTTTCTTTGGAGGACTTTCAATGTCTGTTTTAACTGTGTTGCCGTTCCTTAATGGATTTGGGTGATAAGGAGGCACTAAAAAGTGGAAAACAATAACTTTAAAAAAAAAAGAGAACCGGCTTCAAAAAAATACTAAAAAGTCATAAATAACTTTAGCACAGAACACACATGACTTTAGTTTCGGAAGTCGGTGGCAATACAAAACAACAAACAGAACAAAGCCACCCACTTCCGAAACTAAAGTCATGCGTGTTCTGTGCTAAAGTTATTTATCAATTTGAAGTTTCCATCTGAAGGCGGTTCTCTTTTTTTTTAAAAAGTTTTTTAAACCCTCAGGAACGTGCTTGGTAATATCATAAATGTTCCACGACTGTTTCTACAGTTATGGAATTCAGAATATGAAGTAACTAATATTGTAATCGATCTATAAACTTAATGTATTGAGAAAAGCAGCTTATAAATATTGAGGTCATATTATCAGCCTACGTTCATCAAGTGCACCGATTTATTCGCTATCGAGTAGGTAAGGACAAAGGCTATGTGAGGCTTTGTCTGTTTACCAGAACTACTTAATTGATCTTTTTGTAGGACAATCGATGATCAGAGGGGGACAATGAACAAACAAGCTTTTGATTGAAAACTGAAACATTATCACTATTTAGGTTCTAATTTTTCTAAAACCGGTACCAATATTTATTAGTTAACAGACAAAGATTTGTGTAATGGTATTTCAAAAATGAAGACTAATATTGTTGAGCATCTCACAATCATTTACTGTATTACTAAATAGTTGAGCTTCCCTCTAAAAGCAGTTTAAGAGCGCCCATCCCGTCATATTTCCCATACAAACGCTCGTACGCGATTACGGCGTTATAACAAACTATTTTCCAAATATTTGTAACACACAGGTATCTTGAGTTTTAAATCTAGGTTTGTATGAAGCCAGAAATAAACTTTTTTGAGAAACCAATTCAGTAAACACGTTCGAAAATCATTTTTATTGCACAACTTTATCTGAACTTTGGCCGTTCATAATGCACTCATACATTGAAAAAGTAAAAAAAACAGCGTCATAGAAACCTTGCACATGTAAATGTAATGGAGATTCTAAATTACAAACATTTTTACCAAAATCTTGTAAGGCTTTTTCAAAAACACGTATGTCCTGGAACAAGTTTTGTGAAATTTCCGCGCGCCGATTTACCTGTGATGTTATCGCGTTCTCACTCACTTGTTTGTTTTCGAGCTTTGCGTAGGTTGAAACAAAAAAAAATTCAATTACGCTCGCGTGGAAGTTCGTTCGATGGGGATGGGCGCTCTTAAAGACAGTTAATGGAGCCAGAACCTTTACTAAAAGAATCATGGCGAGATCCATACATTCGTTTGTATGAAAAAAATAAATAATTTAGAGGTTTTAAAATATTGTCCAATGTGAAGAATACATTACCAGGAGTAGATTGATATACTTACCATATTTTTAAACCTCCGCATAATTAATATATTACGAAATGAAAATAACACTTTTTCGTTTCATTTCGATGCCCATTTTATGTTTATAAAAAAAAAGTTACAAGCGACGTTAACAGATCTATCAAATTGGCAGACAAGTGATGTGACAAGTGTGTGGAAAAAAATTTATCATTATTTGTTATATTTTTTCCCATAAAACGATGCAATTTCAAAAAAGGTGTAAAAACTGCGAAACGGCGCCTGTCAGTATCACTGTTACTGTCAGTTGCCGTTTAGTTCTGAAATAATGAGATTTTCGTTAAAGTATTCTTTTTTGCGGGCTTTAACCCCGCAAAAAAAGTAAGTACTTTTTAAAATAAATTACTTTTTAAATACAATTTTAAAATATTGTAAATGCCTGAAGATACTCTTTAGGTATCCAAGAATATAAGAATTAGAATTTCAACTTCTCTTAATATCTTTTTTTTTTGTACAAGTCCTGCCATGATTCTTTGAAAATCATAAAATGGTTAAGTAGTGTCAACTTACTAATCTATTACATTATTACTATAAGCTTTTAAGCCGTAGTAACCTTCACAGTTAAGTGTTTGTTCACACTGTTGTTAGAAGTTATGTTTTCTATGTTTTAGGAATTATACAATTAGTTCTTTCTTAGGAATAGATGTTACTCAGAAGGCCAGAGGACTTTATGAGGAGTAAATTGGCACCAGAGTCGATATTATCATAAATTAAACTCCATCAAAATCAGTAATGTCATAATAACTTCTGATAACTTCATATTTTACATCGATTCCCAGATCATCAATTAAGTTACTTATCTCAACAAAGTTCCAATCATAATTTTTTTATGATGATTAAAGTAAATTATCTAGTTAGTTTAATTAACGTGGAGGCTATACCTTTAAGTACTATAATGGCATCTGACAGTAGGTAATCATACAAAAACTATACGGCAGCGGCGGGTAACTACATTATAAATGTGCAGATCCGGAATAGAATTGAATTGTGTCAAACTCAACTCAATGGCAGGTACTTAGGTTGGTACTCGTGACTGTTGTTCTACCGATAAAAAGAAAAGGGAACAAAAGACAATTGGTTCTAATTAAAGATTGAAATGATTGCGATGATTGCAGATTTCCTTTACTCTATTTATTTAATTTAATTTTATTGGGTTTACACCTGGCAAAATGAACCAACCCACATACAATTAATTCGTTTGTACAACAAGTTGCTTATATAATTTAAAAGCATGACATATAGAAAGAATGTATTTAAGAACAAATTAAGTACATATTTGTTAAAGAAGGGCTATAGTATTGATGAGTTTGAAAATGCCAAAGGCTGTGACAGAGTAATTACTTATTTCATTATTATAAGTTTTAATGTCATTAATTATAAAACTATCAAATGTTTTTTTTTAAGTTTTAGATTATTTTTATTATTTAGATTTTTTACAAACTTTTCGACATATTTTTTTAATTTTTCAAGGACATTGTAATTATTTTGAATTTGAACCGCTAATTGGGCGCTCACTAATTTAAAATCTATTCTGACTATGAGCTTTGTATGTACAACTGACCTGTTTTTGCTAGTATGTAACATATTTGGAATATTTAATTAGTTTGAGGTACCTAATGAATTGAATTATTGAGAAATGTGGGTTGACTCGTATCGGCAAAATTAAACTTAATTCTCAGCGCTAGAACCGGCCTGCTCCTTAGCAATAGCGAAAATGTTATGAGTGTGTCTTATAGTGGTGGTGTGTCTGTGTGTGTAAGTATGGTGTGTGTGTGCGTGTAATGCTTTGAATTTAGTCGTGCAGTTTATAATCTAAAATTCTAAATGCACCGCGTTGTTGTGGTTTTCTTAATGTTTAATTAGTAAAAGCTCTAGAATGTATAATAATATAATAATAATACTCGACTCGGCTATTTCGTTGTGTCAAAGGCATATCCTCATTACTTAAGTAAACCTTCGGATTGTAGAATCAAGGCTTAGAATGCGGTGGACAATTTTACTCCGCTGGATTAAAGAGCATTCGGATATCGTATGATAAGATAAAAAAAGTAAATAGGTACCTATATAAGCCCAATCTATCTACAAGTGTATCGAATTCCGTGACATGTTGACATATTTTTAAATGATATCCGGCATTTTTTTGTTGACGGAAATGTACCAGTATTATCGCCGAATATGTATTAAGAATCAGTGTTGATAAATGCAAAATGTTTTAATTATGTTGCTCAAAACAAACACGGAGGACATAAATAGAATTCATTACCGATATACCTACCTATATAGTAGAGAAACTGAATTCTTGCAAAATCCACAAAAAGATTTATATAGGTACGCAGGCACAGGCATACGATAGTTTTTCATGAGTTATGTCCCAAATACACATACAATGTGAGAACATTGTACACCCTAAATTGCTAGTGAGACTAGCAATATTTCAGGATGCAAAACCGTTATAATATTGTTTGTCGAAGTAAGATCAGTAGGTCGATTCTGTAAAATCAAACAACAACTCGCATCTCACATCTCTATTCACTCTCACTTCGCATAGGGTTCAAAATGACCTTGATATATTTGACACTTTGTATCGGGTTCGAGTGCGAAGTGAGCGTCGAAGTGACGGGGAAATTATTTTACAGAATGCTACTTCTTACGTCATCTCATACTTTATCTGTCAAAATCTCCATGTCAATTTAGTTCAACTCGCTGACACGCCACTCCATTACTACCCGTGTGTGTCGTAGAAGTCCTCAGAGGGATATTGACCAGAGGATGGGCTGCAGCGTCCTTCTGAGTACCATAACACCTAGGTGCTGCGATCGTCAACATGCATCGGCCAAGCATGGCGATTAGGGTTGAACACCTCTTGAGGGAGACCCATGCCCAGCATTGGGCATCTAAAGGTTGACATGATGATGATATATATATTTTTTTTTATACTTAAGCTATGCACAATACATTGAAACCCTGATCTCCAAACTAGGGGGGGTCCCTGTATCTTAGAGATCAGTAATAATGATGGGTACTAATTGCTAGTATCGGACTCGGGGCCCCTTTTTCATATATTAGATTAAAATGTATCTTACTCGCTTATGTTCAAATGAGATTTTACGTTTATTATGTTTTAGAGCTGCCTGACGACTCTGGCATCTTGCACTATAAGTAGATAGGTATACCAGTAACGTTCGCGTAACATACTCGTATTATAGTTTATGTTGCGTTGCACGGAACTATAAATTGGCAATATCGTGACGAATCGATGTATCACGATCTTGTATAACGCTGCATACAGTGCAAGAATTCCTATGCGCCGGTGTTAGAGTTTTCTTGTACAAATTTTGTACGTCAATGAAAAAATTCACTACAAATTATGAAGTTCAGTTACATGCCTAAGTAAAAATAAAAACATTACTTATTAAGTATTTCTACAAAGCTGTTTCTATTAATCGGATTGAAGACAAACCAATTAGTCTAAGCCATAAATCATAAGCTTTAACTGAACCTCAACACCTCACAACCATGTAAAAAAACCATTTAAAAAACCAACGAAAACATAATTGTTTCACACACCTTACGCATACGTGCAGGTGGCGTTCATCGGCCACTTGTGGCCAGTGTTGTTTAACACTAAACTATTCAACCTTGGGTAAAGTCAAGGTAGCTACGTAACGTCCCGAATCACGTCGTGTGCTGCAGCGCGCACGCCGCCGCCGCACACAATGCCGAAGGTGAAAGTCAAGGTCACACGTAACACTGATCTAATGGACACCATCACGTTATGTAACCAATAATCGATCAATTTTCGATAAAAGCTTCGAATGTTACAGCAATTTAAAGAATCATTCAGCCTATTGACACGCTTCTTGATTTTATTGTTTTAAAATCTATATGTAGGTAGTTATAGGTATTCTAAATATAGAACCTCCAATAATGTTTTGCCGGTTTTGTATAATGGTTGGTTACGTTATCTTGAAGGGAACTTGTAATTGGATTGTTCTGGAACATTCATAACCTAGAATCGACATTTTAATCTGAGAATTTTCCAAATTAAAGTGCCAACCGTGATTTTAAGTATATTTTGTTTATTTATTTATTTTCTGACTCCTTTTACACTGGTAGGTAGATCTTTGTAACAGAGTACCTACTGTAAGAAGCCCTGCAGTTGGACTTCTTACAGTAGGTAGGTACCTATTGTTTGTTAAAGCCATAGAAGTAGATGAGAGGAGACAGATGTAGGTGTAGCAACACAGATACCGGCTCATCTGAATTCGAGGATCTTTTTCATGAAGGTATGACCACTAAATTGTTTTACTGTTTCATAAAAAAAGAACCTCATTTTAATTTTGAAAATGGAACTAAAATCGGCGATCTCTGGTAGAATGCATGCAATGTGTTGCGGCTACAGAAGAAACAAAAAAAAGACATTGGCGCGAAATCTTTATAATTTTTCTCTAATTGCAAATTGAATTAGTAGTGACCGTAATTAATTATTCCATACTGTATTCGATTGTTTTATTTACTCGCAATCGTAGTGAAAAGTATAGTGTAACACACGGCGCTAAAACATTACAGTGTTATTGTAATTATTGTTATTATTATTGCAATATTTTAATTAATTCTCAATTTTAATACTTTTGAACTTAACATGACATGTATGGATATGGACTGGTTCCGAAATAAATGAATTTATTATTATTATTAAAACCCATTAAAACTCTCCTCGTAAAACTACTCCCAGTAAAACTACCTCGAATTTAATGGGTAATTTTAGCTCCTTGTATAACAATCTACTATTACATATTAATAACTAATTTTATAAACTAGAAAGTGAGTTTGTTTTTAGGGTTCCGTACCTCAAAAGGAAAAAACGGAACCCTTATAGGATTACTCACTTTGTTGCCTCTGTCTGTCTGTCTGTCTGTCAAGACCCTTTATCTCGGGAACGCGTGGAGGTATCTAGTTGAAATTAAAAAAGAAAAACCATATACCTACTCAAGACCCCACCCTTGATGCTGTAAAATAATCAACCCTCTATGTTAACGTGAAAAAAAGATACGGCCGTTTATGTCGCATAAAACGCATTTATAATATTAAGATGATTAAAGTATAGATAGTAGGTATGAATTAGTATAGAAGTATGGAAATGTATCTACAAATATATGCACGGAACCCTCGGTCGGCGAGTCCGACTCGCACTTGTCCGGGTTTTTTGGTTTGTTACGCTTTTACGACTGAAATACTGGCCTGTACCCATACAAAAAAAAGGACAGGCTATTTTTCAATCCGCGGGCGGCGACGTCGTGCATCGCGTCGTCTGCATCCCCAATAACCGACATTCATGCGGACGAAGTCGCAAGCAATAGAGATGCTTATAAATCTGGTAGTTTTCAACCTTGCGTCACTGTTGTTGAAGGGAAACAGCATTAAACTTGCTAAGTATAGGTACTGATACCTTCTCGAAAGTTCCATGTAGATGTCGAGGCGAAGAACTTGCAGGGTTGATTGATACTGACTTCATTTAGCGGAAAAAAGTATGTGTGTTTTATTAAGTAGGTACTGTTCAAATGCACTTCTTTAATCAGCTGATAGTTCTTATCACAATATTTAACACAATTGAACCTGGAACGTTATTTTAAGTATTTATACTGATATAATTAACAATGACTAAAATTAGACGAAGAAAATAGATTAAAATAAGGTTGTTATTATCTATTATATGTACTAGCCACCTGGTCCGGCTTTGCACGAGTAGCTGCTATAAATTATAGCCTATAATCTTCCTAAATAATTCCTCTATAGGACAACCATAAAATGAAAATCCGTAAAGCAGTTTTTGAGGTGTGCCCGAACGAACAGAATGCAAGCGCGTGATGTTGTAAAATAATCAAGCGAGTGATGGAGTGCAGCATACTGGGAGTCAGAATGACGGACCGCGTTAAGAGCGTTTGATTTTTTTTTTGTTTCTACCAACGCAAAGCTCAAAAACAAACGAGTGAGTGAGAACGCGATAACATGGCAGGAAAATTGGCGCGCGGAAATTTCACAAAACTTGTTCCAGGACATACGTGTTTTTGGTAATAATGTTTGTAATTTAGAATCTCCATTAGGTACATGTGCAAGGTTTCTATGATACTGCTTTTTTTACTTTTTCAATGTATTAGTGAATTATAAACGGCCAAAGTTCAGTTAAAAACTGTGCAATAAAAACTGTTTTTCAGACGTGGTTACTGAATTTGTTTCTCAAAAAAGTTTATCTTTGGCTTCTTACAAACCTAGATTTAAACCACAAGGTACCTGTTAGTTAAAGATATTTGGAGAATAATTTGTTATAACGCCGTAATCACGTACGAGCGTTTGTATGGAAAATATGACGGGATGGGCGCTGGTGCTGCACTCCTTCAAACAAACCAGGCAACCTGAGTCCTGATGGACCTTCAGGCAAACTATCGGAAACGTCGAAATGTTTTATATAAATCTCTATGCAAAAAATGTCACGTTCAGTTTAAATTGCATTCGTGCAAAACCGGGCTGGATCGCTAGTATTCTGAATTCCAAAATCCTTTTACATCACTTAATACCAGTATGAAAGCCAATATTCTCATGAAACCCAATTAGCGGTGACAACGTTGGCATAAAAGCTAAGCCATCATAGTTTAGTTAAACCTTTGACGATATTAATACGGCTTCAAAGCTTTAAAGCTCAAGTTCATAATTAAATATCCCTACAACGGATGGACTAAACTACAAAACTGGATTACTTGGCAAGCCTCGTATAAGCTTGTCCTTCAGATAACTAACCGAAGGACACAAGGCAGAATGTTACACGAGGCCAGCCATGTTATCCAGTTTATACCCATATAATGAAATTATTATGTATTTCAGTTATAATGTTATCGCTGGAGCGTGGCGTGATCGTTCACGTGGTGGATCTATACCTATGCACAGACAAGTCACTTGACCCATATTTCCACACGTAATACATTTAGACAGACTTGACAGGGAAGGTTATCATTTAAAGGTAACACGATAGTTCAAATTATTTATTCATGGGCGCATACAGAAATTAAAAACCTAAGTACCTACCTATCTATTAAAAGATTCTCCGGTAATCTTTTAACAGAAGTTTTTGAGAAACGCATTACCGACCTAGAACAAGACGAATACAAAAAAAAAGAAGTAATAAAAATCATAATTAACAAGGATATTTCCCTACAGTAAGGACTCGTCACAGATAATTCGTTCATTATTCAGTGAACATGTCGTGCGATGCTAATCAAGCTGTTTTAATACATAATACGGCAAACAACGAGTCATCAATAATACATTATCATTTAAAGGGTTAGAAGAATAGAATTCATATTCAAGTATGGCCTAAGGTCAATGACCATCGATAAATAACGTCACATTGTAGAGTTAATGCACTCATTTGTGCACAATAATATTAGGTTCAGCGACACTTAATGACAAAAAGTTGGTGATGTGTCTAAAAAGACCACATCAACCGTTGCTTACAAAAAAAGAATGATTTTATTTCCAGTTGAAGAAGTACCAACCCAGATTTCGGAACAAAAAGAGTTCTTTTATAAAATCCGACGTGTGATGTGAAGTCTGTAAAAAGACGACATGCTAACTTGTTTTGCTATTTAAACTTTTCAGTAACTTGCATAATTATGAAGGTACTGCCAGCGTCACGTCACTTCGAGTTGTACGGTTGGTTGGACACAAGGATGCGGTGGACTCTCGACATACATTTTAATTAGGGTTAAAAGGGTTAAGTTTTGGGTTAGTCTTTGAATGCGTTAAGCACTTAAGAATATTTTTATAAGACCTAAAAGTTTCAAAATCTTTTACTTTTTCAATTTCGTACACATGTAAAAGGTTTCTCATTTTATTTGCCACAGCAGAGTAAACTGTGTAACAAAATATCAAGAAATGCGATTTATTATGCGTGCTTGCAATATATCACAGCTATGCTTTGTGTACTTGTCGTAATTACTCCATGTGTTTGCATAATGTACGTATTGTAAGTTTAATTAACGCGTCTACGAGTCTGTGTGACCCTTTCAAGAACACGTGTGTTTTGTGTTCCGGCATCGAGCAGTTTGACTGCCATCCGGGGCAATGTCGAGGTTGCTTATTATATAGCTCTTATTATACTGCTGAATATTCATACACAAACTAGCTATAAGGTGTAGGTACAGACATCGGATTTAAGTAGTTATTATAATAATCTATTGTTATTTATATACGGTAGGTAGATGTTTGACGACACGCGGGTTGGCGCAGTAGTTGAGCGGATGACTGCTGCGCTGCGTGTTGTGTTGCAGGTTTTATTACCGTTCAGAACAAATATTTGTATGGCCAACAGATAGATGTTCCGGGTCTGGCTGTTTGTGTATATAAGTTCATATGTTTGTAAATGCACACACGACACAGGAGAAATTCCTAGGGTGGGTCAATATTTTATTAAGAAAATAACAAAAATATATAGGTATCTGATTTCCAAATAATTTTATATCATGAATACTGGATTACTTGGGTTGCCTCTATAACATTATATTTAGGCTGAATAATGGCAGGAGAATTAAAATGAGTCTCGATTCAGGTAATTGTAAATAATTGTTACCTTGTTATTTAGGTCCAGATTTTAGATCCCCATACCAAAAAAAAACTACTTAGTACGACCTTAGTGTTTCATTTACTCTGGGCTATGACAAACTAAAGTCATCACAAAAGTTTAATTACGTATTAAATAGTTTATTATTATTTATGACGGAAAAGATACCTTGGTACACTTCTATTTCTTTTTATTCAAGAAATTGTACATATACCTATACTATATTTACAATAAGATTAGACATATACACAAACCTTTTTTACCTTCCGTTCAACCGATTTTGACTTATATATTGCGTTGTTGGCATGACAAATGGCAGCTGCAGTAAACAGTTGTTATTGTAACCACTTTTTTGCCTCTAATGTCATTCTTAAGCCTACGGAATAGAAGTCAAAATCGGTTGAAGGGACTGTAAAAAAGGTTTGTTTTAAAGTCTAATCTTATTGTAAATGGAGTTGCTGGGTTGGAAATCTTTTCTGTGACAAGTGATCAATGGTATCTTGGTTTGGTAAGTTACACAAATAGTCTAAATAGGTACCAGCTTATTTACTTATTATTAAGTGAAACCTGCAATGGAGGAAAGTCATTACTTTTCGTTCACCAGTATTCCCGAAGCTCTGTAAATAGCTGACACCGTCAGTAAAAAACTAAAAATAAAAGGTTAACTATACAACAAAATAATCTTGAAGAAGACTTTTGGCCGCAGGACGTGGTATTCCGTCGCTTGCAGTGCCACAGGACAGCACAAAGTCAATTTAGTGCAAAGTGAAGTGCTACTAACATACTCTTGAGTCATTTACATTATGAAATATGTATTTATCTATAGCCGGAAATGAATTATTATTATAAATTTAGACGTAATATAAACAGCTAACTTTCTACCTTTAGATATTTTTAAGTGCTGCTCAGTACCCTTAGGTAACAAGCATGAAACATCTCGTGCCGTACGAAACAACGTAAACACAAATTGCCGTCTAGACCCCTTTCACTTTCAATGCGCGGGGGTTGCAATATTGATTTTTATTCGCCCACCTCCTGAGAGCCAGAGTTACCACGTTCTCCTAGTACTTATTGATTCCCTCCCTGTACTAAAAAGACCACGCCCGAGCCCGCCAACAGATTTGTGCTACCAGGGATACATTACAGGCTCAGAGGTCACGTTTGTTTCCATTGAAGTACGACTATTTCCTGCGGAATCGTTCGCATTTTCATTTTGAATATGAAAATAAATAATCCTGTACCTCTGTAGGTTTATTGTATGTTATTTAAACTACAGAGCTTAATTTACATACGCCTAACATTTTTCTTTTGTGGAGTATAATGTGTCAATTCGCAACTTTACGGTTTTTATAGCAATGTTCTTTTTGGATTACAGATAGGAAACAAGGCATAGTAACTTGTTTTGTTTTTTTAATGTGAATTAGTACGTGGCAGTCCATTACTATAGTAGAGTCTAGAGTCGCTTACTTTGCGAGACTTGCTTATAACACCATATTTCACGAAATTTCAAATTTACAGTTGCCACTTGCAGTTACGGAATATGTTAGTTGGTGGGATTCTAATTTATGGTGACAACTACATCATTCTTGCAAAACTCAGATTTTCTACAAATGATTGTAAAATAAATCGTTGGTCTCTATCTACTAATAATCATGGATTACGCGGCTCAAGGAACATCCCAAAACGTGACCAAGTGTTTTTATTTTAATAAAAATCATAAATTCGCATATGTTCAGTTGAAATCGCGACTGTTTCACATAAATTGTATACCAACAGGTACGTACATTAATCAGTTGATGTCCAATAACGATAGGTACTTATGATCTAATGAACGTTACTTATCAGCAAGGATACCGCGGCACAGAAACTTAGCCCGATGTAATTGCAGTCATTGTTCGCTTCGCTACTGACATTTGTCTACTTGGAACAATTGACCTCTTTCATTTTGTAATGCTCGCTGACGAACCGAAGGAAAGAAAAAGGACCAATTAAAAAAAAATGCGTTCCGATTAGTACTCAGATTATGAAGTTTATCTAGATTGAGAGGAATGGGTATATTGCTAAACAATTTTAGATTAAAATGGTAATACAATCGTTGTACAAACGCAACATTCCCCGTAAATTTCAGCGACCGTCCACGTATTTACCCAACATTCGAGTCATTAAGTAGGTACCTAATGGTGTGTTAAAGAAGTGTGATAAATTGTTAATAGTACACACTAAACAAGCAACCAAGATTCCGTTGTTGCATGTACGTGACCGAACTCAGAGTGGAACATAAGAAACAGTTGAATGTAGATCAGCGTTACCAGCGCAGGCGCCGATGGCGCGAGATGGCGCGTACTTGACCGCGGGGGAGACGCGAGCCGTCTCGAGACCTTAGCCTGAATGTGCATGACTCGACTTTTTATGTGAAGAAACCTCGCCCCAGTAAGCATTGGACACCACTCGTCTTCCGAACCGACTCCTTGCACTGCACGGTACTATGCCACGTCTCTCACGCACTTGACATTGAATTTAATCAGAAGATTACAATATTACTGCAATAGGCACCGACCTCACCACACGAATACTCACAGTAGCTACTTCAGACTCTACACCTACCAGCCAGCTTCTTAACGAGGCACAGCATATTATTTGTTCATTAATGTTGCGCTGCATGACCGGAGTAGCATTGATGTTGGAGGTAAACCTATTAGGCTCGTAGTTAGACTTATTGTTTACATTGTATATAATATAATGGCAATTGTACAAATGACTGAAACTGTCTGCGTGCTGGAGGGTCCGTGTCACTTCTAACTGCACATATTCGCCTTGATCCGTTTGCCCTGACTTGAGCCAAAGAGGACAAGGCTACACTTTTCAGTACATGCCATGATAACAATCTGAATCATTTGTTGTTGCCGTGGAATTATTCAGCCTTTGCAATTATGAGCAATTTTTATGAAGAGTTCGAAACAGGATTGAGTGCATTGTCCAGGATTATTAATTAATCAAAGCAGAGGACGTTCTTATTGGCGGTAAATTACTGGAACAATCGACTGCGGCAGAAAGATATAGATAAGCGCAATAGTGTCACTCGTATGCGTTATATTTATGATAAAGAGTTTCACTTTTTGCCAAACTATGTAAAATTTCTTAAATCAAAATAAATAGAAGTTTATCAAGGTACCTTTTAGTACTAATACTAATACTGTGCTTTTAGGTAATGAAAAATAAAGAAAACTTTAAGTAGTTAGGTATCCATTATCAGTTTTGTTGTCATACACAGAGTAAAAATACCTACTAAGGTCATAAGTAGATTTTTTTGCTATGGGGATTTAGAATGATCTGTAACTTATTAACAAGGTAAATTATTTACAAACCTGAATCTAGACTTATATTGTTTCTCTTGCCCTTGGTGCAGCCTATGTCATCAACTTACCTTCGAAGGTAGGTACGTGACACGATGTAAATTGATTCAACAAATAGAACCTACATTGGGAGTTTGGGACCGAATAAATTAATATATACCTGCTTTTATAGTAATGTTATAAAGAGATAACGACACCTCCCGCGCATTAGGTCGTATCTTAAAATTTGTGATTTTTCAGGAGAGAGATTTTTAACTTCATCTTTGTGCTGATCAGCCGTAAAACATAATACGAAATTAATTTTGGAATACAGTAATGACTGTAGGTTAGAGAGCATATTGACGTTTCTACATTGAATAAAAAAAAAAAATTTTAGTACAAATGGGCAAAAATTCAAACTTACGACTTTATTCTTGTTGTGCTAAGGTCGTATCTATTTGTTACGCCCTTATTATACATTTATAAATACACATTAGAACAGTACGAATAAAGTCTTAAGTCAGACATAAGACTTTATGCTGCGTATAGAATTTGCGTATAGCGTTTTAAATCCCTTGAATCGATAGTCGTAGCTGCGAACAAATACGAACTTTATTAAAGTTTGTCTGTAAATAAGAAGTCTGACTAATAGAAAAGCAACACTATTGGCATAGAATATGTTTTATGGATATTTGACTTCTTCATTTGACGAAATCACGGGCAGTCACAATATCCAAATATGTATGAAGTGACTCCAAAGAGTAGAGCTTATACGATTGTCACACTGTGTTCTGCATGGTGTTTCTGGTTATGTATAGGAACGATCATTTGGCTAAAGTAGTATTTTCGTCCCGCCCAGGTGTGCTAGGCCAACCCAGAAATAATTGGCGAATACCTTTCGCCAATTCTTTGATGTGCTCTGCGAGGACTGAAAGAAGAAATGAATACCTTGAATGACTAATTTGGAGGTCTTTGCCCAACATTACGGCATATCAGGCGAGTATAAAAAAAATGCGTACTCCATTAGGTTAGGTTGATCCATAGATATCCGAGGTTGATCCAAGATTGGATAACCAATATTAACTTAGAATTCAAAATATGAAGTACCATTTTCCGTCATCTTCTACCCGCACTAATGTAACATAATTAGTAAAAGATTGATTTAAAAAATGGTCACTTACATGAGAACATCGTGTGAGTGACCATTTTTTAAATGAGAAATTAAGTTCTTTAGGTATAGGAACGCATTTATTATTTCCACGTTAAAGATTTAGTTAATTACGATGGTATAGCAATCAGTCGGGATCCGCCAGACCGTGGCAATTCGCCCTCCTTTCAATTCTGCCTTAAGTTAAAGGATGTCCGCTCATTTTAATTGGAAGTATATAATAATATTCTACATTGAATAATTGTCCATTTCCATATGATGTGAATTATTTATTTAATAATATAACTTTACGAGCATTTGAGCAATTTTCATGGGCACATTTGGTCCTTTTTTGTCCAACCTCACGAAATTATGCCCATTAATTCTATTTTTGTGTAAGACGGCGTATTAAATAATAATGGACCCATCACCTGTAATTATATAATAACCACTTAATACTACGTACCAAGGTGGCTTTGGTAAAAACGAGAATTATGTACAGTTCAACGGTTCTGGAAGTAAGTATATTCTGACAGTAACATCATTCAAAGTCTAAGCATTAATTTTAATTAAACCATTTACAGGCACTTTTGAATAGTGAAAGAATCACTTTGTTATTTAGTCAGAAAGTTCGAGTTTGAAATCGACTATCCGCCATGAGCAACGGTTGTGATTAATGCTTAAGTATGCCTTATACATTTGTATGACAATAGGGCTTTGCCCTATAATGGCGCAATAATAGCTTTATAGACGTGACCAATCGGTCAGCCATCGCGCCGATCGTGACGTCAGTTCCTCTCATTTTCAACCGACTTCAAAAAAAGAAGAAGGTTCTCAATTCAACACGTATATTTCATTTTTTGTATGTTTGACCACGCCTAACTTTTTTCTGCGAAGTCCGATTTTGAAGATTAATTTTTTAAGGTTCCTACATCCAAAGGAAAAAACGGAACCCTTATAGGATCACTTTGTTGTCCGTTTGGCTGTCTGTCTGACTATCTTCTGTCTGTCAAGACAATTTACCTCTCGAAAACCATATACTCGAGTGTACTGCAGTCCCTTGAAGCTGTGAAAAAATCAAACTTCTAAGTTAACGTGAAAGAAAGATACGGCCGCTTATGCCACAAAACACCCGTAAGGGTAGAACATTAAGGGATAAATGATTTTATTTAGTGTCACCGTTTCATAATTAATTTGTATGATAAGAAGTAAGTAGGCACTAAAAAGCAAAATAAAAACTTTTTTACAAAAAAGAATACAACCTTAAAAAAATTAAAAATCGCCTTCAAAATTTAAAGTGGTTTTTACTTCTTGAAGGCGGTAATCTTTTTTGTGAAAAAGTTTTTATAAATCCCATTTCATCTTCATTACCGTACTTCACCGTAATAACCTATCTAAACAAAAAAAAAAGTTGTAAGTAAATGAAAAATGAATTTATTGAGCACTAACCTATTAAACCTGAGGTTTATTTTGATTGAATGGTAAATTAATGGTAAATTTAAAAAGGTACCTTTGCATACAGTAAAACAGCATCGGTTACATTCAAAGGACCATTTGTGGTTGGAAATGAACGATAGGCAATAACCGACCACCGCCTCTCGGAGATGGCAATGAGTTCCATAAATTGCGGGTGTGGTTTTCCCCTTGGAACTTAAAAACCGTAGGTAAGTGTTTACCTCAAAAATGATGCCTTAGTAAGACGGGAAAGTCCGACCGCGTAATTAAGATCATTCTTACCTGTCTAGCTGTTTACCTCCCAAGGTAGGTAACAGGAAAAGTCCCGAAGAGTAATGATGATGAAGTGTGTCTAGTACGAGGAAGATGACTGTGTTGAAACTGGATGAAACGTGTTTTTCAATAATTAAAACCCCTAGAGTACCTTACCTACATTTAAATAGCAGGTAAAATAAGCATAATTTTCTATACAGCTATAGATAATTGGTAGGTACCTAAGTATTGATTCCAAGTTTAACCAACTTTAACCCAGATAAGCCTACTGTCCTATATGTAGGATAGTAAAAATAAAAAATATTTCAGTGTATCCAATCAAACCTAAGAATATTTACTCTTGTAATTGGCATTGATGAACGATGTACTTAAATAGAAAAATAAAAAAATACCAATTATTTTAACAGTTGTAAAAAAATTCAGCAAAAAAAGTGTAATAAAATGTCTGATTACAGGTAAGTGTAAATAGTTGTCTTTTACAAGTTAGTTAGATTTTACTGTGTTGTCACATGGTTGATAACTTCAACTTTAGTATTAACAAAGTATTTTAGCAATAACAAATTGGAAATTCGGTAAATTACGTTATACAAGATGATTTTTTATGCACGCACCAAATTTCTCAGGGTGATAGTACCCATGAAATTGAATAACTTTCTCCAAAAAACATGGGTCGAAATATTAAAAAAAAAATCGGACTTCCCATACAAAATCGATCAGCTGACTATTGATTTTGTATGGGAAGTCCGATTTTTTTTTTAATATTTCGACCCATGTTTTTTGGAGAAAGTTATTCAATTTCATGGGTACTATCACCCTGAGAAATTTGGTGCGTGCATAAAAAATCATCTTGTATATACTGGTGTACTACGTAGAGGACAGTAGGACAATACAAGAAACTTTTTCTTCGTAGTCCGTTAGTTGCCTATACAGCTTTGGTAAACAGACCTTATGGTAGAGAAGATAATAGAAGAAGAGTAATGTATTCTACCTCCTCCTGTTGATCCGGACAGCCATACTGATGAAGATTCAGGGGAAGAAGATAATGTGACGCTGAACAACATCAACCGGCAGAAGTATCGATACAAGACAGGTTCCGATAAGTAAAATAAATATAAATAAATAAATTCTTTATTTTCACCTAAAAGCCATCACATTCAGTACTTATCAACCTAGGAACATTATATAAGGCTTATTACAAGGTTACAATAAATTGAATACCCTGACTCCTAAACTAGGTGTATGTGCCTGTGACTTAGGAGTCAGTGATTCTTCGTAAACAAACAAAGCCATAATTATATTAACTCAGACGTTTCAGTAATAAGAAATGGTGGCGAACATAAAAATAAAAACAGACTCTAATTTAGAGAAGAAAAGTAAAATAATAATAAAACAAATTGAGGTGTTAAAATTTAGGGCGTAAGTGTGTGTGTAGTGAGTGAGTGTGTGTGTAGGGAGTTAGTGTGAGGTATGTGTATATGTGGTGAGTAAGTGTAAGGTGTGTGCGTGTAGTCATAAGTCATGACTCATAAATCAATTTTATGAATTTTGAATGATACAGAAGACCTTCTGACTCTACAGGTTTAACAAAACACAGGTGTACATACGTGGAGATAACAAAGAAAAAAGAACAGCGCCCAATTGAGTGGTTTCATAACTTCATTACATGAAAATGTTATTTCAAGAATGAGTTGATCAGCTCTGCTGTGATAGATAGGATAGATTTGACTTTCGTTTTCGCCATCTACACGTCAAAGATAAACTCTAGGACAAATAAACAAAACTACGCCCACTCGTACGACACTTCTAAATAAAAAGTTTATTGGACTTTTCTCCTTTTGAAGAGCATTAGAGCGTAAAAGACGGCATAATACCTTTTCATAGAAGATATTGGCTGCAAACTGCATATAAAAGGGTAACCGTGTTGGTAAGCGTTCAAGTCCCGACATTGAACATGCTGATAGTGGAAAAGACTGGAGCGCCAGCCTGGATATTCCTCAATCTAACAAACACGCTGTCGTCAATGTTTGTCTTTGACTCTAACACCACCGATGTCCATATCGTGTTAGTAACAAAAATGACTTAAAAACCTGTGTTAGATATAATTTTAAATTAGTTTCTTTTTTGACACAAACATCACAAAACGAACAAAAGCATCATTCACAGATAGATTTATCAAGCTAAACGAACATGCAGCTTGACAAATCTATCCAGCACAGGCCCATTCAGTCTGTCTCGGGAATACCCTAAGCATACTGTTGGTGCTTTCCCTGACCCTGCGAAGTAGCGACGCAACTTTCTAAAGAGTTTGAGGTAACTATTTAAATAAAAAATGTTTATAATCCTTCTCCTTACTATATTATTATATTATAATATTTAAGTAATATTATAAATGTGAAAGTAACTCTGTCTGTTACGCTTTCACGATGAAACGGACCGAATTTTGATGTTTGGTATGAAAATGGCTTAAACCCAGGGGAAGGACATAGGCTATTTTTCAATCTGCATCCACACGGACGAAGTCGCGGGCAAAAGCTAGTACCTCATAAAACAAGAAAATGAAATAAATGTCGGTACTCAAAACGATGCATGTGCAGCAGGCAGTTTGCAGCTGCGCTGTGTTCTAGTTTGAAGGATATATTATAGGTGTTGGTGTAATTACAGGCCTATTAAACTTTTGTAAGTGCTGCCTTTAAGAGCGCCCAACCCCATCGAACGAACTTCAACGCGAGCGTGATTGAAAATGTTTTTGTTTCAACCAACGCAAAGCTCGAAAACAAACGAGTGAGTGAGAACGCGATAACATCACAGGAATAAAATTGACGCGCGGAAATTTCACAAAACTTGTTCCAGGACATAGGTGTTTTTAAAAAAGGCTTACAAGTTTTTGGTAAAAATATTTGTAATTTAGAATTTCCATTACATGTGCAAGGTTTCTATGAAGCTGTTTTTGTACTTTTTAAATGTATGAGTGCATTATGAACGGTCAAAGTTCAGATAAAATTGTGCAAAATAGCTGATTATCGGACGTGTTTACTGAATTTGTTTCTCTAAATGTTTATTTTTGGCTTCATACAAACCTAGATTTAAACCACAAGATGCCTGTGTGTTAAAAATATTTGGAAAATAATTAGTTATAACGCCGTAATCGCGTACGAGCGTTTGTATGGGAAATAAGACGGGTTGGGTGCTCTTAAGAGCGCTCTTCCACATGATTGAGCAATTTTTTGTTTCATGTAACGTAATGTTCGAAAACTAACGAATGAGCGAGAACGTATTAATAACAACGCAAGAAAGTTGGAGCGCGGAGATTTAAAAAATATTGTTCCAGGAAATACGTGTTTTTGAGAAACCCTTACCAGTTTTTGGGAAAAATGTTTGTAATTTAGACTCTCCATTAACTCTTCAGTACATGCAGTGCAAGGTTTCTATGACGATATTTACTTTACTTTTTGAATGAATGACTACATTTTAATTGGCCAAGTTCAGATAAAAATAGTGCAAAAAACTGATTTTCAGACGTCATTACTGAATTGGTTTCTCAAAAAAGTTTATTTTTGCCTACATAGAAACCTAAATATAAATCACAAAATACATGTGTTTTTGAAATATCTGGAGGAACATTTGTTATCATATCACGTACGAGCGTTTGTATGGGAATTAGGTCGGGTTGGCCGCTCTTAAGACGCTGGCCTACCACAAGGCGCACGCTATCTCTGGTATTTTGCACAGATCCATGCGTTGGTGACCGTTTATCAACAGGAGGGCCGTATGTTTCATATCTATATTTGATATAAACAACCACAAAAAAAGAATTAAGTAGGTAGGTAGGTAGTGTAGAGAGGTTTTATATTAGAGAGGCTTTATGTAATAAAGCCATAACTATTTGGTCTATGGTTAGAACACTCTGAATACTTCTAGAAAGATAGGTCATTCGATTATATTTAAATGATTTAGAATATATCTAATATCTAATATGTGGGGATATTTCACACACAGCCATCTGACCCCAAACTAGGGAGACCCTGTACTATGGGTGTCAGACAGCTGATATACATACACAAATACATTTTATAAATATAGATAAACAACACCCAGACACAAGGTAAACACAAGTGCTCATCACACAAATATTTACCCTGGGCGGGAATCGAACCCGCAACACGCTGCGCAGCAGTCGAACGCTCAGCCACTGCGCCAACCGTGTCGTCAAATATATATATATCGTCGTCAAATATATAGTTTTTATACTATGACTGATGACTGTCAGACCACCCGCCGTCAGGCACGTTCATGTATTTCACCGAGCTAAATAATATCTTATCTCCAATATAGAGTTATAACCGTTTATCGCGTTTCGCGTCTCATTTAGCGTATACATACACACATCCCGTCCTTTATAGTACCTACCACGAAGTAAGCTATTATACTTACTTCGTGGTACCTACGTACAGTCGACTACAAAAAGATGTATACATTTGAAATTTATAAAAAAATGTATCCATTCATGATGTCGTCATTGTTTGTTACAAATACTAGTAGACATGATGTATGCTAGATTTATGTTCCTATCAAATGCGCCAATTTGATGTACACAGCTAAAATTACACTGTAATGTGTACGCTCTGAAACGAATTAATGTGTTCATATTTGGTTACAATAATATGTATACAGGTTAATTATAATATTCTATATTTAAATTTTAGAATAGTGCGGGCATATTTGTTTTCTCTTTCATTTCGTGCATGACGTCATGGTCGTATCATTTGTTAATCGAAGTTGATTTACAAAGTTACAAATTATTTTCGCCACTTATTTACATTATTTTTCTCTCACTCGACTCACAAAAAGAAGGTTTTTTCTATTCAACCTGTAGGTGTTTTATTATTTGGACATAGATAAAATTTAAACTAGGTATTGAATCATAAAACAAATTTATTGAAACTTAAATCGATGTGTCTTGCTTTTAATAATATAACTTATCTATAATATTCTTTTACTTATAACAATAGTAGATCTACTTCACATTTTGGCAAGAAATTATAAATCTTGCGCGGGGCTCCTATTTCTGTCTGCAGGGTTTGACGTCGACCTAAATTAACTTAAGTGTTTTTCTGTCCAAAGAGGAATGTTCCAGAGATTACCTCGTCATAACATGAATATTGATTTATAAGTGTCATTATAACAGAAAAAAGCTATTACACATAATATTATACCATCCAGAGTTTTCAATGGTTCTGACAGAATTTCTGAAATTTAAAATTAGAACGACAGCTTGTATACATATTTTTGTGACTAAGTGTGAATACATTAATTTGTTTTTTTCAGAGCGTACACATTATAGTGTCCATCTTGCTGTATACATTAATTAGGAACATTGAGTGAATACAAATATGCGTCATGTTTCATGTGTACAACAATTAGTAACAAAGTATGTACACTTATTTAAATGGGTACATGTATTTGTAACTTAAGGGGGTATACATCTCTTTGTAGTCGACTGTACATAATTTTTTTTTTGGTTTCACACGTGTTTCTTTTCTGTACATAATTTTTTTTGGTTTCACACGTGTTTCTGTAAGTAATTTCTTAGTAGTCGTGGGACCTACACAGAAATTGGTAACAGAACCACCCTCGCGTGCTTCGGAAACTTTAGTTATCTCATCTTTTCAACCGACTTCAAAAAAGGAGGAGGTTATCAATTCGTCGTTAATTTTTTTTTTTTTTTTTTTTTATGTTTGTTACGTTATTTCTTTGGACTGGGTGAACCGATTTTGATGATTCTTTTTTGTTCGAAAGCTAGTGCTTCCCGTGTGGTCCCATTTTAATTTGGTCCGGTTCTGACAATGGCATCCATGAGAAAACCGTATAAGTCTTAAATTTACATTAAGTATGTGCGCGATTTGTTACGCGATTACTCCGGCAAACGTAAACCGATTTTGAAAATTCTTCTTTTTACGGATAGAGTATGCTTCAGGGGTGGTCCCATATAAATTTTATCGAAATTGATTCGGCACTTTTTGAAAAAAATCAACAAATGCCCAAAAATTTTACATAGACGGCGTTTTAGTTTCTTCAATCTTCGGAGTAGTTAACTTTCAATCTCTTCTTAATAGATTTGGATGAGAATTAGGTACTAAAAAGCGGAAAATAAAAAGCTTTTTACAAAAAAGACAACCGCCTTCAAAAACTAGATAACTTTAGCACAGAACACACATTGACTTTAGTTTCGAAAGTCGGTGGCAATACAAAACAACAAACAGAACAAGCCACAGTTTTTATTAGTTTTCATTTTTAATTAAGTACAATGTTCGTTTTATTGTTAAAGTTTTAAAGACGATAGAAACATTTTTTAAAATATGGAACATAGATGGTCGTGGATGGATCGTATGCATTTTCGTACCTTCTCGCAACCCGCCATTGACAGCTTTATTCCACTTTGTAAGTGGTAGATACGCATGCAGTAAATATACATTCTTAGTTCGTTACTACGTAAGTATGAAGCATCACTCAAAAACATCAGTTATCAATTAGATAATCTGCATTTGCAAAAAACCTCCGGCCTGGGAACGACTGAGTAGTCAATCCTTAACTGACAATAATTATTATTTATAATACTGTTAGCACTAATAGCAGAAACACTAACATGAATACTAAAACTATAATAAAAAACAATACATATAATAAAATTCCTAATTAAGGAAGTTACCTCGTTGCGTGCTTTATTATAATTATATCAATCAAATAGGTACCTAAGTATTATATAATAAATTAAAATTATTTTTCATTGTTGTCTATTACGCAATATAATACAATAGGTATGTAACACCATCCGCCATATTTTGGTGTACGTCACTCACATGGTATATTATGCAGTAATTGTAGTGTTGCATGTCAACAGCAGCCTAGCCTCTTCACAAATTATGTTAGAGTCGGTTTCTAGTCTATCCGGATGCAGCTGCCTTCTAACCTCCACAATCCAGTTACTGGGCGATATAATACCCCTAAAAAAGGCAAAGACAGGTTATCAGAAATTCGGGCTTCTATAACCACAACGACTCTTAAAGAGGTACGAATGACAGACAGGTCAAATAACTTTACGTGCACTAGGCATGGGAGTGGCACTGTACGGGGTGCTATAGAGAAATTCTAATGAAAATCCTCTAACACTTTGAGGACCCCACGCTGGGAGGTCCGTTAACCAACCTCCCAGGATGGGATCCTTTTCCCTACATCGTAAGGTAATCGGCATGGCGTAGGATCCAAAATACCACCACCACACCACGACCACTATTAGGTGACATCTACTTGACTCATCCACATCCTCTCACAGAGAAAGGAGGCCCATGTGCCCGTGGCCTAGGCACACCTACGACTACGACACTCCATACAAACTAAACGATTTAATTACCTATACGACTACTACCAAAATGACAGACTGTACAAATACATGCGTGTGTGTGCGTGTCTACGTGCCAAGAGCAAGGCAAGACGAGGAGGAGGAGGGTGCAAGGCTTGGTCTGTCAGTTCAAGAGGACTAAAAGCAGTTTCGAGAGCAGGTTCGACGCGGGAAATGGTGAGGAACAGTGTTTCGGAGGGAGGCGGGCCGTGTCTCTAGTACTAATATTTATACTGTGTCCTAGGCGTCGAAACGGAACATGAAAGCAGGCTAATTAATTACAATGCTTTGCTTAGGCTTTGTTTAACGATGTCGTCAAGACGTCAAGCGGCATCAAAGGGCCGACCTAGGCGAAGATAGCGGGATGAGCTTTGCCCTGCAGTAGGACATATAGGCTAAAAATATAATAAATATTCATAAATAACTGTAATCGAAATCGTCATGATCGTCGATTTATGAAAATTTCATACCCACGCGCATATTGAACAGAACAATCGTTTCACATAATTTATTTATTCCATGTATTAATTATCAATTATTATTTAATTAATTTGATTAGTAATAGTACGTAATTTACTATATCATTTGCCACGTGCCACAAATGAAGGCGGGGAAATATCTCAATTATTACTATGCTGATTTGTAATACCTACTAAAATGCTAATTAAATAACGATTATCGTTCACTAATAGCTTCCAATATTAATGATACCGAACTGAGTTTTGAAGTGTTCTGTAGGTTAATGGGTATTTTCTTATGTCTTCAATGTATATCGCGAAGTATGCGGTTTTATGATCGATTTGCGGCACATTGTATAGTATTACTTTTGGACCAAAATACCTAGATTTAAATGTCTCTTTGTTCGGACCATAATACGCATTAACGTTCAAAAACTAAGGGACTCTATTATTCCTTATTTTCATTACGCATTCTTTTGCCTAACGTAAGTTTATACCTAAGTTTATTGTTGCGCAAAAAACCCTACTTCTGTTTTTCTACATTGTTGCTACAACTAGGATGTTTGAAACTGTTAGATTGAAAATATGCTGCTTTGGCATCGTATTGCTTTCAATGCATTCTAAACGGATGATAAGTATCTGTGTTCCATAATGAAACCCCATTTCTGTAGACTGTCGAACGCTGGTATTTAAAAATTCAGCGAGCGTGGACATGATAGTCTTGGTGAAGAATTGCCAATATCCGCCTTCATTTAAGACTAGCTTTTGCCCGCGACTTCGTCCGCGTGAATGTCAGTTATCGCGGATGCAGACGAAGTTGCAGATTAAAAAGTAGCCTATGTCCGTCCCCGGGGTTCAAGCTGTATTCATACCAAATTTCATGAAAATCGGTTCAGCCGTTTTGTCGTGAAAACGTAACAGACAGAGTACGTAGTACTTTCGCATTTGTAATATTAGTATGGAAGTATGGATAACATCGTGAAACAACAAGTTCTCGAAGATCGTCATGTGACATATTTTGAGATATTCAACAGAGGAGAGTGAAATCATGTCTAGGACATCATCAGTAGTGACGAATCTTTGATCTATGCCTACAATCCTGATTCCAAGCAACAATCTACAATCTGGGTCTTCCAAAACGAGCCCTAACTGACTAAAGTCGCTCGCTCTCAAAGCACTTCAAAGAAGATGGTGGCCAGGTTTGTTGCGAAAACCGGTCATGTTGCGACGATTGCACTTAAAAAGATCATAGAACGGTTAATCTAGTGTTACCTATACTACAAGTCATCGCCGAACTACGGAAATCTAACCCAAAGCGATACATCAACCCACACCATGACAACGGTTTGAGGTTGCAGTGCTCGTCAAACGATTGAATATTTGAAGCAGGAAAATTTACAAAATCTTGACCATTGGGCTTAAATAATAAAATAATAAGCCTGTTTTCACTAGTAGTCACTAGTCATGATTCTGCGCAATGTTTATTAGGAAAGTTATTCCAGTAAGCTGTATTTAGTACATTTTAATTTACCGTATCGAGGTGTTCCTTCAGTGTCAATGTCATTTCTGAGTTCCACTTCACGCTCGATTTCTGGTTCAAGCTTGATTAGTTATTGAAATTAAAATTAAATTAAATAAACATCAAACGATTGGTGACGCATTTGTGAAACAGGAACTGTCTGGGGAATTCAATTTAAACCCGTATCTATCAAAATGCAGCTTCTAATCAATAGAATGTAGGTATTTTATAAATGACAGTCTCTCAATCTCAGTATCTTATGAATCAGGGTAAATTATTTATATAATATTAATAATTATTCTTTTAATGTTGTTGTCGATTGGTGTTTTAGCCGGGGTCAGTGATGTTTATTTATGTAGGTACCTTATGTGTCATTTTCTAAGGTTTTTCCATTATTTTCTAAATGGACCTTCTCACTCTTTTTGTTTATAAAACTCCTATGTTAATCAAACACTAGCTATGATGCGCACTGCCCAAAAAGAAAAGGGATTAGGGGTTAGATTTTGCCAAGCGTGGGGATTATGGCAACGGCCCCTTGTAAGAGGATTTGGTCCAACAGTGGACGTCTTCTGGCCGATGATGATGAAGATGAGGTTTTCTTCAATAACATTTTAAAATGATTATTATTATATTATACGTAGAGGACTGACTTTTTGAAGATAGTTTTTTTTTTTAGTTTAGTGTCGTTTGCTTTAATAGATAGAATAGCACGATATCCAATTTTTGGTTATAATTTGACATTAATATTGGCATTTAATTTTTTTTATTTATTGAATTATTAAGTATGGCAATACAAAAAACTCTTTATAAGTTATATTTTACTATAACTGCTGTCCGTGTGGTGTCGGACGTAAAGAATAGCACCATCCCATATCTTCCCGTGGGTGTCGTAAGAGGCGACTAAGGGACTCACCAGAGAATGGGCAGCAGCGTTCTCTGTGCCTTTGTAACAACTATACTGCGATCGCCAATCCGCCTGCCAAGCGTGGCGATTATGGCAAAGCCCCCCTTGGGGAGGCCTATGTCCAGCAGTGTACGTCTTGCGGCTGAAATGATGAAATGATGATAACTGCTGTTAAGTTAAACAGAAGCTAAAATAAAGATATATTTTTTCATAGTTGTGTCGAGAACTTCGACGTGTTATGAGCTTTAGTTGTTTCATTGTTGTGCATTTGGTTTAGATCTTTACTTTATTTTTATATAGTACGTAAAATATTACACTGTACTAATATTTTAAAAAACTAATGTTAAAAATACTTTTTTGAAAAAAGAGTTTAGAGTTTAGTGCCTCCCTATCACCCAAATCCATTAAGGAACGGCAACACAGTTAAAGCCGATATTGAAAGTCCTCCAAAGATGGAAAGATGCAAGAAACGAAAACGTCTTCTCGGTTTTTGTTGTTCTTTCAAAAAGCGCTGAATAAATTTCTGTTTGTTGTATACGTAAAACCTTCTCCAGAATGTAACTAACACTTTTCTGAAAACCGCACCAAAATCGGTTCAGCCAAACGGGAGATAATCGCGGACAAACAACATACATACATACAAATATACGGGTCGAACTAAGAACCTCCTTTTTTTTGAAGTCGGTTAAAAATAAAAGAAGTTTTTATGTAAAACCCTTTTTTCTAAAAAACTTTTCATAGTTAAAATAGTGAGTCATTAATACATTCAAATTTAATACTTTTTAGGGTTCCGTAGCCAAATGGCAAGAAATGGAACCCTTATGGATTCATCATGTCTGTCTGTCTGTCTGTCCGTCCGTATGTCACAGCCACTTTTATCCGAAACTATAAGAACTGTACTGTTGAAACTTGGTAAGTAGATGTATTCTGTGAACCGCATTAAGATTTTCACATAATAATAGAAAAAAAACAATAAATTTTTGGGGTTCCCCATACTTAGAACTGGAACTAAAAATTTTTTTTCATCAAACCCATACGTTTGGTTAATCTATGGGTAGGTCTTCAAAAATGATATTGAGGTTTCTAATTTAATTTTTTTCTAAACTGATTAGTTTGCGCGAGAGTCATTTCCAAATTGGTAAAATGTGTACCCCCCCCCCCCCCTGTAGCTTCTAAAATATATGACATTACCATGTATACTTCCACTGAAAATTGGTTTGAACGAGATCTAGTAAGTAGTTTTTTTTAATACGTCATAAATCGTAAACCGCAATTTACCTTTCATTCAATCAACTCAAATATAAAAAATAAAAACTTTTATATTATGTTACTTGCTGCTACGGAACCCTTCATGGGCGAGTCCGACTCGCACTTGGCCGCTTTTTTTTATTATGAAAATTTAAGAGTATTTAGACAAACTTGGCTTTATACACGTAATTTAGACGAATAGTTTAAAAGTTATCACGATACGAATTACCTGCTATGTTATTCTGTAAGAACTTACTTCAGATCTCACTTCTGATTCCGCGGTGAAAACTGTTTTAGGTAGTCTGTAACTCGATGAAAACTACGCTAGCGCTACTAAGTGCTGGCATAGGTGAAGCGAACTATTATTTCGTTACTATTAATTCGAAAACCAAATACTTTTCTCTTCTAGTACCTAAGTGAAATCGGAAATGAGATAGGATTCGAATTCGAGAGTGAATTCTTACAGAATTGCACTGCTGAGCGGAGCACTATTACAGCCTTCCTGCCATTGAAAGTTATTGGTTGAAAATGCTACTCAATGTAATATGGGGTTCCACTAACTTTTGAATCTAAAAGCACATAACGGCCAAATACTTGCGACTTTGCGACAGCTGTATGAAAAGATGGGGTTGTGGAAGATAAAAACCATGGAGATATCACCAATCACCATAGAAGAGACAGTGCTGTGTAAGAGAGCTAGTTGCCGCATTTATAGTTATGCATTTGCAGTTTATCCAATCCTCTGCAACTACAGGACCAAGTACTTATTTCAATCTTTGTTCCAATAGGCACTAGGACTTATCAAGGACAAAATAATAACAATTTCCGGATAGACATTATTCGATTTTAGTATGCTTTGGTATGTTCTCCTCCACGCTGTGGTGTGGCACAGCATAAAGGAGAGCTGTCAATTAAACTATTTTAATCTATTTGATCAGAGAGCTAAGCTACGACACCACCATATTAGACCCTCACGTCTGTGAAACTGAACCACATCTGATGACCTGATACCTGAGCAAAAAGAGTATATCACAAAATATAACGACGACTTGAGTTTGGTTGACGGCAGCCTTTTTATTCTTGATGCCCCGGGTGGAAATCTATTTTCCTTAATTTGTTTCTGGCAAAAACTTCTGACTAACTGGAAACTGAAGTTTTTTAACTTTGTTGCATTGTCTGGAACTGCTCTGAAATCGCTGCAATATTGCTAAAAGGGCAATGGACAAACGGCACATTCGCGACAATGAGCTTATACCACGCATTGCGTCTGCGACCCCCTTTAACGGTTGCCTTTTTAATGACGATTCATCAAAGGTCAAACTTTAAAGGTAGCAGGATACTTTTGGGCACGCTATGTCGGGTCGGCTAGTTTATTAAAATTGTGGAAAGTGTAGCACTACCAGCACCCGAAGTGCTGAAATGACCGAAGCAATGACTTAAAGCACTTAATGGTTTCCGGAAACTATATAGATAGGCACGCTGGTTATTGCACCCTAAGTGACCGTCTGACGTTAAACTTGTTATGTAATTAAACCCCCTTACTAAGTTATATTTAGTGTGACTTGACTAGTAGCGTTTAGTAGATATATACCTACTAGATTCCTATCTATCACCACAAAATTGTAGGTACTATTACATACATTCTAGCAGTAAGGTTACATTTAGGTTCCATTCTGTGACCTTAATCGATAAGAAACTAATATTCATGATCCCAAACTAGTTGGGCAAGCTTATTTGACACAGCTAAGTAGTGCAGCAGCGTTGTTTTATTAATTCTTAATTATTAGCAAACATTAGTAACTGGAACCTGGTCTTTTTGCTAATTTACTACCGTTTATAATACCTAGAATTATATAAATAATAGTGAGTTACATAACTCAGTTGGTCCTTACCTATAATTATTCAGTCGGTCACCGCTAGTCAGAATTGGATAGCTAACTAACAATTCAAATATCTTTTTATTAAAACAAAACATAAAACAGGTCGATGACAAAATAAGTGTATTACCGGCTGAATGTCCGGTTTGTAAACCCAGCGATCATTCAACGACAAAATAAATGAAACTAAAAGTGAACCAAACTAGTTTAATGACTAATCAATCATTGCTACTTTATTAGTACAAAGGTATATATTACTTATTCTTTAGTCGTGTTTAAAAAACTTTTTTGACTGAACCGGTTGTGTATCCATTTATGTAGGTAGTCATTTATTGCTATAATGTTTGTAGTTTTGTTTTGGTTCCTTCGATCTCGACTTTCTTGGCCTTAAGTATCAAAAACAGCCTCAGCCTCTGCTTTTCAACCAAGATAATCAAGAGAAATGTTAAGTAAGAAATGTCAGCCAGTCACGATCACGATTAAGAAAATCGACGTTACCCTGTAAAAAGTAAGTGAAATTTGGTTTGAATCTAATTTCTATAGACTCGAAGGACCATAATGTAAACTATCGTTTTAAAACTGTCAACAGATAGACCCATAGTCTACGGTATAACTAATTTACCAACACAAGATCCGGTGTTCAAAAATAGCGCACTAACGCCCAACTCTAGGTAACGTGACACGAGAAACGTCATAGGTTTCGAGCTTGACGAGAAATGTCATTTTAGGTTGTTTTGGAGCGATTCCTGACACCCAAGACACAACGTACTTCTGCCGACCGTGGCGATACGGCTCTGTGCTCAAGTGAGCTAATTAGCAAGGTTTCAACTTGCTTTGACATCGAGCGCTTATAACTTATCTACATATTTTTACTTCTGAGATGGTTCTATAGTAATAATGAATAAACATAGACAAAAAAATGAGGTGGATATCAACTCTATTGCTGTCAATACGTCATGTCTTCGCAAGGGCGCAATGTAGATCATACTATACAGTATACATCTTCCTCTTGAATTACTCTATCTATTGCTGAAAACACATTTAATTCCGTTGCGTAGTTTAGAAGATCTGACTGACTTTGTTTTCAACCGACTTCAAAAAAAGACGAATGTTCTCAATTCGACACGTATTTTTTTTTATGATTGACTACCCAAAACTTTTTTTAGTGTAGTCCGAATTCGATAAGAAAAAATTATTGATAGCGTGTACCTAAAAGTTGGTCCCAATTAATTTCCTAAAAATATACCGCCCCTAAGGGTGGAAAATTAAGGGATGACTGAATTTATTTTGTGTGACCGTTTCTTTTTACTTGTAATATATCACTGGTCACAATGGTAAAACTGATCATGGCGTGAACTACCAAATAATCTGTGCTGCTGTACCAAGCTGATCGTGCAGTTTGCTCAAGGAAATTATTGCGGTATTATTTCAAAAAAATAATCTACGATCTCAGGAAATCACGACTAGGGTTGCCTATACTTACTTTATTTATTTATAAAAAAGGTAAAATAGTGGGATAGAGTACTATTGTACGTTACCTCTGTTCCGAGTAAACGAACTTTTTATTTTACCACGTAGGTACTAGCCGTACGTGGGCCGACTAAAACTTTTTAGAAAATAATAATACACACGTTACGTTTTCACACACGGCCATCTGACCCCAAACTAGGGAGACCCTGTACTATGGGTGTCAGACAGCTGATATACATACACAAATACATTTTTTTTGTAAATACATACATATATAGATAAACAACACCCAGACACAAGGCAAACACAAGTGCTCATCACACAAATGTTTACCCTGAGCGGGAATCGAACCCGCAACACGCTGCGCAGCAGTCAATCGCTCAGCCACTGCGCCAACCGTGTCGTCAAAATAAAAACCGGAATGATGTAGAAGTGTGTTATTATATTTATTGCTTTTTGAAGAAGTGTCCGTTCCTTTCTAAGCAACGTCTCATGCAATGCAACTATTGACAACAGGGTCAACTCTTCTTTAGGGATGTTTTCTATGCCTTTAACCAAGGTATTAAGGATTCATAAAACGAATTCCTCTAGGTATACACTAGGTGCCAAGTCGGGACTGTAAGGATTACTTACTAACTCCAAACCTTCGATACACCAATATTCGATAGTCCGTCTATCGGAGTGAGCTGGAGCGTTATCGTGGTGGAAGACACCGCTTCTTGGACGCTGCTCTCTAACATTTTCCAAGGCAGCTAGTAAACAATGTCTGGCATACCAATCTGCAGTACTTAACAGTCCTTTTATCTTCTAGATCAATTGTTACGAAATGACTCCTAAATCCTTTCGTCTAAATCTCCAGCTTTCATCACCTGTGACGATGTTTTATTAAACGCCGTAGTTCGGATTGGTGTTAAGCATTGATGCTTAAAAAGTATGACGGAGGTGACTCGAAAGACGGCCTTCGAATCACCTCGAACGCTGTCCACGCCGTTTTTATCTTTCGTCTAATTATGAGGTAGCATATCCAACAAAGCATTTATCTTTAAACAAAAAAAGTAAGACTGTACTTGACTGTCATGACTCATACCAATATCTAAAGCTGCTCGAATCTGTTGATATGTCACCCATCTATGAGCTTCTATCATTAGCCGCACACACTCATGTTATCTTCAGCAGTCGCTGTAGACCTTGTTGCGAATCGTCAGTGAGTTTGCTTTAATGCAGGTTTAAACTCAAACTCAAAACTTTAACTTAACAGTTGTAAGCAGTGGCATGGGATGAAATGCTTATCGAAGTCAATCGTAACATTGTTTTTGGGTAAGACCGCAACGAAAGTCGTAAATAAATAAATCATTGAGTGAAAATTTTCTCTAGTGAAATCCATTTCGATGAACGGCAGACACTTTTGAAATTGTCGCCAATATGTAAAAACAAATGACATAATGAATTCATTAAACATCTGCAGATTCCCAGAGTTCCTCATTCAAAATTTAAATATTTTTTTCATCGGCTGCTTTTCTTACTGGCCTTTTCTAAAAACTTACAGTGTGACCCCCGTACCTAAAAATATTATACTTCATTATACCTAATGCGACTTTAAAAAGTTGTATTTACTTAAATAATTGTTTATTAGAATAAGCATAAAAACTTTGCAGTTTTGCGTGTAATAAACGGATCTCATCGATAAACCATTCACTATAAAATAATGTTCCTTAATTATCAGATGTTATGCTTTATTTATTTTATTATAAATAAGTAAACATGTCTCTATAAGTAATCATAACTGTATTTGCTTTTAAAAAACGTGGCAGCCCTAATGCCGATACTTTGTACTGATAGGAAAATGTTCCAATCATTGTCTTTATGTTTCCGATAGTCTAGGAAGCAGGGCCTACGTGATCGACCACAGGTCTTCAGGAACAACGTTGGAACTGACCTTCGAGCCGAAGATAGGCCAGAACATGCTTTCTGGCGCAATACTCGGCATTGGTGTCGACAGATCAGGAAATATTTAAATATAACCTTCGAAGAAAAAAGTTTGCAAGGCGAATTTAGTTCTGTAACGATTACCTATGTGTGACTTTGTCTACAACGCAACGCTATGAGATCACTTTTCTGTTGACGTAAATAGAATATTTGCAAGAAGATAAAAATACTTGGTACATTCTTCGACTAGTTTCTTTGGTAGCTGAGATTTTTGACCTAATTATAAGTAATTATGGTTTCAATGCCAATAAAAATGACTGTAATAACTTCGTGATTTCTAGTCAGGTTTAATTTGCTTTTATCTAGCTTCTATTTATTGACATCATAATGATTGTAGATTTTGATGAACGAAAATATAAGTTATGGAGACACCATTTTTATTTTTGTTAGTAGGTAGAATTAATTTTGAACTATGAGTACAGTCAACCAGTTCCAAAAAATAAAAGTTTTGAAAATAAAGAGGTAGTATAAGGGGGGTAATAATAAGGGGTAGGAACGGGAAATCGAAAGGGTGGACTGGTGGCCGTCCTAATATCGAGAGGAAGCTCATTCCAAAGACTTTATATGAAAGAAAGAATGAACTAAATTAGGTGGGAATTTGCATAAGAAGGGGTAGAGAGTTGAACAGGGAGAAAAGCATTGCGCAAACTTCTTTTTCGTGACGAATGGGCAACCATTTTAGCTCCGACCTGTAGCTTAACACATGGACCTATTTTCTCAAGTTAAAGATAAACCTGATGCAGTTATCGAGGACCCTATCCAGCTGATCAAGCAGGACCGAGATGGTTTTAGCCTGTATTTTGCTATTATAGCTCGACTGCTGACATATTTATGATGAATAAAGTAATAAAGATTATAAACCTTCACAATGTTTAATTCCTGGTTCCTAAGGTATTGACTGTAGGTACTGTAGTTTTATTACAAAATCCATATCGCCAACAGTTTTATGACGATATTATAAAGGTTACTATAATTTAACGATATGGTTAATTAAACCTTAAGGTAATAAAGACATTAGAATTCTAATGTCTTTAATACCTATTTTTTGACGTGATAACGTCTTATAAATCGATGAACACCGGCTGCACGTACGAAAAAGTGTCACGTTCCGCCTGAGCCTGAGCGTGCAAGCGAGAGTGCGGAACAAGCGATAGAGAGGCACGATCGGCCCAAGCGTCTACAATAAGCTCCGCCCACCTCGACGGAAGCCATTATTTGCTTATGTTATATATGTTAATTAGCCATTATGTTTCTTTATGAAGTTATCACGTAAAAGTATCGTCCGTAAACCGACTTTACAGGCAACCAATTTTTCTTTTTTTTTATAAGTATCTGTATAAAGAATAAAAAATAAATTAAATTGTTTATAGGGGGACTCGCGGTTAAGGTTTAGCCTTCCGGATCGACCGGTCATAGTTAAGCTACGCTTGCTGTGGACGGGTGACCATCCATTTCAAGCCGAGACCTCGCCGTGCCCCGGAAGAGACGCAAAGGCGTTAGTCGCGGCTGTCATTTGTAGTTCTTTGGAAGTTGTTATAGGTATGTCAGAAGTAAGAATGTCTCCGATCCCCATACAGGAACAATATTTATTTTTGATATTTTACCATTTTTTTCGTTGACAATTTTTTTTTTTAAAGTCTGTGAATGCAGTTCAGAATGTCTCAAAAAGTTATGGGTGGTTTCCGGCCCTCCGTCTCAAAAATCCACCCTGTATAGTAATAGTGTTGGGAAAAAGCTAGGCTGATAAAGAATAAGAGTGCTAAAAAATTGAATGTCATTATTATTATGTTAATCAGTCGAAGTACCTACGTGTTTTAGAAAGTACCTAAGTACCTAATTCTAAAAGATCTAATAGAAACAGGTAGTACTTATCTACTGTTATTTTATCTTAACGTTCGTAGCGTAGATACTTAGGTACATGCCTTAAGCCGTCCTGGCGTTTTTTTTAAATTAATTGTGAAGTTATGTAATATTAGTCGTTGTGAGTAGATAATAAAAATTTGCACGGTTTTGAAAATTTAAATAAATTATAAAATGTAGTAAACCGATATATCTTACTACGATTTGTATGTAGAATAAAGAATATTGCTATTTTTAAAACACCAGTTCTTCAGTCAATTTATTAGCAAAATATATTATTATCTAAAACATTGTATTCTAATATAAGAGTCCTTACAATTAAAACTAAAAAAGTAGAGTGACCGTGTACACAACTACCCATTGAGTAGGTGGCTAGGTACATAATTAGGTATTGTTAGAAAATAAAGTTAATTACAAAATATTAGAACTCAATTAACGTCAATGAACTAATTATTTGTCGGTAGATCTGTATCTTAAGGTTGAACCTTCGGAGTAGAGGAAATGAGATAACATTTTGCGCTGGCTGCGTAGTCGACCGTAGCCACTTGCTAACTTCACTTAGGTACATGTCCGACAGTGTAACGGAAACGCCTGAAACAATCACAAATAGAGGCTTTTTGTTAGAGACATTGGCGTGTTTCGAATTAATTAAATTAATAGTACCGAACTGAAGTATGCGTTTTTATAACTCAGTGATTGAAGAGCGATTTAATTTAAAAAAAAGCGGCCAAGTGCGAGTCGTACTCGCCCATGAAGGGTTCCGTAGCAGCAAGTAACATTTTTATATAAAAGTTGATTGAATAAAAAATTAAGTTTAAAAACTAAAACCCGACCACAACAAAAAGAGATCTAAAAAGTACGAAACAAGAAAATATTTCACACAGAAATCAAGACAAATGTACAAAATGGTCAAGGTAAAGCCGTGGTTGCATGCCATTATAATTCGTGTTCATCGCACCCATACGGGATACAGGCATGCAACCACGGCTTTACCTTGACCATTTTGTACATTTGTCTTGATTTCTGTGTGAAATATTTTCTTGTTTCGTACTTTTTAGATTTCTTTTTGTTGTGGTCGGGTTTTAGTTTTTAAACTTAATTTTTTATTCAATCAACTTTTATATAAAAATGTTACTTGCTGCTACGGAACCCTTCATGGGCGAGTACGACTCGCACTTGGCCGCTTTTTTTAAATTAAATCGCTCTTCAACCACTGAGTTTGGGTGGTTTTTGTCCGCCAGAGGGCGCCACATTGGATTTGGTGACACGTAATATAGCCTATAACCAGCGGACGATCAAGACACTTCTAACGAGACCTCATTTGTTCAGTTCTGATAAGTAGTTTAGGAGCTATGAGCGAACAGATGAACATACATACATACATAGCCTGTCAAAATCATAACCCTCCTTTAGCTTTGCCGTAGTCGGGTAAAAAGGCAAAATGCGGTTTACGATTTATGATGTATTAATAAAAACCACTTACTAAATCTCAATCAAACCAATTTTTGGTGGAAGTTTACATGGTAATGTACATCATATTTTTTTTTTAGTTTTATCATTCTCTTATTATGGAAGTTACAGGGGGGGGGGGGGGGACACATTTTACCACTTTGGTAAGGTCTCTCGCGCAAAGTATTCAGTTTAGAAAAAAATAACATTTGAAACCTTAATATAATTTTTGAAGACCTATCCATAGATACCCCATACGCATGGGTTTGATGAAAAATTTTTTTTGAGGTTCAGACAGACATGACGAATCCATAAGGGTTCCGTTTTTTTCCATTTGGCTACGGAACCCTAAAAATACTTTATTAAGTTTTGCCTCATAGTTTGTCCAACCTCTAAGCTACTTTACCTATTTGTTGATATAGTTGGTTATCTCCACACACCCCCGAATGGTCTGCCCCCGCGATGGTGGATGGGATTTTTCTATTCCGTCTGCTCCGGAGTTTATCAAAGTTTAAAAGGCAGGTGGGAATAAATGTATTATAGCAGGAGTGTCAGTGCCTCGGAAAGCACGTAAAGCCGTCGACCCCGGCTTTCATTACTTAGAAGATCTTTGACAGTCATTGCTGGGTGTCTTACTAAAGAGTATCGTGTTACCCAGTATGGATTGTAGAGCCCACGTAAGTAGCTCGATGTAAAACACTGATATTTAGGCACATACAGGTTATACTGCTGGAAGTCGACCCCAACATAGTTGAAAACAGGCTCGGCAGATGAGCAGGAGTAACATTTTAGTAGATCCCAGTCTATCTAAGGATTATATGCAGTTAAAGCAGAAAACTATCATAGTTTCCAATTATTCTCCAACACACTGCCACTATCAAAATGTTTGTAAATTGGTAAAATCGTGTCCGCAGACCCTTGAGCCAGACCATCGCTAGATACATTCACAGTGAAGCAAAACCGCGTAGTTCCCCCGCCCACACACTCCAAATGATGAATGTGTCAGCCGAAGCTAGAAACGCACTTAGACCTATAACATACTTACAGTTACGTACGAATGGTATATAGGTATGTAGGTACTTATTTTACGAACATGAAATTATTACGAACGGTGAAAGTGGGTTGAAAAGCCTTTACATTTTTCAAATTTGCATGTTTGTAAAAAAGTATCCGCACATGTTCCCAAAGTATGAACACGTCTCTAAAGGAAAACAGAAGTCCAAACGAATTACTAGCACCTAGCCAGAGACTACATTTGTACAGTAAGAATTCCAATTGCATGGCAATTAAAATTTTTAACAATTTACCCCCATACATCCGAGTGTTACTCACTAATAAATTCAGAAAAACATTATTTGCCTGGCTTTTAGACAACTGTTATTATTATTATTCTAATAAAGATTTTTTAAATTATAAATGTTGACATTAGATTACATCTGACTTTTATATTTTTCTTAAGTTCTTGACATTATAAATAATACTAGTAAATTGTGACATTATAGTAGAATGAAAATATAAAGTAGGTATTTATAAGATTGGAATTGTATAAAATGTATCTACTATTTCAGACTTCAACACAGAGTACGAATTGTATTGTGAGATTCATTTAACTCTAATTTTAATATTTCTACACCGGCAACGGTAGTATAATGTGAAACTTATAATTAATTTATTAAGATCTTGATGTACCATTTACTCAGAAATAAATGATATTTATTTATTTATTTAAAATCATATCCTTATTTAATAGGATTTTCACCCACTTTCGCCGTTCGTTTTGTGTTTATAGAATCGAAATGTCATTTTGCTAATTCGTTTTATCAAATTCTCATAAAAGACTACAAGTCTAATAAGAATCCTAAACTACGAAGATGATGATCAGAAGGCAAGAGTAGACAGAATCGTATAAATTGATCCTGCAAACGTTAATAAATGGTTAGGTACCTACAATCTGACATAATTTTTTTTTTAACTAAACCAGAGAAGAAATGATATGTATTAGGTATTATGCAATTCAAATTCGACCTCAAAACATGTCTTTGTAGAAAGGTCTTTTCTTTTCTTGGACCATTTTTGTACAATAGATTGAATAGAGAACTTATTATTTATAAGTTAAACTACTTTAGCTGTCAAAAAATAATATTTCAATATTATTTAAAAACTACCTTTTATGAACAGACAGAAGACTTACTCGTAGCATGTAAATAAAATTGTTAACTAAAAAAATAAAAAAATAGAGACTAAAAAAATAGAGACAAAAAAATGAAGTACCGCGTGGTACTTCATTTTTTTGTCTCTATCATTTAAGTTTTCATTGTAACTTTTATTAAAGTTTTACTCTAATTTAGCGTTAACTTATTATAACAAGTACCTAAGTAAGCAGCAGCTTTCTAGCCTGAAGCACAGGTTTAACCTAGTTCAGGCAATTATGCAATTGTGATCTATTTTATATTATAAGATATTATTGTAAATGTAACTTTGTACAAAATAAACGATTCTTATTACGATTATTATTATTATAAAACAACATTACCTATAGATTCAAAAGTGCTTCTTGCGCAAATCATCTCATACTTAATCATAAGATGTAGTTTTAGGGCATAAGCACACCACGTTTTTTTAAACGCGCCTCCGACGACGCGCGATTTCTGTAACACCTTCATTAATTTACTAAAATAATAGAGATATACCTACTTATTAACAATAATAACAGTCTATTATTGTCCCACTGCTGTTAATACTTATTATTATTAAGTAGGTATGGGCCCTTAGATCAGTGATGTTAATCAAAGCGTTTACTTTATTACTTTATGTCGTTTTGTCTTATTAAATGTATATTGTTTTTATTATTCAATGATTAAGTATAAGAGAATTTTGCTGATTTTACTTATTACTTTTCGAATTGCCCGATCCGATCATTGTATCTGTATCGCCGACGCGTAACATTATCGCCTGTCTAGATGGGTGATGGTACGCAATCATGATACGCAGTCTCTATTATATGTTGCTCTGACACAAAGCACGCTAAGGCCCGTTCCATTTCGAGTCAGTTTTTGTTCGATGATCAAACGAGATACCTACGAATACGGTACGGTTTGCCGATACTTCTTCTTTCACTAATTCTAAGGATACGACTGGTACGATTCGGAGTAGGTAAAACAAGGCGTCCATAACTAGATACGGTCGATACGGAGCTTGATACAGTATGTACCACGAATGACATGATGATACGGATAGGTACAGTGTTCAGATTCGGATCGAGGAAAAATGATCCTATGTGGATTCGCCTTTAGTAATCGGGTCTTGTTTGACATCCTTTGGGTAGGTACTGTGCACTCTTTGGATGGGTACATGGTACGCACGGCTACACTTCAAGCTATACATTTCCAGTTTAAGCTGACCTCTCATTGTAAGGAAATTTTTTACAAGGCGAGACCAGCTTACACACCAGGAAATGTGTGGATATATTATCCGATTCCCTTTTTTTTTAACTGTCTTTTAGCTTGTGTGTGAGATCTTATGGAGGAACTTGATTAGAAGAGGGAAATCTCCTAGAAAACTGAGTTCAATAAAAAAGCGACACACGATTAATTCGTTTTATTAATTTTGTAATCCTTTTTAAATTTCGTCAGTGTTTGGTAAAAACCATTACATTTTGCAAAACAACTTTACATCAGTTACGCGCTCTTACTCAATAAAAGGACTGCAGGGCTAGCCTGCAACTTGCCAAACTTTTATTCATATCAACTACCTATTTTTATGAAAACATAATATTTTATGAGAATGTAATAATTCAAACATTCAATGTAGGAAGTATTAAGTAAATTGCCTATCAGTCAGTAGATTAAACCTCTCCTGGTTCCTCCTTACTACTCATGAAATTAAAACAACAAAAATTATAATTATGAAAAAACAACTGTCCAAAATGGCAACAACAAATATTTTAAACAGCGCCATCTAGTAGAGTTAACGCGAAGTACCAAGTGAGGTGGCGTAGTATTTTGAATTGCATGATTGCATCACAAACTTTAGATGTTATTTACATTCTCTCTTAGTTCTAAACCACTACACAAGATGTCGCTCTGATTGTTATTGTATTGTTAGTTATTCTAGTTAGACATTCAAAACATTTGAATAGATAAAAATAATGCTTACAACAGTATTTAGGTTTCTAAAAACTATAATAAACTGTTAGAATAGTGCCACTATGGGTGTTAAGTGTGTGTTCAAGATTTTGTAAATATTACTTAACTTTCAAAGATGTTAAATCGGTTCATGCTTAATCACGAGTTATGATGACTAAATTCCTAAGCCGCCTCAAGGTACGTAGATAATAACAACTATATTATCATTCATAAACGTACATGCTGTATAGTTACATAGGTTTGACTATTTTGCAAAGCGTTTTATGATTTAATTTAATGTTGTGTATTACGTTAAGAATTTGATGTTTATTTGGGTGCAGCGCGGGGTGAACGACCTCAACTCTATATCTGAGTGTTGGTCTACAGCGAGCGCGCGGTGCACTCCGTTGTCACGGCAACGAACCCCCCCCCGATTATATAACATAGGTACAGTACTTACCGAGTTTGGGCACTAATTATATTGGGTAACACATAAAAAAACATTATAACGTAGTAGGTAGGTAAGGAGGTGCCTGGATAAGTAAGTAAATAAATAAGTACTAATATTAAATATAAAAAAAACAGGACAAGTGCGAGTCGGACTCGCTCACCGAGGGTTCCGTACAAATTTGTAGGTACTGTAGAGAGTTTGTGCACAGTACATATCCATAAAGGTGCTACAGGTGCTACAGTACATATCCATAGAGAAAGTTACTCTGTCTGTTACGCTTCACCAATTTTTTAGGCATCTTTTTTAGCATTTTCCACGTAGATTTACATAATATAATTTCTGGAGTTGGTAACACTGCTCTCACCTGTGCTCTCAGCTCAATATCCTATTATTTTTTTTTTGTGGTTTCCATTTCAGGGCGAACAATGTATGGGCGCCGAGCAATGTTACATATCCATGCTAATATTATAATTAATGGGAAAGTAACTCTGTCTGTTACGCTTCCACGACGAAACGGCTGAACCGATTAAGATGAAATTTGGTATGAAAATAGCTTGAACCCTGAGAAAGCACATAGAGTACTTTTTAATCCGGGACTTCGTCTGCATACGCGATAACCGACATTCACACGAACCAAATCGCGGCCAGAAGCTCGTTATAAATAAAGAATATAGTTTTTATGATTTAATTACAAATGTACAGTTTTCAGACTTTCCCCTGTATTTATAGTATAAGACGATATTGCTTGCCAAATTTTATAGTTCTAGGTCATCGGAAAGTACCTACCCTGTAAATTTTGATTCCCTTGAGAGTGTCGAAATGTACGTAATGTGACATAAAAGGCTGTATCTTTTTTTCACGTTAACTTAGAAGTTTTTCACTGCTTCAAGGGAGCTTAGGCCTAAGTATTATATGGTTTTAATTTCAACTCGACACCTCTACGCGCACCCGAGATAAAGGGTGTTGAGTTGACAGACAGACGGACAACAAAGTGATCCTATAAAGTTTCCGTTCTTTTCCTTTTGAGACGGAACCCTAAAAACAATAATAATGATACAAATTTAAATAAATAAATAATTATAAATGCGAAATCACTTTCGCATTTATAATTATTTGTATTTTTTTGTGTTTGTTTGTATATTACGCTTTCACTGCTAAACTAAGTAGGTACTTACTGTGAGAGCTCAAAGTCCAAGTTTCCTCACGGTCTTTTCCTTCACCTATGTCAGTTTATCTTCACAATCAATCACAATCATTTGCTGTATTAACAACTACTAGAAAGGTCACGGTTGTATTATACATATTTAAATAGTAGTCGCAAAATCTCTAACTCTTAAGGCTGCTCTCTCGAAAAAAGCTTGAAAGAAGTGCATACTTCTTTCAAGCTTTTTTCGAGAGAGCAGCATACATAGCATGCATGCATATGCATGCATAGATGAAGCAACTTTTCGTCGGCATTTACAGAGAACATACATCTGAAAAAAATTGTTAGTAATCTACTTACATGATATGATACATAATTTGGTTTAGCCACAATTTTTCTATCGGTATCACGTAATGAGAAAAAAAAATATCAAATCACCTTCAATCATCTTCAAACCATTTTACTCCTTTATTTCTTATCAAAAGAGTACCTATAAAAAAAATATTTACCTACTGCTTTGCAATACAAAGAAAAATGATTTGGTTTTATTATTTTTTACAAATGTGTATTCTTTTTATTACAATAAATTAAAAATGCGTCCGATTAAAGACTGCGTCTACATCACCCCCGCACTCGTCCACAAATTCAGTGCACGCCAAATGCTCAAGGTTATTGGCATGTATACAAGCCTTATAATACAGGTCTGCTTACCTAGTATAGGAGCCCGGAGAGCTGACATTAATTTTAGACTTGGTTGTACAACCCTGATTCCATATACTATGTTCTGTGTTGCTGTTTATTTATTTTTGTGTACAAAATAAACTATTATCTTCAAGATAACCTTAGAAAGTACGAAACTGAAAAGGTCACATTGGTGCACACGGCTAGACATCAACCTATATGTTTCCAAAATAAGCTGACCTCTCATAGTATTGAAATTCTATAATAATGCGAGATCAGCTTATATTGGAAATATAGCTTCATATGTAGCCGTGTGTACTTGCTCGTGTCCGGTTCCGATGCGAATCCACAACATCGTGCATGAGAGACGGGCGCCCTAACTACTGGGCCATTACGACATTATAATAAACTGTTTTAATAATATACACAATAATATACGATAAATGAAAGGGACATTGCAACTGCAACTTTTAGGTCGATATTAGGCATCTCCGTATCAACAATTCAATTAGCACTGAAATTCGGACACCCAAATGATGTCGCAGCAAAATTCAGGTCAGAATTTCATTAGACACGGAATTCAGAATTCAGATAAGACACGAATATGTTCCTGAATTTCGGAGGTTGACAACAAGAGAAGAGGAGAACAGGGTTACATACGTTTTGCTTGAGTACCTATCGATGATGCGCACTTATGCCCACCACTGCCCACGCTAGGTATCAAATGCGCCTCGTCGCCTGCTGCCGACATGCGTTGCGAATATAATATTATCTATATTATTGCATTTGAGTATACATCTAAAGTGCAATGCATCCTAACTTAACAAACAAGCGTTTTGTATGCTCGGTACGATGCGTTTGAGTAGTAGGTAAGATAGGTCTGACCTCAGCAAGGAACTATTAGTTAATGTGTGCCTCAGCCATGGTCGAATCCTTCGTCATTTATACTAGGTCGTATTAGTAACATATGTTTCACTATAACTGCATGTCATAAGGTTGAGTTTGTGTCAGTTCGGGTTAATCTCTGGAACGGCTGGTCCAACTCTGTAATTTTTTCTCTATTATGAAACTATATTCTCTCTGTATATTTCTCTCTATATTTTATTTTCCGAAAAGTACCTAATACACGCGGGCGAAGTGGCAGGCCAGTCAAAAGTCTAGTTCAAAAATTATTTTTTACTAGCTTTTGCCCGCGACTTCGTCCGCGTGAATGTCGGTTATCGCGGATGCAGAGGAAGTCGCGGATTTAAAAGTAGCCTATGTCCTTCCCCAGGGTTTAAGCTATATTCATGCCAAATTTCATTAAAAGCGGTTCAGCCGTTTCATCGTGATAGCGTAGCAGACAGAGTTACTTTCGCATTTATAATATTAGTATGGATTATTCTGCTGATAGATCTCGCAGAAACAGAAATCTGCGGTCTAACAATAAGAGTTGACAATCCACAGTAGTGAGATTAGAGCGCCTGCTACATAAAACGCTAGTGTTCTCCGCGAATAAATCAAATGAAATGATTGACTAATTGTGTGACGTAATTTTATAGCTTTCATGTGACATTTTAGATGCACGGCACATAGCAAATCTTTTATCGTGTGATGCCGGCACTTCACATGGCGTATTTGTACAAATATTCGCCTTACTTGGATAAAACAAAGTGTACCCTATTGTTAATGAATAAAGTCTATTTTGTATTATCCAAGTAAGGCGAATATTTGCACAAATACACCATGTGAAGTGGTAGCATGATACGAGAGTAAACACTGCCAAAAATGATAGATTTGAATGTCAGAATGTTAGCACAATTGTGCGTAGCAGGTTCGCTTCAGTAGAGCAATTCTGTTACAATCTCCCTTGGTGAACACCTAGGTGAAGTGAGCTGTTATCCGATCCGATGCTACGGATTGACAAAGCAGACAGACTGATGACAGCTCACTTCACCTAGGTGTTCACCGAGGGAGATTGTAACAGAATAGTTATACAGGAAATATAATTATGTATTACAATTAGGTCCTACATGACAAGTATCATTATTTTAGTGCTTGCTAACGCTACTCCGCCCTGTAGGTCGATTCTGTAAAATTCAAACAACAACTCGCATCTCACATCGCTATTCACTCTCACTTCGCATAAGGTTCAAAATTACCTTGATATATTTGACACTTTGAATAGGGTTCGAGTGCGAAGTGAGCGTCGAAGTGACAGGGAAATTACCTTACAGAAGGCCACTTCTTACGTCATCTTATACTTTATCTGTCAAAATCTACCTGTCAATTTAGTTCAACTCGCGGACACGCAAGGGTGGCGCTAGTGTAAATTCGAATTATCAATCGAGTTTGTTAATGCCAATCAAGAAACTCACAGCGGATTCAGATTCGAAGTTTAGAATGAGGTCTTACAGAATCACACCCCTGGGGTCGATTCTCAGGACAGACAAGAAGTCATCAACTTTCAATCAGGACTTTGGATTTTTGGCTGGTTCATAACAAGAAGCTCGACCCATGAGGTATCGTGGGGAAGGTAAACCTATCTCGATCTTGCCTCGAATAAAACATAACGTCTGACTTGCTAGACGTAGAGGGCGTTGCCACCTCCTTGTCTTTAGTATTTATCATCTTATCTTTCCTTAATTTATCCACTTTATCCTTTTCTAACTGAATCATCTCCACAATATCACTGGGCTTCTTGAATAACTCCACGACTTTAGTTTGATCAGACCCTTCATCAGTGGGATTACTAATTGGCGGTAATACAATCTTACTATCCTTAGATTGCCTGGACCCTATGATTTAAGTAACAAACCACAGATACGAAAAAACACTACGTTTTTACAGTAGTCAGAAATTAATGTCTATTTATTACTGTCCGAATTGCTCTCGCGCCCGCTGATTGCGCGCGATAAGTGGCGTAGGTATTGTAATAACGAATGTCTGTGTGTGTATTAGGTTAAATAATATTCTTTATCATCACTACATAATTATAAAACAAAGTCCCCCGCCGCGTCTGTCTGTCCCTATGAATGAGCTTTAAATCTTTAAAACTACGCATCGGATTTTGATGCGTGTTTTTGTAATAGATTCAAGAGGACGGTTTTAGTATATAATTTGTCAAGTCAATTTGTCAATTACATACGAAAAACCAAACTACAACTAAGTAAAAGTAAACGCCAAATGATTTATTCCAATTAGAAAAAAGGCACTTTTAAACGTCATTTACATGAAAAGTGGCTCCTTCCCAAAAGTAGTATCATATTTAGGGGACTGGGCAAGAAACTGTATAGGTATACAGGTATACTCTTTTAAAATAAATGTTTTACAATATGACTAAATATTTTATAAAAGAAAGTTCCACCACCGCGTCTGTCTGTCTGTACTTGATAAACTCAATAACTAACGAATGGATTTTCATACAGTTTTCACAAATGTGCTCCATACATGAGGAAGGATTAGGTTGTAGGTGTATAAACAACTAACATCCTTCCTAATGAATAAATCTTATTATTCCATATCAGCTTTTTAGCAGATTAATGGTAATCTTTTAGAATCATTCGTCCAGAAATGTATTTTATTATGTAATAATAAATAATAATCTAACGGCAGAATGTACTTGCTCATCAGGCGCTTGTTTAGTACTTAAGGGGCTATTAAACGACTTTTACAGATTTTAAACTGACAATCACGTCAATATGTGCAGTGTAAATGATTTGAAAAAAATATATGTTAAACTAGAACATTTTTCTTAATCATTTAGTAAGTGAATATGTTTAATAATATTCATATTATATAGTTTAATTAATACGTGAAGTTGTGTCTGACGCGGACAAAACATTGACAATCACACAAAATCTACCAGGTATAATTAAACGAAACTTACACTATCTTACAGACAATTTTATTATCTATCTTTTAGTATACGCTTTTTTTTAATTTTGAAAGAATACTACTTTAATTTAATTTTTTCGACTAAACTTTGAGAGTTTTGGAGGCAGAACTGATGTAGAACGGACGCAGTCTGCGTTAAAATCACTCTAACTATGTATTATAGAATAATACGCCAGCCTAAGTTATACAAAACTAAGGTTTCCCATGTATCAATTTAAATTGTCAGGTGAAATGTGATAAGTAAAAAAATATATTTATATGAGTTTAAATTAGTAATTATAATTAAATTAATTATAATATAATTATTTAATAAAAAGCGTGGCGATTATGGCAAAACCCCCCCTTGGGGAGGCCTATGTCCAGCAGTGGACGTCTTTAGGCTGGATGGAATTATAATATAATTAATAATTAAATTAATTATAATATAATTAAATTAATTATGATATAATTACGCCGTGTGGTGCCGGCCGCGAATAGCATTACCCCATTTTTACCCGTGGGTGTCGTAGAAAGCGACAGAGGGACATTGACCAGAGGATGGGCAGTAGCGTTCTTCTGAGTAGACCATAACACCTACTGCGATCGCCAACATGTATCGGCCAGGAATGGCGATTACGGCTGAACCCCTTGGGGGAGACCTATGCCCAGCAGTGGGCGTCTAAAGGTTGCGATGATGATGATGATAATATAATTAAATTAATTATAATATAATTAAATTAATTATAATTTACTCGTTGCTCATGTCAATTAAAAATGGGTAAGAGACATCATCTTCTTCCAATTAGGAAATTCCTTAAACTGGCTTATAATGTCTAATCTCTCTGGGGTATGGGCACAAAACAGAGAGAAATGGAGAGACAGTTGGACCTACTCCAACTTTTATTTGTTTTTCTCTGTCTTGGTGCCAGTTCTGCCCAAAGTCCACTCGTTACAAGGACCGATGGTGACCTACAAACATGTAGGACACCATCGGTTTTCAAATCTGCCTTTAGCAGCACGTTTAATACATTTTCTTCATTTTCTCCAGATTTAGCAGGCATGGCGTACACGCAGAGCCACCAGCCGGGCGTGATCCGCTGCACGCAGGACTACCTCCAAGCGCCAAAGTCGCTGGCGCCTGACTCACTGGCGCCCGAGTCCCCAGCGACTCTGTCGCCGGCGCCCGAGTCACCTGAGGACTCGGAGGATGCCCGCGTACCGTCGCCCATCTCGACTCTGTCAGGGGATGACGACTCGTCCACCGTCTCTACGACGAGGTAAGATATCTACTTATTTTTTGGTTTATTGACGAGATTGACACGCTATGTCAATTTGCCGTGTTTTAAGTCATTTCATGCAACTAGCAGCTGCGTGCTACCTACGCAGCTCTTCTAATGTGTATGTGTGTGATACACATTATATACATACACACACATTACATATTTCACACACACACATTTTTATTTTATTTTCATTCTTATTTCCCTATATTTCTACGTAGTTTAACTTAAATCTTCATGCAGCAATGCCTAATTTTTATGCTAACTATTGTGACTTATTTAAATTATACTTGTATATTTTTGTCATACATTCGTTCCTGATGTATCTATCATCCCATCCAAATATAGAGATTAATTGCATAACTACGAATAAATGAATTTGTCTTATTTACCTTTTCTTTTAGCGTTCAAGACTTCATTGTGTTGTAGGTGTAACAAGAACTGTATTGTTTCTAGTGATTGTACTGAATTCACTACGTACGAGTAAAAAGCGTCATTTCCAATTTTAAATTTTCTTTCCTGGGTCTACGAAGCGGCTACGAACGCCTACGTAGCGCTACGAAATTATTGTTGAAAGAACGATGACATTTTAAAGACCGCGTATGAGTTTTACTCTCGATAGATCATTCTAAAAAAAATATTTTACGTTATTGAAATTGTGATGAGTACAAAGACCTGTTTTCGGGGTTTCAGTTTATGCCACTACACCACACTACCTTCATTATCATAATAATAAATAAAGATAAGGAAAAAAAAAGGAATAAATCAAATAAAACATAGTCTTCTATTGATTTATTTGATATATTCTACATGTTAAAGTATTTAACTTCCATAACCGAATTAATTTAATGATATTTCCCCATTTTCAAACTATCGGCCTATCTCGTTACAAAGCCACGTCTATAAATTATCAACCTAGGTCACTTTACCTCTTACTCTACCAGATTAGAATCTGAGATTAGAATGGAGAAAACTGGCTTTAGATGTGGCAAGTGATGTAAAGTGCGAAGTGCGAAAAGTGCACGGAATACAATAGATCCTTGACACTAGGAAGTCGGTGGCAATACAAAACAACAAACATAAAGCCACCGCCACCGACTTCGGAAAGTAAAGTAAGTGTGTTCTGTGCTAAAGTTAATTTATCACTTTTTAGTTTTTGAACGCGGTTTTCCTTTTTTTGAATAAACTTTTGTATGGAGAAATAAGAAGCAATTTCCGATTCCGATTTATTCTTAGGGGACACAAGTCTATTATATATTACGAAAAAAAGATGAGTTAGATAAGTTGTTGTCTATGTTGTAAGTAATATATAGCATTGCATTGCTATTTAGTGTTTTACAATAACCCTGCATTATAATTTTTGTCTTGAACTACCGTCAGTTTTCAAATTCTTACCTTTTTCTATCCTGTATCATTTTTTTTTTATTCGATTATACCTACATACATTTAATCCACATGCATATTGGTGAGCCATGACGCGGAAAATTGAGTATTCTCGTGTTTATTTTGTGAGTGATTAAACATACGGTACGCAGAGGGAATAAATCACTTTGACACTTATACGTCGCAACATAATAAACTGTCGATACATAACCCTCTGCGTACATTAAATTTATTAATTATTCATTACTAAATGTCGATCTCGTGTCCACCCGTGGTTACTTTTTAAAAAGCGGCCAAGTCTTTATTTTGTTCAAAACGAACTGTAGGTACTTCTAGGGGTACGGTCGACTTGTGCCCGGTTTCTGGGATCTTCAGATAAACTCTCAATAGTAACTCATTCAACAAAGTTAGCTATAAAATCCAATTTATTCGTTCAGCGTTGAAATGTTGATTACACCCTTCAAATAACTTACTTAATTTGAAAATTATATCTAAGTAATTCAAATACTGGTACAAGTTTTTTTTTTTTTTTAAGTCGTGGTTTAGGTCATTTCACGAGTAATTGACAAACCACAAGACTAGACTATAGTGCCCTTATCTTATAAATAAATATCAAGTTAAATCACTTATTGACCAAAATTTGACTTGGCTATCCTTAGAGACCATAGATATCCGAGTCGAACAATCCTCTTAAAGTGTTCGAAAATCAGATTTTAATCAATACTTAATCGCAAATCTGGTCTAACTTGTACTGTATGACCGTTCCATTATTGTGAACGCCCAATCTTCCCATTGTTATCTTATTCAGAGATTTTGTTCTCAGCCTTGAAACAGGCCAGCTGCATACAAACCAGTACCTATACTTATTATTTCAACTTTCGTTCTTCATCCCTTTTACTGGTAAATAATTGTAACACAACATTTTGCAGTACCTATTTATCATCATAATTCAGTAGCGAGGACTCCAACTTGCTTCGTACTGGCTTAACCCTTCGGAAGTTCAGAATAACGGCTACACTACCGCCATTGAAAATTACACAGTCAGCAGACATTATAGGACCCGTTAAATAATGTAAATTGTAATCGATGGTACTTGGCAACTGGCCCCTGGCCCTGGCCCTGGTCCCTTTGTGCCTATTGGCCTAGTTCTGTTCTGAATCCTACTTGATTTGGTGAGAAATGGAGAATAAATTGTCTTTCTAACTCCTCTGCTGTTATTATCTAATTAATTTCCACATTTTAAGATCGAAAACAGTTGTAATGTTTCATCGAGACTCGTCGAACTTTATTGTAACAAAAAAAAAACATGTCACAAAGTCAGCAGACATTATTGACGAACAATAGTCACAATGTAGATAATTATTTTAAACTAGCTGACCCGACAGACGTTGTCCTGTCAATTGATTTTTCAATTTTCTCATCGCTTAAACCTTCCCTGGACTTCCACAAATATTTATTTCAAGACCAAAATTAGATAAATCGGTCCAGCCGTTCTCGAGTTTTAGCGAGACTAACGAACAACGATTCATTTTTATTATATAGATAATCAAATCATTAAATAAAAATATTTTAAACCTACAGTGTTCGATTTTGTTGTCTTTTGGTTTGATGGTAGACGGAGTGAGTTCAGAAAAATAAAGTTGTACATATACCGTATTGTTCCTACGATCTAATCTACACTCATCTGCCTAGCCTTTTCCCAACTATATTGAAGTCGGCTTCCAGTCTAACCGGATGCAGCTGAATACCAGTGTTTTACATGGAGCGACTGCCTATCAGACCTACACAGCCCAGTTACTGGGTAACACGATACCCCTTGGTAAGACTGATTGTCAGACTTTCTGACTTCTGACTACCCTTAACGACTGCCAAAGTTCTACAAATGACAGCAGGGAGCAACGGCTTTACGTGCTTTCCGAAGCACGGAGGGAACTCGGTATGAAAGGGATATAACAATATAAAAAAAAAAAAATGGTCACCCATTCACACACCGACCGCGGTTAGCGTAGCTTAACCTTTGACCGAACGATCTGTACGGCTTAAACTTAGCCACGAGCTCCTCTCCACTTCTACACTAATCTACACTAATTTTATAAAGTGGAAAGATTTGTATTTTTGTAAACCTATTTGTAACAAATAAACATAAAAACAATTGCAAAAATTATTGCGCCATACGAAAGCTACAGCACCAGTAACTTTCGTATGGTGCAATAATTTTTTGAAATCGGAACTGTAGTTTTTAAGTTTATTTAGTACCATATAGAATATATTGACTTAATAAAAAATTAGGGATCCTTGAGAAAATTCACGCGGACGAAGTACTAGTATATCTAGCAATTTTTGGCTTCGTATTCACGAAAGTTGGCCCTTCGACACTGCATCCTTTGTAATTTAACGTAAATTTATAGTTTAGAAACAACATTTTGCAATACCTAGTTGTTTATGAAAATTTACAATAGAATACGCTTACCCTGGTTGTTTCGAACTAAACCTATTGTGAAGAAGCATAAGTAGGTATTCGCATCGCACTATCAACATAAATATTTATAGTAGTATTAGTAGTGCGTCAGGTGTCAGCATTGCCTAAACTCCTGGCTCTCTATTTTGACAACTGTGTGTACAAATTTTCGCATAGTTATAAATATTTTTTATGTTTTGCTCACATAATAATTAACATGAATGTGTTTTATGGTTACTCTCTTAATACTAAAACTGTCTCTTTTTATATTAAATCAAGATGTTACATGCTATCTTGAAAGTCATGTCCATCATTTACTATTGTTGTGCTGGGTTCCCTCTATCTGGCAGAATCTTGTTGCTCCGAAATAAATTTGCATTCAGTTTGGCATAATTTTCTTTAAAATAATATTTTTAAGACGTAAAAATCATTTAATATAATTATTGTTTGTTTATATGTCCGAATTTACAATAGCATACTTTTAAGATGGCATAATTTTATTTCGCATAATTACATTTGGCAAAGTCAAAATTCCGCATAATTTCGTTTACCATAATTATATTTAGAGCGACAGTTATTTAGTAGAATTTCACTTGGCATACTATGACGTTATCAGAATTTCATTAGGCATAATAATTTTATTAGGCATATTGCCATTTCTATAAAAAAAAAACATTTTTAACCTAACCTAACCTTTAAATTCTATGTTGTGCTACAAAAGTTAGTAGCAGAAACGAATCACTGAAAAACCAACTCCACGTAGTCTTGTCTGCCCTACGCCTAGAGGGTAATTTAAGTCCGCATAGGCACGAAATTCGGCTTCCTGGTCGGTTCCTCCGACCAGGAAGCGGAAGCTGCGGTGGTAAGCGTTAAAAGCCTTTGCGAGGACAAAGCTGCCTGGGAACGCCGGAGCCACGCAGCGCCGGAGCCGTGACAGAAACCATGCCTGCTACATGTTGCATGCTCGCTTGCATGCTGCATGCTTGCTGCTTGCATGCTGCATGCTTGCTCCTTGCATGCTGCATGCTTGCTCCTTGCATGCTGCATGCTTGCTGCTTGCATTCTGCATGCTGCATGCTGCATGCTTATGCTGGAAAATGAAAACCACATATGGTCACAATCAACTATATTATTTAGTGATCATCATGCATGTAATGAATTTATATCTACAAATCATGAATGAATTATTATGGTAAAAATACAAAATGTTTTCAACTAATGAATTTTTTGCAATATAAAATATGAGTTTTTCAATCAATGTGGATATGAAATGTATACCAAAATATATGATTCTAACTGCAAGCTTTCTGAGATGTGATACTTCTGCCTTTTAATGACTATCGATATGAAATGTATGTCAAAAGGCGGGTCTGACTTCCTGCGATATGATGGTTCTACTTTTCGATTATTATGCATATGAAATGTATGTCTTAAGATGATTCTGACTTACAGAATTATGAGTATTGAATGTATGATAAATGAGTGTATGACAAACAATTTTCTGCAAATGAAATTTATGCTATCCTCTGTTATGCAAAATAATATTATGACATAAAAGTTCTGCTTTAAAGGGTAGAACTTATTGTGCTAATTCATAATTTTAACAATTTAATTATTTTTAAATGTCGTCTAGGCGGCGTAAGCCTAAATAATATATTTGTGGTTAAAAAGGCCCGTCAAGTAAGAAGAGACCATAGTAAGTCATAAAACTAAACTTAAACTACTATACTACTATACTTCCAAATCTCGGTAACAAATCTTGATAAAAACTGGGTTCCTGGAGCAACAGTTTTTGTAAGACACATATAAAAAATAAATTAAATCAAATAGTGAATATTTCAAAAATTTAACGTGCCTATTTCTTTTTCATTTTAAAATCTAACTTAGGGTTCGTTTTTCTATCGATCCACATTAGTTTCATCTTTGGGTAAAAAACTTAGTTAGCTAGTGTTATCTTTGAACAAAACATAAGCATGCACCTGGTTCGTTTTACACCGATGCTTGATCTAATTTCTTATTCACAGTGGTAGCGATAGCGACATCTTTTACAATAAAATCAATTTTATTCTGATTCTATACTTTAAAACATTATTCAGTCGAAAGTATATTAGGTACCTACAAAATCAAAATGTATGGGAGAGCTGATTTAAACCCTTTCTTTGTCCCATGAGCCACATATGGTTGAGGTTCACGGACAGTGAGTGTTAAAAAAATTTAGCAAGGAAAACTTTTCGACGCTGTGAAGTCTAAAATTAGAATCATGTAAAAATCCATGGTAGCAGGTTGGGCTACATATTTATAACTACTTATTAAGAATTATTTAGGAATATACTTTTATCTTCTTCTTCTTTTTTTTAGAGGAGCTCGTGGCTAAGTTAAAGCCGTACAGATCGATTGGTCAAAGGTTAAGTTACGCTAACCGCGGTCGGTCTGTGGATGGGTGACCATCCCTTTCATACCGAGTTCCCTCCGGGCCTCGGAAAGTACGTAAAGCCATTGGTCCCGGCTGTCATTTGTTGATCTTTGGCAGTCGTTATGGGTATAGTCAGAAGCCAGAAAGTCTGACTACCAGTCTTACCAAGGGGTATCGTGTTACCCAGTAATTGGGTTGTGGAGGTCCGATAGGCAGTCGCTCCATGTAAAACACTGGTATTCAGCTGCATCCGGTTAGACTGGAAGCCGACCCCAATATACTTGGGAAAAGGCTAGGCAGAGAGAGAGAGTTTTATCCGTGTGTACAAACTAAAGAAAAACTACAACAATCTAAACTGTCCTTACTAAGAAATGTTTTAGAAAATCATCAATATCACCAGATCGACAGCCTCCTGAATTCCCAAATGACTGTAAAAGTGAGCGAGCACAATCCTGATTCACAGGGAAATATTCCATAATCGTAGTACATTGATATTATGAGCGATAACAGATGCATGTTGTACTCATGTCTTCCTTAAGTCAGTAATTACGTTACCACAGGAATCTACTAAATAAAATGAAAAACGAAACGAATAACTTAGGTATTCAATTTTGAACGTTTACCTTTCCTATCTACCTGCCTAAAGTACCTAATACGTGCAGTACTTATTGAAACTAGCAGCATAATACACTGCACTTGAGGCATTTAAACAAACACTCTAACTGCTCATGTCATAGAGTCGAAAATGATAACGCCAAAATGCATTATTTGCTTGTATAAATTATGAGCATGACATGACAATGACTGTTAGTAATCATATTCTTATCTAATTATTATATAAAGACTACCTTCTGTAACTGTAAAAGAATATCTTTTAAACTAAAACCCTACATTTAGTACCTAGTGCAGCAGATCTTTTCTATCCAAATCTTATTTAGGCAATAATGGATATGATCCCTCTCGTGTAGTGGTACAGTGTGTAGGTTGGCGACCAACATGCAGCCGTAAACATTTATAAGTTGATATCTATAATAACGTTCTACATACCTAACATCTTCGTGACAGCAGATTCACGAGTAAACAAGGCGCGTTTTCGTTCCACAACTTTGTTATTATCTCAGACTTGTCACTCTACCTTAAATCAATTAAAGATAAGTGTGTATGTTTGAAGTCTGTATTCCTTCAATGACGCGCTCACTCGAGGTCATGATAATTCCTAATTTGTGCACACAATGCAGCCAATGATAATCCCATTCCGTAGTTGCATTTATGCGCAAAAAATAAGGTAGGTACCTTATGACATTAAACACACTTTGTCGTATGAACTTAGCTAGCTAAGTTTATACGACAAAAAGTGGTTTGTGTAACAATTTACACAAACCATGGTTAACATGATTACTACAATAACCGTAAAAGTGTGACGAAAACTATTTATCGTACTCGCGAAAACTGCGTAATAATGTAAACAAAACGTAACAAAAAAGTAACGTAAAGCCTTTTAAATTAAGCTTTAACTTTGTAATCGAAACGCATGAGGCAGTTGCTTAGTGATTAATTAGTTTAGTGTGAACACTGCTCAAGTCCGCCCTTTATCAGTAGTTTGCTAACGACGTACATCGCCGAGTGCCGTGAAGCGGCCAGATAAAGGATTTGCAGTTTGTTTATGCGTTGCATCGGCGGCGGGAGACGCGAGGTGGGGCGTCAGTGCGCGCGCGATGCCTCGCCCAATACACACGTGCGTTCGCTTTGCGCAGTAGTTGGTCGTTTCCGTCGATGAGTAGACCATGGCTGAATGGTCACTACCCGATCTTGATTGTCCAATTAACCAATTCGATTCGCGATATCATTACGCGACCTACCCCTCGTGTCAACCACACCACCCCGTGGCGCGTCTGCCGCGAGTGTCTCACTACCCGGCGCCGCAAGCGCAACCCTGCCTGCCTGCTTCTGCGGTGAACATGGCCCTGCATTTCGCGCCTCAGCTGCATTATGGCAGCGCGGCAGCTGAAGTCCCCAGGGGGTAAGCAAGTGTGAATGGAGTTTTTTCCTTGGGCTGTCATAGTCTGTAAAATTGTGAAAATACTCTCTGACAAAGTTTAACAAGTTTTTATAAACTCTTTTCTCGACTTTATGATGCATCTTGTGCGGTACTATTAAATTAATGACCAGAGATGATTAGGTTATTTATAGTTAGTTGAATAATCATCATCATTGTTTATTTATCTCTACTTATTACGTGATGGAGTAATTAAGACATTATAGCAGATGTTTTAAGGTTTAAGGTTCTGTAACAGTGATAGCTGGTTATTGATACGGAATTTTCTCTCGTTTCGTGAAAAGTTTGCAAACATTCCACTAGAGATGTCAACAACAGGATTATTAGAAAAGTTTTTTCAGGAATGGTTTATATTGTTTGATATTATTAAATAATAGTACGGTTATTTTGGTATGAAATGATTGTGACTTACATTTAGCCGTAGGTACTCATACAATGTAGAGGCTCAGTTAATTCTGCCAAAACTTTATTGATGTTGTTCTAATTTGCCGGGAGACTTTGATATGTTATTTTTATATACCTAATTAGTATAGGTAGATATGTACTTGATAACATACAAGTAATTAGCATACAATTAATTGATTCATCGTTGAGTGCTTCAATAGTGAGTGGTTAGTAAATTACACTTAATGCATTAAAAATTTACTGTAGAAAGAATATTTTTAGTCTGACATCAAAAAGCCCAAGGGGAATACATCTCTCATGCCTACTGTAATATTATGTTACTATCTAAGATTCTATGCTACCGTTCGTTGGTTGTATTTTGTATCTAAGTAAGTACCAAGGTAGGTACCTACCACCGCTGTGCGCTAACTAACGTGAATAATAGGAAAAAGCAATTTTCATCCCGTTTTCCCTAGCTACTCGGTTAATGATAAGGCTATTATCTCCTAAGCCTATTTTAGAAGAAAACGCCAATTAGTGAAAGCCTATAATCCAAGAAATTCAAAAATAAAATGGGGTAAAACACGTTCCCACCACACATTTTTCCTAATTATGGGGAATATCTTCAGAGATTTTTCTACGACATGTTATATTTATTAACTTTCATTACAGGACAACATAAAACATGTCATATTAAAATTATCAAAGTAGCAGTGTCAAAAGAATGTTGAAAGCTACCTACGTAATTTGATCATAGCAATAACAATGTTATTCTACCTACTGTTGATGCAGTTCACTCGGCGCACTGACCTGGGGCCTTCAGTAGTGTTAAACTAATAGGTACGTACGTACAGGTATATTAATATTACCTACGTATATCATCACACATTCACACACCTTCTGCGATCACCAACATGCATCGGCCAAGCATGGCGATTACGGCTGAACCTAGGGTTGCCAACTCTTTGTTGGTCAAATATAGTAGTTCAAAAATGTTTACCCATAAAAATATAGTAGATAACGAAAAGGTGAAAAAACAATATAGTAGGTTCCAAAAATTTGGTAGGTACTTTAATTTTTTGAAGAATATTTGTGAATTATTGAACGCATCTGTCAACTTAACATTCCAGAATCGTTAAAAATAGGTATTGACGTTTTGTTTTACGCTTACACATTTTGAAACGAATATTATTGCTAAGAGTTTGATGCCTTTACAATATAGTAGTTTCGCCTACTATATCTTTTTTCAATAATATAGTAGTCGGGCCTCTAATATAGTAGGATACTATATTATATAGTAGGGTTGGCAACCCTAGCTGAACCCCTTCTTGGAGGAGACCTATGCCCAGCAGTGAGCATCTAAAGCTTGTCCGAGCGAACCGACAATCTTCTTATTCTTGTCAGTCGTTTACTGTTGACAAAGTGGTCGCGGTCATGGGGGGTCACAAGCACAGATATAGATAGACCCATATATAGATAGATATAGATAGGTCTATCTATATCTGTGGTCACAACTGTGGTCGCTGTTATCACGATCCTTTTCCACCGGTCTCTATTGGTCAATAGCCAACCGACTATGACTAATTACAACTGACTCCGGTACCTATTCAAAATATTTAATAACTTTGTTTTATCTTCTTCTTTCCTGGTAATTGCACAGTCAGCTCGGAGTTAATTAAATGCCCAAGGTAAACGCAATATTATACTTCTTCTCTTCTTAGTCGTATTCTTCTTTACTGAAGGTCGTGTCCCTGAAAGGCCTTCATGGCTTTAAATATGACGCTTTTCCACTTCGTTCGGTTCTCTGCTTCTCTCAGGGCGGTCGTAACAGAGAGTCCAGTGAGGGCGGATACTTGGTCTGACCAGCGGTTAGGTGACCGTCCGCGAGGTCTTTTCCCACCTACCTTGCCCATAACCATAAACTTTTCAAGGTTATCTGGTTCCCGACGGGCAATGTGATCAAAATAACCGAGAATCCTTTGGTAGCATATCGTGGATAGTCTATCTGTTATGCGTCGTTGCTCAAGGACAGATTTGTTTGTCCTCTTGGTGGTCCACGGTATGCAGAATATTCTTCGCCAACACCACATCTCAAAAGCTTCTATCTCTTTTCGTTCTATTGCCCGTATCGTCCACGATTCTGAGCCGTAGAGGAATATTGAAAAAACCAGTGTCCGAACTAGTCTCATCTTGGTGACATTGGAGACCTTTCTGTCCTGCCAAATACGTTTCAGCTTATTCATCGCAGCTTTGGCCATCTAAGTTCTTCTCCTGATCTCTTTTTCGCTACTAAATATTATAATACAGACCGTTTAATTGCAAAACTTTCTTTGTGTAGTTTAATAGTATATCACCAATTTATTGAAGAATGTTGTAACAAACTCTACTTAGGGCAGTATTCGATAAATCAAGATGCTTCTCGTCTTACACGGTTTGGTGATTTCACGTCATAATATATTTATATATATATATTGTCATGACGCTTGCTTTTTCCTAAGGACTATGCAGACACACTAGAACCGGTTTTTTATCTGAAAATCTATTATATCTATCTACTATCAATCTATGTAAACATAAATGAATTGCTGTTCGTTAGTCTCGCTAAAACTCGAGAACGGCTGGGCGGGACCCATTTGACTAATTATGGGTTTGAAATATTTGTGAAAGTTCAGGGAAAGATTAAACGACGAGATTTTTGTAATATTCACAAATCTAAGAAGGGTAGGTAGGTTGGTCGGGTAGGTAAGTAGGTAGGTAGGGTAGGTAGGTAGGTTGGTAGGGTCGGTTGTTAGGGTAGGTAGATAGGTAGGTTGGTACCTGTTTGGGCTGATAGGGCCACCATAGGGGCGGTACGACGTAAATTGCTTCAAAGTCAACGTTTGGCTTTAATATTTTTATGTAAAGCATATAGGACCGTTAGTACTGAAGCCCTTTCGGTTCTAGCAGGCATGCTTCCAGTCGATCTTGAGGTGCAATGACGTGCTGCAATGTACTACTCCGCGCGAGAGACCATGGACACAAACTTTTTAACTTAACGTGATCGCGCTAAGATCTCTAGATTATTTAAACCACAGACTGACGTCTGGGAGGAACTTTTATCCGAGTGGCAGTGTAGGTGGGATGATTCTAGCAAGGGCCGTCACCTTCATCAGTTCTTTCCATCCGTTCGTGAGCGGCTGGCCAGGACATGGCTGAAGGTGGACCACTGTGTTGCCCAATTTCTAACAGGTCATGGCAACTTTAAAAGTAAATTATTTTCTTTCAAGCTTGTTGCTTCGCCTTTGTGTCAATGTTCTACATCTGACTGAATACGAACAATCTGCACATCTTATCTTATGGATTCTTTGGCAGAAAGGATCGCAATATTATGTTGGATAGTGCACAGGCTACATCAGGAGCAGTTTATTATGCGGACCTTGTGGAAACTAGAACTAATTTCCGTGCGTTCAAGCGATTTTGCCATACCTATTATTGGAATCAAATTTAATGTAACTTTTTTTTAGGGCCCATTAATTATGTCAATTATAATCCTTGGTGCTTAGCAACTGGGTTTCTCCCAGATGTAAACGTCCCTTTGTGCCTATTGGCCTAGTTCTGTTCTGTCTCCTGCTTGAATTGGAGGGAAGTGGAAAATATGTTTTTCTAACTCCTCCGCTGTTCTTTTCTGATTAATTTCGTTGCGGGATCCAAGACAGTTGAAGTTGATTCAGGCTTACAGGAGTTACAGTGGTTAGGGAATAGAGTGACGGGCTTGTTCCATTAAAAAAAAAAAAGGTAGGTTGGTAGGGTAGGTAGGTACGAGATAGGGTAGGTAGGTAGATAGGGTAGGTCGGTACGAGATAGGGTACGTAGGTAGGTATTCAGTAAGGATAAGGAGTGACCAAACTTAGTTTTTAATTATTAAATGACTCTAAATTAAAAGTCACTTTTAAGGCAATAAAGGAGTTTAGCTTTTATAAATATTAAACTAGCTTTTGCCCGAATATCGGTTATCGCGGATGCAGATGAAGCCGTAGTATACATACAAACTCACTTTCGCATTTTTAATAATAAATAATAATAATCATTTAATTCAGGTAACAATAGACTAACATACATAACTATATTATATTACTTGTCTTGTTGTCTTGTCTTGTCTTACTTGTGTTGTTGTTGTGTTACTTGTATTTTTGTGTTACTTAATAATTATTAGTCTAGTCTAGTATGACTACACTCGTTCTTTGAATGACACCAAATACAGTCATCCCTTAATTTTCTATGCTTAGGGGTAGAATATTTTAGAGGTTGAAATTTACATGGTACCAAATTTGAGGTATACACTATCGACTAAAAAAAGAATTATCGAAATCGGACTACTCTCAAAAAAGTTATGCGTGGTCAAACATAAAAAAATAAAAAAATGTTATAAAATAAAAACTACTGGGTCAAACTATGTTAAATTTTTATGTGACCAAATGGCAACTATTCCGCATCAAACTAAAGAAGAATTACGTAAATCGGATCGTAAATCTCAGCGTAATCGGTGTACATCACAGAACAGACAAAAGCAGTTTATCTGTTCTGTGGTGTACGTACATAAAAAAAATACCAATCGAATTGAGAACCTCCTCCTTTTTGAAGTCGATTAAAAACCAACCATTTTTAATATTCGTAAACATTCTAAGACAAGCTCTACTTTACTACTGGATTATTTTCAACACCATTTTGCAATCATTCATAAATTCTGAGTTATAAGAATAGTAGGCACGATTAAAGGTATTTTGTGTATCAATTATTTCAGAAGTAACAATCAGATTGGTATCAATTATAAATTCCTCAGGCGGGTATCAATAATGCCGCTCTAGAGAGCTTTTGTTGTCTCGACACTCGATGCTTGCAATATAACTAATCAAGTCAATGACAAGTAAAAAGGTGTCCTGAAGGTACCTATACAAGATTCGAAATTCTAAACTGGCTTTCTAAAGCACAACATTATAACGTAATATTGTACTGTCATATTATCTGAGGGCCGGTATAGTGCCCTCGCCAAGACGAACCAAGCAAGCGCAACCTACCTTTTTCGAAGCGTTTCGTCGTTTTTTTGAACCTTCATAACTTGGGTTTGGAGTAAGCCAGAAAAACAAAAATCGTGGGATATGATATAAATAGTAGACTTATTAAAGATAACAAGTTTCAATTGCATAGCTCTTATACTTTAGATTTTATTGATACCTAAAAAACCCCGATTTCGTCCCTGACTCACTCACGATGATCATCAAAATTCTTAGGGTACTTCCTGGAGTCCTAGAAAGTTGAAATTTGGTATGTAAGCTAATATTAGTACTAATATTAGGGTACTTCCTGGAGTCCTAGAAAGTTGAAATTTGGTATGTAAGCTAATATTAGTACTAATATTTATAGGACTCCAGGAAGTACCCTAAGAATTTTGATGATCATCGTGAGTGAGTCAGGGACGAAATCGGGGTTTTTTGCTGTTTCGGCATTCGTTGCATGCGTTCGGGCATTTTGTTGTTTGTGTACACAAACAACAAAGAATACTCAGTTTAGAAACTAAATAAAAACATATTGTCCAACTTACAAAAAGAAGTGAAATCCCACCAAAAACATCGTAACATTTACATCTAAAATGTTACCAAGATGAGACCATATGGCTTGCACTGTTAAAAAGTTGTCAGATCTCATGTAGAGCCAAGCTTCTAACTGTACACGCCCTTAACTCTGCTAGCCCTAACTTTAGAAACTCTACACCTTAGTCAAAGTATGTGGCTTGACCGTTTCGTTACTACAAGAACCATTGTATAATAGAAAAGTGTATAAATTCACAATGAACAGTGAATAAATTCACAGTGACGGTAGCGAAACCGCCAAACCACCAACACTTAAAGCCGAACCCACCACAGTTAGGAAAAAGCTAGGCAGATGGTGATTCGGTGAAAATAGTCTATTTGTCTGTTACGTTTTCATAACGAAACGGCTGAACCGACTTTCATGAAATGAGGTACAGAGTAAAGTTCAACCCAAAGAAAGGACATAGGCACTGTGTTGCGGGCAAAAGCTAGTTATCATTATTATGTTGGCCATGGTATTCTATGTGTCTAGACAAATCGCCGGCTAGACAGGTCCAACATTTTTTCTAAGTACCTGAGTGTATATATTTTAATATAATAATCATTTTCAAATAAGGCACAATCACGAGTCGTTTGTTCGATTGATGGGTATAAAACAAATATTTTGTCAAACAAAAGAGGTTTCGAGGAATAAATGTTGCAGTGTCTGTCTCCTCTCTATCCTCACATTTTTTTTGTTTTCTCCAATGTGTCGTTTAATTTGTCAGTATTGATCTAATAATAACGCGAATCCTCTTTCAATAATTTCTCACAAAAGATCATTACAGTTCATTTGCATACTGAAAAAAGTATAATAATATAGAAGTGCCTAACTAGATGCAATTCTCTGCGATCATCATACAGGTACATATGTAAGTATATCGTCTTTTGTTTTTTATTTCCGTCGTTAAGTTGTTGAAATGTTATTAGTATTGTAAGGTTTTAGGCTAAGTACTTCAGCTTAGTCTTCTTGATTCGATTTTTAGTTAAAACAATATTCTTCTCTTCGTATCGCTGGCACGACAGTCTTTTATATTGGTTTGGCACAAAATTTAGCCACTTCCACGGGGCGTCGACGGTGGCAGCGCATAATTCACCCCGTTCGCATGCTTTGGGGACACAGAGCAGACATTAGGTGGGGCATGGTTTGCCACTCGTCGCCACATGCACACCCTGCTGCTGCTCTGTCGAGGTAGCCCAATTTTGCGAGGCTGGCGTTACACCTTCCTACTTGGGTTCTTAATCGGTTCAGGGAGTTCCATATGGACCACAAGAGGTTAGACCCTGCGGGTAGTTGCTCGCTTGGTGATAGATATTGAGTGGGTGGGAGAAAAGTGTCCTGCCACAGTTTGCAGCAGCCATCAGCCGGGTCTCCTGATAGGGGATCTACCGATTTTAGGAAGCAAGGTGTGTCTGTTTTTGTAGTTTTGGTAGTTGTGCACCAAATAGAGGGTGTCTTGTGTCACGCTCTTGTTTCAGTTTCTCGACGGCACTCGCAACTTCCCTTCGGACGTATGATGGTGCTATCCCGGTTGTTGGGTATAGTACTCCGACCGGGGTCGGTTTGAGGCAGTCGGTGATCGTGCCGCATGTTTCATTTAGAGCTACATCTACTTCCTTGGCATGGGTGGAACGGTGCCACACTGGACACGCATATTCACCTGCAGAGAAGCAGAGTGCTAGGCCAGTAGTCCCGAGAACGTGAGGTGAAGCCCCCGAGGTGGTTGATGTTAGGCGCCTGAGTAAGTTGTTGCGGGACCCAATTTTTTTCTTAATTTTTTGAAAGTGGCTCTTAAAAGTCAGTGATCTGTCAACACCCAAGTAGGTCGTATTACTGCAATGATCAATGGTAACTCATTGCCAATTGATGTTCCGAGTGCGTCCAGCTGAGTTGTCGCAGAGATGGAAAGCGCATGCTTGTGTTTTTTAAGGGTTGGGTCTAAGAGCGTTATCTGAATAATACTTCCCAACGACCTCCAGACCTGCCTCTAGAGCTTTTTCGGCGTCTTCAAATTTATTTATTTGGGTTGCCAAGGCAAGATCATCAGCGTACAGGAAACTTTCGCAGTGATCAATAATAGGTTGGTCGTTGGTATAAATGTTGAAGAGGATGGGTGTTAAAACGCTTCCCTGGGGCAGGCCATTTTTTGTGATCTCCATCTGCTCTTTTCTGCATTTAGATGCACTCGGAAACTTCTGTTACGGAACACTCACCCAGTATCCGGATGAATCCTTTCAATCATGCCAGACAATTTTGTCGAAAATCTAATGACGTTGACAGTGTCATACTCTGCTGACAAATCGACGAGAACTACGCCAGTGATTTTCCGGGCCTCATACCCATCCTCGATTTATTGTGTCTGAGTCTGAGGATTTGCATTAGGTAAGAATGTGATAGATTGAAAAAAAAATCAGCAACGATATCCTTTCTACATTTTAGTAATTTATAAACACTTGAATAGTTCTGACGTTACGAAGGCAAAAACAACAATAAAAAAAGGATTGAAAAAGTAACCTTGTAGCAAAGTATTTTAGAATGTCTCGTAATCTAATTAAACTACTGTCCAGGGTTATATTTTATATAGTGCACGTATATAAGTTAATTGGGTTTCGGGAAGCCTTTAAGCTTATTTATACGACTGCACTTCTAAAAGAATTTTGCCGCCACATTTTAGTATTTTTAACACAATCAGAGCTCGGTGATTTTTTTAAGACCTAAAATGTGAAAATGGTCTGTAGCTTTTCAACAATATTCAGTCTTGAATAAAAGAACTTGTATATGTATCCCATTCTTCGAAGTAATGTTAATAATTTTGAATATTTGTCACTGATTAGTTTAAAAAAAATCTAAGCATCAGTTTTGGAAGTACATTGTTCTGTTGTTACTAGATAGTACTGTAACGCATTTAGCATATTCGATTGGTTTAACATAATTAATTTATTGAGGGATCGCAGGTGGTCTCGTTTCAACAGATTAACTAAGTACAGCAACCAGCACATCAAGCTACAACAATCTGTATAATTTATTTGATAGTTTTCCAACTTTATTGCAAAAGGATAAGGTTTATATTCAATTGGGAAAATTGTACAGTTTGGTATGGCTTTATGTGCTGGCGTCTGTATAACTATAGGTATGGCTTTACCTAACTAATTGCTACTCTAGCTAGCTAGCTACAACTTTCTGACTGACTGACTCTGACAATTCAAAAGTACCTGTAAATGGTTTATTTGAAATAAATGAGTTTGAGTTTGAGTTTGAGTTCTAAATCGAACATTTGATAAAATAACAAGCACTTACTTATACAATTATTTACTCGTTTCTGTTCCTTCGAAAAAGATTTCTGCACACGTAGATCCCACATACACGTGTTAAAACATCCCTTAAGACGCCTTAGAGCCGTATTTGATTCCTACACATGCCTGAACCGGTTCAAATAAAAAAGCTTTTTACAAAAAAGACAACCGCCTTCAAAAAGTGAAAAATAACTTTAGCACAGAACACACATTGACTTTAGTTTCGAAATTCAGTGGCTTTGTTCTGTTTGTTGTTTTGTATTGCCACCGGCTTCCGAAACTAAAGTCAATGTGTGTTCTGTGCTAAAGTTATTATTCACTTTTTGAAGGCGGTTGTCTTTTTTGTAAAAAGCTTTTTATTTTCCGCTTTTTAGTACCTCCTTCTCATTCAAATCTATTAAGAAGAGATTGAAAGTTAACTACTACAAAGATTGATGAAACTAAAACGTCGTCTATGTAAAATTTTGGGTATTTGTTGATTTTTCAAAAAGTGCTGAATCAATTTCGATAAAATTTATATGGGACCACCCCTGAAACATACCCTATCTATAAAAAAAAGAATTTTCAAAATCGGTTTACGTTTGCCTGAGAAATCGCGTAACAAATCGCGCACATACTTAATGCAAATTTAAGACTTATACGGTTTTCTCATGGATGCCATGGTCAGAACTGGACCAGATTAAAATGGGACCACACGGGAAGCACTAGCTTCCAAATAAAAAAAGAATCATCAAAATTGGTTCACCCAGTCCCGAGAAATCAAGTAACAAACATAAAAAAAAAAAGAAAAAAAAAAAAAATACAGACGAATTGATAACCTCCTCCTTTTTTGAAGTCGGTTGAAAATACATTCCCTACATTCTTTCGTGAAAACAACATTGCATTGAAATAGCACACACCACTAAATGCTAGAATATTTTAAAATTCGCTGAATACGCGGTTTTAAAGCTGTCACGAGTCGTTCCAATATCCTCTTATACACTTTTACTTTTTTTATTTATTTCAAACTTGACAGTTTTTTTATGGCAATACTGTTGAAGTGTTGGCATACTGGGGTTAAATGTGTTGCCTAGAATGTTTATAAGAAAAATGTCAGGTTTATGGTGTAAATTTTGTCTAGGACTGATGGTGGAATTAGGAGGGTTCGGCCGGACGGCCATGTGAAATGTCGACTCGACATGGACTAAGATATCTTCTATTAAAAGTTGGTACTATTTAAAAAAATGGCACCTACATAATAATAATGTTTGTCTCTGTTAGAATACCAACATAAAAATATCAAAACGTTGACACACGCGTTTAATAATCTATACTATAATATTATAAAGCTGAAGAGTTTGTTTGTTTGTTTGGTTTAACGCGCTAATCTCAGGATCTGCTGGTTCGAATCGAAAAATTCATTTTGTGTTGGATAGTCCATTTATCGAGGAAGGCTATAAGCCCATGAGAAGCCGGGTCGGGTAGCTAGTTATTTATATAACATTAAAGGCGTGTTTCTATTTATCTGTATTTTTTTTACATTTCTTACCTTCACAACTGAAAATACCAGCGTAGATAGTAGATAGTCATAGTAAATGACACAACATAGAGACTGGTGTCTGTTTTAGGTAAAACAACTCTATGTAGGTATGACTTTATACAATAAATCATTATTAATAAAAACGACATGTACACAAACATAAAATAAACTATGAATGAAACAAACATGAAAATAAAACCAAACAAAAATCTATTCTAAAAAACTAGTAGGTATCTGGTTTTTAGTTGTTAAAATTATACACCGCGTCGTATCACCCACTATTGGTTCTGAATATTGTTTCCTATTGAAATAAACATATTTTGTCAAAACTCATGTGAATTGATTTGATTGGCTATGAGGGTACGAGAATCCACCATTATTAGCTGTGTATAAAAAAAATATTTTACGCAGAAGCGCTAAGAATACCCGCATTCCGAACAAACAGAAAAAAATGTTATTATTTGAAAATTATCCTTCCATTGTTTACGATTGGTATCAATACATATCGAATAGTAATTCATATGTCGTAAATCAATTAATATCAATTAATTCATTCGATTGATACCTAAATTACGATACGAAGACTTTAATGAAGTCATTAACAGTGTTAGTGTCTACTTGTATTGTGTTTACGTATATATTAAATATCTTCAATGTTTAATTCATTTTCTGATTTATCCTTGTGCTATATGTTTTATTAACTAACCTATCTAATAATTAGCCTATCAATATTAGGTTTAGGTAGGTTAGAAAATGTATAAAAGTGGGGATATCTTTATAAGTTTTCACAGTTCACTCATTTTGAGTAGGAACGTAAAAACCGCAGGTAGTGGACACCCCGTCCAGTACCTGCGGATCACTCAAAATGAGTTTTTGAATCGCATAGGTTTCATTTTGAAATTAATTAAATTGTTGGGAAACTGTCTAATCACAATCCCAGATATTAGAGCAATTAAATTACTTGCCGTCTGTTCGAAAAAAATCATTGAACTGAATACTCTACTTATTGGCCAAAATATGACTAGACTGTTCGTATGGAGCGCGGTATTTGTAAAATCCTCCTAAACAATGCAGCACGCAATACGCTCCAGTACGAAAAACTATTTATTCTCTTTGCTCCAGTAGGTCGATTCTGTAAAATTCAAACAACAACTCGCATCTCACATCGCAAAAGGTTCAAAATTACCTTGATATAATTTGACACTGAAATCGGGTTCGAGTGCGAAGTGAGAGTCGAAATGACGGGGAAATTACTTTACAGAATGCCACTTTTTACGTCATCTCATACTTTATCTGTCAAAATCTCCCTGTCGTCCGAGTCTTTAGAATGCCAATCAAGAAACTCACAGCGGATTCAGATTCGAAGTTCAGAATGAGGTCTTACAGAATCACACCCCAGTAAGGCTACGGAGACGCGTTGTATGAAAATCACTAAGCAAAAGCAAGTTGGAATACTCTTGAAAAATAAATTTCATAAACTGCATAAAAACAACGTATTGATGTTTACATTTTCACAGTTACTTAATGTTTTTGAGTGTCACACTAGAATTTCTCCTGTGTAGTGTGTGCGTTTACAAACATATAAACTCACATACACAAACAGCCAGACCCGGAACAACTATCTGTAGGCCATACAAATATTTGTTCCGTGCGGGAATCAAACCCGCGACAAGCAGCGCAACAGTCGATCGCTCAGCTACTATGCCAACTGTGTCGTCAAACGGCTATTGTAAAGTGTTGTTATAACATAAATTAACTATACGTACTATTCATGCTTAGGTATAAAACCAGTTTACATGCTTCGCTTTAAGCCTCATTCCCTACCCACACTGCCCTAGACGCAGTATATTATATTAATATTAATTTGAACAATCCGCGCGTAAATGAAGAACAATCTAATTATTTCTGCAATCATGTTAGGAGAGGATATTAAATTCAGTTAGTTTAACTAAAAACTTTACTGACATTACATGGAGAGAAAATTAAAAAGGTAATTAAACCAATTGATGTAAGTTCCTGGTTATTGAAATAACAATTTGGGAAAATGAAAAGAAAACTGCACGAGTAAGAGGGAACTACAACCTAAATGCAACTGTGTTGCAGTGGTATTAGGGACACACCTCGTATGTAAAGTCAACCTAAGCTAGACTTAGATTCCTTCGTCGCAAACGGAAAAATAATATGAAAGATAATTACAAAAAGCATTCAATGGAAAATATTTCACCGTGTATCGTACTGGAATGTTTTCATAGTTGTCAAAGGGCGGAATTGACGATGGTATTGTGTGTGTCGTTAATACAGTTGCAAAGCAATTACAAAAAAAATATCGGATATCCGGTAACTAGACATCGAAAGGCTGGACGTTCAAAATGCAAATGTAAGCGGACCGCGCGCTTCGCTACACGCGCCGCACCGGGCTGCCGTTGCAACTCCTCCCGTGTGTTACTCCCCTTTATTAGGTGAAAAAGGCTCCCCACACAGGTGCGTTATTACGGCCGATAATATCGCATGCGTTTTTGCCATATTTGTTATCAGTACATTTTGTATTAGGACGGCTACGAAGTTACACACTGCTGCGATAATGACGACGAAATAGAAGTACGAGGAATCGGGACGCATTATCGCAAAAACGCAATGCGATATTATCGGCGGTGATAACGCACCTGTGTGGGGGAGCCTTTAACTTAATCTGAGACCTTTACCACACCCGCGACACTCCATAGAAACGAAACGATATAATAGCCTACACTACTACTAAAATAACAGACTGTACAGCTACGTGCGTGTGTGTACGTGTCTACGCGCCGCTCGAACAATAACGCAGTTCCCAGAGCAGTCTTTCGATGCGGGGAGAGGTGAAGAACGATTTCAGAGGAAGGCGGAGCGTGTCGCTACTGTAAGGTAGTACCTACTACTATTTATACTGTGGCTTTACTAAGTACTTAATCTTTACTTTTCACATTGATGGTTTATTACCCACATTTTAAAACCCAGATGCCAGCTGGCTGTTACAAGAGAGTTGGCTGTGTTGTGTTGAGTTGGGTGTGTGGGCTGGTTGGCTGTTGTAAGATTCGAATAGACCTCAGACTCGGACAATACTCAGGATATTCTCGGAACAGCACTTACCTATGAAGATGGTTATGTACCAGTGATTATATAAAGTCGTAAAAGTTTAAGAGAGACAGAGAGGAAAGTTGGTTAAGTTTTGTAGTGAACAATTAAGAACAGTTGTGCAATTTTCGACTAGAATTGAACAAGGGCGTCGCCAGGGGGGGGCAGGTAGGGGCAGTTGCCCCCCCCTAGAGATTCCAAAAGCTTCATGTGCCTTTAAAAGTAATAAAAATTTATACGTTTCCTTTCCACCATGTATGAACTTGCCCCCCCCCTAGGCCATCAGCAGGCGAGTTCTGGCGACGCTCTTGGAATTGAAAGTAATATCTTGGAGCGTCAGGAAATATGATTATGGTTGCAACAAATACAATAACTAAAAAAAATAAGTATGAAGAGATAAATGATTTACGAAGAAAAGTCGAGTAGTCCGTATTTCAAAACGCTCTCACAGTTTTCATAATATAGGTAATTACCTTGTCTAAACCTAAGGACTTAATTCACCTATGCCTTTGTGGAGCAAGCAGTAAAATATTGCCCCAATTGTTATACTACAAGGTGTCCAAAAAGAGTATCGGGTATTTGTTTCAGCGCTGAAGTTGACACGAAGCGGCGAGGGGGCGCGAGGACGGGATTGTCAAATCCGCCAATTTTTGCAATTTTAGCTGCAATGGAGCAGTACGCAGGGACGCATCGCGCATTTTGCGTACGAGCGTATTATCGTAACGGTGATTCAATAGTGACTGCTCAACGTTTGTATCGTGCGAAGTATCGTACACGCAATGCACCAAGTGACAGTGAGTGAATGGTCATGTTAATTAGCAGAATTGACGATACTGGGCAGATAAGAAACCGAGGCGAAAACATGAACGACCCCTGCACAGCCCAAAGGTCGTTGTGTGGGCCGCTATGTCTGCTAAAGGCATAATTGGTCCGAATTTTCATGAAGATCGACGAGGCCGAGCGCTCAATGTTAATAGTGACCGTTATTGCGATATGCTGCAAAACTTTTTGGGTCCAGAGTTGCAGGAGTTTCAAGGTTTCAATTCAAGAACGTGGTTCCAACAAGACGGGGCCACTTGCCATACATCAAATCAATCAATTGAAGCTGTTTACGAATTATTCCCTAATAAGGTCATTTCACGTAGAGGTAACATCAACTGGCCTCCCAGAAGCCCCGACCTTAGCCCACTTGACTATTTCGTATGGAGATACCTTAAAAATAAGGTTTATGAGAATAATCCGTCGAAAAACATCAGGTCAGAAATGGCAGCACTATCGAGGGCTATGTGTCAGCGTGTTATCACCAATCTTCGTTCCAGATTAGAAGAGTGCCAGCAGCGTAACGGTCACCATTTGGATAACATTATCTTTTCGAAATAATTTTCCATTTTGTATTCTAATAATGAACATTAAAAAAATACTTTATTACTAGTAGTTTTTTTTTTATTGAGCAAACAAATACCCAATACTCTTTTTGGACACCTTGTATAAATACAATTGAATTGTCTGTTTGAAATGTCAAAATAACAGATTTTTACTAAATGCAGACGACATCACATAAAAAAAACAGTGTTTAGATTTTTGTCTGTGTGTCTGTTTGTTCCTTCTAATATCTGCAACGGCTGGACCGATTTTGACAGCACTTTTACTGGCTGCTGCTGATATTACAAGGAGTAACCGAGTAAAAAAATAATAGTTTAAAAAACTAAAAACACGCTTTTTATAGAAAACCAAACTAAAAAATAGAAAATAAATTTTAATAAATTATTTTATTTAAAAAAAGCGTGGGGTGCTTTTTAAGATATTATCAAAATGATAATCACTCTACTCATATCTGTCAATAAAATATTTATAACTATTGACACCATGCACCCCACGCTTTTTTTTAAAATAAAATAATTTATTAAAATTTATTTTCTATTTTTTAGTTTGGTTTTCTATAAAAAGCGTGTTTTTAGTTTTTTAAACAATTATTTATTTTTTACTTTTTAGTTTGGTTATATCTATATCCCTTTCCTTGCAGTCGGGGTAAAAACAGTATTAAAAAAGTACAAAATCGGTTCACTTCAACAATTTTTTTTTCACCAGTATTTGAATAAAAACATAACTGATATTATTTTATGAAAATAAAGGTTATGCTCAATATACACAATTTTTTACCCCGACTGCAAGGAAAGGGATATCTATAAATATTATGTACATTTATTCTACCAGGGGCGCTTGTGCAGTACCTTCCTAGTATATAATAGCTGTTTTTTCGGCAACTAATTTTGAACGACTTATTGTTGTTGACTTGTTTTTTGGTTTTTTTAAATAATTTTATCAAATTAGTGTATTGTCATCGGTCCTCGATAAACCTACAAAGTTTAAACGAAATCTGGCCGTTTAAAGTGGGTCAAAATCGCGCCCAAAGAAGTCGGTTACAAACAAACATACAAACATACAGGTGAAGCTAATAAAAAGCGTATAAAAATGAAATCCCCAATGATAACCAACAATCACGCGGACGAAGTCGCGGGCATTCGCTAGTAGAGCTAGCCTTTACATTTCCGCATACATTCCCGACCGAAACAAATATTTATATGGCCTGCTTAAAAAATAAAGAAAAAAGAGAAAAAAAATTGCGGTTTGGCAATCTCTGATTGATGTTACCTACTGAAGTAACGTTCAACTTGAAGACTGCTCCATTTCGAATGAAATCATTCCAATTTGATTAATCGTACTGTTCAACCAGAAATATAAAAATACCCTTACTAATGACATATACTTTTCCGGTTCTTCCTTTCTAACACGCCATGATGCTGCTGTGAAAAGTTTAATTACTTTTCAAAGCAGCATCATGGCGTGTCACTAACAGCGTTTTATACACCGCGTTGAAAAAATAGGAAACTACTCTCTACCCGCTTTTACCGTAAAAGTAAAAGTGGGTAGAGGGTAGATTCCTATCTTTTCGTCTCGTCTTCGCTTCTGTGAAAACGAACCCTAGACGTGTTAATCTGACACTTCTTAGGGTGCGTTACGTTTTTACCAGCTTTTTATTAGCTTCACCTGTATGTTTGTTTGTAACCGACTTCTTTGGGCGCGATTTTGACCCACTTGAAACGGCCAGATTTCGTTCAAACTTTGTAGATTTATCGAGGACCGATGACAATACACTGATAAAATTATTAAAAAAAAAAAAAAAACAAATTGTTCAAAATTAGTTGCCGAAAAAACAGCTATTATATACTAGGAAGGTACTGCACAAGCGCCCCTGGTAGAATAAATGTACATAATATTTATAGATATAGATATAACCAAACTAAAAAGTAAAAAATAAATAATAGTTTAAAAAAACTAAAAAACACGTTTTTTATAGAAAACCAAACAAAAAAATAGAAAATAAATTTTAATAAATTATTTTATTTAAAAAAAAGCGTGGGGTGCATGGTGTCAATAGTTATAAATATTTTATTGACAGATATGAGTAGAGTGATTATCATTTTGATAATATCTTAAAAAGCACCCCACGCTTTTTTTAAATAAAATAATTTATTAAAATTTATTTTCTATTTTTTAGTTTGGTTTTCTATAAAAAGCGTGTTTTTAGTTTTTTAAACTATTATTTTTTTACTCGGTTACTCCTTGTAATATCAGCAGCAGCCAGTAAAAGTGCTGTCAAAATCGGTCCAGCTGTTGCAGATATTAGAAGGAACAAACAGACACACAGACAAAAATCTAAACACTGTTTTTTTTATGTGATGTCGTCTGCATTTAGTAAAAATCTGTTATTTTGACATTTCAAACAGACAATTCAATTGTATTTATACAAGGTGTCCAAAAAGAGTATCGGGTATTTGTTTGCTCAATAAAAAAAAAACTACTAGTAATAAAGTATTTTTTTAATGTTCATTATTAGAATACAAAATGGAAAATTATTTCGAAAAGATAATGTTATCCAAATGGTGACCGTTACGCTGCTGGCACTCTTCTAATCTGGAACGAAGATTGGTGATAACACGCTGACACATAGCCCTCGATAGTGCTGCCATTTCTGACCTGATGTTTTGTTTCAATTGCGTTAGGTTCGACGGATTATTCTCATAAACCTTATTTTTAAGGTATCTCCATACGAAATAGTCAAGTGGGCTAAGGTCGGGGCTTCTGGGAGGCCAGTTGATGTTACCTCTACGTGAAATGACCTTATTAGGGAATAATTCGTAAACAGCTTCAATTGATTGATTTGATGTATTTGGTGTAAACTATTATTTTTTAGTTGAATCTTTATTATACCAACGTGACCATTTTTCTACAATTGTACGAATAAGTTGAAATTTCAACACACTGTATAATACCTGTAAAAACTCTTTAAATCAGAAAATAAAATTGACATGTGACAGCTTTTAAGTGGAACTGTCAAAAAATCATAATTTGTTTACAGATTAAGGCTCAAAACTAGGGTCAAACTAGGTATCAAAATTTGGTTGAAATTCGCTCCCGTTAATAAATTGTAGCTAATAATTTGCTCAAACAAGTGCTGCCGTTAATATTGCAAATAAAATATACTAAAGCTTACAGTGAATGCATTTCTCATCTCTAGTTTCATCTACATATAAGTGGTTGTTTATTTCGTTTAAACTTAAAAATGAAAATTACTGGCTGACACTATTAAGGAAGTTACCAATCATTTGAATATACATTTCTGTTTGTTATTTCGATTAACTACATGGTTTTGGTTATAAGTACAACTGTCTTCGTTGTTTTCAACCATATTGCAGTTTTGTTTTCTAGCGGTTAATTTACCAGCGTTATGTCAAAGGATTTAATTAAAGGATCTGTCTTTTATCCAGAACTTACTCAAAGAACGTTTCGAGACAAAAATAAAAAGATCTCAAACTTAATTACCACTTAAGAGCGTGTATTCGATTCGTGACGAAAACTTCATGTTTTTGCGTTTTGCCTAGAGCAATATCGTAATGATGTGAGCAGATTATTTAAAGACAATTACAGTTTTAAGAAAGATTAAGTCTTGATTTAGACAGCTACAGAGTAAAAGTATAATTTTGAATTATGGTTTTTTTAAAGCGAAGACAATCCTTTCATAGCGTTTACGAAAATAGACGTCAGAGTTAACTTTCAGGACGAATACAACCATTACAGTACGCCAAAATATTATGTTTTATGCGTTTTTTCAACAGGATATACAGTCTTAAAGTCAGACACAGAGCCTAAAATTACGAAAATATTACTATTATGTATTAAAAAACCATGTTGAAAAAGTACAAAATCGGTTCACTTTGACAATTTTTTTTCACCAGTATTTGAATAAAAACCTAACATATATTTATTTTATGAAAATAAAGGTTATGCTTAATATACAAAATATTTTTTAGTCCGTTAAACGAACTCATTTATTTTAGACAATTATTTTAAGAAGCCCTGTAAAACATCGCGCGCTGTCGTTTGCCGATCAATTTCAATGATCCGTGCTTATTTCGTGCGTATTTCTTTTTCTGATGCACACAAACCGACCGTTGTGTTGTACTAGTGTGTGTCAATGCTGCTACGCCATTCTAGCAATTTGGCACATTGTGGAATGCAATGAGTATGGTTGAGTATTGACTAATTGAAAAGTGTCTGTTTAGCGCATCGGAAATCAGGGACCAAAATCAGTGTCCATCCAATGATTTGTTTTTGTTTATTGAGTAAAAACATTACTATGTTTTCTACTTTAAAATATCACAGACTTTACTAGGGTAAAGTTTTTGGATCGCAGCTTAGTAGGTATACAGGACTGAACAACTTTCATTACGGAGCCAACTCAAACAGCACAAAAAAAAAACAGCTACATATACAGAAGTGCAATAGGTTCTCGGCCAAAATGTATGGAACAGCTGTTTTCTTTTTGCGCTGTTTGAGTTGGCTCCGTAATAAAAGTTGTTCAGGTTCGTGGTCTGAGTCACTCCTTAAAAATGTGCTAATGAATTCAATTTCATCCTGTATATTTTAGAACTAGCTTCTGCCCGCGACTTCGTACGCGGATCCTGTTGCTTATGCCAGCGACAACGGGGTCGGCAAAATCGAAGATCTGAAACGTCTGATGTCGAATTCTAAGAGCCCGGGGACGGGAAACCTACGGGATGCGCGAGATAGGTATACGTAAATGAACTCCGTTCCTTATCAACCCAAGGAAGGTCGCCATGACCTACGGCTATATCTTGAGACACATCCGATTCTTCAGATGATATCGACCTTCTGTTCAGAGAATGTCGAAGTCGATCAAACGTTCGTTGCGCTCTTCTTCTGTCTCTTCATGCCGTACTCCAGCAATTCTTTTTCTCTCACTTTCTAACTAATTATGAATATTTTGTTGTGTGTCGTGTTCGGGACAATCTATACTATAATATTATAAAGCTGTAGTTTGTTTGTTTGTTAGGTTGAACGCGCTAATCTCAGGATCTTCTGGTTCGAAATAAAAAATCTTTTTTTGTTGGATAGTCCATTTACCGAGGAAGGCTATAAGTAGGCCAATGCGAAGCTGGGTCGGGTCGCTAGTGTATGATAATCTCGATCAACAGTTAGTCGTGCAGCACAATCATCATTCGGTTCAAAAGATCTGTTAGTAGATGTGCGAACACGCTGAGAACTCAAGCGTGATTCTGTATCGGTAAACGTTTCCAATTCGCGAGACAATGCACGTCGCTCACAATCAGCGGACAGTCGCGCATCACGTTTCGCAGCAGATGCGTAGATACGCTGAGAACTCAAGCGCAATTCTCTATCCGTGAACGTCTTCGACTCGCGAGACAATGTATGACGTTCACGATCAGAGGTCAGTCGCGCATCATATTCTTCACTGGTCTCTAGAGACCTGGATGTAGATGCGTAAATACGCTGAGAACGCGGGCGTGCTTCGCGATCTGAAGAGGTTTTCACGGAGCGAGTTGCAGCCTGATGTTCTCGAACAGCATCAAGTCTCTCCTGACGCTCTTCGGTAGATTCTTGGGATCTTATGATCCTCAATCTTGTAGCTCCTTTGGAACATTGGGAAAGATTTGACCTCTTTCTAGGCATGGTTATAGTTTTATTGTAAAGATACCTGATCAATTAAAATCTAAGTGACTGCTCCCCTGCGTTACCGGGTAGGCTACCGTGTCACGAAGATAAATGGAAAAGAAAATTAAACACCCAAATAACATAAGCCCGAAGGCATATTAATTCGATAAAATAAAATAAAAAATGGGAATTTTGGCCAGTAGAGTAAAATTTTCAATGATATACCTTCGTCATCAAAAATCAGTCCTAAACTATTACCGCTTTCACCGCGTGGAGGTACTCCCAGCTTATGTTATTTTATAAGATAGAGTGAAATTCGTGATAGCTTCGATTTTCACATCAGATGTTTCTGATCTTCGATTTTTATAAGTCAACAGGAAATGCCCATCAGACCGAACAACTTTTGCTAAGACGTCATTCCTATATGTGTCATGGTGTAGCTGGGCTCTTGGAGTTCCACATCAGGTGTTCCAGATCTTCAAATTTATTCTCTCAGCAGAAAACGCTCATCACGTGGAACAATTTTTGCCATGGTACCATTTTTGTATCTCTTATAGTTTAGCTGGTCTGTTGCGGTTCTGCATCAGGTGTTCAAGTTTCCAAGATAAATTATAGCCTATATGTTGCCCAGACTTAATACTTATACAACGAAAGAAAAATCATTCAAATCCGCCCAGTAGTTCCGAAGATTAGCGTGTACAAACAAACAGACAAACAGACAGAATTTTTTTTTTGGATTCGTGCTCTATTACTGTTCCTAAACCCCCCTCATTTTTTTTTTTTAATATATTCAATGTACAGACACAGTTTTGTTACTGTTTTATTATATGCATAGATTTTCGTGGATAGGTAGATACACTACTTATTTTGCTTAGAGAAAGAGTGTTTGTTTACTGAATGAGAGCTTATGTGTATGCCAAGATAGACTTCTTTTTCCACATGACTAAGTTGCTACTTTGTTATCATGTGTATTTATTACGGAATATATACATTACAGTATATTAAATAAATATACATTAAGCCGCGTACGCACGTACGAAGATCAACATAGCGAACACAAACATCAAACTTGAACATTTGCTTCTCGCATTGTTAGCATATTCGAACACGAACACGAACATACTCCGAACCGAGTTCGCGCACAACAGTCGTGGACTCTTTCGTAATTAATTGGCGCCGTTGGAAGTGGTTGATTGTGAAGTAGTTCAATACGAACAGTTTTGTTTCGTAATATTTATTAAAGCTCTTCGAACACCTTCCATACAGAACATACTAATAGAAGAACATTTTTGACGAACAGAGTGTTCGATGTTCGTTAGTGGTACGGCTACGGGTACACGGCTTTAGCGCTCGGGTACACGGCACCGCGCCGCTGCCGCTTGATTACACCATACCGGGCGCGGTGGCGGCTCGTATGCACAGCTAGGGTTTCCAGATGGTCGGGATTCGTCTGGATTCTACCGACATTTTAAATGATCTCCAGACTCCCGACAAAACTCAATATCTCCACTCCAGACAAACAGCTTCTGAAGCTGATCAAGCTATCTGAGCTATTCAATACTTGCAAGAACGCTATGATTTTTCTGAGAACCCTTTATATAAAAACCTTGCTGTATTGTCTATAAAAGGTACAAATTAATTTACGTGGGAGGAGCTATCCGTATTGCCCGACGTACCTACTTAATATTTCAAACGAGCATTTTGGCCAATAGCCAAGATGCCTTATATATACAGATTACTGTTGTTTTTGAGAAACATTTCAACATCTTCCAAAAGACACGGATAATTATGTGAAATTACAAAATATGGGAATATTTTTAAAATAAATGCAACATTAGCGAACTCAAAGATTTATAAAAATATATCTTTTATGTCGTCAATTCCTGTAAGCAATGCTTGATTTAATTAAAGCTGGGTTAGTCATTAGACTGAACTTTGAAGAAAATTGTTTGAATTTAAAATGATCTATTCTATTCAAACAATTTACTTTGAATCTATTCTGAATAGAATAGATCATTTAAAATTCAAACAATTTACTTCACTATTCAGTATACTACTACTTATTCAGTATTCACTCCTAAAGCACAGAATACTTAATAGAGGATCAAAATTGATGCACTCAGTAAAGTCCAATGACAAATACCCAGACATAATTTTTAGGTTGCCACATGTGCAACCTAATAATTATGTGTAATTAAATTAGGTGTGTTAATAATGTTGAGTCTTTTTGTAGCCGATTATTAAAAAATATTTTTTATTTTATTTTAATATTTATTTCTCCCGACAACAATCCCAAAATCCCGACATTTACAAATTTTGTCCAGATATTTTGGTCTTTCAATCTGGCAACCCTACAGCGCAGAGGCGTGGTGGCGGCGCGGCGGCGGCGGGCGGTGCCGTGTACCCGAGCGCTTACGTATAAACTATAAAATAGATTTTTCACGTCTAGTCCAACACGCTCGCTCGCTTCTTGTTTAGGAAAATATTTCAATCTAACTTTGCTACATTGTTATTAAAATGAAGTAGAGTTTTATATATATAAAACTCTACTACTACTCTACTAGGTTAGTTTAAGAAATTATACGTGTTTTTGGTTCGCAATACAGTAAAAAGAGGAAATGATCATAAGAGTATTTCTAGATTACAATTTCTTCGTTTTTGTAATTGCCTAAGCTCCTGCATAGACATCCAATTGGTCGTAAGTACCATTAAAGTTGTAGTTTTTTAAATTTATCGTTTAGTCAAGAACTATAACAAGATGCTCAAGATAGGTGGTCTATAAAGAGCCTTGATTAAAGGTTTCAGTATACACAAACAAAAACTTGTTCAAATATATTATATTAAAATCCCTAACATAAAATCTTTTGTAATTGTGCTAGACGATGTCGGATGCGGGTCACACAGAGAGATACATCTTAGCCTGCAGCGCTCAGCGGACTTGTTGAATGAAACGTTATCGAATTTGGATTTAAAATAATTTTTCATAAGGTGTGACAATTGGTAGGAATGTGGTGGGGTATGCCCGTTTGTGTTTCCCCTCCTTAGCAGTACGCACAATGAATGTGTTCCCAAAACGTTTTGTGCGTGTGGGTGGGATGTCCACCATGTACCGGTGGCGCATCGCCGTACGTCTTGTGGTCCGATGATGGAACGGGCTCGGCGGCATTAAATTATGCAATTCCGTCGCACACTCCCCAAAATGCAACCGATAGAAAAACGACAGGCCAGCAACTCGGCGTCTCAAGACTTTGGAGCTTTAACTCGACGAGCCTATCATTGCCAATGTTAAAAAGCTTTTGGTGGTATTCTGTGTGCAACTGGCTTTGTGGTTCCATGTTATTTTGACTGTTAAGACAATCATGGTGCTTACTTATTGTTTAAAATGTACGGACGATTGCTCGAAGAGTAACTCCCATAACTTAGTGGTACGCAAAGTTTCAGAATGATTAGGTTTTTCATTTAAGGTGCTTCCTTGACCAAATAACCTTCACCATACATTTCCTCTTTGCCGCAGAATCGAAATTCGCAGAATCGAAATTCGCACAAACTTTCTGTTTTTTTGTTGTTCTAAAAAAAGAGAAACGATCTTTTGAAATAAAATAAAACGTGAATTATAAAGATTTTTGAATTCCTCACCTATCTATTAATGTAATCCTCAGATTAATAGCACGTCAACTTTAGCAAAAGATATATGTTTTCAATTATTTTAGTATTTTTTTTACAGGGAGATATAAGTGTAAGTTTAAAGGGTACATAAAAAAATAAGAACGTGGAATGTGATGATAGGATATTGAATATTAATAATATGCTTTTAAATGTAGTTTGTTTCTCTTAATTAATGAGTTAATAGCCCCTGAATAACGAAGAAAAACGCACTTTTGGTCGGTGTAGCGCCTTAAGTGGAAATATGAATATCAAGTTTTCCAGTAGGTAGGTACGTAGTTAAAGCTTGGACTTTTTTAACATAACTTTTTGAACCAAGTAATAGGCAATTCGCATTTCTGCCTTACTAATAATAACAAAGTAATTAGGAAAAATATTCGACCAGTTAATTGATCAATTATTATGCAATTTGATGACTCCTACATCAAATTGGCACTATTAAACGATTGGCATGTAATTTAAATCTGAAACCTGTATTATTATGTCAGATCCAGCAATCTGATAACATATTTTTTTAAAATTTAATGTGTTTAATTGTGTTACGCAAGTAACACAATTAATTATATTAAATTTTATATGCGTCCTTCACTGAATCGCGTTAACTTATTGCACTAATTAACAGATGATCCTGCGCTCATTGTTCGACATCTCATTTGAACTGCTCATTATAGTGCATCTAAAATACTTACAATTTCAGTAATTATACGTACAGTATTTGAAGTTGCAATCAGCTTTAGTGAAAACAGAAACTCGGAAATTAATTGCTTGACGACACGGTTGGCGCAGTGGATGAGCGATTGACTGCTGCGCAGCGTGTTGCGGGTTCGATTCCCGCCCAGCGTAAACATTTGTGTGATGAGCACTTATGTTTTCCTTGTGTCTGGGTGTTGTATATATTTATGTATTAAAAAAAAATGTATTTGTGTATGTATATCAGCTGTCTGACACCCATAGTACAGGGTCTCCCTAGTTTGGGGTCAGGTGGCCGTGTGTGAAAATGTCCCCACATATTTATTTATTTAATACCCTATACGCATGTTCTCGTTGACTTCATTAAAATCAGTCGGTTTTGATGCTGATTTTATTTTCATTTATATTTTCCGATTCGGCGCTAAGTTGACTGTGAATCCTTTATGATTGGAATGTTATTTTGGAATTGAATATGGGTTGTATAATAATATGATGATTACATAGGTAATCATGTCACAAGGTTAGTTTTTCTTTATCATAATTCTTAAAAGAGGTCATTGCTTATAAACAACTCATTAAAGCTGTAAACAATTTGAGATCGAGTTGAATTTAAACTAAAAGTTATTCAAGGATGATCAGGTCGTTTAATGAAACTTAGTATACTTAAATTAAATTTGTCAGTACAACCTAAGGAGGTTGTATTGTCAGATTCGATTTAGTACTCAAATACCATTAATTATTTACCTACTAATTAAGTATTAAAAAGTGGTAGTGCGATTACTTTACTTTGCAAAACCAAGACGCCTCGTGGGCAGTACAGAACAGTCTTTATATAGGATTATTCTGAGCAAGTGAGACTCAACCAATGTAAACGCACAATGAGAGTAAGAGTTTATAACTCTAAAGCAAAATTTATAGTTTTGACAAAACGAACTGGTTGCTAAGTTAATTAAAAAAACAAAATACCTACGAATTATTTTTTTTTCTTTAACATCATATCTACAACGTGTGATCACTATGGCTCACACACGGATTCATTGTCTTTCGAAATGATCGTCTACGATCTTAATGACTGTTGTAAATATTTTAACCCCATGTAGGTGGTATCTGTCAGGCTTGGGATCTAGCCCTCAAAGAAATTGGTGGTCACCATCAATAGTCCATGTACAGTCAACACCAAAAGTAGATGATCAAAATCAGAAATTCAATTCTAATTTACTAACACTAATTTATATAATTTATTACTGTACCCTGTTCACAATGGGAACATCCAAATATTCCGAAATATTTTATTCCGAATTTCGATATTCCGATTTTCAAAAGTCCGAATTTCATAATACCTAAAAATTATAATCACTATTATTTAAAATCACGAAAGTTATTTTACCGAATGTCGTAAATCCGATTTGTTTGTTTTCCGATTTTTATATGTTCGAAGAATCAAATGCTCGATGGGTTCTCGGTCCGAAAAACGAAATTCCGAATTTCAATACTTCGAATAAACTGTTAAAATTAGGATTCTGATTAAATTCAGCTACGCATATATATTCAAAATGGTGTCCCCTTGTTTCGCAGACAGAAGTTTCATAGAATTTCGTTTTCCAGAAAATGTTTCATATAATATTTGGTTCTTGTATTTTTATTTCGACTATTGTTGTTTTAAAGACTATTTACTTGAATGAAACATATTTCACAGAAATACAATTCAAAGAATTTTTAATCACATTTTTTTGTTTAACAAACTTATCAAACAGTAGAATTACTTTTTAACGAATATTGTTTGTTCGGTGTATTTTTCCATGGAATTTATTTCAACAAAAATATATAGGTATAAAAAGAAAGACAATAACAAAAATAATCTTAAAAAGTCAATATGTTGTGCTACAAAAGTTAATGACAGAAACGAATTGCTGCGAAACCGACTTCACGTAGTCTTGTCTGCCTAGAGTGTAATTTAAATTCGCGTAGGCGCGAAGGGGCGAGGCGGCCAGCGAGCTGAGGAGCAGGTGGTTTTAACGCCCGCCGCCGCGGCTGAGGCTGGCCGGCTTCGCCGGCCCAGTAAGCCGAAGCTGCGGTGGTGAGCGTCAATACTATCTGTGACGATAAGCTCGCGTGGTACCGCCGGAGCCCTGCAACGCCGTAGCCGTGGCAGAAACCATGCCTGCTGCATGTTGCATGTTCGCTTGCATGTTACATGCTCGCTTGCATGTTGCATGCTCATTTGCATGATGTATGCTTGCTTGCATGATGCTTGCTTGCTTGCTTGCATGCTGCATGCTTGCTTGCAGGCTGCATGCTTGCTTGCACGATAAACGATTGCACGATAAAGATAAAGATAAAGATAATCGGAATTATAATAATCGGAATTCGCATTTTTGATGTTCGAATTTTCATTATGTCGGACTATTTGTTATTCGATCTTTTGAAACTCGGTATTTTGAGAATAGTAATTATAAACGTTCGGAATTTTGAAATTTTAGTATTATAAAAATAGGATGAATGATAAATCGGAGTTGCCATATTAGGAATTTTGAACCATTCGAAATTATGAAAATCGGTATTTTGAAATTCGTATTTCTGACTTTCGGAATAAAGTTTTTCGTATTTATGTAGTGTACCCGTTCACAAGTAGATTAGACATTTACACAAACCTTTTTTACAGTCCGTTCAACCGATTTTGACTTATATTGCGTTGGTAGCATCACTAATGTCATCCTTAAGCCTACAGAATAGAAGTAAAAATCGGTTGAAGGGACTGTAAAAAAGGTTTGTGTTTATGTCTAATCTTATTGTGAACAGGGTATAGTTTATTTATTAAAAGTATGTGATTGTCACACATATACTTTTGAATCACTTCGACGCCACACAGTTCTAACGCGAACTGCGTTCATTAATGAATTTCTGATTTTGATCATTTACTTTTGCGGTTGACTGTACAATTGGACTATGGGCTCACGATCATCACTGCATCCCTATGTCGGTCCTAAGTTGTGGGGGGGTGGGGGTTGTGGGGTGGGGAAGCAAATGTACATACATACATATTTGCAGATCAATTTAAATTTAAAATGTATTGACACTCGACACACGCCTTGCATTTGGTTGGTTTCTGAAATTACGTTCGTACAAAACGAAAGTTATTTATCAATCGACATTATTATTTTAGGAAAAATATTGCCTGAGAAAATAAATGGTAATCACTGTGACTCTACCAGATAGAGTAGGTAGGTATTGTAGGATGCAATTTATTTTGCGAATTGAGTTGGTTTTTCAACTCCAACAGTACAAAACGTAATTAGCACATACGTCCGTAATATTGTCACACTCTAGAACGACTTAAAAAGCAAATAATGTTAGATTCATTTCGAAAGCTGTGTAGTTTTTGCAATATCTAACTAAATATTTTCAAAAATAGTTGGGTCGAGAGGTTCATTTGTGTGTATTGATTTGTAAATAATTTATTTTGCAACCAAATTGTACTTAAAATACTTTATTTAGATCACTCACCATCCACTATTAATATTGCAGAATACCATATCACAGTTTTCGTTTCAATTGTACACTTATAAATTATACTTGGTAAATGTGTATGAGAATTACTCACCCCCGGCCATAGGCAGAGGTGGAAAGCTTTTTTAGTCGGTAAAAGCCTGACATGCCTGTCTGTCACCACCATGATGGAGGAAGCCCATGAGGATTTCCACAGTACACCAAAATAAAACTGTGGAGTTTACTTAAATAACTCAATAAAGCGCCCGTTTTTTTTCATGACAAATTGTTGTGGTCATGCCCATTGTGCACACAACGAAGGATCCGCGCTTGGTATCTTAAATATATCCACAAAAAACCAAACCAAATCAAAGATTTGACTTTGACTTTTAACCAAGTTATCACAATAGTTTAATATTCTGGTCGCACGTTTCAGACTAGGGCTCGTCTTGTTGCAAAGAACGTATCGTACTTTTGCACTATAGTTATCCACTATAAGTACCTACAAGCAACAATAATTAAATCAGAGCTCAGGCGTATCGTGCGGAAGTAGATTAATATGATTTGCGGCGTACGCTGCCGTAAGAAGAGAATTTGATTGAGTATTGTCATAGAACATTGAGACTAAAACTGCCCTTTGTACACTCGATCGCTTCATTGTGGAATTTTGCGCGCCTGACAGGGTAGGTACAACAGTAGCAAAATGAAAGTAGTAAAGGGAAAGTCACGTCAGCCGCATGCAGAGTGACCGCTGGGCGAGAGTCTCCACGCAATGGGTGCCTGAAGATGGACGGCGTCGCCGGGGACGGCCCAGAAAGAGATGGCGAGATGATCTAGACGCGTACCACGAGGGCTGGTTCGAGGTGGCGCTAGATAAAAGCTCCTGGAAGGACTTTGGGGAGGCCTTCGCCCAGCAGTGGCACAGGCTAAATAAAAAAAAAAGGAAAGGAACGATTTCACACATCTGCGCAAGAACTCCCAGGACCACACCTGACATCCTTCTGGCTATGGAAGGATATTAAACTTCAAAGTTTCAACTTAATTTTAAGTTTTTTACGACTATTAATTTTGTGTGCGTTACAGTTTTTACACGAGTTTAATTTTTGACCAAATTCACTTAACTAATACATAGTCAATCTGTGGTATGGTACACAGTTACAGTTAGTGTTGTTAAACCACTTAAATTACACAAACAATCCCACACCCAATTAACAAATAATTATACATAATGATTATTAGAAAAACTATCGTCAAGATATTAATTTGTCCATTTACAAACAATCTCATCGTAAAACATTCCAGTTCTATGAAAAAAAATAGCTCTAAATATTGTATTGTATACGAGTATGAATCATTAACGTAAATACGTCGTATATAATCTATTCTATGTGAATAAAAATTCCCAAAGAGGAGTAAATGATGATATTATGTTTGCGGTAACTGATGCTTAAGGGAAATATAAATGTTATAATATTGCATACGTGATTGCATAATGTTATAATGTGCATCAGAATAAGCTTTAGTATCACTAATATCATGCACGAGAGTGCTTTTTCCATAGGTGTAGACACAGAAAATATTAACAGCGTATTAACTGCTTGTCTATAAGTAGGTACATATTGCCTTTGTGCTTTAGCTGGGGCTTAGCCATAAATCATAACTATAATTTTACAAATGCGAAAGTTTGTTTGATACCTTTTCACGCCTAAGCCCTTGAACTGATCATCCTGAAATTTTGAATATATACAGTCAGTACAGAAACAAATATAGAGTACATTTCATCACGAAAAAACGTATTGTTCCGAAGAAAACAACAACAACGTTCTTATGATAATCGATGACGCCACGTGTCTTTCTAATCATGATTGAATTATAGTTTATTAAAACCCGAATTGATTCATCATCATGTCCACGCTCACTGCTGGGTATAGGTCTCCCTCAAGGGGGGGTTCAACCGTAATCGCCATGCTTGGCCGATGCATGTTGGAGATCGCAGTACTTATTGAATTGATTGCCAAATTCTAAATTAACGCAAGCGAAGCCGCGGGCAAATCCCAGTAAATAATAATACCTACCTATTGTTTTCCGACCACATGGCAAAACTCTCTTAACCCTAACTCAAGGCGGATTGGCGATTTCGGACTAATATTTACTACAAGTTCAGCTATCTTCACTATGGTTTTCTACACCAATATCGATGCTGTCCAAGATAAAAATTGGTATTTATCCGTGCTCGGTACCGTACCACAACTCCGTGCATGAGAAGCGGGCGCCTTAAGAGCGCCCATCCCCATCCAGCGCAAAATAAAAACGAGCGCACTTCGACGCGAGCGTGATTGAATTTTTTTTGTTTGAACCAACGCAAAGCTCAAAGCAAACGAGTGAGTGAGAACGCGATAACATCGCAGGAAAATTGGCGCGCGGAGATTTCACAAAACTTGTTCCAGGAAATACGTGTTTTTGAAAAAGCCTTACAAGTTTTTGGTATTAATGTTTGTAATTTAGAATCTGCAAGATTTCTGTGACGCTGTTTTTTTACTTTTTCAATGTATGAGTGCATTATGAACGGCCAAAGTTCAGATGAAAACTGTGCAAAAAAGCTGATTTTCAGACGTGGTTACTGAATTTGTTTCTCAAAAAAGTTTATTTTTGGCTTCATACAAACCTAGACTTAAACCACAGGATACATGTGTGTTAAGTATCTTTAGAGAATAATTTGCTATAACGCTGTAGCGAGCAAAACACGCGAGCATATACGACGAGATGGGCGCTCTTAAGAATAATAATAAATGTGTCATATTTTGTTAACGCAACCACAATAGAGGGGATTTTTTAGTGTGTACTTATAAAAAAGAATTCACGTGTACAGAGTGTTTCTTTTACGTATTCGATTTTGTAAGATATTTAAAAAATAAAACCTTTTATTTTTCAATGGTAACATATTTTTTTTATCTATGTACGATGTTACCGACTAAAAGGGGAACGCCTTTCGTTAATTAACATACTGTATAGCACGTATAACGAAGCTTCCTAATAGCGATGCATTTTCGGAATCGGACCAGTCATTTCGAAGATTAGCGCTTTCTAACAAAAAAATACAAACAATCTCTTCAGCTTCATAATACAACAAGCAACACAACAATTCCTATAAAATTAGAAAACTTTATTTTCATTCTCTTACAATGTCCTACGGTTTATTGTTCGTTACAGTTACAATGCAATATCTACTAAGGTAGGTATAGGCTTTCATTGAACCAACTTGTTCGAACTGGATGTCAATTGCTTTTGCGAACTAAGTAGAGTTTCTTTTTACAATGTTACCCAAGATAACGAACTGTTACTACGACATCCACTGTTTATGCTCTTACTATCGTGTTACGTGGTTTATAACATACCTCGTGTTCTGTTACTTAGCTGAAACCTGAAGGCCAATAATTCTCGTAGGTAATTAAAAACTTTCAAAAACGAATCACGGTCTGATCGCAGCTCTCTCAATGTCAAAAATGTGGGGAAGTTGAGGCATATTTGGCAGATTGAGACAGAATAGAATGCGTACCGTCGAACATAGAACCTCCTTCTTTTTGAAGTCAGTTAAAATGGCGATAGTAGGACCTATGGTAGGAGGTAGGAGGTAGGAGGTAGGAGGCATGGACCAGAAAAACCACAAATAGGACATTGTGACAAACTCTAGGGCAAGCCTGTGCTAAAGGGCGAGTTGTAATGTACACTTGAAACAGCTTTAGATACCGCCATTCAATTGACAAACTTTGGCAAAATGTTATCCCCCTATAAATTTTATTTGGCAATATGCTTAACATTACTTTTTTGACAATTCAATCGATTTGCTATTTATTGATTTCAAAGCAACTCAAATAAAGGCATTCTTTTTCAGGTAAAGTCAAAGTCATTTGACTTTGACTTTACCTGAAAAAGAATGCCTATGCCTATGCCTATTTCAATTAGACCATTATGGCACTTTTGAACGTTAAATGGGAATAAATCAAGTCTAGTTTGGGTCGGTTAGGATTTTCAGAGCTAAAATGAAGTGTAGGTATTTTTTAATGAAGTGGAACAGAAAAGTTATATTTAAGGGCGTACACTCTCGTGTCTATGCTCTTAATTATAATTATCTGTAATATTATCTGTTTTACCATTAATAGGTACCCACTATGCTGAGCTGGGGGCCAAGTCTGCTATTTCTATAATTTCGTCATTCCAACACGATCCCATTGTCATTGTAATCTGCTGAATTCATAATGGTCGATCATTGATCGGTCAATGACTGCACAATCATGTTCTAACGGTAAGTCACTGATCAAAGGAACTGTCAAAATTTTAGCAGAATACCGCCTAAGTACTGACTTAGGCGGTATTCTGCTACAATTTTGACTGTATATAAAATTTTGTTTGAATGACTGCATACAGTTGTCATTTTGTACGAGATTACCATTCTATACCATTTCTTTCAATGACGTGTCAGTGGTTGACCATTGGAAAGTCATAATGACGCCATTATATTAGTAGATTACCAAACATGTCAAAATCAACAAATAAGAAATCAATGATAGACCATTCTGACACTATTGTAATAGCAGAATTGAGGCCCAGCTCATATTTCAATAGACAGCATTTAAGCAGCTTAAAACAATTCTATTATCTTCTTAATCTTGAATGCCCGATTTCAATAACACTAATGTGAAGCCTAGTGTAGTAGCACTGAATCCGGTTAGAAATATCTATGAACGGACAAGTATTTATATCCTGTTATATAACACTTAAATATCTTTGTAATAAAGTTATTATCAGTCGTTTACCAATATTTACCAATTATAATACCAATTAATACTAATGTATCCGTTACAACTTATTGTAGGTTTAGCATAAGCGCGCTGATCTAAAAGTATTAGCTTTGAATAAATTTTCCAATTCAAAATAAAACTGTGTAATTTACGACGGTAATTTTATACGATAAGTAAAATTAATATCACTATGAATAAAGTATTCAAATCAAATAAATGTTTTAAAAAATATTTTTTTTTTATTTTATTTGTTCATTAACTCATCATAACTATCATTACAGGAATGTCCTAATTCAATAGTATGGCCTAGTAGGAATTACAGTTTTATTATTTATATTCTGTACATCGTGATTTTTGTGAAATCACTCAGAGAACAAGTAAAAAGGTTTATACTGTCTGCTACTTCATTAAGTACACGCAAGGTACGCGTTATAGGGGCTTTACTCAGTAGATTTGTCCTACTACTGGGAACCGCCAATAGACGTGGCCGTCGCCTTCGGAATACATAATTGTCGGGCACACACAGGTTTATTTCTTTTAATATACTTGGGTTTGAAGTCTTGCCACGCAATAATTTAAAAATATAGGTAGCGAGAGTCATGCTCCTCCTTGTTTCCAATTTATTGTAACCCACCATGCCTATAACAAACAAGGTTGGATACATCAATGGATAAAATGGATTTACTCCATACAAGCTAAAGTACAGAAACCTAGTAAAATTATTTTGAATACGCTCCAGCATGAGACTGTATTAAGCTTCATGCGGAGCCCATATGATTGCGTTACATTCAAGCTGACTTCTTACCAATGCATTGTACAAAGAAGTTAGCGTAGCGATGCTTGTAAAATCCTCTGCTCTTCTTAGGACGAACCCTAGGTTCCTATAGGCTTTTTTACAAACATTTACGATGTGATTACGAAATGCCAGGTCTGAGTCAAGGCGTACTAATCAAGCACCGTACCGCAAACCGCACCGCAAATCGATCGAGCTTTCTTTATTATTTAACAACGCATTTGTGCCAGACCCAAGCGTCACTGTTTCTTCATATTTAGCGAGTCCCACGTGTGCGGATTGCCTTAAGCAGTAAAAACGACGCTTTATGTTGCAGGTTTGTTTAATTCTCGCCTGTAAAGTGTAAGTTTCAAAGTAAGCGGTAGGTAGGGCGGGCAGGAATGTCGATACTAAGTTGTGCTTATAGCTAGGACACAAATGTAACATCTTACTGTAAATTTCGTAGTTAGCTTCTAAATAATTTAATTTCTTTCTTTTGGCACGTCTCCCGTTGACAGCGATGTGGACGAGATTTTTTATGCCCATTTGAGCGCCCTGCCTTTTTCTTGGAATTGTAAATAATAATATTATTTTGATTTTTAAAGATATGTATGTGCTAATAAGCGTAGAAAAAAAAATTGAAAAAAGTTTCTAAATGCATTTTTGTTCTAGGAAATAATAGGATTTTTATTTATGTAAGGTCATTAAAATTAAGACATTAAGTTTAGATGATGTATTTTGTATGTAGACTTAACAACATTAATTGCAAGAAAGTAATAGAAGTTATAAAATTTCGGTTTATTTTTATTTTCACCCTGTGTTATCCAATTGCAGTGCAAAGGCCCCCTTTCTCCTTTTCAACCCTCTTTGTCTAAAGTTAGTGTGGACCAATCCCTTCTGCAAGGGTCAAGCTCTGCTCATCCCGCCATTTTCGTCTGGGCCTACCACAATGTCGCTCTACGTTTTTCGGAACCGAACCCACTTATGCCCGGTTTCTGACTTTCTGAGGTCTTCGGATAAAATTTCGGTAGCCATTCATTCGACAAAGTTATCTATTTGAGTGATTTTCTTCCATAACTGAGTGATCGGAAACGCAATATCGAACCAATAGCACTATCGAATAGATATACCTAGTCCAGTTTAATCACCTCAGAAACTGGGCATTAGTGGTTGTTTTAGCTGATTATCCGTTATATGCGGCAGATATGGCCGGCCCACTTATGCTTGGCTGCTTTTTAGGGTTCCGTAGCTAAATGGCAAAAAACGGAACCCTTATAGATTCGTCATGTCTGTCTGTCTGTCCGTCCGTATGTCATAGCCACTATTTTCGAAACTATAAGAACTATACTGTTGAAACTTGGTAAGTAGATGTATTCTGTAAAGCGCATTCATATTTTCACACAAAAATAAAAAAAAATAAAAAAAATTGGGGCTTTCCATACTTAGAACTGAAACTCAAAAATTTATTTTCATCAAACCCATATGTGTGGGGTATCTATGGATAGGTCTTCAAAAATGATATTGAGGTTTCTACTTATATCATTTTTTTTTAAACTGAATAGTTTTAAAAATTTAGTTAGTTAGTGGTAAAATCTGTGTCTTACTTCTTATCTGTGTGTTACAGGGGGGGGCCTGTAACTTCTATAATAAGAGAATGATAAAACTAAAAAAAATATATGATGTACATTACCATGTAAACTTCCACCGAAAATTGATTTGAATGAGATCTAGTAAGTAGTTTTTTATTAATACGTCATAAATCGTAAACCGCAATTTAATATAAAAATAAAAAACTTTTATATTATTATGTTACTTGCCGCTACGGAACCCTTCATGGGCGAAGCCGACTCGCACTTGGCCGCTTTTTTAAATGACGTCGGCGATTTGTGTCTTGGAGCGCAGCAGCATATTCCTAACGCGATCCGTTAATCTGACTCCCAGGATAAGGCTTCGTCCGCGTGAAAGTCAAAGTCTTCTTGAGTTCTTAGCTGACATATCCTACTTATAAACTACCTACCGTCAAATTTAAATTTAATAGGTCAAACAAGTACTTACCTGGTTTTCGAGATTAATCAATGAGTGGTATTTAAATTTTTTATTATACTAACTGACCCGACAGATGTTACGTTGTCCTGTCCCTATCTACCTACTTACTTACCTACCCTACCGACCTAACTACGTACCTACCTATCCTACCTACCTTTTTTTGTTTTTTTTTAATAGTTATTCTGCTATTCAGGGCAGAGACAAATCCAACAATTTAAAAAAGCAAGAAAATCGGTACCTACTTCTGTTCTGGAGTTATAAGTGGTGTAACCTGGTGGAACTAACACGACTTTGTTTTATATAAGAAAATATAGATTGAGGTTTAATTACACTATGATACTTTATTGATTCATCATTGAATTACTCATCAAGCGATTTTGTTACTTTTGCAATGTATTCCAATTAAATAATTGCCAATCATGAAACCATTCATATTTTTTTTTTCTGCGTTGACACTTTGATCTGTAGCAGTTAGGTACCTACTTAAATTACTATTAGTAACGTGTTAGGATAGATACTCTTCCGTAGGCTAATTATGATGTTTATACCTTAATCATGTTACTAATGATGTGTAGCAGAATGTAAACCTATTTACGAGATACCATACATGTAGGTACTCATATGATGAGGTTTACTACATGATAATTTTATTTATTTTTTACTTTGAGAAATACATATCTATTGGTTGTCATGCAATTCCATATCTTAAAGATACTCAGTAATAGTAAGTACTAGACTGTGTTCACGTGGAAGTCAAAGTTAAAACCAAAGTCAAATCCGTTCTTAGCTGACGTCGAGGTTTCTACCTTTAAACCTACCTACCAGCGGGCGCACCGCAGCCTTACGTACTTTGTGCTACCAGCCAAATATCAGTTACTATACTAGCTCCGGCCCGCGACTTCGTCTGCGTTGACGTCAACATTAAGCCAAATCCTTAATATATTCCATGGGAACACAAAATCGGCATAAAAATATCGTTTGTATCCTTTCCCAATATCTATATGTGTGCACAATTTCAGCAAATTCTTTTCAGTTGTTTCTAAACAAAGAAGAAAGAAAAAAATGCGTTTATTGGCATTACATACTTAAAATAAAATACAGCTTAAAAGTATAAATAACAGAAAACAGTGAATATAATGCCAAAAGGGCCTCAGCTCAGCATGGTGTCAGATGACACCACGAAGTGCGCCACCTGACGCTGATTTTCTGCTGCAGCCCACGGGTGCCATATACTAGAATATTAAAACAATAGGAAAGGGAAGTGTGTGTCCGTTTTAATAAATTAGAAGAGTAAAATACGGCGACACTATATTAAAACTCATATATAAAATTAAATAAACGTTGCCACTTGTACTAAAATAAATAAATACCCAATGTGCGCTGCATTAAAATAATAAATCTTTAGAACCAAATCAATAAAATAATAATCGGTGATTGGTTAAATTTATTTGTAAACACGTTTTTGTAACACAACCGACGTATCTGTCCATTCATCCTCATAAACTCGCGTTTATAACTCTTTTTTTATCTATTTAGAAGTTATTTTATTTTATCATGTAGACAAAAATGGTTACAGTTTCCAACATATAATAAGGTTTTTGCTAACAAATGAGTCATGGTTACTCGATTAAATAAAAAACAATTATATATATAAAATACTAGCTGCTGACCCGGCAGACGTTGTCCTGTCAATTGATTTTTAAATTTTCTCACCGTCTAAACCTTCCCTGGACTTCCACAAATATTTCAAGACCAAAATCAGCCAAATCGGTCAAGCTTTTCTCGAGTTTTAGCGAGACTAACGAAAGATAACAGTACTAACTTTTGCCCGCAATTTCGCCCGCGTGAATGTTCAAGCTTCGTTTGTACCAAATTTCATCAAAATTGGTTTAGTAGTTTAGCCTTGAATCCTTGAAAGCGTTACAAACAATATCTGATTCTTCCACAATAATCAACACTAGTATGGATACTTAAGTATTGATTATTGTGGTAGAATCAGATAGTTTTGAAAATTACTTTATTATCTATAAAAATATAGGTGCAAATGCGTCATTGTCAACTTAAAAGCCAGAAAAAATTAATTCTATGTACCTAACATTATTGTAGAAAAAAATATATGTAATTCTTTTATTATTTTTAACAAATATACAATATTTACACGTACAATTAAAAAAGAAAAACCTATAACTATTAAACCAAAAATAAACTAATATAATAAGAAAATGAAATAACCTTTTTTGTTCGTAAGGTTTAATTGCGTACCCCGGCTCCTAATATGTTTAAAACGGCCTTAGTCCTCTATCTAGTGTTCTTTAACAGCGTCAGCGTATATGTCAACACTGAATAGCAACATAATTATTATGTAGAACATTCCGTATTTCAAGCACGATTGTCATAGGAATATCATTCTGTGTCCGTTCATTGTAGCGATCATTAGAGGCCCTTGTGCAGCATTGCATGTGCTGTCGACGCTTGTTGCCTCGTTGCTTTTTATGCTTGGCAGCAATTTTTTTATAAAAGCTTGTTTTATCCATCGGATCAATAGTTTGGGAACGCATACCTAGAGGTCAGACATTAAATCTTTATTACATAGTATAAAACAAAGTCGTTCCAACTGTCTGTACGTTTGAATCTTTTAAAGAGGAAGGTTTTTACGTATAATTTGATCTACATTGCACCAGCGGAAAGCAGGCGCAGGTCGCTAGTATATCTACATATATACAATTGATTGCTTGTATGTCTGTCCTGTACGAGTTCCAAAATCATTGATCCGATTGCGATGAATCTTTAATAAGTTGTTCTGCGTACGCCCGAGAGGAGGAGATAGGTAGGTACCTATGCTTGCACTTTTCTCGTGACTTCAAACAATAATTTTTATTTGTAACTAGTTGCTGCCCGCGACATCGATCCCGGTGTTTGTTTCTTTTTCCTTGTTTTTTTAGTTACTAGAATGGTCTGCAAGAGAACACCTCGTTATTTTATAGGGAGGTCCCTACAAAATAACGAGGTGTTCTCTTGCAGACCATTCTAGTAACTATTAAGAATATTCACACTTTAACCCTTTCAACACAAATTAAAATCGGACTCAATATGTCAACAATCCGTTTATTTACCCTACTGCCGATATGAATGTATGCCGATTTTTAACATATGAGGTGTCATTAGATTAGTCTTAATTGGTCTTAGTTATCTCTACTAAATAAACTTTTTGTAATCGAAACGTGATGAAAAAAGGCAGTTGATCGAAATTACAATACGACAATTTCAGAGAGAGAGTAACCAAATAAAACCTTGTTACTCATTTTCCTCAAGTTTATTAGAGCTATTTAAAAACTTGAGGACACATGAATACTTGCGGTGGTAAGGTAACTAGGATGACGACATGAAATTACAAACACGTCTGCTTCCAAGTAGATATGAAGTATTCAATTAACAGTACCTGAATAAGCATAATTTTCTAAAAATCAAATTAATTATACGTATAAGATTTTTTTTCCATGTGACTTGGCTGTCGGCTGTGATACAGTGTACTTACTGGCTAGCGAAAGACGCTATATTTAAAACTTGGCATGGCTTCCGTACGCGATGCACTCTCACATCAGCTTTAATGTAATCATCTACTTGCACTCTTACTATCAAATGTTTCTACTATTGCAACTAAATGAAGCCGAGTCGTGTGGCTTCGGAAAAGAATAGGCCCCTCTCGGATGCATACAGTATTGACGTCATATCCAATGTTATGACAACATTGTAGGGTCACTTATGCGTTTGGCAGAATCTGGTGATTACAGATTATGGAAATATTTTCGTACGACCATTATAATTCTTGTGGAGATAGACGTGCATGTTTAGCTATATATAGTTTAAAACGAATACTGTTTATGAGAGCTCCTTTATTAATTACTTCTGCATCAAATGTAATTTGCTTCAATCATGGGTTGTGAGTCAACTAGCATGACGTTACGTTGGTGTCCGTACGTCTAGGCCATGTTTCACTGTTTTAGTTATGTACATGTCTGTGTTTTGGCAGTTTTATGCTTTGTTATAGTAATTTATTGTAATTTGTTTTGTTTGTTGTTAATGTTTTGTTTGTTTTTTGTTATTTCTACATAGTCATTTGGTAACGAATATTTGATACCTAAAAGAAGAACCCATGCAATTTCTCTTTGTGGAAAATTTTAACTAAAGTTTTGTAAGGTCTTTTTATATTTGGCTGAAATATACTTACAACATTTTTAGACTGTGACAACGACTATACCGTGTGGTTTTTTGACACAAACAAGCAAAAAGTGTTTTCATAACTTGGTGTTTTGTTTGTAGGCAAACCTAACGTTTTTTCATTACATAGTAATATTATTTGTAGGGATTGCGTAGAAGCGTCTGACTTTTTACTAAATAAATAGGTAAATGACGTTCACCCATCCCACCCATCATTTGACAACCGTGGTAATGTACGTAGCTACGATGCAGGAGTAATATGACAGGTCGATATTCAGTAATTGAATAATACCGACGTTAATTTATTATAATTTTATTGTATATTAGCCTATATTTGTAAACCTATCTACGCAAACGCGGCGATCCTACAAATAATATATTAATTAATTGACATATTACGCGGCTTGCCAGCAGTACATTATAAATCACTTAGTAAATTAAATTTTGTTTATAATGTAAATGGTTTCAAGATGTTTCGTTAAAATTTAAGAGTTTTGGCAACTTTCTTATACATTTACGATTGTAGGACATCTTGCATAAAGCGACTGCATGAATAACCACTATGCGCATAGGAATAAGAACGTTATACAAACTTTCGATGAACACGAAAATGTCGTGACTTCAGAATTCATAGCAGTTCACAACAGTTGAGGTTACGATTCCAGCGCCTAAAAATCTTCTCTGTTTCTTTTTTCGTTTTATATAATATATCATGCAGGTCTTAAAACGGATTCGTTTGTCTATGCATTTAATCGCATTATAATCTTTATTCTTCTTGATAGATTTTATTGCATATTAAATATCGCTATAATTTACAGTTAAGACAATTTCGCCAAAAGCCTCTACTGAAAGTAAACCTTTTGTTTTTTGCAAGTACCCTAATGCAAAAATAGGTGTGTTTAAAATATGAATTTTATTTTACCGTGAACTTCAGCTTTCAGAAACATAATAAAAAAATCAGTTTTAAATATACGTGATTTACGCACTGTTAGCTTTGTACAAACACACGCTCTCGTTAACCGGACATCTTCACAAAAGCATATCAATCAAGCTAAGATGATCGCCATGCATTGGACAAGCATTGCGATTACGGCTGAACCCCCCTTGGGGGAGACCTATGCTCAGCAGTGGGCATCTAAAGGTTGACATGATGATGAAGATGATTGGTTAGTTGTCAAGCTGATACGTTCGAAGCGCCCTTCCTGACTGACTGTGCCATGTTCAATTGTGTGGTGGCAGCATGTCAGTCCTCACCCTTGATAGCTCGCTCTGAACGATATTAACCTTGCAGGCAGTAAGTACACTAGATTGTTGTTTACATTAATAATAATCTATAGCAGTACAGATATAGGTTATTATTAATGTAGACAACAATCTAGTGTATTTACCTATATCTATATTATAATATTATAAAGAGGAAAGATTTGTATTTTTGTATGTAACGAGTAAACTCAAAAACGACTGGTGCGATTTTAAAAATTCTTTAACCAATCGAAAGCTACATTATCGCTGAGAAACATAGGCATTATTGCATGATTAAAAAATTAGGGCTTTGAGAAAATTCACGCGGCGAAAGTCGTGGGGAAAGTGCTAGTATAATATTATATGAGCACATCACACACACGGCCATCTGACCCCAAACTAGGCAGACCCTGTACTATGGGTGTCAGACAGCTGATATTTAAACAAGTATATAAATAGATACTTTTACCTATAGATAAACAACAACCAGATTATTGCTAAAATTTATTTGTAATTAGCATGGACAATAATCAAGTGTATTTACTGCACACAACAAAAAAAGAATTATCCAATTTGGTGCAGTCATTCCGTACAGACATATCGGCGACTTTGTAAGGATGCTGCAGGAGCAGTGAGACAGGCTTGTTCTATTACTCTTATTCCACTTACACCTTCACGGTGTACCTACACTTTCAGTTTTACCACGATTAATATTTTTATTTTCTCTTCAGTTCGTTACATTTCAGTCGACTAGCGACCGCTTAATATTTACCCTTCTAGGGAAGGGCAGGGTAAAAAGCTAAAGGTAAACAATAAAAAAGCTCCAAAGCTCCAAGACTTTCTTTTTTGCTGTCTTGATTTTCACCGCGCTAATCTCTGCAACTACAGGTCCGATTATTTCGAATGTCAAAGTTCTAGGTCAACTGAAAGTACCCTATTAATTTTGATTCCCTTGAGAGTGTCGAAATATACGTTTTTTGCGTCATAAACGGCTATATCTTTTTTTCACGTTAACTTAGAAGTTTGTTTTTTTCACAGCTTCAAGAGACTTTAGACTTGAGTGTATGGTTTTAATTTCAACTCGATACCTCAACGCGTTCCCGAGATAAATGGTCTTGACAGACAGACGTACAGACAGACGGAAAGACAGACAACAAAGTGATCCTATAACGGTTCCGATTTTTCCATTTGAGGTACGGAACCCTAAAAAAACTAAAAAAGTTGCGCGGAATATTAAAAAATCAACAAAGACCAATAAATTATACGTAGATGACGTATTAGTTTCTTCAGTTTTTGGATGATTGGCGTAATAACTGTAGGTAATCTAGGTGGGTGGGTAGGCAGGGTAGGTAGAGGTAAGTAGGTACCTAAATAGGGACAGGACAACGCCTGTTGGGTCAGCTAGTTTAAAACCAATATAGGGACTCGTAAGATAATTTGCGCGGCCGCAGAAAAATTAAGTTACCTATATATAATTAAAAAAAATACATACTAAAAGTAAAGAAAACAGGTGTTAGTTCAATATAATTGTAATGTTACCGCTTTCTTACGCAACGAACTCCATAATGTTTTTCTAAGATGATATTAGTATAAATACCACGTATACAAAAGAAGTAAAACGTATTGAAATGCCCACTTGTGAAAAGAACTGTGCAAAAATCCACCTCGCCACAATCATTCTGCATCAAAAATATATGTGCAGATTTGAATTCTGATGAAACGTGAACAACTATATGAATACGTGTAAGATAATAAAATGCCGCACGGGACTTGGACCCCATTTTCAACTCTATTTATGACGTATTATATTTCTATATCAATTAATAACATAAAACTGCTTGAGCATATTGCTGCCTTGTTAGTGTTGTGTGCATTTTGTGCACTTGTATATGACAGTGTCATATTAATATCTACTTGTACACACTTACCATACGAGAAGTATGGTAAGTGTGTACAAGTAGACCAAAATATATTTCATAAAAGAGATTTCATATTCGATTATTGATTACGAATTTCTTTAACAGCACGACAAAGGATGTCTGCAATAATTACCTACATGTTTGTTAAACTGACATAAATGTTCTTCGACATCCCTTCACATAGCTCTACCTGCTTGTATGAAATTAATTGACATGGAAAATTCATGCGAAGAAATTCTATAAAAACTAACCTATGACTAAGATTGCTATGTTTTTTTTTTAACGTTCCTATTATGTAAATGAATTAAGGAATTCAATAAAATGTTTTGTTAGTAATACTTACATAAGAGGTCTAGATTTTGCCTTTTTTTTAAATATTCGAGAATTCCCGAACACTTAATGTAAGAGACAACCCAAGTATAAACTTATTATAAAGCATTTATAATATACGTGGTCTTCTGCTACAATACGGCTATAAAACGGATATACTTTATGGGATTGACAGGCAGGGAAATTCATTCACGAAGTACATTTTTATTACTTATATTTCAGTGGACTTACTTACTTATACATGTGGGTGGACCATCCATTTCTGCACCTACTCCTTCAAGTAGTAGACGATGGAAGGCCCATAGTGGATGAAAACTTCAACTTGTACTTCATCATCATAAATCTCCAGGCGTCGAAATTTGGTTATTAAAAAAACATCAGCTGTTCATTCCATGGTTTAATGGTTGGTCATAGTTTGGTTTTCATCACGATCGTCCCTTCAGACGTGATGTATACGAAAGACAGTTGTTATTTGCGCACGTGCCCCGGAATACTTACCACCGTGAAGCCGGCGACCGATCCAATAACGGAACAAACAGATAGGCTACAACTGTCCCTTCATCAGAATTATATATATAATATTTATATAATAGATAATTGAAAGTTATAATTAGAGCTGTAGTAAATGGAGCCGTATCAACATTTTAACTTGTATTTATTCATGATTGCTATCATTTCACTGAAATGAAAAAAAAAACTGTTGCATGATGGTCTTTAAATGACTGAAAAGATATTGATTTACTACTTACATGGTCTACGTCCATCAATTATTTGGAAATGAAAAATTATGGATTGTATTATTAATCATTGTCATCAGTGAATTCTCACAAAACCTATTTTCATAGCTTGAGAATAGGTATGGTGATACTATATTAAAAAAAAGAATCAAACAGGTTACAATCGTATCGGGATTATTATGGTTGTTCTTAACTGTAATTGTTTTTTAAGATATCTGTTATACCTTGCCTTGCCTTGCTATACATACCTTAAGTGTTCAATGAAATAGCCAAGTCGTAAACCCAAAGATCAACAAAACTCACAATGCAATAAGAAACAGCGAGCAACGAGTGACATGACGACATAGCGAAAGCAATTGACAGCAGAGCGGTGACTAGGGTAACTGACGATTTAGTGACGTAAAAAATAGAGGTGCCAATACGATAGGTATATCGATTTAAGGTATTTTTTTTATTACCATAGTAGTCATACCATAGTATTGTTATCGTCATAAGACATATGACAAACTACGAGATAGTATCAGTATCTGTTTTTTTAAAACCTTGCCCCACACTAGTACTTTCTCATCTATCGTGGGTGCGTTTACAAACATATAATCTCACATACACAAGAAGCCAGACCTGGAACAGCTACCCATTTGCTCAGCCACTTGCCAAATGTGTCGCAGAAATGACACTACACATCTTTACTCCTTAAGTTCTGCTATACTCGTAAAATGTGTCGCAGAAATGACACTACACATCTTTACTCCTTAAGTTCTGCTATACTCGTAAAGGTATTAATATCACTACATATGATAAACTAGCTTCTGCCCGCGACCTCGTTCACGTAGACTTCAAATTTAAGCAAGAAACCTAAATAGGGTATTTTACCAAAAATATCTAACTGTCTGTCAGATAGATTTCCAAAAAGTATTGGAAACGTGTTTTTTCTTTTTTCACGTAAACAAAGAGGTGTCAAGGGACACCCGGATGGAACGAAGTTCCTTTCGATTAATTAGTGAAGGAATTGTAATAAAATTTTTTTTTTTTTTAAGTTATAATAATATTTTTTTTATTATTAACAAATATAATGTAATCAAAAGACAATTTAATTAAACGTGCCCGTTTATGTATCGAGCGAAATGGACTCCATATTGAGCAGTTGCTTCGATACAGGGAAGTGTAAATTTTATACCTAATAGGTAAGTTTTTTAATTAAGCCAAAGTTGATTAAAACTGTGTTTGTGAATAGCTCTAATTTATTTAAATAGGTTACCTATAGCACCTATAGGTACCTACGCCTGCCTGCCTTTCTTTTTCTAGCAAAAGAGTACCTACTCACTTACCTACTTACAACTACAAATAATTCGCCAATGATAAAAGTAAGTACCACTACCTACCTAGGTACCCACCTAAGCTCCTACTGGCTTAATTTAAACCAAAACATTTTAATCAAATAAAAAAAAATATTATTGTCGCTAGTAAAACCTAGAGAAAAGTACTCTGTGACCTAGAGCGATAAGGTGCAGTGGTTACCTACTGACGACCGCGACCGATAGAAAGCTCATGATTACCAAACCCAAACTTTCAATAGGTACCTACTAAACAAAACATAGAAGTAGGTACAGTAACTACCTACCTACCTAACCTACGTATTCTATGGCTTAATTATCGACTTAAAATTTACACTCGTTTTCACAATCCACACAGTCTCACAGTGAAAGGTGGACTTATCTCGTAGGTCGTTATCATCGGAATTATCACGCAATGATAATTCCGATGTCATTGAGGTAGGTACCGCCACTATTTGAGCGAATAAACTTAGGTACTAAACATATCGCCGTAGGTACCTAGTTCAAAGAGTTCGCCGCGCCGCCTTTAAATACATAAACATATTCTACGAAAAGCGAATTCGGACTTTATTTTGTAAACGTAAACGGTTAAAAATTGAAATTTTACCAAACTAGGTATGATAAAATTATTCTGAGAAACGTATAGGCTGGTGCCCGACCGGACAATAGGAGCTATGTGCAACCGAATTTCACGGTTAATGTGTAAAAATAAGGTTTCAATTCGCTCCAATATTTTCATAGAAAAGCCGCCATTCAACTAATAATGAACTCTATTTGACAGTTCCAACGATTCAATTTTTCTGTTCGAATTGTCTGCGTTTGTGAAGTAATAAAAATAGCAAAAAGTGTCGTGACAACTTTTCGTAAGAATTTTTTCCGTCTAGCCCCCTTTCACAACGCGCGATAAGGAACTTCGTTCCAAAAATGAAGACGATACAGTGCATCGAAAACTCGTGTGACATCACTATGTCACAAACCCCCACTCATGATCTTTGATGGGTTTTATCTTCGTCAGTTTTTATTGATTTGATAGAACAAAAAACACGTATCCAATATTTTTCGATAATCTAACTGACGGACTAATTAGATGTTTTGGGTAAAACACCCTATTATCGCAACTTCGGAAGGGAACACAAAAAGGGGATAAACATAGGGATGTCAAAAAATAATCCTATGTGTTAAGTTAGATCAATATGTGTTACAGCTAATTCTGCTCAGTCGTTTAAGCGATAAAGAGTAACATACTTCCATACGTCCTCACAAACCTTCGCATTTATAATACTACTAGATTTTGCCCGCTACTTCGTCCGCGTGAATATCGGTTATAGTGGCAAACGAAGTCGCTGAATAAAAAGTAGCCTATGTCTTTCCCCCGGGTTCAAGCCATTTTCATACCAAAGAATCATGGCAGGATTTGTACAAAAAACATAAAGATGTTTAAAGAAGTTGGAATTCTAATTCATATATTCTTGGGTACCTAAAGAGTATCTTCAGGCATTTACAATATTTTTAAAACCGCGTAAAAAAAAAGTGAATAGTTTAACGAAAAGCTCATTATTTCAGAACGAAACGGCGACTGACAGTAACAGTGACATTGACAGCCGCCGTTTTGCAGTTCTTACACTAAAATTGCATCGTTTTATGGTCAATAAAGTCACAAATATTGATTATTTTTTTCCACACACTTGTCACATCACTTGTCTGCCAATTTGATAGATCCGTTAACGCCGCATGTAACTTTCTTTTTTTTTTATAAACACAAAATAGGCATCAAGATAAAACGAAAAAGTGTTATTTTCATTTCGTAATATTTTAATTATGCGAGGGTTTTAAAATATGGGAAATATGTCAAATCTACTCCTGGTAACTCCTGTATTCTTATAATCTATTCATTGCTTATTATTATTATTTTCAGCCTGAATTTTTAATTTTACTTTCCATCTATACATCCATACCATTCCAACCCATTCTATTTATTTATTTTTTCATTCCCATCCATTCCATTCCATTTATTTATTTTTACATTCCATTTTGCTATTCCATTTTTTTCCATTTCTTTTTTCTACTGCAGGGCAAAGGACTCTCCACCCTCCTTCCTACTCTCTCTATTAAGGGCTATTTGGGACACTTGTCCCAAATAGCCCTTAATAGAGAGAGTTAGATCTGGATTCTTTCGACGAACACTTGTTCGTCGAAAGAATCCAGATCATCCCTCCATCTCGGTTTAAAGAAATGTATTCTCTTAAAAAACAACCAGTCACTTACATGAGAAAATAGTTCACAAACTGAGATTGTCGTTCATTGTATATGTGGGTACTTCTTTAGTGCATTCAGAAGTAATTGACTGCTAATTGTTAATATTTTTTGATTATATGGCGAGCAAGTTTTACTTTAAATGCATTAATGAGCTTACATTTTTAATTACGGACGGTAATTTGTTATAAAGTTCCGCCTCCACGCCGTAAACATTGTTTTGACGAGTTTCGTTCTTATCTTGGGTAGAACTAAAAAACTGGCTCGACGTGAAACTCCATCAAAACCATCTCCGCCTGGGAATGTCGCGATGTCGCTTGCCAGGGACGCATTGGGTCAAGCGTTTTTTCCCAATAATCGTCTGACTTGCGGCTGATGTGGTAAGCCCAATTCCATGACAGCTTACCGAGCTATTGCTTACTTTGAATAAAAACCTGTTTATTACTTTATCTAGTAAAATAATAGTAGTAAGTAATCGTTTAGAAAAATGCGATGTTCACTTTTCTGAAAGATCATTGATGACAATGAAATTAAATAAAAACAAATATCGTTACTGGGTGAAATATATAGGTTATGTTTAGGTAATATTAAATGTGATTTAGATTAAAAAAAAAACAATATACCTTCTGCATTAAAAATCAATAAGTCGATTTTAATCAATTGGCCATCTTTTGGCACTTACAATTGATACTTTATACCTACCGACTTGCATGTATTTTGCATAGATTTAAACTAAATTGCCATCTCCATTGATTATACCATCTCTACATTGATTGGTGTATCACAATGGCTTACCAAGGCTTTAACACCGCCACAGACAATGTAGAAATAGCGGTTGGGCAACATTTTGAGGGTTTAAAATATTTGCCAATGTGGAGAATCCATTACCAGGAGTAGATTAATTTACTTACCATATTTTTAAACCCTCGCATAATTCAAATATTTCGAAATGAAAATAACACTTTTCGTTTCATCTCGTTGCCCATTTTGTGTTTATAAAAAAAAAGAAAGTAACAAGAGACATTAACGGATCTATTAAATTGGCCGACAAGTGATGTGACAAGTGTGTGGAAAAAAAATAATTATCTGTGTCATTATTTCCCACAAAACGATACAAGTTAAGTGTAATAACTGCGAAATGGCGGCTGTCACTGTTACTGTCACCCACCGTTTCGTTCTGAAACAATGAGCTTTTCGTTAAACTATTCACTTTTAACATCCATTTTTATTGCGGGGGTTTAAAAATATTGTAAATGCCTGAAGATACTCTTTAGATACCCAAGAGTATAAGAAATAGAATTTCAACTTCTCTAAACATAACTATTTTTTTGTACAAATCCTGCCATGATCCTTTGGACTTAATTATTGTGCAGAAACATCTATTTTAATGGCAGGTAGTAATAGATTTGGTTTCACTTCTAAAATTGTTATTATTCAACTGTAATATCAACCGTCAGTTGCGTAATTTTGTAATGTTGAGCGTGGACGGCAGCATACACAATAACAATACGTTTTATTTCATTATAGCCATGCAGCTAGTCCGTGCTCTTAAACCAAATGAATCTAATATATTAAAATAGACTATTAAATATTGTTATCATATATAGGGTATAGATATTATTACCCGATTGTTGACATCGTCTGAAAATTTATACTTACATCACTACATCTAATATATAAAATTCTCGTGTCACAGTTTTCGTTCCCGTACTCCTCCGAAACGGCTTGACCGATTCTGATGAAATTTTTTGTGCATATTGGGTAGGTCTGAGAATAGGCCAACATCTATTTTTCATCCCCTTTTTTCACCCCTTTTTCATCCCTCGTAGATCGGGACAGGACAACGTCTGTCGGGTCAGCTAGTATTATTATAAATTTTGAAATCCCATAATCCCCGTACATACCTACTGACGTCCCCTATTTGTGTGTCTGGGTGTTGTTTATCTAAATATGTATGTATTTAAAAATGTATTTGTGTATGTATATCAGCTGTCTGACACCCATAGTACAGGGTCTCCCTAGTTTGGGGTCAGATGGCCGTGTGTGAAATGTCCCCACATATTATTATTATTATTATTTCAATCCCTTCAAGTTACATGTTCGCGACTAAAGGTTCCTATGTCCTTCTTCAAGCTCTTACAGAATTTTCAGCGAGGTCCAAACAGGTCTAAATACATTAATCAACAACATTTTCATCTCTTTACATTTGGGCCCAAGATTGTATGTACCTATACCCTGTTCACAATAAGATTAGACACAAACACAAACCTTTTTTACAGTCCCTTCAACCGATTTTGACTTCTATTCTGTAGGCTTAAGAATGACATTAGAGGCAAAAAAAGTGGTTACAATAACTACAACTGTTTACTGCAGTTGCCATTTGTCATGCTACCAACGCAATAGAAGTCAAAATCAGAATCAAAAGGTTTGAGTAAATGTCTAATCTTATTGTGAACAGGGTTTCGTTTCCTTTATCTCTATACCAATATTTATCTCAAGTGGTTCGTTAATTTCAGTTTAGGTTGTTGTTTTGCAATGCCACCGACTTCCAAAATTAAAGATATTTTTTTCATTATTTTTTACTTTCTGAAGGCTTATTGGTTTTGTTTGTTGTAAAAAAGTTTTTTTTTTCGCCTAAGTCATACAAACAAACAGACACACAGAGTTACTCTCGCATTTATAAGATTAGTATGGAGTACTAGTAAATTTTAATCTGTAAACAATATGAACACTTAAATATGGTTAAAGCTATATGTTCAAGGTTTAACTTTTTTAATGAGAACCCAACTTAAAGGATATAATATCTAGTCTATTATTGACAAAGAATACCAATACAGAATCAATTTCTTGTCTTGCATAGAATTTGATTCTGTATTGATAAACTGCTGGCGTCAAAGTTTTTAACATTTTTCCGGTTGAACTCTTTATTTTCTTCAAGTTTGGTATGGTATAAGTGAAGTGAAATGATTCCAAAGAAATTTTAATGCGTGGGGGGGTAAGCAGTTGATGACGATGTACCTGTAGCACCTGGTACCTGAGAATTGGCCGTCGGCCTAAGCTAGCAGGCATTGTACTCACTAATACTACACTATTGTAACGTTTGGGGGCCCTGGGATATTGGACCAATACGATACCTACAAAACAACCTTGTAAGTGATGTTATGACAGTTTAGAAGCACATGTAAGTAAATCTCAATACAAGATTCAGATAAACGTTCTCCACAATAGAATCCACTTTAATACTAACATAGGTACTGCACAATGTTCTGTGGTACTGCATAATACAATATGTTACAATTACGTAGCCGCACCTGCCAGACACCGCTTTGTGATAAGCCATTAAAAACATGTGAGAATGCAAATACTTGACGACTATTTATATAAAAGATTAGAAATTACCTTCAAGGTTTCCTTACTGAGTTATGTAATACGTTAAGTGACTAGCGGCACGCCGCAGACTGAAAGTCTTTCGTATCGTGAGTTGCTGTAGGTCAAAGTTTATTCAACTACAGGTGTTTGAAGTTATAGCAATACAACTAAGTAAATATACAAATTATAACTTAAAAATCAAAATAATAATATTGTGTATTAAGTATAATTCCAAGAAAAAGACAGTAAGCTCAAAGTCCATAAAAAAACTCGTCCACATCGCTGTCAACGGGACACGTGCCCAACAGGCTGGCAGCATTGCCACCTTGTGTGGCAATGCCAATGACGTATTACGTCGTACGACACGGTTGGTGCAGTGGCTGAGCGATCGACTGCTGCGCAGCGTGTTGCGGGTTCGATTCCCGCCCAGGGTAAACATTTGTGTGATGAGCACTTGTGTTTGCCTTGTGTCTGGGTGTTGTTAACTATATATGTATGTATTTACAAAAAAAAATATGTATTTGTGTATGTCTATCAGCTGTCTGACACCCATAGTACAGGGTCTCCCTAGTTTGGGGTCAGATGGCCGTGTGTGAAAATGTCCCCACATATTATTATTATTTGTGTTTGTTTTCTTCGTTCTCAGCTCTTTGGCTGGTTTTAACTGCATTTACGGGCCGGAGCCAAGTAAATGTAGCGTGTGGTGTGTATTATGTTGAGGGTGTATTCTGTTAGGGGTCTGCTTCGTGTTCATTATTATTATAAATAGACGCGTCATACACGAACATTAGTGCACTTTAAAACGGCGCAAAGTTTTATATCTACATACCAGTAGGCACATACAATTATACAGTGCAAAGAAAAGGACATAAGCATACAGCGTACACCTGTTAGAAAAAGATAAACATACAAATTTTGTTACGTCAGTTATGTGTGAATTACAAGCGATACTGACGTATAGCCGCGACACTGGGTGGTAAGTGAAACCCTGGCAATTGCCTTGCTTTAATATTGCCATTATTGAGCGCGGGTAACGCATCTAAGTGTATTATATCATTGGGCAATGCTGATTCTTTGACCCAGGAATAGACCAACCTTCGGGTCACAAGAAAAGTTGACCAGGCGCTTGGCGATGTCCCGAAAAACCATATGGGCACTCGGACCCAATGGCCCTAGACTCTAGGGCCATTGGGTCATTTGGGGTGGAAACTAGGGCTAGAGTTTCCACCCCAAATGGCTCAAATATATAGCTTCCAAGATGTTAAAACAAAATCATTAGGTAGGTATTGAAAATCATTTCAGATTTATTGTTGCTGATAGTGATCATACCACATCGTAAATATAAAAGCTATTTGCACATTGAGAGATTATTGTATCAAAAAATCTATTTGAGATAATTCGTGATAGCTTTCTCAAATAAGAGATTATCTTTAAGTCAGACAGTTACAATGAGCTAGTAATGAAATGTATTCAGCTGTTGATGTGTTTCTTGGCATAGGGTTTAATATCTCGGCTGTGGGAAAGTGAGTGTGACCACCACTCGATATTAGATCCCGACATACGTAGGTGGGTATGCATACGTCCATTTTCAGTGAGAAACATGTGAAGTTTTATTAAACATTCAAGAATTGTTCATAGAACTGGGTAATGAACATCACACAGTGAACTTAACAAAAATTGTTTCGAGACCAGGTGTCAGTTAATTTTTACCTTTATTAATCATACTCAAAATCTAATTATTTATTTTAAAATTATTTAATCATTACTATTTTTAACATATTTTTTTACTTTTGTATTCAAACAAATTTTAATACATCATCATACTTCCCGCGTTAAACAGAAAAGCAAGATACACTATGTACTCGTAGCACCTATAATTCAGTAGTTCATCGCTTGGCGTCACTTGCTTGCTACAGTTGATTCATATTTACATAAGTTTCTCCGTCGTAGCGCGGTGAAGCAGAAAAAGCTATCAAAAATTATCTTTAAAGTACTCTAGAAAAAAAAACAACTGGCAATCTTCCCACCTTATTCACTTCCTCATAAACTAAAATTATCTAGTCATTTTACTTTATCAAAGACTAGACGAGTTCGTTACGCAGGAATGGTTCTATTAAGGAAAAACTTTATGAAAAAAGAGATTCTACTTGATACTTCTTGAATTTTAATTATTTTGTGTACGTACGGTTTCAAAACGAAATGTGAACGTTAGGGCTTGACGAATTGTCAAACGAAAATGGAATAGAGCCTAGCCAACGGAAACGCAATTTGAAAGGGTTAAATCATGGCTTGTAATGTTAATCAGTATTCATATATGGTATAGTCAATAGTTACCTACAAACAGTTACTTGCTAATTTTCCTCAGCAGATTTTTCACCTACAATATCGCAAAATATTTTTCTTAAATAGGTACTAAAGAACGTCGTCTAAATAAATCCAGTCACTAAACGGCCCATAGCTGGAACAATGCTTGAACTTTCTTATTAACTACATCCGGGACGGGGAATTGAGTTAGCTCTAAGAATTTGCCATTTCAAGTGGCAGACAGCACTTGTGGGGGAAGGAAATGTTGTGTAATGGGATCCATGATCAGATCAACGAAGTTAAATAGACAGATGAAATGTGGAAGGCTGTGAGTAGAGATAAAAGCCGGCGGATGCGCTACGTTAATTATAGAAATCTTTTAACACTTTGGACGTCATGGCGGACGTGTGTCCGACGCTAGTGGAGGTAAAGCCCTTAACGGTTTTGACCCGGAATTCAATGTAACCTGTAAGTTAAATCGATGCACTCTTTCCTACACCTATATTTTTAACTCTGCAGACCAACTTTACTGTATTATTTGTAACTGGAGGAATATGTATTATATGTCTACATTGTCTAGTGAGAGGTTGGTAATTGTGAATAATTTTTTGTTTTTTTTAATAAATAGTTTTCTAATAATAATAAGCCTTGAACCCTCTGACCACGTTGCTGGAGGGCTCGGGTCTGGGCTACCGGTTGAGAATAGGAGGACAGGTCATATCTCACCTCCTTTACATGAATGATCTGAAACTCTTTGCCCCCAACAATTTGCAACGGATGGAGCTACTGAAAGTAACAGAAACTTTCAGTACCGCCATCAGGATGGAATTTGGTATGGGCAAATGTGCAGTCATGCACGTGAAGCGAGGGAAGATTGTAGAATCCGTGGGAACCCTACTCTCGGATTCCATACACCTTATATCCCTCACCTTAACCGAAACCTACAAGTACTTGGGTATGTCGGAAGCGTTAGGCATCAATGCTGCCGACATGAAACAATCGTTGAGGGATCGCTTCTTTGGCCGCCAGATTAAAGTGTTAAATAGTCTTTTATCAGGCGGAAACAAGGTGCGCGCCTTCCACGAATGGGTCATGCCGTGGGATGCTGTGGGAGCTAGCACGTAATCTAACTTACCGAGAACAGAAGCGCACCGTTTTCGTATTATGGCATGAAAACTATTCACTCTGGCTGCTGTGAACATCCCGGAAGCGCTACAAAAGCGTGGTAGACCCAACAGCATCTTAAATACATCAGGGCGTTGTATGCCCTCAGCGTATACCTGACCCACAGACTGCACGTGTAAAAAGACTGGCAGTATGCTCTGAAAAGGGTTAATTTGACTTGCGTCCTACAACGTGCAAATCTGCGGATCAGCATATTACCTCGGACAGCCATCGCCCTGCATTCCCTCTCAATGTCTTAGATACTCCATTTACAATAGCATTAGATAGAAGTTTAAAAAGGTTCTTTTTGATGCACACTTTGTAACAAAAGTACATACAATCCTAAACATGTTAAATTTACGATAGACACCGAATTTATTATAATCTATTTTCACAGTAGCTGCTTATTTGTAACCATTTTTATAATTATTTTCTAAAATTATGTGGCTTTCATTTAGTTGTACATTTCATTACAATTTCAAATTACAGTGTCAATGCTAAAAACCTAACAGAAGCAGGGACGAACAATACCCGGACGTATTATATACTTCAGACATTTATTCTGTTTATATTATTATACGTCGATATTTAGTACTATCTTAGACTGATTTATCAAAATGATGATAAAATAAGTTTAATTAAAATTGTTTTAACTTATATTTGAAATAAAATGTTTTGAATTCCTGCTTCTATGAGCCTCTTTTTTCTAATGCGATTATAAATGGAGTATAGGTCATCATAACCATAGACCAAACACCACCAACTAACACCACCACACCAACTAATATAGACCTATTAAGAATTAATAGAATTACTGACCTACCTCGTTCCAAATTCCATGTTGACTACACCAACAAGTAAGAATAATGTTTAGGTATTAAAATTAACGCTTTAAAAAGTACCTAGGTAATTAAAAGTTATCACAATCCGATGTTTAATTAAAAATATAGTAATTAATAATTCATGTTAGTAGGATTGCTACATTGTACTAAAAATATTTCTAGCGTTTGTTAGTTTTAGCGTTTACTTTGAGTATTAACTATATTTTGCGTGTTAATAATTAATTTAAAATGGAATCACAGAGAACAACCAAAAAATTTACTTTTAAAACTAATTCCCAAGTAAGACCAAAATGTCCACTAAAAAGTTATATAAAAGACTTCAAGATTATTGTGACATTGACATTTAAGTGTTATATTTTTTTACATTAATATTACAAGCTATGAAATAATAATATTAGACTATTCAAAAAATACTTTTTTTAAAGCACAATCATCATCATCAGATGGAAAACATCCACTATTGAACATAAGCTCCCAAAGGGTGGGGGGGTTGCCATAATCCTCACGATTGGCAGGCGTCTTGGGGATGGCAGTGAAGCTGTTAATTACACGGAAGCCGAAGCTGCCCGACTTCCGAATTTTCCCTTAGTTTCGTTTCGCCTTCTACGACACTCTCGGGATGAAATGGGTGGGTGTTATTCTACCACAATCACACGCCATTAATTATTGTTTAAAATTTCGTAGGCTGGTAGATCATAGTGACCATTTTTGTCGTAGTCAGGTTTTACTTTCTACAATGTTATTACCTACGGAGTGCGCTTAGTTTTCTACCGACAATGTTACAAGCATTTTATATTTCAAGTAAACAGTTTAAACAAATAGCAATCATACGTGTGTGCTATTTGAAACATGCACGAGCCAGTCCGTATAGTTTAAAGGGGTGCAATATTTAAGCACGTAGTTTTGCACGCCAGAAAAGTATGCTTGTTTAGACTCCGATGTACACTTAGGTGTACACTTAGCAAACTGTGGATATGTAGATTTACACTTACCGAAAACTTTTAATGGACTCCTTCAAATATCGTCATACACTTCCCTCCGAGTCGTATTAAAAACTTCTCTGCTAGATTTGGCTGCAATAAGTTCGATAAGTAGTTGCGGCGTCAAGATGTGACAAACAAACTAACTAAAATGTTATCAGATTCATGATCAATCACTAGCTATAAATTATTATAATAATAAATATTTAATACTTGTAGGAACAAAATTAGTTAGCCAAATCCAGCCAGCATCAACTACATCAACCCATTCGGGAAAGAAAAAATATGTATTGTAGGTATGTATTTATTGTATTAGTGGAATTTTAGATACAATGTAGACACAGCTTGTTTATCTGATTTCTCTTTAGTAGCATCGCAATAGTTCGGCCTCATTGTTTCAAAAGATTATAGTCTTATTATTTTTTAAAGGTTATTCCTATCGAAAATAATTCAAGAAAATTTTATTTTGGTATTTTTGTTTGTAACATATACTATAAATTATGTCTGGTCTGTTCTGAAAGCAATACAATTTTATCGTAGGGATGTATGAACGTTTCGTAACGCTATCTACTTCTGTAGCTAAACACCGCATACTGTGATCGCCAACCCGCCTACCAAGCGTGGCGACTATGGCAACCCCCCCCCCTTTTGGGGGAGGCCTATGTCCAGCAGTGGACGTCTTTCGGCTGAAATGATGAAAATGATAACGATCGACAATTAATAGGGTAATAAGTCACTCAGACAGACCGTTTGGCTTCTATGTCCTTTCAATTGAGTTTTCAGTCATACTGTTTTTTTTTTGTTTTGTTCAGTCTTATGTAGATACCAACCTATCAACTTCACACTTTCAGTAACTAGCGAAATTGGGTTAAGTTGGTGGTGGGCAGTAATGGGCTGGTATAAAGTCAAAGTCAAAGTCGAAGCATTTATTTCAATTAAACCATTTACAGGCACTTTTGAATTGTCAAGGAATCGGTCAGTTAGTCAGAGAGTTGAAACTAGTTGCTCGTTCCAAAACGTAGGTAGGTCTCTATGGAGAAGAACGAGCAAGAAACTCCACGGACACTCTTTTAAATCAAGTTTTTTACAAAGTCTGGTTACATGATTCTTGTTGCTTCTATATGTGAAAACTATGAAGGCAATCTAACAATACAAAACATATATATGGATATGTGTGGTGGTGGTTATGTAGATAGTGCAACCATGCCATGTTACTTACACGCGTGATTATCTAATGACTGCGACAGTGGATGGCGTTGCTGTAGAGAGACTCCTCGGAGAGCACGTAACGTCCCGGCTGCCATCGTAGATATTTGGCAGACTTTATGGGTAATTAGAAGCTAGAAAGTCTGACAACCCTGTTTTACCAAGGGGTTCGTGTTACCCAGTAACTGGGTTGTGGTGATCAGCCATGCAGGCAGTCAGTCCATGTAAAACCTAACCTTCAGCTGTATTCAGCTAGACTGGAAGGCTACCCCAACATAGTTGGTAAAAGGCTAGGTTAATAAATATGACTTAGCACACATTTATGCGTCCTAGGTCGCAGAGGTACTTTATAGAAAAAGTTAACTTAATAGGATATTTTACTCTACACGAGAAAAAATCTATAAATATGTTATTGAGACAGTTTAGGCATACAGCAGTCGGAAAATGTAAGTTTTAATTCATAAAATAAAAAAACAAATTTTTAAAATCAATTAAAAGTTTTCAGTATTTTTAATCTGTTATAAAACACCATGAAATAGTAGCGGCCATGTAATTACGCAGTACGGCTGTGTAAACAAAAAATTGACAACTGTCAGTCAACCGATTGGCGTAGTATAGTCTTTGTACTTTTATTATTTTCGTAACCAACGTATTTTTTTCATTATTACACCTACTACAAAATATGCTTTTAATTATTTTTAAATTATATACAATTATCATATTTATTATGAGCACACAGGCATATTAGCCCTACAGAAAATCGTTGAGACACGTTTCAAAAATGGGTGTAATACCCTATTAAACGGTTCTAAAAAGTGATCTGTTACATTCACTTTTTAGAAGCGAAATTAGTTCTAGTTTCTACAAGGTCCGCATAATAAACAGCTCCGGATGTAACCTGTATACTATCTGACATAATATTGCGTTATTTCTGCCATAGAATACACTCCCGTAAGGTATGATGTGCAAATTGTTCATATTCACAGTCAGATGTAGAACATTGGCACAAAGGTGAAGCAACAAGCTTGAAAGATAAAAATTTACATAACAATGGTGCTACTAGCACGTTGAGAAAATACATATTACCTAAACGAAATCCGATCCAGCCTTTTCCTTTTCTGCTGTCCCTCAGTGACGCGACGCCCTGGGTCAGGTGGGCTTAGCTTATAAGTTTATTTGCCTTGGCGGGAGGTCTTAAATTCACTTTAAGGCGCCTCAGGAAAGTTTGAATGAGGTGCCGACAACATTCTAGAGTGTCATGCACAGAAAAATAAACCAGTTTGTAATTTCGATTTATTATTATTAAAATAGTAGCAATACCCATTTGCAATTCAAACTCAGGCAAGGTTTTATTTATTTCAATTAATCTAGTTATTTATTTTTAAATTAATTGTTAAGGTGTTGGTTTGTTTAGCCAGAAAGTTAGAACTAGTTTTCCGCCCCAGTTAAAAGCCAGCAAGTTTTGGCGGATGTTTGTAGCTTTTGGATAATTATTAGTTTCATGATGGTTGCTTTTCTAAACAGTTTCTACGTTGATACACAATATACAATAGTTCAAATGCTGTCCTAGATATAATTTTCAGTTGTTTTAGTTAAAAAATATTTTGTTGTGCAATGTGTATCAGAAATGTGTGGTCATATATATTTAGGGATCATGAGGTGAGGAGAATATCCTAAATAAGAAATACATAAGGTCACAACTCAAGCTATTGTTTTAATGGAAATAATGATTTTGATTGATTTCTTTTCGAGCTTTCGGGCTTTACGTGCTACAATCAATTACTATTAAGTTTTCAACCGACTTCAAAAAGAAAAAGTTCTTAATTCGTCTGTATGTCATTTATTTTTATTTTTTTGTATATTTGTTACGCGATTTCTCCGATAAACCGATATTGAAAATTATTTTTTTGTTTACAAATAAAATTATATTTTTTTTTGGAAATTGATTCAGCGCTTTTTGGAAAAATCGACAGAAAGCAAAAAAATATACTTGAATGACGTTGTAATGTTCTCACCTTGTACTTTCAATCTTTGTTTTGACTGTGCTGCCATTTCTTAATGGATTTGGATGATAAAGAAGTACTAAAAAGCAAAAAATAAAAACGTTTTTTTACAAAAAAGACAACCGCCTTCAAAAACCAAAAAGTGAAAAATTACTTTAAAATAGAACACACATGACTTTAGTTTCGGAAGTCGGTGGCAATACAAAACAAATAAATAGAACAGCCAAGCCACCGACTTCCGAAACTAAAGTCATGTGTGTTCTGTTTTTAAGTTATTTTTCACTTTTTGGTTTTTCATAAAAACACTGTTCAGCGGTATCGAAAATTGGAAAGTTACTTTTCACAAAATCTCAGGCAGCGGTAGTTAGAAAAAACTTTGTGCTATCGAAACAATGACATTTAATTTCACAAACATCAGTTTTTAACCGATATCAAAAAAGGAGGAGGTTCTCAATACGACTGTATTTTTTTTTAAGTTTGTTACCTCAGAACATTCGACTGGGTGAACCGATTTTGATGATTCTTTTTTTATTTGAAAGCTGGTGCATCCCTTGCAAATTATAATGAAATCAACCCAGCGATTTTTAAAAAAATCAACTACTCCCAATAATTTTACATAGACGACGTTATACTTTCCTCAATCTTTAAAGTACGTTCAAACTCTGTTTTAACTGTGTTGCCGTTTCTTAATGGATTTGGATGAGAAGGGGGCACTTAAAAAAACCGCCTTCAAAATATAAAAAGTGAAAAATAACTTTAGCACAGAACACACATTTGATTTTAGTTTCGGAAGTCGGTGGCAATACAAAACAACAAACGGAACAAAGCCAAAGTTATTTATCAATTTTTAGATGTCGAAGGCGGTTTTTTTTGTAAAAAATCATTTTTTGCTATACCAACCATTTTTTTAATTGTGATTCACAATCATTTAGGAGTAGTGTTCAAAACTCGACTGAGACAGCTGTATATATCAAAAAGAAAAAGAATGGAAGTCGCAATTTAGATTATAGTGTTGATCGACAAGTTTATTAGAAAGATTATATAATTTTAAGGAGTGTCATAATATAAAACTATTAAGTACGAGATACTTATAGTACCCGACTGGGTGAACATTACTTCCACAGTAAATCAGGATGCATTGGTACACGTCGGTGCATAATTATGTTGACGAACCCAGAACACTACAATGTAATATGTTGAACCAACAGGATGTTTGATTATACAAAAGTCATGAATTGTAAACTTTCAATTAGGTTATTCCTAGATGTTAGTTCACGTTCATAATATACATAATATGTAGGTACATATCTACATATTTACATATTTATTAATCTTCTTCTTATATATAAAACCGAATCGTTGTTCGTTAGTCTCGCTAAAACTCGAGAACGGCTGGACCGATTTGGCTAATTTTGGTCTTGAAATGTTTGTGGAAGTCTAGGGAAGGTTTATACGGTGATTAAAAAAGGTAGGTAGGTACAGGACAACGTCTGTCGTTTCAGATAGTATCTTTATAATAAAAATGAATCGTTGTTCGTTAATCTCGCTAAAACTCGAGAACGGCTAGACCGATTTGACTCATTTTGGTCTTGGAATATTTGTGGAAGTCCGGGAAAGGTGTATACGGTAAGAAAATTGAAAAATCATTTGACAGGACAACGTCGGGTCAGCTAGTACAGCGGCCGGCAACCTTTTGGCAGACAAGGGCCACAAGGTGGCAAAAAGGTGGACCTGGAACCTAAAGGTGGACCGCACTGGTGATATTAACCGTAGAAACCGAATATACCTACGTCTAATAGCTCATACCCCATAAAAAAACTAAAATGCTATTAAAATTGGTAAAACATACGGCATTTCATTCGTACACGTAATACTTACATTATGTTTGGGCTTTATAGCTAGAAAAATAATCACCGAAAAATAGAAATGAAAACTACAAAGTGACTACTTACAGGTAACTGATTTTATACAAATTTCAGTCTGAGGTTGTATTTTGGGAGGCTATTTCTTGTACCTATGTTAGCTGTCATATTGTTGTTGCAATTCGTAGAATGGCTCTCAAATGCTCAGCTGTGAGACAAGAAGCATATTTATTATTTCTATAATTAACAATTGAAAAGATTTGTTCGTATTAATAAGTGCTACCAAAAATTGTAATGAACTGCTGAGCAAACCTTTTCAGTTTATCAAAATCAGATGGAAAGCTGCCATAAAATTTTACAAGATCATTGATTTCATAAAAAGACCTTTTGAAAGCATCATTCGATTGGAGATCAAACACGTTCATTTGTGAATGACTCGGTACTTCCTCAATATCACTCTCATAACTTATTTACAAAACATTCACTGCCCGCGGGCCGCGTTTCGCCGGCCGCTGAGTTAGTAGCTCATAAATACAAAACCAGAATCCTTAGACGAAAGAAGTACCGATGTTTGTTAGTGTTTTAACCTACTAGTACGTTTAGACGTGGCTGTAACCAACAATTAAACTTAGTGTCAGGACAGGTAATGAGCCTAAATAACGACTCGTGAAGATTCACGATACAAATAACTTAAACAATTTTGCATAATCAATGGCAAAATAAGATGAAAATAAACATGTCTATCTGATTTCTCCATTGACCAACGTTTCGTATATTATTTATTTAACAAACAAGTTATTCCGCAAACGTTATACTTTTTAAACAGTCGCTTTACAAACATTTATTTGGCAAATGCCTCTTTACAAATGCTTCGGTAGATATTTAATTACTTGTACATTTTTTTCATTTAATATTTAGATTCTTTTGCAAAAATAACGTCTAAACTAAATATCATTTTTTAATACATTTTCTAACTCTACTAAAATAATTATTTTCTATTTCATCTAGTCGTTTCTGGCACTCGCTGGCCGCTGCGCAAGCCCCACTCGCGCGCAAACAATCAGCAAACAAACAAGCATGCTGCTTGTATGCTAACAAGCATGCAGCATGCAAGAAAGCATGCAGCGTGCAAGCAAGCATGCAACATACAAGCAGGCTTGCAACATGCAGCAAGCATTGTTTCGGTCACGGCTCGGGGCCGCCCCACCTCGTCGTCGCGCCTACGCTGGCTTAAATTACACTCTAGAGGTAGGCCAGACAAGACTACGTGAAGTCAGTTTTGCAGCGATTCGTTTCTGTCACTAGATTTTGTAGCACAACATATTGACTTTTTATGACACTATTTTAATTCAATATAGAAAGAAAATACTACCAAGTAACCGGCAATATACTAGTGACCAAATAATATTCCGTAAAAATTGTTTCAGTGTGATGACGGCAAGTAAATCATTTGACCAATGAAAAAAGTGCAAAAGAGGCTTCGGCCAATTGCAAAAAGTTATTTTGTAAATCGGCGAAATATAGGTCGGTAAAATAATACCTATGACACTTAACTCACAAATAATGCATATAAAAAACTTTTTACAAAAGAAGAGAACCGCCTTCAAAAAAAACAAAAAGTGATAAATAACTATAGCACAGAACATACATGACTTTAGTTTCGGAAGAAAGTTTTTATTTACCACTTTTTAGTGTTTCCTTATCACCCAAATGCATTAAGGAACGGCAACACAGTTAAAACAAAGATTGAAAGTCCTCCAACGATGGAAAGATGGAAGAAACGAAAACGTCTTCTCGGTTTTTGTTTTTTTTTTAAAGCGCTGAATAAATTTCTTTTTGTTGTATACTAAACCTTCTCCAGAATGTAACAAACACTTTTCTGAAAACCGCATTAAATAATTCGGTTTAGCCAAACGGGAGATAATCGCGGGCAAACATACATCTTACATAGAAACATACGGGTCGAACTGTGAACCTCCTTTTTTTTTAAGGCGGTTAAAAATAGTTTATCAGATAATTATTTTTTTATGTGAATTATTTGGTAAACTTGTTGTTGGACTTAGTCTGGCCATAAATACTGTTACAATTAAAAAGAAGAAAGATATTACATTTGAATTTCGAATCTGTCATTTTTATACGATTGTTCATTGACTTTTCTAATTTTGGCGCCAATACATTGTACAATATTTTGCGATATTCAAATGGAGTGGGGTGAGAAAGAGAACCGAATCGCTGTGATTGCATTACACAAAGTTGATATGGAGCCAAATGCAATTTTTAAAACTCTCCATACGCTTGGTATTAGTCAAATGTTTGTGTACCGGGCTATTAATAGGTACAATGAGACCTCCTCTGTTTGTGACAGAAAAAGATCTGGCCGTCCACGTAGTGTTTGTACAAAAAAGGTGGTCAAAGCAGTAAGGGAAGAACTCGAAGAAATCCTGTCCGAAAGCAAAAGATTTTATTTTGGGAGATGAAGATAGCACCCAGAACCATGTCGCGTATTTTAAAAGATGACGTAGGACTTGCAGCCTATAAGAGACGCACTGGTCATTTTTTTACTGATAATTTAAAAAGGAATAGGGGGGTAAAATCGAAACAACTACTGAAGCGGTACGCAAAGGGAGGTCACAGAAAAATTTTGTTTACGGATGAGAAAATCTTTACAATTGAGCAACATTTTAACAAACAAAATGACCGTATTTATGCTCAAAGCTCTAAGGAAGCTCGGTTAACGCAGTCTTCGTAAGAAGTGAACGTTTCGGACTCATCAGAGATAAAGACTGGCCGTCGTCTAGTCCCGATCTTAATCCGTTGGGTTATGATTTATGGTCAGTTTTAGAGAGTACGGCTTGCTCTAAACGCCATGATAATTTGGAGTCCCTAAAACAATCCATACGATTGGCAGTGAGGGATTTTCCCATGGAAAGAGTGCGTGCTTCTATTGATAACTGGCCTCAACGTTTAATACACTGTATTGCAGCCAATGGAGACCACTTCGAATAAGCTTTTTGTATTTTAAATGGTTTTATATTTATGTATTAAACTAACACACTGTAAAAGTAATAAATATTATTTGCAATAAAAAATATTTTTTTCTTCGTGACAATATTTATGGCAAGACTAGGTATAATGATGAATGGAAGTAGATGTCGAGCAAGAAAATTGCTTTACTTGTTAATTTATAGCTCATTGATTTAATTTTTATGCAGGGAAAATCCCAGGGAGATTCGTAATAGAGCAGAGAAGATGAGAAGAGATCGGTTGAATGAGGCTGTAGCGGAGCTGGCGTCGATGGTGCCGCCCGTGGTCGCCGCCAGGCGCAAGATAGACAAGACTACAGTGCTGCGTTTAACAGCACACTACCTACGAGCGCACCAATATGGTAAGAGTGTTTTATAATTATCATCATCAGCCGGTAGGCGTCCACTGTTGGACATAGGCCTCCCCCAAGTGGGGGAGGGTTGCCAAAATCCCCACGCTTGGCAGGCGTCTTGGGGATCGCAGTGAGGTTGTTAATTACCTACACAGAAGCCGCCGACTTCCGGATTTTCCCTTAGTCGCCTTCTACGACACCCTCGGGATATGAAATGGGTGGGTGCTATTCTGGCCCGGACACCCTACGGGCCAGAGTTTTATGACTCTTTTTAATCGACTTCAACGAAAATGTTTTGGAAGTCGGTGGCGACTTCCGTAACGAAAGTTATTATTACCGACTTCAAAAAAAATGGAGGTTCTCAGTTCGACCCGTATGTTTGTATGTTTATATGTATGTTTGTCCGCGATTATCTCCTGTTTGGCTGAACCGGTTTTATGAAAAGTGTTTTTTACATTCTGGAGAAGGTTTTAGTATACAACAAATAAAAATGTATCCAGAGCTTTTTGAAAAAATCAACAATAACCAAAAAATATAATAAGTACTTATAAGAAGTTTTCGTTCTTTCCTTCTTTGGAGGACTTTTCAATCTTTGTTTCAACTGTGTTGTCGTTTCTTAATGGATTTGGGTGACAAGGAAGCACTAAAAAGTGGAAAATAAACACGTTACATTCTGGAAAAGGTTTTAGTATATAACAAATATAAATTTATTCAGCGCTTTTTCACTTTGTGTTAGTTATTAAAGGCGGTTGTTATTCCTTCAAAGAAAGCTTGAAAGCTTTTTCATAAAATTATTAAACTAGACGAGTGTCTACACGAGCTGCAAACAGAAAGTCGAGAAGCAAAAATGAAAAGTGCAAGTTTCTCTTTTCGCTTTATCGAACTGATAAAGTGATTGTCGAGATTTAAAAGTTTACTTTCGTATTTTCTTCAGTTTCAAGAGGAAATTTAATCGCGATTACGAGTTAGGGGTCAAGGGGTCGGGGGTCAGGTTCTGTCAAGAAAGTACCGGGAGTGAATCATTTAAAAAGCCCATTTAAAGGAATTGTCTAAATTAATTTTGACGCTAAGTTGGCATAACAACAGTGCTATCCTGTTACAATCTCCCTCGGTGAACTGTCATCCGTTCCGATGCTACGGATTTACAAAGCACTACAATTGAATGACAGTTCACTTCACCTACGTGTTCACCGAGGGAGATTGTAACAGATTAGCACTGCTGCTTTACTCACCCGCGGAGTTCGATCGTCACTGGTCATTCTATTTGTTCACAGTGCGCCATTTGGTCAGTTCATGTCATGTTCGTGTTTTGCGATTTTTTCTATAGTTACTTAAAAATATCGAACAAATAATTCGTCTTAAATGTTGTATTGCAAATAGAATTTCGTGTGCAGAAGCACTGAAAATATTACATAAGACTTTCAGTGAATTGACTTTATCAAAAACACGTGCTTATGAGTGGTTTAACGCATTTAAAAGTGGTCGAGATGTGGTGTAAGATTTGCCTCGTTCTGGTCGGCCATCAACGTCTTTCACTGAACTAACATCGCTATAATAAAGGAAATGGTGACTGAATATCGTCTTTTATCTGAGAGAGTATTTTTAAACGATTGTTTTAAAACCACTTGTGGATTGTTTATGTGTAGGCAAGTTAAGCAGCGAGAAATATAAACGAATAAGAACGATAGAAATTACATATATTGTTCATCACCAGATAGACAGCTGAAACTAGAAAAAAAACTGACGGGATTTTTGACAAGTCGTTGGTTAGCAAAGGAGAAAAGAGGTTGTGTGTTTATGAACGCTACATCAGCCCCCCTGGACACCGTCAAGGTCGGAAAAAATTGGAAAATGTACTTGGCGTCCGGATCGCGTTCTGTATGTGGAACTTGGAGTACTTGGTGCCGTTGATGTACATTGTTCTTCCGATGTTGATGTTTAGTCGCTCAGTATGTAGTAGTAACGCGCAGGTTTCAACCGGTCCATAGACACGTCACACAGTGATAGTTTTACCTCTAACGTCTATTTTATTTAAAATACTTATCCCCTCGTTCTATGACGTTAATGGTCCAGTGTACGGTGCCTGTAAAGGCTTCCGTACCGCGTCCTGACGGATAAAGGTTTTGTTTATCTGTAATTTGCCATATAGGTATTTATTATGATCCTCACTTCTAATCAGTTTGCAGACTTGTACATATTACTTGCTTACCTTATGCACGGTGACGCAGTTGCGTGATCTAGTTCTGTGCTTTAATTTGCAAATGTTTTCTAGTTTCACCGCATTCCATACAGTAATTGTTATATGATGGAATGCAAGCTCCACCCATTCCAATTACGATGGGCATATGCGACCAAATCGAAGAGTTCTTGTGTAAACTATGATTGCGTTGTAACAAAGGCTAATTACGTTTAGTAGGGTAATAGACAGACGATGCAGGTGCGCACATTTTGTATCATGTTATTAATGGCATGTCATTTTCCACATACAAGCGTATAACTTTGATAAAATAAGGAGACAGCAGAGAGTTCTTGGGAAGTTGACGTCCAATAAATATTGTCGTGTTTAATAATTACACAATTAATTTATTGAAGTTCCTATAAAAATACTTTTTAATTAGAAATTATTTTAAAACGTTTTTTTTTTGTGTGTAATCAGTAATAAAAGCGTGTGAGTGTTTGACACATATATGTCCCGTGGTTAGACACAATAATGACCTCACTTACTTTCTGAAAAACTAGCGACCCGACCCGGCTTCGCACTGGCCTATAGCCTTCCTCGATAAATGGACTATCCAACACAAAAATATTTTTTCAGTTCGAACCAGTAGATCCTGAGATTAGCGCGTTCAACCAAACCAACAAACTCTTCACCTCTATAATATTGGTATAGATATGATTATATCATTCCGATAAAACCAACCAACCAATCAAAAATAAAACAAAAAGTGTCCATCATTTATAAATCTAAGTAAGTTTTACATTTGCACATACAATTATTGCGCATAAAATGTATCTCTGTACATACCACATGCAATAAACATTATGAGTCACCAAATTAGAATATTAATTTCATATAAAAGGTGGAAGTGAGGTAGGCAAAGCATCATTAAAAATTACTTTAATTAAATACAAGAGGATTCAACAACAAAGTTACTCTATCTAAAGGACTTAACTATAATCCACATATAGGTTCAAGGTAGGACTTAATATTAATGAAGCTAATGTTTAATCATGAACCATTCTCTTAGTTGTGGTATAATATAATAATATTATATCGATTTTCTGCTGTGAAAGTGCAATTTGTATTAGGCAACAGTGTTGCAGCGTCGTTTTGTATTATGTCACACGTCTCCCAGATATTTGCGGTTCTAATAAATTCGATCGCAATGGCCCTAGATTAGGAGACTCGGAAGCCGATGATTTGAAAACTACCGAGTTACAAAGTATCAAAGCCGGTGACTGTGTGCTGGGGATCCGCCGGTTACCCACTGGACGCAGCCAATAAACTAGTGCAAAGTGCAAATCTATTCATAGTAGCGGCTCGCACATTCGTGTCACTATTAGTTTGCCCGAGAAATGTAACATGCTTTTCATTAACCACGCTTTACATAATAATACACGTAGGACGCTACCTATCTGTACCTACTAGGTACTACGCTCATTTATAATAATTTTCTTGTTAAAGAACAATAAGCACATCAAATATTAAAACGAGTAGGTACCTCATTTTTTTGCTATTCAATTATGATAATGGGGCGCTGATGTCACATTATGTAATTCTAAATCAATTCTTGGAAAACAAGGTTTCTGGGCGTGTATAATAGGGTAAATTACATGAATGCAGTAGCAATAATGGTGTTTAAGTAAACAAAAAACATTTCTATATAAAATAGGATTTAGTACAATTAGTTATTGCAATGTAACATATTTGTCTATCAATATAAAATCCGGTCGTGTATAGTAACGTGAGTACTCGCGCGCACGTGCTGGGCCATGCTTTTCTGCTAAGGGCGTCAACACACTGCATTGCAAATTCAGTTATTTTAGTTTCAATGTCATCGTAGACAGCGTGAACATGTCATTACTCGGTGGCGTAATATAGCCATAACCTTATACAACAACGTGAGTAAATCACAGTTTTATAACAGTTTTACGATTCTACTGAAACGGTTGAAACTGAAGACATGTAGCTATCAACATTATTTGCTGTTTGTGAAGCAGGCTGTGTGTGTTGTACTAAAGGTTTATATTTGTAAATAAGTAGGTATGGTTCTGCTTAGTGTGGGCAACGAATACATGTTTTCTTAATTAATAAAAATTGCTTCCCCGATTCAATGGGCTCAAAGTACTTAATAATTTAGTTAATTTCAATGACTTGTTTATATCTGATTGATTATAGGTAAGTAGGTACAGTAATTTTCTCTCAAATTATATTTTACACACAAAAGTAATAAAAAATAACAACAAAATCGAAGCTTTAATTAGCATAATAGTGGTTTTTATCAACACCTAATTCCATTGTATCTTTTGGTACCCAATCACTATCATTATCATCACTACTTAATAATTTATTACATAAATGGACAACCTCAAACTCAAACTCAAAATCATTTATTTCAAATAAACCAATTACAGGTACTTTTGAATTGTCAGAGTCAGTCAGTCAGAAAGTTGAAGCTCGTTCCAAACAGTAGGTTTCTATGGAGAAGAACGAGCAAGAAACTCCATGAACAACACTCTTTTAAAATCAATAATATGTTACAAACCTGACTGACGACTGACTGACTGATATATCAGAGCATTCGGAGCACAACCGAAACTACTGTAACAAGGAAAGTGACATTTTGCACACAGGCAGGTTCCTTTTACTATGTGAGCGAACTCTGAGAATGGATTTTTGGAAATTCAACCCTTATGGGTGTAAAATTTGGAATGGAAATTAGTATGAAACTCCGTCATTTTTGTAATTAGGAACGTGAAACTTGATAATTAAGGGTATTAGTTAAAAAAAAATACGAGTATCAGATTTTTTGTGGAAATTTCACCCCTAATGTGTGGTAAAATTGGGGATGAAAGTTTAAACAGGTAATCCATTATTTTTAATGTTAGATATATTAAAATTAGTATTTTAATTTTCAGTTAAACATACAAAATATATGTTTCGGTGTATTTTGGATATTCCCTAAGGGGTTAAAAAAAGTGATACACTGTTACCTATAATTTTTAACTACTAGCTGACCCGACAGACTTTGTTCTATCCATTGATTTTTCAATTTTCTTACCGTTTAAACCTTCCCTAGACTTCCCCAAATATTTCAAGACCAAAATTAGCCAAATCGGTCTAGCCGTTCTGGAGTTTTAGCGAGACTAACGAACAACGATTTATTTTTATTATATAGATATAGAGATTGATAATTATTGTAGTATGGTAGTGATGAAGTGCATTCTTCCACAGTGTTCGGAGACTCCATCGGGCAATCAGGGCAGCAGTTTAACCCGTCTTCAATCATGAAGGTGCTGAATTTGTTCAACGGATTCCTGATTACCACCACATACAGAGGTATCATCGTGGTGGTCTCGCAAAATGTCAATCAATATCTTGGATACACGGAGGTAAAATGTTTATTTTATAAATCCTGTTCATAAAAACACGAGTAGATAAGCAATTTGTGTGGTTTCATTAAAATATGAAATCCGTCCATTAGTAGCAATTCATTGATAAAATATTCACTAAATACATTACTTTTTTCACACATGAAAGCAAGCAGTCAGCAAGCTCTCAGGGCATCTATAGGAATTTGATCATCTGTCTATTTCAAAGCCATTAACATATTATTTCAAAAAAGATCTTATTTACAAAAAAGAGAACCGCCTTCAATTACTAAAAAGTGATAAATAACTCATGACTTTAGTTTCGGTTAAATCACTTTTCGGTTTTTGAAGGCGGTTGTCTTTTCCGTAAAAAAAAGGCTTATATTTTCTGCTTTTTAGTACCTCATTATCACCCGAATCCATTAAGAAACAGCAACACAGTTGAAACAGAGATTTAATATCCTCCAAAGATTGGAGAAACGAAAACTTCATCTATGTATACTTTTTGCTTTTTGTTGATTTTTTCGAAACGCACTGAATAAATTTCCGTTTGTTGTTTAACAAAACCCTCTCCTGAATGTAACAAACATTTATAAATTAACAGATAAAGTAACAACTTAAACATAGCACATGCACATACGTTATAATACCTAATCTTAAAAAAAAATACTTCTATACTCCGTTCATTTGTTACTTATTTCACATACACTAAACATACGATAAGACGACACGGTTGGCGCAGTGGCTGAGCGATCGACTGCTGCTCAGCGTGTTACGGGTTCGATTCCCGCCCAGGGTAAACATTTGTGTGATGAGCACTTGTGTTTGCCTTGTGTATGGGTGTTGTTTATCTATATATGTATGTATTTAAAAAATATATATTTGTGTATGTATGTCAACTGTCTGACACCCCAAGTACAGGGTCTCCCTAGTTTGGGGTCAGATGGCCGTGTGTGAAATGTCCCCACATATTATTATTATATTATTATACCAAGCAAAAACTTGACTGCGCTCAGATACCTATCGTTAAAGTATAAGAAGACCTATTGGCTACGACCTCAGTATAGATATTGCAATTCACGAACACGCGCCCCACCAATTTTTGGTTTAGGGGATTTTCGGATTTTCGTGACGCTCTGTCCTGATTAGTCTATTCATTGTAGTGTGCGCGTGCACTCATAGGTAATTAGTGTGTACCGATAACACTCAAACATTGACTGAAGCTTGCACACTTAGACTATAAACGTTTAGGAGGTATAGTGGGGCGCGTCTTCGTGGATTGCACTATCTGTATAATAGGGTATTTTACCAGAAAAATCTTATATATATTTCCAAAAAATACTGGACTCGTGTTTTTTCTTTTTTCACGTAAACCAAAAATGAAAACAATATAGTGGGTCGGATACTCGTGTGACATCACTAAGTATGTCAGTACACTTTTACTGGTGAAGTGACGTCACAAACCCCCACTCATGATCTTTGAAGCGTTCTATCTTCGTCAGTTTTTATTGATTTGATAAAACAAAAAATACGTGTCCAATATTTTTCGATAATCTAACTGACGGACTAATTAGTTTTTTTTTTTTAAATACCCTATTGTGTCCTCTAGCATTTAAAGCATTTCTGATGAATAGGCACATAGTAAACCATAATATGAACATAAATAAATCAACTTTCTAATATTAAACTTAAAACGTTTTCTTCCAACAGCTTGACTTGCTTGGTCAGAACTTACTCACTATTGCTCACGAAGGAGACCGCTCAATGCTACGCGATCAACTGATGCCCAGAACCACAAACCTGGGACCTAACGGTGAACTCATGATACCTGACGAACCTGATGGTGCTCGCAAAGTAGGAGAGGCTTTGGCTGGCGAGAAAAGGAGTTTTGTGATAAGGTGGGTACTTATCAAGTGAGTGAAAGAACCTTTTTCACTACAGGAGACAGGCAACGAATGTGAATAAAGTATTGTGTCTATGTACCTATAGTCTCGTTATACCCGCATTTCTGACGCAGTCTGTGCGCTCCCTAATGCTGCTTTTATTATTTTTGCATAATATTATGCCAGGCGTCAACCTTACTTAACGACATTGATCTTGAACCAGCCACGTACCACCGACCGGTGGGCCGGGTGTATCCACGATTGCCGGTAGTACTCCTAGATCACCTAAGCCTCGACCCGCACGGTTCAGAAGAGTGATGGTAATGTGTAAAATGTGTTTTTCTCAATCAATCAAGCTGTGCGTGACTGAGCGTTTATCTTTAGCACAAAGCGACTTTCGAAGCACTTTCGATATAATGCTAGTGCAAACGCGACTTTGGAAAAAGGAAGAGGTTTATGCCTTCGACGAGTTATTATGTTTCTTTTACCAGTATGTAGGTACAGACGTCAGCACATCAAGCCATTCAATACTGTCAAATTTTCCCAATTGAATATGAACCTTATTCTTTTATAGTAAAGTTGAAAATCTGTCAAAGAAAGGACATGGTTCAAAATGTATGGACCAAAAACCCAAAATCAAAACGTAATCGATACAGTCAAACTGTGTGCACAATAATTCCTTAGAACTATCTGAATAAACGTACCCAAGTTGCAATATCCTAATCCATGGGATATCGGATCTATAGACTGTCAAAGTATGTAAAGAATTAATTTTTTGACTTGGATTTTCAGTTGTGGTGCCAAAATAGTCATGCTGTATTATGTACCAACGATGCTATAGATGCTCATAACGTTATTAAGAATAATATCGTTGTACAGTTGACAAAAAAAATTATAGTAGTAAGTAAAAATAATCGTAGTTCTCATTGTTGTATTGTATTATTTCGTCATTTTACGGTATAAAAAGGTATTCATTTATTTAAATCTTAAGCTTGGCTGAGTTGCTATTAGTTGCGTTATTACACTAAGAAAAATATCGATATCACTTAACAAAATAATAATAGAAATAAACTAAGTAACTATTTGTACAATACTACTTTCCTAAAGTATTCTTCAATTGTGCCGGTATTTTGTTTTTTTTTTCGGATTAGCATCTCGCAGGTCAACCTAGGAGGTTGTCGGCTGCTTAACCGGACTTTCCTGTGGTGCCTTAAAAATTATTATTTTTAGGGCCTCCAGTCAGGGCAAAATAACTTACAAACTAAGCGACTACACGCTAAGGGCACCCCCTATGGGGTACGAGCCTCGGATAGGGCGTCGCTGGGAGAGGACAGCAAAGGGACAGGCTGGATCGGATTTCTATTATTAAGGGACGAATTTAAAGCTACAGGCTCAGCGGCGCGGGCTGGCACTAGCAAAGGACGGGGAGGGGACGTACAGGGCCGTCGCGGCGGGCCTCGGCGGCGAGGACGGAATGACGGCGGTCTGTGTCTGTGTTTGATTACTGTACTGGTGGCCTTATTTCTCTCCTGGAGGAGGGTAATAGCATCGTCAGGGTCGGTCAGAGTATGTCTCGGTCGTCGAGTCTTACTAATATGAGAGGGAGTGTACCGGGCGGCCGATACGATCAAAGGGTTAGAATGTTTCTCAGCAGTGACGAAGAAGCGCTTGGCGGCTAGCGTTTCATGAACTGCTGGATGGTGGGTATTTTTAAATCGAGATGGAGGTTCTCGTTGCGAAGGTAAAAAGGGGCTCCTGTGATTCTTCTCAAGAAACGGTTTTGGAGGGTCTGCATCCTATGGAGACGGTATGGTTTTGCGTGTGCGAATACAGCACAGGCGTAAGTCATGATAGGACTAATGCACGCCGTGTAAATGCGCAATTTGCACTTGAGTGACCATTTGCTGCGTGCATTCAACATGAAGTAAAGCCTACCGAGAGCGAAAGCGGCGCGCGAACGCACCGTCTTTATGTGCTCTCCGAAAGTAAGATGGTGGTTCAGAATTACACCTAGGTATTTGGCTTGCTTCTCCCAAGGGATAGGCTTAGCGAACATGGTTATCGTACTGGGAAGAGAGGGGGACGAACGCGGTTTGGAAAAGAGTACTGCCTGACTCTTGATGGGGTTTACCTCGATTCTCCATTTCCGGAAATAAACGCCTAAGGCTTTTGCCGCGGATTGGAGGGTACGAGCTATGCAGTCTGGGTGGCGACCCGAGTAATAGATGGCCGTGTCGTCAGCGAATAGAGCCAACTGGGCCTTTTTATCTTTGGGGATGTCGCTGGTGAAAAGCGTGAAAATGAGGGGGGATACTACGGAGCCCTGGGGGACGCCAGTGCGTATCGGGTGGGGTGAAGAGAGCGCACCCTCGATGCGATAGCGAAAAGTGCGATTCGACAAAAAGTCACGCAAGATGAGCACGAGACGATCTGGCACTCCGGGTTGGAAAAGCTTGTATAGTAAGCCGTTGTGCCAGACTTTGACGAATGCTTTCGCTATGTCAGAGAAGAGCGCACCCGTCATCAAGCCACGCTGGAAACCAGCGCTTATATGCTCGACGATGCGGTGGACTTGTTGGACGCATCTGTGTTCGGTTCGAAAGCCAAACTGCTCGTCGGGAATGAGACTCTTTGCTTCGGCATAATCTTTGAGCCGTTTATAAATAAACCTCTCATAGATTTTGCCTTAGAACATTGAGTAGACTAATGGGACGGTAACTGGTGGGATCAGACTTGGGTTTGCCTGGTTTCGGAATGCCGATAACGGTGGCCTCTTTCCATGCCTGAGGAAAAATGTTGTTGCTTAGAGCGCCATTGAAGATGGCGGCCATTAGTATTATGAGATGGGTGGGGAGGAGTTTGAACACCTTATTGGTGATACCGTCAGAACCGGGGGCTTTCCGGGGTTTGAGCCTCTTGATAATATCGTGCACTTCGTCGGGAGTGACAGGAGGCAGAGGATAATCAGGGTCTTCAACGGGTGGGAGAGAGGCTCTACGTTCGACTTCGGCGTCGACCTCAGAAAGGTGAGCTACGTCTACTGGTTGAGAGCTGGGGGTGCATTGAGACTCTAGGCTGTTGGCTAGACATTCGGCCTTTTCATCGTTATCGAAGGCGATGCTACTGTCGGGACGAATGAGAGGGGGCACGGAGGCCTCGTCAGAAGAACGGAGCTTCCTCTGGAGTTCCCAGAAGGCTAGGTGGGTCGGCTCGAGTTCATGTCTTGTCCCAGCGGCTGGAGCGCAGCTCCTCGATACGTTTCTTTACAGCACGCTGTAAAAAGCGCATGTGAGCCTTGTTCGCATCGCAGGGGAAGGCACTGTACGCACGAACGGCTGCGTTCTTCTCGGTCAACAAATCACGCACATCGTCAGGCAGTTTCCAGCGATGATCGCTCATCGCCGGAACCTCCCTTGAACAATCGTTCAAGACGGATTGTACATGATTTGCGAACGAGTCGATCGCGCCCGTCGTGTCTGCGACTGTCACCAAGTGGTCGGGGATAGCGTCCAAGTAAGGCGACGTGGTGAATTGTAGGCTTATGCTTACTTTTCTCCAGTCAGTTATAATTTGGGTCGGAGGGGTTGGCTAGGGTCAGAGGGGCCTGAACGGGGAGCTAGTGCTAATATTACTGGACGATGGTCAGAATGCCGGTATTTTGAAACTGCTCTCGTCGTTTTGTACTGCGTGCGGTAAATACGCATTTTCAACGCGTGGCGTCATTTAGGACCTCGACAGCCAGATGCGTTTGCGTTGAATACAGCAATCAAAATCTTATCTCTATTCTTCCTCTGTTTCTGAAATGAAAGATACGAATAGAATGGTATCGCGTACTAATACAAAACAGTAGCAGAGGGTAAGCTACAAGTGCCGACACGGAATGGTATAATGCCCGTTTTAACCGTCAATTCCTATTTTTTAGTAGCCCCTAAGATATTTAAGGCGACACCTAACGCAATATATATATTTTCACCAACGTAATTATAAGGGCCACCTTAAGTAATAATTTTAAAACAGACATCCGATTACCGGCCTTCTAAATGCTATTGCTAGTGCTGGGTACCACACTCTTTTAAAATGAGTATCATGGCAAGCACTCTTTTTACTAAGTATGCTAGCACACTGCGATCGTACTATGTAGCTAATCTGTACGAAGTGTCATCACCTACCTAGCCTTTTCCCAACTATTTTGGGGTCGGTTTTCAGTCTAACTGGAAGCAGCTAAATACCAGTGTTTTACATGGAGAGATTAACTATATGACCTTGTTATTCCATTTACTGGATAACACAATAACTACCCCTTGGTAAGACCAGGGATGCTAGACTTTCTGACTTCTGACTACCCATAACGTCGCCATAAAAAGCCGTACAGTGGCTTTCCATACGGCTTCTCATATTATCATATCTATTGATAATAATAATTGCAAGGCAACGTATTTCTTCTATGAACATTATCTAAATCAAGTAATGTAGGTGGCTTGGAAGCGGTACCTTGAATTGCATACCGTCAATAACAATACAATACCATTAATGAGAACTACAACAATTTGTACTTACTACTATATTTTTTTGTCGACTGTATATCGGTATTATTCTTAGTGTATTATGAGCTCGTGGCTAAGTTAAAACCGTACAGATCGATCGGTCAAAGGTTAAGCTACGCTAGCCGCGGTCGGTCTGTGATGGATGACCATCCCTTTCATACCGAGTTCATTCCGTGCCTCGGAAAACACGTAAAGACGTTGGTCCCGGCTGTCATTTGTAGATCTTTGGCAGTCGTTAAGGGTAGTCAGAAGCTAGAAAGTCTGACAACCAGTCTTACCAAGGGGTATCGTGTTACCCAGTAACTGGGTTGTGGAGGTCCGATAGGCAGTCACTCCATGTAAAATACTGGTATTCAGTTGCATCCGATGAGACTGGAAGCCGACCCCAACATAATTGGGAAAAGGCTTTGCAGATGATGATGATTCTTAGTGTAATAACGTTATGAGCATCTATAGCATCGTTGGTACAAACGCCAGTAGGTAAAGCTACCCAAAACTGACAGATTTTCTCATACAACCTTCAACCTAATGCTTCAGACATAAAGTTGAAAAAGTAATAAATACATTTGACAGTTTGTAATAGCTTGATCTGTACATTACACAATCGACAGGATGACTATTTTGGCACCACAGTTGTGAAAATTCCAAGTCAAAGAATTAATTCTTTGCATACTTTGACAGCCTATAGCTCAGATATTCCATGGATTAGGATATTGCAACTTGGGTACGTTTATTCAGATAGTTCTAGGGAATTATTGTGCACACAGTTAGATCGTATCGACTGCACTTAGATTTTTGGGTGTCTTATGAACCAAGTCCTTTGACAGATTGTTATAGCTTGATGTGCTGGCCTTTGTACAGTACGCAAAAGAGATAAGTATCCATGTCGTCGGGAATAGTTGAAGATTTCTTGGAAACCAATGGGGGCTTTCAATTGAAATTTTATTAAATCATTGAACTGTTTATTCTCTATAAATAGTATTTTATTTTATTCATAAAAACCTATCGGTTTCTAAGTAAACTTCAACTGTTTCCGGCGACATGGATACTTATCTCCTTTGGTGACCGTACATAAGTACATTGATTTCTTCGTTTTTACTAGCCAATTTACGTGATTCTATTTTCATTTTCGTGGGCTATTCCAAAAATTGTTAGTGAATTGAAAAATAGTAAGAATATAATGAAAAAAGTTTTTGTTATATCTTTTTAAAATGTTCTCTCCAACCCCGATGCCAATACATACAAGAATAAAATTAGTTAACGGGTTTTCACAGAAAACATCACCAGATATATCATTTGCTTCCTCTGACATTGCTATAGAATTTAACTGGAAAGTGATTAATGAAAATCTAGGTACCTAGTACCATCTAATGATTAAAATGGCAATCAATTAAACAAATCAAAGTTCTGCTGCACACGCGTTGTATTGCGAGCATGGATATTGACAAGCTACGTCAGGATGCGTCGGAACTCGATTGGGGACACCTTGTAGAGGCAACAACCGTAAACGACAAGTTGCGTATTTTTAAATTGGTGGTTTACTATATATATTGAATTCTAAATTGGTCCAGTTTAGAATTCAATTTAGTGTAGTGTGATCACTAGCTAACCACCTTGGTTCCTAAATAGATTTTCTACAAATTGTACTATAGTGTAATAAGCCCTTTAGACCGCATCATAACTTAAGATCAGGTGAGTTGCGATCAAACGGATCTCTAGTTGTAATAAAGATTATAAGTCTCACTTAGGTTCGGAACTTTAAAATAAGCTCTAATTAGTTGCTAGATTTCTCGTCGCCCTTACCTTGGAATCTCCATAAATTGCGAGAGTTAAGTTTTATAGCTGGCGGATGGCAATGGTGTCCTTTAAAATGGATTATAAAATAACCTTGTTATTTTATAATCTGTTATCTGTTGTCTGTTGTGTCTGTATATTATGGTTCTGCTCGAGACACTTATTTGGCGAATGTTTATTGTTGCTTGCTGCGTTACTTTTTTCATGTGGCCATTTAAACCTTGGCAGGCTCAAGAAGTTGAGCCAGCGGTCTGAGCCGAGCCAGTACGTAACGTGTCATGTGGAGGGATCCCTGCGGAAGTCAGACCGCGCTTGCCGCGGCTACAACCGCTGTTGCCAGATCGTGCGCCGGGCTCGGGCACGCTCCGAGAACCCATGCTCAAGTGGAAATGATATCGTAAGTAGCTCTATATATGTCTTCTTCTTCTTCTTTTCGAATCGATGGTTTTCCTTTATGCTAGACTACTTGGGCCCAGTAGGTAGCCACATTTATCGCAGCATCAGTGGCGTTTTTAATGTCCTCTAAGGTGCAGGTGTAGGGGCACTTTGGGCACTGTAATAAGTGGGCCATTGTCTGGTCAGGATCACCGCACTCACACTGGGTGTCGGTGGGATCTATTATGCCCCATTTTGCTAGATTCTGTTTGCAGCGGCCTACCTGGGTGCGAAGTCTATTGAGCGCTTTCCATACAGGCCACTGCAAATCACTCTATATACTTCAATACACGGTGTCTTTTACAAAAAAGACAACCGCCTTCAAAAAATAAAAAATAACTTTCAATTCGCAAGTCGGTGGCAATACAAAACAACACGCAAAACCAAAGCCGCCGACTTGCGAATTGAAAGTTATTTTTTACTTTTTGAAGGCGGTTGTCTTTTTTGTCCTATCTATTTTGGGGTCGGCTTTCAGTCTAACGGGATGCAGCAGAATACGAGTGTTTTACATGGAACGACTGCCTGTCTGACTTCCCCTTCCCAGTTACTAGGCGAAAAAGAATTCAAAAACAAATTTACAATATAGTTAGGTAATAATTATATCACAACTCAACCTGTAAACTTGAGAATTAAACAGAAGTCGAAAATTATCCTACAGGATCACAAAAACGGGATAAAAAATATCATGTGTGGTCCTAGATTAATAACTAAATGTTCGCTAAATAAGCTAAATTTAGGCGAATTCCGTTTCAGCTGTTTAAGCGTGAAAGTACCTATAACAAACATCCACCTATGTTTTTGTTCTCAAAAACTATAATACCTATACTCCATTTACAATAGCATTAGACAGAAGTAAAAAAAGGTTCTTTTTAATGCACATTTTGTCACAAAAGTAAAATAAGCCTGTTAAAGTTACGATAGACACCGAATTTATTACAATCTATTTTTACAGTAGCTGCCGCACGTATTTGTAACCATTAAAAAAAAATATCTTCTAAAATTATGTAACATTCATTAAGTTGTATATTTAATTCCAATTTAAAATTGCAGTGTCAATGCTAAAAACTAAACAGAAGCAGGGATGAACAATACTCGGAACGTTATTCGTTTCACTGTAGGTAATTCTACCAAATTTAAAATGTTACCTAATCTTTAATAGTTATTTGTTATACAAGAGTGCAAAGTTGCTTTTTAACCGCGTGTTCAATTTTGATGACCGAGCAAGCGAAGGATTCTAAAATTGAATCACGAGCGCAGCGAGTGATTCAAAATTAGAATCCTGAGCGTTAGCGAGGGAATCAAAAGAGCACGAGGTGAAAAATCTTTGCACTCGAGTGCAACACGTAACTTTTCATTCCACCTCAGCGAGGAAATGACTAAATGCAAAAAAAAAAAACGTTTTCATCCCACCATCTCGGAAAGAGTATTTTTAATCTTCAATATCTGAGTGGAAAAGCCGTTTTTATTCTCTAGAGGATAAAGTAAATTTATCTTCAATATCTGAGTGGAAAAGCCGTTTTTATTCTCTAGAGGATAAAGTAAATTGAATTTAGAACATAGTGTGCACTAAGTTTGTGAATTAAAAAAAAAACATTAAACCTATTTACTGCTACCTCTATGGTGCCGAATATATCATACAACTTTTTTTTAATTTGTTAAAAACTCAGACTTTGTAAACGTTTTTTTTTTTGCATTTAGTCATTTCCTCGCTGAGGTGGAATGAAAAGTTACGTGTTGCACTCGAGTGCAAAGATTTTTCACCTCGTGCTCTTTTGATTCCCTCGCTAACGCTCAGGATTCTAATTTTGAATCACTCGCTGCGCTCGTGATTCAATTTTAGAATCCTTCGCTTGCTCGGTCATCAAAATTGAACACGCGGTTAAAAAGCAACTTTGCACTCTTGTATAACAAATAACTATTATTCTGTTTATATTATTATACGTCCATATTTAGTACTATCTTAGATCTATTTATCATAATTATGTTAAAGTCAGTTTAATTAAAATTATTTTAACTTATCTTTGAAATAAAATGTTTTGCATTCCTACTTCTATGAGCCTCTTTTTTCTAATGCTATTATAAATGGAAGTATAAGTAGGTATGTACCTAGCAGGATTTTAAACGACGCGCGACGTGTCCACTACACCAAACACCTATTCTTTTAATGAATTTCTTCTGGAATTCACCTGAGTACCTACCTATTTTGATAAATCTTGTAAAACTTTTCGGCCAGATACCGTGGCATTGGCATACAACCTTTGTAGTACCTACTTAGCCACGTGTTTCAACAATGTATTCTGTGAAACCAATAACTTAGATAGGTACTGATGTCAAGCCATACTTCAAAGTAACGCAACAGGTAGCGAGGTGTCGGGCTTCGTAGTAAATCGAGTACCACAAGCTGGCAACAATCTGTAATAAAGAGGAAATTCTATTGACACCACTTTCTGATACTTATTGCTTATTGTTCACTGTTATACGCAAGTAGCGACATGGTACTCTGTTTAAAAAAGAGCTCAATGGTGATGAATTACTGAGGTAATCAGCTAAACAAATATTATACTGTATCTTGGGCATTTTATTGCGTTAAGGTTGAGTAGGAGAGTCATGTCAAGAATAGTGACCGGGAAATGACGACAGTCATACAAATGCCAAATGTCCAACAGACTTATTTATCTCAATTCATTATGCTGCAAAAAACGTACCTATGTTTCAAGCTTAGATTGTTGATATATCTCCGCACGCTCCGACGTCTACCAATAATCGACCTTTCAGTAATCGTAAGCGATTCCAAAGCCACCAGACCTACTTAATTTAAACATGGCTGATTTTATTATCACAGACACTGAAATATCTCTTTTTGCGTACTTGCAAGTTTCAATGCAAGCCCTTTTCAGGTATCAGATTTACAAGATACCTTACACACGTTCAAAGTAAGACCAGGAAACTGGGCCAGACTCTTTCCGTAGGCCTTAACTTAAGCTAGATTTATAAACTCAAAATTTCAGCTATAGTAAAATGTCGCAGGACTGGTAACTCTGGGATCTCATTCCAGTATGGAAGACTGTCATTTTATATAGATTTATGAGAAGGTTCCGCTTATTAAAATAGTAACCTCATTTTTTTGCTATAAAAACCCAAAAATATTAATCATTGGTGCCAACTCTGTTGTGCAAACTAATTTAATTACTAAATTAATTTTAAGCTATTTATATCTCTTTCTCTCCAATAAACACACTTTCTCTACAAGAAAGAGACATAAATATTAATCAATTTAAGTTGATCTAAAATGTTCATACCATTAAGGTTGTCATTTCAGAACGTATTGATTAAAAACACTGCGAAATTCAAGGGAAAAACTAATTTGAAATCTCTAACTTAGTCCTTGTCTGTTGCCGTCCTTTTCTTCAGCTGCCGGGTAGTATGAGATGCCAAATGCCTAATTTTAGTAACAAGGGAATCGGCACCAATATTTACTTCTCAAAAAACTAGGTAGGTACCTACACGTGTTTTGCTTACCAAATCTACTATTCAGGTTGTGAAAAGTGATTTTGAAAGTTTGTAACTTTTAGGCAGTTTTAAGATGAACAAACGGAAGTGCTATTTTTGGCTGTCCGATGGTGAGGGTTACCCTGAGCTGAAGCTTTTGATGCGTCAATCCTTCATCCTACCTCGACCTTAAAGATTTCCTCACGAAAGTTACGTATTTGGTGATTTATGGAATGAGAAGAAATTAAAGTTCATTATGTGCCTACTTATCTGATTACTATCTTTCCTTGTTCAAAAATGTATCAACCCTGCCTCGCTATAAGGATCAATTTTAAAATTCGATCTTACGTTGTTCCACTTGTTTGTTATAAAGTTCCGGAACGGATTTAGCAAAGTTCGATGGAAAATTTCTAGAGACAACACACAACTTATACTTGCCAGAGTTCAACAGAAACGTCTTAGTTTACAAACACACTTCAAGTGTAAGTTTCTATTTTTACAAAGGCCGAACGGACCGGACGGACCGGAGTCGTTACTGAAATCAAAATTCTAACTAAATCATAACCATGACATTTTCTCAGCCCGACAAGATTAAGGCAGTGAGCAAATAAAGAAAGAACAGAGTATATTTTGAAGCAGTAAGTATGCTTAGGTACTTACTATAAGGTTCAGAGTTTCTGACTCATAAAAATAATACCTACTTATATAAATCATGTTAACTCATTGTAAGTCCGCAAGGTCGAAAATACAGAATGACGCTTCATATAATATGAATTCTCGTACATATTGTTCAACAAACGACCGATAAACTGTATCCACATCAAATTAATCGATAATTACTTTAATTGAAATCTTCTCTAGGTGTTTATAGGTATTGTACGACCCACGAGCGAGACTTTCATCAACGAGAGTGCAATCGAAGCATACCGTATGGAGTACCGCACTCGGCACTCGATCGACGGCCAGATTATACAATGTGAGTCCCGCATCGCTCTCGTGACTGGATACATGACCCAAGAAGTGAGTGGCGTCAACGCCATGAACTTCATGCATCGAGACGACGTCCGTTGGGTCATCATTGCCCTACGAGAAAGTAAGTGCTGCTGCGAACTCTCATTTATGTTCTAAGCCTGGTAGCGTTGCGTTCAGTATCTGCCAGGTGCCCCTTTCAGTACATGCGTAGTCAGATTTCAGCAACAAGATAGTTTTTTTTTATTAGCCTCTTTTTGTGTCTGCTGGGTAAAACCTCCCCTTTCTCCTTACAAACTTTTCAATCAAGATCGGTCTCTGGCCACGTTTGTCCCGCAAAGCTGACCAGATCGTCACACCACCTTTGACCTTGGCCATAGTGTCCAATGAGTGACAATCTTTGCCCATATCTCCGGGACTCCGGGTTTTTTTTTCCAACTGCACAAAATTATAATAATAATAATAATAATATGTGGGGACATTTTCACACACGGCCATCTGACCCCAAACTAGGGAGACCCTGTACTATGGGTGTCAGACAGCTGATATACATACACAAATACATTTTTTTTTTGTAAATACATACATATATAGATAAACAACACCCAGACACAAGGCAAACACAAGTGCTCATCACACAAATGTTTACCCTGGGCGGGAATAGAACCCGCAACACGCTGCGCAGCAGTCGATCGCTCAGCCACTGCGCCACTCACTGGTCACTGTTGGTGGTTGGTCACATACTGTGCAGACAGAAGTGCACACTTAAGATTTGCCAACAAGAAATGGGGCGTAGCATTATAAGTGTCAAGCGAAAAGATTGCGTTAGAAACACTACCCTGCGCTCCATATCTAAAGTTGCAAATCTAGGTGCAGCATGATTGCGTCAGTAAATACAACATTTTAAGAAAATGTTTTTCCACAGCAACACAAGATAGTTTACACTAAAACTGCAAGTAAATGACCCCATAAAGATAACTTAGAAAATGTAGAAAGGTTATCTGCTCCTAGAATTAAATGTTTGTGTATCTATCAAAAAGTAAATATTACAGAAAAGGTATATTACAGAAAAGGTATATGTGAAAGGTCTGTGTTATAAACGTAACAGAAAAGATTACGGTTTAGATTATTCAGAAGTTTTTACACAGTTCTCTTCCGCTTTCTTAGAATGAGTTCGACCTTTGTGTCCAAGTTACCACTGTTACGAAATTGCAACAATTCATATTTAAACTAGTAACAGGTGACCAGTATACCATATTATGTAGATATTTTATAGAGCCCCGTGAAATAATGGAAAGTTACGAAAATAATAAAGCTGTGACAGTAGTAGGCAATGGTTGTTCATTACTCTTAGGCAATAAACTAAATTAACGCTATTATTTTTAAACCTTTTTAGAATTTTCTCGCCGACTCATCCTTTTAAACGCACGCATAATATAGCCAACTAGGATTTCAAATAATTCTGAGAACGTTTATTTGCTTGAAAATAAAGACAACTGAGTTAGCGTTTGTTTGTGTAGAAGTACGAGATCTAAACACGAAACGAAGGCGTGAAAGTAGTAGGTACTTTTTTAAACTCAACGAATTTTTTTATCTCCTGTGGCGCTTAAAGATGAACACTTATAGTAGGTATTAGTAATTTACCTTTCTGGAAAACATAGCATCTGAAAATACTTTTATACTCATGTTTTTGTGGTCATCAATATGATTTACTGTCGATCTCGAATTGTGTACGCGCAAAACATAATCCTGAAATTTTACCATTGTTTATAATATTTACGTTTTATGCGCTGTACTTTGTTTTTGACTACGTGACACATGGTTCTATTAATTTTGGAATCTATTCCTTAATTTACGATCATTTCTCGCACAGTTCCTTAGCGTAGGTACATTTTCTAGTAAACAACTTATGAAAATGTCACTTAACGCCTCATATAAGTAAATATGTACCTAATCAGACGAGTAGTAGGTATTATCTATTAACTGCCACTTGTTTACCGCCTGCACATCTGCCACGTCTATCACTATTCTGTAAATTGTGATTACTTGAGAAGTTGAGATTTAATACTTTCTATTTTTCCATTAGGTAGGTACCTACCTACCCACATTGCATATCGATACAGTGTTTTGTACTTAACATATTTATACTCAAGATTGAATTGTTTTAATCAATAAGTCCTCTATTCGGTTGGTTTAAGTAGTTAATTAAAAGTAAACAATCTTGACGTCTTTTTATTGATATTAGCATGTTAAAATTCTCAAACGTGTAGTAGGTATGTATAGTATAGTATAGTGTATTGCGTGTTTAATAAAAATACATGGGTACCTTATATCAAGATTTTTTGCATTTAATTAACTACCTAAGTAAACCAACGGAGTGAGGTGGGAGTGGAAATACGCTTTAGAATTTCTTATAATGTTTTCCACTACTTCCCTATGCAGTAGCAAAATATTCGTAAAATAAGCAATGCTAATGTGCAATATTATTGTGGAATTTAATATTTGGATAATATGTAGGTACTTTTAAATCTGCGCTGCTAACCGATATCTTGCATATTGTTTCAATGCGTTAGCTATTTATTCATATCTATTATTTTTTATTTGGTTTTTAGTGTACGATCAGCACAGAGTGTTCGGCGAGTCTTGCTACCGTCTAATCGCAAAGTGCGGCGAGCTCATCTACATGAGGACTCGGGGCTGTCTGGAGGTAGACCGTGCCTCCCGTGCTGTCACAAGCTTCGTTTGTACCAACACAGTAGTCGACGAGGATGAAGGCAAAAAACTGATCAAGCAGATGAAGAAGAAGTTTTCATTGTTAGTCAATAACAATGAAACCCCAGCGCTTGAGGAAAACGATGAGAACAATGAAGAAGTAAGTTTTCCTTTCTTGTAAAAGACAGATTTCCATTATCATTTCAGCCCTATATGAATAATCGTTGTGTTTCACTTCTCAACATCATAACACCGTGACATATTTGATAATTAAGTAGTTATTACCAGACTATTTACGACCCCCAAGGACTATAATTATTGCTGTCTGCAGTAATGCTGTGGCCTAGTCGTTGCGGGCCGTCAGTCAAGATGGAAAACTGCATGTAAAGGAGTGATAATTAGGCACATTTTATTATACTTACACATTCCTACATTATTTCAAAAGATGTGAAAAGTTGTTGTTGTCATACTTTCCCTAGCATATCAAGCTGATAAAAATTGTCATCGCAACTAACACAAGACTTACATAAATTTTTCAGCAAGACGATAATCAACCCGCGCCAGTGGAAGACCCGCGGCGCCTAGAACAGGTCATTTTACATTTGGTGACAAATTTGCCGTCACCTTCGTCTCAGGATAGCGAAGAGGAGCAATCTGCTGCTGCTTCGCCAGACAGAAAGAGTATGTCGCCACATCGGCTAACGATCATTCCACCCAACAAGGAAAGGATCGTTAGTGCTATCGACAAGATCTACGGCGTAATCAAAACTTTCCCAAAAGATTCTAATAACGAAGAAAACCACTATGAACAAAGCAGTAATGGAGGGTCTAGTCATAATACACCAAATTATATTAACTCAGAAGAGATTAATATTATTCCTCCTTCACAGCAAGCACAGATAGTTCCATTCCGTAGCGCTCATGTATCTAGATATGTGGAGGCTCCAGACGGTTTTCTTCCTCAGCAGATGGCTTACAATGTTTCCAAAAATGAGTTACATTCAGATTCTATTCTTAACGTAGTGACATCTCCCGACATTGGATACATTGATGCCCCATCAAGCCCATACTCAAATATATCTTCGATATTCGAAAATTTTAATCAAGACGGTGAGGAAATTCCTTATAACCAGCAATCAGCCGATATACAGGATTATGGCTATCATAGTGCAGGATCAACAATAACCATGCCAATACCTCAATATGCAGAGGAGTCGAACGTCTTCCAAGCGAGCACAAACAATTTACCATGTGGAACCAAACGACCAAGCGACTTTGAAGACGTCGATATGGTCTATAAAAAAAAGATAACGGAAACAGAATACATCCGACAAAATGAACCGACTTCAGATTTAGAACCACCTCCGGACAGCTTCTTCGATGAGACCGGTGAGTGGGATACTGTAGAACTACTATTCTATTTACCTAAGTACTATAAAGACAGTTTCCCTAAGTACGATTTCAACAGTATAGACAATTTGACATAATAAGAGTTTTTATTTTTACAGTGTTCAACAGTGATGAAATAGACTCAGCCATCAGAGCTCTGGAATATAATCCTGATGCGACGTTTCCCGATTTATTGGTAAAACCTTTGCTTTTACACAAAGAACTAATACTAAATATTGATTGTTTAACGACTTCGATCTTTATGCTAATCATGATGAAATAAAATTATATATTGAATTATTTTCAGATTTCTACTGATGTGTGCGACTATTTAAGCCAACTAGAAAAAGAATCGGGGGACGAAGAAAAGCCCAAGAACATCGATAAATCAACGGATAATAAATAATAAACATACGTAAAATGCTAGAAGTGTTTTGGAACAAAGCTACCAAAGTGGTAGATGAATCAATTTTTATTTTTCGATTTCTATGTTTTGATAAGCGACATTTGCTTTACGTGACAGTCTTCGAAAATGTTGCAAAAATCAATATAAGTATCTAAGTACCTGAACATATAAAAATATCATGTTACTAACTGATTTTTTGGTTCGTTGCAGACCATCAAAATAATGTTTTCTATGAACATTGTTTGACTACTTTAGTCTTGAAAATGTAGGTACTTAGAGTAGAGTATACTTGCTAAGATCTCGGAAAAATACTTTGGTGTTATTTAAATTAGTAGTACTTAGTCGATAAGATTATAAACCCCTTATAAACATTGCTAAAAGTTAAGTAATAATTAACGTCAGTGTTTGTGTTTTTAACATTTTTGTAAACGGGCAATTTTGTTATGGCAATGTTCAAATTTGATGTAAGTGTCTATTATGACCCGGCAAAACTTAAAACATTGCTGGCAATGTATTGCAGCCAGTGGCAGCCACACATTGCTGGGAAATTATGGTCCGTTTAGAAGCGTTTAATGTTTTGTGAAATTAATTGCAGTAACGAATTTTGTGTCACACTACCTTAATTTCAAAATGTCAAAATTACGGGTCCTTGTAGTCACTGTTAGGTGTTAGGGTAAGTAGATGTTAAGTAAATTGCAAATATTGGCATTTAATTAATTGTGGGTTCTTATATACGAGGTGGTGAACAACTCTGTTGAAATTCATTGAATTGGCTCAGTGTAATTAATCAATACATGTTTATGTGAATAGTTTGATATATGAAAAGAAAGAAGGTAAGTAGGTATCTACTGTAAAAACTCATAATGAAGGTAGTACCTACATTTTTTTTATAAATCTTAGGTATATAAGCATTAAGTACCTACTGGTAGCTAATACTATACACTATTTCGATTAAATTATTACCTGAAACTATATACTAAACTAAGCCTAAAAGTGGTAATTTCGGAAAACTGTTGAAGCGCAGTTTTGTTTAAATAATATTCTTTGATAACCTATTAGGAATGTATATTGCCAAAGTTAAACAAAAAGTTAAAATGTTAAACTTAAATGCCTAGTCACTTCAACCAGTAAGGTTTTTTTTATATTTTACATGTTATGAAGTTAAAAAAATAACCTAATCCATGTCTTTCGTGTTAAACGGAACCTAGAAATGTCTAATTATTTTGACGTATTGTAAGACTGAGTATTTTTAATTGTTGGATTTGAAAATATGTTTAAGTGATTTATTTAGATTTACATTTCAGCATTTTGTAGTTGACTTTTTGATTTTTGTAGATTTTGTAAATCTTCGGGAGCTTAAGATTTGTATTACATGTTCGTCTATTTATTCATCACTGAGCCGCAAGATGGGAAAGAAACCGATAATATTTGGCAAATATCATTACTACACACAGAACGTTAGCAAAGAACAATTTCTTTGACGTTACGTGAACGTGTGGTCACTTCACAAGTCCTCAAATAGGTAACGTCATTGCCAAACGTTTTAGACATTATTAGCGAAAAACGCTAACTGATAAAATATTTTTTAGGCCAAGAAGGGCTTGTTCCCCTGGCTCAGTGGCGCCTAAAAATACAATAAAACAATGAACTTCTTTTGTAATAGGTATATTTTTCGATGTTGCCATGTGTCTGCCTGAGATAATACATTACAATGAAACTCCTCTATTCTGATATTATCACATATGGATTGTATACAAAAAGTTCATAATACTTTTGAGGTTTTAAATTGGTCGCTAAATGCCAATAATATTATATTATTTAAATTTTGGCATAGGTACCTAATTCAAACATTGTACAGTCACGAGCACAAACATGTAAACAATTGGTCTCATTCTAAACTGTTTTTCTCCTAAACTATTGATTGAAATGTTATAGGGTTACGAATAAGCTATTTTTGATCCCAAAACTACTATACAACAGGTTTTATCTGTAAGTTGAAACGGTTATTTCACGAAAAAATTGCTTTTGGATTTTGCTATCTGTATACATATTTATTCTCGTGACTGTACATATGTAAAAGTATTCATTGTATGTTTAATTCTTGCTGGCTTGTACCCCTGTTAGCGCGTATAAGTACCATTATATTCGTTGGTTTTCACAGAATTAGATCTCATTTAATAATACGCGTATATACTGACAAATTGTAGCTATCAACGACGTATTTTGTTATTTTTAGACTTCGGAAACAATCGTAGTAGGTTTAAGTGAACTCAAGTTGTGTTAAGATTTTGTATTGCGTGCGACCAGGGGGCCAAGTCTGCTACTTTTATAATTTCGTCATTCCAACACGATCCCACTGTCATTTGGCTAAAAGTTCGTAATCTGCTAATTTCATAATGGTCGATCATTGGTCGGTCGAATTAAAAGCAATGACTGCACAATGACGTTCTAATGGTAGGTCACTGATCAAAGAAACTGTACAAAATGACAACTGAATGACTGACTTAGGCGGTAATCTGCAAAAATTTTGACCGTTCCTTTGATCAGTGACCTACCATTAGAACGTCATTGTGCAGTCAATGATCGACCATTATGAATTTAGCAGATTACAAACTTTTAGCAAAATGACAATGGGATCGTGTTGGAATGACGAAATTATAAAAATAGCAGACTTGGCCCCTAGGTCTGACGTTAGTGGCCATTTGTAATAATGATTTAAAATAGGTACAACTTTAGTTTGGTGAGAGATGAATTAAGTTTTAAGTTAAGTACTAAATATATGGTGCCAATTTCAATTGTTTAAAAATGTACCTGTTTATTCTTACTCATCAACTGATCATTTTAATCGTATAAAATATTTATCCGTTGTGTGGAAGCTCATATAGAGATGGTGTTGTGTTTATATTTCAAAGTAGTCATAGGATCTAGGTTTACTCGTTTAATTAAATCAGTAGATCTATATTATAACATATTATCACGTCATCACGTATATTGACAACGACGGAAAATTATCGGCCTCTAGCAAATATTTTCGTGCTTTGACGACTTAGGTATGGCCTCTTGGGCTATTCTTAATATTGATTATAACTATCCTGAAGACTTGATTGGGTACTAAAAATTTTTTTATTGACAAGTTAAAATTAACTTATAAACAGTAGGAACCTGTTGTACCTAAGCCAGTTTTTTTATTTCGATTTTTATTTAAAAAATGGAGCTGTCTACAACTGTACAGGCCTCAAGTCTGCTATTACAATAGTGTCAGAATGGTCTATCATTGATTTTCATAATGACGCTATTATATTAGTAGATTACCAAACTTGTCAAAATCAACAATTATGAAATCAATTATAGACCATTCTGACACTATTGTAATAGCAGACTTGAGGCCCTGTATGCATGTATGTAAAGATCATATAATTAGCTAATAATTCGTTCTTAAAACTGTGTATATTTTCAAAAACCTGGAAGTACTAGCCGCTTGAAAAAAAAAATATAAAACTGTCCTAGGTACAAGAAACCATATGTACTTCGGACCTTGTCCGTTGTACCTTGGACAGAGCTGGTTCAAATCAAGATAAACACATTTATTAGGTATTATTTATTTATTTTCTGTTGAAATAATATTAGTAATATTTAGTTAATCATATTAGCATTTGCAATTAACAATAATTACAGTTATTAACAACAATATTTAAGTAAAAGTATTGTTTTTTAAGAAAGCTTCACCCATCTATTATGTGCTAATTATTGTTGACAACATTATGGCATCGAATCATGTAATTTTAACTTGCAACTGAATTATTTCTTTTATTTTATTATCATCCAGCCAGTACCTTGACGTCTTTTAAAGTTAAACCAAACTGAAGGTTTGCTGCAGCCTTGATTTGATTGATTGAGCAACATATTCTAGTCGACTACAGTCCACTAGAATATGTTGCTCTTTATTGTACTTTTTTGGCTGCATCATTTTCACGCAAATCTAGCACTTAGGTGCCTTCTTTCATCATGTGGCGGTAGTACTGTCTTAAGGTATTTCGGGAATTGCAAAAACGCACGGAAGCATCATGAACTGTAAATTTCTTCGCCTTCACTAAATTGACTGCATTTTCAAAAAGTTTTGTGTCTAGCACAGATCTTTTAATTTTTTTCTTGCTTCGCGGCATTTTACCTATACTATGTTCTTTTTACATACAAAACGTATTTAAATAATCGTTAACCTATTTCGAACCAAAATGAGGTACCTTGGCCAGTGACCGAGGTACATCGTAAGTAGGATGGCTAAGGTACAACATCGCGACAATTTCACTTACAATCTTTACAAACCCACTTATGATTGAGGGTAGATTCTGACACTCATGCTGTCTAGTAGCTAGATATACTAAGATTAGATTCTAATTAAAACAGTTTTTACAAACATGCAACGCTTTAAATTAATTGCCATGAAGTAAACCCCAAAAAACGAACTTTATGAGTGTAAAATAGTAAATGACCTTTTTTAACTGTACTCACATGGCGCCAGCGAATCGCAACTAACTTCACATTAATGTTGACAAAAGACGTTTCAAATACCATAGACAACTTTTCTAAAAAGCGCAGGATTTTTGAAAAAAATACAATTGTGCTAGGTACAAATCTGTCCAAGGTACAACAGGTTCCCCTACTAGTTACCTAGTCTCCGCTAATGTTGGCCACCATTCGGTCAGGAGGACAATTTATTTAACAGTTTCTGTACTGTAACAAATGGTACTTAGATAAACTCATATTATAATATAAACTAAAGCCCGTTCTCAAAACACTAGGTGACACGTAAATAAAATGCCTTAAATATTATTGCAGTAAGGAGCCGAGCGTTGAAAATGTAACAATGCGCTTTTATTTGGCACTACATTTAAGTGTTGCTTAGTGTTATTTTAGTGTCTAAAATATAATATTATTCATTTAAACTATAGTTACATGACACTGATTTATGTACCATTTTATCCACATCGTTTATAAGTAATAAGGTATAAAAAGTGTATTTAAGGCATAGAGCAACGCGGTACACCGATCGTACGCGCCCGTGCGGCCAGTGTTTCGCGTTGCTCTATGATTTAAGGCATGTTAAATTCACACCACAACGATAGTTGTAGTCCAGCCGAAACATTGCACAATAAATCGTATTTCACACAGAACGTTCTAGAACAGTATATCTGCACTTGACAAATGCTGAAGTGATTTGCTTTACCTGGCCGATCAGCTCGCGAATTACAACGTATTATAAGATCGATAAACTAGGGTATAAAATAAGAGGTACTAAACATTATGTAACTGTATCTGACCCATCCGTGATCTGGGCTTATCATAATGCTAAATTATGGTTTAGAATCGGAATTGTACGTACCTAAAAGCATGTTTTATGAAATTTATAGAGACCTACTGTTTCTAATGTCATAAGTCCCAAAATATCTTCGTATAAATGTCTTCATGAATATTTACAATAAAATTATAACAAAAATATTTTTTTGAATTATTATTATTACTTATTAATAAAAGTGTATTGAATTAACAATTTAGTTTCCGATGATCTTGTGTCCACTGAAATAATCTTAGATGGTAGCCATATCATTGATGGTAGCCTTGTCATTAAATAACGGGTATAGGTACTATGACCATACTTGGAAACCTGGCTACGAAGATATTGAAGGTCGAAGTACCAACTCGTTTTCACGTTTTTTCACAAAAACATGTTTTTAATGTCATGTTTATATCTTACTGCCACACTCAGAGACGTCACTTAATAATAATGAATCGACCATAAACTTTAATCGACCAACATAAATTAGAACGCTACCAGTCAGAAATAAGTGGCTGACATGACATTTGCCTAGTTATGTTGGTCAATAATTAAAGTTAATGATTCATTATTATTAAGTGGCATCTCTGAGTGTGAAAGTTAGTCCCCATGACGTCTTTAATGTTAGCTTGCACTCGTAAGCACATTGTTTTAACGTGAAAGCGGCAGGGCAGTCCGCGAAATTCAAAAACTCTTACGTTTTTGCAATTTTCAGACCAGTTTCTATAAGTCTTAACCCTTTAACCGACTACGTCGGATTAATCCGACAAATATTTTTGTGTCCATTACGCCAGCGTCGTATATTTCCGACCAAATACCACAGCTCGTTAAGTCTGTTTTTTTATTTAAAAACGCTGTATTCTATCAAGATGTTTATTTTAGGTAAATTAAATCCTAAAAATAATGTCCAAAGTTAGATGAATTTCTAATATTATTCACTGTGCCGGGCGCGGGGGGCACTACAACTGATATTGAAGTCTGAAGGTTAAGGTAATAAAAAAAATATTCGCTAGAGTAATTAAGATATGCATTTACAGAAATTAATAATTAAAATCATCAACTTATCTCTCCAAATTAGAAATTCTGTAAATGCATATTTGTTACTCCCGCGAATAATCTTTTTATTACAATATACAACCTATTGAGCTGCAAATTGCAAAAAACCTAAGAAATTTTGAATTTCGCGGGCTGCCCTGGCGCATACCAGTGCGTTTGTGCGTCTTTGTTCACCATAAACAGAGATATTTCACATAAAAAAGTTGTTTCACAGTAATCATTTTTGCTCAATGTTACTTTTGCTGGAAGTATGCGTAGTTAACGGCTAATGTTCAAGTACAATTTTAAGATGCCGTTAAGTAACGTAGTATTGTCACAGTCACTTTGACATAAAGTGATAGAGACAGCACGTGAATTAATGGCATCTTAAAATTGAGCAGCGTTAGAATAGTGATGTTTCATTCTACACTCGGAATTATGAAAAAAAACTTTCGACGTGATAACGTCTTATAAACCAATGAACACCGGCTGCACGCATTAAAAACTGTTACGTTCGGTCTGAGCCTGAGTGTGCAAGCGAGAGCGCGGAACAAGCGTTAGATATGCACGATCAGCCCAAGCAATAAGCTCCGCCCACCTCGACGGAAGCCATTATTTGCTTATGTTATTTCACATGTTAGCTATTATGTTTCTTTATGACGTTATCACGTAGTACTATCATCCGTAAACCGACTTTACAAACAACCTATTTTTTTTTTGTTATAGAAATTGGACTGTCCAACAGGTTGGGTTAATTTTGGGGGTCAGATTGGGGCAATTTTTTACATTTCGAAGCTAATTAAATATTCAGAAAAGTAGAACGTCAATATATTTTGTAAAACTAGATAAGTATTATTTAGAAACTAAAGAAAATCATATTTATGGAAACAGAAAAAAATATTTGGTTGATCGGAAAGGTAGTAAGGGGTACTAAAAAACTAGTAAGAATAGAATATTCTTTGAAAGGCATCTGAACAAGAAACTCAAAAATGTAAAAGTTAAAATATAAATGTTATATTTTTTAAAACTACATACAACTTGGTGTTTATGTACTTATTAATATTATGAATGGTAGCTTCATGAAATAGGTAAACAGTTAATCACAATTTGTTAATTGGAAAACCAACAATAGCTGTAATCTTTTGTGGGTAGTAAATAAAAAATAAATACACGCGTATCATTGTTTTATTCGTGTAATATGGTTAATAATTGAATAAGTATGACAAACAATATGCTAAATAAAGTGCCACTATGTGCCACAAAATCTTAAATAGGTAACCTTAATTAGTATATCTTATAGGCTATTACAAATGCACAACCTGGAAATGAAAATCCAGTTTTAAAAAAAACCAAGTAAATGGTACAATAGCCCCAAAGTACTGGCTTGTTCTAAACTAATAATTGCAGATCATTTGAAAACATTTCCTCTACTTATTTATTGATTTTATTAATCAAGTTTTTTATTGGATATACCTACATGCACTTAGTATATAGATTGACAACCACAACAACGCACACCTCTACATTTATAGGAAAAATCGACTATCGGCTGCTTTCTATTCCTAAATCTATCTTAGAATCGATCTTTGCTTGTCCCCAATCGAAAGCAGTGGGTTGCGGGCAGGGATCGATCCACAGATACAACTAAGTAGAGAAACATTGCAGACAGGTTTTAGTAAAATATCCTATAAATTAAAGCTTTCGCATTGCATTTGGTAGGTACATTAACGCAGAATGTATGTTTAAAGTAAACTTAGAACTAATAAATTACTATTAGGTAGGTAATTAAATCTAACTTAAAACGTGGGAGCAGGATGAAACAGCGATCTTAATTCTCAATGCTCTCCGCAGAATGTGGTACCTACTTACATTTAAAATGTATGCTCCTCCACCCGATATTATTATGTCAAAAAAATTTACTTATTTCAGCTGTTTGCTATCCGAAATTAAGCATTATAACAAAAATTTATTCATAAATAGGAACTTTTCCTGTAATATAAAACTTAATCGAAACAAAACGGGCAGTTTTTTCAACAGTAGCGCTACGCTAGCGTCGTCTTTTTGACGATAATATTAATCATTGTCATCAAGTTAAACTTAAAAACTATGAGATCACTTTCCAACTTTTGAAACGAATGCAGCTAAAGCCGCCACTCCAAGTGGAGGGTATGTCTGAATATTTGCGTTACTTGGGCAAGTAATACAAAATATATCTTATGTAAATTAGAACGAATCGAGCCCTAAGAGTAGCCTTGGCATATGAAAAGGGCTAATTTGAAGTTATTGTACCTACTACTGAAACTGTTGATTTTTGGAACCAGTATGAATAACATAATTACCAGTTTTTTTTTAAGGCGTGGTAGGTACCTATGTCCTCTCAATGTACAATTTTACCATTCTGCAAACCAATTTCTTTTTTCTTACACTAAAATAACCTACACCTACTAAACTTAAATTGCTTAAAAGAATATTAGTAGGTATGACCTAAAATAACTAAAAGACATTTACAAAAGAAGGAAATTGAAGATAAACTAAACTACGTTTCGAGGTATGCTTTGTTGCGATTTAAACCTTAATAATATTGATTACACAAGTATAGTACCTATAGGTAGTAATATTATAATGGTATCTTAATACTACATACCTACCTATGATTTTGCAACATGCATTGTCCAAATGATTACTACTAAGAGATTATAAACAACTTACATTCTAAAGATCTGTTATTATTCTTTTCATTCTTATTATTATGACAATCTAGTTTTTAACAGTTAGGCTAAACTCACACATTCTGAATTAACCTCTCTGAATTCAGAGTCAGAATTCATATTAGGTATTAATTATGAAAGCCCGGAAATGTATATTCATTATGATCTGAATATTTACCTGACTGAAAAGATAATACCTACAATGAACAGTTTACGTAAAATTTATAAACATTGGAATGGTCGGCAATTAGAAAACAAAATCAGAAAATTAAGCTATAGGTACTAATACAAATATCTATCTAAGGGTATGAAACTCTTAATAATAATTATACGTTTAACGTTAGGATCAACAAACTTAAACTTAAACATTATTAACAAGACATCCAATTAAAGAAACGCACAATAACATTTAGACGACAAGATTTACGTTGAGTTGCACAAAACCAACATCAGTTTAAGGCGGCCCCTAGACCTACATTAACATTGTGCAATATATTTTATTGTACAATAAAATTGATAGGTGCTTTGAATCCAAACGATCAATTATATTGCACAATAATATGAACTGCGCAATGTTTTTGTGTTCAGTCGGAGAATAGTATTAATCCAGTTAGTCCTCAAAGAATTGAATGTTTTCTTCACATTATCTTTGGTTGTCTGTGGAAACATCTTTATGAATTTAGAGAGATTCTCTTTTTACGCCATATATGTGCGAGCGCCTAAAAAATATATACACACACTAAAAAATATTGTTCAATACTGACCCTACACAATGCAATGGAAATAAGGAGCAATAAAAATTAAATTCGCACAAACTTTCATACAATCATTGCGCAATCTTCAATATTAACCTTATACGGTCAATTAAATTGCACAATTCGTAATATTGCACAATATAATTGATCGTCTAGGGACCGCCTAATGGAGACTTTAAATTCATACCAGCCCTTACATTATGCATCAAAAAGAAAGTGACAGTATCAATTTAAGGTCACCGTTAAACTAATGTTGGTTTCGTGAACCCACCGTCAGACGAATAAAATAATATTGTAATCATTCGTATAAATCTTGCCACGTCTTAACAATATTTGAAGATAATTTAGTACCAAAATGATACATGTTACTTTGGAATGCTACTAATAATACATGTAAAAATATGACATAATGATACAGCGACTTAAAAACGACTTCTCTTCGGTTCTGCATATGTACTTCCCGAAAAGAATGCCTGAAAACAAAAATATGAGAAAATGATTAGTTTAAAGGACTCATCTGCCTAGCCTTTTCCCAACTATATTGGGGTCAGCTTCCAGTCTAACCGGATGCAGATGAATATCAGTGTTTTACATGGAGCGATTGCCTATCGAACCTCCATAACCCAGTTACTGGGTAACACGATACCCCTTGGTAAGACTGGTTGTCAGACTTTCTGGCTTCTGACTGCCCATAACGACTGCCAAAGATCTACAAATGACAGCCGGGACCAGCGGCTTTACGTGCTTTCCGCGGCACGGAGGGAACTCGGTATGAAAGGGATGGTCACCCATCCACAGACCGACCGCGGCTAGAGTAGCTTAACCTTTGACTGATCGATCTGCATGACTTTAACTTAGCCACGATCTCCTCCTGATTAGTTTATAGGACTGTCACTACTTATAAACAGAAATTGAGTTTGTGTTCTCTGGAACCGCTGGTCCAATTCAGCCGGGAACTCTTCTTGTGCGAGTCTAGCTGCACTTAGCCCACACAAAAAAAAAAGTAAAAATTACTATGTAACTGAAGAACGGATCCCTATAGCAAAACCATTTAAAGAAGTTGATCGTGGTTCCGTAGATTAACCCGAGCAAACACAAACTGAACTTCTGTTCTGCCATTGAACAATACACATACACACACTATGTGAAAATTTCAAATTTCAAGTGTTATTTTTGCCCGCTGACGGACAAACAGACGAAAAAAACAGGTTTCTTGGCATGGAGATCCCCTTTTATTTTGAACTTTATTTCATTTTTATTAAAAAAAAAAATTACCGCAACTATTAGTAACACGCTCTGTAAAAAGTTTCTACCCATTACACTTCAAAAGATACAATCTGTTGACAGACAGACGGACGAACGGAGGCAGTAATAGCGTTTCGTTGGGCAGTCTTCGGTTATGGAAAGAAACAAAAAAAATATATGCCTGTGTCCCATATGGGTGCGATGAACATGAATCATAATGGCATGCAACCACGGCTTTACCTTGACCATTTTGTACCTATGTCTTGATTTCTGTGTGAAATATTTTCTTGTTTCGTACTTTTTAGATCACTTTTTGTTGTGGTCGGGTTTTAGTTTTTAAACTTTATTTTTTTATTTAAACCGTTTTGGAGTTTAAATACCAGTAGTAGGTTTTTTAAAATCATTTGTGACAAGTCACAGCTAAATATTATATATTTAAAAGGTACTAGTGAACCCCTTTCCAATGATACCAAACACGGGATGCGTATCTTAATTTTTTTTTTTTCTTTTCTTTTTTTAAATAATTGTGATAAGTCACAACTAAATATTATATATTTGATAGGTACTAGTGAATCCCTTTCCAATGATACCAAACACGGTATGCTTATCTTCATTTTTTTTTTATCTTGATTTTTTGTCCGCCAGAGGGCGCTACATTGGATTCGGTGGCACGTCATAAAGCCTATGACCAGCGGACGATCAAGACGCTTCTAACGATACCTCATTTGTTCAGTTCTGATAAGTAGTTTAGGAGCTATGAGCGAACAGATGAACATACGTACATACATACATACATACATACATAGCCTGTCAAAATCATAACCCTCCTTTGGCTTTGCCGTAGTCGGGTAAAAATAGACATTGATTGTGACTCTGCTGCAGAGCATTCTACTCTCTAGCAGTGCCACAAAGAACATGTACTCAGGAAATGACAATGCCAGATCCTGCCCCACCCATGTACAGAAAAGTAAATTAATGAAAATAATTGTAATGAATATAGAACCTTTCTGTAGTAAGTTGTTTTTCTTTAGAAATTGCGGATTACGAAATACCTACCACAAAATACAAACTCATTTTACCTAAAATATAATTTTACCTATAGTCAATGCCATTATTGTTTTTAGATTTAAACGGAAACCGCAAGTTCTACAGTCATTAAGACTAATGTTTAGTTATTAGCAATAAATAAACAGTAAGATGCTACACATGCACATGACTTTTATTGAGTGGGGCAAAGTTCTATAGAGTTTCTGGCATTGTCCTATAAACGCTAATGTTTTTGGATGAAAACTGTTGAATGAACAGTGTTTATTGCGTACGTGTTGAAAAATATCATTTTTAGCCAGTGGTTTCATTTATTTTAACTTTACAAAAAAAAGTAAGAATAAGAAAAAAAAGTAAGCAAGTAGGATAGGTTGAAATTTAATCTCGCGTCCGTAATTTATTTGCAATTACACCTACGATATTCGTTTAAATTATATGGTGTAAAAGAGTAAAATAATAGTGCTTAAAGCTTCTAACTTATTTAAAATGATAAGGATTAATACCGTATTTGTGTAAATAGTTTTCCAATTATCACTTTATAATTGCCCATTTTTTTAAGTATTAAGATGGATATAGTATGTTATCCTTAAGTGTTATCGCGGAGTTCTATGTAGACCTTTATAAGATACACAATTCCACCATACATCATTGTGTTATATCTCAAAGGGTTTAGGCAGCGTTTTCGTTGAAAGCTCCCACACGGCTTATATTTTAGCCAATGTATACAAAAACTTGACAAATTATATACTAAAACCTTCTTCGAGAACCACTCTATCCATTGGTTAAGGTAGCAGTTTTTGAGTTTATCGCGAACAGGTAGACAGACAGACGCGGCGGAAGACTTTGTTTTATAATATGTACTTACCTAGTGTAAAATAGTGAACGAATGAAATTCAATGTACTTCACCACTGCCGACTAAGATAAATGCATAATTGATTAGTATTAGAACTTTATCAAGGTAGTGTGGTTACAAAACAAAAAATGAAAATCGCCACCCCGGTCATGGCGTCACAAAATTACCAGGCGCTATCTATAAACATTTTAGTTCCTATAACACCTGGTAATTAAGAGTCAAGTTAAAATAAATGAATCCTGCACTGGCTAAAAATGATATTTTTCAACACTGTTCGTACAACAGTTTTCATCAAAAAACATCAGCATTTTTATTACATGTTCATTGTGGCTCTGCTAGAGAGTACACTCTGCAGCAGCGAGCGCCACACTCAATGTCTATTTTATCATTACATGTACAGCGTTAACGGTATATGTACATTATGTACGTGTGGCGTACATCATTTTAAGATATATTTATTTGGTCGGTTTCTAAAATGGTGGCTCTGCGGCAGAGAATGACACGATTTTTTTCAAAAAAGAAGAAGGTTCTCACAGTTCTACCCGTATGTTTGTATGTATGTAAGTATGTAGGTATGTATGTATGTTTGTCCGCGATTATCCCCCGTTTGGCGGAACCGATTTTGATGCGGTTTTCAGAAAAGTGTTTGTTACATTCTGGAGAAGGTAGTATACAACAAACAGAAATTTAAAACAATAAAAACCGAGAAGACGTTTTCGTTTCTTCCATCTTTGCATCTTTGAAGGACTTTCAATCTCTGTTTTGACTGTGTTGTTGTTCCTTGAAGGATTTGGGTGATAAGGTGGCACTAAAAAGTGGAAAATAAAAACTTTTTTGAAAAAAGAGAACCATCATCATCATCATTTCAGCCGAAAAACGTCCACTGCTGGACATAGGCCTCCCCCAAGTGGCGCCACATTGACCGGTCTCGTGCGACTCGCATCCAGCGGATCCCCGCAACCTTTACCAGGTCATCGGTCCACCTAGTGGGAGGCCTTCCAACGCAACGTCTTCCGGTACGCGGTCGCCACTCTAGAACTTTTCGGCCCCATCGGCCATCTGTTCTGCGAGCAATGTGCCCTGCCCACTGCCACTTAAGTTTGGCAATTCTTCGGGCTACGTCGGTAACCTTGGTTTTCTTGCGGATATCCTCATTTCTGATTTTATCACGCAAGGAAACTCCGAGCATAGCCCTCTCCATTGCCCTTTGGGTGGTCTAAAAGAGAACCGCCATCACACAAAAACTAAAAAGTGATAGGTACCTACTTAAATAACTTTAGCACAGAACACACATTACTTAAGTATCAGAAGTCGGTGGCAATACAAAACAACAAACAGAACAAAGCCACCGACTTCCAAAACTAAAGTTATGTGTGTTCTGTGCTAAAGTTATTTATCACTTTTTAGTTTTTTTTAAGGCGGTTCTCTTTTTTCAATATTTTTTTAGATGCCTTATTATCTTAGTTTTTTCTTTAGCTGTTATAGGATTTCCTTTTTTATTATTGTAAGTATATATTTATTTTAAACTATTTACTGTTTTTTTTTTTTTTTTTTTATTTTTTTTTTTTATTTTATTTTTACTTTTTTTTTTTTATTTAGGTACATAAATAACCTAGTTAAAAAAATACTTCCTGTTTACAAACTATTTTCGAATCCTGTTAATACTTTAATTTAAGTTACCGATCTCATTTTCTATTATTAGATATTAGTTTATCTGTCCGTTAGCAGTTGCAAGTAGGTATACGTATTGACGACACGGTTAGCGCAGTGGTTGAGCGATTGACTGCTGCGCTGCGAATCGCGGGTTTGCTTCTCGAACGGAACAAATATTTTAATGGCTTACAGATAGTTGTTCCGGGTCTGGCTGTTTGTGTATGTGAGTTTATATGTTTGTAAACGCTCCCAAGATACATGAGAAATTACTGGTGTGGGGCAGAACTAATTGCTCTCCTAAAACCAGCGCCATCTACTAAAATGTAGGCCAACGTCCCAGCCAACCTTTCAGCTTCATCGACGTGGCGAAATGAGGAAAGTACCTTTTATTAAAGGCAGATGGCGGTACCTCTACAGTGTATATAGATATGAAGGTAAGGTAAGAACATAATTACGTATACCTGCCCCCCTAGCCTTAATACCCAAATTGACAATCAACAATCGATAACGCTAATAGAAAACTAATCAAATGTATGGAAATGACGTCATGACAACGATAAGTGAGATCGAAAAACAAAAATGTATTACGACGAAGCGTTAATTATCATAGAAAGAGAGAAACGATATGAAACGATTGTAACTTGGCTAGGGGGGGTAGATACCCGAAAAATAAAGAACGTCAACCCTTACCGCCAAGTGCCAACGGGCATTTAAACAAGCAATGTATTGAAGGTTAGCAACAGTACGCGAAGTAAATATAACGAAAATTGAGTTTCATTATCATCGTCATCATCCACCTTTACACGCCCACTGCTAGACATAGGTCTCCCCCAAGGGGGGGATCAGCCGTAATCGCCTTGCTTGGCCGATGCACGTTGGCGATCGCAGTAGATGTTGTGGTAATCAGAAGGACGCTGCTGCCCATCCTCTGGCCAGTACCTATCCCTCTGTCGCCTTTTACGACACCCACGGGTAGAAATGGGGTGGTGGGATACGCGGCCGGAAACCACCCGGCCAACATTACCAAACTGGTGACCGGCACGGCCTAGTCGAGTTTACTACTGTCAAAACGAGACCACCTATCAATATGATTCTCAGACACAGCTTCTCTAAAAAACACTTTATCATCATCATCATAAGACGGAAGACGTCCACTGTTGAACAAAAGTCTCCCCAATAAGGGGGTGTCATAATCCCCACGCTTAGCGTCTAGACGTCTTGGGGATATCTAAGGGAGAATGCGTTTTGACAGCTCATAAAAAGTATGTCAGTTGATAGGTGGTGTCATCTACACAGGCCAGCAAATCAAGCTACCCCGATCTGTCAAATTTCTTTGATAGTTTTTCAACTTCATTACAAAGGAATAAGGTTCATGTTCAATTGGGAAGCTAGATAGTTTGGGATAGCTTGATGTACTGGTCTGTACCCAATTCCTATCACAACCGATTTCAGAAAATATTTTTTGTTGCTCCGGAATTCCTTATATTATTAGAGATACAACACATTTTCGGGGTATTCCTCGAAGCGCACCCAGTTTGAAACGCACCCAACGAAGCGCACGCTAGGTGCACTTCCGGCGCTTCAGGTGCGTCAGGTGCTCCCCCTCAGATTTTGTATAGGTACGCTTTGAGGAATACCCCACATTTTCTGGATAAGTAGTTTAGTTTTACCTACCGTTTGTAATAAATTTGTATGAAAAAGGTAATAAAGTCAAAGTCAAATCATTTATTTCAATTAGACCAATAAAAGTCACTTTTGAACGTCATATAAAAAAATATATAAGTTGATTCTAGTTGCCCAATAATAATGATAATGATAAAGAAATAAGTTCTAAAAACGAAAACAAACGTTTTTACAAAAATGCCAACTGCATTAAAAAACTACAATGTGAAAAATAACTTTAACTGTTGTTTTGCCAAGTTATTTCATTTGTAAAATTGTTTTACGTCAATACGCTTGCTAGGCTGAAAGGACAGTGATTGACATGGACAGTATTTCGCCCCGTTCGTTTACTAATCCGCCTGTCTGCCATACACACGTGTTGGTTGAAGTTCCCTTTTCGAACATTTAGTTATTATAAACGACGCCACGAAAGGTATTTTTGTATTTTGTTAATGCTCTTCTAGTGGACCCCATTGTTTAATTAAGTATTTTTGTATAATCCACGGACAATGCACTTGCAATGCCCACTGGCAATCAAGCACAAATCCGAACACCGGGGCGCTACTGAGAATTTCTTGATGGAAAACCCATCATCATCAGCCGGTAGACGACTACTGTTGAACAAAGACTTCCCCCATAATGGGCGGGGTTCGCCATAATCTCCAAGCTTGGCAGGCGTCTTGGGGATTGAAATGAAGTGGTTGAGTACACGGAAGCCGCTACTGCACGACTTCCAGATTTTCCCATAGTCGCCTTCTATGACACCCTCGGGATGAAATGGGTTATTATAAACCCATTGCTCTTCACTAATTTGTGTTCATTTTCTTTTGTTTGATATAAACTTTACTTCACTTTTATACGTCGATTCTGTAAAATTCAAACAACATCTCGCATCTCACATCGCTATTTACTCTCACTTGGCATAAGGTTCAAAATGACCTTGATATATTTGACACTTTGAATCGGGTTCGAGTGCGAAATGATGGGGATATTACCTTACAGAATGCCACTTCGTACGTCATCTCATACTTTTTCTGTCAAAATCTCTCTGTCAATTTAGTTCAACTCGCTGACACGCTCGCAAGGGTGGCGCTAGTGTAAATTCGAATGATCAACCGAGTTTCTAAAATGCCAATCAAGAAACTCACAGCAGATTCAGATTGGAAGATTAGAATGAGGTCTTACAGAATCACACCCATGTCCTCCATGTGTCTGTATCTATTTGTTTTTTTTTGTGTATTTTCAAATTGGTGTTTAAATTAGAAGTAAGTAATATTACTTTAAATACCTATTTCATCATTCGTCTAGCCTTTTCCCAACTATTTAGGGGTCGGCTTCGAATCTCACCGGATGCAGCTGAATACCAGTGTTTTACATAGAGCGACTAACCCATCTGACCTCCGCAACCTAGTTACTGCGTAACACGATACCTTTTTACTTAATTTAAATAGTGTACTTGATAAATAAACACTTTACCGGTCCTGGGAATCGGTTACCTATCATAGGTTCGAAAAATATTAGACCGAATTTATATTAAATATTAAACCTAAAACTTTTCAACTATTATCGCTTCGTTTTTTTTGTACTATATCGACGTCATGTCTGCCTCTGTATCAGTTAACTTATTATCAATCCGATTCTTTTTCGTTACTCCGACGTTTCGGTTTAGCAGGGATTCGTTTCTGTCACAAAATGGTTTTAGAACGAGGTGTCTCTGATGAGATCTAATGCAAACTAATTCACATTTTGGTGGACGAGCGAATATGTATACTTGCGTTCGATGCAATTATGCATTTTCGCTGAGTGTTCGATTAACTCGAACATGTCAAATAACGCACATAGCAAAAAACACGTCGGTCAATAGCTTTCGGTAAAATTAAATTCGAACAAACAATTTTCGGAAAAGTGTTCGGTTCTCCTGGGAATCAAACCAAGGCAGGATTGATGCTCAACAGCGTTCACGACCATTAGACCAAGAGTAATCTGAAACTGCAACAGCTAATTGTTTAAAGGTATAAGTACTACACCTCGCTTCAGGACCAGTGCTGCTGCAGGCGATCCCTCTCCTGCATGAGTACCTCAGTCTCCTGCTTGAGGCGCTCTGTGGCCTGGCTGAGCCACTCGCGGTCATGCGTCATACATTCGCGCTCGCTCTTCGCCTTGGTCAGAGCGTACACCATGTCTGGAACAAGTAACTATACAATAAATCTCATACACTTATCTAATGGACAAAGAACTATACAAGGCATTACGAGATGTAACATAATATGTATATATACACTTTGTATACATTCTATCAAGAAAGTACCAGGAATGAATCATTTAAAAAGCTCATTTTGACGCTAAGTTGGCAAAACTGTCCTCTTTACTCAAGCGGAGTTCGATCGTCACTGGTCATTCTGTTTGTCCACAGTGCGCCATTTTGTCAGTTCTTGTCAACTGTGTTTTGCGATTTTTACTATACTTAAAAAATATCGCATAAATAACTCGTCTTAAATGTTGCATGGCAAATAGAATTTCGTGTGCAGAAGCACTGAAAATGTAACATAAGGTTTTCAGTAAATGGACTTTATCAAAAACATTTGCGTATGTTTGTGGTATAATTCATTTAAATGTGGTCGAGATGTGGTGTAAGAGTTGCCTCGTTCTGGTCGGTCATCAACGTCTTTCACTGAACTAACATCGGTATAATAAAGGGTGGTGGTGACTGAAAATCGTCGTTTTAGTCTGGGAGAGATAGCTGCTGAAATTTCTGTATCTCAAGAATCCATTTGTACCGTTTTAAACGATTGTTTTGCCATGAAATGCGTTGCTGCTCAACTAGTACCGAAAAATTTAAATCGTCTGCAAAATCTCAATCGCGTTAACGTTGCTGAAGACGTGTTAGAAAGAGTCAATTCCGACCCCGATCCACAAAACGCATTTTTACTGATGACTAAACATGGGTTTACGAATTTGACATGCAAACCAGTCAACAAAAATCGGGATGACGTCTTCTAACTGAAAAAAGATGACGTAAATGAAAATTCGCGGCAACTACTGAAGTCATTTCCAAAAAAACCGGACAAGTGCGAGTCGGACTCGCCCACCGAGGGTTCTGTTCAAATTCCGTGACTTGGTCACCCATATAATTATGATGGCGCATGACTCGATGATTGATTACGTACTTCAAATAAAGACTATGTTTTTTATGATTTAATTACAAATGTAGGTATATTTTTCAGACATTTCGTGTACTTGTAGTATAAGACGATATTACCTGCCAAGTACCCTTTAAATTTAGATTCTCTTCAGAGTGTCAAAATATACGTTTTTTGTGGCTTAGACGGCCGTATCTATTTTTCACGTTAACTAAGAGTTTTGATTTTTTCACAGCTTCAAGTATATGGACAGTAAGTAAGTAAGAAGAAATAAAAATAAGAAGAAGAAGTAGAGAAGAAGTAAGTAAGTGTGGGAAGTCACTAAACATTAGTCTTAATGGCTGCAGAACTTGCCGTTTCTGTTTAAATCAAAAAACTGTATTTGCATTCGTTTTAGCATTGATTTGTAATCCGCAAGTAATAATAATAATGTTGTTCATTTGCCAACAAAAAAGTTCTTGACATTTTCTTATAATCTACAATAGTCTACATTATCAATTAGGGTCTCAAAAAAAACAAATATAAGACACAAAGGAAGCATTTTGCTAATGAACTCCACACTCGAGCCTGTCTCGTGGAAACAAACCAAGAACGCAAGTTCGCAAAATCGCAAGGTCTAAAGCAAAACAATCAAAATACATCAATCAAATTACATTTTCTGTAAATGGGTGGGGCAGGATCTGGCATTGTCATTTAAATAATAAACCATTTACGACTCAAATATTGAACATACGTAAATTGCACTTACATCATGTTCAATTATTGTGACATAAATAACTCTGGAAACAAGTTTTAATAAAACCAAGAGAAAATTATTAATTAAAGACCGTTATGTACGAATTTTATCGAAAAAGTGCAGCGCAGCTATGCCGTTGGGTAAATTGGTTTTGTAGTAAACTAATTCGCGAAGCAAAAAAACGCGCACAGGTAAACTGCAAAGCATCCAGGGTTAATATTATAACATACATTGATCAAAAGCTCAGAACGATCACTAATTAAAAATATTTATATAAGCTCAGACCAACAAAGGTAAGGTACTGTAAGATCAGAATGTTGTTCTGATCTTTTCCCAATGTAGAGTTCTATCAGTTACTTAGGTAACATTTGATTAATCGTAGATAGTGATCCCACAATAAACGACATACGTTTACCTCTACAGTCCCTACAAATATTTTCAATACTATTGTTCACGCCAGCATACCTAAATCCTTTAAAGGATTAAAACAAGAATGTTTGGAGAAAAGTTGTTTTTTTTGTCAATAAAAGGAACTTGTCATTGAGAATGATATGATTATTATATACTAGCTTTTGTCCATGACTTCGTCTGTGGAGACTTCAATATAAGCCGATATCCTAAAATTATCCCACGGGAACCCACGAAATAATAATTATCTTAACTGATCCATATCTATTTGCATGCCAAAGACTGATTTCCACGGTACTGTAGACAAATGTGCTCAATTCAACATCGTTTTGTCTTAATCAAATCATCTTTAAAATTCTCGATGACATGTCATGTTTAAATACTTCCTCGAAAAATGCAACACAAACTACAACGGAATTGTAGAGATATTAACAAAAATGTAATTATTATTTTATAACCTCAAAATAGTAATTTCAATAATAATACCAAAACAATAATGTTTTTTTCTTAGTTGGATACCTACTTTAGTATTTTTTTATTGTTTAAAAAAATCGTTTGTTTCATACTATAAATGTCTATATTTTGTTAGTATTACATTATCCTAAAAGTATGTTAGTCAAGATGAAGAGATAAGTTGAATCACAGAATAAATTGTAAATTATTGTATCCAGCTACGCAGGTGCGCAGTTACTGGTGAAGAGGTGACCAAGTCTTACCGATTTCAATTTTGAGCATCTGCTTCGATTCTTCTTATTTATTCGGTGCGAGGTACGTGGGCACATACGCACGCAATAATAAAAATAGACATCCCTAATATTGAAATGCAATACTAAAAATGGCGTACTTCACAGTTGGAAAGTTAAAACTCCTTATTATTGTTCAAAAATCTATCCCATTATACATTACAATTAACTACACTACTAAAAACAATCTATGATATATCCATATTTTATGCTGTTGAACTTTTTGAGACACAAGACATTTCACAAGAGTAGGTACTGTTCCTGGGCAATCTCCTTTCACCTAATTCCGTTCAGTAATTTAAGCTTGAATGAGTGACAAACATCCATAAAAACAATCACAAATTTTCGAATTTATATTATTGGTAGGATTTCTATAAGTACTTAGGTATTATTTAGGTACAACAAAAGCGTCGATTTATTATTTCGTTAATTAATTGTTCAAGCGAAATTGCTAGAGCAGATAATTGTATTGAACATCAAAAACTCATGCCTACATTAGGTACAGTACAACAAACGTTAGAACAAAATTTTCCAATATTTCACACAATTAATTAGAATTTTAATTACTTATCTTTATTTATTGGTCGTTTATTACATTATAATGTTGTATTTAAAGCTAAGCCGATCTCGATGAAATAACTGTTTATTAATACCGTAGCTAGCTACTTTAGAATGTCTTTATCGTTTCCTTTCAAGAATTTATGTCGATTAATATTACAGAGCTAATTCAGGAGAACACTTGCGTTAACTGTTCCGCTTGTCTTGTTATAGCAAATAAACGCATAAAAATGTCGTCCCATTTTCTAAATTATAACTTGACCAAAAAGTAAAGTTTCAATTAAAATCAATCATCATTACTATCCTATCATCACTACACATGTTTATTATAAATTTAAGTTGAGTTTACGTTAGTTCAGGCTAATCTCCGGAACTAATTACTGGTCCGATTCTCGAAAATAGGAAGCTACGTTATACCTGAGTGCTATACGCCATATTTTATAAATTAAAAGAAAAGCTACCTATTAGCAAAAGCTAGTTGATGTTTAAAATTCGAATGCCTTGATTGGACTTTTTTTCCTTTGAGCACTGATCTCAAATCAAATAATGCACAGAAATAAATGCCCATTTTCAACCGCCTTCAAAAAAGGAGGAGGTTACCAATTCGTCTGTTTTTTTTTTATGTTTGTTACCTGATTTCTTGGGACTGGGTGAACCGATTTTGATGATTCTTTCTTTATTTGAAAGCTAGTGATTCTCGTGTGGTCCCATTTTAATTTGGTCCAGTTCTGACAATGGCATCCATGAGAAAACCGTATAAGTCTTAAATTTGCTTTAAGTATGTGCGCGATTTGTTACGCGATTTCTCCGGCAAACGTAAACCGATTATGAAAATTCTTTTTTTTATGGATATGGTATGCTTCAGGGGTGGTCCCATATAAATTTTATCGAAATTGATTCAGCACTTTTTGAAAAATCAACAAATACCCAAAAAATGTACATAGACGACGTTTTAGTTTCATCAATCTTTGTAGTATTAAGAAGAGACTGAAAGTTAACTTCAATCTCTTCTTAATAGATTTGGATGAGAAGGAGGTACTAAAAAGCGGAAAATAAAAAGCTTTTTACTAAAAAGACAACCGACTTCAAAAAGTGAAAAATAACTTGTTATTTTTCACTTTTTTGTTATTTTTCACTTTTTGAAGTCGGTTGTCTTTTTTGTAAAAAGCTTTTTTTAAATTAAAAATAAATAAAATTGTACAAATAAATAAATTAATAAACAATAAAAATACTCACTGTCCAAATCGAAGTAATGAGCCTCGTGGATGAGCAGGTCCATATAAGGGAAGTCAGCCGGCAGCAGCAGCTTCTTGTTGCGTAAGAAGTTAAGGATGTGGCGGAACATGCCTCCGTCGCGGTCGATGAAGTAGTGCTGCTTCAGTGTGTCCAACACGATCGGGATCGTGCCGTTGAACATCTTGCCCAGCCGCGACTCTGGGTAGCTGCACACGAATAACAATAGCTCTCTCAATACATGCACATATATTTCATAAGATCGATGCATCCGTCGTTTAACATCTCGAAAGTTCAGTGTGATCAATTTTCGAGTGATGCAAATTGCTCGTGCGTCAGTGACTCGTTGATTCGACTGAACTAGATTTAAAATGGTTGCAGATTGTAAGCTCTTCAACTAAGTAGTCATATTAAAGGCTAGGGTGCTTAAAGAATTTGTGCGTAGCAACCGATTGCAGGGCAAGTTTGAAATATTCATGATTTTTGTGGTTTGAAAGGGAAATATACTTTATACACTTTGCCCCCAAGTGAGTTGATTAAAAGAAAAAGTGACGGGGGTGAAGGCGGTATCGCGGGGCGGAGTTGGAGCACTGCATATCCCGCAGACCCCGCGGCGCCGCCGCCGGCGAGCTCCGACCAGCGTTCTCGCTGAGAAATAACACGCCGAGTTCAGATAAAACAAGCTTATACAATGCCAGCTAACTGCGAATATATCACTCATTACGTAATCACAAAACGCAGCTACAATAAATTTCAGTGTGATCGCGACCTCTTGCAACGGTGGTGACGAAGAAGACACAAGATCACAAGACAGATCTTGTTCCTTCTTCGTTACCGCGGCTGTTGTTGGTCCGCTAAAGTTGCATGCTTTAGCAACTATTTATTAATGTGAACGTACTCGTATCATGGTCGTTAATATTAGTTGGTGGATTTACTTGATTGATAGTTTTCCTGTTATTAGTAAGACCATACAATGCATATATCGTGAAGAAACAATGCATTTCGTTTTTTTTTTAATTTTCATTTATTATGCACCCACTTTACAATAGCATTTTATGTGGTTTAACTGTTCTACTCCTCATGATTAATAATGACAAAATAACTAAATCCGTTTATGCGAAATGCAAGGGATAGTAAGCTCATAATTTTCCAAGTTATCAAAATACCCAATCCAGGGTACAACCATGTTAGAAATTAAACAACTACTTAGCTACTAAACTAAAATAACTGAGCGCTTTTATTAGTCGAAACTGATCGAATTCTCTGCTGCATAAAGAATCATGGCAGGATTTGTACAAAAAAAAAGATGTTTAGTGAAGTTGAAATTCTAATTCTTATACTCTTGGGTACCTAAACAGTATCTTCAGGCATATAAAATATTTTTAAAACCCCGCAATAAAAATGGATGTTAAAAGTGAACAGTTTAACAAAAAGCTGAAAAAGTGAATAGGGTAACATTGACACTGACAGCCGTTTTATGGGAAATAGTGTCACAAATAATGATTAATCAATGTATTTTTTCAACTACGCCATTGTAAACAACGATTCACATCACTTGTCTGCCAATTTGATAGATACGTTAGTGTCACTTGTCACTTTCTTTTTTTATAAACACAAAAGGAGCGACGAAATGAAACAAAAAATTTATATTTTCAATTTAAAATATTTTAATTATGCGGGGGTTTAAAAATATGGTAAGTATATCAATTTACTCCTGGTAATGGATTCTCCCACAGATATAGATAGACCTAGATAGCGCAAGTATCACGATCTGTATGAAAACCAAGCGTGCCATTTTTTTGACGTCACAATATAATACGAATGTTTTGTTTTTCCTTATTATTCCTTATTTCCTTTTTACCAGGTATTACTGAGGGTATTAGATAAAAGATAATTGTTTTTTAAATTAATTACGCATAATATTAATCACAAAATGACTTACCGATGGAAGGAAACGTTTACTTTTTTTTTTTTACTTACGCTTTTTTATCGTAAGTTAGGCACGAAAATAGGCACTCGAAGTAATTGCTCTTGCGTTATCTAGGTCTATCTATATTTGTGTATTCTCCACATTGGAAAATATTTTAAACCCTGTAAATAAATCATTTTTTTCATACAAATGAATGTATGAATCTCGCCATGATTCTTCGTGCCCTGAACACGTCTTTGTATGAAGAGCCTTTGTCTATTATGGTGAACGTTTGACAGCGACGTCGGGTATTGTCATCTTTAACTCAGACATAGGGTAAGGTAGGTACATTTTTCTCTAAGAATAATAATAAAATGACTAATTTAATATAAATTAAGCCTCTTTTGGGTAAAGCATAGGCAAAATAAGCAAGCTTTAATTGGTTCACTCAGCAAAACATAGAAGAGATGTTTTCTTTTAGTGTTAATAGTGAGAATCTTTACAACACCAACAATTAGAGGCAAGTAAACGATCAGTTATATCGGGAAGAGACTGGCTTGATAGTGCAATGTATAACGACTTAATTAAAATCACGTCATTTCAGTCATACAATAAAACCATTTGGAATGTGTTTCTTTAAGATGCATATCAATGAGAGAATGAACAGATTAAGATAGAGATTCTGTTAAAAGAAAGAAAAGAGTGTGAAAGAGTGTGAGAAAATAGTGCCAGAATAGAATAGTGATAGTGTTATTGACTATCTAGATCGTTGAATAGTGAACAGTACATCCTAAATCATAATATGCATAGCCTTTTCAACATAGTTATATTGGGGTCGGCTTCCAAGCTAAATGGATGCTGCTGAATTAAATACCAGTGTTTTACATGCAGCGCGACTGTCTATCTGACTTCCACAACCCTGTTACTGGGTAACACGATACCCCTTGACAAGAAGCCAGAAATTCTGACAGCCAGCGTCATACTTTCTGGCAAATGGGCTAACGAATGTCGAAGATTTACGAACGACAGCCGGGGCAAACGGCTTTACGTGCTTTCCAATGCTCGAAGGGGTCTCAATATGAAAGGATGGTCACCCATCCACGGGCCAACCGCGGAAAACGTAGCTTAACCGTGACCGCTTGATCTGTTCGAGTTTGGGTTAGCCACAAATCCACATCAGTAGTGTCCAAAGTAAACAGTGTTCTATTTTTTTGCAAGCGATCATCATCTTCATCATCGGCCGGAAGACGTCCACTGTTGCTGTGCCAACAAAGGCCTTCCCCATAAAGGGGGTTGGCCATAATCCCCATGCTTGGTAGGCGTCTTGGGGATCGCAGTGAAGGTGCTGATTAGGTACACGACGCCGTTGCTGCCCGACTTCCGGATTATGCCTTAGTCTAGTTCTAAGACAACCTCGGGATGAAATGGGTGGGTGCTATTTTAGGCCGGACACCCCACGGGGCAGCAATATGTCTTCTCAATAAGTTTGTTGTGTCTAAAAGGGCCAAACGTTAGCACTTATCCAAATTTCATCAGAAATGAGAAAACTGGCAGAAATTTAAATTACTTAGTACAATTTGTTATACATACGTGTGTATTTTATGCACAAATGTAAGGTGTTTAACGGCTTACTATTCTATCATTAAAGAGATATCTAAATACCTTAAAGCAGGGATGCCCATACTTTTTCTTATGACTAAGGGCGGGTTGTTTCAAACAGTCTGTTAACGTTACATACGGACGGTTAAAAAGTTACTATGATGTGCGATGTTTAACGTACGTTAAATGTAACGGGTTGTTTCATGACATAAAAATCCGTCAGTTAAAATTATTCAAAAAGAGATTTCATAATATTTTGATGTTTGAAGTAGCTGTTTGACTACAAAAAATTACGATGACTGGTCGGTTATGGCAATAGTAACTTTTTGACGGATGATTTCGTGAAACAACCCATTTTTTACTATTACCGGTCAGTAATGGTTAGTTGAAGCAACCCGCCCTAAGAGATCGACATTTTAACCGTTTAACGCACCAAATATTTATCAAGAAAAAAAAATGCATTTGTAAAACTACATTGGGTGCAAAGGGTCAAATCTGTATTGAATTTTTAATCGTGCAAAATTATAAAAAGAAATTCAAATATTAGTGGTACAATATTAAAAATGAAAAAATTTCGTGATGCTGATGTCGAAGCGTGACATTAGTGGTCTGCCGCAAAATGTAGTTAGGAATATTTTCAGTTAAAGCATGACGCAAGCACGCTGTCAGGTGGTAATTTGTGAGACGAGTACGATATTTTGATTTTATTACTCTCATGTGAGAAAATGCAGACTCGCACCGATATGTCGATTGGTATTCGGATACTTCATTTCGGTTATAGATGACCAGAAAGGCGATCGACCTTAAAACCTCTCGCGATCAACCGTATGGGCACCACACCTTAAAGTCTTTCGTTTAGTCCTTTCGAGGCAGGCACATCACTTTCCAAAATCAGTCAGTCCTATTATTTTTAATTTCCTACAGAATATTAGGAAAACGAGACAATAGTTCTCGTAGACCTAGACCCCTTCACATTATGCGGGATGACGCTAGCATTACATTTATTGTACTTAAATAGAATGCGATTCTTTTGTGCGGCACGGTCTGGGATAAGGATACAGCCAGCTATGCCGCCGGCAAGCAGTGCTGCAGACGTAATATGTAAGAGCCTAAGGCAGAAGAAAGAATGGCTAAGGTGCTCTGCACTCAGAGGAGTAAGTCAATGGCCAAGGCAAGGCAAACAGAGGGTTGCTAGAAGTTAAACGTGTGTGACTGTGTATTTATGTGTATTTTGGTGGCATCGTAACACGTCCCACACGGCTAAAGCGATGTTAACTTGATCGAGAGTGTTCTTAGCTAGGGTTAAAAAAATACCGTTTTACGATTATCAACTCTTTTCTAGTATCTCTCACAGATCTGATCAAGTTTTGTGGAACGTGGGGAATCCGGGACCATTCCATTATTGTATTTATAGATAGAATCCTCGACCACGGTCCCAGTCCCAAAATCCCCATAGTGTCAAGAATTTATAAATTCAAAATTTATCTTGTAATAAAAATGGTAGGTATAGGCTCGCTAGGCAGTTTCAAAATGTACTTACGCAGTCAGAGTTTCCAAGGACGATGTGTAGATGGTACCACCGACGTCGATGTGGACCGGGGCGTTGTACTTGGTAGTCGGCGCCACTCGTGGTATGCCCACGATCAATTTCTTCTCCATCGGACCTTCCTCGGGCTGAGGGCTACCAGGCTTAATTGGCAGCATCTAAAATAATAAAGATTATTTTAAGTAATTATACCGTAGAATTGGTTTTCAGGTTTTTTTTAAGCTTTGACCCACTCTAGGATTATCTCTAGTATCGTAGGTGCGTTTACAAACATAATTATAAACTCATATGGGCACACAAACAACAAAATGGTAGCACAACAACATGTCCTATTATTATGAATTAACATAAATTATTCGATACACTGCTTTCCGACATTTAGTGTTACATGATAATTTAAAGTTTGTATTACTTTTTTTCATTTATTTCGTTTTTTTTTTCTTTTATATTGTGTTCAACAATTTTAATCCTACGTACTTCCTTATTTTTGACAATCAGTAGACTACAATAAGTGATCTTCCTTCTGTAAAGTTACTTCTTGTAGTTCTACAGGAAGATAATATTGACATAAATAATAGATAATAATATTGAGTCGAATGTTGTGCGTATGTTTCTGGTTGTCAGTTCAATATTGATTCACACAAATCAGGATATTACTGAAGGAGAGAGGTAACGTTAGTTTCACCAATATTATCTACATTGTGTCCATTGTTCGACTATTAGGTATGTATGTTTGGATTTCCCATGGTAAGTGCTAAATATTAGCAGAGAGTATAATTATATTTTTGAAACCAGATTTTAACTTTTGCGTGGCTCTAATTTTATTGTACATCAGTACATGCAATTTTAATTCATCGCATACAGGGTAGTGTGCCTGGGGTTATCGCGAGAGCGAGATGCTGCGGGCACTAGCTTCTTTTTTTTTTTTTTTTTTTTTTTTTTTTTTTTTTTTTCTGTATGGCATCTCGCAGTTCAACCTGAGGGTTGGTTACTGCTTAACCGGACAATCCTGTGGTGCCTTAAAAGTGACTTTTAGGGCCTCCAGCCACTAGCTTCGCTCTATGGACCACTCTTAAAGCCCCCGGCAAGTGCCAGAGGGATGTGGCGGTGGTACGAAATTACAGTGCGTATAATAAAAAAAATAGAAGTACCGCATTGCCAGCGCTCCTAGGCAACTAAATAGGGCTGCATTTGAAACACACTGTGTAAGTGTGTATTATGAAGCTTGCTACGAAACAACGCAAAACGGTACAGTAATATTTTGTAGACGAACACGTATTTTACTAAGCATTTATGAAAATTATAGCTATATAGGAAATACCAAGATGAGCCAACGTATTCATAAACACGAATGGAACGTTGCATGAGCTGTAGGTACTCATTTCGTTGATGCTTCGAAATGTAAAAGTGCAACAGACGTGAGGTTTGCGGTGCCGTCAGCGTGGGAGCATCTCGCTGTGCCGACCTACTCCCCATCGCTCCCACGGCACACGGCACCCTTCACAAACTATCCATCAATCATCACTTTTAAATTAAAATGATTTTATCAGCCCAAAATATAAATAGCCATGCCAAAATAAATCAAACTCCGATATTGCATGATAAATTTCACTTCTCACCAAATCCACAAAATTTCCAATACAACCTAACCTCCATTGTTTAATGTAGGAAACAGTTTTGAATTTATTGAATAAACACCGAGTTAACAGTTAAAGTACTTTTTAGTTATTTTGCTACATATCCAGAACGTTTCTAAGCAACAAATTGCCATAAAAATTGTCATTTGCGATGTCGTGTGGCTGGTTAAGCGCTCGAGGCCACACACCGGACCAAGTCCGACTTCAATTATTTTTTATCGCTTGAATGCATCTCCAGCGCAGTCGTGTGGTGGCCTATCTCACTGGTTTCACACCTAACGCCCTATTCATAATGCTACACTTATGCGTCTGTAACGTAAAGCTCCCTTTATTCGTTTGAAGTTCTGCAACGTAAAATGGTACAGTAACCGTACCTACAGTACGGTTCGATAATGGTAAAGAAATAGCTACATGCAAAATGTGAAAGTAAAACAACAATGTAAAGATTTTTATCCTTCTGATTCTTTCAAAAGTGGTACCCACTTACATAATTATTTCTATAAACCATGCCAGGTGTTAATAAAAGACATATCTGAATAAAAGAAGGCGTTTAACATTACACGCATGTCATCTGTTAGTATAAAAAGCTTGAAGGATTTCTAAAGAGCCTGCCACAGCAATATCGTTTTTAAGTCCACAAGCTGTTAGCTCCATCTTGGTAACAACCACGAAGTAATTAAACGGTACAAAGACACTGTAAACTGCGATATATTTTAAAAAAATATAGCTGTCGTCGAATAAGTGCCTCGTAGCCTGTAGTAAATAGTCCTACAGGTAAAAACGAGTTGGAAATCAAGCGAGTAAAGTCGGCTACTGTATACTTGTAGTTACGGTAGCGAGACGCTAGAGGGCGTAACGTCGCGAAGCAAGCCACCACTCTTACCTGTCTGGTTTCATTATAAATATGCCGCAGGCTATTTGCCTGCTCCGCGACAACCCAAATACCTAATCACTGGATACCAGCCAACGCAATAAACATAAACGGTCTTAGGTTTTCGATACGTGTATACGATACATTACGGAATAGATTGGTAGATATTTTGGTCTCAAAAGTTCTTAAAAATCGAGAAAAAGAATCCAAAATTAATATCCTATTGGGAAAGCGAATGAAGAAAATTACCTATTGTACTTCAAATTAATTAAAATTAAGTAAGGTTTTCCGAAATTTCAATCATTTTTGTCAGTTCTTAAAGTACCTACCTTATTCTTCTTTTGCAATGAGTAAAATCAGCAATGTTTCAGTTTTATGCAACCATAGGTACAATAGAATAGAATAGTCATCATCACCCACAGTCTAATTGAATAAACCCATCGCCATACGTCTGCAGTAGTCATACCAAAGAGTTGGTTAATCTGTAAACTTCCCTGACGTTGACATCAAGTTAAGATTACCATGCTATTGTAGTGTCACCAATTTATTAACTTACACCAATCTTGTGTACCAAAACCAAGTGTGTTGCAAATGACTGACATTCCTACACTACCACAGACAAAATGCTTCTTTTTGAGATCATCAAACTGGCTGAATAGATTTTCATGCTTTGAATCACCCTGATCCTGGTCTAAAAAAAAGACAGATGGGAATTGGATTGTCCGTTTGGAAGCAACAATTTTGTAGACAGGCAAACAAATTGAATGACAAAGGATAAAGACATTTCTTTTTTACGTCAAGGGTTAAACCAGAAACATCGCTCAATATACTCAATGCCAAAAGCGCAGTTGACTTAATTTTTTACAACTACGGCAAAGCTAAAATTAAATTCATGATTTTGAGCAGTGAATGCTTGCATGCCCCTACGTCACACCCACGATGTAGGATTTCCACGGAGCAACAAAAAAAACTTTGTACGTATTTTCATCTGTGTCGAGTGTTGTAGACGGATTTTAGTTATTTAAATATTATTATTTCGTTGTTTTGGTTTCATATCCCTTAAAGTAATAATATGACGGTCGACTGCTGCGCAGCGTGTTGCAGCTTCGATTCCCGCCCAGGGTAAACATTTGTGGGATTAGCACTTGTGTTCGCCTTGTGTCTTGGTGTTGTTTATCTATATGTATATGAGCTGTCTGACACCCATTAGTACAGGGTCTCCCTAGTTTGGAGTCAGATGGCCATGTGTGAAATGTCCCCACATATTACCACTATTTATTATTATCTATATATTTATTTATATATATAAAATTCTTTGTCCTGAATGACTGACTGACGGATCAACGCACAGCCTAAATCACTGATCGTAGAGACCTGAAACTTGGAGGGTGTATTCTTTGTATGACGTAGGCATCAGATAAGGAAGGGTTTTCCGAAATTCGGGGTGAAAAACGGGGGCAAAGTGTATGGGACAACGTGATTCCTGGGTTCAATCTACTTCAAATTTTGCATAAACATTCTTTAACAGAATTGATGGAAGACGTATTTTTTTATTTTATTGAAACGCATCGCCTAACGGGGTTAAAAAGGGGTAGAAAGTTATTTTGGGATTGATTTGCATCGAAATTTATATCAATACTCTTTAGTGCTTTTGATTTAAATTACTTTTAATTTTGACACACATGTTTGAAAACTCAATCCGAATTTATTCAAAAAACCGAAAAAGTGCGAGTCGGACTCGCCCACCGAGGGTTCCGGTCAAATTCCGTGATTTGGTCACCCATACGATTATGACCGTGCATACCTCGATGATTGATTACGTACTTTAAATAAAGACTATATTTTTTATGATTTAATTACAAATGTATAGTTTTCTGACATTTCCCTGTACTTATATTACTTGCCAAATTTCATAATTCTAAGTCAACGGGAAGTACCCTATAAATTTGTATTCCTTTGTGAGTGTCGAAATATACGTTTTTTGCAGCATAAACGTTACGTTAACTTAGAAGTTTGATTTTTTCACAGCTTCCAGAGAGTAGACTTGAGTATATGATCACTTTTTTTTCATGATATCGCCCGATCACAGCATTTTTTTAAGTACCTGCGTAAACTGTGTGCACCGCAGGGTTTTCTATTGACATAAAAGACCTTTCGTCTCCTACTTAACCTCGAAATTTTCTAACATTTTTATTTTTCCTTAACAACATTTTTTGCTTCTAGACCACGCTGTACACTGTCTGTCAGTGAAATTTATGATTGCTATTGAGTACTCAAGTAGTAATTGTTTACGACTTCCACGCGAACGAAGTCGCGGGCATAAGCTAGTATTATATATTTTTTTACGCATTCCTATTACAAAACTTGACTGAGATGGCGATATTATGGTACAAAACTTCAGCAGGAAAGTATAAGAAGTGAAATTTTCATGAAAAAAATTAACGGCAAGAATGGACACGTTTAAAAAAAAATAATGACGCGTAGTAAGCAGCGACGACGCGACGCAATTGTATACCTACTAATTATATTAAATACAAAATATTAATTAAAATATTATATTATATTTAGTAAAATATTAATATTATTTATATGTCGCAGCAAGCGATAATATAACGATTAAGAGGATTCAATTTTATTATTGTAGTACAGAGGAAGTGTTAAGAGGAAACACAAGGGCCGTTTTTCCATACAAACTTAGTCCCCTGTTTCCTCCCTGGATAATGACTGTAGATCATTTTTTTTTTTTAATATTCATGGCTACTAATGGCATGTCCGTATGTTTTCATTTCTCTCATAAATTTATTATTAAAAGAGATATGAATATTCAAAAACCTAAAAAATTGGCATGATTTTCCGCTGTGTTCAAACATTCAGAAAACAAATTTGACTTGATTATATAAAAAATAGAAAACATAGGAACACGGCAAAAGCCTTTCTTTATTTTTTTATGAAAAAAGCAGTTAAATCGGTTAAGTTTTGGAGAAGAAATCAGGGGACTACGAATCATTGATTTTGTGTACTTTTAATTGGTATTTTCGGTCAAAGCTGCAGTTGTCTCTATTGCGCTCTGCGGTTCGTGTTCGGGCATCGCGCGACAGCAATAGATTTTACAAATACCTAATTTTCAATTCTCTAGCCCGTGGTATTTCCTCTTAAATGCCGTGACGTCAGCTATCAGTTGCTATGGCGGAACGTGGACAGAGTCGTGTTGGAGAGTGCCGTGGGGACCGTGCCAAGCTCACCTTTGCTCGAGACACCAAGCAGGACACTCATCTAGTACGAAACTGTCGGTTTACCTATTTGAATTGTATTGTACGGTGGCATTTTATAAAGTAACTTTGTATTGAATATTGTTATTCCACAATGAACCCGATACCACCTAACCCAAACGATGTCGGCGCTACCGCTCAGCCACCGCTGACGCCGACATCAGAAGCGGGATATAAAACCGACTCGCACACAATGTTCGAGATGCAGCTAAGGAATATGATACAGGTGATCGAAACATCAAAACTCAATCAATTGCGGGTAAACGGGCGCATAAGGCGGTGAACTGTCACAAAAAATTCACTTACGAGTAGTATCTAACGCAACGTCGCAAGAACAATCTAAAAGTCAAAGTATTGATTTATTATCAAGTGAAAATAACCGGTGGAAACTTTTATTCGAAATGCAGCAACGCCAAATAATGAAATCAATTCACGCGATTAAAGAACCTAGTTCAGAATACAATAAGCTATCTTTACCAGAATTTAATCCCAAGTTTCGAAATAGTGATAGGTACTAGAGTTCGGGGCAATACCCTCAAATTAAACATTAAAAAAAATAGGAGTTGGTTAGTTATTACAATGTGTAAAGCCTTTAAGGGGTTAGCTGCTTCTTGGTTAGCTTAGAATACTTTTCCTGGAATAATCTAGCCTGCACCTGCAAACCAAAGTTAGAACAGTCAAGGTCTTGCTACAACTGAGGCAATCTGGGAGATATGGCAAATGAATGCTCAAATAAAAGCTACCGCGATTCATTTGCTAACTCTCAATCTCAGTTTTCAGGAAATAGTGGATCGCAACAGGTCAAAGACAGCGTTTTTAAGAAACCATGATGGCGATGACCTATTTCTCCCACACGCTGTCTAAAGAAGGAGGCTGACTCCGCTAACAGTCGAGTTGAAAAGCGAGTGTATATCTGCACCATTAAAAAAAAACCGCAGAATTAGAATTTTGAAAAACCAAACTTAAAAGTCACTTCGAACCAATATAATACACGCAATATAATGCACGAACGGATGACAGCGCGCAGCCGTATTACTACGCGCGACAGCTTATTTTGCGCTGAACATTTACGAATCGCGTGTGGTTTTAGTAGTACGTACATTACCAACCTGCTTCATGTCTAGTGGGTAACTACTGGTTCTAACACTTTCGAGTTAATGCATATTTCTTTAATTATTTAAATACAATAAACATTTTATTTTTTTAAGTTTAACTCCCATGTATCGATTGTGCTACTGAGGGCAAATCGTTCTACGGCGGGAAAACAACCAACAAAAATTTCTCCATGTATTTTCCACCAACCTCTAGAATTTACTTTTCTAGCTTTTTTGCTAATTTTACGTCATTCTTAAGGTACTTACTATTAAGTTTCCTTAGTGTACGGTACTCCCAACACGTTGTTCTCTCGCCTTGTCTTTATTCGAGAAGAGCAACTCAGCATTTATGGTACAGAGAGTACTATAAATGTACCTGTTATTGTGGCGAGTGTACATGTATGCGCCTGCGGCTGGCGGTGGACCGTTTACAGTGCATTCCTACCATCGCCTCGGGCATGCCTGGAGGTATCGTCGGTTACCCAACGATAATTTTTCTTACGATACCAGTATAATCGGACTGTGGGCATTGTAGACGCAGTTCCAGTGTTGAATTCAACATTTTATAATTATGGTCTACTCAAATATGCTACAAGCTTTGAGTAGACCATAATTATAAAATTCACACTTCAGTATTTAAAAAATAAACTCTTATAATATTACTCAAATATTATTAGTAATCATCACTTTGCCTTTCGTACGCGTCAATTTTCCCAAGGATCCCTTTTAAGTACGTTAGTTTTTATAATTTAATTTTAAAATTATTTTATTTTATTTTAAGAATAAAATAAGTATAATAATTTTATTTTATTTTAAGTATGACGTATCTTACTATTGGTGATAGAATTTTAGAAATCGGATGAGTAGTTTCGGGGATTACCCCCTATATACAAACTTACATACTAACAAACCAATTTTACCTCTTCATAATATTAGTAGGTACAGATACCCTTTTTTCGAAACGAAGTTCCTTAACACGGCTTACGGGTAGTGCGAATTAGTAAAAATCGTCACGTAACGAAATGCGTGTGTGCATGTGTGCGTGTATCGAGACTACTATTACAAACAAATAAGCACACGAGCAGGCGAGTACTGCGCACAGCACTCGCCTGCTCGTGTATATCATGTATATATTTTTATTATTATTATTTATATATATATATAAACCCACCCACCATTTAATACGTCCTTATCATCCAAATCCATTAGGAAACGGCAACCCAGTCAAAACAGAGATTGAAAGTACGATATTGGAGAAACTTAAAACATCATCTATCTATGTATAAAATTTATATGGGACCATCTGTGTCCCTTTTAAACATAATATAATATAATTTTCCAAATCGGTCCAGGCATTCTCAAGTAATCGGTAAACATACTTACTTAGAAAAAAGAATAAAAAAAAAGGTTCCGAATTGAGAACCTCTTCCTTTTTTTAAGTCGGTCAAAAGAAAACCGCCTCACACTTGACACCAAATCAACATTTTCAAGCAAGGTAGTTACTTTGTAAGCGTTGTTATATAACAACAAAGTGTTTATTGTTCCACCAATCGTCAGTCATACTTTATATTAGTTATGAAGGTTAATAAGAATGTCGTTGAAGTGTAATGCGTCAAATTGGCACAATTGATTCGTAGTACATACAAGAGGATGACGTCTCGTGATTAAAAATAAACATAAAAATAAACTTTTTGGGAGTTATTTCTTGCCATGTCAAAGAATCATGGCGAGATACATACATTCATTTGTATTAAAAATAAATAATTTAGAGGCTTTATAATATTTCCAGTGTGAAGAATACATTACCAGGAGTAGATTGATATACTTATCATATTTTTAAACACCCGCATAATTAAAATATTACGAAATGAAAATAACACTTTTTCGTTTCATCTCGATGCCCATTTTGTGTTTATAAAAAAAAGAAAGTGTCCAGCGACGTTAACAGATCTATCAAATTGGCAGACAAGTTGTGTTACAAGTGTGTGGAAGAAAATAATCATTTAATTATGACATTATTTCCCATAAAAAATGCAATTTCAGTGTAACTGTGTAATCTGCGAAACGGCGACTATCAGTGTCACTGTTCCTGTCAGTCGCCGTTTCGTTCTGAAATAATAAGCTTTTCGTTAAACTATTTACTTTTTTTTGCGAGGTTTTAAAAATATTGTAAATGCCTGAAAATACTCTTTAGGTACCTAAGAGTATAAGAATTAGAATTTCAACTTCTCTAAACATCTTTATTTTTTTTGTATAAATCCTGCCATGATTCTTTAATTCATTTACCACCAACCCGACTGTTTGTTGTTCCATGTTGGCCCACTTCGCCAAATAGCAGCCCGACCCGACCATTCTATCGGCCAACAGAAAGCCTGTGGTCTGCAGAGGCTCTTGATGGCAGTTGTAACAGGTCTACTATGTTTTATGAAATAAAAAGCTAAGTAGACTTGTACATTAGCAAATAGACGCAAATAGACGCAAATAGACTTGTACAATAGCTCTCAAAATGTAGTGATTAGAAAAACAGAGATATATAAAACACTAACCTAGACGCACTAGATTAGCGGCACAGATTTCCAACCTCCACAGCCTGGCCGGGAAACAGGATCAGCCGAAGATAGACTGCCGCGGTCGGCTCCTAGCTTTGGGACGGAGGTCCCCAGGCGATCCTAACAGTAGGAACCGCCCTGGGAGCAGCAGGCACGCGACAGCTCGATGGCACGACCAAGGACTGTTATCGACTTTTGATTGTGGACTGGTAGACTTTTAAGTAAATCAGCGTGTTACTTAATCGACAGCGAGATCTAGACTAACCCATTTGACAGGTTGCTTTCCAGTCGGCTCTTCCGAAATACATATTATTTTCCAAGTATGAATTTTACTTCTGGAACGCCCGTATCGTCATAAAGAGAGATATTTTAATCAATTATTGTAGTCTGCCAGTTATTTTTAATCGATTAGTGCGAAAAGGATTTTTAAGAACACCAGATACATTAGCGGGTGTCCCGCTGTTTAGTATAAAATACAGCAATACACAGTTGTAGGCGACTACAAATATATCAGTATCAAGGATTTTGGTTACACATGCCAAAAACTAATTAAAAAGAATTACCTACTGACAATTGTCAAGGTTGACAACTGTCATTAGAAAACGTGTCACAACAAACATTATTTATTTTTCAGATTTTTATAATGAAACTGTAATATATTTAATTAGCAGACACGGTCTTTATGCTCGATGGAAAACAGGTAAATACTTTTAGTTTATATATTAAAAGATTCCATGAATCCAAAGAAAACAAGTATTATAAAATAGAAACAGCAATTGAGAAAAATGTTTGCATGCATGTTATTATATGGCCTCCATGAGAAGCCGGGGCAAAAGTCTAGTACTCTCTAATAGGTATTATGTATTTCAAACGATATGGTATGAAATATTGATGTAGTATCATACTGATATCTATATACGTAGGTATGTACTTTATTTATATATGTATGTATTTACAACAAAAAAATATTTGTGTATGTATATCAGCTGTCTGACACCCATAGTACAGGGTCTCCCTAGTTTGGGGTCGTGGCCGTGTGTGAAAATGTCCTCACATATTATTATTTTATTATTTATTTATCTATCTACTGCTTAGAAAAACTATTCTCTTCTATATACAATATTTACATTTAAAAATAAAAAAGGAAAACCTATAACTATTAAAAACAAAAAGAAAAGCTAAGACAATAAGGCATCAAAAAAATCCCCAACATCGTCGTCAACTGGGAATGTGCCCAAGAGACTGGCGGCATTGCCACGTTGGATGGCAATTCTTAGCCTCTGTCCGAGGTAAAAACCAGCCCTTGGATCACGGGAAGTGTCAACCAACCTTTTGGAAATTTCTTTAAAAAGTAGATGAGCACTTGGACCCCACGACCCGAGGGTTTCAACCCCAAACGGCTCGAAAATAAAGTTATCGCTTAGGATACTATACTTTCGCCGTTTGAGGTTTTCTGCAGCCGCAGCAGCAGCACCAGCACAGCACGCCGTACTAGGAAGATGGGATGGCGCAAGAGTATCGACACACGTAGCGTCCCACACTAAGGGCCTACCCAACTTCCATGGAAATAATGACATGCCGTCCGTCCTACTGCTTAGTACTTTTTATAAACTCAATTTATAATTAATGTAGTCGTTGTGTCCGTGGTGGATACAGTGCATGTAAACATGTCTCTAAATAATATTTACAATTTTTTTAAATGAAAGCCAAGCATTGTATTAGCATTCCCATACGTTTATGGTCTCTGAAAAACATGTTTATTTTGTTTTTCAACCGACTTCAAAAAAGGAGGAGGTTATCAATTCGTCTGTATGTTTTTTTTTTTATATTTGTTTCCTGATTTCTTGGGACTGGGTGAACCGAAACCGTATAAGTCTTAAATTTGCATTAAGTATGTGCGCGATTTGTTACGCGATTTCTCCGGCAAATGTCTCCGGAATGCGAAGAGTCTCAAGTCGGACCAAATAGGAATTGCAGGCGCTAATACTATTCCCATCTACGTTAATGAACATTTGACTCTTAAAAATAAGGCTTTGTTTCGGGAGGCCAAAGTACTTGCCAAGAAGAATGGTTTCAAGTATGTATGGGTCAGAAACTCGACGATACTTGTGCGTGAGCGGGATGGAGATAAGTCGTTTGCGATTCGATCCACAGAAGATCTTAAAAGGATCATCGCTAGCAATAAGTCCGGTACCGCGGCTAGTGATATGGCCAAGAACACAATGTAACGACTTGAAATGCACTGTTATTTTATTTTTTAGAACTGAGTCATATTTTTGCTCTTTGCTTCTGTGTGTGGAACGTGTTTTGGTCTATGTAATCTATGTTTTCTCAGAGATATGTGGCTGTTGTTGTCCTTTTCCAACTTGTTATATTTGCTTGTTTTCTTGCTGTGTGCTGTTTATTATATTTTTAATGTCGCTTTTCCTCCAATTTCGTAATTGCGTGTCATTGCAAATTTATATTTTGTTGCCTAAGTGTATTCATAAACTTTTATATTATAGTTTTAATGCACTGTACTTCAGACTTAGAGTTGCCTTTTCAATAACACTATTTATTTTAATTCAATACCACTATTACCGTAAAATTATAAGCATCGATGGCTATTAATAACATTGCAATTTATTACCAGAACTGTAGAGGGGTCCGCACAAAGTTGCACACATTATACATGAATATATTGGCATGTTCATATGACGTCATCATACTGACGGAAACGTGGCTGATTCCCAGCATCCAGGATAGCGAATTTATTGACGATCGCTACGTGGTCTTCAGACGCGATCGTGATCGTTCTGCAACGAATAAAGGTGACGGAGGGGGAGTTTTAATAGCTGTTCTTAGGGATTTACGCCCTAGCAAGTTACCGTTACAATTCGTCTCTACAGAAGTTGAGCAAATTATCGTCCAGCTACCTGCTTCCCAACATAATAAACGCCACATCATCAGTGCCTCGTACATACCACCTCGTACGAGTGAAGACTCATTCACACATTACCTAGACATGCTACAAAGTTTGGTTAACGATCCTGCCACCGACTCTTACTTTATTACTGGTGATTTTAACCTACCTGACGTCGACTGGATTAACCAAGGGAATCACGCAATCACACAAGCTACGAACTCAATCGGACGAATGTTATTGAATTTCATCAATATAATTGATGGATCTCAGTTTAATATTACGAAGAATAAATTAGGCCGAATACTAGATCTGTTTATCTCATATGTCAGCTGTCAATCTATACCATGTAATGCTTTACTTGACCCCGATAGTCATCATCCGGTATTTTCTGTCTTGACTTGTCTGAATTCTCAGTATACTCCATTAAAATACCACGCGGTCCGTAGACATAACTTCTATAAAGCTAATTACGAGAGCATAAATTGTGAACTGGGTAACATCAAATGGGATTCGGTGCTTTCTCATCTTGATTCTGATCAAGCTGTCAACATTTTCTACGAGACTTTGTATTGTATTATTAAGTCAAATGTACCGTTGACAAGAACGAGAAAGTCTGGTTTCCCTACCTGGTTTACACCCTCTCTTATACGAGTCTTCAAAGCAAAGGAGCGTGCTTGGATAAAGTGGAAGAAGTACAACAATCAGTCGGACTATCTGAGATTCTCTAACTATCGTAAACTTTTCCACAGAGACTCATTGCAATGCTTTAGGAATTACATAAAATCGGTTGAAGATAGCATTCCTAAGAATATAAAGCATTTCTGGTCTTATGTCTCTTCTAAAAAAGGAAAAGCTAATTACCCGGCCATCATGAATCTCGGTAATGTTTCTAAAGATGATCCTATAGACATTAGTAATTTATTTTCTTCCTTCTTTTCTTCCGTCTATGAACCTTCTACTTTGGATCCTATCAAGTGGCAACCATCTAATAACTATTCAAATAATTCCCCTTGCATATCCGACATCTATCTATCCACAGAAGTTGTACGCACGACACTCAAGTCTTTAGATTCCTCTAAGGGGGCGGGACCTGACGGCTTACCACCCAGCTTCTTTATAAGGACTTGTGAAAGCTTGTGTGCCCCATTACATATACTTTTTAATAAATGTTTGCATGAGGGCTTTTTCCCCGCAATTTGGAAGCGTGCATTCATAACTCCTGTTTATAAGTCTGGCGACAAGAACAATGTCGAGAATTACCGCCCCATCTCAATCCTTTCTACATTGTCTAAAGTTTTTGAGAGTCTTGTACACGGTGCCATATATCCCCACATTCATCAGCTTATTTTACCCGAACAACATGGGTTTGTCAAACGACGCTCGACCACGACTAATTTACTAGCATTTACAAACTATTTATTTGAAAACATGGACCATAGAACTCAAGTGGATGCTGTGTATACCGACTTTCAGAAGGCTTTTGACAAGGTGGATCATGTATTGCTTCTGGAAAAAATTGCTTATAACGGGATACGTGGTAATTTGTTTAGATGGTTTGTCTCATATATTCATAATCGGACGCAAAAAGTTGTGATTAATGGTTACGAGTCAGACCCGGTTGTGGTCAAGTCTGGTGTCCCACAGGGATCCATTTTGGGCCCTCTCCTTTTTGTCATATTTATTAATGATATTAGTAATTGTTTTTTAAACTCTAACTTCTTAATGTACGCAGATGATATTAAAATCTATAGAACCTGTAAAAATATTCAAGAATGCAAGCTCCTACAAGACGACCTCGACAGGCTTCATGCATATTGTGCAAAAAACCAACTTTTTTTAAGTCTTCCCAAATGTCATACCATCTCATTCACCAAAAATAGGAATAAAATTACATTCAATTATTGTATTAATAACACACGGTTAGATAATGTAATATCGGTTCGTGACTTGGGTGTCATACTAGATTCACGTTTACACTTCGACACACACGTCGATAATGTAGTAAACAAAGCATTTCGGATGTACGGTTTCGTTATGAGATCATCGAGTGACTTTGTGCGGCCCTCTACGTTCTTATTGTTATACAAAACATTGATACGGTCCCAATTGGAGTACGCTTTCCAGATTTGGAACCCTTTCTATGATAAATACAGCTTTCAAATAGAAATGGTACAGAAAAAGTTCCTGCGTTCCTTGAACTATAAATGCCGTCACTCGAAGGTTGGTTATGTTCAGTTACTTGATCGTTACGGCATTCTGAGTTTGAAGTCCAGGCGATTTCTTCTGGGCGTAATGACACTGCATGGCTTATGTAACAATAGTTTTGACTGTCCTCACTTAGTGAATAAACTACGCTACATAGTGCCTAGAACTGTTATCCAACGGGGTGCGCGTGTGCCTCGACTGTTCCATACAGATATGTGCAAAACCAACGCCGGGAAACGTGCACCCCTTCGTCGCCTTGTAGAGACATACAACAATTATTTCATGGAATTGGACATATTCACACTTTCAAGCCAACTGTTTAAGAAAAGGGCTATAGATATACTGTCTAAAATGGAGTATTGTTAAAGGAAGCTATTTAAATTTAATTATGTTTTGACCACACAGGCACACACATATTTGTTTTTGTATACGTTTTGTCTTTTACTTCTTATTATTATTTTTTATTAATATGTGGACAATGTTGTGGGTTACATGTTTATAATCTTAAGATAAGGATTTATTGTATAACTTGCATGTAACTGTTTTTTGTCCCTAATGAATAAATAAATAAAAAAAAAAAAAATAAAAAAAAAAAATGTAAACCGATTTTGAAAATTCTTTTTTTATGGATAGGGTATGCTTCAGGGGTGGTTCCATATAAATTTTATCGAAATTGATTCAGCACTTTTTGAAAAATCAACAAATACCCAAAAATTTTACATAGACGACGTTTTAGTTTCATCAATCTTTGTACTTAGTAGTTAACATTCAATCTCTTCTTAATAGATTTAGATGAGAAGGAGGTACTAAAAAGCGGAAAATAAAAAGCTTTTTACAAAAAAGACAACCGCCTTCAAAAAGTGAAAAATAACTTTAGCACAGAACACACATTGACTTTAGTTTCGGAAGTCGGTGGCAATACAAAACAACAAACAGAACAAAGCCACTGAATTTCGAAACTAAAGAATTTTTCACTTTTTGAAGGCGGTTGTCTTTTTTGTAAAAAGCTTTTACTTTGTAGGTACATAATCCATACTTCCATACTAATCCATACCTACTATCCATACTTCCATATCACTACATAACAATCAAAGTCCCCCACCGCGTCTGTCCCTATGTATGCTTAGATCTTTAAAACTCCGCAACGGATTTTGATGCGGGTTATTTAATAGATAGAGTGATTCAAGAGGAAGGTTTATATGTATAATACATGCATATTATGGTAGAAGAAAACCGAGAAATTCCAACAGGCGTAGCATGACAATTCTATCTCTACTCTACGTAGAATAGACATAGTTCTTTCTATCCTACTTGACATCTCTATCCAACCGAGCATGAGCCGACTGGTAGACTCGCGTTTCTACGTAGAGAAAGACATATCTTTTCTTTCCATAGCAACGCCGGGGTGCTGTGTTGTAGCTAGACGTTAAAAATTTTACGATAAAATTGCGTTTCGTTGTCGACAAAAATGTGTCAATCGTTACGTTTTATCACCTTTTGAACGTTTATTTATTTACTTAGAGACAACAAACAGTGTAATAATAAGTAGACATAGGTAACTTAATAATATAGGTAACAAATAAATATTATGTACACTACTCGTAACCACATTGTAATGTTATTCAAAGCAACAACGAAACGTTATTTTTATTGTGACGGCTGTCGAGTGTCGGATTGATTTGGATTTACAAAGTAAATAAATAACAAAATATTTAAGAAAACAACCATATTAAAAATTTAATTGTCCAAATGTTTCGATTATGGAAAATAAATAGATTGCTTTAGAAATAAATTGACTATAAACAGACTGCGGCAAAAAAAGTAAGTACCTACGAGTAAATCTTAGTGAATGAAATTACTAAATAATTAGCATTGTGCATTGGTGTATTGTGTGTGATTAATTTAAGAGAATGTAGTCCTCGATTAGTTGAAAATCGCATTTGAGGATTAAAAGAAGATTGTCGCATCGTCTGATAAAAATTCTTAAAGGGAAATTCTTCACTTATCTCCTTGCTAGGATATGATAGGTGCCTTGGTCATGCTTTTCCTTTTCTTTATTACTTATCGTCAGTGTTCTTACCTCATTCACATACTAAAACTGATTTATTTATTTATTTGCAGCGTGTGAAGTACCAACCCATAGATTGAGATGTTGTTGGTGGACCATTTTTTACTTGATCTGAGTTGGTGGACTACAATTTCCAAAGGAACTATTAGTTAATCTGTGACAATAAGTTTCAAACTAACTGAAAGCAAAATGAGACAAAGCCATTTACAAAGGTACAATTTTTATTTACATAAAATAAATTTCATATACGAGTAATGTCCGTTATTCCATGGGTCGCAACTTGTAGAACCACTACCTATGTGCCTCCGTGCTTCAGGGTTTACCATGATAAGCATTCAAGTCATGAGCCGGTTTCAAAGTTTAGCCTGAACCTCCTGAAAATCAATAATAAATAATTAATTTTGTGTTTTGTTATTACAGATAACATAGTACCCGAATGGTGAAACGGCCCAAAAATGAATTACCTGGTTGTACATACTATAATTATGTACTTAATGTTTATATAACAATATTAATAAATAAAACTATACACCTATTGACTGTTTATTATTATTAATCTGTCCGGTTTCAGGCTGAAATAAATAAAATATAAGTAGTAGGTACTCATATAGTTTCATATATGAATGTTTTATATTAGCTTGGAAGTCGAGTTTTAAAAATATGTACAACCCTATTATGTGCAATAAACAATTTTTTTTTATATGGTAAGTACCGTACCTACAGTAAGAAATCTATCCAACTAAACGGCTACTGTGAGCAGCACTTTCAGCAATCAAAGAACCAGCAAATGATTAGACATTGTTGGATCCACGGTACCTAGGTAGGTAATATTTCTGACCTATTTGTATTAGAAGCAGTTGGAAGGCGTGGGTTCCTAATCTTTAAACAGATTGAACTTACTTTAACAAGAACAGGCAGTCCCTGAGATTTTCTTGGAGATAGATCCTTGCCAGCTAAAACCTTGTTTTCGGGAAGAACGAGAGTACCGGATAATGCATTCTTCTCGGCAAAAAACAACTGAGAGGATGGTGACGGTAGCCCTCCAACATGTTTTTAAACTTCAACTCTGCTTTTGTGGAAGAGTCACCACAATTTTGCCAATATCACGTAGGTACTTATCATGATTGGTCATCAAATGAAGGAGATTATACAATAACAACAAATATAGATGGTAAAAAATATTGAATTTAGTTTTTGAAATCAATATAGATCCTTGTCTACATAGAAATATACTTGTCTAGGTCAATTGTGATGTAGACTATTTGACACTTGTTGGAAGAAATGTTTCTACACCCAAATGTCAAAAGTAGAGAAAAAAATGGTCGTCATGCTCGGCATTGTAGACTCTTGTCTACTGTAGAGTAGAAACATTTCTTCTCTTCATCGCCATGCTCGCAACCAAATAAATCTTTCTACGACCGTCATTTTGTCTATTCTTCCTGTCAGTATGTCTATTCTTCCGTAGACATAGCGGTGGTCATGCTACGCGTGCAAGAGTAATGTGAGGTCGTAATAAACATATTTTTGTGCGCTTACATTGCAAACGCTGGCTAAACCTTACGAGATATATAAAATTAATGTACTACGGAATTGTATATCTTAAAAAGATCGATAATAAAGTCCGCGATGGTATATGTTTATCTCTTAACACGTTGACTGCGGCAAAACACATACGTTTGTGTTTCAACAAAAATACGTGAGTGCGGCGCACACACAACCGTATGTGTTTTAGTATTTTGCTAAACGCCAGTGCGGCAAAACACATACGGTTGTGTGGCGGCCGAAGGTACGCTAGTGCGGCAAAACACATACGGTTGTGTGTGGGGAATAAGGACTGCGATGAAAATTTGTCTCTCTTGATTTTTTTAATTCCATGCCCTATATAATAATGATAAAACCTTCACGAAATATTTAAAACATACGGCTGGTACCGCCATCTATTGACTGTTATAGGAACTATACTGGTATTTTATCTAACGAAGACGAGTGTTTCTTTTAGACGATACTGAATAGGATTCTAGTGGGGAATAAGATTTATATGAATGAAAGAATAAAAGAAGAACCAGTCACAAGAAAAATAATAATCGAATTCTCAAACTATCAACTAGCCTATTGCAAAAGAGGTACTTTTGCAATAGGCTAGTTGATAGTTTCAAGTCAAGCATTAAGAAGTTCAGTATTATTAAGTCCCAATGTTGACGTGTTTGAAATATGTATAAATACTAGGTAACAAACCTAGATAAATTTATAATTTTGGTTTAGAACCCTTAGTTTTCATACTTGCCTACATAATCGGGGGGCAATACTATTTACATTTTTAAGTCTTGAGAGAAAAATAACTGATATAATGTATAAGTAATTATTTATTTATTTATATTTAATATAAATCGTGTGAATATTTCTAAAAAATATCCACACAGTCGACGCAAAATCGAAAAACACAACCGTATGTGAGCGCCCGCACAGTCGACGCAAAATTATGAAACACAACCGTATGTGTTTATCCGCACACGCGTAGTAAAACACGCCAAGCGCGTAAACCCGCACTGGTGTAAAGTACGGCCGCACTCTCGTCTCGTTTACGAAAAAGCGTTTCGGCTGTGCGGCCAACACACCAGTTGTGTGGCCAGCCGCACTGGCGATCGGCGTAGCGAATGTTCGCCCGCAGTCAACGGGTTAAGGATAACCTACAGTAACCAATTTTATCTTTTACATATTACAAATAAGATATGGGTTATTTATTAAGCTATTTTTAACAATATAGTTTTATTCCTTACCAAATTAAACGTTTTAGATACGTTATGCATTTCATGTAGATCCAAATTGCCCTTTATATATATCATATCATATCATTAAAATCAATATATTAGAAGATATCACAGTATTAAAAAGCGGGGGTAGAGCGGCTGGAGCCTAATTTGTTGTTTACATGTTTGTGTTGTCTAATGACAAAAAAGCTGTGAACGTTGTATATACCTAAAGACATTCTGTAGTATATTTAGTATCACCATTGCACCCGTGCGAAGCCGGGGCGGGTCGCTAGTAATATTATAAATGCAAAAGTAACTCTCTCTGTTACGCTTTCACGATGAAACGGCTGAACCGATTATGATGAAATTTGTTATGAAGATAGCTTAAACCCTGAGAAAGGACATAGGCTACTTTTTAATCCGCAACTTTATCCGCATATGCGCGACAACCGACATTTTTACGCGGACGTTATCGCGGGCAAAAGCTAGTTATAAATAAAGACTATATTTTTTATGATTTAATTTCATATGTAAAGTTTTCAGACTTTTCTCTGAATTTGTAGTACTAGCCAAATTACATAGTTCTAGGTCAACGGGAAGTACTCCATAAATTTTGATTCCCTTGATAGTGTCAAAATATAGGTTTTTTGCGACATAAACCGCCGTACCTTTTTTTCATGACAACATAGAAGGTTGATTTTTTTCACAGCTTCAAGGCACCGTAGACTTGAGTATATGGTTTTAATTTCAACTCGATACCTCTATGCGTTCCCGAGATTTATTTATTTACACTTCATGCACAAAGGTACAAAGGCGGACTTAATGCCTTAGGCATTCTCTTGACAGACAGACAGACGGACAACAAAGTGATCCTATAAGGGTTTCGTTTTTTCTTTTTGCGGTACGGAACCCTAAAAACTGGAAAATCTAAATGAATTGAAGAATTCCTTCAAGCTGAGATTCAGAAAGCACGTTTAGCATAAACTTAAGTTTTGTTTGTCAAAATCAAGCAAAAAAAATCCCAAGATTTTTAACGGAGTGTAAGTACAGGTACGCATTGTTTCGTTTCTGAATTTTGATTTTAGAGCACAGGAACAAACTTACTTCAAACAGCGAACTAATATCGAAATAATTTACTAAAAGCGAGTGTAATAAGTGCCTTTGCACAGAGTATTTGTCCAGCGTATTCGTAGTGTGTGCATCGCAAACACTGCAAACGAAAAGTTTATAGCTTTCAGTCAAACTCAAACTCAAACTCAAAATCATTTATTTCAATTAAACCATTTACAGGTACTTTTGAATCGTCAGAGTCAGTCAGAAAGTTAAAGCTAGTTGTTGCGTTCCAAACAGTAGGTTTCTATGGAGAAGAACGAGCAAGAAACTCCATGAACACTCCTATAAAATCAGTAATATTTTACAAATTTAGGTTACATCATTCATGTTGAATCTAAGGATACAATGTGAGGACAATGTAACAAGTCTTGCATGTTAAAATTAAGTTAACTGGCAACCCCAATATGGGTACTCCCCAAGCTGTAAACAGCAACCCGTAGACCGTTTTTCAGGAAATCATTGGTATCAGTGTACGGTTTTTTAAAAGACCAACGAACGTGTACACAACCCGAAAATGGCAACCTAAAATTTACATGTTCTAACCATTACGATTCATTTAACAATGAACTCAAACAGTTATGAAATAGTTACGGTAACACTGTGATTATAGACTTACTTCGTGGATTATACTATATAGGTATTATAAGAATATTTTTTGAAGATAAAAAAGGCACCACTGACAACCTAGATTAATCGAGTTGCAGACATAGGTAGTGGGATTGCCGCACCGTGGGCACTACTTTGACACTTTATACGAGTGAAGCACAGCCTGTCTGCAAACGTTTTTTATGTGAGTAATATTATTATTGTCCGGGTTGAACGATCCAATCACGGCACAACAATACTACTGCTGGTCTGTAGAATTATTTTGTAAGATCTCAGTGTAAGAGCAATGATCAGGCACACCTACGACACTCCATACAAACGAAACGATTTAATTAACTACACTACTACCAAAAAAACAGACTGTACAAATACGTACGCGTGTGTGCGTGTCTACGCGCCGCTCGAACTAAAAGCAGTTTCGAGAGCACGTTCGACGCGGGAAGAGGTGTGGAACAGTGTTCCGGAGGGAGGCGGGGCGTGTCGGTACTGTACGCTAGTAGGTACTAATAATTATACTGTGGATCAAGTCCTAAAAACGTATTTCAATGTCAGCGACAACAGGCAGTGCAATATAAATGACATTCAAGGGAATGTCGAACGTTCACCTACAGAAGAATCGCAGCAAGGGCTGCGATTCTTCTGTAGGTGAACGACTCACAGTCATAATATAACTAAGTTTTCCGGATAACTTCGATACCATACATATCTTCATGAAGCGGCTGAGATCGCAAACAGATTTTATTTTATGTAGTTAAAAAAATAATATATTTTACCTGCTATCAAATGAACGTCTAAAATGAACAATATATTGAGTCAGTCAGTTTTGTTTGATAAAACTGACCTACCTTTTACAACCATTCTGCAAGAGTTGATTTACAAGAGAAAACTACTTAGTCTTTTAGCTTACTATTTTTTGCGCCTTAGCTTCTTCCATAATAGTACCTATAGGTAAGATAAGTACAATTCTGATAGCAGTAGGTATATGACAACAATATGCTTTTCTACGCTCTCTTGTTTTAGATAAATCAAAGCTACAATAGAGGTGTAATATTAAAGTAAGTATTTATTGAAATTTCGTGTTTGTGAACGAAAAATAGGTGAAGTTCGATACCACCTCCGGTAGGCATAGCAGGTGTACGAAAGTTATAATATTATTTCCATTCTTTCTCCTGCCGCCAGATGATTAGACCCAGGTAGGATGGCGGTCGCTAATTACCAATTAATCACAAATTCAGCCTCCGGGCCTTAAGGAAAAATCCTTATTGAAAAACGCACTATCACAACGTTCAGCAGTCAGGCTTGAAACCACTAGGCCACTTGGAGAATTATGATGGTTTAAAATTCAATACATATTTCCTTCAGTAACACTTAGTCATCAACATAGCTGTGTAAGTAATCAGGGATCGAATAATCAAATCGAATGCATGTTTACCTAAAACTTATAGTGCTTGCTGGCTTAGATGTAATGGACTTTTATAACGAAAAAAGTTGTTGTTGCCTTGTATTTTAGTTTCAAGAATTTATTTCTCTCTTTTCATACAAAAATCACTTACAAGAGAACAAAACAAATAAAAAAACGTTAAAAAGCTATAACATCGGGAAGAATGACTACTTAATTAAATTAGTAGTATCCAATACCACTTACAAAAATATTATATAATTCTAAACTAAAAAAACAAAAAAAAACTGTTTTTTCTACTTACTCTACTTTTTTTCATCCCACCATCTCGGAAAGAGTATTTTTAATCTTCAATATCTGAGTGGAAAAGCCGTTTTTATTCTCTAGAGGATAAAGTAAATTTATCTTCAATATCTGAGTGGAGAAGCCGTTTTTATTCTCTAGAGGATAAAGTAAATTGAATTTAGAACATCGTGTGCACTAAGTTTGTGAATTAAAAAAAAACATTAAACCTATTTACTGCTACCTCTATGGTGCCGAATATATCATACAACTTTTTTTTAATTTGTTAAAAACTCAGACTTTGTAAACGTTTTTTTTTTGCATTTAGTCATTTCCTCGCTGAGGTGGAATGAAAAGTTACGTGTTGCACTCGAGTGCAAAGATTTTTCACCTCGTGCTCTTTTGATTCCCTCGCTAACGCTCAGGATTCTAATTTTGAATCACTCGCTGCGCTCGTGATTCAATTTTAGAATCCTTCGCTTGCTCGGTCATCAAAATTGAACACGCGGTTAAAAAGCAACTTTGCACTCTTGTATAACAAATAACTATTGTTTAACTTTAAAAACGTTTAAAGTTTTTGACATTATTATATCGTTTGGTAACCTATTTAGTATGTAATTTTTCACACCACCTGCTCGACTATGTCAAATTATATGTCATGCAAACCTAACCTAAAGTAAGTCATCATGAGGTCTAGCAGGGCAATAATGTTGTACTGAATTTCATTATGACCCACTGGTCATTAATGTGATTTGAATTTGGAATATACGTAGAAATCGCATACGAACATTCACCATTAAGATCTGCCTCAGATTATGAAACAAAAGGCAGATAGACCCCGCGGAACACTGAGCCAAAAAAGCAAATACTAATTCAAAAGCGAACACCTACCTACAATCTCGTAATTGTATATTCGAATATATATTTAAAATTCAACCCCTAAGGCAGTTAAATAGGGGATGAAAGTTTGAATGGAAAATCGTTTTTTTTTGTAGTTTAAACCATGAAAGTTGGTGTTTATCATTGTGGTTAAAAATAAAAACCACGTGTTTCAGTGTTTTTGGGAAATCAGTCCCTGAGGGCGTAAAATAGGGGATGAATGTATAAATAGGAAACCCGTTAGTTTTGTAATTCAAACCAGGAAAATTTGTATTTGTATTTTGTATTTAGTGTTTGTGTTGGTAACTAATAATTTAATGTATCACCGTTTTTGAAAAAATCGTCCCAGAAGAGGGTAAAATAGGGGATGTAAATTTTTTATAGATGCTAAAAAAGAGACGGGCAGGTTGACCTATATCAGAAACATTAAATGTATCAGCGTTTTTGAAAAATCTTTCCTGAAGCATGTAAAATAGGGGATGAAAATTTTGCATAGACGCTAAAACAGGGAAAGAGCAGGCATCCCAGTAGAGGGTAAAATAGGTGATATAAAATTTGTATAGACGCTAAAACAGGGACAGAGAGGTTGACCTATAACAGGAACATTACGTGTATCAGCGTTTTTAAAAAATGATCCCAGAAAAGGGTAACCTAGGGGATGAAAAATTTGTATAGACGCTAAAACAGAGACGGAAAGGTTGACCTACATCAGGAACATTACATGTATCAGCGTTTTTGAAAAATCATCCCAGAAGAGGGTAAAATAAGGTATGAAAAATTTGTATATACGCTAAAACAGGAACGGAGAGGTTGACCTATATCAGAAACATTACATGTATCATCGTTTTTGGATGGAAAGAGATCACAGTATACTTTTACCTGGTTAAAAGTCGATTGCCACGACATTATTGCCAGGGTATTCCACCTAAAGGTGAGAAAGATGATGGCTCTTCTGACCAAAGGTACTCTGTTTACCTTTATATATTTAGTGGAATGACAAAAACTAGGTCTTCCTCACATCCAGCAGCGTATCAACCCAGATAAAATCGACAAAGTTATTTGTCCAGAAATACCTAAGCCTGAACAGAACGCTTTAGGTACGGTATTGTCAAGGCAAACATGATACATGCCATGATCCTTGTGGTCTCCAGCTTACGGTGGTCACACAATAAAAAATTGTGAAAGAAGACATTGTTTACCGGGATTAACATATAGGGTACTTTTAATCCCGATAGTACGTTATCGTGGGATATTTTTGCCGACATCCACGCGGGCGAAGTCGCGGGCAAAAGCTAGTTACCTATATTTGCCACAACTCTAGAAGAATAGAGATTTCTAGAGTATTTAATTTACTGCTTCTTGTGTTATAGTTGTATTTTTTTCGGGGAAGCGCACCTATTTTGTAACGCACCTAACGAAGCGCACCTAAAGTATTGACGATGAAACATAGTGAAGTGCTAGAATGATTCGTAATGAATGATATCGATAGACGACGGTTTAAAATTCAACTGCTTATTAAAACTACCAGGAGAGCAGAAATTAACTAAGTGATTAAGCGACTAACTACTGGTAAAATACAGGTTTTGAAAATTAAGCATCTGTACTTTATTGAAGGAAACAGAACGCATCAAATAAAAAGTAAAAGATAAAACTGTTAAGTAATACCATTTAGAATAATCAATAAATCCGACACGTCTCAGATCTGATGAGATGCAACGGGTTGAACCAATCAATCAAATGTTGAAGTACACGTAACCCATCTAAGGTTATGGTTTGAATAGTAGGTATATGTAATGATCAACGGTCTCTTAAAAAAACGTTATCGATATCTTCCGTAAACTAATACCCATCTCTATTCACACCTTGACCATTGGGTGCGTTCCGAGGAATACTTTCAAAATTGGTGCGTTTCGAGGAATACCTCTTTTTTCTGCTGAATGTTAATTATTTGATACCGTGTACTGTTTATTTATATAATATATTCATGATTTATTATTATTACCAGAGTTAGATCATAAGTTTATTTGACCTATCGTTATTAAGAATGATAAAGATATTTTTCTTTAAGAAAATAAAAATGGCGGAGTTATATGAATGTTAAAAAAACAGCTAACTAAGGATCCCATAACAAATCAAAATATGCATATTTACTTGTATATGCATATTATGATTTGTTATGAGATCCTGGAATCCCGGAATGATTTTCTTCAAATCAATAATTGATTTTGATTTTTCATTTTCAATTGATTTGAAGAAAATCATTCTAGAAGTCATATCCATATTTTCCTAGCGAACATTGAACTTTAGATTTGAACTCGAACGAATTCGACCACTAGTCCTAACTGATGTCAAAGCCAATGTTATCATTAAAAAAACATCATTCTCAGCCCCCTTCATTTCACTTTACTTCAAATTAAGTACATTTAGAGTAAAACGATTTCGCATCCACTATATAAAGAGAGTCTAGTTAATGTAGCTTGTTTAAAAATTATTATGTTGACGAATTTATTTCATTTTATACCTACATATATATATATGAGTTATTTTCATTTTTTAGTTAGAAGTTGTTCAAAGAGCGGCAGTATACCAGAGGGCTGGCCCCGGGGCAGGCCGGCCCTTCTATTCCAACTGTAATTACTGCCCTGGGGCGAGGTGCGCGAACAAAATAACCTGAATTAAAAGTTGGTTGGGTAAAAATGAATGCACTGTTAGTGTGAGTGATACAATTTTTGTTGAAAGCACTAGGTTCTGCCTGCGACCTTGCCCGTGGAAGTCAAAATGACACCCGCAATAGTGTAGCATTCTGACAGTCAAAGAATTTTTATAATCGGATCAGTACTTGCAGAGAAACAAACAGACTTTTCCTCCTTATGTAAGCATAGAAGTATTGATTAAATAATTGTATTTAGTTATACTTGGAAACAGACAATAGTATGGATGTATAAAATATATATGTCGGAGACAGTTTATTAATCACAATTGTGGGTGTTAACTAAATTTGTTATGATTTGTGTTTCTTATTGTTAATTTATGTGATTTTACTATCAATTATTGTCTATTAATTCGAAACATAATTTACTAAGTACTCATTGTATGCACACTGATTTGTGGTTACTTTATTTCGATAATTATTGTTATCGATGGTTTTATTCAAAACAATTGTTGACACGTTACTTTGAATGTAAAACGAATTACTTTATGAAATCACTATTGTTTATTCATGACAATTATTATTGTGTTATTTGATTATTTTATAATGAAATCTTATTTGATTTAGCACATTTTAGTGTTTTGTATCAAGTAAACGCATGACGCACTTCCGTGCGCCATTGGGCAGACTTGTTAAGGAGAGGTTGCAAGGTGGGGAGCATCGCCTTATAAAAGAACGAGCACTCCGTAAGTATGGTGAAATCCGATCCAGCCTGTCCCTTTGCTGTCCTCTCCCAGCGACGCCCTAAGCCGAGGCTCGTACCCCACAGGGGGTGCCCTTAGCGTGTAGTCGCTTAGTTTGTAAGCTTTTATGCCCTGGCTGGAGGCCCTAAAAATAATATTTTTTAAGGCACCACAGGAAAGTCCGGTTAAGCAGCCGACAACCTCCTAGGTTGACCTGCGAGATGCCAATGCGAAAAAAAAAAAAAAAAAAAAAAAAAAAAAACGTAAGTATGGCAGTCGATCCTCGGATTCAGTAAAGAGTTCCTGCTCCCGACAATACTGTCGGATTACCTGGTACAGCGCTGCTGTATATTCACATAGCTGTATAGACTTGCTGCTAGCGAGCGATACACTTTGTATTTGGGTGGCTTATGCTGCTGTACGAACTATAAACCTTAAGGGTTTGTTCGTTTATCATTGGGTGGCTTGGCCACTGTACGAACTGTGGGACCTTAATGGTCTGTTCGATTAACTGTATTGTTGCTGTACCTTTAACTTACTTTATTCTTGTTACTGATTACCATTTGTATTGTGTTTTCTTTACTAATAGTGTGTAATTGTTTTTACAGGTCAAGTTCATCCCTAATGGGATAATGGGAACGCCTATAGTCCTGACGATGCACTATACCGCTCGGCACTCCTCCTCGCTCGCTCCTGACGATCCTACATATATGAAAAATAATAAAATGCATTTGCGATCAACGGTCCTTTTCTGTAAAAACATCCCTCAGTGGAGTCAGCTATCATCCTACCGGGTGATAAGGATATCATCCTACCGGGTGATAAGGTCATCTCAATCTCACTCCACGTCTAAATTAACTAACAGCGATTTCTTTACACTAATATGCTTTATGCCAGTATGTAAACTTCATACAATACGAACCATACCTACATTTTATAGTAGATACTTATAAACATTCATGTTCCTTGGTAGACAGACTGCCAATTTCCTAACGGAAGCGTTTTGCCTCGCGCCGCAAACAAGTTGAATGTGAAACAAATCGCAACATTGACGTTGCATCTACACTGTTTGCACTGCTAAACGTTCTTCCTTTCTTATTGTAGATAGTATTAAAAATATAGTACTAAGTAGGTACGATATTCGAGAATTACTGGTGTGTACTCAACACACAATAGAGCGGTCCTAATACAATGTCGTGGCCGCCGGCGGCGCTCGCGGCCTGTAGGCACCCTTTCCGTTTTATCAATAGTTTATGTTTGGGCCCCAGGCTATCTCGCCTCTAAGGCGCTAGCCACACCAATCAGAACAAACTGTTCATTGCCCAGCTTTATGTAGGCAATTGTAGAACTTATACGGTGCTCTATTACGAAATATGAACTATTATTATTCCACCAAAATCAATTTCCGTCTATCTTCAACATGCTTTTAATTTCCGGAAACAGCAACTTCAGAAAATGTTTAACTACGCTTTGTTTTACGCGACGGTTCATTCATTGTTTGCATTCAGTGGCATCTGGTTTAATCGAACGTGCTTCTTTAAATAGTTCAAACTTTGGGAAGCATTTCCCGTGGATTTGGTTTTTGCGGCTATAGTAGGTAGCTACTAGCTTTAAATTGCGCTCACGAGCAGTGCGATACGCGGAGTCAGCTAATGACTGACTAGCGGAATTAGGCAATGGTTAATTAGATATAATTTCGTGATGGCAAACTGACTAATTTGACAGTCTACCGCCTTACTTAGTCACCCCCTTACTTGTAATCATTGCTTAAAGTTAAGACACGATTAACTTAAAACATCAAACAATTAGTGGTTAATCGCAGACGTAAATCATGACTTAGGTAACTTAAGTAAAGGTCAATCTTATAGCACTTATAGTACCTATAAAGAGGTAAATTTTGTTTGTTTTTTTTTTAAAGGTAATCTCTGGAGGAACCATCTTTCTCTGATAGGAAGCTACGCTATTGACGTATTCTATAGGCTATATTTATAGTATACTTGGGCAAAAGCTATTGTATTTGATAAATGGCGTTTTTCAATGGCTTGGTTTAAAGCATAGATATCTGTGGTTTAAAGTCATACAAAAGCGTGATGATTTGTCGGTACCTGAAGCTTTTAGCAATGCCCGAAAATTGTAACGGCTGAATCTCTAAAGATTTAAACTTGAAAGGAGATGTTGGAGTACGTAATATGAGCCATAGACACCATGACTACAGAGCACATTCTTTTCATCTCAGACATTGGGTTATAAACTTTATATTCAGTGTTTTGATGATGAATGAGTAAAATGACCTGGCCTCGTTGAGCGTGCAATTTTTTTTTTGTGGACTTTTACCCCAAACTAGGGAGACCCTGTATTATGGGTGTCAGACAGCTGATATACTATACACAAATATATTTTAAATACATACATATATATAAACAACACCCAGGACACACGGCAAACACGTACTCATCACACAAATATTTGCCCTGGGCGAGAATCGAACCCGCAACACGCTGCGCAGCAGTCGATCGCTCAACCACTGCGCCAACTGTGTCGTCAAACCGTTCAACTAACATTTTTAAATACCACGAAAGTACACTTTCGCTGATTTAGCATAAGGTCGAAATTTGCGGTATTTAAAAATGTTAGTTCCGCGGAATTGCACTCTCATTGACGTTAGGTCATTGTGTTATTATGTAAAATACAAACTTCGATTCGTATCTAAGGTGACAAAATATATGGTAGGTAAGGTTTAGTTTGGTTATATGTTATTTTGTTTATTATTTAGCATACCTAGGTAGTTTAAATGTTATGCTACATTCAAATTAAAGGTATGTAAGTATTGGTTTACCACCTTTTATAGTATAAGGTAGGTTTTACTTTAATGCGTAAAACAATCCATTAAATACAGCGGTCTGTAGGTACAGAATTATGCTAATTATGAAGCTTGTTGACTTCTGCAACAACACTTGCTCTATGGCTATAAGCTGTTCAGTGATCCGTCATTACACAGGTGCATGAATAGGTAGTCGTGTCAGTAGATAGGTTGGTAGCAACTATTCATACCATATTAATACTACCCACTAACAGCTATGATATCAAACATTTAACATCGAACCCCTACCAGGAATACGTTCCACTTTATTGAGCCCTATAAAACATTCACTTAATTCGTGAGGTCATAACCAGGGTAATCCGTTAGCGGCAAGAGCACATGAACAAACTGATTTATTACAGCCGAAATTAGGAAGACATGTATGCCAAAATGTGAAAGTACGTAGGTACACATAAAATTGGTCCCGAATTAAGACATTTTGGGGATATATTTTCTACAGAATATCCAAAATCGTCAAGAGGCTGCACAGCGGTCATGCGGTACATCACGATTCGTTCTGAATCGCCGTCGGCTCTGTACATGAAACGCACTGAGGTCATAAATTATTATTTAGCCACATCGGTTGCGAAGCGTAGGTACATACAAATATGATTATTTTATATTATAAGCGGGGCCTAATGTGGAGCGGTTTGGGTCGTGGGGCGAAGGGGGTGAGCCCGCGGCGTCGCGGCGCTACTCGGTCGCCGGCAGCGCTCGGCGCCGACGATATTAAAGCACACCTATTCGTAGCTCTGCTTTTGATACCTCCGGCAATTTTACTCGAGGCGCTCATCTGCAGAACAATCATTTCGAAAATTATTTTGAAAGTGCCTGGAGCCTTCGAGACTGAGTCATTGAGCGATCGACTTACCACCGCCCGCCCGCCGCCCGCCGTCGCACTCCTACAAGTACAAGCGCACACACGGACATAAACTGAAATATTTTCCATTGCGTTCTGAAAAGCTACTAGTACTGGCCACACAGGATAATGCTGTGTGTTTCAGAACAAACGACTAGTTACAGGAGGATTATTTCAATTGTAACCAAGAATTAACCTGAAATTTAGATTAGTCGTAATTTAATTTTGTAGCAAAGTTAACCTAATACAGGTATACCTCTCAGATGCATTCCCATCTCAACTCTGGCGTGCCAGTGTTAACGCTGCTTAGCGGCAGGAGTAAGTAAGGTGGTAAATATTTGTATGCGTAAGAATGACATTAACTAAATTCGTCGGATATTGGTTGTTTTTCGTTGGATATTTTTGGTTAGACGTACTGAACGTTGTATTAAAATTTGTCCATCTATTTAAATGGGACCTTTATATTGACAGTGATACCTTCAAAATTATATTCATAAGACTTCGAAGTGAACATGTTGATACAGAAACGGAAAACTGCATTTACCTAGTGAATCTATGTATCATTTTATGTTCACAATCTACACAAACATCTTTCTAATTTAAAAACTTTAAATTTAATTAATGCAATTCCATTGCACTTCTTTTTTTTAATTTCGTACTGTTTACACACGTGCAAAATTTTAATTACACTCAAGGGGGGTGCTATACTTGAATTTCTTTTCTTTTTTTTTTAAGCAGTACAGTACCTACCTGGTTACAGTGGCGTGCCTTCCATCAAAGCCGAAAAGCCTGGCTTGCTATCAATAACGCGAGACAATAAAAAAAAGAAACCAAAAAAAGAAAATACCTCTAAATAGGTATTGAAAATGTATCGTTTTTTTTTTATAAATCTGTCGGGCTTGCCCTAACTTTAACCCCTAGGCACGCTACTGCCTGGTTATATTTTATTGCAAAATGTATTTTTATTATTATTATTTTTATATAACTTTATCTCCCAAATCTAGCTTTTCCAAAGTGATTTAGAATTGGGAAAGAATCCTTAGGCATCGCCGAGGGCTTATCGGTCCATACAATACAATATTTACAGCTACGTAGCTCCAGGCTGATAGTCCCTCTAAGTAAGTAGATACCAATCAATAATTCTATAGGTATTCGCTGTACCCATTATTAGCCTCAAGCACTAAAAGAGCCTAAAGGCTAAAGCTAACGTACAACAACTTATTGACATTTTGCTTCACCTATCACTATGTGCTAAACTAGAAACAATTTCTCATACTTCGGTTATTCCGATTACGTTAATTGCTTTGTAAAGATAATTGTAAGATCCAAATATTTTGCAGCAAGAGATTCGTTGACACTTGTGTTGGTAACCATCATTACTAGCTTATGCCTGCAATTTCGTCCGCGACACAGAGGGATTTTTTTGAGCGTTCCTCAATTTGCTTTCTAAATTAGTCCAGTGAAAGTCCCGTCAAAATCGGACCTAAAAAAAAACCACCCCGGTGTTCCGTCTCACACCTACGTGTCAAAATCAGACCTATCGTTTCGAAGATTAGCCGGAAGAAACAGAAAGACAAAACTAGTAAAAATATTTTTTCGGTAAAAGTACCGTATAAGTAAACATTCATAATACTTAACTTCATAACACTTAATACTTATGCAATATTTATATTAAAGTATCTATACTAACAACGGACACTTCAATTTTATTTAACAAGATAATAGGGTACCTAGATGTCGGATTCTGTTTCGTAAAGTTATGAAAAGAGCGTCAAATGCATTCGATTCGAAGGAATTGAATTTACCACTGCCGACAAAGTTATTGGTAGGTCTTAGCAGGGTCTTAGTTTACTATTGTTCAACCACAATAAGTCGAAAACCGTGTCGTCTTGGTACCTAAATACATCTTAATAGATATACAGGGTGTCTGGAGATCGACGCAAAACCGTAAAGCGAAGTTAGGATTGACTATTTATAACCATTTGAACCGAATTTGTCTTAGACGAAATGTGACTATTTTTTTTTAGCAAAATGTTTATGATTTTTTATGACAAAACCCAAAATATTGCAGTTAGTTGCAAAAGATGGCCAGTTTGAAAGATAAATCATTTATTTATATTGTCTCAGAATGACAGATACGGAGGTATCTGTCATCCTGAGACAATAGAAATAAATGATTTATCTTTGAAACTGGATCATGTTTTAAAAAATAGGGTATTTTATTCTATATGAAAAAAAATCTTATAAATATATTATTGAGATAGTTTAAGCAAAATGTTAGTTTTAGTTCATAAAATAATAAAACACTTTTTTTTAATCCAATTCAAAGTTTTCACTTTTTTAATCAACTACTGAAGGGATGAAAAGTTGTACTAAAAATCTTATTTCTTGAGATAATTAAATTGAAACTAGGTACGAATGACAACCTAAGTAATAATAGAGGTTTTTTCGACTACCCCATGAAGGGGGCCTAGGGGTATTGCGTTTGTAGGGGAAGTAATAGTAATAATAATAATTTTATTGACACACACTAGTTATTACAGAGAAACAATTAGGTACAACAATTATACACAGAGTTTAACAAATTTATAAAAGCACATAGAAATGATGTTGCGTGGACCCCAATTTAGGCAGAGTCTGTATCTTGGTGGCCCAGTACTTAATAGGTGCGAAATCTTCGCGAAGTTGCGGACGAAATGCTGATCGTAGTATTAAGTGAATTATTTATAGAAATAAGTAACACGAATTACGCATTTTTATATAGGTAATAGATGTACCTTATAGTTTGTTAAGTTTACTTTTTTAAAGGTCAGAAAGAATGTAGATTCAATTATTTTAAGACAGAACCGAGAATAACCTAATCAATTTAAAAAGACTACCTAGACTATTCTTGGCCCTTTCTTCACAAAGTGACTTTTGAAGTCTGTGGCAGAAAATAAGTAAACGGTGAAAGTATGTACCATCCACTAGGGAAAAGAAATAGCCTATGCTAATTATCGTGAGATAAGTTTATTATGATGATTGAGCTGGTACAAATACACGAAGAGTGTATGTGTTACAGTCAAAACTCTTAACCCTTATTGAGATAAAATGCGTTTGCGTTACAAAAACAACAATACGGAATGCCCTTGTTATAAGAATCACTACAAAACAATAGTTTTAAAATGGTCACAAAAAAAACCTACCAACTTAATGGGTTTCTAAGTATTAAGGATAAATTGAAACCGTTCAAAAGTAGTTTTGACTGATTTTTGTAATCAAAATATTCAACCCCTAAGGGTTGAAAATTAAGGGATGACAGATTTTTTTTTGGTGTCACCGTTTCGTATTTAATTTCTATGATGAGAAGTAGGCACTAAAAAGAGAAAAAAAGAATAAAAAATCTGTCATCCCTTAATTTTCAACCCTTAGGGGTTGAATATTTTATTGAAATTAATATGGGAGCAAATTTGAGGTATACACTATCAATTAAAAAAAGAATCATCGAAATTAGACTACACTGAAAAAAGTTATGCGTGGTCGAACATAAAAATAAATATTTTTAAAAAAAATGTTCATAAAATGAAAACTACTGGGCCAAACAATGTTAAATTTTTATGGGACCAAATGGCAACTATTCCGCATCAAACTAAAGAAGAATCACGTAAATCGGATCATAAATCTCAGAGTAATCGATGTACATACATAAAAAAAAAACAACCGTATTGAGAACCTCCTCCTTTTTGAAGTCGGTTAAAAGTAGTTTTGACTGGTTAAGAGTTTTGACTATGACAATATATGGATAATAACACGCATTCCGGGCCATGCTCAACTTGCCCTGGCGGTGTAGTACGACTGATATAATTATTAGCAGAGAACGGAGTTGTTGACTTCTTTGGGCTATTGAAGAAGTTCAGGGCATCTTACTTTACTCGAGTGGGTCAAGTAACAATATACTTATTGTCAATTATGACAATAAGTATATTGTTTTTCAATCCGTTCATTTGCTGAGGGAATTAAAATAAATGTGCTGTGCTGTGTTGGGGGGGGGGGGGAATTAAAATAAATGTTCATTGTTTTATTATAATTTTATGGTTTTCGTTTCTTTTATATTTTATTATAAATATGTTAATAATATATGTTAATTTAGTCTTCTGTCTTTTAACCACTGTAATAAATTTAAGCCGGTTTGGACCGGCCATGTCTGCAGACGGACAGACGGTAGATGGAGCAGACACGCTTTAGAGTGAAGACCGCGTTTGGGCAAGCGTAGTGTAACGTGGGACGCCCTGCGGCACGATAGACCGATGATTTGAAGAAGATGGCTGGCAGAGGATGGATGCGGGCTGCCCAAGACCGGGTTGGTTGGCGATCTCTGGGGGAGGCCTAAGTGGGGGAGCAGCAGTGGACGGCAATAGGCTGATATGATGATGATGATTAATAAATTTAAGTACATTGCTGTTTGTGTATGTGAGTTTATATGTTTGCCCCCACGACACAGGAGTAATTCCCAGTGTGGAGCAACTAAATAAACTTGAACAAACGCATAATTAACAATTAATTATTTAATGAATTATTTGACATGTAGGCACCATACTAAGGCTTTGCCTTCGAACCGACGCTGCTTATACATTAACAACCCACGACTGCTTACAACCGCTTATAGAGACTTAGGGCGGTTTGCGCTAACTATCGTCAAATGAAAAAAATGGGTTGTTTCACAAAATCCTACTTCTAAAAGTTACTATTACCATAACCGACCAGTCATCGTAATTCTGATTTGTCAAACAGCTACTTCAAACATCAAAATATTGTGGAATCTCTTTTTGAATAACTTTAACTGACGGAATTTTTATGTCATGAAACAACCCGTTACATTTAACGTACGTTAAACATCGCACGTCATAGTAACTTTTTAACCGTTCGTATGTAACGTTAACCGACTGTTTGAAACAACCCGCCCTTAGTGCTACGGTTATCGAATACGCTCTACGAGTATTAGGTACCTACTCGTATGTCCTAAATACACCTAGTTACGCCTTAGAGCCAAACAGCCTAGGGTAGACCCATGGCCGCGGCTATGACGTAGGGTCTACAGCTATGCTGTTCTTTAACGTTACCTTTCGTGGCTGTACTCGCCGGCAAACTCGACATCGTGTCAGTCGTGAACTCGACGTCACCGTCTCACCGACTGTTGTTGCTTAGCGAATATCGTCTTTTGTATATGAACTGTCAAAAGTGTAAAATTATTCAACCTTGAGTAGTTCACCAAAAAATCGCTAATGCACGTAAGAATTGTTTTATTAATGAAAGCAAAAATGTAACTCGCCGCTGCCGCAGCGTCGAGCTTCAGATTGTGTTACTTAGAGAATATCAACACTGAACTCTATGCGATCGTCAACGTATCGAAATCAATTCAGGAATTATTTCTACTTACAGCTACGTATAGACTGTCATTGACTGGTTACCGCTTTCCCAAAATATATTATAGCCACGCTTTAAAATATCTTGGGAAAGCGGTACCCAATCGATGTAGCGGTGTGTACCAAGGCTGCTACGCCTACATGCCCGTCATCCAATACCGCCTAAGGCTCTACGCCTGCCTATATGAACCAATGGGACTACGCGCTTGCGGCTACGCAACAAATGCGCCGAGGGCTCTACGCCGACGGCTACGAACTGACGTTATCAAAGAATCACACAGCTTGAGTTGTTGCTTTTTTTGCCAAAGACTGCACCTACGGTTTTAAATATGCTGATGCCAGTGTTCCAAATGCTTTCTTTTTCTACTTACAGCTATGTACCAAGGACTGAATATCTTTGTGGGTACCTTATATGTATACACACCTATCGATGTGGTAAGGAAGCAGCCAACGACAGCTTGACCTGGTTTACTACTGCACATTTATGAAACCAATAAAGTCACTGCAAAACTAAATGATTGTGCAAGTACGGTACAGGTTCCCATACTTTATAACCGACTTAAAAAAAAGGAAGAGGGCTCCGGATATTGTGGATCGATTTCGAAAAACCTTTTATAAAGGATAGGTTATTCCACCTCTAAGGGTGAAAAAATAGGATATGACCTCAGACCAAATTGGGTATGACTTAATTTTTTAGTGTTACCGTTACTTGATGGATTTGATTAATACTAATTTGCAGTTTTTAAAGGCAGGTTTTCTTGAAAAAAAGTTTTTGATCTTTATTGACAAACACGTTAATGTTTATTTCTAACCGAAAACCAAAGTCGCCTTCTCCTCGACCGAAAGAATCGCGAAGAAAAAATAGCTACAAGTTTCTTACTTCTATAATGGTTGATGTACATAATTTTGTTTTGCCGAACACTTAAGTGCCAGGTTCCGTTGCAAAAAATCTATTCACAAGCAAATAACACTGAGGGTTTAAATAAATCGTAAAGGTAGGTTTAGACAAGAAACTAAGTATCCACACCCACTCGGTACCTATACAGAATGTACGGTGTATATTTATCTTAGTCCAAACGTACCTTAGTCCAGTGGACGCAAGCACACTTGTTGAGTAGGTATGTGGTCTTTTGGTTCATTCCCCAAGTCGGGAAAAGAGAGAATTTTGGTAGGGGAAATAACCACTTCTCAGTAGTAAACCAAAGTTTAGATTTGTGCCTGTTTGATGGCAACAGGCCTACCAGTGTTAGATACGTAGGACTTAAATAAAATTGGCAACATGTGGGTAGATAAATAGGTAGGTAGCTAGAGCTACCTTCCTCTGCATACTCGTTCGCGGAATACAAGCGTATTGCAATGTTGTGTCAATTTATTATGTAAATATATTTTGAACGGTAATTGTTTGTGAAAGGTAGGCATGTAACCTACTTAATATTTTAACATAATTTCAGGACCTTTTATTGTGTACAGGTATTTTGACACCAAGCTAAAAGCTTAACGGTAAATCCTTCTTAATGATCAACCCACATCTACTTACACCTACAGAGATATACAACGTACCGGATTAGTTTCCAAATAAAATATGAATAAAACCTTACAGCAAACATTCCGAAACAAAAAAGTAAAACCCTACTTAAATAAAAATAAAAATTTAGTTCTACGAAAGAAAGAAATAAAAACAACAGTATCATCTAGGTAATAACTACTTACCTTTCGCGCGTACGGATGGAACGGAATAACTGCGACGGTAGAAGATCGGAACTTCAAGAGGTCACGGCACGGACGCGTGCGTACCTGACGGCTATTCAGAGAATACTGAAGGCTTTTTACATACGGTTCGTGGTTCGCACCCCAACCAACACCACAAAATACAAAGATGCAGAAGGTTAGCTCTGTGCAACGAACGAAAACTCACTCACACATTTAACACGGCGAGCCGTGTCTACGTACCTACAGTAGTGCAAGTGTAATTGCACAATAGCGACTAACATGTTTGACAATACGGAAGATTGCGTTATTGCGACCATATGACGCAGTTTTCTCGTTCGTGCTCGTCAGTCAGGCCTTCTGCACAATCTCTTATGTAGCACCACTACCCGCCACGTTTTCCCGCGCGGCCGGGGTTGCCAAATCAAGAGGTCCTTTCCCTCGTGACTTTACACAAAGAACTTTTTGCCTCATTGTAAGAAACTCCTTTCCCGGAACATGACATGGAATAGCAGTAGTCTCCGTTTCTCTTTTTGTCAAATATGTTAATCTGATTTAAATATCATAATGTATTAAACGCTGTCTGTTTTGCATTTTGTGTTGATGGCAACAGCATTTAGGTTCCATTTAATTAATCCCCGTCAAAAACAGAGCGATGTTAAAGTTTAACGTGCCTGTCTGTGGCACCGTAACTCCCAAACGGCTGAACCGATTTTTTCTGTCTGCTCAGCTCAAAGAAGAATTAATGCAACTAAGCAGTCGTTACCTTTTTTTCAAAGTCTCGATATGATAGTTCAAGGCAGCTTCTGAATTAGAATTTTGAGGACAATACTAGAACAGTTACAGTAGCTAAACCTGTCCCAAATATGGCCCAACTGGAGCTGCCCATCGTATTTTCATCGTTCAACGTTTCAACACGCTATTGAACGCGTTAATATAGTTACAGCGGGCATAAACAGTTCATCAGCAAAGTTAACTTAGAACTGGCTGTTCAGGGTACACCGGAGTTGTAAGTGAACCCTTATAATTATTATAAGTACATATGAAATTGCCATTGTGTCGAACTGGCCAATGTTTGGTGAATGTCGTTTATCTTGGATGCAGACGAAGTCGCAGATTAAATAGTATATCCTTTCCCAAGGTTCAAGCTGGTCATACTTACTTTCACAGATTAATTACATCATTTCATTTTTGTTTTCGTTTTGCTTTTCCATAATACCCCAATTTGAGCGTAAGGACCCATAGCTTTCTTATATCTATGGCACCTAATAATAAGTCTACTTCCTAGCGGAAAAGCGTTTTGCATTATAAAGCATTAATGATGATCGATTTTTCATTTGGGGCGCCGACTGTCTGGGCCGCAATTGTCGATGCTGAATAATTGAAACCCTCTTATTTATACAAAAAATTAAATTGATGTGTCTCTAATGTCAAAATAACAGATTTTTACTAAATGCATACGAATGCTTACACGGCACCTACCTACTCATACCAGAAAAAGAAAAACTCAAAGATTTGCCTTCCTGTCTGTTTCTTCCGGTCCAGTCTCCGAAAAGGCTGGTCCGATTTTGATGGCACTTACACTGGCAAATAGCTGATGTTATAGGAAGTAACATAGGTTATTTTCAGGGTTCCGTACCTCAAAAGGAAAAATCGGAACCCTTATAGTACCACTTTGTTGTCCGTATATCTGTCTGTCTGTCCGTCTGTCTGTCAAGACCCTTTATCTCGTGAACGCGTGGAGGTATCGAGTAGAAATTTAAACCATAATTACTCAAGTCTACTGTCCCTTGAAGCTGTGAAAATGACAAACTTCTAAGTTAACGTGAAAAAAGATCTTAGAGGATCATAAAAGGCCTTTTATGCCGCAAAAAACGTATATACGTGAAAATATATCCTTACGTTTTTGCCCGTTGACCTAGAACTATGAAATTTTGCAAGTAATATCGTCTTATACTACAAGTACAGGGAAAAGTCTGAAAACTATACATTTGTAATTAATTCATAAAAAATGTAGTCTTTATTCAAAGTACGTAATCAATCATCTAGGTATGCGTGGTCATAATTGTAGGTACGGGTGACCAAACAACGGAATTTGAACGGAACCCTCGGTGGGCGAGTACGACTCGCACTTGTCCGGTTTATTTTATTTTATATAGAGAATTAAGATTCCGCGAAAAGAAAACCACGCAGATAAGCTAGTTTGTAATTTTCACTAACAATGCAGGTTAGTTTATTTAGCCCGTGAGTATCTGCCCAAGGAGCAATGCATGTAGCTGCTTTACCAGCTCCATCATTATTAATCACAGATCGGTAAATTACACTGCAAAGCCATTATATTATTATTATTTATTATTATTATTAATGTAGCTGCAGTTACGATGTGACCTTTCTATAGCTCAGTCGGTAGTACAGGGCCTCAAGTCTGCTATTACAATAGTGTCAGAATGATCTATCATTGTTTTCATAATTGTTGATTTTCACAAGTTTGGTAATCTATTAATATAATGGCGTCATTATGTCTTTCCAATGGTCAAACACTGACACGCCATTGAAAGAAGTGATATTAGAATGGTAATCTCGTACAAAATTACAACTGAATGACTGACTTAGGCGGTAATCTGCTAAAATGTTAACAGTTCCTTTGATCAGTGACCTACCATTAGAACGTCATTGTGCAGTCAATGCTTTTAATTCGACCGACCAATGATCGACCATTATGAATTTAGCAGATTACGAACTTTTAGCAAAATGGCAATGGGATCGTGTTGGAATGACGAAATTATAAAAATAGCAGACATGGCCCCCTGGCCATCGCTCAGTATTATGTGTGGATGACCTGGTTCTGTATTTTGGTTGGTTTAAACCCCGAAACTCTGACCGAAAGTAGACTTACATACATAGACATAATAATTATACCAATTTTACTTGCTTAAACATTTATTTATTTAAGTAACTAGTCAATAAATTTTGACATTTTTAATACTAGATTCTTAACATAATTGTTTTGTATTTATTAAATTTATAAAAAGCCGGGAAGGCGCAAGTTGTATTTGCGACATTATTTTGTATTCCGTGCCGTCTCATAAATATGTAGGAATATGACTCGTACACAGTACCAACCATAAAACAAAAAAAAAATACAAAAATATTTAAAAAATCAAACAATTAAAGGTACCTACCTATCTACTTATTTTTCAATGACCATGGTTTTATTTTAGATTTTCTATTATTTTTCAGTGGGACAGTACAGGCTAAATATAATAATAATAATAATTTTACAGACAAACAATAACGCTGATAAACTTTCAAAATTGAACAAAAATACAATAAATCAAAGTAAAATGTATCAAGAACAATCTCCTCAATATTCATACAACAATAATATTCCATGTTTCAATATTAAAACACATGTTTTTTTATAGGTTCTTACTTCAAGATTTGGATGGACACCACACTCGACTGTTTTAATTACCCGACTATCGGTGGAAGAGTGTTGTTCATTTTTTCAAAACGTTTCGTCGAACAGTTTTAAAGAACATGAGTGCTCACAGACAAATATTCGGAAGGACGGGCGGACATCAAATTGATTCGACGTGTGTTCAGTTTTGCCAATTTTTACACGGTACAGAAATAAGTTAATCTTACAGGAGCTTAGACTATCTTAAACCTAATTAAGTTTATAGCTGCTGGTAAACATTAATTATACATAAGTACGCGAAGAAGTCTGGTTCACATCTGAAATAAGAAAAGGAATATTTAAAAATGTAGATTAATTAAAACTGCTTACAAATTACCTAGCTTTGAAACTACAGCAAGAAGTAAAAAGAAAATTAATTGCTAGAAATATGAGGGTAACTCTTTTTATGCGGGGTACCTTTAGGGATGACTCAATAATAATCCACACAGCTTAATCCTGCCAAAACAAGCCAATATTTTTTTTTACAAGAAATCAATTATGAACAGATCCATATATTGAGAGTCCTACGTACGTGCAAAACGTGTTTTGAAAATATTTAAAATTAATTAGCGTTTGATATTCAAAATTTGGTTAGTTCGGTTAGTTTAGGAAACATTAAGTCCAATTGGTTGTAGTACTTACGTAGCAGCAAGTGACACCCAAGTGCCGCTGTAGCGGACAGAGGTCCCCACCCAACACCGCGATGTTATCAGGGTCGCAGTCCTCAAATCGCACACAAAGACCGCCCTGCCGCACACATGAGTCCTCCAGTTGAATTACTGAAACAATGTAGACAATATTGTGAGAACATATCTAATCAATAACAACATTTTTCTCCTGACGGAATTTCGGTCACGGCGGGTTATATCAATGGAGATTAGCCAAGTACGCAAAAGATAGAAGATCTAGACAAAGTCAAACTGTTTGCTAAGTTTTTTTTTCGGCCTGTATTTTCCCACTGCAGGGCAAAGGCCTCTCTACTCTCCAACCACTTCTCTCTGTCAAGTGCTATTACAGACCAGTCTTGGTCAAAAGAGTCTAGATCATCCCGCCACCTCCGCCTGGGCTTGGCGCGATGTCGCTTGCCTTGTAAAGGGACCCAATGGGTCACGCGTTTGGCCCAATGATCGTCTGACATGCGGTAGATGTGTCCAGCCCAATTCCCACTTCAGTGTGACAGCTTTCCTAATGACATCAGCTATTTTTGATTGCTAATTAAAACTACCTACTTATCATTAATATATAAAATGTCACAGTTATTCTTAACCAGTCAAAACTACTTTTGACTACAAAAATGAGTCAAAACTACTTTTGAACAGTTTAAATTTATCCTTAATATTTAGGAACCCATTAGGTTGGCAAGTTCTTTTTTTGTGATCCTTTTAAAACTTTGTTTTTGTAGTGATTCTTCTAACGAAACGCGTTCCGTATTGTTGATTTTGTAACGCAAACGCGTTTCATCTTAATAAGGGTTTTGACTGAACCCAGTCAAAAGTAGTTTTGACTGGTTAAGAGTTTTGACTGTAACATATACATTATATTTAATTCTTGCTCTGTTTCACACACTAGTTCATAATTTTGTTGAAATGTAAGGAGTGGTTGTCTTCTTTTTCAATATTTGTAAATATGTGAACACTAGATATGTATCTATGTATACAACTTAGCTGTCATTCTTTATCTTTTAATACTTTGCACATACTTCAATAGTGTTTTTTTATGCAAGGTACATCGTATTCACGTATAGTTTTACTATAAACTGTAAATGCAAAATATTGTACCCACACATTTTTTTATTAAAGAGTAAGTATGGAGTTTTTCGCCCATTCTTCTCCATACGAAACTTCCTTTTGGAAGGGACAACTAGGATCAACTTATTTTTATATGACGTTCAAAAGTGCCTTTTAATGGTCTAATTGAAATAAATGATTTGACTCTGATTTTGACTTTGATATTATTCATTAAACGTATGCGCAAACACAGGTGCACTCCCTTTGGACGGTCGACTGACGAAGGAGGTCCAATGGCTTTACATGATGCGTGCACTGTGGTGTCACACCGCCGACTTTCAAACTTCGGCCTGCTGCTGAGAAATGCCCTTTTGCCCGATTGGGAATCGAATCCAACGCAGTCGTGCTTGCTTTCACGAAACCAAGTGAACAGTCAAAGTAGTCAAACATATTAGAATAACTACTCTACGAATGCTATTCAATTATCTTTTTAAGAGAGATTAATAAGAATGCAGAGGACACAGAGACGGGCTACAGAGGTATCTTAGTGGCTATTACCCACCTACATGGATAAAGCATATTTCGTACGGCGATCCCCAAACTAATTGGAACCTGTTTCTTATGTCTATCAAAACGCCGGCAATGAGCGAAGGCTTACACTTAGGCTTACACTTACACCTACCTGTCTAAATTCATGAACTTAACAAACATTTAATAAATTTAATTCGCATTAATTATTACAATTTGTAATAAGTACATAAGTAGACACAAACAGAAGATAATAATAACAGTTTAATACAAACAGCTTACAGTAGGTAATCCGCATAAAGGTTATCCAAGAAGTAACCTTTCTTATCAGGTTAGTATTTTATCAAACTTTCTCCAAACATTATTGTACACAATGTAATAGGTACTTAATATGTAGGTACTTAGAATGGCTTCTGCGCACTATACACAGAGTCACGGTTGCTGAGCGTGCCGTCGCCGCCGTTTCTGCCAACGGATACGCCGCTGGCTTTTGAAGGGCCACGAAGTACATGGAGACTGATGCTGAAAACCAGCGCCGTAGTTCGTGCCTTCCTGCGCGGACAGCGGCATTTATGCTGAGCGTTGGCCGTTCCGCGCGTATGCTTCCGACTCTGACATTATTTTTTATTTTTACTTTTTTGAATCCACTTGTTTTAGTTTTAAGCTATTTAGTAATGTTTACATGTGCGTCGCTTTCGTGTGAATTAATGGTTTTCCTTTTTTTTTCTTTCAGATCTAGCAGTGTGGTCGGCGGAACCAATGGCCATTTGGACCAACAGAAATTATTGTATTTAGGGTTCCATAACAAAATAGTAAAGATGGAACCCGATGGTGCAACTTCCTCTGTCTGTCCGATTATTTAGCAACTTACTATAAGTGGCACCAACTCATAATATTACCTAACTTTAAAAAACTGCTGTTTCATAGACTTCCTAACAAACTTAGAACCTCCTAGAACTTTATTTTTTTAGGGTTCCGTACCTCAAAAGAAAACTTAACCCTTATAGGATCACTTTGTTGTCCGTTTTTCTGTCTGTCTGTCCGTCTGTCTGTCAAGACCCTTTACCTCGGGAACGCGTAGAGGTATCGAGTTGAAATTTTAAAAAAAACTATATACTTAGGTCCACGGTCCCTTGAAGCTGTGAAAAAATTAAACTTCTAAGTTAACGTGAAAAAAATATACAGAAGACTATGTCGCAAAAAACGTACATTTCGACACTCTCAAGGGTATCAAAATTTATAGGGTAGGTCCTTTCCGTTGACCTAAAACTATATAATTTGGCAAGTAATATCGTTTTATACTATAAATTCAGGGGAAAGTCTGTATATTTAATACATTTGTAATTAAATCATAAAAATATATTCTTTATTTATAACGAGCCTTTGTCCGCGATTTGGTCCGTGTGAATGTCGGTTATCCCGAATGCAGACGACGTTTCGGATTAAAAAGTACCAAATTTCATTAAAATCGGTTCAGCCGTTTCATCGTGGAAGCGTAACAGACAGTTTGGATAAGGAACCTACAATTTTTTACGGAACCCTCGGTGAGCGAGTCCGACTCGCACTTATCCTGTTTTTTTTTACTTACTTAAATAACCTTATTCCTGAGGACAAAGCCTTAGTATAATTGATTATGAACGCCTAGTGGTTCATGTAAGTAAGTTACTAGGAAACAGCAAAACACGAAACACATTGTTTTAATCTCTATCCAATCAAATTAAGCTTACTAGACTGATACAATTGCTAATTCCTCCAAAGAGAAACCTTTTAGTATATTAACCTCACAGGAAGCCATTTTAATAAGAACCAAATACAAAAAAAAATTACGTCTGTAGCCGAGTGCAAAAACTTTCAAGTTTATTACTGGGCAGACTTTTATGACTTTTTATTGAATTTCTAGATGTAAGGACAAAATGTTTAAAAAATGGACCCTGACGTTTTTTAGAGTACCTACCTAGTAGCTAGTAGTTTTAAGGTCATACTTGTCCGAACAGCTCTATGTTAACAAAAAGAAAAAAAATAGTTTAGAGTAGGTAAGTGCATTTTCAAAAATCAAAACTTCGTCCAGAAATGTTGTACTTACCTAAATAATGATTTAAATAATATTAATATTTTACTATATAGAGTCTGACTAATACCTAAACCTAGGTACAGTCAGCAACAAAAGTCGATTAACACTTTGGATTTTTAAATCATAATTATTGAGCAGAATATTAAATGAAATATGGAAATAATAGAAAATCAATATAAAACAAACTTTTGACTAGTTACGACCTGAAATACTGAAAAGTATTGCATGGTATTATTTTGTGTAATTTAGATGCTATGTAGGTAAATGTAACAGTTTTAATCAACTTTTGTTGCTAACCGAATAGTTCTTCCAAAGTAAAATGTTTCGTCGTCCCCCCTGTAACTTCTAAAATAAGAGAATGATAAAAGTAAAAAAAATATATGATGCACATTACCATGTAAACTTCCACCGAAAATTGGTTTGAACGAGATCTAGTAAGTAGTTTTTTTTTAATACGTCAATCGTAAACCGCAATTTAAAAAAATACAGTATTATTAAAACATCCATCAAAATTACAACGAACTACAAGAACTTTTATGTTACTTGCTGCTACGAAACCCTTCATGGGCGAGTCCGACTCGCTTGTTTTATCTTCGTTGAGGTGCAAGTTCAGAGCGTTCCAAACTTACAAATGACGTAAAAGAAATTGAAATATCTACAGATACCATATGATTCATTTTTATTTACCGGCAAGCAATAGTTTATTTTTTCAATAAAATCTAAACTTTATTCACCTCGGTTGTTGTGTTACCTATTTTAAATTTCGCACATTCCAAACTGACCAATGACGTAAGTGAAATTAAAGTGTAGATACGTACTAGGTACTCTGTACACGACGTCATTTAGAGTGGTCATAACATCCGCACCCGACTTTATTTATGGCAAGCGGGTCAATGTCAGATCTGGTTTACTTCACGAAATCAATCAGATTTAGATGTAATAAAAACGCATGTTTATCAGCCGACATTGGCCTGTTTAAAAATCATTATCTTCTAAGAAAAAATGGGTCTCGGTGAAATATATCGCGTTACGGAAATATATAATAAGTAGGCCCCTGGTAGGTAGAGGGCTTAGGACAATTGATTTTTTTACAACATTAGCTGGCAGAACTTTAACAAGCACGATTTTTTTTTGCTTTAAATACCTAGCTACCACTTGGGTCTACAGATTCGTGAGCATAAAATGTCTCGTAGAATAGTCTCAATAGAATTAAAACAAAAACAATATGATAGATGAAACAATATGATTGTGATCTGCGTACCTACGAACGTATAATGAGGTACCTAACGTATCTAAGTACCTAGGTAGGTACCCAAATGCGTAAATATTTCTATAGGTAAAACTACATCTTCTATCTATAATATTTCGAAGAACTGCCATAGCAATGTACAGCATTAAACTAGGTAACACAATTATTTTTAATACCTTTACAAAAAAAAATCTCTAATCAAAAATACCCACGTAGGACTATAAGTACCTAGGCTAGGTACCTACCTACATACACATACTTCGATCAGATAGCCAACATGGGCCAAAGCTCCGCTTTCTTTTGCATTGCTTGCACAATGCACTGACTGCACTACTTAGGTGTCTATCGCGCTTCATTACTTACTAAGTAGGTATCTAAACCTAGTAAGTACCTAGATATCTTATTTCGACGTAGGTCCGACCTAGAAATACTTCAGTAATTTGATCATTTTAAAAATATGACGAAAAAGAATGGTCCCATTTTTAATTCTTAAATAGAACATTTGATTATCAATATTAAGTATAATATTTTACTAAAATAATTGCGAGACCATTCCCATGTGAAAAAATGCTACAGGTTTTTAATACAAATTCGCTAGCGGCTACTAAATACTAATGATTGAAATCATACGTAAATATTTCATTTTTTTTTAAATGCTTTCGAGCACAGTAAGATACCTAATCAGCCAATTAAAATATGTTAAAATAAGAATTATGCTAGCCAAAGATTAAACGCAGTCTTCTTAACGCAGTGCATCGACTTATGTACTTACTTTGAAAGGACTCAAGCTTCTGTTGCAGCGGGTTTGCCCTGACAGCCACCAGTAGCAGAGCGAACAACGCAAACACAACAACTTTCAGCATTTTCATTTTTGAATGAACTAGAACAATTCGCGTGCGTATTACCTACTAGCGTGGTATATTACGGTAATGTATGAGCAAACCGGTCCGCTCCTCGTTTATATAGACCCGCAATGATAAACAAAACGCCTCACCACACACTTCGTAGTATGTACCATGTACGCATTCAACTCAGAATAAACTCGGACATAAGTATACCTATTATAGGTAGTTTTAAGATAGGTACCTACTTATACTATAATTCCTTCATGCCACACTCCAACTTTCTCAGTCCGCTCTTTCCGTGTCACTTGTGCCATATAATTATTGCCTTCCCATAGGTTTCCTAAAACTTCCCTCATATTAGTTATTTATTAGACAAATATTTATTGCGAATTAAACTTAGCTCATCACGTGCTTGCTTATCACTTTGACTGAAGATGTAGCTAGGTACCTACGTAAGTATTTGCCAACGAATAAATTGTCCGCTTTTCGATTGATGCAGGTACAAAAATATTAGGATAGTTTTATTAATATAGTAAAGGCAAAAATACATTGCTTACCTATTGCGCACAATTCCCTAACATATTATCTCGTGAGAACTATTTTTAATTTTGGTGCTATCTATACCAATTTTATAAATCTATACCAATACAGGCTGACCCGACAGACGTTGTCCTGTCCCGAGGGGATGAAAAAGGGGTGAAAAATGGGGATGAAAAATAGATGGTGGCCGATTCTCAGACCTACCCAATATGCACAAAAAATTTCATCAGAATCGGTCAAGCCGTTTCGGAGGAGTACGGGAACGAAAACTGTGACACGAGAATTGTATATATTAGAAGATTATATATAAAGAGGAAAGATTTGTAATTTTGTATGTAATGAAAAAACTCAAAAACTACTGGTCCGATTTCAAAAATTCTTTCACCAATCGAAAGCTACATTATCCCTGAGTAACATAGGCTACATTGCATTATTAAAAAATTAGGGGTCCCTGGGCAAATACAAGCGGAAGAAGTCGCGGGCAATCTGCTCTCCTGGGAAATAAGTGGTCCAATGTACGAGGAGACCAGAAAATAAGAGGTGTAGGTGTAGGGTAGGGTAGGTGTAGGGTAGGTGTAGCGTAGGTGTAGGGTAGGTATAGGGTAGATGTAGGGTACGTGTAGGGTACGTGTAGGGTAGGTGTAGGGTAGGTGTAGGGTAAGCATAGGGTATGTGTAGGATATGTGTAGGGTATGTGTAGGGTAGGTGTAGAATATTATGTGTAGGGTAGGTGTAGAGTAGGTGTAGGATATGTGTAGGGTATGTGTAGGGTAGGTAGGTAGGTAGTTTGGTAGTGTAGATAGTTAGGGACAGGACAACGTCTGTCGGGTCAGCTAGTGTTAAATAAAGGAGTAGGGGAAGGTGGTACAAAATGATCTCTGCGGGTAAAACGATTCTCGGCTGTTTTACCGACTTAATTGCGTCATCTATAATATTTTAGTGAATGGCGTGCTCGTACGGCCGAGCCTGTCAACATATGTCAGTGTCATGGCATCGTAAGAACTGGAAAAAATTTAATCGAAAAAAAAAACAAAATCACTATGTTCAATCTAAAGTACGCCCTTATTTGAGATTATGTACCTTTATCCGACGTAAAAAGTATTGTGATAGGTGTGTTTGCCTCAGTTTCTGTCGCCTTTTAGCAGTGTAGTTAACCATCCATTACTACAGTATTCAAAGCAAATAAGTTATGTTTTGAAATTTTTCGTTTATAGGGCATTTGGGGCAAAACAATCCCTTCTTAGGGTGGGCAAAATGATCCCGCCCTACATAGAGGTTAGAGGAAAATTAAACTTCAGTTAAGTAAACTGAAGTAAGTAGGGTGTGGCCCTACTTACTTCAGTTTACTTAACTGAAGTTTAATTTTGTTTTTTAATATTAATATTTTAATTGTAACTAGTTTTATTAGCTCCTCTATATAGCGCATCCCACGCTTTGGGAACTCCTGTTTTTTTTGTATCTAGGTCGTAATTATTAGAACGTGGAAATTATTAGGTTTTCAGAGAAAATAATTGTAATTTTTCAATATTTCGTACCTACATTATTTATACCATTTTGAACGTTTCGAGACGATTTCATATTCTACAGCAAAAGACAACAGTATCAAGCGTGTATGGCTGGATACTGTTGCCTTTTGAAAAGAGTTCGTTTAACAGATCAGATTTCGCCAATTGTGTAATATGAAACGCGTTTTAGTTGTCAATCAAGTTGTTTTAAAATATTATGGGGGCTCGTTCAAATATGGTAAGCAAATAATACACCAAACTTTAAAAATGTATTTCTCAAAAAGAGGGACTTCCGCACTTCCCCCTCTTAAAAGAGGGTGGCTACTAAAATTGTAGGATGATATAGTATAGAACAACCCTTTAATTTTGGTTTTAGAAACATGCCGCCAAATTACATCCGTAAAAATACAAGCCAGAACTGGAATGAAAACGCGTCATAGATGCTGTGTAAGAGAACATACCCATATATAAAACCACCTCCAAACAATTCTCAATTCTACTCAGGAAAAACTTACTTATTACCACAAAGTTGTTTGATTAAGATTCTATCAATACTATGAAGCCAATGATAATATAGATAATCCATTTAAAATTCTATTTAAAAACAATATTGAATGTTGTAAAACAAATGCTATTAGACATTGGAAAGTTTTGCTTATTTATGGTTTCTTTCGAAAATAAGAAAAGCTGTAAAGTCATTGCTACAAATGTTTTATCCCTTCAATTTTATATAGTAGGATAAAATGATCCCCGGGATCATTTTACCCTTACCCGGAGTATAATTTTGTACACCCCGGTGTACAAAATGATCTTTTACTAGACTTTCACGAAAACATTAATAGAAAAAGATTAGTAATATCTTAAGTAATTTAACGCTTACTAACTTATAGTTCGATAAACTAGCTACCCATTAATAATAATAATAATATAATAATATGTGGGGACATTTCACACACGGCCATCTGACCCCAGACTAGGGAGACCCTGTACTATGGGTGTCAGACAGCTGATATACATACACGAATACATTTTTTTTTTGTAAATACATACATATATAGATAAACAACACCCAGACACAAGGCAAACACAAGTGCTCATCACACAAATATTTACCCTGGGCGGGAATCGAACCCGCAACACGCTGCGCAGCAGTCAATCGCTCAGCCACTGCGCCAACCGTGTCGCAAACCCATTAAATGTCTTGAATTGAAGAAAAAGTTTCATACACTCATTTTACAGCCGTTTTCCCCTTAGGGGGATCATTTTGTACCACCTTCCCCTACTTATTTAACATATTTTCTGCAAGTTTCTCGGATCGTGTAAATTCAGACTACGTTGCAGAAGCAAACGGTTCAAGAGCGTGCGTGCATTAGGTAATTTCGCTTAAAAAACAAACTTGTACTTGTATAATATAAAAGAGTGTAGGTACATGTAAGACATAAGAAAACAACTATTATTTAACGATTTCATTGGTCGAGCTCGCACTTGACCTTGATACAAATTTGTTTGTCGCTGGCTTGGGGTGACCTGTGAACCTGTGAACGCTCATATGACGAATTTATTATAGTGTAGATTAAGTACGCGACTCGCAATATAATTCCGTGAAATGTTTTGTATCAAGTTTCGCTAGGTAGGTACAAAACGTGGCCGGAGCCGTATCATCACTGAAAAACCCGTTCCGGTCCGTCCGACCACATTCAGCGCCTTTGATAGCGAACAGCGATTACTTTAATCTATATAAAATATTTACGATACGCTGCGAAAACTCCTTCGTTTAGGAATTGGGTCAGGGTTTTATAGATTAACTAAATTATTTTTAAAATTTCCGTGAAGAATGTTCGGTTAATTTTATGAACAGTAAATAAGGAAAGACCAATGACGTATTAAAATATTTTGGCTACATCGAAGGCCGATCGATATACTCGAATTTTGTAGTCGAACGAAATTAGATTGTAATTAGAGCATGCAATTATTCGGATAATTCGGATACTGTCAAACCACTATCTGGAATCCGGATACCTATATGTGATATTTTGAAAATTATTGTCAAAAAGTTAATCAAACGCATATAAGTACCTATTCGGACAGCATTATTATTACATACATAGGGTAAGTTCGCCTGTTTGCGTCCATCGCCCAATTCGCGTCCATTTTACGGATCTCCCTTTAAAAATCCTCGAAAATAAGTGAACTAACACACCAATCAAACGAAAATTAATTACCGCTAATACCTCAATGTATATGAGGCACGCACGCATGGACAAAAGGTCCGTGCGCCAAACCAATCCCGTTTAGAAAAAATAATTAGTCTCGGCTGTTCAACAAGGGAGCAGCGGCGCGTTCGATGGTAATTTTTTTATTGTTTTATGTGAATTTTAGGATACATAGCTGTTTCTAGACTTTAATAATGAAAAAAGGAATAATATTAATTAGGTATGAATTTGCTTATGTTTTCTATATTTAACGGTTAAATTATGGTGGACGCGAATTACTACATCGAATTTACAAAACTTCCACTTTGCGTCCGCAATGGACGCAAACTATACCTACAGGGAATAATAATAAACCAAATTGCGTCCACCAGGTATTTTCGTTAAAGACAATATTGACTTGCTTGTAAAAATAATTAAAAATGTGTTGTTTATTATTTTTGTACATTTTTTATTAAGACTACGTGTTTATAATTCTATTTTTAAATGAAATGAGTAAGTAATTTAAATCATTCTTATTTTTTTTTCTATTTAATATGAGTTCTTCGGAGACAAAAAAGAAGAAGGAAAAGAGAACATACACAGAAGACAATTTATGCTATTAGCATATAGGAATAGCATATCGATAGCAGCTCAATCAATGTTGAGAAGAATAATTTAATGATAATGATAATAATGTTGATTTTTAATATTTATATTCTTAAACTAGCTGACCCGACAGACGTTGTCCTGTCCCTATCTACCTTCTTATCTGCCTACACCTACCCTACACCTATCCTACACCTACCATACACCTACCATACACCTACCCTACACTTACCCTACACCTACACTACAAAAGGTTTTTTTTTTCTCTCCGTTAGGATCATCCTCGTACTTCAAGGAATATTATAAAAAAAGTATTATCGAAATTGGGCCAGCCGTTAACGCGTGATGCCGTGACCAAGGGAAATAGGGATTCATTTTTATGTAGATAAAGAAATTGTTATATTACAATCTTTCTTTACAAATTCTTAAAAGTATCACCCCTATAATCCTTTTCTAAGCTGGTGGACGCTAAATGGTCCACGGGTGGACGCAATTTGTTAGTTATAATTAGAATATATAGGTATGTTGTATAAAGTTAGATTATAATTATATTAGTTAAGATTATTATACAATTCTGTTAAGTTAGTTTAGTATTTTTAATTTTGTGTTCAGGTTTTTTAGTATTAGCCTAGTTTTAAAGTAAGTAAACCTATTTTTTAATGTTTGTTTTGTGAACCACTCTATTGTTTTGGGGTCAACCTGTAAAATAGTGTGTGCGTGTTAAATAAATAAATAAATAAATAAATAAATAAATAAATTTGGATTTTGTGGACGCAAAGTGGGTAAAACGCCTAATTCTGAAGTTTATCTATTAAAAAAAAACGCAAGAAGTTTCGAACAAAACTGAAACTTAATCTTAAAATAGACTAATATTATGAACACATTACATAAATTTTTCATAGAAATTAGTGCTGGGACATTTTTATTATCGCCGTCAAACTTACCAACTGCACTAAATGGACGCAAACAGGCGAAATGACCCTAATTACCGGCAATCTGTATAATTCAAGTATTCTATACAATACTTAGGCAATGTATAGAAGGTTGGTTCCCTATACGTCGAGCCGAGAACCTTGTCTCGCTTCTACTACCCCTACGTCGAGTCTAAGATTTCTGTCCCGTTTCTACTACGTCGAATTTCTTTACCCCGCTTTAACTACGTTTACATCGAGTTTGATAATATCATATTTTGAAGTACAGTCAGGTTCACAAGTTTTATGTGTTATTGTATTTGAATCTACTGAATTAGGTACTAATAATAACATACCATCTTTTAAAATTTTAATAAAAAGTATATTATACATTTTAGACTACTGGTTGCAACATACTTAGGTACCTACTGAAAATCAATGGCGCATTAGTGATTTTACATAAATTAAGTATAGCAGTAGGTATTATAAGGACCGGGACTCTACACTATGTTAAATGAAAGGTATTAGTGACTATCAGAAGACTATATTAATACTAGCTGACCCGACAGACGTTGTCCTGTCCCTATCTACCTACTTACCTGCCTATTTACCTACCCTACCCTACACCTACCCTATCTTTCGAGTTGGATCAAACTGCACACGGTGTACAAATTTGATTAAAATCGGTTCAGTAGTTTAGGAGTCCATCGCGGACAAACATCGTGACAGGAGATTTATATATATTAAGATAATTAACGAGAGGTAAGATTTACACGACCTTCAGCTCTTCGTAGAGCTGTCGGTCTCCCTGACATCACTTGTCATAAAATAAAAACTATTTTCTATATCATTCAAATATATTCTAAAGTATCCAGAAAGTTCTAACCATAGATTATATAGTTATGGCTTCATTACATAAAGCCTCCCTGCTGGGCAACTCTCTACATCAGCTACGCCCCCATCATGAATAAAAGGGACTAGTAGCCTTTATTCATGTACTGAACATTCTGGACACTAATACTAGTTTACCAAGTAATTGACTAACTAACCTATCAACTACCTAATCCTATCGGAAGGTCCCTACCCTAAAAAGGGAAATGACAATGAGGATGTCTCTGTAGAGATGGTTTAATCCATGACGCATGGGGTAATCAATTAAAAGAATTAACGAACAACAAATACGCTCATGCCATCATGTCCAAACCCCACTCTACCAAAACCATCTCGAAAAGGTTAGAGTGCATCCCGCTAAACAAAATGATATGGTCAAATCCATATCTTCCATTTTTGGTGACCTACACTTATTCCTATACAAAATCTATTTATTTTTTAATATACAATATTTACATTTAAAAATAAAAAAGGAAAACCTATAACTATTAAAAACAAAAAGAAAAGCTAAGACAATAAGGCATCAAAAAAATCCCCAACATCGTCGTCAACTGGGAATGTGCCCAAGAGACTGGCGGCATTGACACGTTGTATGGCAATGCTTAACCTCTGTCCGAGGTAAAAACCAGCCCTTGGATCACGGGAAGTGTCAACCAACCTTTTGGAAATTTCTTTAAAAAGTAGATGAGCACTTGGACCCCACGACCCGAGGGTTTCAACCCCAAACGGCTCGAAAATAAAGTTATCGCTTAGGATACTATACTTTCGCCGTTTGAGGTTTTCTGCAGCCGCAGCAGCAGCACCAGCACAGCACGCCGTACTAGGAAGATGGGATGGCGCAAGAGTATCGACACACGTAGCGTCCCACACTAAGGGCCTACCCAACTTCCATGGAAATAATGACATGCCGTCCGGTCTCTTGCCATCGTCGCGTGCCAAGCCGTTGGGTTCCAAAACAGCCGGAACGCCGACGGCGACGAGAGCACGACGGATAATGTCATTAATATTCGCGTGCCGCGCTATGCGACCCGCACTCCGGCTGCACGACAGGCCGTGGTGTCCAAGGCAGTTGACAGCTTCCCCACAGCGACAGCGATAAGGGGAGCAACAAGATGCTCCTAAACGTAAGGAAGCAGCGAGGCGAAAAGTAGTGTCGTCAAACATAGTTCCTAGGTTTGACGACGGAAGTGCCAGAAGCCATAGACCCGACTCCCACTTTCCCACAGCCAGCAGGCGCGCTCGCTCAGCAGAATTAGCAGAAGTGGTAAGTAAATTATTCTGTACTAACCTGCAGAGCGGCTCATCCCACCGTCTCTGAGAAGACGGGTTGTCAGGTAGATTAGAGTACGTGGGCAAGCAAGTTTCCAAGCATCTATGGCCTCGGTAATGCACGGCACATCAAAATCAACCAGTGTAGGAGCTAGAATATTCCTGATTAACTTTTCAGTGCCGTGGACCGAGGATATAAATGCAGGCAAACCGATACTTGAGATTTTGCGGACGCCGAGACCCCCCATACGAATAGGTAGAGTAGCTTGGGCCCACACACGGTCGTCCATTGCCAAATTTAAAATAGAGGTTAATGTTTGACGAATAATTTGGTCCATTTTCTCTAAAAGGTGACTGTGCTTCCACAAATGGGAAGCGCGCAGGAAGTAATTTAATTTTGGGCCGAAACAGCAGTACCGAATTATGGTGATGGCCGAATGCATATTAATTTGAAGCAATCTTTCCGAAATGTCATTAAAATGTTGTATTTTTTCCTCAATGAAACTGGAAAACGAATTCTCGTAGATTGGAGACCCAAGAAGACGAAGAGTACTTTTTTCTATAATTTTGATTTCTGGGGCTATTGCGTTAAATTTTGCAAGTGTCGATTGTCTGTCAGTATGGTCCGCTAAATACAATTCGCATTTCGAAAGATTGAGTTCTAGGCCTATTGAATTTAGTTCATTTTTTAAGATAATCAAATCCTTTAAAACGTAGTCTACATCGCCTCCCAGGGTCCCATCATCGAGATACCAAACGTTAAATTTGGAATTTAGTTGTTGGATTATTGGATGAATGGCTAAACTGAAAATCACTGGCCCAAGAGGGTCACCTTGTTGACAACCAACAGCGGATTCTAAAAGCTTGTCACGATACAGTAATTTCGAAGGATGTCTGTAACATTGCCAAAGGAAACTATAGATTTGGGGTATTTCTTTTTTGGATTCTGCCAGCAAGGTGTCCCTATTTACTGAGTTAAAGGCATTCTTTATGTCAACCTTCAAGATGACCTCTCCTTTGCCAGAATTTAGGTAGGTCGACAAGGCGTGTACGGCAGCCTCACAGCCCCCTTTAGAGCCGTAACCTAGCTGAAGGGGCTGAAATTTTTTCGAAACAATCTCACCGTAAAATTTACAGCAAATCTTGGCTGCCATACGACGGTATGTAGTACCCACGGCAATGGGACGAATGCCGCCATCCTTTTTACGCAGGGCACATAGGTTAGCCCCGTACAAAACATCGATGACGGCCTCGTTCACCTTGCCTGAGAGCATAAGATTAATCAGAGCCGTAAGCTCCTTCAAGAGCAACTCACCAGCTACCCCGGCGCCTGAACAAATAAGGTCCTTTAGGTGTTGAGGAGTCAAGCCGTCGAGGCCGCCGGCGGAACCGCTTCGAAAGGAGCAAACGGCTGCGACCAACTCTCGACCTGTGACGGTGAGGGAGTGATTAACCGAGTCGGGAGGGTCGGGAAAAGAAAGGCCATCTGCTGGGGCAGGGTGTTTACTCTCCAGAACGGAGAGCGTTTCTGGAGAACACGGAGCCACCACATCACTACTAAAAAGGATCCTAGCCGCTCCACTAATGTCACCTTCCCCTAACTTAGTTTCTACCAGATGGGATATACTTCTAGAGGAGGAATATCCCTGTGACGTAAAATTTGGATCCAAAAGTTGAGCCGAATCATTACAATTTTCTTTAATTTGTGCAGTTAATGTCTTTTTAGTTGCCAAATTCTTTTGCACATGGAGAATTCTGTAAGGGAAGGTGAGTAGTTGTTCCCAGGCACGTTGCGAGTTCTCCCGGGCGGCAAGGCGGATGCAACCGGCTAAATTCTGTGCAACTAGTGGCCTAGCGCCACGGGGAACTCGCTTCAAGACAGGAAAAGAGTTTTTGAATTTGGAAAGGGTTTTCCAAAACGGATCAAAACTGGATGTATCTTGTGTAGAAGAAGTAGGAGTAATAACAGGGTCTGAAGAGAGAGCACTTGTCAGTTTGTGGACCTTTCCAATATGCACATTCAGACCCCGCTTACCTTTAAAATACCGGACCTGGGTGCATAGGGGGCATCTCTCCAGGATATGTAGTGATGCAGAAGGTTGGCATGCACTTCGATCTCCATCGCTGCTTCCACTAATCATTAAAATTACCACTTATGTAACAAGATAAATTAAACTTAAAAATGATTAAACAATAATTGTCAGTTTTTGAAAATGAATAAACAATATTTGACACTACACTTCGTGACGCGCAGCGCAGTCGCGGTGGCTGCCTAGGGCACAGCGCCACTGTAGCAGTCATTTCCTTGTAGCCCTAGCAACCATTGCCAAGAGACAGGCCGTCTTCGCGAAGTTGTCATTAATAATAATTTATTATAAAGTAATTGGAATGGTGAGGTTCAACGCCACGCGCCGACTCAGTTCACTGCATCGATATATAAATGTACTACGCACGTTCACTGCCGTTTTTGTGAGCTCATTTCTTTGCAATGTGTTGGCGCACAGTGCACTTGACCGGGAGGATTCTAAAGATGGTGTTGGGTTCTCTGTATATATATATTGTACTCTGTGGAATTAGAAGTTGGCCCGCAGAGTGCAGTGTACAGTTATTAATCACTTCTGGTACAGCACGAATCTTACTTTCTGCCAATTACAACTCCATTGATTATTATTTTATTTTATTTTATTCAGAAAAATAATTGATGTTTTAATTCCTATACTAAGTTTACAATTAAATTAGAAAAAACTAAACTCGAAACAAACTTTGTTTACTTAATAAACCATGCGTGTCGATTCGACGCCCTACGCGAAGATTATACTCCGTTAGCGTAGTTGGTTACGTCAGTGAACGAGGCCTGTTGGAGTTCTACTGTAACTACATGAACTACAGCACTTAGCTTCACATATTTCGTTATAAAATCTTGAAATCCATCAGACTTCAAGAAATGTGGGCACCACTACTTATAAGGACCGGGAGTCTACGTACTACAATGAAAGGTATTAACGACTTTCAGAAGACTATATTAATGAGATTAGCGAGAGGTAAGATTTACACGACCTTCAGCTCTTCGTAGAGCTGTCGGTCTCCCTGACATCACTTGTCATAATACAAAAACTATCTTCTACTTCATTCAAATATATTCTAAAGTATCCAGAAAGTTCTAACCATAGACTAAATAGTTACGGCTTCATTACATAAAGCACATCATTGCGTCGGTGAATCGAGTATAATTATACACTCGATGCGTCGGTGTGACTAATATTATATGACGTAATGTAGGGCACATTATTACAGATAACTAAATAACTTCTAGCGCAACTCAAGTTCGAATATCAGGTAAGTTATAACTTGTCAGGTTACGTATATCCTGACTGATAGAATAGAATAGAAAGCGTAAAATAGCAATATGTAGCAAGAAAAAAAGACTAAATGTATGGAATATTATGAATATTGTTGTGCATTACAAACTTTACCTAGGTAATGTATACAATTCCTAGGGATTGTGTCGAGTATCTACCTGCTGGTCCACCGGCAATGTGTAAAATAGGGGAGACCAGGTATGAACATAACAATTTTCAGTTTCCTCGTAATATCTCACAGAGCAAAAAGTTCTGTGAGATATTACGAAATATCAAAATTCTAACCAGTACACACGATAGATTGGTCTTTCAGCTATCATTTAACACTAGTTTAATTGCAACAGGGATTACAGATTTTGAGAAAAACCACAAAATAAACAAAGTGATCCCCACCCCTAGGGTTGGTTGTAACGGAGTAAGGGGATGGTTGTAGCATTGTAAATGAAAACAAAGTCACTGTCATAATCAACATATTCATACCAAAATCAGGTTTTACATTAGTGTCTCAATTATGAAAAAAATGTAACATATCTAGGATACTTAACAATCTTCTATACTTTTCTTAACAATTGAAGTCGTTGCCTGTTTTGTCTTTTTAGCAGTCTGCAAAATGTGTTTCTTAACTTCTTTGACTCTAAGCTTTCTTTGTTGTGGTTTGGAGTATCAGTCATTATTGCTGGTTTACTGCCTGTCCTTCCCTTTTCATTGTCATTCCTGGGTCTTGCCTTTGATAAGGGCTGAATTTTATAGACGAGACGTCCTGCACGCTAGCTGAAAAGGCAGATGATGGGATGTGTAAATTATCAGACGATGTCGATGTCTTCAAGCATTTTTTTCTTTTGCATTTAGGTACAATCTTTCTATATAAAGTTAGGTACATGACACAGCTGATAAGAGTTGTCAGCGTCTCGAAATGGTACTTTACTGAGAAGTATTTCTTCCAGATAGCAAATCCATTATTTCTTCAGTAATTAAACATTTTCTGGTCGTTCGTTTATGAATATTATGCATTCTGCAATAAGAAAATAAATCAGTAAAATATTAAAAAACACAATAACATATGCTTAGATATATAAAGATCATAATCGGGATGAAAGTAACAAGACTTGTTACTTTCATCCCTATCTTTAAATTTTCCCGAATTTGACAAATACTTGCTTATAACTTAAAAAAAAAACCGTTAGATAGATACCGTTTCGAATGGCGAAATAGAAAGACGAGTACCTAGTTATATTACTTGACTGACAATTGACACATGAGTTTAAACTTACCACAATAAAAATAAACACAGTTGAAGAAAATGGTCCAGACTTACTTTGGGGTATTTTCGCGGCACTAACTCGCTACGTCCACAACGTGACAGCACAGCGCCGTGAGTGCTACGTGAGGTGATGGGGAGTTCAAAATGGCACATATAGTGGAAGCAGTCATCAGTGTAGCTAATATAGTTTGTTCAGAAACGCATTTGTTACGTTCATCCTGTGTTACTTTTATACCTGGTGTCCCCTAAATAGAGTTTGGTCTATATTTATCATTGCTAACCGGCCTACCTATAAATGAATGACTATTAGCATAATAGTAGATATTTAGGCATACAATCAATAGAAATAACGGAAACAAATATGTGATTTTCAACCGACTTCAAAAAGAAGGAGGTTCTCAATTCGTCTGTTTTTTTTTTTGTATATTTGTTACGCGATTTCTCCGGCAAATATAAAGCGATATTGAAAATTCTTTTTTTGATGAATAGGGTATGCTTCAGGAGAGGTCCTATATAAATTTTATCGAAATTGAATCAGCACTTTTTGAAAATATCGACAGAAAGCAATAAAAAATACATGAATGATGTTAAAATTTTCTCCAACCTTGTACATACTTTAAATCTCTGTTTTGACTGTGTTGCAGTTTCTTAATGGATTTAAATTGGATGATAAGGAGGTAGGGGAGACCAGGCCCCTTATTCACAACCATTCGATACGTTTCCGTGTCGGTAAGGAACCGTATTCGACAATCTCATTTCCGACTTCAGTCTTCGTATGTTCGTTGAACTGTCAAAATTAGTCGGTTTCGGATTTGTGAATTGCGTTTGAAGGACATCTTCGATATCTTTTGACTTTCGATTCGGTACGGAATCGAATCGAATGGTTGTGAATAAGGGCGCAGGTATAAAAGTAACACGGGATGAACGTAACAAATGCGTTTCTGAACAAGTTATACTTATTAGCTACACTGATGACTGCTTCCACGATATGTGCCATTTTCCCCATCACCTCACGTAGTACTCACGGCGCTGTGCAGTCAGGTTGTGGACGTAGCGAGTCAGTGCCGCGAAAATACTTCCAAAGTAAGTCTGGACCGTTTTCTCCAACTGTGTTTGTTTTTATTATGGTAAGTTTAAACTCGTGTGTCAAGTGTCAGTCAAGTAATATAACTGTTCGTCTTTCTATTTCAGCATTCAAAACGGTATCTTTCTAACGGTTTTTTAAAGTTATAGGCAAGTATTTGTCAAATTCGGGATGAAAGTAACAACTTCTTACTTTCATCCCGATTATGATCTTTATATATCTAAGCATATGATAATGTGTTTTTTAATATTTTACAGATTTATTTTCTTATTGCAGAATGCCTAGTATACATAAACGAACGAACGAACAGTAAAATGTATAGTTACTGAAGAAATAATTGATTTGCTACCTGGAAGAAAAGTACCATTTCGAGACGCTGACAATTACGAGTATTCTTATCAGCTGTGTCATGTACCTAACTTTATAAAGAAAGATTAGTACCTATATGCAAAAGAAAAAAATGCTTGAAAACATCGACATCGTCTGATAATTTACACATCTTATCATCTGCCTTTTCAGCTATAATGTGCAGGACGTCTCGTCTATCAAACTCAAACTCAAATCATTTATTTCAAATAAACCATTTACAGGCACTTTTGTATTGTCAAGGAGTCAGTCAGTCAAAAAGTTGAGGCTAGTTGCTCGTTCCAAACAGTAGGTTACTATGGAGAAGAACGAGCAAGAAAGTCCATGAACACTCTTTTAAAATTAATAGAGTATTACAAATTTAGGTTACATCACTCATGTTGAATTTACGGGACACAAATGTGAGAAAAATGTAACAAGTTGTGCACGTTAAAAGAGGTTTAAAGACAATGATCATAAACAATTCAAAATTAATTTAAAATAACCGAGGCAGCTACGAGATGACCAGTCTCAACTGATGGCGCTCTATGAAGTTCAGCCTTTACCAAAGGCAAGACCCAGGAAAGATAACGAAAAGGGAGCCTTCCCTTTTCGTCAGGCAGAAAACCAGCAATAATGACTGATACTCCAAACCACAAAAACAAAGAAAGCTTAGATTCAAAGAAGTAAAGAAACACATTTTGCAAACTGCTAAAAAGACAAAACAGGCAACGACTTCAATTGTTAAGAAAACTATAGAAGATTGTTATGTTTCCTAGATATGTTTATTTTTTTTCATAATTGTGACACCAATGTAAAACCTTATTTTGATATGAATATGTCGATTATGACAGTAACTTTGTTTTCATTTACAATGTTACATCCAGCCCCTTACTCTGTTACAACCAACCCTAGGAGTGGGGATAGTTGTAACAAATTTTACTTTGTCTATTTTGTCGTTTTTCTCAAAATCTGTAATATCTGTTGCAATTACACTGGTGTTTAATGATAGCTGTAAGACCAATCTATCGCGTGTACTGGTTAGAATTTTGATATTTTAAAAGCTCTGTGAGATATTACGAGAAAACTGAAAATTGTTACGTTCATCCCTGGTCTCCCTTATTACCTATAAAGCGAAAAATAAAAACCAAAAAAGACAACACATGACTTCAGTTTCGGAAGTCGGTGGCTTTGTTCTGTTTGATGTTTTGTATTGCCACCGACTTCCTAAAGTCATGTGTGATCTGTGCTAAAGTTATTTACTTATCACTTTTTTTCAATATGTTGTGATATAAAAGTTAGTGACGGAATCGAATCGCTGCAAAACAGACACCACGTAGTCTCCTACCCGAGTGTAATCTAAGCCCGCGTAGGCGCTTAGGGGCGAGGCGGCCCGCGAGCTGAGGAGCAGGTGGTTATAACGCCCGCCGCCGCGGCTGAGGTTGGCCAGCCTGTAAGCCAAAGCTGCAGTGGTGAGCGTAAAACACAGCTGCGACAAAAATCTTGCCTGGGACCGCTGGAGCCCCGCAGCGCCGGAGTCGTGACAGAAGTTAATCAAATCTACTTGACAGCCTCCTTCCCCGCTCTCATCTTTTACACACATTACCGACTGCGCATTCGGTATTGCATAGAATACCTGGGAAAAGAATAAATAATAGTACATTATGGTACAAGTGTGTAATGTTGGTGATTACCGCTGAGGCGCCATTGAGACCCGAGCCGTTAGGTGAGGGTCTTAAGAGAGCCGAGGACGGTAATCATCAATACACACGTGTATCATACGACGTTTTTCAACACACTTGTGAAGAAAATAATACAAAAAAATCATTTTCAACAGTGAAAAAAAAAATCGAAATGGCGGGATAATTTAAGCAGTTGTTGTTGTCTATGCGCACGCATCATGTAACAATGGCGATCGGCCATAGACTAAAAGAATAAGGTTTCTTTTTTTTGTCTTTTCGCGGATAGCGTTCTAGCCACGTACAAAATGGGGAATTCAAAGTTGTCTTTATTACAGAGAAAACAAAAGTTATATTTGAGGGAAAGTTTTATTTATTAAAAACGTACAAGTTGAAATTATGTATTTAAATACGAAGTTGCATGAAATGAGCAAGCAATAGGCACATTAATTAATTTCTACTATTGAACACGATCTTTTTTGTATCGAAACTTTTTTAAGAACAAAGCAATTCAACCAATAAAATAAAAAAAAAAACCTTGTAACTCACTTGTGAATAATAGCAATGAAAAAGTCACAGTTTGATTACAGGTGTCATTATGTGCCTAATTGCGGTGAAATTAGAGCCATTTTATGAGCAAGTGTGTTGAAAATAATATTTCATACTATCCTACCCGTTTTAGGTATTCTATAAGTAGGTACATTGCCAAGGTATTGGGTATAGAATACCGGATTACCTATTCAGATTGCCGGTAACACATACATTACATAATTATAATTATTTAAAAATAATCAATAATTATGACATGAAGAGAAAGGCGGTTTGTCGATTACAGACACTTTCAGGAATTATTGTCAAAAAATATTTCAATAAAATGCAACAATAAAAGAGATCAATTTTATTAACAAATTAGAATTTCTTAAAAAAATACATATATAAAACCTATATCAAGTATTTTAACACCACTAGATTTCTTTGTATTAGGTACTTGAAGTAAAAAAAAAGTCTCCAACCATCCGTGTATTGAAGAAAGTGATTCAACGCTGTATTTAACGTAATTCAGCTATGCAAAATGTTCCTGGAAATTTCTTTTTTATTATTTTTTTTAGTTTTTGTGCTCAAGCTATTATTTCGTAGTTACTTGCCTTATTTGTATTAGGAAGGCTAGCCTGATCTAATTTTTTCGTGGGGAAATGGCACCTAATGCTGAAATACAGGTTTTCAACCTAGTTCGGCAATGGATTCTGTCTTCTAATAATAGCCGTAAAATATCTAGACCATTTAACCATGAAAACTTTTGTGAAACACTATTTGTAAATAAACTTATTATTATTATTAAAATTGCGGCATGAGTATGACGTATCCGTCAGTAAATGCGTGGAAGCCATTTGTACGATGTGCTATTCCAAACGAAATGCTATCCAATGCACTTCAATAAGAAAATTGAAAATTCATTAAAAAAACTGACTTTTCATAAAATTGTTGTGTTATTATTTTGATTTAATATGTCATGTGCCTCTGTTAATTCACACATTAATTGAAACAAGTAACTATCCGTATTATCCGGAAAATAGAATTCACAATACTTGAATAGGTAATTCTAATTGACCGATATCCGGCTAGCATGCTCTAATGGTGAAACCAGTGTGTAGGGACCTAGGCACGGTATCTAGTTTTTACCCAACGTCCGATAAAACCCAAAAAGCTGATAAGTTTCATCGAAAGGTGATGTGGGGTCGTGGGGTTTCCCTCCAGCATATGACGCAAATTATTAAATCTCTGTAAGTACACAAGTGAATTCAACTCGTTAACAGACAATGATAGGTAACAATAAAAACAAAATATATGTAGGTATGTCCTCTTTATACAGTTTATTCAATAAAGGATTTTGTCTTCAGCACACAGACATACTCCATTTACTAATTACAGATACTGATTGTAAACAATAAAATGATCGTATTGAGCAACAAATGTTCTGCGGCATCGTTTGGAACATTTCCGTGAGACGGTTCTTGTACTATGTCGCAGGACACTTGTAGGCTAGGTACACACGAGACCTAGAAACCCTATTTAGTGCTATGCTACAAATAATACAATAGGTAAATTATGTTATAATGTAATCGCTTGAATCTACAAAATAAGTTACTTACATAAGCGTTTACATAGGTATTAATATGTTTAAAGCGACGCAGAAACATAATAAACATAACATTGTGCGTATTCAGGCACCAATCACATCAATTAATTATGTAGGTAGAAAAGTTAAAAGAAATGTGCATTTAAGAGATTCCATAATAATATTGGCATTATAATTAACGCATTCGTAAGAGTTACTTTGCAATAACATTACATCAATATTTCACGATAAGTACATAATATTATCATGATAAGCTAGATCTACCTTTACAATTTTAAAAACATCAAAATTTTTGATTGGGAATATTTAATAGATCCTCTTAATTACTTTTGGATCCTTTCGCTTACGCGTGTTTTACTCAGTGATCTTCTTTTAACTTTCTGGCCCCATAAGAAGTATTCGCAGCAACTAGCTAGACCAGGCCCCCGACCAAATAGGTTGCGTTAGATTAGAATTGTGACTAACCACGATACATCCAAGTTAGTCGTAGTTACTAGGCTAGGGCCAAATCACAAGAAGTTGATCAGTGAGTATACGTATTAACGTAGTATTTTTAAGAAATCAAAATGGGTTTTATTTAGGGAACAATTAAATAGGTACCTACATGCCATACACACTGAAAAGACAGAACATAGGTACAAACTTCCTTATCAGATTGCAAGATCATTGGATAAATATTTACCTACCTAATTCCTTATCCCTTAAATATTATCATGTATAATGCAAAGGCAAACATTTTAGAATCAGTTTTCAATCACCACTACAAATAGTTAGGATATAAAGTTGATATTTATTTGTAAGTCATAAGATGGTCTTATTATATTTTAATCTCGTATAAAAATAAATGCGGGGATATCCCACTACGTCTATTCACTCACTCACTTGTAGGTACATGTGACTTTAGCTAACGATTACGTGGTCGACGAATCGACCACTTTGAATAACTATTGATAGTTTTTGAGGAGGTACCTAATCGATTCGTAGGAACGTATATAATATATATTATACAGTTTTCAAAAATGCCGTAACTTACTTAGTTTATGAAATAAACTGTATTCTGACAATAATTTTCCTAGTGATTAACTATAAGAGATACACTCTTACCTAATTCGAAATAGGAGTCATATTATTATGACAGCAATACTGATGTGTAGCTATATTATTTTCCCGAGATGTGAAACAATACCCAATTATTACCCAATCTTAATGCCGGTAAGTTCACGTACCCTGGGTTCCGTGGAGCCTCTGGGCTCACAGTACAATTTTACAATCTTAGTATTTTTATTGAATAATTTTTGTTAGCCCATAAATAAGAAAGTTCAAGGACAAGCAACATGATAACAGACTTTGCCGCCTCAAAGATAAAAATGTAAAAAATACGATTTTTAGTAAACAAAAATGATTGAACTTGTGAGCGATGTTTTCTTGGGAATAAAACTGATAACAAAAAATTTAATTTGTTAAGAATATAGTTCAATTGCATGAAATTTGTTCTAAGTATGACCAAACACTTTGGCACCTTAAATAGCATTCCCAAGACAAACATTAAGATAATTTCACGTTACTATGATTAATGTGACAGTTTTGTTAAACAATAAAAAATAATATCAATACCAAGGAATTCTGTAAAGATTGCGACATCATGTATTATTATCGTATTCGTCACCACTTTATGAGTCATGCAAAACGGGGTTAATTTTATCTAGTCATATTAAAATCTGAGCGGAGCAAGGTTAGAACATAGGGCATTTATAGCTACTTGATCTTGATATTGTAAGCGTAATAAGTAAACAAACATGAGATGAATGTTTTTAAAACTATGAGTTTCATCACAACTCCGGAATATTTAGGTTAATTAAAAAACATCATTTGGAGCAGAGCCCTAACTGAACGAATACCGGGAGACGTTAATAATAGTAGTAATAATAAATCCATTTATTTCAGGTAAATTACACCCATAAACATACTCGTAATATATAGGGTAACTGATAATTAGTGTACGATACTTAAACACGTGATTGTGTTCATGATAACAAACAACTTCCCCGAAGAAAAAGTGATTTTTGTACTGGTTCACTTTAGGTCAGAGGCGTGCGCGCGCGTGAATTTCATACGGCTGTTGTGTTATTGTGATAAAAGACAACCAGTACAAATAACATTTTTTCTTCCAGAAAGTTATTTGTTATCATAAACACAATCACGTGTTTAAGTATCGTACACTAATTACCAGTCATCCTATACAATCATAACTACAGTAACATAAAATTCAATAGGAGAAGAAAGGATTGGACAGTAGAAAGGAGTTGAATTAGAGAGGTGTTGGCAGATCAACAGCCGGATGTGTAGATGCAGAAGATCCGGGTAAGACCTGGTTATGGCACGGCAAGACCAGAGACGCATGTCACCAAAGGGAGGTCTATACCCAGCGATGGGTAGAAAAAGGCTGCCATCTGCAATGATGATAATGATAACTTATCATAATATCACGTCTGTTTTCCACAAAGAAAATTCAGAGGTGTACAGCGTACAGTAAAAACACTTTGGTAACACTGCCTATGTGGGTTTATTTACAATAAAACAGCAGTTATTCGTGATTCATTTACATGCATTACATTGCTCCATGAATTTACAATATTAAATTATGAGATGGAAAGCTGGGACTGGGGTTAGGTACTGTAATAGGATAGGAAACCACACCAATCAATATATAATGTTGCAATGTTCTGGCGCCAGTCAGTCAGTTCAGTAGCCTTAAGAAGAATTTTAAACCAAGTGCAAAAAGAAGACGCCATGTGTGCAAGTGAAAAGAAATTTAAGTCTTTTAATAAAACTGTGTTTACAGGATATATATGGCAACGATTTTAGACAGATCTTATTTCCGACCCCGTTTTTATACGTTTCACTTATTATTATTCTGTAAATGATGATTAGATGATGATGAACGATGATGATAATGGTGTAGTCACTTATGGTGTCTGTGTGTAATGACATGTAATCGAATATTTAAATTTTACACGTGAAGGAGATTTAGAACACAACCAAAAACACTTAAATATGATTTTTATCAAAGTATAGTGTGTTATGAAAACAAAAAATAATAGGTAATATTATGAATTATGTATTTTAATAAAATCAGCAATAGAAGATTTTTGTTAGAAGTACCTATATTTGCCTACGCATGGATGCCCATCCATCAAACACGGCCATTGGAACTGGCTATCATTCGTAAATCTTTGGCAGTCATTACGGGTATTTAGAAGTCCGACAGTTTGAAAACCAGTCCAACCAAGGGCTATTCCATAACGGGATCGTGGAGGTCAAATCATTTCGCCATGTAAAATACTGGTATTTAGCTGCATCTGTTTAGACAGGGCCGACCCCAACGTATTTGGGAAAACGATAGGCAGACCACGGAATTATTATCTAGTAAAACACACCATTAATTCATAAAGATATAGGTAAATGACTTCATTCATACTTAAAAATGACTTAATGGCTAATCTTTATCTTAATAAGAATGTCATATATATAGAAAATACATTGTTAAAGGCTTTCCAGCTACGACTACACGAAGAAGTAGGCGTAGCACGAGCGCACACATTTCGATTCAAGTGAATTTTCGACCTGGAACTACGACTATCCTATAGTATTTTAGTTCCATTTTATACGACAAGAATAATCAGCCATTGATATGAATAAAGTCTTCAAACTAAATAAATATTATGTGTGGGGTTTTACCGAAAAAAATATACTGTACGGAACAGGTATTACCCAAAAAATATTATGTGCGGAACGGGTATTACCAAAAAAATATTATGTGCGAAACGGAATTACCAAAACAAAAATTACCAAATCAAAAATTGATCGAATTTACATTTACCCCACACGCTCGTGGGAAGCTCTAAGGTTGAAGGGGCATTCGTTTCACGTGAAAACATTCGTAGTGTGAGCTTTTGTTACTCGATGAACATTCGTTCGTGGTTCTAAGGGCCTGTGCACACCACGTTTTTTAAACGCGCCGTCGACGCGCGTTTTAGGAATGAGCTTCGTTAATTTATTAAAATAATAGAGAAATACCTACTTAATAACAATGTAATATTACTATTATTGTCTCACTGCTGTTAATATTATTATTAAGTAGGTATTTCTCTATTATTTTAATAAATTGACAAAGCTCACTCGCGAAACGCGCGTCGACGGCGCGTTTAAAAAATGTGGTGTGCACAGGCCCTTAAGCTCGCAGTAAAAACCGTCAAAACAGTTTATTATAGCTGTGCTCGCGAACAACTTTGCTGTGCTCGCGAACAACTTTGCTGTGCTCGCGAACAACTTTGCTGTGTTTGTTACGTAACAAACGTACCAACAGCAAATGTTATGAAAACGAATTCGCAAAGCTAATGCTAGCGGTAGATACCGTCCGTCAGTTACTTACTTTCCCCCAATTTTCGATGCTTACCCCAAATACGCAAGTTTATAATTAGCTAACGCCTTAAATTTTATATCTTCACTGAGAAGAATAAAAAACAATATTTTTAATGCGTTCAATATTCTTGTCGTAAAAGTTTAGATGGCTTTATAGCTTAATCAAATCGCAGATACACCTAATTGATCATATCACCATAATTTTTTCAGTCATTTTGTCCAAACAGTCTTGGTTTCACACAACGGTTGTAATTAATTTAACAACGTTGACGATCTAATTGATGCAACGCTATTTATCTACTGACATATTATGCCAGCCTAATTATAACTCATCCAGATCTATCCCTCCTATCACTTCACAAAAGCGAGAAAGATTGCTTGCAAGCGCCCGCGCTTTTCAGCATTGGCGACACAATTTAATGGCCTTTTCGGAAAGGGACACATGAAAATGTGAATCTGTGCGAATAAATCTGCTCAAGTCCTTCGTATATTTTACAATCTCTTACTTAAGTTACACAGAAATAGTACTCCTCGCGACAACTTTTAGTAAAAAATAGTATAGTTGTCTTTAATATGTATATATTTATATATAGTCATCGTTATGGAGTCGCATTCGGTAGCACATAATAATTGATTAATTATCATGGTGTGAACGCATCCTTCTTGTAGGATTGTGGCGCAGAGAAAAACACTTAATTACATTCATAAGTTATGGCTACATCACTGGATATAATAAGGTGAACTGATGATATAATTATTAATGAAAATAAACCTTAATATACTTAGTTACTTGCACAACAATGAAGACTAATGAAAATTATATAAGTAGCTTAAGTAATTACTAATTTATTCATCAAATGTTCTTAAACATAATACTTGAATTCAGTACCTATATGCTTTTACACTTGGGAGTATAACATAAATAGGAAAGATATAACTGTATTTTTTTTTTTGGAATTCACGTCGCCAAATGCAAACTTAAACTAACAAAGTTTCTTATATTTTTATGACCCTGTATATGAAAATACATATGCGCAAGTAACCCTGATATTATAATAAATTAAATAATTCAATAATAGTAGTTCATTCTAAAGTCCCGTACCTTTTTAATTTACTTTCACTTAAGTAGACAATTCAAAATAAATTCTTTGTAGGAGAAATTCTGTTGCCTATCTTTTTTATTTTAGTAAATAACCATTCCTACTTTCCATTATGACCGTTTTGTTGTATTGTAACCGGTGTATTATATGCTCTTTACCTACAACTTTGTCCCCATGAATTTCGTATTTAACTCCTACACGACGGGGGAGAACAGACCGTTTTTCAAGGATATGGTTTAAATTACTTATTAATATGTACATACATAATAATACCCTTAAATATTAATTAGCGCAAAATTCCTTTTTAAAAAATGATGCTTTAAAACAAATAAAATCAACAGTCTGTCCAAATTTTAAATATCTACCCAAAGCAAAAAAAAATGGAAAATCTCAACAGTTTTATGTGTTGCACTCTTGACTAAATATGTTGTGTAACAGACGATTGGCGCCGTCTTGCCCGATTGAGCTATCAGGTTCGATACCAAGACACGTCTTCAATTAATATCTATGTTTCGTCCTACCTTCACGCAATACTGTCTCCCTAGTGCTTTATTACGGTTTCTAGCATATTTCTCGTTAAAAACAACCATCAAACATCAAAAGATTGTGAGCCCGCTCTGATATAGCCATATAATATGGTGGCAAGTCAAAACAACGAGTGGACCGTAAACAAAGGTTCAAGGAACGTTTTATAGGGAAAGTGGGTAAAAATGTTGTTAATACTGATCAAAAGTTTAGAGCACAAGAAGCGCATCGAAAAGTACCTGTACACAAAGATACAGCAGAGGCGGACATTACTAATTATATTCTCAGAAAAACGGCAATAAATGTAACACTAGAAAATATCAATTTGAAAAAACAAAGCAGCGAATTTAAGTTACATATTTATTCTTCATCATAACGTGCATATTATAATATAGAAGAAAGGAATTGCGGTTTGTGAATTTTTCACCAAAACCTTTGAACAGAACGAGTGCTGGCTTTGTAGACGGTTTTTTTACAGTAATTAAGGGATAGTAAACTGCACAAGTCTGCACATTCAATGTATGAACGTTAAGCGTTGAATCGACCATAGTCGACAGTTAACCACTGAGTATCACGACGAGATCAGGACAAAAATGATCCTATGTGAAATATAGTATGTTTTTTTTCTATGGGCCCATACCGCCTGAAGTAAATTGAAAATAAAATAAATATCAATTTCTGAGACCCTAGTACTTTTTCCGTTATATTTCAAACGTCGTCAAAGGTTGTATCAAACTGAACTCCACTTAAATCTTATTTTTTTATTTTCTTAATTTTGCAAATCAAATGTTTAAATAATTATTTGCAGAATAACATATCCAACAAAAATCATGAAAATCGGTCCGGCCGTTCTCTAGTTATACCGACTTTGTTTTATATATACCTATAGATAAAATTACAATATTACAGTGGCGATCGTAACATATTATGATATAGGAACTTCTTTAAACGCAACATAATAATACAGATTTATGAGAGAGTGACTCTTGGCGGATGACAACAGCGAAAGTTATTTAGAAAATAATACTGATATTGTTTTATATAACAACAATAAAATAGTTTTACTGAATCTTATAAGATTACTGCAGAGATATTTAGAAGGATCTTCAACTATTTTTCACACACACTAACCTTTTAGGTTACTATTAGTGCTTATAATAACTCAATAAATAAGTTAATTTATTTTTTTATGTTTTACAGATAATCTTAATAATGTATCTTCGATAAAGGCTCTATAACTTAAATTTATTAAGTAGCAATAATGACGAAGGAATGTAAAGGTACCTACACTTATAAAGAAACATTTGAACTTGACCACCACTGAACTAATTAAAGAATCATTATCCAATATTCAGATCAAAATCCGTGAAAAGAATACAATGCTAAATATTAAAAGTGAGTTGTTGTATTCCATTACTTACCCTATTACAGTTGACATAAGGTCAACATAACTTGAGTTGTAAATCCTACATTACAAACTGTCTTTGTTTAGCTATTGAATTCGAAAATGGCAAGAGTACATTATGAAAAAATTGTGATTGCCGATAGTATATCGGCGTGTAGGTGAAATTGTTCGCAAGGCACATGGTGCTCCGAGGTAATGCACACAGAATGCACTCTGCTTACACACGACGCCTACTAATAAAACATAATATTTAATCCATATAAATAGTAACAAAATAAATTACGTATTGTTTATCAGTGATTATTCTTTGTACATTATTTATTAATATAAGTTATATTCATTGATGCGGAGTTTCTAAAGAAACTATGGTTATGGCTTGATAGGCCGGATGGGTGTTTTAAGTAATTTTCATATGCTTGTAATTTTAGGACTTATACGTCTTCTAACCAATAGAACATCAAATACTGAATGATACTTTAAATCTACGATGCAAGGAACACGTGAAGATATGTATGGTAAATGTAATTGTCCAAAAATATCTAGAGTTTACAAAATTCTGTGGCTAAAACGACGACTCATTCATGAAGTTATTATTAAATTATAAATCAAGAAAACAATTTTATACCTTACAAATATGCCAACGCATACATAGTAACAAAACAACAAATATCTTACCAACTACTCATCAAAACATCAATTAAGTTTTAAGACTAAAATTCTTTGGCTCGATGGAAAAGAAATGGCCAATTTTAACACAATATACAAATGGAAATTAAATTACCGTCATTTTATGAAGCCTTCATATTTTAGCACCACAAACAAATCCAAGTACATATAGCTAGACGCCGGCCACCAATCACAATGCCTCTTACACGAAAATTGTTCAACCCTGATGTCCTTATTCAATTATTGATATTTGCGCAAATCCGACCAGTGCTTTGTCGTCGAAATCCTCATTGGGCCCGACCGAGTTCTGCAATAAAAAATACCAACATGATAACACTATTTGCAGCAAAAAGCAGACTTCAATATGAAGCTAGGCGCATTTACATCATTCGATATGTTAAGGGCGCGTATTCGATTTAGCGTAACTCAAAATTTAAACGATTGCTAGAACGGCGTAGCAGCATTGACACACACTAGTACAACACAATGGTCTGTTTGTGTGCATCAGAAAAAAAATACGCACGAAATAAGCACGAATCATTGAAATTTATCAGCAAATGACAGCGCGCGATGTTTTACGTTGTTTTTTAAAGTAATTGTCTAAAATAAATGAGTTCGTATAACGGACTACAAAATATTCTGTATTAAGGCATAACCTTTATTTTCATAAAATAAATAATATATCAGTTATGTTTTTATTCAAATACTGGTGGTAACATTGTTTTTTAATATTTAATAGTAATATATAATAGTAATATTTTCGTAATTTTGGCTGTGTAGTAGACTTTAAGACTGTATATCCTTTTGGAAAAACATAATATTTTGACATACTGTAATGGTTGTATTCGTCCTGAAAGTTAACTCTGACGTCTATTTTCGTAAAACGCTATGAAAGGATTATCTTCGCTTTAAGAAACCATAATTAAAAATTATACATTTACTCGTAGCTCCCTAAATCAAAACTAAATCTTTCTAAAACTGTAATTGTCTTTAAATAATCTGGTCACATCATTACGATATTGCTCTGGGCAAAACGCGAACACATGAAGTTTTCGTCACGAATCTAATACACGCTCTTAATGGCCAAATACTGCCACGGTCACTTTCACATAAAGTGATAGAGACAGCACGAGAATTAGGCAGCATTTCCACCAGAGTTATGCGAAGATGCGTAGCGAGGGATGTGTGTGATAACGACCAATGACATCGCTTCATTGTCATAACGTATACTAAGCTAACACTGTAATTGGCTAGTTTCACACACAACCCTCGATTGTTTTGTACATATAAAAACCTCGCTCTGCTAAGCCGTTGCCACCAGACCTGCGCTAAGCGAGGCTATGTAAATGAAGTGATTCTATTGGTTTTTTACAAACACATCCATCGCTACGCATCCTCGGTCATCTCTGGTGGAAACGTAGCTTTAAAGGAATCTTAAAATTGAGTTTGAGTATTTGGTCATGTCTCTTACAGCGTGCTACACAGAAACCTTCAATTTTATTAGCCCCATTATTCCTTAAAACCACAATGGTAGGAAAAAGGCGATGCTTGTGTAATGATTGATCAATCATCATTATCATCCTGTAAAATTTAAGGCCTCTACCTCTTCCCCACCAATCAAAAGATTTACATGTAAGTAAAGGCCTTATGTATTTAAAGATTTCTTACCAAATGGAATGTAACCGCCTTAGGCGGCGAGGTGAATTCAAGAGACACCTGTGCGTCGAGCAACTTGGCGAGATTCAGAGAGATGGGCACAGAATCGTGAGGGTCTACGAGGCCAGCTCCGACCAACTCCATCGCGATGCCTTCAGCCGTGTCCTTACCCACGATGTATTCGAAACGTATGTCGTTGAGCTCGCGACGGGCGTTCCTGTAAAATTTAGTTAATTCAGAAGCCAGCAACATTCTAGTTGATGATGGACCTGAAATTATTTTTGTCTAGTTGGATGTTTAAGGTGCAAATGCAGTTGCTTAACCACATCGCGTCGTATTGAGGCATAATATGCATGAGATAATTTATTTCAAGTCGACACGCGACGTGACGGTTGACTTTGATCGTAGGCAATCTGTGTGTATATGTGTGTGTGTGTGTTATGGCACACACAGGCCAACACATCAAGCTACGCATCTGTCAAATTTCTTTGACAGATGCGTAGCTGACTTTCAACTTTAACAGATTTTCAACTTTATTACAAAAACATAAGGTTTATATTCAATTGGGAAAAGTTGACAGTTCGGTATGGCGTGATTATGGTACACTACCTGCCCGCGACTTTATCTGCTTGGAAATCAAATATACCATAAAAATAGACAATATGGCACTCGGCAATACTGAAATTTTCTGTAAGTGAATTTTTTTTACCAGTATGTACCTACTTTCAGAGTTTACCTCATATAAACAAACTAACTTTACCTTTTCATTAGATTAGTATTAGATAACATTTACCTTAATCGTAATACTAAGTTAATAACATGTGGACTCTCATCATGAGATCTTAATTCAAAGCGGTTCATAGGTTTTGGCTGCTTTGCTGGTTCCTGAAAACGAAATAAATAGTATCATTAAGATTGATGTTTGAGAATTTTTGTTTGTTACAATGTTTGTGATGATGTAAGCATATTTTATCTATTAATGCCCACATTCTAAGGGAACTTCGTCACTCATTCGGATTAAAGTATTCTTTCTACAAGTCAGTGCCAGAAAAACCAATTCTGTCTGTATACTTGTCATCAGTTAAGAAAGTCTTAACTAATGACAAAAGTTGATTCATTTTTTGCTTCAAGTAACATCTCTTACTGAACATTGTAGATATTGCTTCGTATTATTTATTAACTATTTTAATATTATATGTCTAATAAATAGTCTGTTTCATTAATTATAATTATATTTCAGTTAACTTCTCTGGCAAATAATTGCAAACAAACGATTTGTTTGATGCATCTGTAGTGTCTATCCGGGCACTTAAGACGCGTCCCTGTGTAAAACGCAGCGCTAGCCGTTGTTTGTTCAGTTTTTTGAACCTAAATACTCTATATCCAAAAGAAGTATCAACAAATAAAAAATAGATTAAATTTCTACATAATCTTGACTCCAAAATGGTAGATCTGATTTTTGTTTTTTTGTTTGTGTTTTGTGAACTAATCTCCTCACAACGAAACCACAGAAATGAGAAATAATTATTGAAAACATGCATCTTTTCGGCAAGTAACCATTAATTAACACACAGGTATGTTCTGGTTTATAATTAGGTTTCTATTTAATAGAAAATAAATATTTTTAAGAAACGAATTCAGTAAAAACTTCTGAAAATCAGTAAAGAATCATGGCAGGATTTGTACAAAAAAATAAAGTTGTTGTTGTTGTTGTTGTAGATGTTATGTACAATTCCAAGAAAAAGACAGGGGAGCTCAAAGGGCATCAAAAAAACTCATCCACATCGCTGTCAACGGGACACGTGCCCAACAGGCTGGCAGCATTGCCACGTTGTATGGCGATGCTGATTTTTTTGACCCAAGAATAGACCAGCCTTCGGGTCACGTGAAGGGTCGACCAGCCGCTTGGCGATGTCACGAAAAACAATATGGGCACTCGGACCCCATGGCCCTAGAGTTTCTACCCCAAACGGCTCAAATATATAGCTTCCAAGAAGGCTATTATATTTGCGCCGTTTGAGGTTTTCCGCACCTGCAGCAGCCGCCCCAGCACAACATGTTGTGCTAGGAAGATGAGATGGCGCAAGGGTGTCGACACATGTTGCGTCCCACACCAAATGCCTACCCAACTTCCAAGGCATTATGGTCATCCCATCTGGTCTCTTCCCATCGTCTCGTGCCAAGCCATTGGGTTCTAAAATAGCAGGCACCCCAGCGGTGGCAAGAGCACGACGGAGGATGTCATTGATGATGGCATGCCTTGCCATTCGGCCTGCGCTCCTACTGCAGGATAGGCCATGATGTCCGAGGCAGTCGACAGCTTCACCACCTTGACAGCGATGTGGAGCCCCGCATGGAGCGCCCAGACGCAGGCATGTAGCGAGTCGGAAGGTATTATCACACAGCATAGTACCGATGTTATTATTGATGAAAAATTCTCAGTTATATACTCTTGAGTACCTAAAGAGTATCTTCAGGCATTAGTATCTTCAGGCAATTACAATATTTTTAAAACTACGCAAAAAAGAGCGAATAGTCACTTTCTTTTTTTTATAAACACAAAATGGGCATCGAGATGAAACGAAAAAGTGTTATTTTCATTTCGTAATATTTCAATTATGCGGAGGTTTAAAAATATGGTAAGTATATCAATCTACCCCTGGTAATGTATTCTTTACATTGGAAAATATTTTAAACCCTCTAAATTATTTTCATTTTTCATACAAATGAATGTATGGATCTCGCCATGATTCTCTGCACAAATCTTATTTGTACATTGGCCATTGGTGTTCATAATGTATTCATACATGGGAAAAGTAAAAATAACATTGTTATAGAAACTTTGCACATGTAACGAAGATTTTACATTTTTTTATCAAAATATTGTATAGCTTTTTATAAAACACGTAGGTATTTCCTGTAACAAGTTTTGTGAAATTTCCGCGCGCCTATTTTCGTGCAATGTTATCGCGTTCTCACTCAGTCGTTTGTTTTAGAACATTTCGTTGGATGAAGCAAAAAGTTTTTCATTGCGTTGACAATAGACGGACCGGGAAGATCTTTCTTCTTAATCAGACCCTTAGCTGAACCAACCTATAATGTTCTCACTATATGAGTGTCCTGCTTGGACACTTACTCATAGAAATACTACAGGCTACTAAGCTGGCCTGTGTAGGCCTACTTTTAGTGAGAGGAAGTGGTCCGTACTCCACCAGGGCACAGCGCGAGTTTGTGGATATCACATGGAAACCATGCCATGGCCATTTTGCAGGCCGTAAGGGCGCGGTTCCAGTGTCAGCTAGTAACCCATAGTTGGCTATAATAAACTCAACAAATGGTAATTAGCCAAGGCGGTCACATTCATTGGTGGTGAGCTTAAAACTATTGGGTAGTGAGCTGTTGTCACATTGGCAAAATATAAACTGATGAGCCAGCAAACTAGTATCTGGCGATTGAGTAGACGCATAGAACTATTATCGCTACTACAATCGTCGCAGTAGATGAGCCGGAATTTTAGTAGTTAATAATGGCACCTGAAAACTAGTAAACTATCATAGAATCATTTCTGTGGAACCTTGCAGATCAAATGCAAGTGCAGCTCTTCTTGAACTACAAAATGGCTGCTAGCTACTATTTAATAGCTAATAATAGGACCGCGCCCTTTATGTGTTTAAAAGTTACCTCATTATCACTGCCACTAGAGTCTGCCTTCTGCAGCTGGTTCATGGGCAGCTTGTCTTCGCTGGAGGACGGCTCCTCGTCTGACTCTGGCGTCTCAGTGGCCTGTTCTTCCTCCTCGCTCCACACCCACTCGCCGGTTACCGTGCGGTGTAGCCTGCCTGACGCACCCTTTGAATGTTTACTTGCCTAAAAAATATTTTATATTAAATTAATAAATATTTAAAATTCAGAATACCCTAAGTTTTGATTGTTTTCCGTAATTTTGACACCGCATTTAGTACGCCACTCCTGGAGATAATAAAATAACTAACTAACTAAATAACTACTAATAATTAATTTCTCTAGTCCTCCCAATGTTCCGAGAGAAATTAATTTATAGTGCCTTCTTATTAGCCTTTCGTTGGCGACCGGAGATGCTGCGCTTTCATCTCATAGACATCGTTTCAAAACTAACGTCACGTTGACGCGTTTGCACAGCGTATACATTAGTGCACGCAGCGCCTACGCCTAATGTTATTTGACATTCTTCACTTTCCAACACGAAATCAAATAAACCTTTGCATGTGGTGTAGTTAACGATGGCCAATGGATATTTCCTCACTAAGCGCAGCGTGGGTATCGTAGGAAGCGACAGAGGGAGGGGCGATAGAGCGATAGAGGGATTATTTAGGGAGGGATTGACCAGAGAATGGGCAGCAGCGTCCTTCTGAGCATCATAACACCTACTGCGATCACCAACATGCATCGACCAAGCATGGCGATTACGGTTGCGGTTGCTTGTGTCTCCCCCAAGGAGGCTTGGGAAAGACCTAATGCTCAGCAGTGGGCGTCTAAAGGTTGACACGAGAGAAGCACAACAGCATCCATTAATGACACCATGTCAACCAGATGAATTATGAGGAACAATATTTGCTTCAGAAATACATTCTTTGTAACATTTTAGGTTCCTTAACCTATCCTCATTCCCCAATAGTAAACATTTATGAGTAAGCACATTTAATTATTAGAATAATAATATGTCCTTCATACCTTATGCACCCTAGTTTCCATACTAGGACCAATAGCGACTAGAGTTTGTGTTAAATATTTTCTGTCCTTGGCCTTCTTAAAGAATGGATGTTTTAGTAACTCCGTAGCCGTTGGCCTCTTTGACGGATCTTTTTGCAAACAATCAATGATCATTTTTCTAAAAGTTTTTCCATACGCTTTGTATTGTTCTTTCTCATCAGACCCTATAAATAAAATATTTACTTATTTGAGATAAAGAGGAAAATTCTGTGATAAATAATTTTAAAACGGTTAAATCTTTTATTAATGAGGCTACTTTTGGTCGTAAAGATCATGGTCTGCCATAATAACTGGTAGCTTTGAAATTAAAATTATTGAAAGACTGTTCTGAACTGGGATAAGTTACATGATTATTTTAATAAAATACTCATTTCTTTGTATTTATACAAAAATATATGTTTCAAAATGTTTGTGCCTGGCTCTGAATACATACTAACTATAAAAACTTAGGTACAGGTATATAAATGTTACTTAGACGGTACTTTGGCTTAGCTAATTCCTGTTTCATAACTATAAAGACTTAGGCTGAGGTACGTGAGCGTTAGTAAGGTACTTTGACTTAGCTAATTCCAGTCTTCTCTAATAATCTAATCTTACAATCTTACTTTGATAGGTGTACGACAGAAACATTGCTTAGCCAAAGCACGTGCTAGGTAACATTTTATTAAACGGGCGACGAAAACAAAGGGTTGTGATAAGTTTAAAGAGTGCCTCAGTGGCAGTAGTTACCAAACAGCTGAACTGATTTTGAATTCGTTTTTATTTTTCATATGGAAGTAAACTTCACCGATAGTATTCTTAGCTATAATTCAAGAAAATCTGTTTATTTCAAGAATGATGAGCTGTTTTCTAGATGGTTAATGGACGTGACCCTCTTCCACAAGTCTAGTCTTCCTTCCAGCATGTGTCGGGGATATTAAAATTTTAATTTTATTATGAAAGCCGTCTGTCCGTCTGCAGTCATGGCCGGCCCACTTCCACTTCAGCGTGCTAATTTGATGCGCAACGTCGGTGACGGTAAATGGAGCAGACCGCGTTTGGGCAAGCGTAGTGTGGGACGCCCTGCGGCACGATGGACCGACGATTTAAAAAAGGTGGCTGGCAGCGGATGGATGCGGGTTGCCCAAGACCGGGTTGGTTGGCGAGGCTCTCTGTGGGAGGCCTACGTTCAGCAGTGGACGGCAATAGGCTGATATATATATATATATATATGAAAGCCGGTAATATAATAGATAGCTTCTAGTATGTCTAGGTAGTACATACCTGGACAACCTCTTTCATAAATAGGTCTACAACTAGTTAAAAAAAAATGATTATTTATTTACCAGTGTCCAAATTAGGTGGATCATTCTGTAATGTCAGCATCAACACTTTCATTGGAGGGTACTTGTGATACGGCGCCGTGCCCGTCGCCATTTCAATTGCCGTTATGCCAAAGGACCAGATGTCGGCTTTAAAATCGTACCCGTGGTCCTGAAATTTGTTTGGTGGTGTATTGATTGATTTTAGCTACAGTGTAAAAAACCCACTAACGTACTTTCTAACTATCTAAATTTGTTTTAAGCAGAAACTTCAAAAAGTTGAGAGAATTTATGGTTAATAATAATATTATCAATGTCCATTTTATTAAGTCTCTAAAGCACCGCCCAGTATTATTATGCTAGATCTATCTGTTGTAAAGCAATATGACACAGCTGTCCTTCAGTTAAGATATTTAATTTCCAAATCAACAATGATAAGCAGTTAAACGTAATCCCTAACAAACAGAGATTTGCTATCCACAACTGATGTAACGTTTGGGTTTTATCACAACTTTATTTTCATAATATATTTCCTCTGATACTTTCCTGTAAGTTTTTTTTTATGTAACAATATTATATAATCCACTCTGATTTTCGATCAATTAGATCTTTTAATAATAAATGATGTCTTTTTTTAAATGAAATCAATCATTTAAAAGCATGCCTTTTTTATTTGCATCATTGTAGTGGGCAATCAAAATTCTTCAAAGAAACTAGTGAGATCTAAATAACTATCATCTGATACTCCATGCCTATTGATGAATGATTACATTCATTATTATCTAAAGAGTTAGTCAAACAAAACAAACCAAACTAAAACAATATTAGTAGAGTTAGAATCATACAAATCTCACTTGTTCCATGACTTCTGGGGCCATCCAGCATGGTGTGCCTACAAATGTATGTCTAACTTTTTGTCTGGATATATCTCTGCCAGTGGCTAGCCACGCAGATACTCCAAAATCAGCTATTTGTACTGTACCATCTTCTCCTAACAATATATTTCCAGCCTTTATATCCCTGTGAAAAGAATGCTACTGTGACCACGATTTCATGGATGAGTTAGTCTAAAAGCATAAATTCTACAAACCCCAGCAATGAATTTTGCTGTGCAGAAAAAAGACGCGCAAATGTAGCGCTCGCAAGCATTTGCGAGAGCTACATTTGACAAAAGTATGTCACACATGACATGTTCTAAATGTCAATCTACACATCATCAAATATCAAATCTTTCGCGGTTCGAAACGCCAGCAATATTATTGGAGAATCGTGATCTAGATAAAACACGTAATTGTAACGCGAGCTGAACAGAAACACCATAATTATGTAAATTTTGCAGTTGCTCTATTTTATTGCACACATGTTATAACATGGCTTGGGAGCATTTGTACAAAATGATTTAAAGCAAATTAGAAAGCATTTCAGGCATGCAAATTACACAGAAACACTGAAATAAATGGGCACACAAAAGCAGATTTTAAAAAGTTATTTAAAACTTCAATCATGGTAAATGTACTTTGTGTAACAATTTGATATTGATTTAAATTCTTGTCAGAAATCTAGTCTTTTCGGTTTTAAAATTTTTTGTGCAAATGCACAAAAAATGAAATGAAATCTTTTTACCTAATGGTAAAAAGATTTCATTTCAGGCAATATAGATATAGTTCAAGTAAATCTTTTTAAAATTCACTGAGTTTTTTAGACGTAATATGGGCTAGCATCTAAATTAAATAGCTATTTTTGCAAAAAGAAAATAGGACTTTACACCTGAAGCAACACTAATTTGCATTAGCATTTGCAACATACAAACAAAAAAAACTATAGCGGTGCATCAAAATTCAAATCACAAAAATAAATTTGACTGCATCATGAGCCTCTGCTCAACTATGAACTATTGTAGCCATTGTTTTCTAGAATAAACGCTAAGCAATATTTTTTTACTTACTTGGTCTTTCAAGAAACAATTTAAAACCTTTAATCTACCTGTGTATTTGTCCATTGCTATGAAAATATTCTAATCCTCTGAGGACTTCCTTGAGAACTGTTGCAATTGTTGCCTCATCAAACACACCATGCTTGCAGTTCGACACTTTCATCTTGTGTTTAATCACATCAAGCAAACTGCCTCCTGAAACATTCATATACAGAAATTAAAATACTTTTTAGTTTATTTATAATACTTATTCTTTATAATCATGAAGTAGAGATCAGTAGCAGTTCACACTAAGCAATATAGTTATCGCAGACTCATTGATTGCTATACCAATAAAATTATTACAATTTAAGGATAATTTTGTAAGTTTAGAGAATTGATTGAAGAAATAACCACCTATATTCCATTGGTTGACTTCAGGTAAACAATCTTGACATGTCTTTTTATTGATACCTATGTGTGTAAAAATTCATGTAGTATACTACCTATTGGTGTTTTGTACAAATGCGAAAGAAACTTATGTTTGCTAGTAATGCTGGAATTTTAACATGTAACAACTAAAACTAGCAGAGTATGAATAAAAATATTATTATTGTGGTCTGTGAACGGGTAAAAATTGTCCCTGTCAATACAAATAATTCCAGCTGTTTTACAAACTCTATGTCACACTCTGTGTACTCTATGTCTATGTGTGTGTATCTTTAAAACTATCACATTATTTACAAATAACTGTGTAATTATTGGGCATAAATTAAAAAAACCATGTATAATAAAACATTCACCTTCAAGAAGCCTCAGCACCAACCACAGCTCATCATGTACTACAAAACTAGTATAGTATGTCACCACATTTTCATGATTACAGCTTGACATAGCCTGTAAATACCAAAATAAAAAATATCATACCTAACCGAGCGTATAAACGAAGGAATTGAAACAAGTTCCTTAGAATCATACCTAAGTAGTTATCAAACAATTTAGTAGTTTATTATAACATACCTGTATTTCTTTCAATAATTCATCCATGGATGTATTCCATTTCTCTAAGTTAATACGTTTTATGGCACATTTCTCACTGCGCGGAGCACAAAAAGCCGCATGAACGACGGCAGTAGCTCCAACACCTGAAATCGAAATAAATTGATACTTATTGACATCGTAAATTAGCTAGCTAGCAACAGCTGTTCCAGCAATGTTTACAGTGTTCTTCAACGGAACCTTTGGCATTATATTTATTTAGTTTTAAAGAAACAAAAAAAAACTCCCAAGAAAATAATTGACATTTCGTGAATCAGGAATTTGACAGACAGATAGACCCAAATAGTGCAGCAACTTGAATATGTACATACGTTTTTTATGAATATTTACAAAACACAAAAAAATAAAAAAATGGTTAAATTATTAAAGAATCGTATAGTTTAATACATCACTTACCAATAACATCCCGCAGTTCATAATCATTCTGACTATTGGGCCATGGACACAAGTTGTTTGCAGCAGCAGTCGCCATTTTGCGAGTGAATAAATTTCCGAATCCAACCGCGGCTGTTCCGATCGACAGGCGAGCGGCTCGCGCATATGACGACAATGCGGTTTTCTGACGATCGCATGCCCCGAATGATTTCTGTGAATTGCAATTTATAAACAAAACAGATAGTTACACCAAAAAAATTAAAGGCAATGCGTTAAAAAAATGTGGTAGATATCGCTTTGGTTGGTATGAAATAAAAACATTATCCGAAAATCAACACTAACGTCATCTAGTATTTTAACTATACAACTTCATGAATCTATTTAAAAGTGTTTACAATAGATGGCCTCTAAACAATTATTATGAAGTTTACAATACTTGCAATTTTTTTTTAACTATTTTATTACCTAGTAGAGCAAGAGCCCACGACGGCCAGACCTTCCTTATTTTATAAAAGCTGAAAGTTTTTCTGTGCATGTCCCATGTCCCATAAACAGGTAAGAACGACCAGCGACTTTAGAGTTTGGGTTGTGGTTACTTGGGGTCTTGGGCAGGTTAGGCAGGTAACAGGTAGTAAAGGTGTATAAAATAGTACCATAAATTTGTTAAAGTATTCTCAATTTTTTTTGTATTTTCTTCGGGATAACTTTAGAAATCTCGTCATCCATTGCCGTTATTAAAAGCTAAATTTTGTTTAAGTTACTTGGGGGCCTATAAAAAAATGTTACCTCAATAGCCGGACAGTTTTAATGGTTTTTATTACATGTTGCCAGACACATTGAAAGTCCGCTGTAGGTGCGAGCGCGAGTGCTTAGTCGACTGCGATGTTTTAAGATATCCAATAAAAAAATAATTTTATTGCGTTTATAGCCATGTTATATTAAGTAAAAAATGTTATTTTAATATTTCATAATATTAAAATATTTTTTTTTATACAAAAATTTTATACTACAAAAACAAAGTAATAAAAAAATATTTAATCAGTGTCGTCGATAGTTTTATTTTCTTCGTTACTACTCCTCGAGTCGATGGCATGATCGTCGTCAATGTCGCCTTCTTCGTCAGTTTCTGAAAAAATTTTTATGAATATTTAAAAAATTATAAACAATAATTTGTCATAATAGTTAATTACATACCTGATTGTGTTTTGACCGAATCACTACCATAACTTGGTAGTTGATCCCCTTCAAACCACTTGAACTGGTATTTGTCATCTTTCAATACCCAGCCGTTATTGTCTGGTTGATTATGTGGTTGGATTTGTCAGATGAGCATTATTCCAAATGGTACATAACAATTTGCTCGAAGAAATTGCTGCAATAGCTCGCTTTTGCAAGGTGGTAGATTGCTGGCGTCAAAATTTCGCAACTTCTTTCGGTCAAAAGCTTCGTTTACATCAGAGAAATTAATGTAGGTATCTCCCATGATAATACTTTTTTACTAAAATTACACTTTTATTTCACAAAAAACTGCACAAATATCACTTCATAGGTATTATAAAACAAAGTCCGCCGCGTCTGTCTGTCCCTATGTATGCTTAGATCTTTAAAACTGCGGATTTTGATGCGTGTATTTTTAATAGATAGAGTGATTCAAGAGGAAGCTTTTAGTATATAATATCAAGCGGGCGAAGCCGCGGGCATCAATTATAAAACGTTGGTTGTACCTAAGGTAGTACTTCTATGGATATGCGCTCAACTCCGTATCGTCACCGGATCGCTTCGCTCGCAAGCTGTTCACGCGCGGACGGCGAGTGGACCACTTGGTGACAATTGGCTGCTTACATACCTTGCGTTGACTGAGCATTAAGAATGCACGGGTCTCGAGTGGACCACGTGCTGCCCGCGAATGATTCACGCGAGCATTCAGCTATGAGTGCCAATAAATTCACGGTTTGTATAACGAAACACACGTGTAGACCTAGTACCAATTGCAAACTGACTACTCGAAAATTCGTAGACCAAGCGATGTCCAATCGTTGATCACTCGACGTTCACTCGTTGGCCACGCGAGGTTCACTGCACTGGTTGATCACGTGACTTTCTCCAGTAACAACGCGTCGTCCACCCTGTCGACAACGAGTAGACGCCGAACGACAAGGCGGTGCTGGTCGGGTGCCGGGTGGCTCTAATGAGCTATGACTTTAATTGTTCAATACATCACTAAACGACAGATGATGCGCAATAAAAGATCGCAGTCGACTAAGCGCCCTCTTGAACAGTTGTTACCTCGCGCTCGCACCTACAGCGGACTTTAAATGTGTCTGGCAAGATGTAAAAACCATTAAAACTGTCCGGCTATTGAGGAAACATTATTTTATAGGTCCCCAAGTAACTTATATAAAATTTAGCTTTTATACTATAACGAAAGTATAATTATAATTTATTAAAGTTTAGGGGTGTATGGCAGGGGGTAGCAACTGTCATAAGTGTCCGGCAATGGATGATGAGATTTCTAAAGTTATCCTGAAGAAAATATAAAAAAATTGAGCTTTATAAGTACTTTAACGAATTTAAGGTACTATTTTAATCACCTTTACTACTTGTTACCTGCCCAAGTAACCAGAACCCAAACTCTATAGTCGCTGGTCGTTCTTACCTGTATAAGGGACATGCACAGAAAATCTTTCAGCTTTTATAAAACAAGGAAGGTCTGGCCGTCGTGGGCTCTTACTACCAATACTACTTTTATATTATAAACCTGACTTTGTTTGTTTGAACCATGTTTGAACGCACTAATCTCGCGCAACTACCGACTCTGAAAAACCTTTCGCCAATAATTGGAAGCTGCGTTATCACTGAGTGGTAAACGCTATAGGTATTTTTAACCGACTTCAAAAAAAAAAGGAGGTTGTCACTTCGACCCGTATGTTTGTTTGTATGTATGTTTGGCCGCGATTATCTCCCGTTTGGCTGAACCGATTTTGATGCGGTTTTCAGAAAAGTGTTTGTTACATTCTGGAAAAGGTTTTAGTATACAACAAATCGAAATTTATTCAGCGCTTTTTGAAAAAACAACAAAAACCGAGAAGACGTTTTCGTTTCTTCCATCTTTGGAGAACTTTCAATCTCTGTTTTAACTGTGTTGCCGTTCCTTAATGGATTTGGGTGATAATGGCCTCATTATCACCCAAATCCATTAAGGAACGAAAGTTTTATTTTACATAAGTGGAAAATAAAACTTTTTTGAAAAAAGAGAATTCATGATAACTTCAAAATAAGTCATGTGTGTTTCGTGCTAAAGTTATTTATCACTTTTTAGTTTTTCTTGAAGGCGGTTCTCTTTTTTCAAAAAGGTTTTATTTTCCACTTTTTAAGATTAAATTATTAGGGATCCGTAAGAAATATCACGCGAAATGAAGTCGCGAGGAAAGTGCTAGTATGTTATGTACCTATAGGGTACGTCTTAGTGCGAAAGAAAACCATATACTTATGTTCATAGCTTTTTTGATTCACTTTCGAGACCAACAACTTGTTTTCTGATGCTGTGACCATCTCCGCATCTAAGTCCGGGTCCTTGGTGTTACTGTAGACCAGCGTAGTTATATTAGCTCTTTGCCTATGAAATTTTTGTTTAGTATACAGAAAGTTATTTAGTTTAGTCATTTTTAAATACATATTTTTTATTCCTATTAATCAAAATATGCACCCATGTATCGATGCATCTCTGCCAGCGCAGTGGTATTTTTTAATGCCCTTCTTGAAGCAGTCAGGTGTACGATATCCAACAAACTCTTCAAAGGCATTTTGTACTACCTCTTGGATATTGAATTTACTCCCTGCCAAGAAGTTGTCCAAATTTTGGAAAAAGTAGAATTCTGTCGGCGCAAAGTTTGGTGAGTAGGTACGGTTGATGACGCAAATCTTCCAACCCTAGCTCTTGTACCTTAGAGACCGTCTGTTATACCGGATGAGGTCGAGCGTTGTCGTGTAGGAGCAACGGGGACGAGCGATTAACCAAGACGGGCCAGAGATTTGCGAGCTTCTCCATCATTGTGTCCAGTTCATCATAGTACACATCCGCAGTAAAGCTGGTGCCATTTGTTAAGAAGCTGTGATAAATTATACTGGCACTAGACCACCAAACAGTGACCATGACTTTTTTAGGGTAAGTTATAGTTTGAGGCATTACCTAAGCGCTGTACCAGGGTCTAACCGACATGATGACCGCTTACGATTACCGAAAAGAATGCATTTTTCATGGCGATCGTTCAGTTCGAGCGGCCTTCACTTATCAAGTTTTTTTTTTACCTCGCCAATTTAAAGCAAATGGACCAATATTATTTTGATGCTAACGTTGAAAGCTGCTGCTAACTCAGCCATGGATTAAGTTAGCTTCCACATTGATAATAGGGTATTTTACTCTATAAGAGAAAAAATCTATAAATATATTATTGAGATAGTTTAGGCATACATCTGTCGGAAAAAGTTAGTTTTAGTTCATAAATTAACAAAATACCTTTATAAATTCAATTCAAAGTTTACAGTTTTTTAAATCTGTTATAAAACACCATGAAATAGTAGCCGCCATGTTATTACGCCGTACGGCTGTGTAAACGAAAAATTGTCAACTGTCAGTCAACCGATTGGCATTAGGCTTTTCACTTCTCTTGCTCAAAAAGGCTTGCTCTAGGGGAAAATGTTTTTATTTTTTATTTTTGTGTGTCAAATATGACAATGAGCCTACAAAAACAAAAAGTCTTTAGTCATAAGTGGAATAATCATGAATAAAGACTCGACTTATTACTGTTTCATAAAAAAAGAAATTTAACTTTTAATTTTTTAATTTTAATTTTGAAAATGGAACTAAGATCGGCGATCTCTGGTAGAATACATGCAATGTGTTGCGGCTACAGAAGAAAAAAAAAAAAAAGACATTGGCGCGAAATCTTTATAATTTTTCTCTAATTGCAAATTGAATTGGTAGTGACCGTAATTAATTTCTCGCAATCGTAGTGAAAAGTATAGTGTAACACATGGCGCTAAAACCCATTAAAACTCGGTTTCTATTTACTCCCTCGCTTAAGCTCGGGAGTAAAACTACCTCGTACATGATGGGTCATTTTAGCTCCTTGTATAACAATCTACTATTGTACTTTTATTGTTTTCGAAACCAACGTAATTTTTTAATTATTAGACCTATTACAAAATATTACTTTAATTATTTTTAAATTATATTCAATTATCATTTATAATATGCTGATATTGCGCGGCAAATGCGCTGGCATTTGTTAACCAGCGAACTGACGTCATTTCCGCAGAGCAATATGGCGTCCACTACGAGGCGTTTTCGTCAAACTACAGGAGAAATTTGAAAATTTAAAATTTTGATGCATTTTTATGACATTTATCGATTGAATAAAAATTTTGTGGTTTTTTTTGGTCGCATATTAGCACTACAGAATTTAATTGAGACACTTTTCAAAAATAGGTGTAATACCCTATTCGTCGTTGTTGACTTCAAAACCTATTCTTGCAATATTCTTTTTTGTTTTTACGGTTCCGTACCCAAAGGGTAATAGAGGGACTCTGTTACTAAGACTCCACTGTCCGTCTGTCTATCTGTCTGGCTGTTTGTAACCAGGCTGTAGGTATCTCATTAACCGTGATAGCTGATAGTTGAAATTCACAGATAATGTATTTATGTTGCCGCTATAACAACAAATACTAAAAACAGAAAAAAATAAAAATGTAAGGGAGGCTCCCATATAACCAACCTTATTGCTGTTTTTTTGCTCGATGTCTAATGTTGTATAGATATTGGTACGGAACCCTTCGTGCGCGAGTCGGACTCGCACTTGGCCAGTTTGTTTATAACATTAGCTTTTAAGAACAAGGTTACTAACAATTAGGCCTAGCCATACTTTGATTATTTACATGTCTAGATAGTGTTGCGCTGCAAATGCAACAAAAACAACAGCATCACTTGGAGTGATACCAGCCCTTGAATACTTCCCATAAATTATGGGAAAAAATATGTTTTGACTTTGTGATAATTATTTACAATCTGTTTTAAATTTAAATAGGTACTTACATTTTTTTTTATAAGGAGTTTGTGCATATGAATTATCTACTAGGTAAAATATATTTGTAATGAAAAAGATATTGCTATTGAAGGTTATTTATTCTTAATATTGTAGTTCGGAATTATTTAACAGGATCATTATTAGGTCTAGGTAAGTACCTACTATTTGACAACAACTTTATTTTAGGTCTAGCTATTCATAAAGGAAATCTCATTGTACTCAATTCATTGTACTCAGCAAGTCAGCATTATAAACAACTTTTAATATGGATCCAACCCAAAAACACGAAAAAAATATCAGCTGCATCTTCCATTTTGTTGAGGTATACTTAATTATAATACCTACGTAGATTACATACTACTTTCATGATCATGATTAATTATTTTTTTAAATAACTAACGCTCACATGGGAAATTTTACATTCAATTAATAGGCAACCCTGTAAATATGACTTTTTTCATTGAATTGTTTCTTTATAATTTAGTTACTTATTTTAAATTTACTAACTGATGATAGGTCCTGTAACTTTTTTAGTTGTTTTTAATCCTTTGTAATTCCTGCACAATATTTTAACGCAATTCGTCATTTTTACAGGCCACTGAATGCGTGTTTGTACCTTAAAATATTGTACTCTTTGCTTACAATGACAGTTTCGCCACTGAGTGGGCGGACCAAGCCGATCGGCCAATAGTGGTCCGATTTTTTTTTCGCCGTTTGAACGCTCACTCTTTAACTAGACATGTAAATAATCAAAGTTGCCAACTAACGAAATATTATAACTGTTATTACTAATATTTAGTTATCGGACGACTACAGAGTTCATTTTTTAGATCAATACCTACCTATTTCTATGGCGAAAGCGTTCAAACCAACAACAATAATCGTCCGTTGATCCGTTCATTTGTAGTGTTCACTCACTCCGTAGGTAGGTACACGGCCCGTTTGTGCGGCATTGCTACCGCGTTGGAACTCATATTCCTACTCGAATTTTATCGCGTCATTGATGAAAAAGATACAAATATAATATTGAAAACAAAAAACTAATCAATAAACAAATGACAGAATTTGTAAATAGAATTCCATATTTTTTTAAATATTGCTAGCCATAAGTACATACTTAAATTACGTTTTAAATTAATGGCCAGTATTGTAAAACGGCAACTTCATAACTAAAGACCTATTATTATTACCATAGGGTACATTATACATAGGCAGGTACCTACAGATAATACTGTAACTGGCAAAGAGAACCTTGGATAACCGCTCGATAGAACTTAGAGCAGAATAGGAATAAAAACTTTAAGATCGATATTCTTTGAAGTTTCTTTTGTCACGGTTTTGATTATTAATGATTAAGAAAAATAAAATAAAATTTTATTTGTTAGGTACTTCTGTGATTAAGAGATCATACCTACCTAAATTCTACAGAGCAGTTAACATCCCTGGGACAGACGGACATAAGACGTGACCTAGGTTACGACATCACAAGAAAGCTTACTAGGTTACGACACTTACTTGTCTGTCGGTGTAGAATTAGACCACTCCATAGCCTCCTTGGATGTCGTGAAAGGCGGTTAAACGATTCAAATCGTCAATTAAGGGTCTGACCTAACCTAGACTGATGTCGGGCAGCAGCGGCACACGCAAGTCTTTGGTACATCTGCGGTCACTAATCCGCCTGCTCTGCGTGGTGACTATGGCACAGTAAAGATATCTAACAGTATTGTCACTCGTTTAAGGTCACGCGCTTAAGTACCTACGGCTCGCTTTCGTTCGAACGTCCAAAATCCAGTCGGGTGGCCACGCGCTCGCTAAGTGTACGTATACCATAGAGATTTTTTTTCTGATACAGTTTAATTAATAGTTCCGTACGATACTGCGTTCGCAGCTTTAATAATGGGTAGTCGTGCAAATTGCAGTGTAGACGGCTGTTGAAATAAAATAACCAACAAAAGTTTATCCTTTTTTACATTACCTAAGGAGGAGGAAATGTAATTATTTTGTATTTATTTTTTCTTTATTGATTGTTTTTTTTATAATAGAGAGTTCTTTGTGTAATGTTAAGAAGAAAGTTTTATAAGAGTATGTAATTATAAGTAGGTACCTATTGATTTGGTTAGATATTTTACTTAGCTACTTATTATTTTTCAAAATATACACACAATAACTAGCCAACTGTAAATTACAAAAATGTAAAAACTGTTTTTTATTCACCTATTCTTTTGTGTAAACATTTCATAACATAGACAGCCCTAGCGTTGCGTAATTTGACGCAGGTGATCGCCCGACACCACGTCAGACAACGTAGTAGATACTCTCGAGCGTGTGCGTAAGGTACATTTTAGCGCGCACGAACGGCTGTAATATGTTTGTAGGCAGTTATAGCGTTAGGTATCTATCTTTTTCTATGGCGTGAACTATCTGTTCCAAAGGAACTATTAGTTAATCTGTGACTATGGGTAAATACCCAAAAATAGAGAGAGCGCAAAAGACGGCCTTCAGTTCCTGGTGTCCCTACAGTTCTCGGCTACGGTAGCTGTCGTGGTAACAGTGGGGTGGAGGCGGAGGGTGCTAAGAATCCCCGGGTTATGGCCACAGGCTACCAAAACCACGACTATACTTGGCGACGTAATGGATGCACAATTAGGCTGGACTGGATCACCTCGCAGAACTCGAACTAGAATAAATAGGTACGTGTCGGAGACGGTTTATAATCACAATTGCGGGTGTTAACTAAATTTGTTATGATTTGTGTTTCTTATTGTTAATTTATGTGATTTACTATCAATTATTGTTCATTAATTCGAAACATGATTTATTGTGTGTGCACACTGATTTGTGGTTACTTTATTTCGATAATTGTTATCGATGGTTTTATTCAAAACAATAATTGTTGACACGTTACTTTGAATGTAAAATGAATTACTTTACAAAATCACTATTGTTTATTCTTCACAATTATTATTGTATTATTTGATTATTTTATAATGATGTTTTATTAGATTTAGCACATTTTAGTGTTTTGTATCAAGTAAACGCGTGACGCACTTCCGTGCGCCAGTGGGCAGACTTGTTAAGGAGAGGTTGCAAGGTGGGGCATCGCCTTATAAAAGAGCGTGCACTCCGTAAGTATGGCAGTCGATCCTCGGATTCGACTCAGTAAAGAGTTCTTGCTCCCGACAATACTGTCGGTTTACCTGGTACAGCGCTGCTGTATATTCACATAGCTGTATAGGCTTGCTGCTAGCTAGCGATAAACTTTGTATTTGGGTGGCTTATGCTACTGTACGAACTATAAACCTTAAGGGTTTGTTAGTTTATCATTGGGTGGCTTAGGCTGCTGTACGAACTGTAAACCTTTAGGGGTTTGTTCATTTATCATTGGGTGGCTTAGGCTGCTGTACAAACTATAAACCTTACGGGTTTGTTCGTTTATCATTGGGTGGCTTAGGCTGCTGTACGAACTTTAAACCTTAAGGGTTTGTTCGCTTATCATTGGGTGGCTTGGCCACTGTACGAACTGTGGGACCTTAATGGTCTGTTCGATTAACTGTATTGTTGCTATACCTTTAACTTACTTTATTCTTGTTACTGATTACCATTTGTATTGTTTTACTAATAGTGTGTAATTGTTTTTACAAGTCTTGTTCATCCCTAATGGGATAATGGGAACGCCCATTCTCCTGACGATGTACTATACCCCTCAGCACTCCTCCTCGCTCGCTCCTGACGATCCTACATACGTTTAAATTGGCATATACCGGGGTTGTCAGAAGTCTGTAGACAGGGCGTGATGACCCTGGAGTCAGGAAACCTTTTTTTTACTTCCGTGAAGTTGATGACGCCTCAAAGGGCGGTTTTGGTTTTCTTGTTAATAAACCCTTCTTAACAACATTGTGGAAGTTTTATAATCGGGTAGCGTGCCTAGTGCTGAAGCCCATCATATCATATCAGCCTATTGCCGTCCACTGTTGTATATGTTCAGCAGTGGATGGCAATATTCTGCCCTCCCCCAGAGATCAACATGGTCTTGGGCTGGGCAGCCCGCATCCATCCGCTGTGAGCCGAAACGTCAAAACGTAGGCCCATCGTGCCGAAAGGCATCCCTCTGTTAAGAGTGTCTACTCCATCTACTGTGTGTCCGTCTGCAGACTGAGACACTTCCACTTCAGCGAGCTGATTCGCCGCGCAAAGTCATTGACTTTAGTTCTCTGGCGAATGACTTCATTGAGAATTCGATACACTAAAGAAATCTCGAGTATCGCTCTCTCCATAGCACGCTGAGCAACCTTGAATTTGTGGACCAGACCCACGGTGAGTGCAGTCCACGTTTCAGCTCCGTAAGTCATTACGGGTAGGACGCACTGGTTAAAGACCTTGGTGTTAAGGGATTTTGGAATCGACTATTTAAAGAACGACGCAGCGACGTAACTTCCCGAATGCCGCCCAGCCCAAGCGTATCATTCTGTTCGCCTCCTTCTCGAAGTGGTGCCGCAACAGTTGAATATTTTGCCCAAAGATTATATGTATTCTTGCACAATCTCGAGAAAAGCGCCATTCACGACTACGGGTCTCGGGAAGGCATGACCATTGTATATGATTTTCGTCTTATTCAGGTTCATCCGGAGGCCCTTGAAGTTCGGCCGTTTAGCATCACTTGCTCACACCGCCTGCAAAGACTCTGCTATAATGACAATGTCATCCGCAAATAGTAGGTGCGAGATGTAATGTCCGTTGATGTTTATAATGCCCTGTGCGTTCCAATTAAGCGTCTATAAAACGTTCTCCAACGCGTTTGTAAACAGTTTCGGACAGATGACGTCTTCCCCCTCGACGCAGTTGGATTGGCTTTGTACTTAGTTCTTGTACTTGGACCGTTGGACGGACATTGTTACACCTCGACGTACCGGCAGTCGACGAGGCATCACTGCATGGAGTCTAGCACAGCCCAGGTCACGACTTTGTCGAAAGCTTTCTCATAGTCCACATACGCAAGGCACAGAGGCTGATTTGATTTCTCGGTTTTTTGGATAATTTTCCTGAGGTGTGTGTGTGAGTGCTGAAGCTCACCAACATATTCTCTGAAGGCAGTACAGGTATAGGACCGACCTATAGTTACCGCAAGTAGTCAAACACATTACTGCTAGCATGACAAGCTACAGCATGAACTATCTTTTTGTGCAAGCATGATTGAGCACCTGTATGATGAGCAAGCATCCCTCCTATACGGACGTGTGTAAGCTTGCGTAAATGATTATTCATTAATGCAGCCTGCATTGTTGTCATGTTTGCAGCTACATGTATAGCCACCTTTAGGCATATTTTACAAAAAGCCTTAAACAAGCCGAAAATTTAATTTACGATGCGGTACAATTCCGAATTATGTTTATGTACACGTGGACTAGCAAATGTTATAAGCTGTTCTTACGAAGATAGTTACTCGGTGGAACCTAACTTTGAAAGTTTGAACATTGTCAAACTATACTCTGTAACTTCTACTATAATCTGCAAATAGGTACTATGATATATTTAAGTTACTAACATACCTGTCTAAAAACTCCTTGTGGTCCAGGAGAAATTATGTCACCGGGCATGTTTCTGCAAACGAGACAATTTATCTTTTAATACTGGGTAGGTACCTACCTAAAGAATCCTTTAGTAAAGAAATAAATTAGAAAAATAAAAAACCCGACTGCGGTAAAAGTAGATATACTATAGTGGGATTGGTTATTTTTTTTCTAGTCTACCCCATAATAAGTGGTGTCGCCCCATAACAAGGTCTTTTTAAAATATTAAGGGTTTGCAAAAACAATATTTCTATTAAGAGATCCTTTATAGTGCTATTTTTTGTTGGAGTCAAGTGTCCTCTCGGTCCGGACCAGCCAAATGGTTGTTTTTGGACATGTGAAAAAAATCACAGTAGTAGAATACACATATTTAACGAAATTCAAAGGAAAACTATCACAGCTAAATAGGCTTTACAAGTTTACGAGTATTAGTCGATCAATCTCCGATCCCGTGGGGTGTCCGGGCTAGAATAGCACCCCCCATTTCATCCCGAGGGTGTCGTCGAAGGCGACTAAGGGAAAATCCGGAAGTCGGGCAGCAGCGGCTTTCGTGTGCTTAATACGTTGGTGGACAGTAAGTATCTCACTGGTTGCGGCTACTGAGACACTACTTATTTTCATACATTGCCCAAGGGTGTAGTGTCACAACGCATGGTTAATAGTAGATTATGCATCAAGGGGATAAAGTAGTGTCTTATGTAGCGGGCGCCGTATGGAATCCCGAGCAAAACGAAGGATTCTAGCGTTAACTCCTGAGCGGAGCGAGGGAGTTAAAACAAGAATCCTGAGTGCAGCGTGGGATTCAAGGTTGCCCAAGACGAAGGCACCTTTATCCCCGAGGAGCATACTCTACTTTTCACACCATCTACGAGACAATAAAAACAATAGTAGGTACTAGAATTAAGAGTAGATTGTTGGTTATACCGATGGCTTAAATTCGGAATTAATGTACTATCAATTGTCACTCGACATTTTTGTGAGAATTCGCTGATATGTAATTTGTTGTATAACAAAGCAGAGCAATTTTCAGTATTCGCGCCTCAGATTATGAAACAAAGGGCAGATATACAGCGCGGAACACTGAGAGTGAAGCCAAAAAAGCAAATACAATCACGAGATTGTAGGTAAGGAATCGCTTTTGAATTTGTATTTGCTTTTTTGGCTTCAATCTCAGTGTTCCGACCGGTCTATCTGCCTTTTCAACCGACTTCAAAAAAGGAGGAGGTTATCAATTCGTCTGTATTTTTTTTTTTTTTTTTTTTTTATACAAATACAAATTCAAAAGCGAATACCTACAATCTCGTGATTGTATTCGCTTTTGCATTTGTGTTTGTATTTTCATTTGTTTTTTTTTTACGATGCGGCGTTTCGTGTTATACTGACTCGTGTCAGTACAGCACGAAGCGCGTTGTAGGTATTCTCTTTTGAATTTGTATTTGCTTTTTTGACTTCACTCTGAGTGTTCCGCGCGGTCTATCTGCCTTTTGTTTCATAATCTGAGGCAGATCTTAATGGTGAATGTTCGTATGCGATTTTTACTTTATGTTCCAAATCCAAATCACATTATTGTCCAGCGGGTCTTAATGAAATTCAGTACAACATTAATACCCTGCTAGACCTCAGGTTTTAAATGACTTTCTTTAGGTTAGGTTTGGTTTGACAAATGACTCGCACTTGTCAGGTTTTTTTTTTTTTATTTTTTTTTTATTTTTTTTTTTGTTAGCCTGTTCTGTCCCACTCCTGGGCAAAGGCCTCCCTCCATGCCTTCCATCTTTCCCGATTCTTTGCTTCTTTTTTTCGTCGTCTAGCGGACTAGCTTACCGAGGGTTCCGTACAAATGTGTAGGTCCATCCATACTAATATTATAAATGAGAAAGTAACTCTGTCGGTTACGCTTCCACGATGAAACGGCTGAACCGATTTTGATGAAATTGGGTATGAAAATAGCTTGAACCCTGGGAAAGCACATAGGGTACTTTTTAATCCAGGATTTCATCTGCATCCGCGATAATCGACATTCACACGGACCAAATTGCGGACAAAAGCTCGATATAAATAAAGAATATATTTTGTATGTTTTAATTACAAATGTATAGTTTTCAGAATTTTCCCTGTATTTATAGTATAAGACGAAGTTACAAGCCAAATTTCATAGTTCTAGGACAACGGAAAGTACCCTATATAATTTTGATTCCCTTGAGAGTGTCGAAATATACGTTTAAAGCGACATAAACGGCCGTATCTTTTTTTCACGTTAACTTAGAAGTTTGATTTTTTCACAGCTTCAAGGGACTGTGGATCTAAGAGGATTTAAGTATTTTAACTCGATACCTCTACGCGTTCCCGAGATAAAGGATCTTGACAGACAGACGGACAGACAGACAGATGGACAACAAAGTGATCCTATAAGGGTTCCGTTTTTCCTTTTAAGATACGGAACCCTAAAAAGCTTTATTCTTCATAATATGATTTGAATCTGTTTTAATTATTTCAAAATCCTCCAGATCAGAATTGTAGTAAAAGTTAAAGGACCAAAGGTGCCGTAAATATAAAAAAAATAAATACCTAGAAGTTTTAATTATTGTAGAAAGAGAAACGATACGAAACGTTTGTATCTTGGCTAGGGGGGCAGGAGCGTGCCAAGGGGAGGCACGCTACTGCATAACTCCTACTCCGATTGCTGACGTAAATAAGTAGACAAGTCGATAAATCAACTATTTTCGCATGATGAAGATGTTTAAAGGTTTTGAAAAATTTATAAGTGTCACTATTGGGTGTAACTATTGAAACTAAAGTCAATGGGTGTTCTGTGCTAAAGTTATTTTTCACTTTTTGAAGGCGGTTGTCTTTTTTGTAAAAAGCTGTTTATTTTCCGCTTTTTAGTACTTCCTTCTCATCCAAATCTGTTAAGAAGAGATTGAAAGTTAACTACTACAAAAATTGATGAAAATAAAACGTCGTCTATGTAAAATTTTTGGGTATTTGTTGATTTTTCAAAAAGTGCTGAATCAATTTCGATAAAATTTACATGGGACCCATGAAGCATACCCTATCCATAAAAAAAGAATTTTCAAAATCGGTTTACGTTTGCCGGAGAAATCGCGTAACAAATCGCGCACATACTAAATGCAAATTTAAGACTTATACGGTTTTCTCATGGACGCCATTGTCAGAACTGGACCAAATTAAAATGGGACCACACAGGAAGCACTAGCTTTCAAATAAAAAAGAATGAAGAAGAATCATCAAAATCGGTTCACCCAGTACCAAGAAATCAGGTAACGAACATAAAAAAAAAAATACAGACGAATTGATAACCTCCTCCTTTTTTGAAGTCGGTTGAAAATTCAGGCATTTTTACCCTCTAGGAATATATTAATACCCACGATTTATTAATGAAACAACTTTAACACAAAAAATAAAAGCAATCTACAAAAAGCTTAATAGGTCTATTATAGATGAGCTGGTCACACAATCCGTTCAAAAAAGTCCCACCATTTATACCTACCTACTTTACTTCCATTAACAAATTGAAAATTCTAAGAAAAGCAAACATTTTTACTGCTTAAAAAGTAAAGTCTCACTATCTACGTAAGTATTCGTTTATTTTGTTTGTTTTAGATAATGACGCAGATTGAATTATTAACAAAGGGTGACATTTTAGTATGATTGTCGGGAATAATCAGAGAGCCCAAGTAATCTCTCTGCTGTTAAAACTAATATAGAAAATTATTTATTATTTTTGTTAAGGTTAGAAAATGAGGATGAGACTTAGAAATTCTAACCTATCCAATTTTTTTTTTGGGGTTTTGGAACAAGGTTCCTTTGGCGTTCGTATGACAAGGGAGAATTTGTAACGATACGTAAGATTTTTGCGTTATGCTTCCTCCATACGCCTTTCTCTTTCTCTCACACACGCTCTCTCTTTCTTTCTCTTTCTAGTGTGTATGTGTGTGAGCGTTATGTACAGTTTGAAGGGCCCCTTCACACTAGCGTTTGTACAGCGTAGGCGTTCGATGAGCTTATCTTCGAATGTAACGTTCGGTCCTTATTCCGAATTACATTCGGACTTCGTTACTGACGGGGTTCCCTGACCGAACACTTTTATGGCACAGGATTAATTTTCAGTAGCGGACAGTAAATAATAAAAAAATAGACAGCTGTCCTTTACGTGTATGTTCGCAATGCATCAGTTTTTGCTTTTTTGCTGCACTGTGGTGTAGGCCTTAGTTACGTTAGCGACCCGCGTTTTTTAAAACTTCACTGTTGAATTTTAAAACTACTTACCTACATCTAATTTGTTTTGTTTGGTCATTAAGTCACATTATTGTTAGTAAAACATCTTATAAAATTATGTAAGTATAGTACTAGTATTTAAATGTTAGCTACGCTTAATGGCACATTATCATATTTTATTCATGTTTTCTGTGTAAGTGAATTTGTAATTATATTGAGAAAATAAATATCTTTAACCGTAAATAATAACAAGCGTTCTACCTATACAAAACAAAGGAGTGCCGAGGTACTCACAAGAAATTATGTGAGCTCGAATCAGAACCTGTCTCACCAGTCTCACGTACATGAACAACAAGTCTTACAGTGACGTCATCTGACGCTTAAGCATCAGCGAAATCTCAGCAAGCTACTACGTGCACCGAGAGCTAAGATGTTTGACTCATCAAAAGGATAGGGATGAATAACTGCTACGAGGTGCTACGTGGGAGCGTAGCACGTGCGCCGTAGCACTTACCTAATTCAAGGGTTGTGTGTGACCTTGACTACAGACGCAATTTAAAAACATGCTTAAGTTTTTTAGAATCTACTAGAACCAATTATTTAATTAAAATTATATAATAACACTTAAAACTCGTATTATAATTAGTATCCTGAAAAAAATGTTATTGTTGCCAAATTTCCATATAAAAAACCCAGACTATTATTTGAGTAAGTAGGTAACCTAAACAGACAGCGATATAATTACATATTTCATGATGCGATCTACGTAAATAGGATGTTTTGACTTCAGCACTACAGTACAAGAACTATTTGATGGCATTTGCCATGCCTTTATTTAATTTATTCCATATTTCCGTACAATGTCGAGCCATACTATTGTCATCGAAAAGCTTTATCTGGACGCTTTAATTAAAACACCTCGACAGTTGACAACGGATTAAGATAATTCTTTATATAAAAAGAGTTTCGGACCGGGCAAATCATTCATAAAACCGACAGTTGTTGATCGGTTACTACCATCCGAATTAGAAGGCGGCAACAAGACCAAGATGGCAGTTAGGCATTTCATCATCCAGGTAATTTCAATTGTTTCTTACATTTTGTTTGTTACTAACCAAACTTTGGCCCAGCAGTAGTCTGCGATAATCATCAAAGTTTCGTACTATTAAGATATTGTGTGCTATGCCTGATTTCAAGACAACGATGTAATCACTGTGGTACAGAGACAAGATGGTAGGTGCAATGTTAAAACGAAACTTACAAATGCATTAGAATCTGTAAGTATATCTAATATACTATATATATACCTACAAAGAAAAGAAAAGAGGTTTTTAACATGAGTCTTATTACTTGTCTAAAATTGGCATTCGTGAGTTCATTTATAGTCTATAAGTAGGTACCTACTATTGCCCGATTGACAATCAAGCAATGGTTGATACAGCTGATGAACTTTGTTATAATAACAGATTGATCAATTATTTACTTTGCCCCGATGATCTCAAACTGCTTGTTATTAAGACCCTGACCTGACTTAACAAAAAGATGGAAGGAACTAGCGAATTGGCTATTATTAGAACTGGCAGGTTAGGGTTCGAAAAGTAAGCCAAGTATAAAACTAACAAGATAATTGATACTGGCTGAAGGATGAAGGGATACGGCCGTACGAGTATATAGGTCAATATTATTTAAAGGTAATGGAACACACTATATATTTCTATTTAACCACGCATACTTCTTGAGGTGAAAACTCTAATAAATACGAACAACTTTTACAATGAAACCAACTCTGTAATCTAAAAATTACAATCAGGATACGTATTCCCCAGCAAAAATGTACACTACAAACCTACAACACAATTAAAATGTATGTAACGATAACGACTGACTATTTTCGTTTTGGTGCCGATAAAAGTTCGTATTCATCAAGTACTTTTACCTCTTATAAAAACACAGTAAATTATATCAGCCTGTAGGTTTGTATAATACATAATTGCATGTGGTACACAGATTTGTCAAACACAAACAGTGAACGCGATTTTAGTGAGATGATTGATTGATGGCATTAGATATTATCTTCATTTAGCTTACGTAGGACGTATGTATTTCCTACGAGTTAGGGCCGTTATCCTCATCAGCGGGTCGACAATGTCGACACATACTACGATTGAGCATTTTCGGTACAACATTATCAAAAGTTTTATAGAAAATGCCGAAGCCGTACCGTGGTGTCAACCCGCAGTGTATGGCATCCCTTAGTTTTTTAATTGTAGTCTATGATATCACATAACAAATATAACAATCAACATTTACTAATTAAGGGAGATGCGCCAGGGCAGCCCAAGAAATTCGAATTTTCTTACGTTTTATGCAGTTTGCAGCTCAGTAGCAAGGAAATATTGTAATACATAATTATTACCATCCAAGTAGATACTGGGAAGAAAAAAAAATTAATTTCGCAGGCTACGTACCCTAGGTAGCGCTTTCACCTTAAATACGAAAACTACTTCTAAGTAGAAAAGTTAATAAAAGTGACAGTCAAAAAATTAAGTACGTAGGTACTTAATTGACCACATCTACACAGATGTACTTTTTACATACTAATTTAAATGCCTACAGTTAACCTAACCTGTTAGTGTTAATCTTATAATTAGTTTAAACAAACTTCATCAATGGAAGAAAGCAGTGAGTATTGCTATTCTGTAAAAATCCATTCATTTTTGCAGAGCACTGCTGCCGCAGCATAGGTGATGGGTACAGCTACTATATTATAACTGTAGTTTACTGTATTTCCACTAGCATATTAAAAATGATAAAAAGGTCTCAAATAATTGGCATGCGGTTGTATTAGTCACTAATAAAATATAATAAGTATTTAAATACTTATTTCGAAATATTCAAGTAAAACTGGTTTAGGTACAGAGGCCAGCAACAAGCCACCACAATCTATCTTTCTTTGATAGTTTTTCAATTTTATTGCAATCGAATAAGGTTCATGTTCAATTGGAAAAATTTGACAGTTTGGGATAGCTTGATGTGTTGGCGTCTGTACCTACCTATAGGCAAAAGAAAACAATACAGAAATGATACCACGGTGTCTGGTGTTTAAAAAAAAAGAAAAAGCGACGAACAGTCTGTTAACTTTATTATCTCACAGACACAAGATATATTAAAAAATCCCCCGACAGCAAGAGCGTCGCCTGCTGAAAGCCTAGGGGGGGGGGGGGGGTCAAGTTGATGTATGTAGGATAGGATAGTATGAACTTTAAATTCAGTCAAAGGCACATAAAGTTTTACACTGGTAGTGTTAGTCTAACGTAAGACTGACACTACCAGAGTAAAGCTTTATGCGCTTTTATGGGGTACCCCCATGGTCATTGTAATGTGAACGGTACAAAGGTCCATGTGTAAACCTCCACGAGCTCTTGAATACGCTTTTGAATTTGTATTTGCTTTGGTGGCTTTACTCTCAGTGTTCCGTGCGTTTTATCTGCCTTTTGCTTCATAATTATATATTCGTCAGGGGTTAAAAAACAACTACAACATACCCATCTCCCAATTGTGACATTTTGATTAACCCTCCAGATTCTGGTACCGAGTCCATGCGGAAGGTACCACGGTGCCTCCGCCGCATCTCTGCTTTGCGGGAGCTGTAAACAATATAGATTTAAATAATTTATTCTCAAAAAGACAAAAGAGTCATTTACATGAGAATTAATATAAGATAACATCATGTAATAAACTTATTCTAGGTAATGTTCACTGGTACAAAACAATAAGCTTTGCATAAATGAGTATCACGTTTTTATTTTCAACTAGTAGGCAAGTAGCATTATTAGCGAGTAGTTTCAATTCGATAATTTGATGTGATTTAAAACCACTGCAAGAGCTTACATTTTTTTTATAGGATGGTAGACATCTTGTTTAAATTAGGTACACATACACACAATTAGGTACAGGAAAATATGATCCTTAGTTTTGAGTCAGACACCACCCTCAGTTCTCCTAAGATAAATTCCCACAGCCCACAGCAAAAAAATGAAGTACTTATTCATGGTTGATTTTATAATGACACATTCTAAATACGCATTCGTATCATTACAGAGTTAATTAGATGCTTATGCTACTTTTTAAAATGGTAAAAGTGGCTTCTATGCGCATGTGTCCTAGCAACTAGCTTCATCTTTCTGACTAACTAACCGACTCCATGGCAAATTAGCAGCAAAAGTGTCATAAAAGCTTTGGCTTTCATTTTGAATCATCACAAGTGTAGTGACCCGGTGCCATCACAAATCTTCTCTTCTTATTTTTAAGCCAGAATCATTAAAATTCAAAAATGTTTTGGTACTGGAGCTGAAACAGACCTGTATAAACACGGATTTATTCACTTAACACCAACACACGCTCATTGACATTGAAGTAGATACATGGTAGGTACCTACTCAATCGTACAACGACCTAAATTGACACAAGTTTTCTCACAGACGTTAGCAGTCTATCGGTATCAATCAGAGAGGGTGAATGATGAATCAATTATACTATTGTTGTGTGTGATAGGTTACCGTGTATTATAATATTATCTGTCCATAAATGAAGTTTTTGTGGGCTAAACACGCCAATATGGCTGTACTGCAATAGCTGATTTCTGTCAATTTGAGCTAGCTGAACACAAATATAGATTAACCTCTTGAACACGTATCTACCACTTTTTTGTTTCTTAAATTAATGAATAGAGTGTGAAAGTTTTAAATCAAATAAGTTATAAACATGTTTAGTCACCAGTATTTAGAATTTAAATACAAAAATAGTAGTACCTACTATATACCTACTTGTGTATGATTGTAAACATAAATATGCAGATTTAAGTACCTATGTTATGAAAGAAAATTTCAATAATTTGACTTTTCCTTTCGTGGACTGCAAAATCTCCTCCAGAATAACCTAATAATAAACGTAATAATCTGCTAACATTTTCCCATGTTCCTTGATAACGTTCTTTTATCCATTTAAAATCCTGGTGAAACCTAATGGAACAGCAATATGAGACAATGGTCAATTAGTTTAGATACTGATGCTACATTTGGATAATCTATTTTACTATTGATTTTTCTTGATATTCTTTTGGTACCTACCTATTATTCACGCAAAAACAGCAGTCATCGTGATGATTTACTTGTTCTCGCCAAATCTATAGTACCGCAAAAGACATAGATACGAGTTTCCCATTAAACCAGTCACAACGTAATACAAAATGCGAAAAAGTTTAGGGATCCATTCTTTGTCTTGCTTCACTGAATAACCAAAATAACGTAATCTAGAACGCTTGATGGTGTAGGTACTAGTCTGAACTTATTTTTAATATTAATTATTACGTTTCTTCCAAAAGAACAAAACTTATCTGGATGGTTTATGCATTTACGATGCTCACTTTTATCCATGGTTATAAAAAACTTAAGGAATTTTCTAAACAAAATAATATATATATTCATTTCAACACCAAACAAATGTTATGAGGAACACTAAAACGTAAGATTCACATTAAATAAACTTATGTAATTTTATTGAAGGTACATCGAAAAAGTAAAAACACACCTAAAGATAATGAAGAAATATGACGTGTTAAGATATCTATATTATGTTATTCTCTAGTAAAGCGTAATATTATTTATGTTAGAAAAATTATGTCACACGGTGTTTTAGTTTTGCAACGAATAGTGCGGAAAAAGTGACCAAATAGTAATAGTAAAAAACATACAAAATATCAACACAAAAAATCTTTAGCAAATCTATGAAAACTTTTAATCGTGAACGTAATGTCGTCAATCTTTTATTTCGATATTTCATTTCATAATTTTAGTCTTCTCTAGAATACTGGCTATGGAAATAGTGGAAATGGTTAAAAAAATTTAACCATTTCATTATGTCCTTCACTGATAAGTTATTAACTAAGTTGCAATCACATTGTACAATAATAGAATTAGCTGTATGGAAAACTCAACCGTATCTAAATTAAACTCAATTTGATATTGAAAAGAAAATCAAACAAATGTTCTTTATCTACCATCTGAGCGATCGTCCCATTTCTTGAACCGTTTCTTTTCTTCGCTTCATGTTAAAAAGAAACAGTAAACTTCTCACACTTGATAAAACCGTCAAACTAAATCACTGAACAAGACATTACACCTATATAGAAATGATTCAGAAACGTTTTCCGAACGCAATAACGTACGTAGACTTTTAAAACATCATCAATGTAATCGTTAAGAAAACCAATACATACCGTATGAAATAAGCGTATCTTAGCGTGAACTCCTTATCGGGAAAAATGTACGTTATGTGGGTAGTAGGTACCTACCTAGTTTATTATTATGCCAAAGCCATAGTATTTTTCTATTCGTTAACCTACTTACATTGCTGTTGTGTGTTTATTACCTACCGTGTTTATGAACTAATTTTTTTTTTAAACTTGCTCGGAGATCTATTTAATTTAATCACCCATGAACATACCTACTGGCTGTTTGTATCAAGAATTGAACTGCTGACCTGCCCAGCTAATAGACAAGAACCAACATATCTGTTTAATAATCAGAATTCATAGTTGCCTCAGATTATTTATAATCTGAGATAGTTGCCATCAAAGCATCACTAAATAATTATGTATGTCATAGTTCAAGATACTGTGTTGTTGATTTCTCCAAACATTTTCTTATTTTAACCCGCCACTTGTGACGTGAATTTGACTTTCTTCTTTGGTGACGCCGGTCCTAGGCACCGGGTTTTTCAACCTAAGGTTTTTTTTTAAGCAATACTCCATGCTACTTTTACTCGGTCAAATATTAAAAAGACATGTTTTTTTTATCAATAAAACAAAGATGTATCATAAAAAAATAACGTTTATTAGTCTTTACTGTATTATACTTATACCACTGAAAATTATCGAATTTTTTTCTAGACTTACGTTAAAATATAGAAATTGTAACAAAAATAATTTTTTTATTGCTAAATCAGCCTTTGGCAGTCTTAAGACATTAGGAACTATAAAAATAAAAAAATAAAACAAAAAAACAAAATCCTGCCAACAAATTATACTTTGACTATTTGACTTACGTAGTCTGTAACCCAGGTCTCACGCACCGGGTTGGCTCCAAAACTCCAAGAAATACGTGCGTGTCGCTGGCGCGGGGTGGACTAACGGTGGGGGACGCGCAATGACGAAAGTACACGAAATCACTACCTACTTGATTCTATAGCGGATAAAAAAGTTATAAGACTTTTTTGAACTACCCGGTCTTACAGACATACACGTCACAAATGGCGGGTTAAGAAAGTAAAGAATTCTAAGGGCTCTTACACACGAGCGGCATGTTGCCAACGACAGAGCAGCGGCAGCCGTCGTCGACGAGTCAGCGACAGCTGGTGACACGTCGACGGCAGCCGTCGACAGATCAGCGGCCGCGCCGCGCCGTCCGTCGTTTGAAGTTGACATGTCGACGGCTGCCGTCGACGTTTGCCGCTGACGCGTATCTACGGCTGCAGTTTCCTCTGCCGTTGGCAATATGCTGCTCGTGTGTAAGAGCCCTAAAGTAACCTCGATTCTACAGTCTGTATTTATTATTATTTTATGTTAAGTATCATAAAATAAATAATACATTTTATGTTATCAATATTTGTAATTATGATGTGGTTTTATTAGATTTATGAAAAATTATATATTTTTAATAATTTAGAAATCTAATCCTTAGTCAGTTTTTAAGTCCAATATCCTGGTTGCAATGTAAGCAATTTCCTCGTCAAGGTCATTGGAGTTACCTGATGATGTTATCCAAAGAGCTATTTGTAGGTATGGCTGAAGGTCAGTCAGGTCAGTACAATAAAACCATCATTCACTAACGTATCTATTAAGGAATACGATACAAAAAACATATAAATATATGTAGTAACAACCGAGTAGGTACATATTTGGTTTTTATGAAGGTTTGTGATCTTGTCTAACGAGTAAAATTTAGCCAGTAAGTTTCAGTACCTATTTATAAAATTCATATCTGTACAAATAAATGAAATCGTCGTTTCTGTTTATAATGTCAAAATAACAGGTTTTTGCTAAATGCATACGAATGTTTGTAAGGTACCAACAACCAAATACATTTTAAAATTGTCTGTCTGTGTTTTGGTTCCGGTTAATGTCGAAAACGGCTACTGGCAGGTAAACGATGTTATAAGGAGTAGCACAGGTTATTTTTATTTTAGTACCTAAGTAAAAGAAGACGGGTTCCAAGCAAAAAAAAAAATCCGCACTGATAACCGCCAATTAGATAGCTAGTTATATAAGTAAATCAAGGAATAGTTGAACGGATTTTCGGAGCGGTCGATACTTTAATTCTAAGACTGGTTAAGACATTACATTATGGAGTAGCCGCGATATGTCGAGTCTCGTAAGAAGAACAAATAAGTCTTAGCAAGGTCGGTAAAAGATTATTATGTCAATAAACACTTCCGACCTTATAGACATAACAAACTATCTGATAATAAAATCTACTATCTAGCACTTTGCCCACGATTTTGCCCGCGTGGATTTTTTCAAGGATCCCGAATTTTATAGTGCAATATACCCTATAGCATTCACTGATAACATAGCTTCGTATTGGTGACAATTTTTTTAAATCGGATGAGAAGTTTCGGAGATTACCCCCTACATACAAACTTACAAAAATACAAATTTTACTTCTTTATAATATTATTAATAGCGACCCGGCCCGGCATGGGCCTATAGCCTTCCTCGATAAATGGACTATCCAACACAAAAATATTTTTTCAATTCGAACCAGGAAATCCTGAGATTAGCGCATTCAACCAAACAAACAAACAAACAAACTCTTCAGCTTTATAATATTAGTATACATTATATTAAATATTATATTATATTAGTATAATATTGCTGAGATTTTTAGCTTTTGTACACGTTAACCGTCTGTCGTCGTTCTGTCCATAAGTCAAGACCCTTTTTCTAAGGGGTGGGTAGAGATCAAACTTCTAAGTCAATGCAATCAAAAGATGCGGCCGTTTATGCCGCATATTGAATCAAAACCAATAAAGTAGTTCCAGAAGAAGCAATGTCATGGGCACAAATAAAGGAAAAATATCTGAAACCCGTAAATTTGTAGTTTTGTACGGAACCCTCGGTACGCGAGTCCGGCTCGCACTTGACTAGCTTTTTTTGTATGATGTAAGTACGTAAATATCTACCGACGCTTTTTAAAACAGTATATATAATAAGACCATCTAAATGAGAAAGCATCACAGATTTTTATCTCCCATCCTACACCAATTTTGGGAGGATAATGGATGCTAATTTTAGATTTTACGAAGTGTCGCTAGTACCTCTTGGTTGGTCGTATTTTGCAGGATATGAAGTCCGTTCCCATTGGGCCAGAATAGAACATAATACTATTCAATTCCATTGTGGTAAAAATAGCACTCTTTTGTACAATAATAAAACATGTATTGTGTGCCCGTTGCAAAGGTCAAATGACGATTTGCTATTAACTGTTTCTATTCTGATGATATCAAAGAAGTTCCACACGCAGTAGGAGTACCTAATCTATTTCATAATAAATATTTATTGTGCGGTGCCAATAGTTAAAATTCTAACATAGGTACGTGTTAATTACGAATCTAAAAAGTTAAATAAAATTATATAAGGTTAAATATTTATATGCAGCTTCATTTTCTTCACTGCCACTGTCATCATTATTATTATTATTATATTTAGCCTGTACTGTCCCACGGCCTCCCTCCATTCCTTCCATCGGTCTCGACTTTTAGCTGTCATCATACATATTATAAATTAAAGTCCCAAGTTTGTTGGTTATGCATTCCGACTTAACTCAGAAACTACTACTTAGTACGATTCGGAAAATTCTTTCGCTAATAGGAACCTTAATCCTTGAGTGCTATAGGCTATAATTATTTATCAAAATATTTGTGATCCATTAGAAAGTAGCAGGTGAAATCTAGTTAGGTAACAAAATAAAAACTTACCCTACAAGCAGTGGGGATAAAAATTGAACTATATCCGCCGACATGGAATATTTCATAAATCGGTGTTCATTCACAACTAACTTAATCAACAGATTGTCTAAAATTCACACAACACATAACTTGTAGTCAACAATAACAAAAAAGTAAGCAAGATGCCATGTCATACGCATGTTACATTGTCCGTAATGCGAGCGAAGTGTATAGCCACAGGCCAAAGTGGTGACCGCAGGGCTCGACAATCTGTCTCATAAAATCAGATTCCTAAAAAACACAACGACTGAATTTACTGTAACCTACATTTTGATACCTAGTTTCTAAATACCTTCGGGACATACATATTTTATGTACTTACGTACCCACCTATTTGGGGACAACAACCTATTGACAAGTCTAGTAATTATTAGTTTTAATAAAAAAAATGATAGATGTTCGTGTGACAGTAGGTACAATAAATGATATGTCGTTGTGTTTTGAATGGCCTTATTAGCCCTGAAGCCTGTAGCCAAGAAAGTAGTGATGTCCCATTTATGTTCTTTTGTAATAAAAAATTACCTACGTACGCCTTGAAACAATATTTTAAATTTTATTGGAATGTTCTACGCAAGACGCTGTTAAAATTTTCATTTTTTCATTGATAATTGATGTAAGTCGACTTCCTTTCTGAGCATCATTAGGTACATGACGCAGACTTCATTTAATTTCACAATGTTAAACGAGAATATCTCGCCAGATAATTATCCTAATGAGTCTAATCAGTCCACGCTTGGCAGAGAGGAGTTAAGGTTTTACTTTGCAAACTTTGAAGAAAAATGCACGAAGTTATTGGATGTTCTACAATGTTTTCAATCTCTGGGATACAGCACAGTATGAATAGAGATGTCCACGAATGACTACCAATCAGAGCGCGGGTCGTTCGCGCTCTAGACTAATCAGCTCAATAACTCTTATTTGTGAGTCGATAGCTTGCTCACACAACCTCATCTCATTTACTTACCTCTCGTAATGTTTCCACATTCCACTGAATTCGATTAGATAGGTACCTAGGTAGACAAAACCATTATTTCGTGTTAATGTAGCGACTGCAAAATTGTGCGAAAATTGTCTGATTTAGGAGACTTATATACAAAGACTGTTACAATATTTGTGGTGTCTTAGACTAAATAAAATGCACTACCAATCATTTACAGAAACAGTACAGAGGCAAATACCAACTCGCGTAAATTTTAGCGATCTAGTTTGGTACCACACCATAGGGGTTAAACGCTGCCACTCACACGCAGCTCTCTTTTTAGCCAATGTGGAGTATGTCTACGAATCGAACCCTACTAAGATGAAATGCCCTACCTACCAGCTGCCTACCAACCAATAGCGAGGAGTCCACATAACTCGGCTCTCCTTCGGAAGTTCAGAGCAATATCTACCTATTCTACCATCATTGAAAACTGACCCGTCTACTAAATTAATTATACATCACATATTATTGAACAAATGCCTCCCCCGAGGGGGGGATAGGGTGCCATAATCCCAATGCTTGGCAGGCGTCTTGGGGAGCGCAGTGAGGTTATCAAGTACCGAAGCCGCTGCTGCCCGACTTCCGGATTTTCCCTTAGTCGCCTTCTTTGACACCCTCGGCATGATATGGGTGGGTGCTATTCTGTCCCGGACACCACACGGGTTCATTAATTGTACCTTTACTTTTGCTTCCCTCTTACAGATATTGACCTACCGTCCCTTCTACCTACTGATTATTTATTTTCAGGCGGTATGCGTGACTTTATGCCTCGCCTATAATTCACCATCAGCCAACGAAGAATCAGCTCGAGAGTTTATAGAACATGTCCTCAGGATTCCTAACCCAGACAAGGTATTGAACTCCGCACGCGGTAGACTTGAGTTGGATAGGCAGCAAGAAATGATCAGACAACGCGTTACTTCTGATGCAGATTGTGAAGACCCGACAGAGGTAATTATAACATTTAACACGCTGACAATGGTTAAAGAGTGAATGCGAATTATCTGAGGATGCATAGAAAAGAAAGACAAACGCGATGACACAACTCTTATAATTAATTACAAAGTAATAATATAAGATATCACAGACACGGCCATCTGACCCTAAACTAGGCAGACCCTGTACTATGGGTGTCAGACAGCCGATATACATACACAAATATAAAATAAATACTTATGTAGACAAACAACTACCAGACACAAGGCAAACACAAGTGCTAATCACAAAAATGTTTGCCCTGGGCGGGATTCGAACCCCCGACCACAAAGTACGTAAGGCTGCGTCGTACCCTCTATATTTTGTGCCCCGACCCTGTGCGTCAGAGGCAGACACCTAGGCTACGGTGCCCTCGAGTGTGAAGTAATTAATTATCAACTTAATTTAAAATGAGTTGAGAAATAGAAAATTTAAAAAACTTTCAACTTGTTCATTCAAATATGATATGATACGTTATAAGGAATGGTGCTAGGATTTTCACATTAACTCTTCTTCCTCTTCTTCTTCTTCTTTTTTTCTTCTTTCTTTCTTCTTTTCCTTCTTTTTCTTTAGCTTGTTAGTGTTAGCAGGGAAAGTTTACCTCTGACAACTATAAATTAAAATACGATTGACTATATCCAACAATAAAAATTCGATTTTTTTCAGCTGTTACCTGAATATACGGCAGCACTTGCAGGATCTCGAGGGTTAAGGCAGTTAGGAGCACAGGTAAGTTTATTTATATTTATTTATTTTATTTTAAAGAAAGCTGATACAATTAAAACTTTCATAGATAGGATCATCATATACTTTTTATGATTTCATACAGAAAAGTGTCAACGCTTTATTACTAATTTCACTGTCTATCTGTCCGTCAGTCCATCATTTAACTTGAAATTTTCAGTGTGTATTACCACAGCTAACTAATACCGTATACTAAGGCCGCTTTAACAACACTTTTATGAAATAAAATAAAGTAAAAAATTACATAAACATACAAAAAACATTAATTTTTCAACGTTTTATCTTTATATTGTACGCCTGATACGGAACCCTACGGGTGTGAGTCCGACTCGCACTTAGCCGGTTTATTATATTAACTAGCACTCTACGCGCAACTTCGTCCGCGTATAATTTCTCAAGGATCCCTATTTTTTTTTTTTTCAATTGATAAATATAGCCTAGGCTACTCAGGGGGTAATGTAGCTTTCTTATGGTGAAAGATTTATTAAGAAAGAACAAACAAACAAATCTTTCCTCTTTTTATTTTAGTTTGGATATACAAGCTTCGTTTTCATTTACCATAAACCTGGAACAGGGTCATTTTACTCATACCTTTAATATAAGACCAATACTGAATGAAATCGATTAATAAAACTTCTGAGACAACGCAAGACGTAATGTGAGTTATAATTAAGTTCAGTTCAGGATGAAGGTTTTCTAGAAAACCGGAAAGAGAAATAGCGTATTAGTTGCAGTTGATTACACATAGCTAATTACCAGTAAAAACAGGCAATCATATCTATTGTTAGCTGCACTTTAAACCTATTTATTATCAATAGATGAACCTTATTCATCATTAAAAAAGGTTAAAGGAAGCGAGGTCAAGTTGCACAATGCCATTAATTTATTACAGGTTAGTTTCAGTTAGGTCAACATCAAAATTAGTCATTCAATTGACATTGCACTCTGTGTATATATGACTCACAGGCACAAACGGTCAAACGGTTGAAAAAATCTTAACGCTTGTTCTTAAAATTAAACTTCCAATCTGTTTAACAATGACGTGTCATGATATTATTTTGTTTTTATTATTGATGTTTTTGTAGTATTACTGATGTTCAAGTAATCCACGAAAAGTTAATTTTTAAAGGACGGTCCGAAAAATCGTGTTGTGTGTTCTGATAATTCTTTAGCCCAACATTATGCATGCGTCCCTAAACGTGAGCACAAGTGCTCTTCCGCTACGTATCACGTAGCTCAGATTAATCAATCAGCTCAGTCAGTTTGAAATGAACCCTCTTAATTATTAATCAAGATTATTAGACGTAGAATCTTGTACGCTAGCTGGCTGTCCCAGAGTTAAGATTTGTATGGTATTTTTTTTTATCATGGGATAAGCAGTCACCGCCGCCTTCTGCAATAACAGAGACAGAAACAAAGTTTAAATGTCTCATTCGCCTGCAATAACATTTAGAAGCGTCTGTGGCTAGCACGAAGGGCTTAGAACAAAACTGGATATATTATTGGACAATAGTAGATTTAAATAATAGTGGATTTCTGTTATTCAGGGCACCAGATAAAAGCATTCTTCTTTAGAAGATTTGTGAGAGGTTTTGTGATATGGGCAAAATTTTCTATGATATTAACTTGATAACCTGAGGAACGTTTTAAGTAATTGAAAGAGAATTGGTTTAGGAATTAGGAAATTTGACACCCAAAATATGGTCAGACTGACAGACAAACTGAATCTAAATTTGACCAATATAATTTGAAGTCATATCCAAATAGTAGGTACACTAGGTACGTAAGGTCGCTTAAGACAATGTTCATAAGACTTAGGAATGTGGAGGGTGCATTAATGAAGTCTGACAGGCATTCTATAGAATAGAGACTTCGTAATGACCAGATGGGACACCAAAAGCTGTTTTTCCAGTGTTCTTAACGTGGTAGAGTGAACTATATCATTATTTCATCTGTTTTTTCACTTCCTCTTTACGACATTCAAGAAATCTATAGCTTTAATTGCAATCAGATTTCAGATACCCTAGAACATGAATTTCTTGTTCTAGGCTATTAATATGTGTGAGTTATAGCCCTTCTAAATAGAACACCTTTTGTAGCATAGAGCTATATGCTAGCGGCTCCTCTTCTTTTAAATGAAAATGTTTGCATTATTTGACTTTTTCGCCGGAGGATCCGTTGAAAAAGGAGCATCCATGAGACAGATATTGAGTTTGGTGGGCTACTGCCCAACGGTTGATGCGGGGATTTTGCATATTTGCTAAGGTCGCGGAGAATGTTGACACCGCTGCTGGGAATCAAGAGTTGACGGTTCACACTATAATAAATGACACGGGAATAGTCATTGTTTTCGGGATTGTTGGGAAACGGCATTTTATATCCGGACAGAACATACCTACTTCGAGTACTTCGAGTCTAAGTGAGCTAATTGGCAAAGATACAATGTGCCACTCGCGGAGCGCTTACAACTTAGGTATCTAGTTACACTTTTTAATTTGTAATATAATTGACAACACCATTGGCAATTTGTTAGAAACGCAATATACCTATTATATACCGATGTAACATTGTCTAAAAATAAAAATTTCCAAATCATTCTGTATCTATTTTTAGAGCTCACCCGTAACGTAATTGCCACAGTACGCATTTTTTGTGCAATCATTGAGCAATTTGACTAACGATTGTTTTAAGTAAGACGATAGTTGGTATGTTGTTCGCTGCCGCGAAACGCCATAATATTACGATATTTTATCAAAACTATTTTTAGTATCAGTTGATTAATCTTAACATATAACATTAATTTAAATATAGAATGTTAAACTTGAGGATTAATAGCCGTGTTAAAACGTGTTGTAACGTGTAATAACCAAGATTTTGCAGACTACAGAATGTGGTACCTTTCTACTTAGGTAGAATATCATTCATGTATTATATAGATTTACTAGCGACCCGACCCGGCTTCGCACGGGCCTATAGCCTTCCTCGATAAAATAATGGACTATCCAACACAAAAAGAATTTTTCAATTCGAACCAGTAGATCCTGAGATTAGCGCGTTCAACCAAACAAACAAACAAACTCTTCAGCTTTATAATATTAGTATAGATTTCAAATCATTTAGCTAGGTAAAGGTAAGTAAAGGTTAAGGTAAAGGTAGGGTAGGTGCGTACTTAACTTACAATTTTTATTCTTTCATAAGGTTTTCCCCACTATCCCAGTTCATAGCCAGACCGTTGTCACAGAATCCACCCTGTAATGAATATTAAATAAGAATCAGCTGACGTACATTTTTACCATGTATCGAAATAATATACCTATACACAGGTACAGCCGAATGATACACTGTTTAAAAGTAGTTGCAAGTAAACTGCTACTCCTTTTACTGTTTTAAACGTACTAATTAAGAATTTCCTCTTTACTAAAGTCGTTTAAGTATACAACCGTCAGCTTAATTTTCCTTTGTCTAATAACAATCTTCGTATTTCAGAAACATTACCCAATCTGTCTTCTAGAAAGAAAAATCAAGAAGTTGAATACCAATGAGTACGAGTACCGACCAGCATACTATGAAGAAGTCCGATGCACAATGAGGGCGAGCCACGTTGGCGAAGACACAAACGAGGTATGTGCTCCGTCAACTGCTGCAAACCTGCCTAGACATAATATATGACATGGTGACTGGCTGCTCACTACTACACTTAATGCGTTAGAATGCACTTCTACTGTCTCCCAATAGGTATATTCTGTTAATACTTTAAATATGCAAATGACAGCAAGTAATTCGAACGCAAACAACTTCTTTTTTTTTTGAGGACAAACGTTCAATTTTTGCTTTGGAATTTTTAATCAAGGCCTCTAATGCACATTGACCTGTATTTCATATTTATTTAGTTAATAGCAGCTGATATTACTTTTATAAACCAAGTGTTGGATTTTGCACCAGTTGTACGCCGAGACTGAAGGGGGAACAACGATTACCGTATGACGAATGATGAGACAATGAAACCAGTCCACAGTAATAATAATCTGATTGATTGTTGATTATATGTATAGAGACAGAATTGCCAATATTGTAAAGGGAATTGAAACCCATGAATGAAAACGTTAACTAAAATACCAAACCCCATTCCTACAAAAGTAAACAATTATAACCGATTTTGTTTCAGATCTGTTCGAGTCTTGGATTTGCTTGTGTTCAATGGAATAAAACAATTCATTTGACAAGAAGACGATATGCCAGGTAGTTATTAACTATATTATTTTATAATAGCTTTTGCTCGAAATTACGTTCTCGTATAAGTGAACAACCCTGTCGCAAATCCGTTTTTCGTTTGTAAATGTCTGAAGCGCAGGAGGTACAGAGAGCGTCATCAACTGCTTACCCCTATCCGAAGAAATTTTAATGCATTGATGACGTTGTCTGTACATTCCTATACTCTAAGTACCTGTTAACAATAATTAAGCTACCTGGTGAATGCCAATTCTTCAATCTTTGAAGACCCTGACACAGACAGGTTAGGTTCGAAAGGGATGACGGGGGCTAAGGAAGCTAAGGGCCGGGTGCCGGCGGGCGCCCGGGGCCTTAGCCGGCTAAACTTCTTAACAAGCACGCTAGCGCCACGCCGTTGTCGTGAACAAACCTCCATAGCGTCCCATACCTAACTGCTGACCGGGCATAGACACGGTTTAAAACCGTGCCTAGATGTGAAGTTAGGGCTAGTAAAGTAGAGACTATACGTAGAGATCTGAAAGATCTCAGGGGATGGATGACACGTGGCCCGACTTTGCCCTAACGACCTCTCCCTCTTTTATGTTCACTAATCAGTCAGGTACCATAACCTCATTTTTCTCTCGTATATCCTAAAACCTCCTAAACCAGTCCCTAAAGTTCCGCAGACGCTATAGAAGATGTAAACAGAGACTTGGATGCTACCAAAGACTGGTCTGAAAGATTTGGAGTGTCCGTAAACCCCTTACATGTATTTGGAAGCTCGTGTACAATGGGTAGAGTGGCGATTATCTTTCTTCCTCCAATTTTTATTGGTATGTCAATGATACCGTGATTCCCATTAGCCCTAGTGGGAGAGATGTCAGTTTGCATCTTAACTCGACACTTGGTTGGCAAAGTCAGGTTTCTAGGTATCAGTCAAAGAGCCAATGGAACTTTGCGATCCTTGTATTGTCATGCTTGTGCAGACTTTAATTTTCTTTTTAATCGACTTTGGAGCCGCATGTGCTACTTTGACTTGGAACGAGGTCTTGCTGGATAAGCTGGATAGGGACCTCAATAACTGCATCAGGTCAGTCTTTAACTTGACGAAATATGACCATGTGCTAAACTACAGGTTTGAATTAAAACGGTTGCTCATTTGCCAAAGAAGAATTGTGCGTGCGTTGACAACACTTTTCGCCCTGTTCAACTCTTTTGACCCCTCCGTCTTAATATTGTCCTACTTGCAATATCTATGTTCTTCACACGCTAAGAATCTGCGGTCTTCTAACAATCCTCTCTAACTTTGCCCTTCTCATACTTCTGATTTTGTCCATTCTTCTCTGGAAAGCGCTTCCTTTCGATATCAGATTGGCCGCCAGTCGATATGCATTTAAGCGGAAATTACGAATTGGTTTTTAGCACAAATAAACCAAGTCATCTCATTTTTATTCTTTTGTTTATACATATACTTATGTTTATACTTGATAAAATAAAACCTAACCAGTTTAGATAGGGCCCCAACTTTTTATTCGCACCGGGCCCCCTTGTTACCTGTCTACGCCTCTGGGTATACTTATTCTACATCTCATTGACGTGAGCCCCATGAAGTGACCTTTAAAAAAACTAAATCTAAATCAGTTTAGCTGGTTAGGAGCTTCAATGCCACAGACAGACACATAAATACACACGTTAAACAACCCCCCTTTTTTCATCAGGGTTAAGAATGTATTTAGCCGAAAACAATTTTTTTGGTCGACAGCGGACTGAATTGACTTGTTTGTTCCAGTGATTGTTGGGAGACGAGCACCATGGTGATACCAGCCGGCTGTGAGTGTATGTGGCCAGTACATCTCCTTGGTGACATGAACATACGAGTTTAAACAAATAATAGAAAATGAGACGCTCCGTTCCGAAAAACATGATACCCGAATTACGTTTATCCAATCATATGTTACGTGCACTATATACATCTGCCTCTCCTTCAAGGAACAGACGCGTGATGCTATGTCTTTTAAGAACCATTACAAGACGAAAATCTGAACATTCTACATGTGGCTTTAGGTGTAATCAACTCTAGTCATTAAGGCTTAGTTGCGCCAAATGATTGCTGTTACTGTGCCATTATTATTGTCGAATACCTAAGTATTATAAAAAAGCTGTTGTATAAATCTAGCGAAATGACGTCGTGTCTATTTTGTAGTTCTGAACAATACATGACTTCTTTAGATATCGATGTTAGTACAAGGTACCTATGCTACTAATTGTTAAAAATTAAATTATGTTATTGAATCGATTGATGACGAAATCGTTATCAAGCTGTAGCAGTTGACAGCCGGACAGAAAGCCTCTCCAATCGTGCGCCAATTGACATGATCCTTAGCTGTTATCCATCTTTCGAAGACCGTCCTTCTACTGCGCCTGAGGGCGTTCTATCCAGCCTACGACACTCGCGCGACTAAAGAACACGTCTACCCCATTTGTATGCAAAAACAGTAAGCAGCATTGTTGCGTTTAAAAATAATTAACACTCTTTGGAACAACGGAATTGAAAAATTTGGATGATGTTAGTAAAAACAAATTTTGGTGCAGTTAAGATTCTTGATTTATATATCTGTCAGTCTGATTCGGAGTAAAGTACCGTCTGACAAGCTATTTGATACGCAGGCAGCTTGGTGTCAACAACTTCTAAACAATGTTGTAACACAACCACAATATTATTTAGAAGTTGTTAATAGAGTAGTCAATTTAATTTAATAGTACTGTGTCGACAGCGCGCACAGTCCAAGCCATAGTCCAAAGTTAAAGTTAAATAAGTTTTAAACTCGATCAAATTGTGTAGGGTCACTATTGGCACTAATATGCCAGTGGTTATTCAGTCAACTTAATCTCAAAATAATACGTAACTCATATACTCGCAAAGGAATATATAACATTTTTGGAATACTTATTTTTGAAATCAAGTTATTTGACAGAAAAGTTACAATGACATTAGTAATTTTTCTGGGATGATAGGATTAGTCCTATTTGCAAAATTTCATCGAGTTTGGTTACTTGATTACCAAAATGTGATTAGTCTACGTTTGTATGCGGTCCGTCGATGATATCCTCTTGGGTGTGCCACAAGCTTAGAAAGTCAACGAATGCCAAATTAAAAAAATAGACTCCTTTACACAACACGCTCTTGGAAGTGGAAAAAATGAATATTTTAACCTGTTGGTATGTCTAACTAACTAACTTGCTCGAGTCTATTCTAAAGATTTGGAAGATTGCATAAACTTCAGATAAAATACATAGGTACCTATTGCTTGCCTTACTTAGACATGTAAACAAGACCTCATACAGACCCGGCCGTGCATATAAATAAATATTACCAACTTAAAATTGTATGACGTTAATCTAGTCACACCTTTGTACCTATATACGAACTTACCTTACTTTATTATAAGATTTAAAATGCCTGTGTGTTTTTTTTGTTACAATGAGGTATCAATAATCGTAGTCAATCATAAGTAAAATTAAATAGTTTCCTAGTTAACTATAATACAAGGTTGTATTAAGATATTTTTAAACAAACTATTCAGAAACTTACTTACCTAAGTTTCCGTTTGGTTTTTTTAGCAATCTAATCATCGACGTAGGTCGGTTGTTTTGCAATTAGATGTTTTTAAACAGATTTGAAATAAAGCTTCTGATGGGTTCTGTAAATAAAGCAGCCGTTGCATACATTTTGTATTCCCATAAGTAGGTAAAATGTATTAATATTGCAAGATCAAGATATTTATTTTGCTAAAACATGAGTATACACATAAATGCAAGATGTTACATAAAAGAAAATAACTTGTATCGCAGTCATGTTTTGCCTTAATGGCGTACAAAATGGTAAAAAAAAACAAAATGTCAATACAATCAATGTCAATGTGCTTATTTCTATTTTCGCGATTTTACGGCAGCAGCAAAAATAGTAGGTCATAATGTTGAATAAATACCCACTAAGCTGACCCCTTTTCAGGTATAACTAGGTACCCCAAATAAACATTTGTGATCGCAGATATTTTAACACGTTGAGTGCGAAACCAGGTCCTAAAGACCTGGTCTATATCTCGCTTTAAGTGCGGCTAAGAAAAGTATAGACTTCTCTGTCGTGTGAAGAGCATAACTTCAATTTGTTTCGGTGTAGGTAAAAGATGAATAGGTATATATCTATGATGTGTTATTAAAATAGATTCCAGTAGTGTACCTACATTAGAACCTGAGGTTTTACACCTGGTACCGCATGAAAGAAATAAAATTTCATCACAGTGCGAAACCAGGTCGAAGGCTCCTGGTATCCCGCGCACTTTGTACCGCACCCCGCGCTAGCTTCGCGCAGCCAGTTTTGGATCGCATTCGATAGAAACGCACGTGTGTGTCGATATGGCGATAAGACCGACGAAAAAGTGCAGTAAAAAAAATATTAAACTTCGATGTTCGTAAAGACAGTGACGACAATATTAAATCGAATTATATATGGGTTTATCAAAGACAGGTGAGTCATCAAAACTATTTATTTTGTTTTATTAATGATGGGAATAAAATACCAAAGCCACAATTTGTAGAGAAAATTACCGTTTAATTAATTTATTTCAGAAAAGGACTTTGTCAATTATACCGGTAATTTCGGCGCAGCCGGAGACAAACGCACACACACTCACACGCACACACACACGCGCACACACACGATTTTGCTCGTGTGTGTATGTGTTTGTGCGTGACACATACACACTAGCAATATCGTTCATAATAAATTTATCTTTTCAGAACCCGCACGAAAACCAGATAAATATCATTTAGTAAAAGGTGTAAAGAAAAGAAATTGTGTCGGATGTTATGAAAATCTCCGAACCTATAAAGCAAGTCGCCAAGCTGACAGAAAAGTCAGACACTTCTGTTTGGACTGCTTCAATGAAAAACATTAATGAATGTAGTTTTTTCGTTTCTCTCACGTTTTCTCTTACATTAAAACTTAATTAAACTATCGATATTTTTATTTCTCATCCCTAAAACATGCACAAAACTTCCCTTATTTATTTATTTATTTATACTTCATGCACAAAGGTACAAAGGCGGACTTACTGCCTTAGGCATTCTCTACCAGTAAACCAAGGGTGGTGAAGAAATAACATGGCAGGTGCATAGTGTAAAAAAAATAACTTATATATAACTAATATAACAATACATAAATATATATAAACATATATGTATAGAAGAAAATAAAAGAGGTTGTCAAAGTCAAAGCATTTATTTTAATTAAACCATTTACAGGCAATTTTGAATTATCAAGAAGTCGGTCAGTTAGTCAGAGAGTTGAAGCTAGTTGCTCGTTCCAAAACGTAGGTAGGTCTCTATGGAGAAGAACGAGCAAGAAACTCCACGGACACTCTTTTAAATAAAGTTTTTACAAAGTCTGTTTACATGATTCTTGTTGCTTCTATATGTGAAAACTATGAAGGTAATCTAACAATACAAAACACAAAAAAGAAGCAAGATAAAGTCCATGGCAGATAAGAGCTGACCAATCTCTACTGACAGCGCCCGTTCACGACATGACGCGTGAATCAGCACCATTCAGCTCAACCATTTTGAAGGGAGCCGAATGATCCAACACACGCGCCACCATCAGCGAGACATTTGAGCCAGCATGACAATACTCCCAACCGCCATGTTAATTTTTGTCAAACATATAGGTATTAATATACTTAGTAAATGGCTCCATGGTATTCACATTTACAAAATTGTAATAATGCTGCTAAATTATACAAAACTAAGGTTTCCAATGTATATTATTTTATCATATGAAGTGTGATAAGTAAATAATTTAAAAATATATATAATAATAACGATACTCGTTACACATGTCAATAGAAAAAGGGGTAGGAAACATCCTTTTCATCCAATTTGGGAATTCCCTAAACTGGCTGTGGAGCAGGACCAGCATTCAGCCAAGCATTTTTATCATTGATGTAATCTTCTAACTTATAATATGCTTGTGTACATAGTGTGCGTTTAATACATGTTTTAAATTGTTTTTTATTCAATTGGGTTATTCAGGGGGTACTGTGTTAAATGCTATAATAAAATTATTATAGCATTTTACACAGTACCCCATAAAAGAAGTATGTACTTTTGACAATCTGAAGCTTGGCTGATCTAATTTGTTCCTATTTCTAGTATAAACATTATGTCTGTCACCTATTTTATTAAAAAGATGAAGATTTTTTCGAACATGCATAATGTTTTCATATATATATTGACAAGGTACCGTCATGATGTTAATCTGTTTAAACAATTCTCTTAGAGATTCGCGTTTGCGGAGATTACAGATTGCTCTGACAGCCCGCTTTTGCAGAATAAAAATAGAATCCATATCTGCAGCCCGTCCCCATAGCAAAATACCGTAAGACATGATACTATGAAAATAGCTAAAATATACTAGCCTAGCGGTATCCACGTCTGTCAAATGCCGGATCTTTCTGACAGCGTAAGCGGCTGAACTTAACCACCCTGCAAGAGATGTTAATTGAGGACCCCACTGTAGCTTGGAATCAAGCGTAATCCCTAGGAAAACAGTCCTTTTGATGAATTCAAGTATGTCCTTTTCCAATACAACGTTACATTCATTACTCTTAACATTCGGCAAAGCGAATCTTATGCATTTAGTTTTCTTCTCATTTAATACTAAATTATTTACAGTAAACCAATTATGAATCTTAAGCATTACGTCATAGCTGTGCCCGTCTATTTACTCTAAAAATCAGTGAAGTATCATCAGCAAACAACACCATTTGTGTTTGATTTTTCAGTAAATGAGGTAAATCGTTTATATAAACTAAAAAGAGGCACGGACCCAATATGGAGCACTGAGGTACCCCCATTTATACTTTTAAGCCCGATGAATTAACACCATTTATTTGAACTTGCTGCAGTCTATCACTCAAATATGATTTTACTAAGCTAAGCGCTTGTTTACCCAGTCCGTAATGCTCAAGCTTTAAGAGCAGTGTTTCGTGATTTACACAATCAAATGCTTTGGAGAGGTCGCAAAAAATTCCAATAGCATCTTGCGAATCTTCCCATACCTTAAAGATATGCTTAATTAAGGTGACACCGGCGTCAGTAGTACAACGCCCTCTGGTGAAACCATACTGTTGGTCATGTAAGATGTTGTTACAGTTAAAATGACTGAGCATTTGGTTAAGCATTACTTTTTCAAACACTTTGCTGAAAACCGGCAAAACTGAAACGGGTGTCCGAACGTGTCCTTGCATTCGAACTTAATAAATTAAAAGCAAGTGACGGCGAGGAATCTAAAGTTTCAGTAGTTTTAATAGGAACATTGGTAAAGAATGTTGCAAATTCCTGCGCAACTTCTATATTAGTACTTATGAGACCACTGGAAGTCTCCAGAGTGTAGTCAGTATTATGTCTTTTGTTCCTATTGGTTTCATTATTAATAATTTTCCAAACAGTCTTTATTTTATCAGCTCAGCTCAGCTCAGCATCAGCTGATTTTACTTTGTTGCTAATGTATAACGCTTTAGCTGACTTACAAGCATTTTTAAAACTTTAGAATAAATTGTATCATACTTATTAAAAGTGTCAGTGTTGATATAAGGCTTAAGGCCATACAACTCAAAAAGTCTTTCCCTACTTTTCCTAATGCCTTTAGTTGCCCAGTCACTGGATAAAAACTTAGGGCAAATTGTTTTAGTTTTTTTCTTAAAAATATTCTGAAACTCAGTTTGCACAACTGTTTTTACAAAATATTACCATTATTCATACTAAGGTCCTGAACGGGTAACTTACTTATTAAAGTCTTTTTAAATTTATCTAAATTGCCAGATGTTATTGGTCTTGACTGTATCTGTATTTTTGTGTGTTGGACTCAAAAGCAACGGTTTGACCGCTGTGATCAGAAGGGAGATAATTTACAATAGCTTTATCTAAATAGTCGCAGCTACAAAAAACATTATCGATACAAGTAGCAGTGGTCGTAGTTATTCGTGTTGGTTCTTAAAATATATTTGACTTAAAGGATTTAAAGAGACTTATAAATCTACTGCTACTTGAATTATTTTCTAAAATATTAATATTAAAGTCTCCGCAAATTATTATTGATTTATTACCCGTTACAAGGTTTGTCAAAACATCCTCCATTATAGACCCAAATAAAGAGTAGTTTTGATAATTCGGGGGTCTGTAAACGCACACTATGACATGCTTATCTAGCTCAACACAGGACAGTTCAATAATATGTTCAACTGATAGTTCAACGATGTCTCTGCGAGACTTAAATGTAATATTATTTTTTATTATAATTAGTGAACCACCACCACACCACAACAATAGATTTCCGATTAAAACAACTGCCCACCGTATAAGTTTCATAATTAATTAACATTTCATAAGGTTTCAACCAATGTTCAGTAAAACAAATAATGTCGAACATTGTCTTTTCTAAAAACAATTCAATTTCTAATTGCTTGGAAGAAAAACCTTGAATATTTTGATGAAATAACTTCAAGGAATGTTGCTTAGCCCTTTTTTTTTTAATTCTCTGCATGATTTGCTAGAAGATACCTTGTTATTACTAAGTTGAACTATATTGATACTGGTACCTTCTGTTGTCTTACTTACTAGTTTAAACTACCTGAGCTTACCACCTTAACATTAGTATTATTACTAACCATGGTGCTAGTTATGGAACACTTCGACATACTAATTATGTCTGAGTTAATATTGAAAGCTAATAGCCATGCTATCTGACGTCTAAACCTAATGGGCAGATACGCTGTATCTCTAGTCGATTTCAATTTTTCAACGAAACTGTTGGTGTCAAGAAACATAAGCTTGTCACTATAGTGACTAGTTAATAAATGCATATGATTATTAAGCTTATGTATGTTATTATTAGTCCTATTTCATAGATGCTCAAAGTACCGAAAAGCGCATAATATTATTTGTGACAATTAATGTTCAAGAGTTCAGTGACACTGTCAGTTATATCATCAATGTTAACCTTTGAGCTATTACCTACACATATAGTAATAATTGTATTAGGATCATATTCCTGTCTAGTAACTAACGATATTATTTCTTTATATGAATGCCCAGGCGTGCAATAATTCAATACAGAATGACTCAGGTTGTTATTTAATAATCTACCTAACCCTCTCCCTAAACTATCTGAAAACAAAATAGGACAATAACAATCTTTATTAGAAACATTATTGTAAGTGAGGAAAGTGTTATCTGACTGTGACTGTACAACAGAAGGTGAACCCTGTACAATATCTGTTGTTACATTTTTTTTGAGTATACACTCCTTAGCACTTTCAGATTGGGACAGGACTTCTGTAGCATCAGGTTCAAGAACCTCACCGTTTGGTTCCATTTGGAAGGTATCTTGAGAGGTGCTGAGAGGCAGTGGGTCTACTCTGTCTGCATTGGAGTTACACATATCTACTAACTCATTTGTGGCAGGGATATGTTCTTTTATTTGTTTTTGAGAATGCACATACTTTGTATAAAGCGCATGTAGTGACTCTTCAAGTACCTGAATTTCTGACTGAAGCCGTTGAGTGTCAACCCGATAAATGTTAGCACTGTCTTCTAACTTTATTTGGAAATTATCTAATTTATTTATTACAAACACACGTTCTCTCCTTAGTTTTATATTACTGGAATAGTGTTTCTGTTGTTTCTTAAATTTACATTTATATCTTCTTACATTTATTAACAATTTTATTCAATTTGAAATATTTTTTTATTTTATTGTGACTCATTTTATAATTACTATTATTGTGTTTCATTATAGAATCTTCAGTAAGGTCAATTGTGATTAACGAATTTGTGTTGCAATTACTTTTCAACAATTCATTACTTATATAAATGATTAGTTTCCATAACCTGAGTACATTATTTTTCCTACTGTAATTTTGAATACCGTACATTTGCATGAATTAATTCAAATTTGAATTAATTAGTTGATAAGATGATTCTACTTACTTATGTGAAAAGTAAGTTCGCAATTTCTGCTTAAATGCGTAACGGCTAGTGGCCGTCCTGATATCCATAGGAAGCTCGTTCCAAAGAAGAATGGACTGGATATGAAAGGAAGAATGAACAAAATCAGAAGTGTGGGAAGGGCACAGTAAGAGAAGATTATTAAAAGTCCGCAAATTCCTGGCGTGTGAAGAACATAGATTTTGAAAGTGGGGCATTAGATAAGAAGGAGGGGATGGAGATTTAAGCAGGGAGAAAAGCATTGTAAACGCACGAAAACTTCTTCCCTGGCGAATGGACAACCATTTCAGCTCAGATCTGTAGTTTGACGCATGGTCATATTTCCTCAGGTTATAAATAAATCTAATGCAATTATTGAGGACCCTATCTAGCTTATCCAGCAAGACCGCGTTTAAGTCAAAGTAACACACGTCACCATAGTCGATTAAAGTCTGCACAAGCATAGAGTTCGTCTTAGCAGGCAAGAAGTTCCTCAGACGATACAAGGATCGCAAAGTTCCGTTGGCTCTTTGACTGACACTAGAAACCTGACATTGCCAATCAAGTGTCGAGTCAAGATGCAAACCGAGATCTTTTACGGTAGGGGTAATGGGAATGACAGTTCCATTAAAAATAATCGGTGGAAGAGAGCTAACCGTCACTCTGCCCATCATGCGATGCTCCAATTATAATGGCCTGACATTTTGAGTGGTTTACGGCCACCCCAAATCTATCAGACCAGACTTTGACAGCGTCCAAGTCTCGGTTCTATAGCGTCTAATAAACCTTCTACCCGCGTAGCTGTATACAATTGAAGATCATCGGCATAAAGATGATACGAACACCGAAGACAGTAAGTAATAAAATTAATGAAGATGGAGAATAGCAATGGGGAAAGAATACCGCCTTGTGGAACACCAGCATCCAACTCCCGCCAACTCGACGATCTCTCGTCAACGCGGACCAATTGCTGACGTCCCCGAAGATAAGAAGAGAACCATTCCGGCGCCTCGGAGGAAACCATAAGATGTGAAAGGATGGATATGAGAATATCATGACTGACCGCATTAAAGGTATTGGAGAAATCAATTAAAACCAGCACGGTAACCTTAGTACCACCCATTGCTTCTCTAATGTTACCAGTCACTTTAAGGAGACCGGAGGTAGTGCTGTGCCCTGGCCTGGAGCCAGATTGAAATGAGCTTACAAGGCTGTTCCGATGGATAAACCCCGAAAATTGCTTGTGCACACAAGCCTCGAGCACAATAGACAGGAAAGGGAAATAGGTCGAAAATGGTTAGGAAGTGAAGGATTAGAAACTTTAGGAAGTGGACGGACATAAGCCATACGCCACTGGGAAGGGAATTGTCCGGAATCAAGGGAAAATTGATGAGATGGGTAATTGGTGGAAGAAGAAAGTCGAGGAGCAAGTTAACCACATGTCGACTAATCTTATCATAGCCCACCGCCTTCGGTTTAATAGACAGGATGATCTTTTTAATGTCCTCCAAGGTCGCTGGAGAAAAAAAAATGGTTCAATAATTGGACCAGGTAGGCCAGAAATGAAATCCACCGTCCGAAATAACATTTGCGCATCCAAATGGCATAAGATTGTGAAGTGACGGTTGATATCATCCAGGCCAATTGTTATAGGGAAATTCACATAACGTGGCCTACCGATACCAAGAGTTCCAAGGAATTTCCAAATATCAGCAGGAGAAAAAGATGAAATATTTTCGATACTATAGCGGCGATTGCCGTTACGTATAATCTGATTACACCGATTTCTTGCAGCTTTGAAGAGTTTTCTATTTTCCACACTGCGATTTTCGAAAGGCCCGGTCCCTGCGCCTCACCGCCATTCGTACTTCTCGTCGTCGTCATCCAAGGAGCAGGTGGACGTCTAAGCTTAACCTTTTTCACAGGAGCGTGTCTGTCGTAGAGAGCTAGGACCGTCCAATTAAAGATACGCAGCTTGTCGTCTACGGTTGTTGCCGCTGCAAGGTGTCCCCAATCGAGTTCCGACGCATCCAGACGTAGCTTGTCAACATCCATGCGCGCAAAACAGCGCGTGTGCAGAACTTTAGGGAGTGGTTTAGGAGATTTTAGGACATAGGAATGGAAAATGAGGTCATGATGAGAGAAGCCAGGTGCAGGACACTGACCGTGAGTGGATACAAGGGAGGGTGAGGTCGTTAGGACTAAGTTAAGCCATGTGTCATCGCCAGAGATATTACAATGAGTGGTGGGTTGCAGAGGAACAATAGAGTGTCTTACAGACTCGATGATGTGAAGGAGTTTACGGGAACGAGGGGTTGGGTGCGCGAGATCTGTGTTGAAATCTACCATGATGACACAATGTGCATACTCCGACCCTACAGATTCCAGCGCCAGCACAAGATTGGAAAAGTAGTCAACGGTGGGTGGACAATAAACAACACCAAGAAGGGCCTTGACACCTTTGATATAGACCTCCAAAAAGAGGTACTCAGCGGAGGCACTGTAAAGAGACGGAGAAGAGGCAATTATTTTCAAAGGAAAATCTCTTCGAAGACAAATAGCAACACCACCCCCTCACTTACCAATTCTATCGTTACGAATAAGAACGATACCGGGTAGAGGGTAGGTAGTCGAAAGAAGATGAGGTTTGAACCAACTCTCGGAAATCAGAACGGCGTGAACGTCGACGTCAGAAAATGTGTCCAACAGATCACTCTAATGACTTGGCACAATATGACAGACATTAAACAAATGGCCTTTACGTTGACTAAAGCTCCGACGTACAAAGTCACCAAGGGTGTCGGTCAATGAACTGAAACTTGCATCAACAGAAGAATTAAATCGGCAGGGTAAAAGGAGTCACTATCAGATGACATAAAATAAAAATTATAATATAAATAGCATAAATATCACGCAAGTATATTTAATAATATACTTGCGTGATATTTATATTTGTATTTGTATTTTATATTTGCGTGATTTGATATTTAGTACGCCTGCTAAGGGCGGGTTGTTTCAAAGAAAGAAAGAAAGAAAAAGCATTTATTAGCCCGCACAGGACGCAACACACAAATAACAACAAGGTTTACGTATTATTACAAAATAAAAAATAAGAAACGAATCGGTCCTGTACGATGCCAAAAGGCCCCTTTCTCAGCATTGTGCTGTAACATTTAAAAATGTCACAGCGCTGATATTCTGATAGGGCCCAAAGTGAAGCCACGGTCAAATACGGATATAACGGTTTCAAACAGTCGGTTAACGTTACGGACGGTTAAAAAGTTACTATGACGTGAGATGTTTAACGTAAGTTAAATGTAACGGGTTGTTTCACGACATAATAATCCGTCAGTTAAAGTTATTCAAAAAGAGATTTCATTATATTATATTTTGATGGTTGAAGTAGCTATTTGACAACACAAAACTACGTTGACTGGTCGGTTATGGCAATAGTAACTTTTTGACGTACGATCTTGTAAAAAAACCCATTTTTTTAATTTGACGATAGTTAGCGCCATTTTTGACTATTACCGGTCAGTAATGTATACTTGAAGCAACCCGCCCTAAGTAATCACTAAAACTTTTGGTGCAACAACACTATTTGTGCACCACTCACCAGCAACATCAGTACAACAATATACAACATTTACAAAAATAATAAATAGAAAACATGAAAACAAATAACAACATAAAAACAAATAATCCCTTATTCATTGCGGTACAGGGTGCATAAGACCCTGTATTTTATCATAGCTATAATTTTTAAACAAAACCAGCTGTTGACGTACGCCTTCAGGTTTGTGTCAATACATTCATTATTGTTAATATTCAAACACAAAAGATCACATATATTTTTACATGAATCCAAAAAAAGGATATAAGTTTCTTAAACGTTACAGGGTTTTAAATATGCCCTGTACCGTCACAATGATAGTTTTATGACCAGGTGTACAACGCCTTGTACTGCAGGAATGGAAAGAATAGAAAAATCACTGCCGCAGGGAACGTGTTAAAGATGTAACAAATCGCAACAGTTTCATAAGGGCCAAAGCACACACGCTAATTTTAGCATCGGCGATCGGCAATACTACAATTTTCGCACGACGTAAGTGATGTACGTGTTGTAACAATATAGTTAAAATATAATAACTGGAACTACTTTAAATTACTTTGTGTCTTCATTATGTCGATATTTTACACGATAATTTTACAAAATTTGTTTTAATTTTGTAATTAGTCTGCAATGTTGTAACAATGTACAACTAAATGTGCACAATGTGCAATGTGTTGTAACTGGGTGCGAACATGTGTAGTCAATGTTTCAGAACATTGTAACACTAATGTCCAAATACTCAAAGGCTACTCAATTTTAAGATGCCGTTAAGTCTCATATTATCACAGTCACTTTGACTTATGTGATAGAGCCAGCACGAGACTTAACGGCATCTTAAAATTGAATAGCTTTTGAGTATTTGGCGATAAAATGCACGTCAGCTGTACGACCACTAAAATCTACCAAACTTACTTATGGTGTAGCCACGTGAGAGAAAAAATATTACTCATTAAATAATTGGATAGAATCTGAATATGACGTTATTATAATATTAAAATAATACCCCAGTACAGATTTTAGCGCTTTTTAACTGTCATTTTGAGACGTCAAATGAATAGTAGAATACCGATCATGTTGCGTTCCAAAGACGCGCAACAGTAGAATGCCGTTATTGCGCTCGCGTGACGCGAACTTAACGCGAGCGTGTATGACAATGGTAGAGAATACAAAAAGCGTTGTTATGATCGAAACTTAACTGCAACTGCACTGCAACAGCACTTCTTTAGTTACGTGAATTAGCCCACTGGTCTTATTAAGCACCCATTTAATAAAAATGAAAACCGACAAGTTCGTGTCGGACCACGCGCAGTTGAATCTCACAATATTATGTGAATTTAAAAGAGAGTTTTGGTGTTATACGTGGGACACACTGAAAGTATTGCGTAACTCATTAATGAAACAATTTATATGTAAAGTAATATATTTACTGGTTTTCGAAGTATTCTCCATTACAATCTAAGCACTTTTTCATTCGGTCAAACCATTTTTTAAAACATGAGGACCATTGGTCATGTTTTTCACGTGCTCGTTGAAAGCTATCACGGTTCACGGCCTCTTCCGGACCGGGAGAAAATGTCCCATAAACGTCGTAGGTACCTCTCATCAAATCTAGATTTTTTGGCAAAAAAGAAATTGCATGATGCCAGTTCTGGAATATGTGCAGAATTATTACTAGTTCTACCTTTTCAGAAGCCTACCATGACTTTGCCTTGTTCGCGGTGTGCGCTGAAGCATTGTCATGGTGCAATAGGATACGACTTCTTGGTCGTTTTTCCCTAACTTTTTCAAAGGCACTGGGCAAACGTATGATGGTGCACCACTCAGCATTTAACCGTCTTTTGTTTTTAAAGTGGGATAGTCCAGACAGGACCCGTCCGAGAGAAAAAAAAGCAACCACTTTTTTGCCTACGTTTCTCGCCTGCCTTAATTTTGTTGGTTTGCTGCCACCTTCGAACACCCATACAGAAAACTGTTGCTTTCTTGTAACTGCTTGTAGCTGCATGTAACAATATATCCATGTTTCATCTCCTGTCACAATGTCATACACAGCATTTGAACGTCCGTGATCGTACTTTAACAACATTTTTTTACACCAATCAACACGAGGTGTTTTTGTTCTGGAGTGAGTTCATGAGGATTCCAGCGGCAACAAAGTTCTCTAAGATCAAAATGTGATGATGTAAGATTGAATTTGGCTCATACCAATCCCCAAATGTCCTCGAATCTTCTCATAGGTAATACTTTAGTTTTCTTTAATTAGTTGTCTGACAATAGCCACATTTTCCTCAGTTATCGCAGTTATGGGTCAACCTTCATGAATTTCATCATGTAGAGAAACACGGCCACGATCAAATTCAGCGTACCAATGCCTTACGGTGCTCAAATGAGGTGCTTCCCTCCCAAAAATATTTTGAAGACTTGCAGTGCAGTCTTGCGTCAGTGAACTTTTAAAATCCTAAAAAATCATCGCCCTGAAATCTTATCTCGTCAATTTCATTTTTGCTACGGACGACGAACTTCAACTTGTGTAAAAAAACAATTGACACACTATTATTAATTTTTTTTTATCAATTATTGAGTTTCCTATGTTTAAAAAAATATAACATTCGAAATTCAAACATTTCAGTGTGCCCTATGTACTACGGAGTCATTGGTTTAATGCACATACATACTGCTGCTAAAGTCTCGGAGTAAATTAACTCTGAGACTTTAACAGCAGTATGTATGTGACTTCAACAGACGAGATATATAGAACCCTGGAGGTTAGTGGTAAAGTCTCTAGCACCGAAGCATCTACTTTCAACCCTGTTATCCTTCCTAATATACGTGATACCGATGAAATACCACATATTTCGAAATACCCAGAAGGAACTGAAGAATGTGACACAGATACACTTACAATGTATCTTCAGATTCTGACAATGTTACACAAGCTATTGGAATAAAGTTATAATATAGAAAGTATCAAGGTCTCGTATTTAAGTCCCTCTGCAAACGAATTAATTTTAAAAAGTAATTAAAAAGAAAATTCTAATAGGCTTGTGTTTGACCGCAACTTGATAATTTTGTTTAGTTTTACTTTGCATTTATTATTTTTTTACTTTTCTCTCGTTAGAAAATACCGATTTGAAGCACAAATCGGTATTTTCTTTAATCTCTGTCATAACAGGACCCAAGGGCCAAATACTTGATACTACGTGTATCTATTATTTGGATAAGCCTCGTTTTATAAAAACAATGCAATAGGAAACTTTGGGAAACTTTTTAAATTTGGGAAACACTGTGACCAAAAAAATATGAGAAACCATCTTTAAGGGGCTATTTAACGACTTTTACAGATTTTAAACTGACAATCACGTCAAAATGTGCAGTCTAAATGATTTGAAAAAAAACTTGAGAGGTGTCAAGGGACACCCGGATGGAACGAAGTTCCTTTAGATTAATTAGTGAAGGAATTGTAATAAAATTTTATTACAATTCCTTCACTAATTAATGTGATGCGTTTAAGTGCATTTAAGTGGCTTTAAGCCAGGGCAAAAAAAAAGCGAGGAATGAAAAGTTATTATGGCTGCTTACATTGTAAGTAAGTAATTTTAAAGATTAACATTTTCTAACATGTTAGTACAATGCGTAGTTATTTAGATAGAAAGACCAATAAATTATTTCTGCGCCATCTATTGGCCGTTCGTAATTCGATCTCGAAGAGCACAGTTGCGCCAATAACGTTAATAGATGGCTCTTAAATCAAATATACAAAAGTGTCGTGACAACTTTTCGTAAGAATTTTTTCCGTCTAGCCCCCTTTCACAACGCGCGATAAGGAACTTCGTTCCAAAAATATATATGTTAAACTAGAACATTCTCTTAAACATTTAGTAAGTGAATATTTTTAATTATATTCATATTATATAGTTTAATTAACACGTGAAGTTGTGTCTGACGCGGACAAAACATTGACAATCACACAAAATCTACCAGGTATAATTAAAATGTGTATTTTTTTTTATAAAATTAGTTTTTACCCTTCGCTAAAATCAAATCAAAATCAAACCATAATTTGCTTAATACAGGTAGGTAAATAGATGGTTCATATAAATATAAACTAGGTGCTCCGTATCATTACCTAATAAGGTGTGCAAATATTTATATTATTGTAAGTCTAAAAAAAAAGAAAATTATACCCAAAACAAAAAAATAATAATAACAAATAAGATGAAATAAAGTAAATTCAGCAAATATAACAAAGGTTTAAAAATAAAATAAAACTTGAGATGGATAAACTTAATGATCAAATAAATTAAATTAAAATAATGGTCTAAATTTAAATAAGATTAATCAGATGTCAAATTAAATTATTATAGCATGTCACACACACTCTTTGTATTGCCAATTATTCAATGTCAAATAAATTACTCTTGCCACATATTTTTATCCTGTAAGTACCTACGCCTTGACATTATAATAACATTTATTCACTAGAAATTTGTGAAGCTTCGATTTAAATTGATGAACAGGTAATATTAGGTCTTTACATATGAAATTGCCGCTCGGTATCAAAAAATTAAAAATAACATTTTTAAAAGAAATTATATATTTAGTCAATCGAAGTATGTACCATTGTTATCGATACACTTTCGCCCTTTTATCGGGAGCTCATTGATCCCTTTGGTAAAAAAATCCTGGGAGCGAGAATCGATGAACTGCTTGAAGGCTGTTTAAACTGCCTCATCAGAATTGATTTTTTTTCCTTGTAAAAAGTTGTCCAAATTTCGGAATAAATGGTAATCGTTTGGGGCAAGATCTGGAGAGTATGGTGGGTGACGCAGAGTTTCCAGTCGCAGCTCCTCTAACTTGGCGACCGTCTGATGTGCAGTATGTGGTCGAGCGTTATCCTGAAGGAGCAATGGGCTAGAGCAATTGACCAATCTCGGTTGTTTAATGGTGAGCTTTTCCATCATTGTTTGCAACTGTTGACAATACATGTCTGCAGTAATCGTTTGGCCTGACGCAAATGGATAGTGATTGTTTTGTTACTTACTCCAAAGGCTGCTGCTAATTCAGAAGTGGTTTGAGATGGATCCGCTTCAACTATCGCCTTTAATTCTTCATTATTCACTTGAGTATCCGGTCGTCCACGAGGCTCATTTTGTAAATCAAAATTTCCAGAACGGAAACGTTGAAACCAAAAACGCACCGTTCGTTCGTTAGCGGTGCTTGGCCCGTACACGTCGTTAATCCTTCGAGCCGTTTCTGCTGCACTGGTGCCACGGTAGAACTCATATTCGTAAATATCGCGAATTTTTAATTTCTCCATTGTCGTTGCAATAGCAATTTTCAAGCCCAAACAAATGACGATAAAACAAATGAAACACGAATTTTAAAACAATATTCTTTAGTATTTATTTTGAAATAATTTTGAATTTGGAATTCCTAATCAAACACAAAATATTTGATTTCAAAGTTGTATCGGCAATTTCATATGTAAGGACCTAATATTTTGACATCATCAGGCAGCTTGTTGTAAACGAATGATGCCATACAAATAATACTTTTATTGAGTAAGTAGTGCTGTTTTCCCATATGGTATAGGTATCAATTTCTAATCTTTTATTGTCTATAGTAGCTTTTAAAAGCAGTCTTATAATAATTAGGATTTAATTTCACAAAAATATTTAGTTCATATATGTTTAACGAGGGCAGTGTCAGAATTTTTAAGGTTTTAAAGTAGGGTTTACAGCTGGTACACTGGCTACATTACACATTGCTCTAATGCATTTCTTTTGAGCTTTAAAAACATATTCCTTATCGACTGAGTTCCCCCAAGATATATTACCGTATCTTAACAGGTGCAACAAGTCCGTGATACGCAGCTAAAACGGCTTTCTTTATTAACAATTAGAAAGAACTAGCTAGAATTTTTGGTTCCTATTCAACGAAAACAGTATTTTTTTTCAGCGTACCGTAATAAACCATAACAATTAAATAAAACAAAATCTTTATGTATCTCAGGGTATAAATACGATGGCATTTTTATTAATTTATTACCTATAGTTGTCTCGAGCCAGCGAAAATGAGCAAATGAATTAAGAGGATTGTGAGGTGCCGATACGCGGCACGAGTAGGTATTTCCAAAGGAATCGGAGGCTCGCTCTGCGTCCCTCCGATTCCTTTCTACTGCGTCCCTTCACGATGAAACCGATTAGGATGAAATTTGTTATAAAAATAGCTTGAACCCTGGGGAAGGACATAGGCTACTTTTTAATCCGCGACTTTGTCTGCATCAGCGATAACCGACATTCACGCAGACGAAGTCGCGGGCAGATGCTAGTTCAGTATAGTTTAATTTAATAGTAGATTATGCACCAAGGGGATAAAGTAGTGTCTTATGTAGCGGGCGCCGTATTGTAGACGAAGGATCCCAGCTCCCCTGAGTGCAACGTGGGATTTAAGCTCGCCCAAGACGAAAACACCTTTATCCCCGAGGAGAATACTCTACTTTTTACACCATCTACGAGACAATAAAAAGCAATAGTACTAGAATCAAAGTATTTATTTTTCTTTTATTTGTATTCTATTCGTGGTAGTCAGTTCGGTTTTCGAACAATTAATTTTTTAGTGCAGATCTTAATGGTGAATGTATGGAATTAATATGTACCTACTACCTACCGTAAATGTTCGTATGCGATTTCTACTTTATGTTCCAAATGAAAATCCAAATCACATTAATGACCAGCGGGTTATAATGAAATTCAGTACAATATTATTGCCCCTCTCAGGTCTTAAATGACTTACTTTTGGTTAGGTTTGCATGACATAATTTGACATTTGACATTTTCACACACAAGCAGGTGGCTCAAGGAAGGTTTTAAGTCAAAAATTTAGATATTTTGATGATAATTACTTCTATCGTACGCAATATTTCTTAGTATAATATTACTTAATAGATTTTCATTATATCTACAACATTTCCAAAACTTATGAAAATTGTACTACGTTTATGGGGGTGTTAGTAACGCGCTCATTATTTTAGATTCATAGCTAATTACATGCATAACAAACAATATGTACAACCTAAGTACTGATGTATGGGTCACTTGACCCCACCAAATACGCCAGCTGCTCAGTCCTTGCTGTGGGCGGGTGTGCTTGTATGTGTCTACTTAGTCTGTTAATTAGCCGTGTCTTTTTAAATAAGTATAAGTTGTTTAAACCATCTTCTAGGTTTCACTTCGCCGAACCACCTACTATCATCTACAGGGAGGTAAACCGTTATCGCTTTTTGTATGAAAATGTAGAGGTTCACAATCCTCTTAATAATTTGTGCGAATTCTGGTTAAAATATTATGGTCACAGTGATACGACACAGTGACGTAAATTAGAAACCAAATGTTACTGTGTCGACTGTTCCCCATTTTTAGTTGCAGCGACTGAAAAAACACGGAACCTCGACCAGATAATTTTTCGAGAATAAGTATCGACGCCGTCTAAACGGTTACGTAGGTTCATAAAAATGGTTATATGGAACTTTAGCTACACGAGCTAAAAAATTCCAAAAACCCCGGATGTAGGGGGAGGGGGGGAGCCGGCGGCGTCAGTGCCCCGGGCGGCATAGGCAGAAGATTTATTTTATAAATCGAACCAATCAATTATTCAAAAAACACATTGTTCAAACAAAACAACAAATACCTAGGTAATTAATAGACTATTTGCAGTGTTGCCACATTACCTGCATTAAATGTATGACCTACAGCAATTATTAATGTACGCGCTATCGACCCTATGCGTGTAGTCAGTCCATAGGCTGCAAGTGTATAATGCAGTGCAGTAGGCTCTAAAGAGACGACGGATCACCGTATTTGCTCTGACCGACAGCGCCCTTCGCTCCCGTTCATTGTCTGCATGCATCTTTCAAGTCGGGAGTAACTAAGTCACCTAAGTACTTAAAGTGGGGGGGGAAGACGATTATGGAGGCTATTTTGCATCTATCAACTAACTGTCTTCTTTTCTTGGGTCCCATGAAACCGAAATCATCATCATCATATCAGCCTATTGCCGTCCACTGCTGAACGTAAGCCTCTCCCAGAGATCGCCAACCAACCCGCATTCATCCGTCTTGGGCAGCCCGCGTTCATCCGCTGCCAGCCACTTTCTTCAACTCGTCTCGTCGGTCCATCAATCTACGCGCATCATCACACTACGCTTGCCCAAACCGAAATACTACACAATAATGTTCGGCTGCATTTCAGATTATCGAAATTGACAGTTGATGGTTTAGATATTAGACAATGTCGTGACCTATCTGGTGATAATGGGTCCAATATGGCAGACACCTATAACTGAGTACAAACCAGGATTAATGCAGAAAGGAATGAGCCGGCCGGGACCGTATCGTGTTTGACTCACTCCTTAATGTTGCCGGTGTCCATTCTGCCTCCTCATGCCCGGAAGCAATAAACCTATTTGGACTAACTAATTAAAAGATCACGCTTTTTTGTCGGCTCCACTACTCTGTGGGATACCTACTATGAGAAAATATGGTTAAAACCAATTTAAAAGGAAGCAGTCAGACGAGATGGTCGGCGAAATATGTAACTGTAGCTGTCCTGTGAAAACCCTTTTAAATAACGGTGGTAAAATCCTTGAAAGAAAGAAAAGAAATAATAATAATTGGCCTGATGAAAACTTTGCCTAAAAGACGAGAAAAATTTAGTTGAATCTTGGATAGAAGGGACTAAAGAAGTTACTGGAAAAAATGGAGTTCAGCTGGTCCAAAAATTGTTAGTGATATGAAAAAAAGTTTACTAAGCTTTTCAAAGTATTCCCCTCTAACCCCAATGCACTTATGCATTCGGGTGTACCAGCTATCGAAACATTAAAAAACTGGCCAAGTTCTTTACAACATTAGACACTATATTATAACCTTTTAAAATATCTTTTTTTAAGTGCATCTGACAGGTGCGTTTCGAGGAATACTGTAGGAGCGCTTCATTATATAGGTGCGTTTTAAACTAATTAGGTGCGCTTCGAAAAATACTCCAGATCCGGCGCTGTAGCTAGTTAAGTAAATAAAAGAAAATGTATACTGAGCTAGTGCCTTATGTTCTACGCTTCATAATTTTACAATAATATCTCTGTTTATCATTCCTAATGATTACTACATGTATATCAATTCTATGTAAAAAAATTGACTTAAAATATGATTTTATCAAACGAATGTGGCAATTAAAACCTATATTTTTTTCTTATTACATTGTAGATATAATCCCCTTAATTTCAATATAACACTGCAACAATGTACGACTTCTTACTTCAGAACAGAAACCTCAATATCTCATCATAGAACTTAAGGTACCAAGTTTAGATTATTGACTGCGCTCAAAATTACGGTATTTAACCTTTATTTGTATTACCTTCTTGAGGCCATTAACACATTCAAGACCAATATTGACATAAGCTTCCGTTGAGTAGAGCCAGTGATGCGCATGAGTGGTGGTGGTCCGGCGAGCGAACGACAACGAACGCCTGCGCAGATGGCAATGGGTAGTGCCCGCCTCAACAAGACACCTAGAGGAATAGAGACTGGTACATTGTGTGCGTGTGCCATCTCTAAGACGTTTATCTGTTCGCGACACTAAACCGGGCGCGGGCGCTGCTAAGTCACTCAGTTAGTCAGTTCGTAGCGACAGGTGCGCGAAAGAGGTAGTCCACACCGTTATTACCGCTTTACTTCATCGTCACAAACAAAACAGTAAGTTTATTTTCTATATTAAGTTGCGTAACGAAACCAGTCGAAACAGATCGGCGAAATTTGGCTGTTATTGTGTTGTTACATAAAGTTACATCTATTTGGTTCTCTACTTTCCAGTGGAAATTAATATTGATTGCTATATAAACAATAACAATTTATCTCATCATTAATTCAATCATCATAAATGACTTCGAGATTAATTTGCTGTTCTTGGTCAGCGAGATTTTTCATGTTATTTTTATCAAATATAAGTTTCTTATTTATCTATATATATGTATGTATTTACAAAAAAAAAAAAAAAGTATTTGTGTATGTATATCAGCTGTCTGACACTCATAGTACAGGGTCTCCCTAGTTTGGGGTCAGATGGCCGTGTGTGAAAATGTCCCCACATATTATTATTATTATTATATTATTATTATTATTTACGTGTTTTGGTTATTTTCTTAGGAAAAGTACCTAGGTGTTCAGCTATTTTACCTAAGTCTAACAAGTTTGTATTATTTATTACCTATCCAATACCTACTTGTCCAACTAACCATCGCAGTAATATTATTTTTGTTTTGGCTGTACATTATGTACTAATACATATTGGCCTTGAACCTACATAGTCTTAATATTTAAATCAACGTTGCTCACTAATAACATCAAAATAACCTTAGTACTTGCTACATCTTAAACTAGTATTCTAAAGATTAGACTTTTTGTATGTTTGTTTGTAATTATTGATAAACTCTACAATACTTACCCGATATTATGTTATAATTATTTGGGTGAAGTCGCGGCAGAAATAATATTTATTTATAACCAGGGTTTGCTGATATAGATTGTGATATGCAGAACGATGTCTATATATGTAATTAGACCTTCATGCGGATTATATCAATTTATATTTTACTGTCTTTTAAAAACTGTCTAGAAATTGTCGACAGTTTATTTGAAATTCTCATAAAAATCTAATGAACAGCAAATAATCATGCTCATTTTTATTAGCATTTTATTTAGCTTCACCTGTACTGTATGTTTGTATGTTTGTTTGTAACCGACTTCTTTGGGCGCGATTTTGACCCACTTTAAACGGCCAGATTTCGTTCAGACTTTGTAGATTTATCGAGGTCCGATGACAATACACTAATTTAATAAAATTATAAAAAAAAAAAACAAAAAAAAAAAACATACTAAGTCGTTCAAAATTAGTTGCCGAAAAAACAGTTATTATATACTAGGAAGGTACTGCACAAGCGCCCCTGGTAGAATAAATGTACATAATATTTATAGATATAGATATAACCAAACTAAAAAGTAAAAAATAAATAATAGTTTAAAAAAACTAAAAGCACGCTTTTTATAGAAAACCAAACTAAAAAATAGAAAATAAATTTTTAATAAATTATTTTATTTAAAAAAAAGCGTGGGGTGCTTGGTGTCAATAAAATATTTTATTGACAGATATGAGTAGAGTGATTATCATTTTGATAATATCTTAAAAAGCAACCCACGCTTTTTTTAAAATAAAATAATTTATTAAAATTTATTATTATTTTACCTCACCATTTTGACAATTCTTTAACTACATACAGATTGAAAATTGCTTCTTTTTCTTAACGTTTACAGAATATCCGGTATAATTGCGGATGTTGATATAATTTAGAAACTAGCTGACCCGACAAATGGTGTCCTGCCAATTGGTTTTTCAATTTTCTCAGCCTTAAAACCTTCCCTGGACTTCCACAAATATTTCAAGACCAAAATTAGAAAAATCGGTTCAGCCATTCTCGAATTTTAGCGAGACTAACAAACAACGATTCATTTTTATTGTATAGAAGATATCTGAATTTTGCAAACCGTGTTTATAACCAAAGGTTGGTTTAAAAATAAAATTCTTTTTACTAGTATTAAATAACAATTTTGATTGGAACACATCTGAAACAAAATAGAGCAATCAAATATAGCATTGGAATATTCAATATACAACCGGACAAATTCCAAGTTTCTCACGCCCTGAGGGAATTAGGTACGTCCTAAAGGTATGCCAGGCATGCCTGCGGTTTTACTCAATCGACACATCCTAGGACAAACTTAACATTGCAATTGCAAAACGTTTCTGAATAGCTGGTTTTACATCACTATCTAACATCTAACATTCAACTGCAAAAAAATTCAAATGAGCTGCAAATGTAGGTTTTTAATTGCAAGAAAACTAATGCACAACTTCCATATTTAATTTTATAAATTATGCGAAAGTAACTCTGTCTGTTACGCTTTCACGATGAAACGGCTAAGCCGATTTCAATTAAATTTGGCATGAAGATAGCTTGAACCCCGGGGAAGGACATCATCTTTATAAACCGCGACTTTGTCTGCATCCGCGATAACCGAACTTCATGCGGACCCAGTCGCGGCCGAAAGCTAGTATCGTTATGTACTTTACCTATAAATTAATAATTTTCAAATTGTATCCTTGCTGCTGCTTACTTTTTGAAGTTCCAAGAGACCGCGTAAACTAAAACGTTACCTTAATATTATCTTCGCGCTTACTGAGTAAGGCCCAGACTCCACCAAAGCGGAGAGGAGAGGAGATATCTTGAACAACCATTTGGCTTGCGTTATTTGCACATCTCACCGCTTAGTTTCAACGCAATACAATGTTGGTTATTTACGAGACATCTCCTCACTTCTCCGCTTCGGTGGAGTCCGGGCCTTAAAGGATTTTGACAGACAGACGGACAATGAAATGGTCCTATAAGGGTGCCTATTCCAACCTGGTATCTTGGTTAGAATATTGTCACCATCGGTTTTTATACTGCTACTAGTACTAATTCTATCAACAACATGTGAATGCATAGGAAGAAACACAAGGTTAAGTAAATTTGACAAGCATATGACAGATGTTGGCACAAATCTTTTTTTATTATAATACACATCTAGTTTATTAATAAAAAAATAACTTTTTTGAAAAAAGAGAACCGTCTTCAAAAACTAAAAAGTGATAAATAACTTTAGCACACATGACTTTAGTTTAAGTAAAGTTATTTATCACTTTTCAGTTTTTGAAGGCGGTTCTCTTTTTTCAAAAAAGTAATTTTTTTATTAATAAACTAGATATTGTGTATTAATAAAAAAAATTAAAACAGAGATACATACTTAAAACAGAGATTGAAAGTCCTCCAAAGATGGAAAGATGGAAGAGACGAAAACGTTTTCTCGATTTTTGTTGTCTCTTTCAAAAATCGCTGAATAAATTTCTGTTTGTTGTATTCTAAAACCTTCTCCAGAATGTAACAAACACTTTTCTGGAAACCGCATCCAAATCAAGTTTAGCCAAACGGGAGATAATCGCGGACAAACATACCTACGTGATACATACATGACCGTATGTTTGTAAACGTCTGTTTTAATTATGTTGCCGTTCCTTAATAGATTTGGGTGATAAGGAGGCACTAAAAAGTATAAAATAAAATCTTTTTAAAAAAAAGAGAACCACCTTCAATAACAAAAAAGTGATAAATAACTTTAGCACAGAACACACATGACTTTAGTTTCGGAAGTCGGTGGCAATACAAAACCATAATCAGAGCAAAGCCACCGACTTTCGAAACTAAAGTCATGTGTGTTCTGTGCTAATTATCACTTTTTAGATTTTCTCGAAGGCGGTTCTCTTATTTCAAAAAAGTTTTTATTTTACTCTTTTATGTAAATCGGTACATAGATTAGTCGTAAACCCGTATCAAATTAACTTACAAACAATCAAGCTAATTTTTACATTAATATTTTGAGCATAAATTATTTAAATATGTAATATCAACATGTAAATTGACTAACGTTGATGAGTCTACCTTACCTATTTCTCCGTAAAAATAACACAAGACATTGAACTTCGAAACCGGAGTTGAAGAACCTTCTTTAATTTAAATAAAAGCAGCGAAGTGTAAACAAGCTGTCAAAAGTATTTAATATAGCCACCGTTGGGTAGATAGTATCTACCCAACGGCGTTGCCAGACGTCCCGTATTTCCCGGGACGTCCCGTATTCCAGGCATAATTTTAAACATCCCGCCGGGACAGACGCTGTCCCGTATTTCAACATTGTTCGATTAAAATACGCACCGCGTCGCGAATTTCAAATAATTAAAAAATTACTGAAAACTGCCACATCTTTCCAGGAGTAAAATCCCTAACATTTTCCCAATTATATCGTTTGTCTTTAGTATCCCCAGTTCCAACTGCTTTGTAGAAAGGATTTTTTCGCAGATGGCATTAGAATGGACAGATGTGCACAACAAAATAATGTACTCCGGATTTAATAAAGAGCGTATTGATGACCGTTTTCAACTATGATTATAGCTGCATTGAATTTTACAAATATGTAAAATCAAACAAATACTTATATTAAACCTTACACGATCTTCGTTAAATTATACCTAACTATTAACTAGCAATAAAAACAAGGTAAAATATTATTATGTTTTTCATTTGTCCCGGGGAATAATTTATAATCCCGTATTTTTTGCCAAAATGAGCATTTGTCCCTTACAGGATCAAAAAAAATCTGGCAACCCTAGTAGATACATAGACTAGCTACTGAATTTTTTTAGTATATAAATGTGAGAGTAACTCTATCTGTCTGTTACGGGCAAAGATTATAAAACCACTTTTAATAAAATTTGGTACGGAGTGAGCTTGAACCCAGTGGCGTGCCTTCCATTAAAGCCCAAAAGCCAGGCTTGCAATCAATAATGCGAGACAAGAAAAGAAAACATAGAAAGCACGAAATAAACTATTTCTAAGTAGGTATTGAATCATTATTTCATCTGTCGGGCTTGCCCTAACTTTGACCAATAGGCACGCCACTCCTTGAGCCCCAAGAAGGGACCTAAGCTACTTTAATTACTGACTTTGTGTTTGTGCGGGCAAAAGCTATGCTAAAGCTAAGCGGGCTAGTTACTTGCCCGACCAAAAGATGAAAATCGAAATTCATTGATATTACAATTTATTAAACGCTATAAAAGATAAAAATAGACTATTCAGATCACGGTTTGCGCAGTTGCTGAGCGATCGACTACTGCGCAGCATGTTGCGGGTGCGATTCCCGCCCAGGGTAAATATTTGTGTGATGAGCACTCGTGTTTGCCTTGTGTCTGGGTGTTGTTTATCTATATAAATATGTATTTATGAATGTATTTGTGTATGTATATCAGCTGTCTAACACCCATAGTACAGGGTCCCCTAGTTTGGGGTCAGATGGCCATGTGTCAAATGTCCCCACATATTATTATTATTATTGTTTAAGCTGTGCTTGCCGCGGTCGGTATTTGCGCAGTTTGAGGTTTTCGGCATCTGTAGCAGCAGCCCCAGCACATCACGTCGTGCTAGGAAGATGTTCACGTACAGCCAGCGTCATCAAATAATTAAATTGTAGGTACACAATTATAGGTACATAATATTTGAATCTTATGATTAAAATATGTAGGTACTTAGTAAAGATGTTACAAATGTTACAATTTAAAATTGCAATCCCCTCTACCAAATTCTCTAACAAAGAATTGAATTGTGTAGGAAACAAGCAGAGTGTGCAATTTTGGAATTAAACATCTCTACCTACCTAGCATTGAGTAAAAACAAGAGACTAAAATCTGCCGGCGATGTCGTCCGCGTGGAAATCGAGTAAGTAGGTACGTCATAAAACATATTAGACATAGGTACCTACTCGATTCTCAACAATAGTGTAGGGTGTACTAGCAGTGAGTTTCTAAAAGTACCTGCGACATCCAAACTTAACCTACCTCTTTATTTATAATATTTATTTACTTATAATAAAAAACTTTGAAAAAAAAATCCTACTTGTCCTAAACATTGTCGTTGGCGACATTACCAGGATAATAAATATAGATACCCTCAACCACTCGAAGTCATTAAGACAATCAAAACGTGTGCGTAATACTTTATGAAAAAGCTTGTTGAAAAACATTCAAAGCGCTATAAACACGTTCACACGCTTGAAATAGTCACTGTGTTTATTAAATAGGAATATTTTGTGCATAATTATTTTTTCGTATTAATAATATTTATTTTGATTACAGTACATACTTGACTATCATGACGGAAGATGTTTCAATTAAAATTGCACTCACCTCCACCGAGTTCTCTAACAAACAATGGAATTATGTGCGACACAAGCCGCGCTGAAAGTCATCAAATCTTAGCATTATATATTATAATAAATTATAGAATTGACTCAAAATATCTTTACATAGTATAAAACCAAGTCGCTCCCGCCGTCCGTCTGTACGATTAGTTCTTTTAAACGACGCAACGGATTTTAATGCAGTTTTTATCAATTAATAGAGCGCTTCAAAAGGAAGTTTTATACGCCGGGGCAGGGCGCTAGTTACTTAGTATAACATAGCTGTTGATTATTCAGTTTTTATTTTATCAAACAAAACATGTCATTTAGATTCTAAAAATATGTTTAATTAGTTTCATTTTTATTTTGGCATAATTGGGTTAAATCCAAGAAAATGCAAAACAATAATCCAAATAATTAAAAGAATTTGTAGAGCAGTAATCTGAAGCGAACGCAATATTTAGTAGGTATCTACTTACTGCAAACATAAAAAACAAATAAAATACTCGTATTTAGCAACCTTTACCTCGTTTCTCCGCTCTGAACAATAGTTATAATCTTAGTATCCCCAGTCGACATGCAATTAGGTGAGTTGGGACCTTTTTTAATTGCTCTATTATGGCATGGCTGACTTCTCGCTTTTTACGATAACCTGAAGATAGTGCGAAGCTGCCTAATTGCGTTACAAGCAAAAAAATTCTTGACAAACGTACTTTTAACCTAACTCTGACCGGTCATTTAATAATACCTACAAGTAAAAAAAAATACTAAGATTTTCTTATAATCTTGCTTACCTTGTTACTATTAGCAACGCGAATTACCTATTTCAATATGCCAATGTGATCCAGATTTCTGGACCAATTTATGAAATAGTTATATAGTTTTAAAGCTTTGCGAAACATAATTCGGGGCCCAAGTCTGTTAACACAATCAAACTATGGTGGAATAGTCATGGATCATCATTGACATTGTAAATCATAGTTTTGACAGTTTTGATGTTATTTTGTACCACAGTACCACTAACACTTCACTGAAACAATTTTCAGTATTGACATAAAATCTGTCGGAATTGTAGTAGTCATTGTAATGATTTTATAATGAGAGAATTAGCAGACTTGCCCCCCAGGGCGATTGCGAATTCAATTGCGAATTTGTACCTATGCTTTTTTATAGCTACTTAATAATTGCTTAATGAGTGTCTGATTTTTCTAGCAGGTTTCATACCTATTTACTATTAAGAAACAACATTTTTTACTTCACTAACCTACAGAATATACTTTGAAATAATCCGTGTGTGTAAAGTAAGGTCAGAATATGTACATAATTAAAATTAAACAACATACTTTCAAGGTCACCCAAAAAGCATTTCCACATAGTAAAGGTTAATGTTTTTTTCTAGAAATAATACCTTTAATGTTGTGTAATAATAATTTATTACAAAGTCCCACGGTTGCATCTGACCATTCATTCGCTATTTTTGTAAAGGGTTATTTATCAAAAGCCTACACAAATTGTCGTTTTAAACTACCTTTAAAACTACCCAAGTCTAGTTATGTAATCATGCAGGTATCTAAGGTGAGCGTTGAGGTCAATGATCGATGAAACTAATTACATAGGTACAGTCAACAGCAAAAGTAGATGATCAAAATCAGAAATTCAATACTAATTTACTAAGACTAGTTAATATAATTTATTACTAGTTTATTTATTAAAAGTATGTGATTGTCACACACATACTTTTGAATCACTTCGACGCCACACAGTTCTGACGCGAACTCCGTTCATTAGTATTGAATTTCTGATTTTGATCATCTACTTTTGCTGTTGACTGTACCTACGTTACGGCACGGTACGGTACGGTAGCTGGAAGAACCTATGTTACCTAGACTAACCTAGCTACCACAAAGCATTCGGCTATTTTATGGTGGAGCGATACTATAAATACTCATTATGACTATATTCTTGCAAATAAATATATCAATCATTCATTCATTCATTCATAAGTAAGTAGTATTTTTATAAAAGTTCATAGGCGTACCTTACGGGAAAAGTAACTGGCTATACCGCCATTTATAATAACACTAGCTGTTGCCCGCGACTTCGTCCGCGTGGTTATGAATTTATAATAACATTAGAAAAATAAATAATAGTTTAAAAAAACTAAAAACACGCTTTTTATAGAAAACCAAACTAAAAAATAGAAAATAAGTTTTAATAAATTATTTTATTTAAAAAAAAGCGTGGGGTGCTTTTTAAGATATTATCAAAATGATAATCACTCTACTCATATCTGTCAATAAAATATTTATAACTATTGACACCATGCACCCCACGCTTTTTTTTAAATAAAATAATTTATTAAAATTTATTTTCTATTTTTTAGTTTGGTTTTCTATAAAAAGCGTGTTTTTAGTTTTTTTAAACTATTATTTATTTTTTACTTTTTAGTTTGGTTATATCTATATCTATAAATATTATGTACATTTATTCTACCAGGGGCGCTTGTGCAGTACCTTCCTAGTATATAATAGCTGTTTTTTCGGCAACTAATTTTGAACGACTTATTTTTTTTTATATATATATTTTCTCTCTGTCTGTGTCTTAAATCTGGCCGTTTAAAGTGGGTCAAAATCGCGCCCAAAGAAGTCGGTTACAAACAAACATACAAACATACAGGTGAAGCTAATAAAAAGCGTGTAAAAAGAAGCTCCTATAAGCAGTAATGCAAAACATTTTATTTCAAAGATAAGTTAAAACAATTTCAATTATAATTGTTTCAACATAACTTTGATAAATTGATCTAAGATAGTACTAAAATATGGACGGATAATAATATCATCATCTGCCTAGCCTTTTCCCAACATTGGGGTCGGCTTCCAGTCTAACCGGATGCAGCTGAATACCAGTGTTTAACATGGAGCGACTGCCTATCGGTCCTCCACAACCCAGTTAATGGGTAACACGATACCCCTTGGTAAGACTGGTTGTCAGACTTTCTGGCTTCTGACTACCCGTAACGACTGCCAAAGATCTACAAATGACAGCCGGGACCAACAGCTTTACGTGCTTTCCGAGGCACAGACCGACCGCGGCTAGCGCAGCTTAACCTGTGACCGATCGATCTGCACGGCTTTAACTTAGCCACGAGCCCCTCTAGACGGATAATAATATAAGCAAAATAAAAGTCTTTTAGACTAGAATCATTTTGAAACGAATAAAGTTCTCGGTATTGTTCATCCCGGTTTCTTTTAGGTTTTTATCATTGACACTGTAATTTTAAATTAGAATTAAATAATACAACTAAATGAAAGCCACATAATTTCATAAGGTAAATTATTAAAATGGTTACAATTAAGTGCGGTAGCTGCTCTTAAAAATAGAATGTAATAAATTCGGCGTCTATCGCGTACCTACCGTTGTTACAAAGTATGCATTAAACAAAGTAAGTATGCATTATTGGCGATCGCCAATCCGCCTGCCAAGCGTGGCGATTATGGCAATCCCCCCCCCCCCTTGGGGAGGCCTGTGTCCAGCAGTGGACGTCTTTAGGCTGAAATGATGATGATGATGATGATGCATTAAAAATGGTTGTACGTTGTTTTATAGCTAACAGTTTTTTAGAATTTAATTTCACATATATTTTTTTTACATAATTTTGTTTCATAGAATAATATATACGCATAATTCTTACTGTGAAGATTTTTAAATCATTCATTTTAGTTTCACATAAAGTTTAATGTTAGAATAATCATATCATAGAATAACAAATCAAATATTCTTTGCGTGCATTATGCAAGCGAGCATGCAACATGCAGCAGGCATGGTTTCTGTCACGGCTCCGGTTCGGGGCTCCGGTGGTCCCACGCGAGCTTATCGTCGCAGATGGTATTCTCGCTCACCACCACCAGCTTCCAAAACCATTACCGCACTAGTGCCATAATGTGATGTAAAATGCACCCGTGCGTACATTGTGAAGTGTGTTGAAAAAATAATTAAAATACCTTCTGAATTAACCTGCAGATATGTAATTATACACTGTAATTAAAGTTACACTGTTACACGCACAACAGGTAACTCATGCCACCTAGTATAATTTTCATGCAACAGGTGGATACACGCATTTACCGCATTTTCCTGTTGACCTCAAGTATATCTTCTCAACAATGTTGTAGATTAGTTCTCCGTCACCATCATTAAACTGGTATTTTTTAAGTAACCTCTTTAATCTTAATATTATTATCTTACTAGCTGAACCGGCAAATGTTGTTTTGCCATATTATAAATTTAACAAAATAGCCTACGACCTACCAAATATACACAAAAAAAAACATTAAAATCTGTCAAGCCGTTTCGGAGGAGTTCGATAACAAACACTGAGACACGAGATTTTTAAATATTTAGATTATATTTTACTTGCGGACTACATTCGAGGGGAAGTCAGCTATCGCGATCGCAGGCTAAGTTTCAGATTAAAGTAGCCTCCGTATCCATATAATAAATAAATAAATCTAATATATAAAATTCTCGTGTCACAGTTTTCGTTCCCGTACTCCTCCGAAACGGCTTGACCGATTCTGATGAAATTTTTTGGCCATATTGGGTAGGTCTGAGAATAGGCCAACATCTATTTTTCACCCCTTTTTCATCCCCCATCCAAATGTTAAGGGTTAGGGTAGGGTAGGTGTAGGGTAGGTGTAGGGTAGGGGTAGGGTAGGTGTAGGGTAGGTGTAGGGTAGGTGTAGGGTAGGTGTAGGGTAGGTGTAGGGTAGGTGTAGGGTAGGTGTAGGGTAGGTGTAGGGTAGGTGTAGGGTAGGTGTAGGGTAGGTGTAGGGTAGGTGTAGGGTAGATGTAGGGTAGGTGTAGGGTAGGTGTAGGGTAGGTGTAGGGTAGGTGTAGGGTAGGAGTAGGGTAGGTGTAGGAAAATAGGCAGGTAAGTAGGTAGATCGGGACAGGACAACGTCTGTCGGGTCAGCTAGTAATAAATAAAATAAATATCTTTATTTGACTTGCACAAAGTTATACCTATGCAACTGACACGCAATGACATTTAACTGACACAGGACAATACAGCAGGTGTATCAGCGGGTCCCAAACTAGGCACAGCCTGTATCTTGGTGACCCAATTACAAAACAACTTAGTTATTCATTTGTCGAGTTCTGCTAGCGCAGGTTTGTGTCGCTGACAAAATTTAACATTTATCATTTTAACAATAGTAGATTTTTTTTAAATTTTAAAATTTTATCATTTTAATATTTACTTTTCATTTTAACATTACAACAATTAACATTTTATTTTAACAAAGATTGCTCAAAAAGTGAGTTACGTGATTAAACAAGCGTTCGATAGAAGCAGTTATGGTGAGTGTGTGGTGTAGGTATGTGAAAAAGTGTACTTTGAGCGTGTGTGTATGTGTGGGTACTAAGTGGTACTACAAAGTAGCCTTTCCGTTTCGTCGTAAGTCAGGCCCTGCAGCCATTTTTTTAGCATCGTTTTGGTCTCGTGGTAATTACTCGGAATTACGGTAATTTTGCTAATAGCATTGAACAATCTGATAGGCAAAACCGAGGAAAACCATGCAGCAAAGAGAGTTTTCGTTTTTGGGAGTGGAATCTTTTCAGCAATTTTCCTACCCTTCTTACTGGAGCTAGATCGGTTAGGGTTGGCCTTTAAGAGATTCAAGATTGACCCCAGGACGAACAGCTGGCGGACGCGTAGTACCCCCGATTCCTTGTACAATTCGTCGGTAGAGTAGCGCCTTGGTTTCCCCAAAAGAACCTTGAGGACAGCCCGCTGGGCCCGCTCCAATCCCAACATGCACGTCTTGGCGGCACTGCCCCAGACACTTACACAATATTGCAAAACAGATTAGCATAGAGAGTTAAAAACCTGAATGCGTATATCCTTAGGGGCACTAGCTCGTAGGAGTTTCGCAACGTAAATGAATTTACGAGTCTTTTTTGCGAGTGTACGGATATGTTCTTTGAAAGACAGGTTCTGATCAATAATGACACCCAGATATTTAGTAGCCTCTACTCTAATGATGGCACCGCAGTTGCATTTAGATGCTGAGACTGGTGCTGCAGTTGATACATTGCAGTGGTGGTTGTGTATTTTTAGTGAGTCCACGCTTGGCCTACTAGACTGGGCAGCGTAAAAGGTCATGAAGTTTGTTTTTTTAAAATTCAGTGACAGCAGATTTAGTTCAAGCCATTTTGTTATTAAGCGCATTCCTTTCTCCGCTGCATTCATAGCCTCCTCCCATGTGGCTCCGTAGAAAATGACAGCTGTATCATCAGCATAGCAGATGACATCCGACTGAGCGATTTCGATCTTCAGAATGTCGTCCATGAACATGATGAAGAGGGTAGGCCCCAAAATGCTCCCCTGCGGCACCCCGAAGACCACCGGAAGGCTCCTGCTGACATTATCCGGAATCTTAACAAGCTGGTGTCTATCAGACAGGTAACTGTTGAACCAATCTAAAGACAGGCCTCTGACACCAAAGGATTCGAGTTTTTTTAGCAGTGTAGAAATTGAAAAAATATACCAAGTTAGCTACCTTTAGTCAATTATTTTCATCATAATTGATTCAGTAGTTTTGCCGTGATGACGTAACAAACAGGACACATTATAAAACCTTTGTATTTATAATTTTAGTTTGGATTACATTACATCTTCATTTAATTAAGAAAGTATTCACACGGTGTAATTAAGTACCTAGGTCCTTACCTAAAACTTTTATTTTTTATTTAACTTGCTCAACTAAATTGTAAAAAGTGCTTTTAAAAACTAAGTAATGATATAAGGAAATCATGCGTGATTTATGACATATTTATGATTGATATCGTAGGAAAGCTGAAACACATACGTTCCTACTGTTTATTTTATTCAGGGAAAACTATAAAGAGCTTCCTTTGACCAGAAATAGAAATCGACTTTATAATAAAGTGTGATTCCTATTCTTTCTCGGTTCTAATAGATGGATGTCCATCAGACGGTCCATTCTGGGGTATTGATGTCTGTTTAAGAGCATCGGAAATCCGCCTTGTTGAAGTCGCGGTCAAAGTGCTGATAATTATGAGGTAGGTATATTTACACACAAAACAGGAACAAACGTTGAATAAAAACTTACAATAGGTGCGTGTATTTATGTACATTTCAAAGGTCGTCTTCATATTACGTCTTCTTCATTCTTTAAGACTTATAATATGTAATTAAGACAAATCGCTGACTGTGTAGGGTTCCGTCTTTAAAGGGTAAGTTGGTAAGTGTAATTTTTGATGTATCGCAGTCGTACATGCGACGTTTGAAACTTCTATAATTGCGTCTATCTCATCGCAGGTATTTGAACTAACTTAAAGAATTATTTACTTTCAAAGAAGGGGAAAGTAACAATCATACTATACATATAACGCCCGTCTGTCTGTCCTATAGACATATTTGAATGTTTGATCTTTCTATAATAGGGAATTAGGAATTAGGGAATTAGGGGGGAAACAGTTATCCATTATCTACGTTGAGATTCGTACGGCAGTCTGCTGAAGCATAAATAAGACAAAACATGAATAAATTCAACGAGATAGTCAAAAAGCTTTTTGAACCCAAGGGATAGAAATTTACTATCCCTTATTTAACACAATTTAACATTATTTCACTTGCTTGCTAAGATACACTAATTAATGCTGCAAATGTACAGAATCCTCAACTGTCGAGTACGGTTCACGCCTGACCGGTGGTTTTTATCAATTAGTAGTCGGCAATCGAATATTCGAATAACAAGTTTTTTTATGATAGCAATGATAAAAAAGAGCGAACCTATGAAGTACGAGTACTTTTAATAATGAATACGATAAATAAAGAAATTTATAAGATGGAGTGAAAGAAGCACAGGAAACATGTGGGTCGGAAAATGACAAGCACTATGAGACAAATTTAATAATGTTAAATCAATGCTTTAAATAAAAATAGTGAACCCACGAAATATAAATATAGTGTAACCCACGGTGTACCCTGTGAGATGACGGTTAACAGAAATGTAGGAAGAAAATTACTTCAGATGTAGGTAGGTACATTACTTAACATTATGATAGACAAGAGGATGATGTGCCTGAGTAAGTACCTACGAGTACATATGAGACTATATTATGATTAACAAAAATCTGAAAGAAATCATAAACTATGAGGGCCGCATCTGATTTGTTATTCTGTGTTTTGTTATTACCAAATGATGTCTCAGTTCATGCCTTCACAACTTTCGGTATTTTACATTAAAATATACTTAGATGCTAAAGTCGTCGCATAATGTCAGTAGCAAGATTGACCAGCTTTCTAAATACCTACCAATAAAGCGACCGGATTATGCATACTTATTATTTTTTTACATTATAAGCTCAGACCAATTAAAAAGTACTTTTTTATTGGTCTGAGATTTTAAGGTCATCAAGTGGTAGATACGTAGGTATGTACCTACCTACGTTAGTGTTTGTTTTAAAAACTTAAGTAGGTAGGTACCTATTCAGGGACCTCAATTACGACGAGAAGCAAAGTATTTCGGTCATGAAGTACCTACCTACCTACCTAAATATTTACTACGTGCATGGTTTGCAGGTAACATAAAGTAATATAAGCAAGAAGCAATAAATAGTTTAGAACTCTAGGCTTAGGTAATAGTCGTCCTTGTACCTACATGTTTTCAGCTCAATCAACAAGGGGCAACCCTTTCTAACGATAAATTAATTTTACTATGTATGTAAGTACCTACCTATGACCTATGGAAATGAGACGCATCTGTTTAATTAGGAAATTCATGAAATGTAGGTAGGTACCTACTAGTCTGAGGAAATGTATGGACTTTTCTGTTCTTGACACTGTACTTACAGAAGCTTGTTGCCTGTTTAAAATTCATCATACCTACCTAGTCTTCAATCACTATTAGCCATAATTTTAGTATCTACACCTGTTCTAGCTATTATCTAGATCTATCTAGATATTATCATATTCAATTTTTAGTCTTTTACCTACCTAGTCTATGATTATTTAATAATCATAAATTCATTGGCGAACATGTAGGTGTTTTATTTATTAATTAAATAATTATAAGTAAAAAATCCTACATGCTACAACAACACAAAGTTAAAGGTCGAGGTTATTCAAGTTGATATGTACGTATTTATCTTCTAATACCTTTGTAAAGAAATGACAATTCATTCCCTTAAAAGTTGTAGCACAGAATACTTAATAGTACTACGTAGGTACCTACTTCTTTGGAGTTTAATCTTTAAGCTCTTTTTTAACACCAGGAAGTTTATTTTGAAGTATCTGTTTACAACGCCCATGAATAGGTTGAGCTAAACCTGCGTTTACACCAGCAATTTAGTCTCCGCAACGCCAACCAATAGAAATATTGCTTCTTGTGGATGATTCTATTTATGTTAAGCTTCAGCCACCCTCGCTAGCGCTTCAGTTTGAAGAGGCACCACCCTCTCATTGAAGCTTCGCAGAGTACGAGTGTTACCGAATAGTCATAGTAAAAGATTACTTGGGCCATGGCAGTTGGTGGGCTGTTGCAACTGGGACTATGGGCGCCTTTTTACTTATCAGGCTAAAAACTATAATCTCTCTGAAGAAAACATTGGCCGAAAATAATCATCATCATCATCAACATGTCAACCTTTGGACGCCCACTGCTCGGCATAGGTCTCCCCCAAGGGGGAATCAGCCGTAATCGCCATGCTTGGCCGATGCATGTTGGCGATCGCAGTACGTGTTATGGTACTCAGAAGGACGCTGCTCCCCATTCTCTTGTCAACATCCCTCTGTCGCCTTCTACGACACCCACGGGTAGAAATGGGGTGGTGGTATTCGCGACCGGCACCACACGGCGTAAAAATAATAAATGGCAGAGATTATTTGTCTACTTACTATTTTGACCATTTACTTCTGACAAGCCATTTTATTACTTTTCAACTTGATTTTACAATCATCTTGTAGAACACACTCCTACACATCACAGGTTCACAAAAGAAGGGTTTGTTCTTAGCTTTTTAACCGACTTCAAAAAGGAGGAGGTTATCAATTCGAATGTTTATATATTTTTTTTTATTTATGTTCAAGCATAGCAGGCTCTGTCATATTCTTTTTTAATTCATTTTTTGTTCGAAAGAAGTTTATTCCGAAAATGGTCCCATATAAATTTTACCAAAATTGATCCAGCCCTTTTTGAGAAAATCAACAAATTCCCAAAAAAATTACTTAGACGACGTTTTAGTTTCTTCAATCTTTGGAGGACTTACAATCTCTTTTAAGTGTGTCGCCGTTTCTTAATGGATTTGGATGTTAAGGCAACACTAAAAAGCGAAAAATAAAAAGCATTTTCAGAAAAAAGAAAACCGCCTTCAAAAACTAAAAAGTGATAAATAAATAACTTTTTAGCACAAAACACACATTACTTTACTTTCGGAAGTCGGTGGCAATACAAAACAACAAACACAAAGCCACCGCTACCTACTTCAGAAAGTAAAGTAATGTGTGTTCTGTACTAAAGTTATTTATTTATCACTTTTTAGTTTTTGAAGGCGGTTTTCTTTTTTTTGAAAATACTTTTTTGCTAAGAAGAATCTCAACTGCACAAAAGACTAGTCAAGCGTAAACATTTTTTCGTTGACGAATTATATTTTATCTAAGTCGCCTTACCTAATGCACCTAGTTTACCTTGAGTTTTGTCAGTACAAGTATAATAATGACCTATCCGCGCAGTTTTATACGTCACTTGATACTTGGTATCGGTAGGTCATGGTTAGAAAGTAAAGCATTATTTTCGACACCATCCAATGCATCAGAATTATGTAAGCCTTTCTATTGTATATTGCTTGTGTTAATTGTTCAAATAAAACAGTTTTTTTGTCACCTCACGCAATATTTTCTTAGCTAATTGAACTTTCTAATGGAGTTATTTGGCTATGTGACTCCTTTTACCTTAGATTTTTATCCATTACTAGTTCTCCTGAATGTCAGTTATCGCGGATGCAGACGAAGTTGCGGATTTAAAAGTAGCCTTTGCCCTTCCCCAAGGTTTAACCTATTTTCATACCAAATTTTATCAATATCGGTTCGGCAGTTTTATCGAGAAAGTGTAACAGACAAGAGTTACTCTGTATGGATTTAAAGTGTAATGTTCTCGCATAACCTCTTTCGTTAGACTAACCACTTGTAAAGTCTCTTGTTGAGACTCTGACACCATTCATGGCTGAGAAATAATAGCGAGTCATAAATTATATTTAAATATTTTGATACATAAAATCAATGCTTTTTTGTCACAATTCTTTTCAAAAACGTATGTAACGCGCTTGTATTTTATCCACAGATATAAAAATTATATATCTGTGATATTATCATTATACTTTCGGCTTCATTACGCTCTCCCTCGCCTACGACTTGGGCTGCAATCTAACCTCGAGTTTAATGTCAAACTTAGCTCACTAGAATTAAAAAATGTACCTACTATTCTAATCAGATTAAATTAGATTAATAACATGCGACACAGAAAATCCTAGTGCAGTTTTATACATATAGGTATCCTTTTAATTATGTCGGTTTTGATTTCTTTTATTTTTATCTATTTGATTGATCAAATACCGTATATAAAATACTAGCTGACCCGACAGACGATCCTGTCAATTGATTTTTCAATTGTCTCACCGCTTAAACCTTCCCTGGACTTCCACAAATATTTCAAGACCAAAATTAGTCAAATCGGTCCAGCCGTTCTCGAGTTTTAGCGAGACTAACGAACAACGATTAATTTATTCGACTATAGAAGAAGATAAGAAAAAAACACGATTCTAGAGGTTATTTTTGGTGTTGTGTCTATACATACATACATACAAATAACAGCTTTTTACTTAATGCATGTGAAAGTATATGTATACTTAACGTACCTACTTATATAAAAAAAACACATTTTTTTTTATATTGTCTTTCCGTCTGCCTGTCAGTGGGTTTGTTCCGGCTCTTCTCTGAAACGGCTGGCTGAACCGATTGTGACGGGACTTTCACTGTCAGTAACGTAGGCTTCTTTTATTTCAGAAAAAAAAATAGGGTTCCGCACAAAAATTCCCCGCTGATAACCGACAACAACGCGGATGGAGTCGCAGGCATCAGCTAGTCTTTGAATTGCAAAGACAGACACAATAATAGTACAATTATATACTCATGTTTTTGGAATTATGCATTTACAAACATATAAAGTCACATGCACATACATCCAGCCAGACCCGGAACAACTATATAAAGGCCATCCAAATATTTGTTCCTTAAGAGAATCGAACCTGCGACACAACGCAGCAGTCAATCTCCCAGCCGCTGCGTCGGTCACTTCTTGTCTTGTATTTTTATGTGGGAACATTACCTGCTGGAAGTTTTGGTTGCTTACTGGTTGGTCGAGGAGTTCCAAACTCTTACTCTCGAAATGCGTTTATGTAACAGCTATTTTTTGCCGAAAAACGGGGTATTCCTCGAAGCACACCCATTTTGAAACGCACCCAACGAAGAGCACCTAAAGTATTCCTCGAAACGCACCCAATGGTCAAGGTTGGGATGGGTATTAGCTAACGGAAAATATCGATAGCAAAGAATGCGTATAATAGTTGCTTATGCTATACTACTTAGCTCACTAATGGTTAAAGTACATGTAACCCATCTAAGCTCGAGTAGTATATAATTTTTACGGACTCTTAAAAAAAACGTGCATTATTTGCTATCGATATTTTCCGCTAGCTAATACCTATCCTTATCCACACCTTGACCATTGAGTGCGTTTCGAGGAATACTTTAGGTGCGATTCGTTGGGTGCGTTTCAAAATGGGTGCGCTTCGAGAAATACCCCGAAAAACGCTGATTGATATCATATGAATATTAAGATAATTATTGGATCTCAAGTAATAACCGCCTGTCAGTCCTCGTGGCGGACTTTAAGTCCTTTTCGTTTCATTTTTGGAACCGTATTATATCTACGAACTATATAATTATAAATCATGTGTTGCGGGTTCGGTTCCCGCCCAGGGTAAATACTCGTGTTTGCCTTGTGTCTGGGTGTTGTTTATCTATTATTTTTGTGTTGGATAGTCCATTTATCGAGGAAGGCTATAGGCCCATGCGAAGCCAGGTCGGGACGCTAGTTTTAGATATAATAATTTTGTAGAAGCAATCGACTAGTACTTAATTCTAATTATTTTGCGGTATGCCAAATATGTTAGGCGTTCTAAATATATTAAGACAGAATAGCAAGACAACATTTTGTGGTTTTATTGCCTTTTTACGACATGGACCCGGAAAATAACCGTCGATTTTGTTCAACGATAAAGTGTATTATTATAGTATATCTGATTCAATACGAGTCTTCAAGAAATAATTTAAGAGTATTGTAAGGTGCCGATACGCGGCGCGAATAGGTAGGTATTTCCAAAAATGCTATCTGTTTCATACCGCTCTCTCTGCCTCCCTCCGGTTGAACAATACAACAATATGGCTCTGCCCCCCGACCCGTATCGTGCGATAGAGAGAGAGTTGCAAGTCTAGGAGGCAATTAGGTACCTACATTGCCTTTTTGAAATATGGTTTTGGGCGATAACGTTTATCTCCCCCTAAACCTTCACGAAATTAGACAATGTTGGACTCGTTAGATTCAGTACACTTTAATCTAGGTCTGCACGTATTACTATTTAAGAAATTCAGTAGGTATAGATTAATTTTAATAGAAAAATAAAAACGCTCGAGGTATTTTTGAAGTCCAAAATGTTGATATTTAGATAATAATTACTTCTATCGTATCGCATATTTCTTAAAACGTACAGACCTAGTTTTTCATTATAACTAAAACATTCCCAAAAATTATGAAAATTAGACGAAGTTTACGGGGGGTAAACCGTTATCGCTTTTTGTATGAAAATTTACAGCCTCACAGTCCTCTTATCAGTGGCCTTGAATTTGTACAACAACAGAAATGATGTAGGCTAGGCCTATACTATCAAATATTGTCTCAGCCAAATAATGTCGAAACGAAGGTTCTCCCCGAAATTGGCCAAACATGTATGTATAGGTTAATTTGTTGTAATCTATTTAGATAAGAGAACGATGGGGCGGGCCAACACGTGCATAAAAAACTCTAAAATAATATCAGAATACCTACCTACCAACAACAATAAAAATGGCAAAGTGATAACTTTGAAATTAGTATTGGTATGGTGCTTGGTCAATTCAGAAAATCACTGTCTTCATTTTTGATCCAGACTGGCTTTCGGGACAGGTCCAAGAATTACAAGTTACGAAATATCGGAAAGACACGATTGTAAACGTGAAATTAGAACAAAATGACCTCGGGACGTAGGACTTTCTGATGATGGACGGGCATCCGACTATATTAATATGTATATACCTACGCCAGAAGAAAAATGGTAAAGATTTCACGGTATATAATCAAAAAGCAACTACTTATGCAAGAATTTTGCCATCTACATAATTTATGCAACAGTTGTGAATTATTTAAATGTCTTTCCAAATATCCGTTCTCTTATAAACTCTTCTTTTTATAAGTCGATCCCTTGTGACGACTTTCTATTGATGCAACGCCGCCGTCACGAGGTTCCCGGTTAGTGTAACACCTAGCTTGACCCTTTGTGATACACATCATCTTGGTTTTCTGACTCCATTTTTTACCTTAGTTCTGCCAAAAAGAGATTGAGGCTCTCAATAATTACATAAATCACGTTACCTACATTTCACTTCCACTGTTGTTTATTAAGAGCGTGTATTCGATTCGTGACGAAAACTTCATGTTTTCGCGTTTTGCCCACAGCAATATCGTAATGATGTGAGCAGATTATTTAAAGATAATTACAGTTTTAGAAAGATTTAGTCTTGATTTAGGGAAATAGAGAGTAAAAGTATAATTTTTAATTATGGTTTTTTAAAGCGAAGACAATCCTTTCATAGCGTTTTACGAAAATTGACGTCAGAGTTAACTTTCAGGACGAATACTCGTACGTACAACCATTACAGTATGTCAAAATATTATGTTTTATGAGTTATTTTAACAGGATATACAGTCTTAAAGTCTACTACAGAGCAAAAATTACGAAAATTGTATATTAAAAACAATGTTGAAAAAGTACAAAATTGATTCACCTTGACAATTTTTTTTTCACCAGTATTTGAATAAAAACATAACTGATATAATATTTATAATTTAAAAATAAGGTTATGCTTAATATACATTTTTCAGTCCGTTATATGAACTCATTTATTATACACAATTATTTTAAAAAGCACACTAAAACCTCTCGCACTGTCGTTTGCCGATCAATTTCAATGATACGGGCTTATTTCGAGCGTATATTTTTTCTGATGCACACAAACAGACCATTGTATTGTACTAGTGTGTGTCAATGCTGCTACGCCGTTCTAGCAATCGTTTAAATTTTGATTTGCGCTAAATCGAATACGCGCCCTTAACTCAAGAGAGATTTATTAATTTATTTAGTTTTAATATTAATTAAGTATGTACCTACAATATTCACAAAATACAGAATACCTAGGAGAACAGATTTCATCCAATAATTTATGTGTCCTACATGTCCTTTGTGATGTTTTTAAGATGTCGATATTTTCTAAGCTAAACTAAAACAAAATACCTAGCATCAATAAATTCCCCGTGTCACCGTCTTATACCATAAGTATTACCTACATTACTATCCACTCAACAGTAGCTGTACAATGGGGGTACATCCAAAACTTATGCTACAAAAATTAATCAGCGCTAAATTTCCAAAATATTGAGTATTTTTTGTAACATCTCTGTACGTGTACATAATTTATTTTATTTCTATCTATTTAAAGCAAGTCTGCAGGCAAACTTCTGGTACATGGATCAAAGTACCAGACAATAAAAAAACTTATTAGATAAAAATCTTCATAAAACCAAACCAGAACACTATCGGTATGTTGTTTTCAAAATTCAAAGGTGTTATGTAGTCTAGTAGAGCTCATTTATCATCGCCTTAAATACTTATGTATACTCTCAAAATCAAGTAGCATTTTGTAATTTTTTACAACACACATATTTTAATGTTTATAAATTAAACGAAAGATATTTGAACTCAGCATTACTTAGGTAAGTAGGTACATTTGACGACACTGAACACTGAATAACTTCAGAAATTATAAAATGCTGAGCTCAGACCAATAAAATCATATAAATGTATAATGCACCTAGTTGACATCGCTAAATAATACTTATTTCTACATTTCAAGTAAGTACATGGCTAAAATAATCTCTTTAAATACCTCTAAAGAGTACAACAACAATAGTTTGTTCGCTCGTTGGAGCTCGTTGGAGAGAAATAAAACTATCAGACTAATCTAATCTAATCAGACGACACGGTTGGCGCAGTGGCTGAGCAATCGACTGCTGCGCAGCGTGTTGCGGGTTCGATTCCCGCCCAGGGTAAACATTTGTGTGATGAGCATTTGTGTTTGCCTTGTTTCTGGGTGTTGTTTATCTATATATGTATGTATTAACAAAAACAAAATGTATTTGTGTATGTATATCAGCTGTCTGACACCCATAGTACAGGGTCTCCCTAGTTTGGGGTCAGATGGCCGTGTGTGAAGATGTCCCCACATATTATTATTATTAAAACTAGTAGAAAAATAGTTCGCTAACTCAATACAAACATACGAAATGTTAGACGTGTGCGAGCTAGGCTTAGAGACCTCGACTTAGCGCACGCTTTATAAATAGAAGCCTTTTAATAATTTCGTAAGTAGGTACCTATGTTTAGGCGAGCCAAAAATAAAATAACCAGTCGGGTATGTGGAATATTTTTATTGTGTAATCTAAAATGGAAACCTCAATTTCGCGGTGTTTTAGATTACGTTATGATTACGGAGCCGTCGAGCTACACAACGTGAGCGTTGACTGTCGAGGTCAATGGCTTGAATTGTAAACAGACTCTGTTTTGCATTAGAAAGTATTATGAATAGATTTCGTAACCTTTAAATCAAAAACACTAATAAGTAACAACGAATTTTAGAGTCCAAAAAGCAATATTATCGATTAATTTTAAATTATGTCCAGCGTATTCAATATATTTTCTCATGCCTCTGTTAGGTGGTTAGCACGTCGGAGCACTCAAGACGAAGCAAGCATGGATCAATTAAGCATGACGCGACTTATTTCTTATTTCTCAACTTACCGTCAATAAAATTTTTATGAAAAGTATCAAAACTGGTGTTTTTTCGTAACCCAAAATTTAGATCTAGAAAAATAGCACCATATCTTCCCGTGGATGTCGTAAGAGGCGACTAAGGGACTTACCATAGAATGGGCAGCAGCGTTCTCTGTGCCTTTGTAACAACCATACTATGATCGCCAATCCGCCTGCCAAGCGTGGCGATTATGGTAAAACCCCCCCTTGGGGAGGTCCAGCAGTGGACGGCTTTCGGCTGACATGATGAAAATGGTGACACATGATCTAAATTTTTATTAAGTACTAGCGGGCCCGGGAGACGTTGTCCTGCAACCCGACTGCAGCGCCACCTACCGGGTCCAATTGTGAATCTAAACCATTCTCGAATCCACTGAAACACACACAGAAATGTTTACTTAAATCGGTCCAGCCGTTTAAGAGGAGTTCACTTTCATACACAAGCACAGAAGATTTTTATATATAAGATTGAAATCCCAATCCACTTTGATTTTTGCAGGAAAATCAATTTTACAAAAAAGACAACCGCCTTCAAATACTATCTGATAAGAAAAGATAAGCAGTATAACTTTAGGTTCGGAAGTCGGCGGCTTTTTTTCTGTTTGTTACCACCACGAAGTAAGTATACTTACTTCGACGTTACCACCGACTTACATAGGTACCATAAATAAGGTTTGGTAGGTACTAGCTTAATATTATCTTAAATAAAACTAGTAGACTGCCGTGATCCAAGTGGCTATAAGTTTTGGAAAATTAATTTCAAAAATTTAGTACGGATAACCTTTCATACGATCTTTACCTTCTCATTTGTAGTTTGTGCGATGATACTAAGATTATGACTTATGACTGTCTATGACTCATGCAATATCAGGTGTAAATTATATTATAGTGTGTAGGACAAGAGCGCATTGAGACCAAATAAAAGTTCACATCGAATACAAATGCTGTTTGACACAGATATCCCTTCCACGGTAATTTTAATGTTACGTCTGCAGATAGAACGTATCGGCACGGTATAAGTATCAGTATCGGTTTAATATGACGTAGGACCATGTACCTTCTAGGTTATCGACGATCTTAGCAGGGTGAATGAAGCAATTACTGTTGACAAGAGGATTATATAGTGTACGATTGAAGAGACCTAATGTTCGGCAGTAGATTTCTGTCTGCCTTTTTTCCTGTGTTGTCCTTGTTTTTTCATCAGTCTAGACCCTTTAAATTAATTTACAATGAGTGACCTCTCCAACACACCTCCCACTACAATGCAAAACCCAAGGTTGTAAAATTCGTTGACTATGGCAAACCATCATTCAATGTCACACTCGAACATCTTCTTGGAGAATTAGTTTGCATAAACAAATAGTATTAAGACAAGTACCTACTTACAAAAGATTTCTACATGGTCTACTATCAGCTGCCTACCTTGTCTCAAACAATACGCAATATTGGTCAATCCCACGAGATCTAAAGATAAGGTACCTAAGCAATACGCACATTATGCAGGTACGTACATGGCTTATATTATGCTACTACACAAAGTTGCTCCAAGTTATGTGACCTTCACACCTGACGATATTACCCACTAAGCCGAGTCGGCAAGTTATGAAATTCAGGTGATAAATAAATAATAGCGGCTCTAATCTTTATTGTTTTATTAAACGATAATTTGAATGTTATAAAGCTATTATACTAATAAAATAGCAACCTTTGTGCTGTAAGCATCGATCACTAAAGTTAGGTTGCCATTACCTGAATAAGAACTAGAAATATAAAACTATAAATTGTAACGGGTTATGGTAAACTAATTCGATTTGATGAATCTTCAGTGTAATGTAGGTATTAACTCTATCTAAAACTAACTTTTGCCCGCGACTTCATCCGCGTTAATGTCGGTTATCGCGGATGCAGACGAAGTCGCGGATTAAAAAGTAGCCTATGTCTTCCCCCAGGCTTCGAGCTATTTTTATACCAAATTTCATTAAAATTGGGTCAGCCGTTTCACCGTGAAAGGGTAACAAACAGAGTTACTTTATATTATTACTAACCCTTTTTACCTTTCTATAGACTAAGGAGGCGCCGCGCGCCGGGCAGGCAGCGTCCTTCTGATTGATTATAATACAATCATTGTACATATTTTATAAAACTTATAAAAACTTTTATAGTTATAAGTATACCAAGTAGGTAATGTTAAGGGCTAAAACACACGCTACTTTTAGCATCGGCGATCTGCGTTTTAGCGATTCTCTGCGCTCTATCGTACTATTAAAAAAACCGCGAGGGAGGATTCCGATACTGCGTCGGAACACATGAAGTCCCGAAATCGCGATGCAGCATCGACAAAATCCCTAATCCTAAATGGATTTTGAATCCATTTAGGATTAGGGATTCCTAAATCCTAAATGGATTTTGAATCCATTTAGGATTAGGGATTCCTAAAATCTAAATGGATTTTGAATCCATTTAGGATTAGGGATTTTGTCGATGCTGCATCGCGATTTCGGGACGTCATGTGTTCCGACGCAGTATCGGAATCGCGCCTTTTATCAACTGCTCCGATGCTGGATCGGGTCGGCTGTAGTGTTGCCGATCGATGGTCGACTATCGTTAAAGCAAGTAACAGTTATTAGAATCTATGGTAAGGGTGTAGGTTCGTCAAAATCTAGTGCAACACTGAATAAGCGCCTGACTTGACTTCGAATCGTGTTCCGCAGATGAAAAATCGATGCGACCGGCATTCGAATGTGTGCGGACTGTAGCGCTCAGCCGCTGTGTTGAGCTTCCGAAAAGCGACTTAATCGCCTTTGGCGTTTTTAAGTGTGCAGTGTGGAATATTTGGTCGCTGCATTTAGCTTCTAAAATAGGCTAAATTTGTGACTCTAACGTTTCCTAGAGCTACATATACTTAAATATTTATTTTTAGAAGTGCGTTGCAAAAATATGTCAACCTGGTAAAAGGGAGTCGCCTTATAAAAATGATTGCGTATCCCTGATGTAAGGCACTAACTAAGATTTCAATTATCCTTTTACAGAAATGTCGTCTCCTTCGATCCGAGACTTCTACAGAGGCCGAAACATCCTGGTGACTGGCGGGACTGGTTTCATGGGAAAAGTGCTAATCGAGAAAGTTCTCTACTCCATACCCGATGTCGGCAACATCTACATACTCATGAGACCCAAAAGAGGGAAGTCTGTTAGTCAAAGAATTGAAGATATGCAACAGTTGAAGGTAATTCGGACCCACGTCCATAACTGTATAAATCTAAGGAAGGACTTCCAAGCCATTAGGCTTGGAAGTCTTGCCTTAGATTCCATCCATCCCCATTCATTCCTTTTCCATTAGGTGAAAAATTGTATTTTTTTATTTACATTATGTTTTTATAACATAATACAAGTAACGTAAAGAGTCTAGCAATTTTGCCATACTGTATCTATAGCAACCCTAGTTTTATTCTACATCCGAAAAATACAGTTGCAGCGCGACCCAAGTAGCATTCCAAGCTGTATTTAAGTTGATTTTTATACTAGTAGTTTAAACTACAGCTTCTCATGCCTGTGGTTGCGGGCTCGCCGCTCGATGTCGGGCAATGTGCTTTTTCAAATCTAATTGAAAATGCTAAGTTTATCTTGGACTTCACTGACATCGATGAAGGAAACCATAGTGAGCAAACCTGAACTTTTAATTAATATAAATGAAGGAAACCATAGTGAGCAAACCTGAACTTTCAATTAATATAAATGAAGGAAACTATAGTGAGCAAACCTGAACTTTTAGTTAATATAAATGAAGGAAGCCATAGTGAGCAAACCTGAACTTTTAATTAATATAAATGAAGGAAACTATAGTGAGCAAACCTGAACTTTCAATTAATATAAATGAAGGAAACTATAGTGAGCAAACCTGAACTTTTAATTAATATAAATGAAGGAAACTATAGTGAGCAAACCTGAACTTTTAATTAATATAAATGCAGGAAACCATAGTGAGCAAACCTGAACTTTCAATTAATATAAATTAAGGAAACTATAGTGAGCAAACCTGAACTTTCAATTAATATAAATGAAGGAAACTATAGTGAGCAAACCTGAACTTTTAATTAATATAAATGAAGGAAACCATAGTGAGCAAACCTGAACTTTCAATTAATATAAATGAAGGAAACTATAGTGAGCAAACCTGAACTTTTAATTAATATAAATGAAGGAAACCATAGTGAGCAAACCTGAACTTTTAATTAATATAAATGCAGGAAACCATAGTGAGCAAACCTGAACTTTCAATTAATATAAATGAAGGAAACTATAGTGAGCAAACCTGAACTTTCAATTAATATAAAAGAAGGAAACTATAGTGAGCAAACCTGAACTTTTAATTAATATAAATGAAGGAAACCATAGTGAGCAAACCTGAACTTTCAATTAATATAAATGAAGGAAACTATAGTGAGCAAACCTGAACTTTCAATTAATATAAATGAAGGAAACTATAGTGAGCAAACCTGAACTTTTAATTAATATAAATGAAGGAAACCATAGTGAGCAAACCTGAACTTTTAATTAATATAAATGCAGGAAACCATAGTGAGCAAACCTGAACTTATAATTAATATAAATGACAACACATTACATGACATGACATGCTCACTATGGTTTCCTTCATCGATGTCAGCTAATCGACGCGAGCGTGATAAATGCCAAAGCCTTTGCTCTATAGTTAATAGATATGGATCCCCAATCCATTAAAAAAATATGCTTCGAAATCTGACTGCACTAAGAAGACAGGCGTAGTAAACCCAAAAAAAATATATACTGAATTGAGAACCTCCTCCTTTTTATGAAGTCGGCTAAAAATGTGGCAACAGTCATTGGCAGTGAAGCATTGACGTAATCCGATTGTCTTCTTCTTTGTTCTTTGTTTTAAAAAAACGTTGCCCCACACTAGGTATTTCTCCTGTATCGTGGGTGCGTTTACAAACATATATAAACTCACATACACTAACAGCCAGAACCGGCACAACTATCTGTAGGCCATACAAATATTTGTTCCGTGCGGGAATCGAACCCGCGACACGCAGCGCACCAGCCGACCGCTCAACCACTGCGTGTCTTCAACCGTGTCGTCACGTCAGTATCCGAAACTAATACGATAATTTTAAACATTTCAGCTCTTCGAACGTGTAAGAACAGAAAATCCTAACGCTTTAAAAAAAATGAAGCCATTGCAAGGTGATGTCCTTCTCGAACAATTTGGGCTCTCTGAATCTGATTTAGAAATGTTATCGAAGGAAGTGTCGGTCGTCTTTCATTTTGCCGCCACTTTAAGGTTGGAAGCGCCTTTGCATGACAATGTCAGTATGAACACCGTTGGTACTCACAAAGCATTAGACATCGCAAAGAAATTCCTGAAACTAGATATTTTCGTGCACTTGTCAACAGCTTTCTGTTACCCTGACTACGAAGTGTTGGACGAGAGGGTAAGACATTTTTATAGTTTTTAGATCCTTGCAATTATTACCTGACTACTATTAGAACTTTCAATCCTCGCTATAATGTGCACTTACTTCATTATTTGTTATCGGTCGTAGCCGCGTAGCACCGCGTAGCTTCTATCGCTGAAAATTATAGACGTAACTTTCACGTTTACCACTCCTTTCGTAGTCACTCCAAAACATAAATTCACCGGGTTATATGTCAGGTAACTATATAGCTTTTCTTGGAAAAAAGAAATGTTATAAAATTTATTTTTACCAAAAACAACTGACTTCAATAATTAAAAAGTGATAAATAACTGTAGTACATAATAAATTATGAGTAGTACATATTGTTATTTTTGTAAAAAAGATTTCACCTTCTAGCGATCCACTATTGCCAGGAATATCGCGTCATAAAGTGGGTGAAAGTCAATAAAAGAAAAAACATAATTATTACAAAAAAAAAAAATCGTTTTGTCATTCGGCTTTACAAACATTTTGCCTAAAACTGAACGCGGTCCTTTGCGATATGAGAATTCGCGAGTGGTATTTTGTAAACTTCATCGCGCAGTTACGATCTTGCACTGTAGTAGTACTATTAAGTATTCTGTGACTGTAGTGAGGCTACTATTTGGGGCGAGAGCCCAGTCAGTTAAAAGAGTATTTTCTACCTTTCGCATTTTTCACACAAAATTACGCAATTTCTCAATTTTTTGTTCAAATATTACTATAACGACATGATTGCACCCTATTTAGAGTAAATCATTTTATAATCTAAAAAAAGTTTTAAGTCATTTGTTTAAATTTATTTTTATAGTAAAATTAATTTGATTTAAATTGTCATTTACATTCAAATTATTTAATCGTTCCAACCCTGAAAGTAAAGTAGAAATATTCCACCTTTAAGGGTGGAATATTAGGGGTAACCCCTAATATTCCACCCTTAAAGGTGGAATATTTTCATGTTTATACGGGACCACACCTCAGGCATAAATCATTGAAAAAAGGAGTTTCTTATTTGATCTACAATTGCCGGAGAAATAGCTTAATAAACGTACAAAAAAACACAGTCGAACTGAGAACCTCCTCCTTTTTTGAAGTCTGTTTAAAAATGCTTGTTTAGCTTCTTTACTTCTTGAGCAAGCAATAGCTAGTGGTCAAACGTAGGCCCTTCTACAATAAAAAAAAAATTGCTACGCTGCTACGCGTTTTTGCAAAATAATAGATAATTTTAAAGCAAATCAGTTCACATTCAACAAGTGTCATTAAGTAGAAACCGTGTGATTCGTGTGAGTAAAGTTATAAAATCAATACCTATACCTACTTTTCTATTATAACGTAGATCATACGATACAGAAGTACAGAAAATATGAAAACGGTTAGTGTTTTGTTAATTTAGTTGTCTATGTACTCTACTCAGTGTCACGCCCCACCGGTGAAGCCCGAAAAAGTGATGAAGCTGATTCAGTGGCTGGATAACAAACAGCTCGCTCTATTGACTCCATCACTACTTGGACCACATCCCAACTGTTACACATTTTCCAAACGACTCGCCGAATCTCTAGTTGAAGATGCTCACCAAGAGATGCCTGTGGTCATCGTGCGTCCTAGCATCGGTAATGTACACTAAGTACTTTTCATAATTCATCATCATCATCATCATTTCAGCCGACTGACGTCCACTGGACATAGGCCTCCCCCAAGTCTCGCCACATTGACCGGTCCCATGCGATTCGCATCTAACTTCGCGCTTTTCATCATTAAAACCATTAAACAACTAACAGTCTACTGTCGGCTTGTTCGGCTCTCCAGTTGCACGCATTTTAGCTTATTATACGGCCACACTCATAGCTAGCTGTAACCAGGCAAACCGGAAAGGCCGTCACTCGTCAAAGCTTTGCATGTATTGTAACGCACACAACATACATAATGTGTCTTACTATAGTTCTCGTATGTGCAAAATTTCAAGACGAATTCAAAATTTCAAAACTTCAAGACGAACCATCTATAGACTTAGTTTAAAAAAGTAAACAATGCCTACACAATAGAGATTAATGAAAGCCATTGATGCACCTACCTGAAAATATTGTTGAGTGAACCAAACATTAGAAATTAACTGCAGTCACTGAATAAAACTATAAAACTCTAATATTAATATCACACATACACCGTTTATATTTATAATATTATAGATAGTATAACATCAGTTCAGACAAATTTAGTAAATATTTATTTTTTTCTTGACACATAAATGTATGGAGACAATACGTGACGTGACTGACTTAAGTAGATATGTGACTGACTTAAGTAGATCAATTTATTGTTGTTGGTATCGATCTTAAGGAAAGCTATTGTGTCTTGTCTTATCTAGGTTAAGTAGTCTTAGTAATTCTTAGTAATAACCTAAGCGCAAGGTTACTAGAACAGGCATTACACACTGTAAGACCCTTAAAGAAAATAACGGTGCCAAAATTAAATATTAAACGGGACGTAACTTTTTGAAATGTTATTTAACATTCGAGAGGTTATTATGATCAGTTGAAAAAAATAATGGTCAGTTATTTATTTTTTTCGGCGGTTGATAAATTTGTGCGACAGTAAAACATAGACAGTAATAAAAAAACAATTGGCCGGTTATTTCGTCTTACTATGTCAGTACTAAATCAATAAATGGCCAGTAAAAATGATGGAATGGGCAGTTAGATAAATCGAGGTGTCTAGTCGTCCGATAATCCGATGATTAGGTTATATAACTCATTATAATACGTATGGTAATCCTTCTAGCGCGGATCCGACATGGTTAGGTTAGGTTAAAACTGTGACTCTCTACTGCCAGAACCAAATCTCCTCATATTAAATGTACCGAGTATTGTAGACTACTAAAAATAAAATCCTATTTTTAATTTTATCTTCTACATCGCTTGACTTGCTTACTTTTAACACAAAATACTATACAAACTCGCAATTAGCATATCATTGCTCATACAGTCTTCGGTCAGCGGAGACAAAAACAGTAATTTGCACAAGCATTTGCTATTTAAATTGATAAAGAACTAAAAGAAAAAAGCAATAGAGTTAAAATTGCGAGATAATAATGCACAGAATTATTCCTTGCACACAATTTTCAACTGTGTGATGTATTTTATTTCATTCAGCTGGAAAAGGCTAGCCCAGATGTCTGCCTTTTCCCATCTCTGTTGGGGTCGGCTTCCATGCTAATCGAATGCAGCTGAATAGGTACCAGAATTTTACATGGATCTGTCTGACCTTCACTGTTGTGAAGGTAAGGAACCAGTCTTACCAAAGGGGTATCGTGTTGACCAGTAATGGTGTTCCATTACTGGTCAACACGATACCCCTTTGGTAAGACTGGTTGTCAGATTGTATAGCTTCTGACTACCTATAACGACTGTCAGAGTTCTACGAATGACAGTCAGGGCCTCAAGTCTGCTATTACAATAGCGTCAGAATGGTCTATCATTGATTTCATAATTGTTGATTTTGACAAGTTTGGTAATCTACTAATATTATATACCATTAATGGTGTCATTATGACTTTCCATTGGTCAACCACTGACATGCCATTGAAAGAAATGATTTAGAATGGGAATCTCGTAGAAAATGACAATTGAATGACTGACTTTAGGCGGTAATCTGCTAAAATTTTGACAGTTCCTTTGATCAGTGACCTACCATTACCATTAGAACGACATTGTGCAGTCATTGCTTTTAATTCAACCGACCAATGATCGACCATTATGAATTTAGCAGATTACGAACTTTTAGCAAAATGACAATGGGATCGGGTTGGAATCACGAAATTATAAAAATAGCAGACTTGACTTGTTGGTCCTGGGGGGACCAACGGTTTTACATGCTTTTCGAGGCATGGAGAGGTCCAGGTATAAAATGAACGGACCGACCGCAGCCAGCGTTTGCCCTGGCTGGAGGCCCTAAAAATTTTTAAGGCACCACAGGATTGTCCGGTTAAGCAGTCAACAACCTTTAGGTTGAACTGAGAGATGCCATTCAGAAAAAAATTCAGTGTGTACTTATGTACGCGCGTGAGAAGTTATACTTCTTCGAGTCACAAAATAGCAACGAAGGCAGTAAGTAGTTCAGCATGTACGTCAGAGATGGCGTTGTTTACAATTACTCCCGTGAGAATTTTGTGTGACGCTGTGCGCGCGCATCGTAAAATTTCACTCTCATCATTTTTTCATAACGCGCCTAAAGAAGTGTAACTTCAAAAAAAAAATGCAGCCAGCGTAGCTTAACCCCTAAGAGATTTTAGGTGTCGGAATCGTTTGCCTTAGTGTCACTTAAAATCTCTTAGGGGTTAACCATCACGAGCGGGCAAGTAGTACGGTTTTTATTTACCCACGAGCACGACTACGAGCCACGGCACGCTTGGCGCAGTGGCTGAGCGATCGGCTGCCGCGCTGCGTGTCGCAGGTTCGATGCCCGCACGGAACAAATATTTATATGGCCTACTGATAGTTGTCCTGGGTCTGTCTGTTTGTGTGTGTGAGTGACACAACGCACCCCACGATACAGGAGAAATTCCTAGAGTGGGGCAAAGTTAGTTAATAAATTATAAGCATAATGCTGGTCTGTTACTCTGACCCTTTGCATTAGATGTGACCTATACAGTAATAACAATCAGGTTCTCGTCATTATATCCTACTAACATTAAAAATGGAGTTGTTAGGATAGATCGATGTTTATTATTCTTTAACTCCTTAACGGCTAAACATAATTAGCTGAAATTTGGCACACATATAGATATTAAACTAACTTAACATCTACGCCGACGAAGTCGCGTGCAGTAGCTAGTATGTTATATAACAAAACCAACAGGTAGACCAAACCAACAGGTATAGAAGAAGACAAACTTCGCCGCCTCGAAATAAATAAAACAAGGACCTACGGGATTAGGATTATATCTACATACGAAGTTTAAAAAGGTCCATCACGAAGCCGTAACCTGTCACAATGTTTATTCACTAAAAAAAACAGCACTGTTTGACCTCTCACGGCATTAACTGGTTTTTTTAATTGTATTCTAGTGTGTCCAACACTTAAGGACCCCATACCTGGCTGGGTAGACAACTTGAACGGGCCAGTTGGTTTAATGTTGGGAGCCGGCAAGGGCGCCATCAGGACAATGCTATGCAATGGCTCACTAGTAGCTCAAGTCATCCCAGTCGACGTTGCGATCAATGCTATAATTGCCATAGGAATGCTTGAAGGTAGTAGGACTCAAAAGTAAGTATAATAATATACTAAGTGCCAACACTGTCTATTCATTTCATAAACTCTTCACGATTTTTTCGGAGAACACGAAACTAGCACTGAGCTTTTGAGCTTATGTATGTAGGCACGATAGTAGAATATAAAGGCAACTAATCTAATACCTTTAAACGAGCAATAATTCTTGTATATCTTATTGATCGAAGATATCTATCTATATAAATAAAAAGAAAAGTCCTGACTGACTGACTGACTCATCAAGTCCTTGAGAGCATAAAATAGGGGATGAATGTGTAAATGGGAAACCCGTTAGTTTTTAGTTGGTAATTAATAATTTCATGTATCAGCGTTTTTGAAAAATCATCCCCGAAGAGGATAAGATAGGGGGTGTAAAATTTGTACAAACGCTAAAACAGGGACGGAAAGGTTGACCCTATATCAGGTACATTACATGTCATGTATCAGCGTTTTTGAAAAATCATCCCAGAACAGGGTAAAATAGGGGATGAAAAATTTGTATAGACGCAAAAACAGAGACGAGAAGGTTGACCTATATCAGGAACATTAGGTACATGTATCAGCGTTATTGAAAAATTATCCTAGAAGAGGTTAAAAGAGGGGATGAAAAAATTGTATAGACAATAAAACCACACGGGCGCGCCGCAGCCTTACGTACTTTGTGCTAAAACAGAGACGAAAAGGTTGACCTATATCAAGAATAAAAAGGGGCAACAGAGGGCTGACAGTTATGTACACTTGAGGGATGCCATAGGGAGGCAGGACGTTGATGGTGAGCACCTAGGTCAGAAGGCGGTGCTCCCGTCATCTTTTACCGGGGGACCACGCTATATGCACGAGCATACACAAGACGCCATTACATACGTGCGCAAATACGGCTGTTCAGAACTCTTTATCACATTCACATGTAGGTAATCCCCGATCGAAAGAGATCACAGATATACTTTTACCTGGTCAAAAGTCACACGATCGCCACGACATTATTGCCAGGGTATTCCACCTAAAGGTGCAAAAGATGATGGATCTTCTGACCAAAGGCAGATACTCTGTCATAAAGGAAAGCATCCCCCCTTTCCTGTATATACTCAGTGGAATGATAAACAAGTGGTCTTCATCACATCCACATCTTGCTGTGGCTAGAGCAGCGTATCAAATCGACAAAGTTATTTGTGCAGAAATACCTGAGCCTGACCAGGACCCTCTCCTTTACGGTATGTGAAGGCAAATATGATACATAGTCCTTATGGTAGTTTAAACTACATATCACCCTGCATGAAAGATAGTAGATGCACTAAGAGGTACCCTCGATCATTTCTCAAGGACACCTAGACAGGAGACGATGGATATCCGCAATATAGGAAGAGGTCTCCAGCTGACGGTGGTCACACAATAAAAAATAGTGAAAGAAGACATTGTTTACCTGTTTAGGAGTATGAAGAATATAGTGTAAAGTTCTTCATCCTCTATTGAAAAGGTAGGATCCTCCGACCAGACGGGTGTTGTGTCTGGTGGGCTACTGCCCAACGATTGTTGTCGGGATTTTGTTTATATGCTAATGTCGCGGAGAACTCTGCTTGCGCGATCTAGAAAGCGTCAGTAGTACATAGTTGTAATTCGTCTATTGTGCGATAGATGTCGCTATACCTGGATTAACATAATATAGGGTACTTTTAATCCCGGTAGTACCTACGTGACCGTGGGATACTTTTCGACATTCACGCGGGCGAAGCCGCGGGCAAAAGCTAGTCTATATATATATTTATATATAATCTGAATGTCGGAAACGGCTCCAATGATTTTTATGGTATGCAGGGAGTTTCGGGGGCGATAAATCGATCTAGCTGGGTATCATTTTTAAAAATTGGAGTTAATATGGAGTTTCTTGCCCATTCTTCTCCATACAAAACTACCTTTTGGAATGGGCACCTAGAATCGATTTTTTTTTCTCATTTGACGTTCAAAAGTGCCTTACAATGGTCTAATTGAAATAAATGATTTGACTTTGACTTTGACTTTAAAAACACGAAAAAAAATCCGAGCAAAGTTCGGTCGCCCAGATATTTAAGTAAAACATTATTTTTTCTATGGCATGGGACCAATTACATATTTACAGACTGATTTAAAAGTTTTAAATATCATGGTGTCATCAACTAGCTAGGTGATCGTATAACGTATTTGTTTAGACAAAAGCGGGAGCGACCACTTGCTGTCAGCAGCTACGTACGCCGTTTGTAATAGAAGCATTAACAACATCTAAATCTGCCTTTGATTCCAAAACCGTAGGCATTTCATTCAGACACTGACCGAAGTAAGTACATGCTAAGATGAGAGGTATCCATAGAAATCTCTTATACTTATCTATGGAGGTATCCGTCACTAACACGCAACTGTGATAAACCTATAGATAGGTATAGACCAGAAAAAAGACTTAGTACCTATCTGTTTTGCATATTGTTTTTATAAAATATCTTAGCCAAAGCACGTGCAAAGTAACATTATTTTGTTGACTTTATTTGTATCGTGCGGAATAATGCAGAACCAAAAGCACCTAATCAAGTACAAATATAATATAGTGCCAATACATACTTACGTAAGAAATTTAACAGTCGTTTAATTGAAATTAATTTCAGGCCGGAATCTGTGCCAGTGTACAACGTAAACAGTGGTCATCAGAAACCAACAACGTGGGGTGAAGTGCTTTTAGTCGCCAAGTCATATGGCCGGAAGTACCCCCTGTCTTGGCCACTGTGGTATCCAAACGGAGACATTACCACCAACCACTTTTTGCACGAATACAAGAGAATTTGCTACCATTTAGTGCCTGCGTATTTCATCGATGGTCTTTTGTTCGTACTTGGACAGAAAAGAATGTGAGTATACAAACAAAAACAATTCATACAATAAATTATAAACCTTTTTTTCTAATAGTCTAAGATCCCACCATAAAACGACCTTCACCGAGCTGGTTAACGAATAAAAAGTATCTTATAATCAATTAAATATGTCAATAAACATAATTGCAAATGGGTTGTCTAAAAATTTTCAGCCCAGAATATGATTAATTAACAATTATTTTTTTTTGGTTTAACATTTCACTGGTTTGGTTAATAGATAAATTCCATACCAATCGAAAGTATGAAGCCTATAGAATATGCGAACGTTAGGTTGACTATTTTTTTCCCGTCACAACTCTTGAGTAGGGCAGGTATAAACAGCTATTCAATTCTGTTACAATCTCGCCCGGTGAACACCCAAGTGAAGTGAGCTGTCATCCGTCCCATGCTAGGGACACAAAATATAGAGGGTACAGAAGGACCGCGCTCCCGCCATCTTCAAAAATAATTACCTAAACTTGTCAGACTCACTAGGACGGCTACTGTTTTGACTCTGTAGGTTTTATTTGTGACAATATGAAATTTTATTGACACTGGTTGGAACTCTTTGCAATTTTTTATAACAAAATTTTCTTGTTTGTCGTGAAATATCTCTCATTTATTCAGACAACACGTGACAGTCAAGTCGTAAGTCTGCTTGAAACTGCTTGAGAATGCCTATAAACGTAATGTCAATGTGTGCGTGGTAAAAATGGCGGTTTGTTCTGAGTGGTGTCTCTGCTCGGGCGCGACGCAGTCTTACGTACTTTGTGCTAGGGATTGACAAAGCAGACGGACGGATGATGACAGTTCACTTCACCTAGGTGTTCACCGAGGAAGATTGTAACAGAATAGACACACAGTTCTATTAATCTGGCGATCCAAAATAAACCGTGGATGAATATACAATTCGGATACTAATAACACGTAGCTCATCCCTTGTATTTCTTTCACAGTATGATCAGAATCCAAGAAAGAATATCCCAAGGTTTGGAAGTGTTGCAATATTTCACGATGAGAGCGTGGAGTTTCCCTTGTGCTAATTACGATGCTGTTAAAGAAAAACTGAATACAGAGGAGCAAGAGATTTTCAACACAGACATTACCAATGCTGATCCTGATGAGTACATGAAACAATGCATAGAAGGCGGTCGCACTTACTGCTTAAAAGAGGACAAAAGTCAAATCCCTATGAATAGGAGATATCACAACTTGTAAGTGTTTACCCTGGCTTTATATTATAGCAGATAACGTCATCCGTCATAGACGCAAAAAGAAACTTAATCGTCCGTCAGTACTGCGGGTATCTATAGTCAGTACCTAGCGTTTTTAAATAATACTTGGCACTCGGATATCTATGCTTGGCACACACTTAGGGGACTGGTTTTGAATGGAAGGGATATTTTTATTGTAGCAACTCAAAGACCAAATCTAGAAGCTAAACAGTACCTACCTTCATATGTAAGATAGGTTCAACTAACTAAATCGATATATTCGACCCGACTAAATCGTGAATCGGTCACATGTCACATGCAATTGATTGCGCTTCAACATAAACATACACGTGGCTCTCATTAGGTAGTTAGGTATTGGTCAGTTGACATAGCATAGTTATAAATTATATAGGATACATGGAAACAGTACGTACATACGTACCTATACCTTGGATGTACCTTAGGTAGGTACTCCAGAAGCTGACATCACGTAAGTCATGTAGGTATCACGTTTCAAGTTTTGCGGTAGGTAGGTACCTGTGCATAATAAGTAGATACTTTTACACCCACCTGACGATCTGGGTATCTGGATAAAGTAGGTACCTACCTAGTGTACAAGCAGACCTACAGCCTTTCTTTAACTTACATCGTACGAGTTTATACTTTGAGCTCACGCGAGTATAAATATGCGCTAGCTAGCTATGCACTTATGTTCAAATCAATCCTCTCAAAACCACCATGAATTAGAATCTTGCACTGTTGACCAGACAATAAGATCACTGAGGCCGTTGCCCTGCAGTGGACAACTATATTCTGGTAATATTTCTTTATTACTGGTTAGTTAGGTACCAACAAAAATCATCACACAAAATAAACTGACAGACTGATTAACCAGCCGAAGCTACAACGCCTCAAATCACTTGACATGGTGGCCGTCTGATACACTAGCACGTAAGGTCGACGACCCGTACAAAGTCATCATCCTGACCTTGTCCCATGGTTGGTACTTGGTGTTGGCGCAACCAGTTTTCGTTTTTCCATTTCCGTTAACTGTCATGCTTTCACTGACTCTCTTTTCATCCATATCATTCTTCACACTATCTATCCACCTCTTCCTTCGCTCTCCTCTCTCTCCAATCATCCTCTCCATACATTTAGATTATATCTCTTTTGGTCACACGTGCGTTTCATCCTTTCTCATCGCATGCCCATAACGAGACAAACGATTCCCTTTCAACTTTTCTGTCAATTTAATCGCTTGACATGGCCGAAGTCACTTACAGTCTGTTTGCTAATTTTGGAGTCGATTAGCTGGATACAGATTTAGAATAAGAAACCGGATGTTCTCCATGTTCCTACCACTCGTAGTTTTAATAAAATTATCTTTTTTATTTTTATTTCAGACTTTACGTATTGGACTGGATCGTAAAGATCATGTTTTGGCTTCTGATGTTATCCTTCCTCGCATCGTGGTTCCAGCCTGTCAAGACATTATTCTCTTATGGAGAGCCTGTTGTTAAGCACCTGCCTTTCTTAGGCCCAGTAGTTACCAAAAATGATGAATTATGATTTGTCTTTCTAAAGTTTATTGTTAGGTACCTAATTCTGGTGAAGGACCTAAAGTATAACTATAATTACCTAGGTACCTACATGTTTATATTAGTCCAGTGGCTAGGTACTTCTACTTTGCAAAAGGTCGGGTGTAGTAAGTATTGAATTTTATAGTAAACTAGCTGTCCCAACAGACGTTGTCCTGTCCCTAACTATCTACACTACCAAACTACCTACCTACCTACACCTACCCTACAACTACCCTACACCTCTTATTTTCTGGTCTCCTGGTACAGGGGGCCACTTATGTACCAGAAGACCAGATTGCCCGCGACTTCTTCCGCTTTCTTTTCTTTTCGGGCAATTTTTTAAGTTTTTCTCTCCGTAAGAACCATCCTCGTAAGGATAACATTATTGAGCAGAGGTGTGGAAAATAAGACGAGGAGATTAATTCTATAATGAAAATCTCTAAAGTACCTATACTCTCATTTAGCCATTTAGAAAACCTTGCCGTTTTCAAAAGTACCAAATAAATTGTTATCGGGGATAACGGGAATTGAATTAATTACCTATAGGAGTGAGGATATTATACACAGTATACACACAAGACATCTACGATCTGTAAGACATTACTGCCTCATAAATTTCCCACTTTCTTCATTTGAGTAATGTTAGAAAAAACACCTTTACAAGGTTGGTTTACCCGTTCCTACGTTCGGCTATTGTGAATTAGAACCAATTGCCGGCGACAACCGGGTGTAAAAAGAGGTTTTTGTTACGTAGTAAACTTTTAATTTAAGGGAATATGGCATTGGTGCCAATTCTGGTGTGCACGAACTAAATTAATTTTAAGTTATTTATATCTCTTTCTCTTCAATTAAACAAGAATGAGACATATATTAATAAGAGCTGTCAATTAAAATGTTCATTAAATTATTTGTCATTTCAGAACGTATTGATTAAAAACACTGCGAAATTCAAGGGAAAAACTAATTAGGCATCACTAACTTAGTCCCTATCTGTCGCCATCCCTTTCTTCTGCTACTTGGTATTAAGAGATGCCAAATGCCTAGTTTTAGTTTAGTTTGTGAACAAGGGAATCGGCACCATAACTATTTTTTAATTCATTGTTCATTGGTTTATTGTGATGGTAACCCTTTTGATAGTAAAACTTTATAGGATCTATACAAAGTAGCTTACAGACTGTCTAATTCATATTAAGTATACCTAATTGATTCCGATTATTTCGAAATTCGATGGTTCGCTAACACTGTAGTAGTCAGCTACTCACTGAAGTAATCACGAATTTGACGGCCCGCTGCTAATTTTTTTTTATTTGTTTTAAGTTTATTAGCTTAATTTACTTACTTGTCAAATTGCTGTTAATATTTACATAATCGATATAATATCAATATTCTAACTTTGTAATAAATTATAGTTATGGAAGATGCTTGAGTACTGTAAGGCTCGCTATAAACACAAGCGGGTCGACACATTCGGTTCGGCGTTTGCAATACAACCTTTGATACGGATAAGTTTTGTGTAAAGCGCAACCATAGGATTTCATCATTACAACACAAAATATAGTTTACAGAAGGGTCGCTTCCGCCATCTTTAAAAATATTTACCTAAACTTGCCAGACTCACTAATGCATTGACTCTATAGGTTTTATTTGTGACAATATGAAATTTTATTGACACTGGTTGGAACTCTTTGCAATTTCTTTAATTTCAATGTGTGCGTACAAAAATTGGCGGTTTGTACAGAGTGGTCTCCCTACTCGGGCGCGCCGCAGCCGTAGGTACGTACTTTGTGATTTCAATCAAACTATGTCAAAATATATTGACTTCAACAACACTGCAGCTGTACCAACCAACAAAATAACTATTCAATTCGATTTAAGTTGATACATAATTTAAGTTGCATTTAGGTTGCTTGATTTTATCTGGGATAAGATTAAAATTAAACCGCAGCACATGATTAGAATAATATATATTTAGAATATTATAAAGTTAAAGTTTGATTTCTTTTTGTAAATAAAACTTTTACAATAAGTATAACAACAAATAAATAAGTAATTTCAACAGTTTCACAATATTTAAGGTTGCTGACCAATATCAAAACCATTCGCAAAAGCAAATAAAAAATGTTCTTAATGTACATGATTTTGATAATATTTCATCCTAATCATAAAATAATAAGCTTACAACAAAATTATAAAATTAACGGGATACGCGATGCGCAAGCAAACTGCAGTGTTACTACAGAGTGGCGTTGACAATGTCAATAAACTCTGCCTTGAGACTGGCTCCGCCGACGAGGAAGCCGTCGATATCGGGGCACTGAGCTAGTTCCTTAGCGTTGGCGGCAGTGACGGAGCCTCCGTACTGGATGCGCACTGAGTCTGCTACGGCAGCTGATGCGTTTGCTGACAGCCAGGTACGCAGAGAAGCGTGAACGTCTTGAGCCTACGAAAATAAATAAACACTATAATAGTGAAAAGTTCCAAAAAAACCTTTTTAGCTTAATATAGAAATATTCTGGATCATTATACTGTTTATTACAATATCTACTCAAATAAATTCTGAGTGTTATGAACCACAAAACTGATATGTATGTGCATTGATTGATATGACAGTAATAAACTAACAATTATTGATAGTAACATTGATATGATTAACAAAACATTAAATATGTGTCAAATGGTGAAATGTAATAAAAATGAAATGATATGACTAAATTATGGTAATAGTTTCATTTTTTTATTTACCTGCTGAGGAGACGCAGTCTTGCCTGTGCCAATGGCCCACACTGGCTCGTAAGCAAGTACAACATTGGCCCAGTTATTGCCAATAGCTGGCAAGAGGGCTTTTGTCTGCCTGAAGACTACTTCTTCAGTTTTGCCAGCCTCCCTCTCTTCTAGGGTTTCACCAATGCAAGCAATGACCTTCAAGCCATTCTCAAGAGCGTGGGCAACCTTAAAAACAACCATTTCAATTATTTCTACTTTGTATATTGTTGTTGAAGCGGTGTATCATTTCAAACTTACTTTTTCTGCTACAAGATCGTCTTTCTCTCCGAAGATTGTTCTCCTTTCTGAATGGCCAAGGATGACCCAGTTGGCACCAATATCCTTAATCATAGCTGGTGAGATTTCACCTGAAGCAAATGATTTATTTAAGCACACTGACCAAAACACAATTTTATTTTACTGGTACGGATAGTTTCTTACCAGTAAAAGCACCCTTTGCAACTTTCCAGCAGTTTTGTGCAGCAACACTTATTGAACCAGGAATGATGGTTTGAACATATTCAAGATAGATCGCTGGGACACCCACTACTACCTGAAAAGTGCAATTACAGTTTAAATCAAAGAAGCAATAAAATACATTATCTTAGGAATTAGATTTGTATGATTTTTGTGTTTTTTGTGTCAGTTGTCAGTTTCATTTAGTAACAATTTTGTTCAGTTTGAGTAAGCATGTGTTTATTTATGAATGTGCAAGAAAGAACAATTTTGTTTTCCTTCTTTGATAGTATGTTCATGCAGCAATGACTGAAATTAAAAATAAATGGAAACTATTTCAACATGAATGCTTTACCTCAACATTTGGGTCCAATGGGCCCTTTTTCAATGTCTCAACAATATCGGTAACTTGCTTTTTGTCTCCATTCATCTTCCAGTTGCCACCAACAACAAATTTGCGACCCATGTTGCTAAAATGTTAGTTGCTAAAACCAAAAAAATATAGAGAGGTCAGTAAGCATATTAGAGGACCCACTAACCTATTTAACAAACTTGTGAATCAGAGTCATGAAGAAATATCACGAGGGTAGGTACCGAATTATTACAATTGCTACAAATCACACACTTTACATTCAATTTGTATTCAGTAATTTATTTGAGATTATCAGTAGTTTTATTTTTATAAATACCGGTGCTATCTTAAACGAGTCGACTTTCACGAAGTTGAATCAAAATGACTTTGACCGCCCTTGAGATATAAAGTGAATTTTAGATAAACAAAAAAGGAAAACGGTAAGTACATAAAATAATTGTACCAGTGTCACGCTACCGAGACTATTTATAAAAAGCATTGGAAAAGGATTCTCAAAGCTTATTTTTATTACCCTCAAGACTTGTCGGCTTGTCGGTACAGTAAGGCTACGTGACTAAAACTACGTCGGAAAATTTGTGTAAAAAAGAAGACATAATTAGTGTACCTAATGTACCATAAATATACTTTATTCCTTCTACATGTAATAAACGAATTGTTTTGAACCGTAGAACTTTGTACAGTTGATAAAACAGCATCATAATTTTTACGAACAGAATACTAACCTACTAGTAAAAATACGAAAAACCATTGTACCACATTTATTTATTCTCTTTTCGTTAGTCAGTGCTAGTAAACACTCACCTGATTCTAAAGAATTAAACCTTTGAAGGAATCCACGAAATTCTTCACTTTACACCGCTAGCGGGAAACCAGAATGCTGTAATCAGTTGGTAATGCAATCTTAAGAGCCTATTCTCTTCATCACTGAAATATAATAATATCAGTTTTTTTTTTTTTTTTTTTTTTTTTCGGACTGGCATCTCGCAGGTCAACCTAGGAGGTTGTCGGCTGCTTAACCGGACTTTCCTGTGGTGCCTTAAAAATTATTATTTTTAGGGCCTCCAGCCAGGGCATAAAAGCTTACAAACTAAGCGACTACACGCTAAGGGCACCCCCTGTGGGGTACGAGCCTCGGCTTAGGGCGTCGCTGGGAGAGGACAGCAAAGGGACAGGCTGGATCGGATTTCATAATATCAGTCTACCAAACATTGGTTAAATACTACTTTTTGACCAATGAAATGTAAAATTCAGCCCAACCTACCAATCACAAATAACCAAGAAAACCTTTTATTTTCTCAGCAGAGATAACAAACCAAAAGGTATGACCTCTGTGACATTGAGATAGCTTCTTTTCTTTTAGATAATTATGTGTTCTGAAATCCAGTCTTTTAGGTATTAACTCATAATTAAAATATTAGTAGGTATAAACGAAATTAGTATTCTAGAATTTACCTAATGCTACGTTTACATGCTTGCCAATGTCAACGCTCGGCAAACGTCCACAACAAGCCTTAAGCACAGTAAAGATATCTATACAGTATTCTATCTTCATACAAACGGTCGGAACGCGAGTCATACCTACACTTTTTAAGTTAGTAGGGAAATTAGTATACCGACAGTCTCGCTCGAATGCACCTCAGTGGCGAATATATTGTGTTGTTTTTGGTTGCTTGATTTCGTCAATAACGCACCAAGAGATAATTTTTTTTAAATTACCTGGGAACTCCGAAAGACTATATGTTCCTGAAACTTAATAGACTATAAAAAAAAATGATTTCTTGACTATAGGTACCTACTTACTAGACTATTAAAAAAATGATATAGGTACATACCTACTCGTAATTTGTTTCTTTTTTTAAAAGGTAAGTTTTTCGCTTTTTCTACCGAGTTAAGTAGGTAGCTGGATTAATAAACAAATAAGTGGATAGGGTGAAAAAGCGACATACCTACGCTCGCGTTGAAACGAACTGGTAAGTACCTGCCTAGGTAGTTTCTTAGGCTAGGCTATCTATCTACCTACTTATGTACTAGCTGCTTACATATATTATTGAGTTAAACAAAATATCATTATAAAATGATTATGACAGTAAATGATAGGTACAGACGCCAGCACATCAGGCCATTAAAAATTTACAAATTTCCCTAATTGAATATGAACCTTACGCTTTTGTAATAAAAATGAAAATCTATCAAAGAAATTTGACAGATTGTTGCTCCAACGTGTGCTGGACTCTGTATCTACCTATTTAGTAAGATTTACATTTTAAGTAAGATTTTGTAGTCGATAGTTAGAGGTTTTGTCAGCTGTGTTTTGCATTTTGGTTAAGTAAGAAGTAGGTGTTGAAGTTTGTAAGGATTGCAGAATAAAGGGAAATGTTTTTTTTTGAGACGCCTTGAATGGCTGTGACTGAGGCGCAAATATCTTTCAGCCTCAAAATAAGGGTGGATTTTTTTAACTTCTAATAAAAAATATAACATGCATTTTTATTGAACACTTCCCATTTCATTTATCTATTTAATTTTTTTTTTAATTAACTGAAAAGTATTATATACCTATATTTACAATCACAAAACTAAAAGGAAAATAAAACACTACAAATTTATAATCACAAAACTAGAACACACTAGGAAGAAATTAAAACACTGTACGCGGGACAACCCTATCGCACGTTAAGGCACTAGATATCTTTACTGTGCCTGCAATCAGCTGCACAGTAAAGATATCTATACAGTATTGTGACTCGGCCCTGTCATTGAAATAATTACCTACATGCGAGCGGTACCTTAACGTGCGATAGGGTTGTCTCGCGTACAGTGTTTTAATTTCTTCCTAGTGTGTGTTCTAGTTTCGTGATTGTAAATATTGGTACCTATACAATATTTTTCATTTAATAAATAAAATGAAACAGATAAATGAAATGGGAAGTGTTCAATATATGTGCATGTTATGTTTTTGATTAGAAGTTTAATAAAAAAACCACCCTTATTTTGAGACTGAAAGATATTTGCGCTTCAGTCGCAGCCATTCAAGGCGTCTCAAAAAAAAAATTCCCTTTAGGTATTCTGCAATCCTAACAAACTTCAACACCTACTTCTTACTTAACCAAAATGCAAAACACAGCTGACAAAACCTCTAACTACCGACTACAAAATCTTACTTAAAAAGTAAATAATAATGTAAATCTTACTAAATAGGTAGATACAGAGTCCAGCACAAGCTGGAGCAACAATCTGTCAAATTTCTTTTATAGATTTTCAATTTTATTACAAAAGCGTAAGATTCATATTCAATTGGGGAAATTTGACAATTTTTAATGGCCTGATGTGCTGGCGTCTGTACCTATCATTTTATAATGATATTTTGTTTTAATTCAATAATATATATGTAAGTAGCTAGTACATAAGTAGGTAGATAGATAGCCTATCCTAAGAAACTACCTAGGCAGGTACTTACCAGTTCGTTTCAACGCGAGCGTAGGTATGTCGCTTTTTCACCCTATCCACTTATTTGTTTATTAATCCAGCTACCTACTTTACTCGGTAGAAAAAGCGAAATACTTACCTTTTAAAAAAAGAAACAAATTAAGCACTATAGTAGGTATATAATTTTTTTAATAGTCAAGTAAGTAGGTACCTATAGTCTGGAAGTCATTTTTTTTATAGTCTATTAAGTTTCAGGAACATATAGTCTTTCGGAGTTCCCAGGTAATTTAAAAAATTAACGGTAAAAAAAATATTTTAAAAACAAGCTTTTATTATGCACGAAACATTAAAAAAATAAACTAAGACATTAATAAAATTCGTAGTTTCTTAAACTTTATAAATAACAACCTACAAAAATGTTCAGTTTAACTGTTCGATACAATTAGTGTCATCAGTAGAAGTATGATACGAAAAGCTTGTCGCGCAATTTCGTTAACGCATAGTCCTCGGCCGCGACAAGCTTTTAGATCGCGTAAGAATATTAATATACTGGTTATAGATAATTTATGTATAAGTATCATACTTCTACTGATGACACTAATTGTATCGAACAGTTAAACTGAACATTTTTGTAGGTTGTTATTTATAAAGTTTAAGAAACTACGAATTTTATGAATGTCTTAGTTTATTTTTTTAATTTTTCGTGCATAATAAAAGCTTGTTTTTTAAATATGTTTTTTTACCGTTAGTTTATTTTTAACTTTTTAGTTGGACATATTTCTTAGTCTATCCATTTCCATTAACGCTTCATTGTTACAAGGTCTCTTTCCAGTTAATTTTGTGCAATCTAATTCTTGGGCTGCGTGTGTGTTATCGCGCGGGTGGCGGTACGTCAAAGGCTTTTAGCGCGTTAAACATATTATAGCGCTGCGTGGTCAGACTAGAGTTGCTCATTTCGTTCGGCCGTTGTTTTGACGTGCTGTGTTAAAATGGAATGGAGCGATGAAATGGTGCTGGAATTCCTCCGTATAATGAAGCTCCAAAAAATATGAATCACAAAAAAAAACATTTCTTCGTCGACACATGTAGAAGTAAAGAAAGCCGTCGTCCATAGTTAAACGTTTGGAAATGATTTCGACCATTTTGGATTATTGCACGATAGTTCATGCAAAATATCGAAGCCGCTAAAGTGACCACTGCTTTTATCGCGATAAAACGTACGAAGCTTCGGGACGATACACGCAGATGCGGTCGAAGCTTTAGAGGATAGTTATGTTTACAGACCGATAACTGGTTTGTGTGGTATCTTGTAATTTAAGTTGGCTAAAATAAATACCTAAATAAAAAAAAGATTATAACCTCTGAGCCTATTGTATTATATGTCTGTACTCTGAGCCACAAGCGTGACAACAAGCTGTAAACGTATATTTTGGCTAGGCTTGTTTGTTATATAAACTGCCGCTCAATGTTGCCATCCTAACCAAACTAAAAAGCAGCAAATGAACCTTGGTATAAAAAAAAACATTACTCATTTCCTGTCATTTCAGAATACATTGACAGTCCGAACACTGGGAATGTGCACGATACCACAGATTTCGAGTAGGATAATTAGAGGAGTAGACCTATAGCGACATAGACAAAAACATACTTAGTCCCTTAGTCCCAACGCTTATTTTAAATGACATTTTGGCATAACGCGAAATTGGCAGACCGCGTTTTAGGTAATCAGCGAGTAAAGCTCGTTTAAATTGATTTTGTTGTTGAGAGTAATGAGATAGAGTAATGAGAATGACAAAGGAATAAGAATATTTATTAACCCAAGACTAAGTCTAACTACCTAAGACTAAGAGATAAACAGTGGAATGACATAGACAGAGGAATGATATCATTATCATTATCAAAATCAAGCCAAATCTATCTGCCAAGCCAAGTCACCGACATGCAGTGTGGCCACCTTAGTGAATTTATCACTAGGAGTTAGTGATATTCTAAAAAAAAAGTCAAAAACAATTATTTGGTACGAGCTCCCAGCTGATGTAATCTCTGCTATCTGAAGCAATTATAAATGGTACTCTTTTAAATAAAAAAAGTGTGACTAAACTAATGATCCATCTCAGCCTTCTACTTCTGCAAGTTTTACGACTCCGAACATATCAGTAGATGCATATTTTTCAAATTATTATGTTAATGTTTATTTTTTTTTCGCAGTAACATTATTTGTTGTATCAACATTGTGATTTTATTTAGTGGAATCGAGATTTTTATAGGTAGTTAAAAATAATATTCTGAAATCTAGGGAGTTTTCAGACCAAAACTGGTGATGTGGTGATAATATTTTTTTCTGCAAGGTGGCATCACGATCACTCCTGACACTATGGCTGACATGAACTGACATCAACATTGAACTTTCAACTGAATTCACTGCAATTGCAACTGATCACTGATCAACTGACATAGTCTACGTCGTCTGGTTACTCTGTGGTCTTACTGTAAAATTGAAGATTTTATTACCTACTTATTTATAAATATATTATAGACAGCGCTGCCAATTGCGGGGATTTTCCCCGATTTGCGGGAAATTGAGGTTTAGCGCCGGGAGAGCTTGGGCAATGGCAAAAATCAGGGAATTTCGGGGAATCCAAACCAATTTTTCGGTGAGGTAAAACTATTTTAATGTGAGGTAATACTAAAACCAAGTTTGCACTTGGCACAGCAAGTCACTATTAACATAATTTTGAATGGCAGCACCACTCAAATGCCTGCTCAACTGCCATTTCGACATGATTTTTTATTTCTGAACGCATCCATTTCTACCTTACAGCAATATCTACATCATTAATTCATTCTTTTTAATTGGTGCACGGTTTAGTAGAAAAGTGGTTAAAAAGTGTGGCTACTGCGAAAAAACAGGTAAAATTCTTGTTCAGCATTAAAATATGATAGGTACTTATGTATACTCAAACTTATTTTTAATCCAATTCAATATTGACAATCTACCTACCAACCTTAAGGCTGCGTTTCCACCAGAGATAACCGAGGGATGTGATTGTTAAGAACCAATAGAATCACTTCATTTACCTAGCCTCGCTTAGCACAGCTCTGGTGGAAACGGCTTAACAGAGCGAGGTTTTTATGTGTGCAAGAGTAGTGCGTGAGGGATGTGTGCGAAGGATGGACGCGGGCGAGAAACTACTAGCAGTCACTAGACGGAGTTTGTTAGAGGTAGATGTGTATAGTGCGGAATATACGAATCAGAGGACTCGCTCGCATCTGAAAAGAGACAACCTTGCACCGCTCATCTGCGCACCGCACAGCGTCGCTACGTATCTTCGCACCACTCAGCTACCTAGCACATCTCTGGTGGAAACACTCACATCGTTCCACAGCCTCGCTACGCATCCTTGCACCGCTCATCTACTTCGCACATCTTTGGTGGAAATGCAGCCTTAAACCTAGGTACTTTGATTGTGTGGATGTAGTCTGTGAATGTAAGAGGTAATTTTGGCATAAGGATAATAAAAGATAAGAAAGAAAAAAAATTATAACGGAGAAAAAAAGTGAGCATGGCGGTAATAAGTGAGTGTGGTGAGGGTGAGTGTGGTGTGAGGTGTGGTGTGGTGAGGGTGTGAGGTGCGTGTTGTATAAAACAGCTTTAATTCCAAAAATGTAATTTGTGGGTATTTGTTGGAAATGAATTTAAAAGAAAGAAGCGGGGAATTTCGGGGAAATGACAACAATGACGCGGGGAATCGAGATTTTTTATTGGCAGCACTATACTATACTGTTGAACTGTTCGATCATTGTTGTATGGTATGTAGTACTTGTAGTCTTTGTGAATCACAGAGTAAGTAACTACTATTTTGTGAATGTGAATATTGATGTCACTAACCTAACGAAGTAGGAATCTGTTTTAAGTTTTTGTAATAGATATAATCAACAATTATTTAATAAAAGGTGCTGTAATCGACGGTCATGAGTCGAAAAATATTTTGGAAAGTAAGTAGATTTCAAATCTCTAGTTTTATCTTAGTTTAATAGTTTTCTAAATTTTATCAAAAAACCTAAACTTGAGAAAATACTACTTGTACTTACTATGGTGTAACTTTTAATTAATCAGATAAATAACAAAGAAGTTACAGGGCAGGTTAAAATTAAGCCCTGTTACAAAAACAGGTTATTTAAGTAGCGATTTAATATGCAGAGGCGTTGTGGAAAGTCAGCCGGCAAGTCATCAGCGGCGTACTCCATGCGGCGCAAACGATGTGAAATGAGTGATCCTGTTCTGAACTGAAATATATTTTAAATTATATATTTGCACGTCATATTATTGTCTGCTATCTACCTACATATTATTCCAAGGTGATCTGGAAGTAAAAATAACAATACCTAAGTATCATAAACATCACAATCAGCCCACGTCGACAATCTAGACGATCGTCAGACATGCTAGTATCCTGTCACATAATATCTATTACTGTAGTGTTCTATTTTGTCTTAACAACTACACATTTTGTACAGTACCTACCTACACTAAGACAATCCAAGCCAATCCATCCAGTTGGTTGGCTGAACTAACTAATTAGAATGTTTTTAAAGATAATTCCTTGTATGACAATTGTACCATGCCCAAGGTTGCAATAATAAATCTGTCAATAGTCTGTTAACACCCGTGTTGTTCCCTGACTGCTTTTAGATTTTACATAAATAATAAACACAGTAAAGTGCGAGCATTAGCTATTACACTCCTTCTAGTTTATAGCTTGTTCCATCACCGGTATATAGACAGCTACTAGTAAATATTAATTACTTGCACCTTTCTTTAACTTAAATTCAACATAATTATTTCAAGAAGTTTGCAGTGAAATCTCATAGATCATTAGTTGTTATTATTTATTGATAAAAATACCAACAACCAATCAGTATCTCAGATAAGAAACATTATATTCACAGTCACTAAGCCACAATAGGAATGCATTCCTAGTGGAGTTCACTTCAGTTTTAGAATCACTATGGTATTCATATGTCACATTTTCTTTTACATCATCCTTAAATAAATTAATAATTTTGTTTTCTTTCAGATATTGTTGCTGTTATGTATAATTTTAGTACAAAAGTCTGTGCAAGCAAAGAAACAAAAAACTGCAGTAATAACAGACATAGGTGATATAAAAGAATTTAAGAAATTATTAAGAACTAAGACTAATGTATTGGTATTATTTGTGAATGAGCTGAAGAGTTCATATACAATCACAGATGTATTCAAAGATACTGCTGATTCTATGAAAGGACAAGCAACGCTTGCTATCATAGATTGCAACAATAGGTGAGCCACTTAACTTTCTTTTTTTGCCTGTATTGTCCCACTGCTTGAAAAATGCCTCTTACAATTCTTTCGAGGTATTCTTACCCTATCTCTCAGGATCTCCTAAGATTTATACAAAATCATCACCATTTCTGAAACTAGTGTTTCCTTTAGATTGTAAACAAGTTCTGTTTTTAGTTATCCTTGACCCATCTGTAAACATCTTTAGTCTATATATCCTTGATTCTTTGAAAACTTGTACATTGGTACCCATTAAGTAGACAGCTCAAGTTAATAATTACATTTGTTACTTTCTAGTGACGGTAGGAAGCTGTGCAAGAAACTTAAGATATCTTCAGACAAAGCCTACTATCTAAAGCATTATAAAGATGGCGAATTCCATAAAGACTATGACAGGAACGAGTCTGTTAATTCTCTGTGTAATTTTCTAAGAGATCCAACCGGAGATCTGCCATGGGATGAAGATCCTACTGCCACTGATATATTTCATCTTCAAGATGGCGAGGTTTGTAATGTTGTATTCATTTAGAACAGTTGTCAGGTAATTTTTGCTGGCCGAATATCACCTGACAACTTAATCTATTGTCCCTATAAGAAAAAAAAAATAGGATAAGTACTTAACAATTTGAAATGTCCACCGCCCAGTAAATTACTGGCAAAACTTAGATAAAGGTAACAATTTTTTTTACATATACATAAATAAATTGTAAGTAGGTACTTAAAACCATTCCATTAATTATCTACATATTTTTATCAGCCTCACATAATAGGCATGAATGCTGCTCAGATTATGAATAATAAGCATTGCGAATATTGTTTTAAAATTTAATAAGGTATGCAGAATTACATTTGATGGCCTGCTAAGGTAGAAAATGCATTGAAAAAGTAAGCTCTGGGTGGATTAACTTTTAATTACAACAATAACATAGTAGCTTCATCTTTCTGAAGCCCTGTTTGCTATTATGAATTAAACAGCCTAGTTAGACTATTCGTAAGCGCGACTGCTGAGCTCTTGGTCCTAGGTTCGATTCGTGGATCGTGCAAAAGTATTGGGTTTTTCCATTACGAAATTCCAAACAGCACCACAGATTTAAAAAGATGTGGCTGGTTACAAGTGACGATACGCTTGATATGCAAGAGCGGAAGTAGTAGCCAAGAATATTTATTTGCATCCCTAAACCTTCATGCCTACCGCAGTCTCAGTGGAGCGATTCAAGTATAAAATTCCTTTGGTCTATAAATTCAGAGAGGTGTGGGGGGTGGGGAGGGTTTAAATGTTACTACAATACTGCTTACGTAATACTTAAATGGCTCTTATGTAACTATTTTTGTAGTACCTAGTACATGCTAGCGTGGCAATAGCATAGAGAATTAACTACTTGATATCTCAAAGCATAGCAAATGTATAATGAAATATTATAATAGCCTGCACAGTTTATACCTAAGATTTACCAAGTGTATGCTGTTAGACATGTCATGTCTAGCACGGTTCCCGATCTTTAACTGATTAGATCCTGCCAAATCCAAATATACCAAATATACCAGATCCTCTTGGACCACTAATTGGTCCAAGAGGATCTGGTATATTTGCGCGAAATAGATTTCCGCGAATATAGGCTTTTCCGCGAATGAATTTTTGCGCGGCTAGACATTTCCGCTAATAGACTCTAGCGTGAATCCACTTGTAACGTGCGCGGCTGACATTTCTGTGAAAGACAATTGCGCGACTGACATCTACGCGAACCTACTTGTGCGACCGACTCTTGCGAAACTGACATTCCGTTCATCATCAACATCATCATTTCAGCCGAAAGACGTCCACTTCTGGACATAGGCCTCCCCAAGGGGGGGGGGGGGGGGTTTCCATAGTCGCCACGCTTGGCAGGCGGATTGGCAATCGCAGTATATGGTTGTTACAAAAACACAGAGAACGCTGCTGCCCATTCATTCCGTTACACTTCCTTAAAAGAACACCTGCGAGATATTTATTTTTGCGTAGGATATTGAGTAAAGAAGGAGTAAGATATTCCATACAGATGTAACATCACGCCTGTATTCTCTGAAGGGTTAAGGCATAGGTGTATACTAAGTATGGTATAATTTTACATTTATCTTTTCTTTTTTAAAAACATTGCCCCACATTAGGAATTACTCCTGTGTCGTGGGTGCGTTTACAAACATATAAACTTACATACACAAACAGCTAGACCCGGAACAACTATCTATAGGCAATACAAATTGATCCGTGCGGGAATCGAACCCGCGATACGCAGCGCAGCAGTCGATCGCTCAACCACTGCGCCAACCGTGTCGTCAAACTGTATACTATCTATTACTTTATCTAGATAACATTCATAAAGGTTAGGTTAAACTGTTTAAAGTTATATTATGCGGTCCCTAACGTTTCGCCTCTCGAGAGCGGTGGATGACGAAGTCAAAATCCAGGATGGCGGCTGCTAGATTATACAAACCTATATAATACCTACTATTTTGTTAATTATATTAATATTATTATTGCCAACAACGGCTGCTAATAAACATTCGTGCAACCGTAACTTTATATAAGCAAAGTAATTCGTTTTCAATATTATTATTATTCCTATAGATTTCATTGGAAGAAGTTGGACCGAATAAAAAAAATCTCTACCTGCACGCAAAATACGCGCTTCGGCGTGAAGTTGTGGGTTATACCACTCCATTCATTATGCTGGCGATTTATAAACATTTAATAGGCATCTATAATTTGTATTAATATTTGTGTTATGGAATGGAACTACTTTGACGGTGGCTTTAGCAGTATACCTTATCAATTAGTTAGCTGTATGATGGCTTTAGCGATAGTTCTATATGTATTCCTTATAAAACGTCGCGGGACACCCGACTGTGTGACTATGGGTACGATCAATGTAGAACAAGTGAATTACAAAAATTACTTCACTGATAAAAAACTACATTATTGCCGAGAGTCATAGGCTAAGTTTTATGGTATACGAGACTGACACACGGATGACGTCGCGCTCAGATGCTATGGCCCGACGGCGACCACTTAACTGACACCGTGCATGAGCTAACTGCGCGGTGTGGGAGGGGCGTGTCAGTTGTCCCAAGTTGACGTATCAGTGAGTTCGCGCGTCACCTCACCACACCCCTCTCGCACCGCACAGCTACCTTAGAAACGGTCTCAGAGAGGTCGGGCTATATAGTAATACATATATAAAATACCTACTTGGTGCTTAGATTGCTAAAAGTCTAGATATCTATTTCGACATGATCAGACCGCGTGAATTTTTATACACATCCCTTTACTATTATTACATTTATATATTAAGGACAAAATGGCTTCCTATTACAGAAAAAAAAATGTGACCAGTAAGTAGTTCCGGAGATTAGCGCGTTCAAACTAAAACAAATAAACTCTTCAGCTTAACAATATTAGTATAAATTTACAACTTATTGTACATACCTATGTTATACAAATTAAACTTAGAGTTTGTATTATAAGGCAAACAACAATAAAATCTAAGTTTAATTGTTTTAGGCTCTTAACAAGTTCCTTAAAAAAGGTGCTGGTGCTTACAAGAAATCAATGATAATGTTTTATGCTCCATGGTGCGGATACTGCAAAACTTTAAAGCCAGAATATGTAAATGCTGCTGCTGATTTGAAGGTAAGAACTAAGAGATGAGATTAAGTGTCAGAATTTCTACCACTTGTCTTGCATTCGTGGGTACTCACTGACTTACGACCTAGAACCACGAACTTCCTTATAGTGGTTCTGAAGAAAACACTCCTTGCGCCCAACCCTGCGCACTTCCGCGCATGCCTGACACACGGTTTGGGTAGTCCTGTCATCCTGTGCATGATACTCTTTCAAGTTCTGTACAAATGTCTTCGCAGCTTGACTTTTTATGTGGGAGTCTTGCATTTCAGTGTGTTATAAATATTAATCAAGAACTTTAATTTAATCTCGCTAAGTTCTTTACCTGCACTTAAAACTGGTTCACGTATGATTTCAGGGTGAATCACTTCTTGCCGCGATTGATGTTTCTAAACCTGGAAACTCCAAAATAAGACAATTGTATAACATAACTGGATTCCCAACCTTATTGTATTATGAGTAAGTACAGATAATATAATTTCTAGGAAGAAGTCGTACATTAATATACCAAAATTATTTTGCGGATCTTGAGTGGCGATTATATCCAACAGTGTCTTATGAAAAGACAAAACACCGTTTTCTCGTTTTATCGCGGTTTGTCCATTGATAATTACATGGAATATTCAAAAACAAAGTTAAATTATGTATTTAATTTATGGTAGTGATGGGAGTGTACCTACACATTTGACATTATTTATAGAACGCAGAAACCGGAAGTAATTTTTGATTACTATGCTACTCACTGTTGTAAATAAAGTAATATACTTATTATTTTCTTTTTCATTGCAGAAAAGGGCAATACAAGTTGCCATACAACGGCGAGAACAAAAGACAAGCGTTAGTAGACTTTATGAGGGACCCCACTACTGCTATGCAGCAGAAAAAGAAAGAAGTAGTGGATGACAGCTGGCCTGAAGATTCTGATGTTGTGCATCTAACTGGTGAGTTCGGATTTTTACGCTAAAAGTCATTCAGAACTCGACCAGGGGAGATACACTTTAGATACCTTCTGTCAGAAGAAAATACAGGGATATGTTGGACTCATCCAAATAATAAGATTCCTGCTATCATGACCCTGGTTAACTCTAAACATATATCGTCAATATATTTATCAAATTAAGAACATACTGATATAATCAGCACTTTTAAGGAAATATTTGTGTTGTTATTTTATGATGAACATAAATTGACGTGAGCACTGCCGCCTGGCGTTTTGACGAGCGCGAGCGTACATAGAAAATTTAGAAATCCGTTCGTACTACGTTACTCGTAGTACGAACCGATTTCTAAATTTTCTATCCTTTCTCGTACCAATGTTTATCAGTGAAAAGGAAACTTGTCTGGTGATTATAATTAGATAGATAGGAATGGAGTATTCTTTGTGACACTAATGGAACAAAGAAAATAATTAAAGTTATGCATCCGGTATAAACGTTCTTATCACTAGAAGCAGTTTCTTAAAGGCAACCATTGGTTTGGAATAAACTTGTTCAAGAAATGATAACAGTGCCCGATGTAAAATATAGAAAGAAAATATAGATAAAAGAATTCACAGGAATCGCAATGATTAGTAAGTAATTAAATGATAATGTACATGAATAACAAGTATAATTATGACTGTTGTTTATAATAATGATCGTACTTACTTTTATGATCTGTTTGGGGCAATATAAAAGGTTTTTTTAAGGGCGGCCAACCCGTCATAGTTTGCATACAAACGCTCGTACGTGATTAAGGCGTTATAACAAATGATCTTCCAGATATTTGGAATACCCAGATATGTCGTGGTTTAAGCACGTAAGCTTGTTGCACTTGCGCAAAGGGCGACATGCTCTTGAGGTAAAATGGAGATTTTAGAAACATTTTTTTTGGCAATTTTCATGATTATAATGAAACCAAACCTCTGGTTTTAAGGATGACGGCGTCTATCCTAACACGTCTACGTCTACCCTACTGTATGTATGTTTCTATGTAATGAGAAACGAGTATATGAGAAACGAATACACAAACGAGAGTTCATAATCTACTCATACATTAAAAAAGTAAAGAAAACAGCGGCATAGAAACCTTGCACATTTAATAGATTTTTATCATCATAGGGAAGATGACTCCACCAATCAATTGACATACTTTTTGTGACCTGTCAAAACGCGAATCCCCCTGCAGATTTTGTATGGCAATTTATAGTGTTATGATGTCACTTCTTGTTATTTATTTGTCAACTCAATTGACTATTTCTTTCTTGTTTTCAAAGCACCTAAAAATCTAATTATTAGGTAAATTTAAAACGAATCAGTTTTTCAGGCTTAAAATCATGTGGTTTCTTTTTTAAAGTTCTGTACCATCAACCAATAATACCGTACCAAGAGGTATTATTGGTGGATGGTGTCATCTACTCAATTATAAACCTTTTTACCAAAAACTTGAAGGCTTTTACAAAAACACGTATTTCTTGGAACAAGTTTTGTGACATCTTCACGCCCCAATTTTCGTGCGATATTATCGCGTTCTTACTCAGTCGTTTGTTTCTGAAAATTGCGTTGGAAAAAACATAAAAAAATTAACATGCTCGCGTTGGCGATAGACGGACTGGGAAGAGCCCTCTTAAGGGCATGATATTGGAAATATGAAAAAAATATAATTTAGGTTATTGTTCCGGTATTGTCTTTATCAATTACCAGCTTTTACCCGCGACTTCCTGCACGTGATAGTCAATCTATATATATAAGCGAAAGGTCACTCACTTACTCACTCATCACGAAATATCGAAAACCGCTTGACGTATAAAGATGAAATTTTGACATGGAGGTAGTTTAGAGTTAGCAGACGTCCGCTAAGAACGGATTTTGCGGCAGGACCGGATTAAGGACGGTTAATGGCTCTCGCAAGTTTGTTTGAAAATCCTTCTTTTTTTTTGTGCTACAAACTTGAACTTTGGCAGAGAAGTAGTCTATAGTTAGTAAAAATTTGCTAAGAACGAATTTTGCGACAGGACCCGATTAAGGATGTCTATAATGGCTCTCGCAAGTTTGTATCAAAGTCTTTCATTTCTTTGCTACAAACTTGAAATTTGGCAGGGGTAGTCTATAGTTAGTAGACGTTCGATAAGAACGGATTTTGCGACAGGGCCGGATTAAAGATGTCTAATGGCTATCCTAAGTTTGAATGAAAGTCCTCCTTTTTTTGTGCTACAAACATGAAATATAGCAGGGAGGTAGTTTATAGTTAGTAGAAGTCCGCTAAGAACAGATTTTGCGACAGGGCCGGATTAAGAACGGTTAATGGCTATCGTAAGTTTGTATGAAAGTCCTTAATTTTTTGTGCTACAAACTTGAAATTTGGCAAGGAGATAGTTGATAGTTAGAAGACGTCCACTAAACGGATTTTGCGACGGGCCGGACTAAGGAGGTCCAATGGCTCTTGCATCTTTGTATGAAAGTCCTTAATTTTTTGTGCTACAAACTTGAAATTTGGCAGTGAAGTAGTTTATAATTAGGAAAAGTCTGCTAAGAACGGATTTTGCGACAGGGTTGGATTAAGGAGTTCTAATGGCTCTCGCAAGTTTGTATGAAAGTCCTTCATTTTTTGTGCTACAAACTTGAAGTTTGGCAGTGAGGTAGTTTATAGTTAGAAGTTTATATGAAATCCTTAGCTTTTTGTACCTGAAAGTTGGTACGGAGATAGAATTTTATGACAGGGTCGGGTTAAGGGAATATAATCGCTTTCGCAACCATGTGTTCAACAAACATTTATTCATGACTTATAATACAAAAACAGAAAATACAACTACATTAAATTCAAACAAAGATAGGTTTTTATATTTTTTTTACAATAATATTTACGTGGGTCATCAAGCTATAGCTCGAATATTTTTTTTGTATTTTCCCCTGTGTAGGACCTCCGTGACGCTTTTCCGTGGTAAAAAGTATCTTATAGTACCTATGTTGAACTTGGTCACATATCACAAAATTAAATACCAAATTCTGTCTAGAATTTGGTATTTTATACATGTTTGTTTATCCCACATTCACCATCGTTTTCTGTAAAACTATAGATCGAGTTTTCGAAGGCCCCCATTTAAAATCTTTATTATTACCACTCTATCATAATCACAAATGCCATCTTTTAAAATAAATAATTATTTTTTAGATACCGCAGCCTGAAAAATTAGTTAGGTTTTACAAACATAACAAAACATATTTTTTTTTCTAATTAGTGCCATAAAAAAAGAGTGTGATCGGCATTTTCTGTTGACTGAAATATAAAAATAGTTTGCGTTAAACACCATTAAATTTGATATCTTCATTAACGCGGACGAAGTCACGGGCAACAGCTAGTAATAACATAAAACATAGTCAATAATGACACTTAAGGCATGCCTGTAAACCATATATACCAGCAATTTCGAATTTGAGATAGATCAGTTTCAATTCAGAATCTTAAAGCAATTGAAAGTATTGGAATGAATGCTATTGTTTGGTCACAGCATCGATTTGAATCTGTCAGGTAAGGAATCTGTCAGTAAGAAAATTAATCTTACTAAGAAAAATTACCGTGTAATCATTATCTACAACTTTCGAAGAGGCATAACACGGCTTCAGTGTTTTGAAGAGCTAACATCTGTGTTCCATGATGAAGCGCCATGTCTGCGGATTGTCGAGGTTTAGAATTCCAGCGTGGACATACCAGTCTTAGTGATAAATCGCGTAATCCGCCTTTATTGAAGATAACATTGTTGCTGTAAGACAACTAATTCTCGAAGATCGTTATGTGACATATCGAGCGATAAAGGCGTTATTCATTTAAGCATCCAGGAATGACCGTTCGGAAGATCCTACATGAGGCACTTGGTTTGAGAAAGCTAGTTACGAGTAGCTGTTGGATCTCTCATTTGCTTTCCGACGGTCACAAACTCACAAGACTGCCCTTTCTCGGTTTCCTCTCAAAACTCTTCTTTAATGGCTCAAACGAATCCGATATTTCTATACAAATATCGTTCATTATCTTTTCTTCTTTTTTCTTTTTACCTGACGTACTTCTAAGTCAGTCACGGTGGTAAATACCCTTTTTATTTTTTACTATGTATTAACGCGGATTTTAGTGCCTTTGCTATTAGTTGCCACGAATTCGTTTATTATTATTCTCCAACATGATAAGGTCATCACACAATTCACCACTTTTAATTCAGCTAACGGATTACAATGTTGATCGTAATATGTTTTACTCTTTGTTTCTTTATAATTTGTTTAAATTGTTACGTAGGTGTAGCGTTAGGAAATCTGAAATCTCGAGACGGGACTACGGCTACTGCAGTTACTGCACCTTCGGTGCGCGGGTTTAAAGTGCCACCCTTAGACGGAATATCTTCCTGGTCGGCATCCAAAATTCAGTTTGAAGCTGTCATGGAAGTAAATGGGTGGACAAAAGGGCAGGCCATGACCGCACTTACTTCGGGCCTTCGCGACCAGGCCTTAACCGTATTGGAAACTCTCGGCAAGAACGTGACCTACGAGCAGCTGAGCCTTGAGGCCTTAGAATCCAGATACGGTGACGCACACCTGGAGCACGTGTATCGTGCCCAGTTGAAACATCGTGTGCAACGCTGTGGTGAAAACCTGCAGCAGTGGGCCCTGGAAATAGAAAAGCTGGTTCAAAAGTCGTACCAGTCTGCCCCTGCGCTCATCGAAGGGAATCTGACAAGCAAGCATTCATCGATGGCATACGGGATCTGGAAGTTAGAGCTGCTGTCAGACTTGGGTACCATGATACGCTGAAGGGCTCATGCGTTGGAGGTAGAGGCAGTTAGGCTTGATCATCGAGTCCACCACATCAGAGAGGTTGCGGCGTCACCTGCACGTGACCGTGTTAAATACAGCCCTCGATGCTACATGTGTGGAGAAAAGGACAACGTGCGGTCGGTGTGTTGTAACGATTAAAACGTTAAAGACTTAAAAGAACTTAGTGTTTACGTTTTTTTTGGTGTAAATTTGGTGTAAATTATCAATCCCGAACCCCAGCTCGTAACAATATTGTAATTCATCATCACTATTGTTAAGTTTTAATAGATCGGGATGAACGGGCAACCTACATTTTAACCGCCTTCCTATCATTAGTCGTGCAGGACAATTCAAATTGTGTTACTATCTATTGATTTGTTTTACTAGTGTGACTAGCAAATTTTGGACCATTGTCACTGATAAGCATATCCGGTATTCAATTTAAAACGTCAAATTGAAACAAACAGTAATGACGCCGGGGACTAAGAGCCTGTCCAGATAAGGCGTTTTGCGCGCGAGTCAACTAGGGCATAGACCCTCGCGCGTTCCCGAGATACCTGAGCCACATTTATCCCGTCGTAATAAGTTAAAAACCGTTTTATCAAAAACTGTTTCTCGTGGTGTATATGAGTATGGGTTATCGTCACTACATGCCGCATGGCCTGCGAGAGAATCACCAAGAGTTGTTACAGTTAAGGAAAAACTTACCCAAGATCGATTGATAAATTATCTTAGTCTGTTCGACATCGATAGGCAAGGATCAGGCGCAACTAACGATGGTAACACAGCGAAGAGGTGTATTGAATTTCCTGATAAGAGTGCAGCGATCACTGGAGATGAAGACCTAATCTGCAGAGTTGCGTTACCTGCTTCATTTTAGGAAAAGTTGGGTCCAATCACTGTTTCATTAGCTGTGCATAGTCTGCACAGTATGAGTGACTGTTCTGTGAGCCATAGTTATGTTCCAGTGAACATAACTATGGCTCATTTTATAACGTAAAATATTTCTCAATAAATCCAAACCACACCTCAAGTTTTCAGAAGCGTGATGGAAAATTTATTTATTTATTTATTATTCACAAAATCCACAGCTCTTTGACAATTCATCAAAATGCTTTCAAAAGAGCTTACTTGGTGGAGTGGATAGAGAATTTCTTGTCAAAGAGTTTATATGGCAAGATAACTAGCTGGCAGATAATTGACACTTATTTTTCATCGGTCCCGCTATTATTATCTCGATGTTGTTTCATCCATTGACATAAATATAAAGATATTAAATGTCTTAGGTCTTAGCTGTCACTTCTTTATTATTTTGGTTGGTGTCTACGTTTAGAATGCTTTTTACGAGCTTTTATTTTTAATTTAAATATTTGGTAAATATTTTACTTATAATTAGCCTTTCCGGTAAAAGTGTAATATATATCTCGCATTATGTACTCGCAGAAATGTTCGATTGCTCAGTTATTGAAAGGTATTCTTAATTGATGTTTTACCCGACCAACATGATGAGTGCGCTACGCGACCATGGCCAGTGACTGCTCAGACCAGCTCGCATTGTTGTTGTGTGGTCGTGAGTTTCTGTGCTCAATGTTGCTACGATCACGACATTTACGGCCATTCATGTTCGTGGTCGCTTAGTCCGTGGGGTATCTAAGGGTCAGTACCGGTTCTAAAACTACTAGCACCCTGGGCGAGATTTCTACGTCCCTCCGAACTGCAATTCAAACCCATTCGAAAAAAGGCAAAGGATATAATGAAATAACCATTTATTAGAAGAAATAACCATTTTTCAAAAACAAACAAATAAAGTTTTAGTTTTCTAACCTTTCTATTTGGCGAACTCTTTTGTTACATCTTTAATTACAAAAATAATACAAAAAAAAACCTAACGTTGTGTTTTTTTTTTCTATAATTTTAATATCTGGGGCTTATTGCGTTAAATTTTGAAAGTGTCGATTGTCTGCCAGTATTGTCCGATAAGTATAATTCAGATTTTGAAAGATTGAGTTCTAAGCCAATTAAATGCAGTTCATTTTTGAAGAAAACCAAATCTTAAAGGATTATCTACATCACCTCACAAGGTTCCATCATCGAGATTAGATTAGATTATCATTAGATTATCAAAGTAGTTTTCAGTAACTTCATTTTCGATTGACAAAGTTGCCAATTTTTTTAATCTAAATTGAATTATTGTCGAACGTAGTAGATAAGCGTCGATAAAAAGCCTGACAACTGCTTTAGTCGAAGAGTGGCAGGAAATCCCACAGAATTCCATTAGGAAACTCATTTGATTAATGAAAATTCGTTTACAAGCAGTCATTAAGGCCAACACAAAATATTGAGGGGTAAATAACATAAATTGTATTTTATTTTTAACTTTTCATATTATTACTTCTTAGTCTTTTAAACGTCCACAACTTACCTATTCCAATAATACCCTAAAAAGAAGAAAATAAAATAAATTGTAGTATACCATTTTAAAGGTAATTTTGTAAGCTTTTAAACAACTAACAAAATTGCCTTTCAAATGAAATACCACAATTCATAGTTCATTGCATAGAAAATCTTAAAGTTGTTTTGATCCCAGTTATCCTGACTGTTTATAAAAGGAGGACCTGACTGACTGACGTATCAGCGCACAGCCGAAACAACTGGGACTATTGGAATTTTGCACACGGCTTCCTTTTATGATGTAGGCAAGCACTAAGAAATATTTTTTGAAATTTTTATCCGTACTAGAAGTATTTGTAGATGTCGACACGACACGACTGACGTGGTACCCGCAACCAATACCTCTTAAACAAAATGAATGAATAAGTTTATGTGGGAGACGGTAAGCGACTAGCTAGGCTGCGTACCATCCAATTGTCTTGGTCGGGTTTTATTTGTGTTATTGGGAAACGTCCGTTTGTTCATGAGAAACGTGCATTTGTTCATAAAACTTAAATCTCTGATATTTTATGTGATGGATCGCTAACAAATACTTCATTTTGTTAGCTATCGCCTTTCAACAGCAATACGACCAAATATTTATGAAATCCGGCTCTGGATTCCTTATGTCACAATAACCATGAAGCCGCGGGTACCGCTACAATAAGAGCGACAACTCACTTGCGGCTGGCCGCATGTCAATTTTTATATGACATACGGCATGGCGCTTGCCGCATGCGGTCTGCCGCAACGGCAAGCGCCACATTGCGGCTAGCCGCAAGTGCGTTGTAGGTCGAGTAATTAATCTTGCAATATACAACAAAGTATTTATATGTTTCTTGTTTTTTTCCAGCTACGAATTTTGATGATATTCTTTTGAATGTGAGACATGCCCTCGTAGTCTTTTATGCGCCTTGGTGTGGACATTGCAAACGAATTAAACCAGAGTTTGAGAATGCAGCCAAAACGATAAAGTCTGAAAAGGTTTGTTTGAAAAAATATGCCGTACAAAGCAAAGTGCCGCTTTAAGCGTATTTTCCTTGATATCCTATGTCCCAGACCCTTTTTGAAGTGAAACCGCTGAACCAGTTAGCGAAATTCTTATTTTCTTACGTTTTTACAATTTACAGCTCAAAATCAGGTTTTATGTTAACAATAAACTTAGACAACATAATTCCTTAACTTAGAATAACCCGTAAACGCCTATTTAATGAAAACATGACGTTTGCGCCCAATTTTTACATAAATAGCTAAATTGACCATTGTTGTGATTATAATTCTATAAACAGATATTCGTTACTGCCTATATAACCTGATACTGTTTTATAAATTTAAAAAACGTAAGAAATTTCGAATGGCGTGGGCCTTCCCTTAAGCATTCATATACCCTCATAATCGAATACATCTTATTCCTCGTTTTAGTTTTCATATATTCAGATGTAGTTATGACACAGGTACTATTAGCACAAATATATGCATGTTAATAATATAAATTGCTCTTTTAAGGCACCTCGAGCACTAGACAACCACCACTCTGACCATTGGCCTTGGTAATCAGGAATTTACTGAATAAATCCGATGCGGTCAACTGCACGACGTTCATGTGGTTTCTTAAGCTAACCTGGTCTAGTGCGCAAGGTGCCTAAGAATCTTACCGTTCCATTGATTGTGTTCTCTAATTGATCAATAATGTTTTGCAGATCGACGGTATTTTGGCCGCAGTGGATGCGACTAAGCAACCTGATCTCGCTTCTCGTTTTGGGGTGAAGGGCTATCCTACACTAAAATACTTCAGCAACGGGGTATACCAGTTTGACGCGGGTCATGCTAGGCAAGAAGAGCAAATTATTAGTTTTATTAAGGTTAGTAGACTTTATTATATATCTTGAAAGGGCTCTGTGGACATTGCACTGTATTGAAACTTATTTCTTTTACAAACGAATTAAATAGGGTATTACACCCATTTTTGAAAAGTGTCTCAATGAAATTCTGTAGTGCTAATATGCCACCAAAAAAAAACAACATTTTTATTCAATCGGTAAGTGCCATAAAAATGCATCAAAATTTTTAATTTTCAAATTTCGCGCGTAGTTTGACGAAAACGCCTCTTACTGGACTCTATATTGCTCAGCGTAAATGACGTCAGTTCGTTTTGTATCAAATGAGCTCATATTAAATATGATAATTGTATATCATTTAAAAATAATGGAAGGCATATTTTGTAATAGGTGTAATGATGCAAAAATTACGTTGGTTACGAAAATAATAAAAGTACAAAGCCTATATTACGCCAATCGGTTGACTGACAGTTGTCAATTTTTTGTTTACACAGCCGTACGGCGTAGTAAAATGGCCGCTACTATTTCACGATGTTTTATAACTGATTAAAAATACTGAAAACTTTGAATTGATTTAAAAAAAATGGTTTTATTATTGTATGAACTAAAACTTAAATTTTCCGACTGCTTTATGCCTAAACTGTCTCAATAACATATATATAGATTTTTTCTCGTATAGAGTAAAATACCCTATTCTTCCATACACACTAAGACTTGAAACTCCTGCGAGAGATACTTTTGACTTAAAATTTTAAGTTACTTAGGTTTGAATTCGTGCTAAGTTTGAACCCAATATCAGAATCTTACACCTTGCTAAGTACGCAAAATACGCACTGGGACGCGGAAGTTGCGAACACCAGCCCGTCATACTACTACTAAGATGTAAGATTTTTCATATCTACACCACTCCTTTAAAGATTGAGTTTCCAAATAAGCTTCCGCAACCTTTCAAGCACATGAGACATTTGAACTTTGTTTCTGAGAGTACAATGGTACAAATGCCTATAGACAGCGGTGCCCAGATAACATCCAGTGGACCGTCACGGCTTTTTTGCTGAATGGCAAACAAACTGACGACAGTCCACCGTGTGACATTATTTCTCTCTTCTTCTCTGTCGTTCTTGGCAGAGGTGTCGTGGTCACGTCGCGGCGTCCACTCCGGTGGTAGAGGTGGACACAGCTCTCCGCCAGATCTCCCGCCATCTCTCCTTGTTATCGGTCTGTCTGGCACATTCAGATACGCGGTTTCCTACTGCGGCTTTACATTACACACATTACGACATTATTGCGACATTATTTACTGGACCTATATCGATCTATTTTAGGACCCAAAAGAGCCACCGCCACCTCCGCCCCCAGAAAAGCCGTGGTCGGAAGAAGAGTCGCCCGTGCGCCACCTCGACTCCTCGACATTCAGAAACACACTGCGCAAGGTTAAACACGCCATCATTATGTTCTACGCGCCATGTAAGTATAATCAATAGCTATATCTTGACATAATTATCATGGCTGTATTCCCTGAAGGCACTGACGTGTGCCATTAGTTCAGTTCCCGGGGTTCAAATGCGTCGTATTGAATTCGTGTAAAACTTCTGGATTTTGTTGGTTACATAAAACACTTAAAACTTTAACAAAGTTATATTATTATAATAATATATTCATTAACATTGTATGCAATGTTTTTTTGAAAAATTGTGTTAATAAAGCTTTATTTCTTAACAATGGACACCATGAAACACTTTTAGAAGATACCATAATAAAAAACCTTTGAGTTTTTTGTACAAATTAATAGTTAGAATAGTTTTAAATTTATAAAAAAATCAGGTACTTTATTTAGACTACTATTGGTCTATACTCTACTTACAATAGCATTAGACAGAAGTTGAAAAAGGTTATTTGTAATGCATACTTTTGTAACAAATTACAATAAACATTTTACAGTAACGATAATAATAATAATTTATTTATTAAATGTCCTACCTATTTTAATCATTTACCGTATGAAATTATGTAGCTTTCATCTACAGTTGTATTATTTCATTCCAATTTTAAATTACAGTGTCAATGCTAAAAACCTAAAAGAAGCAGGGATGAACAAACCCGGGAACGTTACTCGTTTCACTATAATTCTACCATATTTAAAATGTTAACTAATCTTTAAAACAGTTTATTTTGTTTAAATTATTATCCATAATTAGTACTATCAAAGATCTATTTATCAAAATTATGTTAAAAAAATTAAATTAAAATAGTTGTTTACTATTTTTTTTTGCATTCCTGCTTCTACTAATAATGCTGTTATAAATGGAGTATAGAAGTATATTACTCTGAATTTAACGTAAATGTACTTTTACGGTAATATCTGGGTTTTTAAATGTTCAAAACACAAAAGAAAAGTCATTAAACGAGTTGAAGTTGATTTACCTTTTGACTCGATTAATCGTAATTTACTATCTGTCGCTGATATTGATGGTTGACTTGTCGCAAGAATCTCACGCAAATCGTCACAGTTTGTTCGTATTCCGAGAATGCTTCGAAAAAAACCCACTGCTGCTGCACTGCTTGTTTACCTATCGACAAATCGTAAACAGAAACAAGTGAAGTTTAAGGTTTGAGTGAGAGTTTCTTGGTCGTTCATATTCACAAGATATTCGCATAATTTGTGCGAATGCGAATGTCAAAAGATATGCAAATATTCGCGACTGCGACCGCAAATACGAATATTGGTTACAACACAGTAGTGTTGTCCGTACTACGTCACTAGGTAGTAACCTAGTGACGTAGTTTTGGCACTACACTTAGGGGCTGTCTCTACGAGCGAGAGAATCGCGACGATTTCGCGCTTCTATCGTCAGGTAATCTCGGTCTTAATAGACCGTGATAGGATGACTTTTCGCTCGCACTCAGCCACTAGTCGCATCAACACAAGCGGCTGAAACGCGCGTTAACATCGCCGCGTGTAGACACGTTCTAAGAGAGTGTATAGAAATACGTGGCACGACGATAATATCGCCGCGATTCTCTCGCTCGCGGAGACAGTCCCTTACCTACCCAATTCTAATGTTCTAAATACACAATCAGAAGTTCTCATAGGGCCAACCTATTTTCAGGGTGTGGTCACTGCAAAAGTACTAAGCCGGAGTTTGTAAATGCTGCCGAGAAATTCGCAGATGAGTTGATGGTAGCATTTGGCGCCGTGGATTGTACCAGCAATCAGGAATTGTGCGCTAATTATGATGTCAAGGGATACCCCACGATCAAATACTTTAACTACTTTGATAAAGCCGTGAAGGACTATACAGGTGGCAGGAAGGTAATTTTGCAAATACGGTCCATATAACAAACGATACTAAAACTGTTAGTGTAATCAATTTAAATCTGTCCTAAAAGCGAGATCTGTGCTTTATCGTTCTGTAACACTGCGCTAACATGTGGCACATGCGGGACGTTATACTATCTCCCGCATGATGTGTATGATATCCAATAGAATTGTTTAATTTTTAGGGTTCCGTACGTCCGAATAAAAAACGGAACCCGACAGACGGACTCGTTTGTCTGTTTGTCTGTCACAACCAATTTGCTCCGAATCTACTGGACCGATGACCTTTAAATTTGGTACATATATATGTTACTGTAAAACAAAAATATGGTTAGTCCCTAAAATTTTTCAGTAACACCTAAGATTTACCAACTCGTTAATGGTAAAAGTCTGAAATGTTTTTTCAGGAAGGAGACTTCGTTTCATTCATACAAAGTCAAGGCGACGTGCTAAGTGCCTCTCAGAAAGAGGTACCAGCTGCTCAGGATAGCTTCGGGGTCAACGTGGGTACGGCCGGCGACAGTGACTTTGAAAAAATTATAAGCTCGCCCGACCCTACCTTTATCATGTTTTACGCGACATGTAAGTTTTAAAAGTTCATTTGTTCATACTTCGTCTGTGTGGTAGATTACTGGACTTTTTGTTTTATTTGCTCAAGTAGTAAAACTGCTTGCGCACTGCAACTTGTCGGATCGGAACATTCGAGAAATGCTGGTCCAGGAAAACTTCGTCAAAATATATTAAATTCGCACATGGATTCGAATCCTGTGCAGTCTGGACCGTGCTTAGAATAATATCCACAGTTACCGTATAGTTTTTTATTTCGGATAATTAGGGTCGCTAGGTCGGTTTTGGTTGTTGTAATCGACCAGGAATTTGTAATTACAACCGAACCAGGACTAACTAGCTGTGCAGCTACTCAGTCATATTTTAACAATATCCGAGAATGATGGTATACTACAATCTCATTGAAATAGACTTAATATTATCATCACTCCACTGTCTATTAAGGGCGCGATTTAGCGCAACTGAAAATCACGACTGCTCTATATGATTGCTAGAACATCGTAGCAGCATTGACATATTCTAGTACAATATAATGGTGTGTTTTCGTGAGCGCAGAAGTATGAGCACGAATCATTGAAATTGATCGACAAAAGATTGCGCGCGAGGTTTTATAGTGTCTTTTTTAAATAATTGTCTAAAATAAATGAGTTCGTATAACGGACTGAAAAATATTCTGTATATTAAGCATAACCTTTATTTTCATAAAATAAATGTATCAGACGTTTTTATTGAAATACTGGTGAAAAAAAAATGTCAAAGTGAACCGATTTTGTACTTTTTTAACATGGATTTTTAGTAACTTATAGTAATAATTTTGTAATTTTGGTTCTGTAATGTATTTTAAGACTGTATATCCTGTTGGAAAAACTCATAAAACAATATTTTGGCATACAGTAATAGTTGTATTCATCCTGAAAGTTAACTCTGACGTCTATTTTCGTAAAACGCTACGAAGGGATTGTGTTTGCTTTGAAAAAACCATCATTAGAAATTATACTTTTACACTGTAGTTCTCTAAATCAAGACTTAAGGGGCTATTAAACGACTTTTACAGATTTTAAACTGACAATCACGTCAAAATGTGCAGTGTAAATGATTTGAAAAAAATATATGTTAAACTAGAACATTCTCTTAATCATATAGAAAGAGAATATTTTTGATTAAGTTCATATTAAATAGTTTAATTAACTCGTGAAGTTGTGTCTGACGCGGACAAAACATTGACAATCACACAAAATCTACTAGGTATAATTAAACGAAACTTACACCATCTTACAGACAATTTTATTATCTATCTTTTAGTATACACCTTTTTTTTAATTTTGAAAGAATACTACTTTTATTTAATATTTTCGACTAAATTTTGAAAGTTTTGGACGCAGACTGCGTCCGTTCTGCATCAGTTTTGCGTCCAAAACTCTCAAAGATAGATAATAAAATTGTCTGTAAGATGGTGTAAGTTTCGTTTAATTATACCTAGTAGATTTTGTGTGATTGTCAATGTTTTGTCCGCGTCAGACACAACTTCACGAGTTAATTAAACTATTTAATATGAACTTAATCAAAAATATTCTCTTTCTATATGATTAAGAGAATGTTCTTGTTTAACATATATTTTTTTCAAATCATTTACACTGCACATTTTGACGTGATTGTCAGTTTAAAATCTGTAAAAGTCGTTTAATAGCCCCTTAATCTTTCAATAGCCGTAATTTTGTACTACTAATATGCCCATATGACGATATTGCTCTGGGAAAAACGCAAAAACATGAAATTTTCGTCTCGAATCGAATACACGCTCTATTAGGGTTCTAATACTCCTATTAGGGTTCTGAACAACCAACTGGCAATAAATATAAAATTAAGTGGTCCAAATTAAGGCTTTCAGTTGCTTGTGTTGCCTTCGTAATTTAAAGTCATTTGAACGATAATTTTTTGGCAGGGTGTGGTCACTGCGTGGCAGCAAAGCCAGAGTTCAGTAGTGCGGCTGACAAACTGAAGGCGAAAGGCAGCAAAGTAAGATTGATTGCTGTGGACGCGTCCCAGAACCTAAAGGTGGCTGACCTCGCTGGAGTAAAAATGCTACCCACGTTCAAATTATTCGCCAACGGAGAGTTAGTTGCGATCTACAGCGGCGACCGGACGGCAGATGAAATGGTCAAATTCTGCCTCAGCCACAAGGTGAAAGACGAGTTGTGATCCTAGCAAATATTTTTTTAAAAATCTTATTATTCATTGATTTACTCGTAAAATCGTTTAAAGTTCACTGTATCCTTGCATTTACTTCGATATGTTTCATTGTCATTTTTGTTAAAGTAATAAAATCAATGTATTATAGAGATTTCCGAATTAGCTCATAAATTATTTAGATACCGTAGCATAACGTAATAATGAAATGTTCTAAACTTTGTATACAATTGCAATAATAAGACTTTAAAAATATTGACAATACAAAAAAATGTAGTTGTTTGGTTTTATTATCTAAGAAAAATTATATATTTTTGCAATGTTATTTCGAGTGAGAGGCTCGAGTTGAGTATGTTGCTAATATTACATAGGTGAGAATTACTTAAAAGACTAATGTAAACATATTCTATTAAAATAATAATACAAGTAGTCAAATATATATTCAATTATTGTTATAGTGATGTAGTCTCTATTCTCGCAAGGCCCTTTTGCATGACACATATCAAGACATTTTGTGTGGCGTAAAATAAAATGAAACGATTTATTGGATTATCGTTTCTCAAATAATACATTCGCATGATACAGGATCATTATGAACTCATATCTCATACAGATTAACCTTTTATGTTTTATAGATTGTGTCCCGGAAATCGTTCTTCCGCGAATAGAGATTAAGAGTTATTTTTCTACGCGTAAGACATACTTAGATGACTTTTTAGTCAAGATATTTATTATGTAGAAAAGATTTTATTATATATACGTATTATGCATAATAGGTAATCTCAACAAAATTATCAATCACAGCAATAAAATGGTCATCGAAATTTACAAAGAACAAATGAATTATATAATAAAATTTGTATACGTACGTAGCAGTTTATATGTTTATAAGTAGTTAATATTAATATAATATTATACTATTGTATGCTTATCACGAGAACTTTCATGTTGCGCATTGTAAATTAGTTAGTGATTAACAATATTCCTCTCGTCAAAGGTCTTCTTATTATTATTCTGCTAGGTACTTAACAAATCTATTTTACTTTTACTTTATCTCTATCTTTTTTATTTATCTTTTAATTTAGATTGAGTTTTTTTTTTGCAAATAATCTTCGATCAAAAGAATTTTGTAGTACAACAATCAGGTTTGTTTTAAATTACAGGTTTTTACCACAGTTATTAGTTGGATACTGTTCCGTGACTTCTGCGTCATCTGTAATTTCTGCGTCAAACTCCATTCAAAAAGTTCCACACTACTGGAAAGTAGTGTGGAATAGAGATTCACGCAAAGACGGTTTCTACGTCACATTGATTGTCATGTCAAAGTGACATTTTAGAACCATGGCGCCACATAATTCGATAATGGTTTATCGATTATTTTTCTGTAATTAATATTATCGATACGCCCTTAATTAATATACTTAAATATAACATAAATCTTAAGATTTTGTTAAGTTGTAAAAGATACACATTGCATGACGTGCCCTGAATAAATCATAAGATATAGGTTCATTTAATCTTAAAATAGTCATCACAAACGTCCGCGATAGCATCACGTAGTACAGTCAACAGCAAAAGTAGATGATCAAAATCAGAAATTCAGTACTAATTTACTAACACTAATTTATATAATTTATAACTAGTCTATTTATTAAAAGTATGTGATTGTCACACACATACCTTTGAATCACTTCGACGCCACACAGTTCTGACGCGAACTCCGTTCATAAGTATTGAATTTCTGATTTTGATCATCTACTTTTGCTGTTGACTGTACAAGTTAGATTGTAATATCATTTGAAGACGGTAGAACGACGAAAATGTTCGATGTATCTAATAGCCGCAATAAAAAAAATTACAGTAGTGCGATTATTCGAACCTCGATTATCCGAACTCTAAATTATTCGAACGCTGAATTAGTTTAATTAGTTACTCGCTGTCGCTGCACATTGGTAGGTATCGAGCGTGTTAAAACGCGTTTAGATTCATCGACCGTTACGGTGAGGCGCATTTTATGTATGTGTTACCGGCAATCTGTATAATCCGGTATATTATACAATACCCAGGCAAAGTACAGAATACCTAAAACGTGTAGGCAATGTATGAAATATTATTTATTTAATTCTTTGCCTAGGTATTCTATACAATACCGAATGTGCAGCCGGTAATTAGTGTAAAAGACGAGAGCAGGGAAGGGGAAGAGGAGGCTGTCAAGTAGATTTGATTGACTTCTGTCACGGTTCCGGCGGGCTCCGGCTACGCGGGCTTAAATAACACTCCTAAGGGCAGGGCAGACAAGATTACGTGGATTCGGTTTTGCTGCGATTCGTTTTTGTCACTAACTTTTGTAGAACAACATATTGAATAGGGTATTTTATTCTATTTGAGAAAAAAACTATAAATATATTATTGAGATAGTTTAGACAAAAAGCAGTCGAAAATGTTAGGTTTAGTTCATAATATAACAATATCAATTTTAAAATCCAATTCAAAGTTTTCAGTTTTTTTAATCTGTTTTTTAACACCATGAAATAGTAGCCGCCATTTTATTACGTCGTCCGGCTGTGTAAACAAAAAAAAAGTGTCAACAGTCAGTCAACCAATTGGCGTCTATAGGCTTTGTACTTTTATTATTTTCGTAACCAACGTAATTTTAAATTATTACACCTATTACATAATATTATTTTAATTATTTTTAAATTACATTAAATAATCATACAAAACATCAGCGCATTTGATTACACAGGCAGATGACGTTATTTCCACAGAGCAATATGGCGTCCACTATGAGGCATTTTCTTCAAACTACGCGCGAAATTTGAAAATGTAAAATTGAGATGCATTTTTAAGGCACTCATCGAAAATGTTGTGTTTTTTTTAGTGGCACTTAGCACTACAGAATTAAATTGAGACACTTTGAAAAAATGGGTAAATATAACTCAGTTTCAGTTATTTCTATTGATTGGTGCTAATAGTCATTGTCAGTTATTTTATAGGTTAACATTGATAAATATAGACCAAAATCTATTTATGTTACACATTCCCGGTGGACGCTGGGCCACCGGCAATGTGTAAAATGTGTGAAGGTACTCTATACAATCCCTAGGAATAGGGTATTACACCCATTTTTTAAAAGTGTCTCAATGAAATTATGTGGTGCTAATGTGCCACAAAAAAAAAAACAAAATTTTTATTCAATCGATAAGTGCCATAAAAAAGCATCTAAATTTTAAATTTTCAAATTTCGCGCGTAGTTTGACGAAAACGCCTCTTACTGGACGTTATATTGCTTAGCGTAAATGACGTCAGTTCGTTTTGTATCAAATGCGCTCATATTAACCTTTTAACCGCCCGACTTCATATCAGTTGGCGTGCCTCCAGCGCCCGGCACAGTGAATCGAAAAATAAATACCTACAACAACGAGGGATGTGCAGTGCAATACTTATTTAACTTTTTCGAGGTCGATATTTCGTTATAATAATGATATTTGCGAGCCATTACTTACATAATTATCACTATCAGGCATTTTTGGTAAGCCAGTAAAACAAAAAGATTTTAATGATTTATTAATTAGTACTTAAGCTATTCACGATTACTTTTCTCACAATATAATCAGTCCAGAGATAAACCTCGTCATTTTATTTCTCAATAGTAAGTACCTATAGGTAATATATAAGTTCTTATGTGTATCTATTCATTTTATATCCCACTACTTAAAACAGTAAACAACAAAAATAAAAGCATATTTTGGATAATTTCAATAACAGTTTACCACCTTTCGACTTAGATGGTAACGATATTTATCACAATCACAATTTGTATTACACTAATTTCAATAAAATCACTCAATCAATCAGAGGTAAGATTTTTCAATAACATGGGCAGTAGAAAAATTATTTTATATCGACGAGACGAATTATTGACGAGACCACGTTTATGTAACATTCGCTAAAATTATATTTACGAGTTTCATCGCCAACAAAGTAACTGTCCGCTAATCCGCCGCGCTGTCCGATTCGGTGTGTGGCGACGAGTACAAAATATACGTATTACGTATCTGTATCTACGACACACACGACACCGGCACCGTCCCAGAGTAGCCGCGCGCGCATTCTCATCGCACGGCGCGCTCTCGCCATCTCACTCACTCACTTTAATAAAGTTTCAAATTTCCTACCTAAGATATCACTACACAATAAATTGAAATAAAACTAAGTAATAAAAAAATATTACCTCTTCATCAATGTCAAGCTTTTGTCTGATATAGATTCTTAATTTTTATCGCCTTCTAGAATTCTTATTAATTCTTCAGTACTACTCGTCATGATAAATTTCAATAAATACATTTTTTATCGATATACGAACGTTAAACATAAGTATAAGCACAACACTAATCGAAAATTCCAGAAATCGGCAGTCGGCACTCGTTTATGACGTACGAAGCGGTCGTCTTTATCCGACCGTGGCGCTGGGCGTTCTAACAACATAAGTTTCGAAACATGGAGGCTAGGGATGGTAACCATCAATTTAGTCGCTGACATTTAACAAGTAAATTAATTTAATTTCAAAGGAATTAAATGAAATACACACAAATATTTGTAGAAAAATGTTTTATTAACAATTGCTGTATTTGTTTTATGAATAATTAGTCAGTATAAAGAGAAATATTTTGTTTTATGTTTATTTTTATATCGGTAAATCTTGGCAATGTCCCGTTCCTATTGTCGGATTTTTCCGTCTTGGGCGTTGTACCTCATACAATTTTCTTAAAATAATATTAGTCATTCTTCATCTAACTTTGAACATTATTTTTAGGACTTCTAATTAAGAGACTGAAGTGTATTAAATTGTAAATGCTTACTTAATTAACTATTTACCTATTATAAACATCTTTTTGATAGAATACAGCGTAATTAAATAGAAAAAGAAACAGACTTAACGAGCTGTGGTATTTCTTCGGAAATATACGACGCTGGCGGAATGGACACGAAAATGTTTGTCGGATTAATCCGACGTAGGCGGTTAAAAGGTTAAATATGATAATTGTATATAATTTAAAAATTAAATATGTACAAAGCTTAAAAGTAAATTTAAAAAAAATATATATATTATGTACAATGGACGGCTCACAGGGCATCGAAAAACTCTTCCGCATCGCTCACAATGGGACAAGTGCCCAGAAGGCTAGCAGCATTACCACGTTGAATGGCAATGCTAATTCTTTGGCCCAAGAAAAGGCCAGCCCTCTGGTCACGTGAAGAGTCAACCAGCCGCTTAGAAATGTCATTAAAAACAAGGTGAGCACTCGGACCCCATGGCCCTAGTGTTTCAACCCCAAACGACTCAAACATATAACTCCCAAGAAGGTTGTTATATTTATGCCGTGTGAGGTTTTCGGCACCTGCGGCAGCCGCCCCAGCACAACACGACGTGCTAGGAAGATGGGATGGCGCAAGGGTGTCGACACAAGTTGCATCCCACACCAAAGGTCTACCCAACTTCCACGGCATTATGGTCATTCCATCTGGTCTCTTACCATCGTCACGTGCCAAGCCATTAGGTTCTAACACAGCTAGCACGCCGGCGGAGGCAAGAGCACGACGGATGATATCATTAATGCTGGCGTGCCGTGCTATCCGGCCTGCGCTTTTACAGCAGGAAAGGCCATGGTGACCGAGGCAGTCGACAACTTCACCACATTGACAGCGATGCGGGGCCCCGCAAGGAGCGCCCAAACGTAGGCATGTAGCGAGCCGGAATGTAGTCACTGAGCATAGTACCTATGTTAGGTGACGGCAGTGCCTGAAGCCAGAGGCCCGGCTCCCACTCACCCACAGCCAGCAAGCGGGCACGTTCAGCAGAATTGGTGGACGTATTAATAAGTTTATTCCGTACCAACCTGCAGAGCGGCTCATCCCACTGTCTTTGGGAAGATGGGTTTACGGGCCGAACCGTACTTGGGCAAGCCACTTTCCAGGCGTTCACCGCATCAGTTGTGAGCGATGCGGACTAGTTTTTCGATGCCCTGTGAGCCGTCCATTGTACATAATAATAAATATATATTTTTTTAATTTACTTTTAAGCTTTGTACATATTTAATTCTTATTTTAGCCTGATACGATGAATTTAATATTATCTGTAAAATAAGATTTTTATTTGATATGAAACGAATAAATAATTCGTAAAATCAATTGAAAAATAAGTATCGTTACCTAATTAAAAATAATTAAAAGCATATTATCTTGTAATAGGTGTAATAATGAAAAAATTATTACGTTGGTTACGAAAATAATAAAATTACAAAGCCTATATTACGCCAATCGGTTGACTGACAGTTGACAATTTTTTGTTTACACAGCCGTACGGCGTAAAACTTTGAATTTAATTTAATAATTTGTTTTGTTATTTTATGAACTAAAACTTACATTTTCCGACTGCTTTATGCCTAAACTGTCTCAATAACATATTTATAGATATTTCTCGTATAGAGTAAAATACCCTATTGTAATACATTACCTAGGTAAAGTATGTAATGCACAATAATATTCATAATATTTTATACATTGCCTAAACGCCCTAGGTATTCTATACATTGCCTAGGTATCGTATAGAATACCTGAATTATACATATTGCCGGTAACATATGTACGTACCTATTTCTTACATCGCGCAGATAAAAACGTGTTTTTATCTATAATGGTGTAGTTTTTGTTTAATTTTGTCCCAAAAAACCCACATTTCGATTATCCGAACTAGTCTCGGTTCTAATTAGTTCGGATAATCGAGGTTCTACTGTAATATTAGGGGTGACTCCATTTATTTCTTTCCTGAAATTCCTCTGTCGAATGTTTTATTTTGACTATGAATTTTCCCATATTTTTTGGTATCACAGTTCATCACGGTACGTAGGTACCTAACTGAAACGATGTGTACAAAATTGAATATTATTTCTACATTTAATAGGAAAATTTACTAGTGAGTGTAAAGATATATTTTTAGTTTGTGGGTGTTTCTTTTAGTCGTTATTTAATAAAAAAATAATAATAAGATTTCATATTAGGTACTCTAAATAAATAATCCGTTATTTCATGTAAAATTTGCACAACTTAATGATTTTAAATGACATGTGAAATGGAAACCGTCTTTCTACTAATAGGAGCTAATAGTCTAGTGTCACTACGTCAAACACATCACAAAAATGTCTTAATACACAGTTGTTTAGATCACAACAAAACAAAACGGTAATAAGTTCAGAATCTTGCTAATGTTAAACGTTAACGAAATGCATGTTTGTTTAAATTTTATGATGTGTAATGTTATGTTTTATTGAGATATTTATAATGATAGTGGCGTGAGCCTTTACATTCCTTGTACTTACATATTTTAATTAATTTTGCAGTGAATGGTATCGGCATCAGTTTTTAAGTGGTGCGTGCTTGGTGAGCTTCATTCTAAATAAGTATTTTAGCACTAGTTCACATGTTACAACATGAGCCTATATAGACGCGCTGTAATAGGCATAAGTTTTTTTTTAATGGTGGAGACCTTAATCTCCTCGTGTTCAATTCAGGAATTATCATGGAGATTTCTTAGATCAGTTTACTTGTGTACAAAGCTATAAGATCATAAGAACAGTGATACATTTTATTAGATTATTTATTTTTGTCAGAAAATACAATAATTTGTGTTTTATACAAGGTAGATTTTTGAGACGGGAGAGTAAGGGTAATACAGTGATACATTAGTTCACTCGTTTTTGTACTGAACAATAATGCATCTTTCAGCTGTGATCCGTTCTTTTCGCATAATGTTCTTTTTCCTAATATACTGTGGCATAACTATTTTGGTATAATTTGTTTTGTCATAATAATACTTTGCCATATTATTTTTTGGCATACAGTTCATATTGGCATAATTATCTTTATTCTGGCATAAATTTAATTCGCATAATGTTACTAGGCAAAATGATTATTAGCATTATATTATTTAGGCATAAAATTTATAGAAATAACGGAAACAAATTTGAGTTATTTTACGTATTAATATATTGCGTAGGCACGGAGGGGCGAGGCGGCCCGCGAGTGTAATCTAAGCTTGCGTGGGACCGCTGAAACCGTGACAGAAACCATGCCTGCTGCATGTTGCATGCTGAATGCTTGCTTGCATGTTTGCTGCATACATGGTGTATGTTTGTGAGTTAATTATCATGCTTATTTGTGCTTATAAAAAAACATGTTTTTAAATTGTGCGTAAATAAATTTGTGCTTTAGAATGTTATCCTTAATTATTATTACGATTAGAGAAATTATTAGAAAATTATGCGTAAATAATGTTATGCGAAAATATAACAACAAGAGTACAAGAGTATTCTTGTTTCTCCTAATTATATTTTAGCTAAGTTATTAGATTTTCAAATTTTATGCAAATGGATAGGGAAACCTTTTCAGATTCTGAACACTTGTATTTTTTTGTAGACTTCGTTTTTTAGGTTACCTTACAAAATTTGACCCTTTTTACCGAAATGTATGGAAAAAGTTTTTGGCGTTTTCTGTAATTTCTAGTACTCAATACCTTATTTTAATAATAGTTGGGCTTCCAATATTTTCGACAATATTAATTGTTTTACGTACAGAGGCCAGGCCAGCACATCAAGCTACAACAATTTGTCAAAGATACATGGTGAGATTCGAAAAAAAAAAATAAGATGTTTAGAGAAGTTGAAATTCTAATTCATATATTCATTGGTACCTAAAGAGTATCTTCAGGCATTTACAATACTTTTAAAACCCCGTAAAAGAAGATAATAGTTCTACAAATGAATGTATTAATCTCGCCATGTTTCTTTCTTTTATAGATTTTCAACTTTATTACAAAAGATTAAGGTTCATATTAAATTGGGAAAATTTGACAGTTTGGTATGGCTTGATGTGCTGGCATCTGTACAAAGGTAATTAAAGCCAGTATGCATTTATGAGTGGAGAATACGTTTTAATCGAAATCGTACAGGTATCTATTCGATTTACAGATGCGACAATCTAACAATAACAAAATCAATTTGAAGCCATGAATAAAGAACGCAGCTTTTTGATACAGTATTTCAACAATTATTAAATTAATAATATTTTGATAGGTACTTGTTTATACATGTTGTACTGATCAGTTTCGAGGATCATTTACTAGTGTTACAAGCTTAACTTTAAAATAACACCAATTCATGATACCGCATTTGGATGGCCGTGCAAATAAAAATAATCATTTCTATTATTTTGTTTTATTTTACAAAGTTGTCTCAGTATATGATGATATCGAACACAAGACCTCAGAAATTATTTAAAAGTGGGTCGTCACCCTTTGAAATAATTTCTTAGCGAGAACTCTTAAAATCATAAACAAGCTGAGTGCTTTTTGAGGACTGTTTGCAGTACGAATATTTATCTTATGGATAGTGCATGCCGCTTTTTGTACAAGTCCACTGTAGGGAAGGGGATGGGAAGACCCACGGATATCGAGGGATATGGCATGGAGGCGTGACACATGTCGCCTGCATTTGGCCTAACTGAGTTTATGTACGCGCGACGTCAGTCAGCACTGTTTAGTCGTTTGTTTACACGGTAACGTGTAATGTAATTTCGATTCTTAGAAAATGCCGAATTGTTCCGTTCTTATTTGTAAAAATAGAGCAATAACAACAAACCTTAAGACAAGTGGAGTGTCCTACTACCGTCAAGTAAAAGATCACTGCATTCATTATAATATTTTAGGATTTTACAAATTTTATTGTTGTGAATAGATAGTGTAGGGGCGCTGACGCATCAGTTTTATATTCATTCCACGCGCAGCGCCCGCGGGCGGGACGCTAGTTCGCCCGAGACCGCCTTCCGCTGTACACGCGCCTGTGACCTAACATTGTAACAGTTAATAGTAAAGACGTATCCGAAAATACCATCTATTATTTCTCTCCCAATCCCAATATTTGACGTATTGGTAAAGTTCAAAATATTGGTGTGCGTATCGACCGCGCGGCCACGGCGATATTTCGAAAAAAAAACTATTCCAAGATTATGTAAAATTTTGTAAAAGTTAATTCCCAAAACCATAAATTTGTCGAAGTTATGGTTAAAAAGTTAGAAGGGTTTGAACGTGGCCGCGCCATTGAAACGCGGAGAACCGCGCTGCCACGGAGATCTTTAAAACTAAGCGTAACAGAGAGCTAAAATTCAGGTAAATAACAGATTGAATTTGTAAATAAAATTTAAAAATACAGAAAAAAATCGTAGGTTTATAATTTAGGAGCTGCAAGACAAAAACCCCATGGCCGCGCCATTGATAAATGAGGTAAACCAATTAGCTTGTTGGACTGTACAAGTTTATGTATTTCCATAGTTAATTTTCTACAGTAAAAAAATAGTAATAATTTATTGATGTAAATATTTACAGCCTTGGTAATAAACTGACTCGCCACTAAGCCACGGTTCACTTCGTATCCGCAATAAAATATATTTTAAAAATAGACAACGATTGCAAATAGTGCCAGTGTTTATATATTCTACTAAAGACTTATATTCGTCGTAGCTATGTTAAAAACAAAGTGTAAACCAAGCGATCAAAAAACTAGGTAACTGTTAAGTATTATAGTGACGAACCAAAACAGAGATAAACGCAAACTAAATACGTAGTGAAATGGCTGGACCTACAACAAACAAGAGTTTCGGTGAACTTTAAAGGGTGTAATAGGTGCGAGAATAGTGTGTGGGCAGTGCGTTTAAATACGAAAGCTAAAATCAAAAAACCTAACCTAAACGTTCCTCCATGAGATTTTAGTTGAATTTACTCCGAAAGAGCTGAGCTAACCGCTAACGCCATCTAGCAAAATTAGGACACAACTACACAAAAAAAAAACAAAACTTGACATCGATCAATTAAACCCAGCATCTACGCCCGGGCTTTTGAACTGCTAACTGCACTAAACAACCAATCTGCAAAAAGTTCATATAAACATCACAAGAGGGCATTACTTACATGTTTACATGATATAAAAAATCTTAGAAGTAGTAAACGAAGTAAAGTAATCGAAATTATCGCACTACGATGAAAAAAGTAATGGCAGCACTTCGTCACATACAAGACGAGATGAAAGAACATAGCTATATGATTTTACACAGTGCAGAGAAAATGACGGAAAACGTAACCGAAAACGTAAGTAAAATCATAGATGAACAACTTCAAGTATGGGATGAAAAATTTTAAAACCTCAAGGAGAGAGTGGAACACCAAGACAGAAGAATATCCTATCTAGAAAAAGAAGCAAGACAATGCAATCTAATATTCTTTGGAATAGAGGAAGGCGAAAAGTTTTACTCTGCCTTGGAGAATAATATGATAAGCTTTATACATAAATACCTCTCAGTCAAACTAGACACCAGAGACTTACAGGTAGTAAGAAGAATTGTAAAAAAGACCGATAATCCTCGCCCTGTTGTTGTTACCTTTACTACACTCGGTAAAAAAATTAATATCCTCAAGCAAAAAGGAGCTCTTAAAGATACTCCATACTATATAAAAGAAGACTACCCGAAACAAGTACCTACTAGTAAAAAGAAAGAAATTGCAGACACAAGTAAGAATCGAAAAAGAAAAAGGAAATAAAGCTATTATTAAATACGACAAGCTCATCATACTGGATCACAAACCGGATCATGCCACGGGCCACAAGAAAAGGAATCTGTCTAACTCACCTGAAAGTAACGTGCCTGATCAGACCGATCACAGAACACAAAGCAACAAACAAAATAAAATCCTCGCAACACACACTACGCAAAGATCGTCAAGTCTCTCAGAGGGAGTGCTAAAACCTGGCATACTTAATTTCCTTGTAAGCATGAATAAAAGCGACGTACAAGGCAATAGCGACCAGAATAAATAGCAACGAACACTCCGGCCTCCCCCAAAACACAAACAAAACAAAAACAAAATAAAATTAACTAAAATACCTAACGAAACACATCTTCCAAGACGGCTGGTCACCGTGGAAGATTATGACCAAAACCCTCCAAAGAAAGCAAAATTAGCGTACAACAAGACAACCACAAATAAAACCTATCAACTATACATAGCAACTTATAATGTCAGGACCCTATCGTCCTTTGACCGACTGCTCGAACTAGAAGAAGCCATAAAAGAAATAAAATATGATATAATTGGAATATCGGAAATGAGAAGACGTGGCAACAAAATAGAAGAATATGATAAATTCATACTGTGTCATATAGGACACACACCAGGCAAGTACGGGGTTGGTTTTATAATAAACAAAACAAATAAACAACATATAGAAAGTTTCATAGGAACATCAGAACGAGTGGCAACACTAAATTAAATATCCATGGCTACAAATTATCTATTATTCAAGTATACGCGCCAACACAGGCAGCAGATGAATACCAGATAGATAATTTCTATAGAACCATCACCATGGCAATGGAAAAGGCACACTAAAACGTTATTTTAATGGGAGACTTTAACGCAAAGATTGGTTTTCCCAGACAAGAAGAACACCTTGTTATAAGACAGCATGGATACGGAAAAAGAAACGACAGAGGACAGAGACTGGTAGACTATGCACTGGAAAACGAACTAACAATTATCAATACCTGCTTCAAGAAAAAACAAAACTGTAAGTGGACTTGGAAATCCCCAAATGGGCAACATAAAAACGAGATAGATTTTATTAAATCAAACCGACCAGAAATATTTCAGAATATAGAAACCATAAATATGAATTACCCATCAGACCATAGACCGTTAAGCGACAATTAAGTTGTCCGAAAATAAGCTGAGTCGAACTAAATTCACAATAAACCAAAAAAGATCACTAAACTGCGAAGAGGAAATAACAAAGTACAGACGCCAGCACATCAAGTCATACCAAACTGTCAAATTTTCCCAATTGAATATGACCCTTAGCCTTTTGCAATAAAGTTGAAAATCTATCAAATAAATTTGACAGGTTGTTGTAGCTTGATGTGCTGGCCTCTGTACAAAGAAACCCTAAAATTCATGTTGTCAGCCCCTGGCAACCAACCGGAAGAAACCTCAGTACAAACCTATTACGATAAAATAACAAATGCCGTAAACCAAAGTTTAAAAAACGCCCGAAACAAGAACCACGACCAAAAAAGCCATAAAACACTTTCACCACGCACAACAACACTGTTACAAAGAAGAAGAGAACTACAGAAATCTGGAAACAAAACCCGTTCCATGAAAAACGAACTCTGTGCTCTATAGAAGCTAGGCAACAGATATATAAAAAGAGATAAAGAGATTATGCAAACTATAGATTACAGACTATAGAAAAACATCTGCAGCAAAGGGGAAGTACTAAAAAAGCTTACAAGGAACTTATAACAAATAAAACTTGGATAAAAGGATTGAAAAAATCAAACAAAGACCTATATCTACGAAGAGACGTTATTACAACTGCAACAGAATTCTATAGAGACTTATACAGCGATAAGGGCCAACCAGCCACTAAACTAAAAAACAACAACGAAGAAACTACTTTTGAAACGCACATCAAGCCTTTCGACGAAATAGAGATAATCGAAGCAATAAAGAAATTTAAACTAGAAAAAAGGCCAGGTTCAGATAACATTTTAAATGAAGGATTAAAAATAGCGCACGCAACTCTACCTATACCTTTGACTAAATTATTTAATGTAATTTTACAAAATAGCGATACACCTACACAATGGTCGGAATCGAACATCATACTTATCTATAAAAAAATATATTTAAAAAACAAAAAACCCGACTGCGTAAAAAATCAGGTAACGTAAAACAGTAAACAGTAAATTAGGTAACTCAAAAGATATAAATAAGTGAAAATTTAAATATTTTTTTGGTTTTGAATGTTCTTTGTTGAGAGTGTTCACAAAGGCAGTCGGAGGCATCAAGTTAAAGGTTAGATACTTTCAACGGATTTGATAACAAAATACATATATTATTGTACATTTTTGATGCCTCCGACTGCGTTTGTGAAAACTTTAAGTGGTCATCATGTCGGTTAGAGTTACACCATGGTTCAACGCCTAGGTAATGTCCCAAACGAAAACTTACCCCTAAAGAAGTCATCGTTACTGTTTGGTGGTCTAGTGCCGATATAATTCATCACAGTTTCTAACCAAATGACACCAGCATTAGGTACTGCGTATGGGAACTGGACACAATGATAGAGAAACTCGCAGTTTTGCGTCATCCACCGTACTCACAAGACCATGCGCTGACAGACTTCTACTTTTCCACAATTTGAACATCTTTCAACTTGGAGGATGATTAAATATCTAAGACGCGATTACGTAGGTAGGGGTTCCGCTAAAACACGTTTTTTTCTAAATCAAATATTTTCATACTCATTCGTAGGTTACTTTAGATAGTTTCAAGATACTTATGTAGGTAGAGGTACCTACCTACAGTACCTACGTTGCGGTAGTCCTGACCAGACAATGTCCCACTTACTACATTGCCAAAAATGCCCCTACACCTGCACCGTAGAGGATATTAAAAAACGCCACTAATATTGCGATAAATGTAAGGCCCAAGTACTCTAACGAAAAAAAACAACGATTCGAAAAGAAGAAGAACTCCGGGATTTCAGTCTGCTATGGACTGTTTTAGCTTAGCTACCTAGTCTATCTTCTAATATATAAAATTCTCGTGTCACAGTTTTCGTTCCCGTACTCCTCCGAAACGGCTTGACCGATTCAGATGAAATTTATTGAGCATATTGGGTAGGTCTGAGAATAGGCCAGCATCTATTTTTCATCCCCTTTTTTCACCCCTTTTTCATCCCCCGTAGATCGGGACAGGACAACGTCTGTCGGGTCAGCTAGTATAATTATATAAAATGCTTTGTCCTGAATGACTGACTGACGGATCAACGCACAGCCTGAACCGCTGATCGTAGGGACCTGAAACTTTGAAGATGTGTTCTTTGTATTACGTAGGCATACGATAAGAAACGATTTTCCGAAATTCTACCCCTAAGGGGGTGAAAAACGGGGGCATTGTATGGGACTACGTGACACATTTCATTTAACAGAGTTGATGGAAGGTGGGTTTCGTATTTTATTGAAACTCATCACCTAACGGAGATAAAAATGGGTAGAAAGTTATTTTGAGGGTGATTTGCATCGAAGTTGATATCAATACTCCTTAGTGCTTTTGATATAAATTACATTTTATTTTGACACTTGTCATGTTTGAAAACTCAACTCTAAATAAAGAAATTATTACAATAATACTGCAGAAGAATTATATGTATTTTTTAATACAATAAATTAAAGGATTATAAAATTATTTTGTTAAAATAGTGTGGCAGGCGCTGCCTGTGGTGGCGCGAGGAACTAGGGCTGACGAGGTAAATGCATCGTTGAAACGATCAATTCTATGGCCACGAGTTTATAAATCGCGCTTGATTGACCATCAATATGCGCGCTCAGCTTGACGGCAATTCATGAGTTCAAGAATTCTCTGATGTTCATTTAAAAGTTGGGGAATATTCTCTACCAGTGGAGAGAGGGCAGGTGGATCTAACAGAGACTCTTGGTATTGTAGTATCTATAGTAAAAGAACTGATTCATCTGTTGTACGGCGACATCAGTCAAATGCTCAAATTGAAGGGAGACAAGTAGTCAATGAACATAGTAGTCGGGCAAGGTGATGCCACACATTGCCACGTAGAAAATTGAGAGGTTTTATAAATATAGCTAAGCTTCCATAATGTTTTTTCTTCTTCTTAAACATTTTTAGGTTAGGAATTTCAACATTTGTTGTGTACGTATGAATATAAAAAGTATTTTTATAGAACGACAAAGAACATAAATCGATTTTAAATCGTGCAATATACGTACTCTGTATTTATCTTAAAATTTAGAAAATAAGCAATTATTTATGATCGTTTTTTTTTCAGCATGCATCGCGAAAGAGTCAGCTTTTTTAGTACATTAACCGTGTGCACGACAGAATTTCCTATTGGCATAAAAGACAGATCTCCATACAAAGTTTCGTGCTTCTAGACCAAGCTGTACACTGCCTGTCAGTGAAATTTATTATAATTGCTATTGATCGAGTACTCAAACTAAGACTTCCACGCGAACGAAATCGCGGGCATAAGCTAGTATACAATAAAGAGAGAATCTGAGTATTAAAACGTAAACTAAACTTTGAGATGTCTCAGTCAGAGTAAGGTAATTAAAATTATTTACTATCCATTAGTTGATTTCTTGGTTTTATAAGATCGTTTGTTAGCGATCTATTCAAAAATTAAAAGATTTGATTATTACTGAGCTTAGGTGCACTATAAGGCACTATTGGTATGTAGTTTTAGCATTAAAATACGTCGAACCCAATGCAACTCTGTTAGCGAAACCATAGCGCGATTCAGGATTTGCTTCTCACTGTACAGCGCCATCTAGTTGAGTCCTTGGAAGCACTATTCCTACTTCCTACTACAAACGCGAAAGTTTGTGAGGATGAACGGATGTTTGTTACTCTTTCACGCTAAAACTACCGAACGGATTTTGAAAAACTTTACAGTAATGTAGCTTATACGTCAGAATAAGAAATAGACTACGGTTTAATAAGATTTTGTGTGATTTGGCCATAGTATAACGGTAAGAATCAAGTAAGTCGGAAAAAATCCAGAGAGATATCTTGGCTTGCGCTGCCTAAACTGTTATGAAGATAATGTAAATGTAAAATAGTGAGAATTTTTGTCTTTCTCAGTTTTAAATAAAAGTTCGTGACAGCATATATCTACCTTTAATGTGGAAGCCATTATAGCCAAAATAGTTAGCCATTAATTGAATAGTAGATTATGCATCAAGGGGATAAAGTAGTGTCTTATGTAGCGGGCGCCGTATTGAATCCCGAGCAAAATGAAGGATTCTAGCGTTAACTCCTGAGCGGGCGGACCGACCGACAAAATCAAAAGCGAATACCTACAATCTCGTGATTGTATTCGCTTTTGAAATTGTGTTTGTATTTTCATTTTGTTTTTTTTTAACGATGCGGCGTTTCGTGCTATTCTGACTCGTGTCAGTACAGCACGAAGCGCGTTGTAGGTGTTCGCTTTTGAATTTGTGTTTGCATTTTTGGCTTCACTCTCAGTGTTCCCCGCGGTCTATCTGTCTTTTGTTTCATAATCTGAAAATCGATTTCTACTTTATGTTCCAAATTCAAATCACATTAATGACCAGCGGGTCTGGAATTCAGTACAACATTATTGACTGCGGCGCGCCGCAACCTTAGGTACCTACTTTGTGTTATTGCCCTGCTAGACCTCAGGTCATAAATGACTTACTTTAGGTTAGGTTTGCATGACATATAATTTGACATTGTCGAGCAGGTGGTGTGAAAATATTATTTTGCTCCCTTGTCATACAATCTACTATTTCATCCCTTCTATTCGAAAAGTGTCGTTTTGTTTCTCTAAGTATAAGCGGGAGCAAAGTAGCTCTTTTCTACACTAGACTTTTTAGCGGGCAGTAATGAGATTTGAATTTGGAACATGATTTGTTCATTGAAATCGAACGCAAATTGTATAAATTACTGGCTGTAAGTGTAGGCTGGTGCGGGGAGGCGCGGTAACTAAAAAAAAAAAAAAAACAAAAGCGCGCGATTTACTTCACTGTTGTTGTAATCGGTACGGACTTTATAGTATTTTGCAAAAAAATGAGTTTCTGAAAGTGATAGTGCATTAACTACTGAAACAATAAAAATAGAAGCTAATAACGTTAAGTATACAAAACTTAATACCTACGAAATCCCGAGAGAAATATTTTCTCATAGAACGAGATGAAAAGTAGAGTATATGACTCGAGAGCAATAATATTTTTCCCTCAGGCGATGTACATTGAATCCTTCGCTTCGCTCTGGATTCAAAATAGCGCCCTCGCCGTAAAAATATTATTTTGCTCCCTTGTCATACAATCTACTATTTAACAACGCATATTTTAGATAAGCTTTGCCTTGTGTTCTAAATCATTTAAACAAATAGTTAAAAAGTTAAGTACCACGATAAGAATAACCTGAGCGAAGCGCCATTAAAGCTTCGCCTGTATTTAATGTTATTGTTTGTTACTGAATGTAATATAGAGTCACACCAACTTCTTGGATTTAAAAAGCTTTCTACAAAAAAGACAACCGCCTTCAAAAACTAAAAAGTTTTTTTTTTCTCTCTTCTACTTTTCTGTAACGTGGCAATCTGTGTAAACACAATGGGCCATTCGATTGTCTTGTTTCAAGGTAATGGCGTCTCGAATAGGAAGCTTCAATAAGCTTGCCTATGTGATGTTGTCTACAAATCGGTCTACTAGAGCAGGGACGCTATTCCTTTTCAGAGGAAAGTATTGAGTACTTCCAGTGCCCTCCAGCCGCGATGCCAATAAATTTACGTGTTTTGACAATCTAGTCTGGTACTTTTTGCTGAAGTTGGCAATTTCCTGCTGAACAGTATTAATTTTCAGGTCCATGTGGATTAATTTGTTGCTGAAAAAAGACTACCGACTTCAAAGACTAAAAAGTGAAAAATAACTTTAGCATGTATTGCCACCGACTTCCGAAACTAAAGTCAATGTGTGTTCTGTGCTAAAGTTATTTTTCACTTTAGTCTTTAAAGTCGGTGGTCTTTTTTGTAAAAAGCTTTTTAGTACCTCCTTGTCATCCAAATCTATTAAGAAGAGATTGAAAGTTAACTACTCCAAAGATTGAAGAAACTGAAACGTCGTCTATGTAAAATTTTTGGGTACTTGTTGATTTTTTTAAAAAGTGCTGAATCAATTTCGATAAAATTTATATGGGACCACCCCTAAAACATACCCTATCTACAAAAAAAAGAATTTTCAAAATCGGGTTACGTTTGCCGGAGAAATCGCGTAACAAATCGCGCACATACCTACTTAATGTAAATTTAAGACTTATACGGTTTTCTCATGGATGCCATTGTCAGAACTGGACCAAATAAAAATGGGACCACAGGGGAAGCACCAGCTTTCAAATAAAAAAGAATCATTGCAATGAATACATATTTACAAGCTTTACATTTCAGCAGATCCCTTAATCGAACAATTGTTGTAACAAACTTAATTTTAGCTCAACAACTGTCGGATGAAAAATGTTGTAAGTCGTACCTCAGCTGCAAATGCACATAGATACGGTATCATCGACACTTGAGAGGAAGATCTATACAAAGACAGCCCACACCATTTGTTAGCCGAGTAAAAAAATATCTCCAGTTTATTGTGTAGAGGTGGTCTCCTAAAACATTCATTTTTAATTATTTTATGATACTACTTTGTCGGATAATAAGTATATCCATGTTAAATTTAAGCTTTTTTCTATTTCTATTAATGTTTCAACTACACTGTGGACAGACGAACGGACATGGTGAAACTATGAGGGTTCCTTGTTGATTACGAAAGCCCTAAACACACAATTTTATTTATTGTTTTAAGTCCTAAAACAATGAATTAATTCTGTAATATTGATGCCATTCAACAATTGTTAAATAAAACTTCTTCTTCCTCTTTCCCTGAATGCCATTATTTGGGGTCGGGTCTCCTCACTTTACTGCGCCATCTCGAACGATCTTGGGTTGTCCGTTCTGGCAATTGGGCTTTCTTGAGGTCTCGTTCTATGTTAGACCACCAGGTTGCTAGCAGGCAGCCTCTACTAGGGCTTGCAATATCCGTTCATTTTTACTATCCGGATAATACGGATTTTAATATTTAACTATCCGGATGATGCGGATATTTTTATTTTTATTATAAATAAAACCTAATAAACTTTAGAAATACGTTAAAATCTGTTTCTCAAGCAAAATGACAAAGAAATAATAAACTATACCAATATTTCAAGTAACAATCACATAAGAAAACTAGTTCACTTTAAAAAATCATTAAATTTGTATCTATTCTTGTCATACTAAAACAATTCTAATTGACGGATCTTATATTTATCACAAATCACAACACCCCAATCAAATCAACCTAAGTATTTAAAACATAATAAATAAAAATATCACTTTCCCTGGCAAATCAGCTCAATAAATAATACAACTATAATAAAACAAAAATGAACAATATATCTCAAAATAATCAAATATAATATTAACGTAATTCTTAAACCGTTCGTTTTTTAAAATTCTGGTATTAAGATCAAAAAGCTTAAATTATCTAATGAATCTTCTTTCATGGTTCAAGTTCTTAAATGCTTACATAAATATCCTGTAGCATGAAACACACTTTCTGCGTCTACGCTGGTCGATGGTATTGATAGAAGTAGCTAGTAAACCCCATCTAAATTCTGCATCTCTAACTATACTCATCAAATAGTGCCATCTCAACTCGAATTGTGGTGTCTAAATAATTCGTTGAAGAAGTCGCTGCGCAGAAGATGGCTGCCTTATAAACCGGATGATTTCTTCTCGTATTTGTGTTTTAATTGATACACAATATACACTATGTAGCCTCTTCTTAAATTGTCACATCGTCAACAGTATCGAAAATTTTCATAATTTTGATATAACTTTGGAAAAAGAAGAAATAACCCCAAACTAAACGTCGATGAATCTAGTTATATCTATTGAATAGACGTTGATCTAGCCACCAAAGACCAAAATAAATTTATTCCTCAGGTAAGGCCGTTAATAACCCGATATAGCCTATCTGACGATTGAAAAATGCCATATTTTGCTATCTGAGTACTATCTAACTATTTATCCGAGGATTGAAAAATCTGCTCTAAATTGACTTACTGTGATTTGTGAAGTGAATAAATAATTGAAAGAGTGATTAACTATATTAAAATAATAAATAACGTAATAACAGTTATATTCTTTACAGATGACAGCCTTTTATTTAATATTTAAAAGAGAAATACAACTATCCGTAACATCCGAAAAATCCGGATAGTGATCCAAGTCAAATCCGGATTTGAAAATTGGCGGATATCCGGATAATACGGATATCCGGATATCCGGATTGCAAGCCCTAGCCTCTACCTCTTTTCTGTTCTGGTAGGTTCAGCGCAGTTTGTACCACATGGTCTTCGCTTCATCTTTTGACATGTCTATACCAACGGAGACGGTTTTCGGTTACTTTGTCCACCATTGGAGCAACTTTGAAGCTGCCTCGTATAATTATATTCATTACGAATTCAGTCCAGCCGGGGCACACTTCTAAGCATCTTCATTTCGTCGGTATGTACGAGTATGTTTTGTTCATGTGTCTTCCTTGTTGTCCAGCATTCGGAACCATAGGGTAGAGTCCGTCGGACTGTCGCTTTGTATACTTTTCCCTTGATCATTTTTGCCACGCAATGTCAATTCTGTGTGTCACATCGGTGTCAACGTTAGCATCGGTGTGAGCTTGGAGAATAAGTATTTAAACTTTTCTACGATTGGAATTGGCGTCGTCCCGAGGTAGATGGTTTCAGGTGTAGTATTCCCGCTGAAAGGGTACTTAAGATATTCGGTCTTTCAGGCCGTACTATTCCCGCGCACGTATCCACGTATTTAAGAGTTCTTGCAGGTGTCCTACGGTAGGTATCAGCGGCCAGTTCTATGTCCACGGCAGGGGTGACAGTATGCTCTTGGTTAAATAGCCCATGACCAGGTTAAAGAGTAGTGAACTGAGCACGGATCCTTGATGGACGCCTACATTGACCTCGATAGCTTCACTTATACCGGCTAAGCTTCGTACTCTTGTACTGCGCTTTTTTACATATCTTATAAGTTCTATGTAACATTCTGGTATATTTTGAGCCCGAAGAGATTGCCACACTAATTTGCGCGATACGCGATCGAAGGCTTTTTCAAGGTCAATAAATGTAAGATGTAGATCTTTTTTGTTCAATCTGTACTTTTCCATGATAATCCTGATTGCCTGTATAGCGTCAGTGATTGATCTATTTGATGTGAAGCCATACTGATTGATTAGGAGGTAATAATAATAAAAATAATAAAAAGTGTTTATTTCACCACAAGCCAAAAATTACAGACAAATTAAAAAAAAAACAAATTGCTATTCATAGCAATTTCTGGTTGTGGATCGCTGGTGCCTATGGTAGGTAGTAACACCTGTAATACAGGTCACCAGGTCCCCACCTATTCCTAGTTACATTATTTGATAGCTTACATTTATTGGGCAGCGAGTAACAAATACTAAATGACATAATTAGTGAGTTTAAAAATCACTAGAGTAAATAAGACAGTAGAGTAAATTAGGTTGTGTATGAGGGTGTAGGTGTGTGTGTGTAAATGTGTGTTTTGTTGGCAGGGTTCCGGATGTATGTGATTAGTCTGGTACCTCAAAGAGAGCTTCTGTGACGGTGTACGTTTGACTTTGGAGCCAGGCTTTGTAGAGCGGTTTTAAAATTATGTTTATTCAATGAGTGCAGAGAAAGATTTCGGTTCAATTTGTTAGAACCTTTGGCTAAAAGAGGTTTTAAGAGGAGTAGATGGGGCAACTAATTGATTGGTTTCCTGAGAGTAGTTGGAAATAGCGTGTTGTTTCATGGCCACCGACAGTACAAACAATTGCCTAACCGTAAGGACTTGACAATATTCATAGAGCTTGACGTTGGGATAAAGTTTGGGCTTGAAGCAGCACACTTTAAGAACGGCTCTTTGCGCACGTTCAATCCGAATATTGTTAGATTTAACCGCACCACCCCAGGAAGAGATACAATAAACCAAAATAGATTGACACAGCGCCTGATAAGTCATTTTCATGATGACAGCATCTGGTGATTGGCGTAGTTGTTTGAAGATGTATATTAGTTTCCGCACTCTATTTGATAGATGAATTATGTAGTCTTTGAATGTAAGGTTGCAGTCAATCACTACGCCAAGATACTTTATCGACGTGACTCGTTCAATATTACAAATGCTGTGATCATGGGTGCCATTTCCAGCGCTACAGCCATTAGACCGAGTTATCTGGGCAGCAACATACAGTGAACTTGTAACTGACATATTCGTATTACGAATCGAAAAAAATATTTTTTTCGTTTTTGTTATGTTTAGGGTAAGCAAGTTGTTTTTAAACCATTCACTGACTGTATCAAAACCCCTCCGTGCATGGTGATATGTTGCCTCCCAGTTGTCCGATGCAAATACAAGCGCTGTGTCGTCCGCATAGGAAAATATTGTACCGCTTTCTAGCCTGAGGCCACACAGGTCATTCATATATATTAAAAATATGCTGGGGCCAAGAATACTGCCCTGTGGCACACCAAAAACTATATTCGGAGCTGGCGTAGGTTCCAATTTTGACCCTCTGTTCTATTTGTCAGATAGCTCTGAAACAGGGAAAGCTGGGTACCTCGTATACCCAGGCATAAAATGCCTGGGGGGTATACGAGGTACCCAGCTTTGGCTTACTCTTTATGGCTTAGATATTAAGATGGGAATCGAGACCGTGTCAAATACCTTCGCGAGATCCAGGAACAACGCAACACTTTTCTTGCCTTTGTCAAGTTTCTTGGCTATGTGAGTAATTTATAGTAGTTGTTAACAATTTTTAGTTTTTGAGATATGGAGGCCGGTCAGTCACGACTGAGGGACCACCTTTAACCGATTTTAACTTTTGAGTGGCTACTTTTACAAACTAGAGGCTCAATAGGGTATTTTACTCTATACAAGAAAAAATCTATAAATATGTTATTGAGACAGTTTAGGCATAAAGCAGTCGGAAAATGTAAGTGTTAGTTCATAAAATAACAAAACAATTTTTTTAATTCAATTCAAAGTTTTCAGTATTTTTAATCTGTTATAAAACACCGTGAAATAGTAGCGGCCATGTTATTACGCCATACGGCTGTGTAAACAAAAAATTGTCAACTGTCAGTCAACCGATTGGCGACTGGCTTTGTACTTTTATTATTTTCGTAACCAACGTATTTTTTTAATTATTACACCTATTACAAAATATGCGTTTAATTATTTTTAAATGATATACAATTATCATATTTAATATGAGCTCATTTGATACAAAACGAACTGACGTCATTTACGCTGAGCAATATGGCGTCCAGTAAGAGGCGTTTTCGTCAAACTACGCGCGAGATTTGAAAATTAAAAATTTAGATGCATTTTTATGGCACTTATCGATTGAATAAAAATTTTGTGTTTTTTTTTGGTGGCATATTAGTACTACAGAATTTGATTGAGACACTTTTCAAAAATGGGTGTAATACCCTATTTACAATTGTTTGAGAACTTTTACTAAAGGATGACGCATTCAAAATCTCAAAATCAAATGTGGTCCCTCAATGGGAACGCAAACGTCGAAAATGTACGTTTTCGGCGACATAAACGGCGGTTTTTTTTTCATGTTAACTTCGAAGTTTGATTTTTTCACAGCTTCAGGGGACCGTGGACCTAAATACCTATATGGTTTTCATTTTAACTCGATACCTCTATGAGTCCCGAGATAAAGGGTCTTGACAGACAGACGGATAGATAGACAGACAGACGGACATCAAAGTGATCCTATAAGGATTCCGTTTATTCCTTTTGAGGTACGGAACCCTAAAACGAGCTTGTGATTAGGCCTTCTGCGCGGTATCACTTTGATGTGTAAATATGGCACCGGAACTAAATAAATACGGTGGAAGATATAAATTTTAGAACACATAACTGTATATCTTGTTTCTTCATAGTGAAATGTCGCCATAGTAAAGAGATTTGTATGCAAAGGTCCGGCCGAATTGACCATTATTCTTTAGAAAAATAATTCCCGGGATTCTAACCATATACTTGAATGCATACTTATAGCAAAAATTCTAACCACCATGCTACCTATTTATCTTCTGCCATCTCTCAGAATAAAGTACCACTGGCTAAACGGTGTTCTACTGTTCTTCATGCGTAAGACTAAAGGACGTGCTAAAACTAACGAGAAATCGGTGTATGAGAATGATGTACTTCTTTGGGTCTATCCTGGTCTCTAAACTTTGGAGAACAAAAGCCAAAGGCCTCACGTGGAACGCTATCGAAATCTTTATTTGAATCGACAAAGGACAATTTGTGAAGCCTCTGATGTGCTGTCGTTCAAAAATTGGACTCAATGGTTTGACTTGGTACGAGGAAGAAACGAAAGTTTTAGGAACGGATAACATAAATAAAATGTTATCCGTTCCTAAAAGTTGAGGAGCTCGTGGCTAAGTTAAAGCCATACAGTTCGATCGGTCAAAGGCTACGCAACGCTAGGCGTGGTCGGTCTTTGGATGGGTGACCATCCCTTTCATCTGAGTTTCCTCCGTGCCTCGGAAAGCACGTAAAGCCGTTGGTCCCGGCTGTCATTTGTAGATCTTTGGCAGTCGTTAAAGGTAGTCAGAAGCCAGAAAGTCTGACAACCAGTCATACCAAGGGGTATCGTGTTACCCAGTAACTGGGTTGTGGAGGTCCGATAGGCAGTCGCTCCATGTAAAACACTGGTATTCAGCTGCATCCGGTTAGACTGGAAGCCGACCCCAATATAGGTAGTTGGGAAAAGGCAAGGCAGATGATGATAACATAAATAAAATGATTTGGTATTGTGAATGTAATTTAATAAATGACTTTTAGGTACATTATAGTTTACCTTTTCAATGAGAAATGCTAAAATTATGCTACGAATACATTGTAGCCTTTTTAAAGTGGAATTTACGTAGGTATACCTACACGCTAGATTAATAATAAGTACCTAGTTCGATATAGAAAACGAACACTACACGTTTACATTTTCAGTTTAGTCCTATCTCAGCACCCATGAATTCATTTATCATGCCAACGAAAAATTCCCATTACCTATCTGTCATGGGTGCCGTAATGGGAAGATGCCGAGATGGGACTAAACCATGTTTTCAAACTCGCATAATTGAAAGAAGTTTTTTAAAAATGCCCTGTATCGTTTTCATACCCTTTAGCCTGTTATTCACCTATTCACAAAAGGATGAGTTGCATCGATTTGAATAGATTAGGCTTTATAAAACTGTGATAATATGCCTTCAACTTGTATGTAGGTAATTATTTACCTGCCTATTGTTGGTATGCACCAGGACTGCCACTTGATGTCGTCTCAATTTATCTATATCGGTAGGTTACACAGGTAGGTAGGTTAAACTTTTAATTTTATTTATGCTATGATGCTATTGCGTAGATAGTTACGTGTCGTGCAACTCATCCTATAATGAAAAGGGTTCCTATTCTATAATGAGGACCATGCATATTTTTTTGTTGTAAGAACCTACAAAAGATATTGTAAATTGCCAATTTGGTTTGACTGTTCCGAAAAAGTTTGTTAATAAGTACCTACCTACCTAAGCTCAGACTTTTTTATTGGCCTGAGTAAGTAAGTTAACTTAAACTAAGTATATATATTTTTATTAATTTACCAATAAAATAACGACCGAAATAATTAACAAAAGTCAATGGACGAGAACCGTCCGTATTTCAAATAACAATTGGAAAATATGTGGGCTCAAAGATTGTAGTTTTAGAAATACCTACCTGCATTTTTTAAATTATTAATTGGTCCAAAAAAGTGTAAGAGAATAATGTTTTTGAGCATGACCCTCATTGTGCATTATTAGCCCCTGAACTATTCAGTCTTAAACAGACCTCACCCTGTTCCTACACCACAGGGCCTAAATAAATACAAAAAAAGTGAATCTCGGGGCTTTTTAGAGCCCGAGTTTTTCCATGGTACGTTCCAGAAATGACATTGTAGCCGCCGCTGCGTCTTCAGTGTCGGCGGCGTCCCGCTGGGTAGCAGGACCAAAGTTCGGGCCCCCTTCAATAGGGCAATTGGAATGGCCGAGCTCCATGCGCACCGAATCCTGGACAGCCAAACTCTTCTTATTCTTTTTGTCTTTATTAGATAAGGCCCTAGCCTCATCTACTTCTGCGGGAAGATACCAGAAAGAAAAGTTTAATACTAGGTTAAACTAGATGTGGCCCAAAAATCCGATTCAAAACTATTATGACTTCGTCCGGTTTGATATACACTTCCTCTTTGTCAAGCTCCTATAAATTAAATTATTCACACATTATTCATTTAAAAATAAATATTAAATATTCTGGTATCAGCTACAAAAGGTTTTATTTATGTTTCACACAATATTGTAAAAACCAATAAGTAAGTTGGTATTGCCTTCATATGGGCCATAACTTTAGCCGGGCGCTGATAAGGTCAGAAGTTTAAATACTTACATAACTCTAAACACTTACTTATTTTTTTACTTAAATAAGCGCTTTCTGACCTTCTATTTATTATCTTTTTAAAAACTATCTGTTACGTATTTTCAAAGTTGGTAGCGGGGCAGTACCTAGGTAACGAAGTTGCGGGACCGTATTTAAATAGATATCTACTCTGTGCTACTGGCTACAGGCACCCAGACCCTACGGGCTTGAGTAGACCTGTGAGTCCTGTGACCAACAATGAGCGGGCCGACCGTGCGCTACATCCATGTTGGTAGCAATCACTAAATACGCTAGGGGTAGGTACATCACGAAAAGACTATCAGTATTAGCGTATATCCAAGCCTAAGCTAACGGCATGCCGTAAGTTATCGTGAGGTTCTAAGTCAAAAGTTCAGAAGTTCTGCGATCGAGTCTGTAGTGCATGGAAAACTTACGCTGTTCCTCGAGCCTACGTGCTTCTGCAGCAAGCTCTTCAGAGGTCGGTGCCAGGGCCCTCTCGTACGCGCGTATTATCGCCTCATCCTGTAGGAACGATACTCTTTAAAAAATGATTTTGGCATACATACATACTGCATACATGAAATACCTAGGTACACACGGCTACACATCAAGCTATACATTTCCAGTATACGCTGACCTCGCATTGTACGGAAATCCTATACAATTCGAGATCAGCAATAACTAGAAATGTATAGCTTGATGTGTAGCCGTGTGTACCTATTCATAATTTAAGCTAACGAACAGTGGGCTAATTCACGTAACTAAAGAAGTGCTGTTGTAGTGCAGTTGCAGTTAAGTTGCGATCAAAACAACGCTTTTCGTATTCTCTACCGCTGTCAGACACGCTCGCGTCAAGTTCGCGTCACGCGAGCGCAATAACGGCATTCTACTGTTGCGCGTCTTTGGTGCGTGCTTCGGAACGCAACATGATCGGAATTCTACAATTCGTTTGACGTCTCAAAACACCGTTAAAAAACACAAAAATCTGTACTTTGGTATTATATTAATATTATAATAACGTCATACTCAGATTCTATTCAATTATTTAGTGAGTAGGTAATATTTTTTCTCTCATATGGCCACACCATAAGTAAGTTTGGTTGTCGTACAGTTGACGTGCAGTTCACGCGCAATTTAAAGATTACAAGAATACCGTTTATCGCTTAAACTAGAACTTAACTGCAACTAAACTACAACTTCATCGGTGCGTCATAAAATTACGTGAATTAGCCCTATGGTACAAGTGGGAGTGATATGAAGATTCGAATGACGTTATTTTGACGCACGGCATTTCGAAATAATTTACGAGTGGTACGCCAGTTCGAAAACTCATTGATTCGAAAACCGCTTTATCGAATGACGTTGTCCCGAACACGCTGATTCGAAAAACTGTTTGAATGGTACGCTAGTACAAAAGCATTGTCGGTAGAGGAAAGGCGAAATGGATTCAAAATCAGATTGTTTGTACACAGGTAAAAATATGATGGAAAATCAAGATAAAATAAAAACTTTGTTAATACTGAAACACACACATACACACACATTGTATTATTTTGTGTCAATTTAGATAAATGTAAAACTAAGTGTTAATCGACTTAACCGTACCTTTAGCAGATGTGTATTGCTTCCAAATTGCGAATCAATGTGAATTACCTACCTCATTAAAGTTTTCTACGCCCCTAAGCTGTTTGCGAAGGTGTTTGTATAGCTGCTCCGCAGCAAGCTGAGCTGCCAGCCTCTTTGAGGGGCCGTTGGCAATACGCTGGACGTGGCCGATGCGGATCTTCACGGTGAAGTTGGGCTCAGCCGCCGTACCTTCCATCACTACTATGAATTCAACAGGGTCGAGATGGTATTGATTGCATAGTTCGTTGAGTAGCAAAACGAAGCTATGCGTAGGCATGCCCGCACGTTCCTGCATAAAGAATAATTTTATTACCGATTCACTTTCCTTTTCTTGAATTTAGATATTCAACTCTATATACTCTATATCGCCAATCCCCATCGAACGAACTTCAACGCGAGCGTGATTGAAAAATGTTTTGTTTCATCCAACGCAAAGCTCAAAAACAAACGAGTGAGTGAGAACGCGATAACATCACAGGAAAATTGGCGCGCAGAAATTTCACAAAATTTGGACAGATTTCCAGGACATACGTGTTTTAGAAAAACCCTTACAAGTTTTTGGTAAAAATGTTTGAAATTTAGAATCTCCATTACATGTGCAAGGTTTCTATGACGCTGTTTTTTTACTTTTTCAATGTACGAGTGCATTATGAACACCTAAAGTTCAGATAAAATTGTGCAAAAAAGCTGATTTTCGGACGGGATTACTGAATTTATTTCTCAAAAAAGTTTATTTTTGGCTTCATACAAACCTAGATTTGAATCACAAGATACCTGTGTGTTAAAAATATTTAGAAAATAATTTGTTATTACGCCGTAATTGCGTACGAGCGTTTGTATGGGAAATATGACGTGTTGGGCGCTCTTTGTCCTACTGGGCAAAGGTCTGTGGGCCTCATAGCCTTCCAATATTCTCTTTGTGTTTCCTTCTGTGACCAAACTGCCTCAAAAATTTCGTATTACCGAAATATAAGTAAGTATATTATTGTGCAACAGTAAGAGAACATCATATAAGTAGTAGGTACTTATTTTCATTATATAGTAACGAGTCACGAGACCTACGTTATTGTAGCGTACGAAAATGTTTTAGGATACTATGAGGAATATGTAAAGGTCATTTAACAGGCATCAGGTGCCCTAAGAACTATTGAATGGAAGATACCCTAAAAAGTACTGAATTGCGTTCAAATATGCGTGATTTTTTTAGCGTGCTAAGTTTATTTAATCTTTTTAAAATTATATTATAAATATGCTGTTATCATATTGTTTAACAGTGGCTGTTTGCGTTCTTATTAAATAAGCAAATAGTGCTACTGTCATTAAAATCACTAACTGCTAGAATGGTAGAAAATAAAAAGAAATAAGTTATATTCATACTATTAGTGGCTTAGATTAGATTTTATAAGTGGCCAAAACGAATTCTTCTAAACTTTTAATTTGCCTCATTGACCTTTATATATATTAGGGCTCCCCTGAATAAAGGAAAACTACGGGTTCTATACATAATATAGGTATACGTACCATTATCTCGTTGATGGCGTCGGGGCTTGCAAATTCCGGTGGCACAATGTATCCGCGGAGAGACAATTTCTCCAGCATCATACGAGCTACTACGCTTTTGGCATCGCGCTTGGAGCGGCCGGTTCCAAACACTTCTTCCCCCATTGCTTTGCAGGAAAAGCGAAAGTAAGGCTTGTGCGACTTGCCAAACTGTAAACAATGAATATATCCCTATAGTCTGCATGTCTTGTTTTACATTCCGCATAATACCTAGGCCATTTTAACTTTGACCTTAATAGGTCATACATTGCCACTACTACAAAACCAAAAGCTAAGATGCAGGATCTTATAAGATGCAGGGGTTTTCTTCATCCAGCAGTGCAATTCTGTAAGAATTCACTCGTGAACTCGAATCCTATCTCATTTCTGATTTCACTTACTTGAAGTGAAAAGTATTTAGTATTCGCTTAAATAGTAACAAAATAATAGTTCGCTTCACCTATGCCAGCACTTCGTAGCGCTAGCGTAGTTTTCATCGAGTTACAGACTACCTAAAACAGTTTTCACCGCGGAATCAAAAGTGAGAACTAGAGTGAGTTCTTACAGAATAACATAGCAGATGTCCAAATGTGCCTGTAAGCCATAGCTTACAGGTTCAGTTATCGGTTCGGTTATCGGTTCGGTATTATTATTTTAAAGTATCTAAGTGAACAAGTCTTTGAAAACGCGCGAGCATTTGTAATTGGCTCCATTAGTCGCGTAATAATGTATATATGCCTACTGTTACCTATTATTTCCCTTGGATTGGCATTATTTAAAACCATTTCAAGTTTATTGCTATAGTTACTTAAACAAGCAGCTGTGACAAAACATAAAATACCAACTAACATGCCAAAGAAGGAGGTATTTAATAAACACACAAACATGGAAAACAACACTTAGAACAGGGGAGGTTAGAGGGCTTGTGAATAGGCCGAGCAACAACGCACCAACTGCAACGTGACAATATTCGGTTGGAGTCGATTTTTGAATTGGAAACAAGTAGATAAGTACCTAGGTACTTGTTTCGCACATAATATTTAGGTAGGTATAATACTTTTAGTAAAAATATCCAAAATAGAAAATAAAATACTATGATAATGGTATTTTTATGATCACAAAATCGACTCAAATCGAATACCTACTTTTACGTTACCGCGTTGGTCCTAGGCCTACCTACTATTTGATAACATAGGACAAAAATTTGTGCACTTAATTTAAGTAAATTTTCTATCAGATAATTAGGTTCCTGTTAGTAGTAAAACAGGCCATTATACCTAAAAGCAGAAGAGCTGTACCCATAGCACACATTATCAATAATAAATGGACTAAAATGAACTGCCTGGAGAGGACCACATATTCAAAGAGATTCGGGAGAGGACTATAGGTACATTTAGTGCATGTAATAATAATATAAAAATATCAGCTAGAAATTGTGCCACCAAGGTCTCTTCTCATAACGAGAAGGGGGTTATTTTAGGCACCACAATTTGTTCACAATATTTTTTATGCTGAATTTAGGTAGGTATGTTCGGCGCGTTCCTATCCGAGATAAAATTAAAACTACCATCGTTGGCCAAATTACTAAGGACAGCAGTCATAGCCCGACTTCATATCAGTCGTGTCGTGCCTCCAGCGCCCGGCACAGTGAATAATATTAGTAATTCATCTAGCTTCGGACATTAACTTTAGGACTTCTAATTAGGGCACTAAAGTGTATTAAATTGTAAATGATTACTTAATTAACTAGGTATTTACCTCATATAAACATCTTCTTGATAGAATACAGCGTACTTAATTAAATAAAAAAACAGACAACGAGCTGTGGTATTTGGTCGGAAATATACGACGCTGGCATATTGAACACAAAAATATTTGTCGGATTAAACATTATTTTTAAGCAAATGAATAGATTTATATATGATTATTAAATTTGGTGTTACTACTGGTATTGTTATGTTATTATTGTTTTTATATGACATAACATAGTGAAATAGTGAATTGGCGCCATTTTTTTTTAAGTGACTTATCTTCTTTTTTGCTGCTATATGTTGAAAATTGCGGTTATTTCGTCAGTGGTATATACCTATATATAGTCAGAACGTAAGTAACGATTCTTACAGCGTTAGTTATTTTTATAGAATGATGGCGCGATCCATACATTCATTTGTACGAAATAAAAAATAATAATAATGGGTTTACAACATTTTCCAATGTGAAGAATACATTACCAGGAGTAGATTGATATACTCCTATATTTTTAAACCCCCGCATAATTTAAATATTACAAAATGAAAATAACACTTTTTCGTTTTATCTCGATGCCCATTTTATGTTTAAATAAGAAAGTGACAGGCAACGTTAACGGATCTATAAAATTGACAGACAAGTGAGTGACAAGTGTGTGGAAAAAAGTAATCATTATTTGTGAATTTTATTTCCCTTAAAACGATGCAATTTCAGTGTAAGAACTGCGAAACGGCGGCTGTCAGTGTCACTTTGCTGTCAGTCGCCGTTTCGTTCTGAAATATTGAGCTTGTCGTTAAACTATTCACGTTTTTTGCGGGGTTTTGAAAATATTGTAAACGCCTGAAGATACTCTTTAGGTACCCAAGAATATAAGAATTAGAATTTCAACTTCTCTAACCTTTTTTTTTTTTTTTTTGTATATTTGCTGCCGTGATTCTTTCATACGTAAATGACAATGCCAGATCCTGCCCCACCCATGTACAGAAAAGTAAATTAATGAAAATTTATTGTAATGAATATAGAACCTTTCTATACTAAATTGTTTTTCTTTAGAACTTGCGGATTACGAAATACCTACCCACAAAATACAAACTCATTTTACCTAAAATACAATTTAACCTTTAATCAATGTCATTATTGTTTTTAGATTTAAACGGAAACCGCAAGTTCTACAGTCACTAAGGCTAATGTTTAGTTATCAGCAATAAATAAACAGTAAGATGCTACATATTGCACATGACTTTTTTTAGTGGGGCAAAGTTCTATAGTTTCTGGCATTGTCCTTTTAGTTTGTTAACGGTATAACTTGGTAACGTCAAAATTGAATATTTTTTTTGGCATGGTCAAGGCTTTACACACGTCTCCGAGAAAATGTAGAGATAGTAAGTATTACTGCACTCTGCACTCTCTCTCTCTCTCTCTTACTCTCTCTCTCTCTTACTCTCTCTCTCCCTCCCTCTCTTTACTCCCTCTTCCAGTAAGATATAGCAGCTATTTTAAGTGTTTCAAAGTTTGTAAGTAACCGTATTTAGATAAAACTGATTAGATCAAACCTCCGAAAGCAGACTGTGAAAAAATATGGTAGGAATAGAATCACCACTTCTCGAACAAATCGTAAAATCAGGGATATCGGTCTTAAAAACCATAAAACGAGTATGTGACGTCTGACTACGATGATAAACGATGAGGAAATAAAACTTTCCGAAAGGATGGAATCGGCGGCGATTGGCCGAAGAGAACTTGGCCGATGACCTATATCGGCCAATCAAAACACCACGCCTCAGGCCATGAATAAGAGACGACTGTACTGGGCCAGACTTCACTGAAATATGGCTGTTGTAGACTAGAGTAGGGTAAAAAATGTCTTTAAAAAGTAAAATACGTTGTTATTATTAACACTGTATTGTGATTAAGTACCTATGTAATATTTTTAAGGTATGCTTCTCCAATGAATCGATGTTTCATTTATCGGTTGACTAAAGTTCTTTTTGTACAACGACACAATGGAGTCGTCACGCCGACGGTCTGGTTCCATGCAGACTGCCTTGTGAAGGGAAGGAACTAAGGGAAGGCTTGGGAGGGACCCTAAGGCAAGACCAGTGAAAAAGAGTAATATAAACCTGACTACGGCCCCAGCTCGAAGAATGGCCCCCTGGTGACGGAGAGTACATTTTTATGTACGATTCTGCATGGTGGCATGCAGCCAGGAGTGTTGCTGTATTTCTGGCAAAAAAAAAAAACGTTTTGCCCTGGCCAGGCAACTAAACAGACATGAACCCTATAGAGAACAAGTGGGAGCTCACCAAACTGGCGATCGCTAAGGATGTGATCACCATGAGGCACCAGCTAATTGCAGCTTTCAATATACTTGGTCTGGCCATAAATACTGTTACAATTAAAAATAAGAAAGATATTACATTTGAATTTGAAATCTGTCATTTTTATACGACTGTTCATTGAGTTTTCTAATTTTGGCGCCAATACATTGTACAATATTTTGCGATATTATAATGGAGTTGGGTGAGAAAGAGAACCGAATCGCTGTGATTGCATTTCACAAAGTTGGTATGGAGCCAAATGCAATTTTTGAAACTCTCCATACGCTTGGTATTAGTCATATGTTTGTGTACCGGGCTATTGGTACAATGAGACCTCCTCTGTTTGTGACTGAAAAAGATCTGGCCATCCAAGTAGTGTTCGTACGAAAAAGGTGGTCAAAGCAGTAAGGGAAATAATTCGAAGAAATCCTGTCCGAAAGCAAAAGATTTTATCTCGGGAGATGAAGATAGCACCCAGAACCATGTCACGTATTTTAAAAGATGACTTAGGACTTGCAGCCTATAAGAGACGCACTGGTCATTTTTTAACTGATAATTTAAAAAAGAATAAGGTGGTAAAATCGAAACGACTACTGAAGCGGTAGGCAAAGGGAGGTCACAGAAAAATTTTGTTTACGGATGAGAAAATCTTTACAATTGAGCAACATTTTAACAAACAAAATGACCGTATTTATGCTCAAAGCTCTAAGGAAGCTTCCCAATTAGTCGACAGAGTGCAACGTGGGCATTATCCGACTTCAGTGATGGTTTGGTGGGGTGTTAGCTATGAAGGAGTGACTGACCCATATTTTTGTGAAAAGGGTATCAAAACATCGGCACAAGTGTATCAAGATACCATTCTTGAGAAGGTAGTTAAGCCCCTTAACAACACCATGTTCAATAACAGAACTCTCGCCGGCGACTGCGAAGATACTATTTGCAATAAAAAAATGTTTTTTTTCTTCGTGACAATATTTATGGCAAGACTAGGTACAGTGACATCATAGTACACACCTTCTAAAATATGTATAGAGAACATGTCACGTAGAATAAAAGCTGCCATAACAGCTAAAGGTGACGTCACAAAATATTAAAATATCTAATACCTATCTTTCGACTTACCAAAATAAATTAATTAAAAAAATATATATAATTTTAGCCTGTACATTTGATGTTTTTATTATCTCTTTTAATAAGGTTTTCAAATAAAAACTACCCGTGAAGCCTATAAACTAATCATTCGCCTGAAAAATCTTGGCACTGTCCCTAGTAATATAGCCACCTACTGTAACTATAATAAGATATACTCATTGTAGAAAATAACAATGGATTTCATATATATTTCATTTCAAAAAACTGCATAGGTACTATCTTTTTAATTTAATTACCTACTATTTTCAAATAATGATCATTTTGATTATTATGTGATTTTCTACGACCACAGGATTTAGGAACACTTAACGACATTTTGTCTACATTATTATTACAATACATTTGTAAAATTAATTGTAGATCTTAGATTATTGATAGACCTATAAATAATCTAAGTTATACATAAACATTTAGAAGTAAAAATAAGATAACATAGACAAGATTAGAGAAGAAAATCATGATTATGATTACACGATAAACTGCTACAATGTTAGTACCTTATTCAAGCACTTATAAACCGGTGCGCCATGGAGTTTCGACATAAATATCTGTAGTGAAACTACAGAGGAACTCATTGTGCTTCAATATATCTGAAAAACATTGAAGTGCCTAATGATAATCATGAATTACAATTAGGTACAACTGTGGCTTGGATTATCCGCCAGCAACTATCATTTTCAGATCAGCATTAACTTGTTTACTTTGCTACCGTGGCATAACTTTTGCAAAGTGTGTTGGGTTGACACAACTGGTTCACTTGGTGATCGAGTTCAGTCAAAGTGGACTGCTAATATTTAATTTTGGGGGTTGGCTGTTTGTGGTTATGTTAGATGTTTTTTTTTGAGAATTTTATTTTTGGAGTAGAATTCAAAAAGTCCGTCATCCGTAAGACAAATACTTAACTGCACTTTTACTGATAATACGCGTCTTTCTCTCTCCAGATAAAAAGGTATTTCTATAGCACTTTGGAATATCTAAGTATTATTTTTTTTAATAACAAATATTCGTTTGTTACCGTAGGTGCGAAAGGTAATGTAGACTTTGCCAGTTTTAACTTCTTTGACTTTTCCCTCTATCGTTGAAGTTAAACTCATCACCACTCACACTCAACTCTTTTTTGGATTGTAACCCCTTAGGCCAACGGTATATGAGTGTCATATTTCATTGTTTGTGTCTTAAGACATGACGTTGACGTTTTTAGGTGAGTGCACATTGGCACCATGTATCTTTCTTCTTTTATGGGACAAGCCCGCCACACTATTCCCTAACCACTGTAACTCCTGTAAGCCAGAATCAACAGTGGCGACCACCAGAAAAGCGCCAGAGCAATGAAGCTCGACGAGTCCCAGAGAAACGATTCAACTGTCTTGGATCCCGCAACGAAATTAATCAGTAAAGAACAGCGGAGGAGTAAGAAAAACATATTTTCCACTTCCCTCCAAATCAAGCAGGAGACAGAACAGAACTAGGCCAATAGGCACAAAGGGACGTTTACAACTGGGAGAAACCCAGTTGCTGAGCACCACGGATTATAATTGACATAATTAATGGGCCCTAAAAAGTGAGCTGTAAACATTAAATTTGATTCCAATAATAGGTATGGCAAAATCGCTTGAACGCACGGAAATTAGTTCTAGTTTCCACAAACTATCGCGCCGTACGTCATAAGTTAAGCCAGCTCACCAGAGATGTAAGACTATAAGGCCCTAGTACTTAGTACTAGTAGGTATGTAAGAGGGGTCTGACTAATAAACTGGTATGAAAAGTTTAGTGAGATGCAAGGCTATGCCGATCCTGTTAATAATATGGGAGTTCATAAGGAAAGAAGAGCTCAAGGTCAAGGTTGTATACTCAAAGTAATTCAGACCGAAAAGTTTTATGACTAAAATACACAGGCAGATTCCAGAAGGGATTTAAATTAAAAAACGAGGTGATTAGGGTTTTATATTTGTCTTTGAGGTCCCGTTGTCGCGTCTTTATTTTAATATACTATAAAAAGTCAGTCCGTGTTTTACCGTGGCCCCGTCAGAGTTGTAACAGTACTACAAGAACACCTAAAGTACGAACAATGTCTTCAACTGGTTACCCCCTATCCGAAGAAATTTGAATGCATGAGGGGTAACCAGTTGACGACGTTGTCTGTATATTACGCCATCTGAGATTACGCCTATATCCATCACTGTACGTCTCTCTGTGACCACGCAGTCCAAACTAAATTTACAAAATCATGTGCCAAACCAGTTCATGAATGATCATTGTGTGGTATTGGAATTGATCTAACGGACTAACATTGACAGAGCACCATTTTGGTATTGGTAGGTACCATAAGTAGCGTCCATCAGCAGATAATTCCTGAAGCATGCAGTTCTGATATGCCGCTGATAATTTTGCCAGCAAATTCTGAAAAAATGCTGGAACGAAAATCGACACAAAAGAAAAAAAACAAATAAGCAATTTTTTTGTGTTGATTTATGTTTCAAAGAGGGTGTGAAGCTCATACCGCGGGAAGCTTGAAACCATATTTATCTACATTGTATATTGGTACCTATGTAGATACATTGTACTTAGGTAAATATGAATTGTTATTTTCCTACCTACCTTTGTAAAAGAACCAACAGACAAGAACCGACCCGCCCGCTAAAGTTTAGCTAGAGTAGGTAGGTTAGGCTAAACTGTAGTTGTTTTAGTTAATTTTGTTTTAAAAAAATTGGTTATTTCACTATCATTACTACATAATTATTACAAATTAAAGACGTTATGTTCATTCGGGCTAATGTCAGAAACTATTGTTCAGATTCTGAAATAATTTCGTTAATTGAAAACTACGTTATCCCTGAGCGCTACAGGCTGATCCATCACAAAATTTACGCGGAAAAAGACGCGGTAGAAGCTAGTAAACGTCAAAAAAATAATAGATTTTATTATGTACTATGAGATTACTCAAGTCTATACAACAATAAAATAGGTAAAACGCGGCGCTTCCGTCCAGAAAGCTCGTGAAATTCTTACATTACAATGCAAATTGCAGCGTCGAACCATAAATAAAAATAAAAAAGACTAAAACATAATAATTAACTAAAAAAAATGAATATATATTCATTAACGACTTACCTCAGACACTTCTGATTCGCGCGTTAACGCACAATTTATATAACGTCAACAAATTTTAAAAGTCAACAAATTGTTGCTTTGTTTTATTATGATTCTGAGGATCGCTATCAAAACACCCCGGCAAGTTCGCGCCAACTGGTAGACTGGTACTGATGTTAAGGGGATTTATGGCACGAAAGCGTCAATCCGCGACACGCAGGCGCGAACCAAAGAAAATCAATAAAATCCAGGCACATCCAGCCCGGCGGACCGGCTGACTAATTAGCTATAGAGAGAGAGAAAGACTAACTAGGGATGTAGGTATTTGGTCGGAAATATACGACGCTGGCATATTGAACACAAAAATATTTGTCGGATTAAACATTATTTTTAAGCAAATGAATAGATTTATATATGATTATTAAATTTGGTGTTACTACTGGTATTGTTATGTTATTATTGTTTTTATATGACATAACATAGTGAAATAGTGAATTGGCGCCATTTTTTTTTAAGTGACTTATCTTCTTTTTTGCTGCTATATGTTGAAAATTGCGGTTATTTCGTCAGTGGTATATACCTATATATAGTCAGAACGTAAGTAACGATTCTTACAGCGTTAGTTATTTTTATAGAATGATGGCGCGATCCATACATTCATTTGTACGAAATAAAAAATAATAATAATGGGTTTACAACATTTTCCAATGTGAAGAATACATTACCAGGAGTAGATTGATATACTCCTATATTTTTAAACCCCCGCATAATTTAAATATTACAAAATGAAAATAACACTTTTTCGTTTTATCTCGATGCCCATTTTATGTTTAAATAAGAAAGTGACAGGCAACGTTAACGGATCTATAAAATTGACAGACAAGTGAGTGACAAGTGTGTGGAAAAAAGTAATCATTATTTGTGAATTTTATTTCCCTTAAAACGATGCAATTTCAGTGTAAGAACTGCGAAACGGCGGCTGTCAGTGTCACTTTGCTGTCAGTCGCCGTTTCGTTCTGAAATATTGAGCTTGTCGTTAAACTATTCACGTTTTTTGCGGGGTTTTGAAAATATTGTAAACGCCTGAAGATACTCTTTAGGTACCCAAGAATATAAGAATTAGAATTTCAACTTCTCTAACCTTTTTTTTTTTTTTTTTGTATATTTGCTGCCGTGATTCTTTCATACGTAAATGACAATGCCAGATCCTGCCCCACCCATGTACAGAAAAGTAAATTAATGAAAATTTATTGTAATGAATATAGAACCTTTCTATACTAAATTGTTTTTCTTTAGAACTTGCGGATTACGAAATACCTACCCACAAAATACAAACTCATTTTACCTAAAATACAATTTAACCTTTAATCAATGTCATTATTGTTTTTAGATTTAAACGGAAACCGCAAGTTCTACAGTCACTAAGGCTAATGTTTAGTTATCAGCAATAAATAAACAGTAAGATGCTACATATTGCACATGACTTTTTTTAGTGGGGCAAAGTTCTATAGTTTCTGGCATTGTCCTTTTAGTTTGTTAACGGTATAACTTGGTAACGTCAAAATTGAATATTTTTTTTGGCATGGTCAAGGCTTTACACACGTCTCCGAGAAAATGTAGAGATAGTAAGTATTACTGCACTCTGCACTCTCTCTCTCTCTCTCTCTTACTCTCTCTCTCTCTTACTCTCTCTCTCCCTCCCTCTCTTTACTCCCTCTTCCAGTAAGATATAGCAGCTATTTTAAGTGTTTCAAAGTTTGTAAGTAACCGTATTTAGATAAAACTGATTAGATCAAACCTCCGAAAGCAGACTGTGAAAAAATATGGTAGGAATAGAATCACCACTTCTCGAACAAATCGTAAAATCAGGGATATCGGTCTTAAAAACCATAAAACGAGTATGTGACGTCTGACTACGATGATAAACGATGAGGAAATAAAACTTTCCGAAAGGATGGAATCGGCGGCGATTGGCCGAAGAGAACTTGGCCGATGACCTATATCGGCCAATCAAAACACCACGCCTCAGGCCATGAATAAGAGACGACTGTACTGGGCCAGACTTCACTGAAATATGGCTGTTGTAGACTAGAGTAGGGTAAAAAATGTCTTTAAAAAGTAAAATACGTTGTTATTATTAACACTGTATTGTGATTAAGTACCTATGTAATATTTTTAAGGTATGCTTCTCCAATGAATCGATGTTTCATTTATCGGTTGACTAAAGTTCTTTTTGTACAACGACACAATGGAGTCGTCACGCCGACGGTCTGGTTCCATGCAGACTGCCTTGTGAAGGGAAGGAACTAAGGGAAGGCTTGGGAGGGACCCTAAGGCAAGACCAGTGAAAAAGAGTAATATAAACCTGACTACGGCCCCAGCTCGAAGAATGGCCCCCTGGTGACGGAGAGTACATTTTTATGTACGATTCTGCATGGTGGCATGCAGCCAGGAGTGTTGCTGTATTTCTGGCAAAAAAAAAAAACGTTTTGCCCTGGCCAGGCAACTAAACAGACATGAACCCTATAGAGAACAAGTGGGAGCTCACCAAACTGGCGATCGCTAAGGATGTGATCACCATGAGGCACCAGCTAATTGCAGCTTTCAATATACTTGGTCTGGCCATAAATACTGTTACAATTAAAAATAAGAAAGATATTACATTTGAATTTGAAATCTGTCATTTTTATACGACTGTTCATTGAGTTTTCTAATTTTGGCGCCAATACATTGTACAATATTTTGCGATATTATAATGGAGTTGGGTGAGAAAGAGAACCGAATCGCTGTGATTGCATTTCACAAAGTTGGTATGGAGCCAAATGCAATTTTTGAAACTCTCCATACGCTTGGTATTAGTCATATGTTTGTGTACCGGGCTATTGGTACAATGAGACCTCCTCTGTTTGTGACTGAAAAAGATCTGGCCATCCAAGTAGTGTTCGTACGAAAAAGGTGGTCAAAGCAGTAAGGGAAATAATTCGAAGAAATCCTGTCCGAAAGCAAAAGATTTTATCTCGGGAGATGAAGATAGCACCCAGAACCATGTCACGTATTTTAAAAGATGACTTAGGACTTGCAGCCTATAAGAGACGCACTGGTCATTTTTTAACTGATAATTTAAAAAAGAATAAGGTGGTAAAATCGAAACGACTACTGAAGCGGTAGGCAAAGGGAGGTCACAGAAAAATTTTGTTTACGGATGAGAAAATCTTTACAATTGAGCAACATTTTAACAAACAAAATGACCGTATTTATGCTCAAAGCTCTAAGGAAGCTTCCCAATTAGTCGACAGAGTGCAACGTGGGCATTATCCGACTTCAGTGATGGTTTGGTGGGGTGTTAGCTATGAAGGAGTGACTGACCCATATTTTTGTGAAAAGGGTATCAAAACATCGGCACAAGTGTATCAAGATACCATTCTTGAGAAGGTAGTTAAGCCCCTTAACAACACCATGTTCAATAACAGAACTCTCGCCGGCGACTGCGAAGATACTATTTGCAATAAAAAAATGTTTTTTTTCTTCGTGACAATATTTATGGCAAGACTAGGTACAGTGACATCATAGTACACACCTTCTAAAATATGTATAGAGAACATGTCACGTAGAATAAAAGCTGCCATAACAGCTAAAGGTGACGTCACAAAATATTAAAATATCTAATACCTATCTTTCGACTTACCAAAATAAATTAATTAAAAAAATATATATAATTTTAGCCTGTACATTTGATGTTTTTATTATCTCTTTTAATAAGGTTTTCAAATAAAAACTACCCGTGAAGCCTATAAACTAATCATTCGCCTGAAAAATCTTGGCACTGTCCCTAGTAATATAGCCACCTACTGTAACTATAATAAGATATACTCATTGTAGAAAATAACAATGGATTTCATATATATTTCATTTCAAAAAACTGCATAGGTACTATCTTTTTAATTTAATTACCTACTATTTTCAAATAATGATCATTTTGATTATTATGTGATTTTCTACGACCACAGGATTTAGGAACACTTAACGACATTTTGTCTACATTATTATTACAATACATTTGTAAAATTAATTGTAGATCTTAGATTATTGATAGACCTATAAATAATCTAAGTTATACATAAACATTTAGAAGTAAAAATAAGATAACATAGACAAGATTAGAGAAGAAAATCATGATTATGATTACACGATAAACTGCTACAATGTTAGTACCTTATTCAAGCACTTATAAACCGGTGCGCCATGGAGTTTCGACATAAATATCTGTAGTGAAACTACAGAGGAACTCATTGTGCTTCAATATATCTGAAAAACATTGAAGTGCCTAATGATAATCATGAATTACAATTAGGTACAACTGTGGCTTGGATTATCCGCCAGCAACTATCATTTTCAGATCAGCATTAACTTGTTTACTTTGCTACCGTGGCATAACTTTTGCAAAGTGTGTTGGGTTGACACAACTGGTTCACTTGGTGATCGAGTTCAGTCAAAGTGGACTGCTAATATTTAATTTTGGGGGTTGGCTGTTTGTGGTTATGTTAGATGTTTTTTTTTGAGAATTTTATTTTTGGAGTAGAATTCAAAAAGTCCGTCATCCGTAAGATAAATACTTAACTGCACTTTTACTGATAATACGCGTCTTTCTCTCTCCAGATAAAAAGGTATTTCTATAGCACTTTGGAATATCTAAGTATTATTTTTTTTAATAACAAATATTCGTTTGTTACCGTAGGTGCGAAAGGTAATGTAGACTTTGCCAGTTTTAACTTCTTTGACTTTTCCCTCTATCGTTGAAGTTAAACTCATCACCACTCACACTCAACTCTTTTTTGGATTGTAACCCCTTAGGCCAACGGTATATGAGTGTCATATTTCATTGTTTGTGTCTTAAGACATGACGTTGACGTTTTTAGGTGAGTGCACATTGGCACCATGTATCTTTCTTCTTTTATGGGACAAGCCCGCCACACTATTCCCTAACCACTGTAACTCCTGTAAGCCAGAATCAACAGTGGCGACCACCAGAAAAGCGCCAGAGCAATGAAGCTCGACGAGTCCCAGAGAAACGATTCAACTGTCTTGGATCCCGCAACGAAATTAATCAGTAAAGAACAGCGGAGGAGTAAGAAAAACATATTTTCCACTTCCCTCCAAATCAAGCAGGAGACAGAACAGAACTAGGCCAATAGGCACAAAGGGACGTTTACAACTGGGAGAAACCCAGTTGCTGAGCACCACGGATTATAATTGACATAATTAATGGGCCCTAAAAAGTGAGCTGTAAACATTAAATTTGATTCCAATAATAGGTATGGCAAAATCGCTTGAACGCACGGAAATTAGTTCTAGTTTCCACAAACTATCGCGCCGTACGTCATAAGTTAAGCCAGCTCACCAGAGATGTAAGACTATAAGGCCCTAGTACTTAGTACTAGTAGGTATGTAAGAGGGGTCTGACTAATAAACTGGTATGAAAAGTTTAGTGAGATGCAAGGCTATGCCGATCCTGTTAATAATATGGGAGTTCATAAGGAAAGAAGAGCTCAAGGTCAAGGTTGTATACTCAAAGTAATTCAGACCGAAAAGTTTTATGACTAAAATACACAGGCAGATTCCAGAAGGGATTTAAATTAAAAAACGAGGTGATTAGGGTTTTATATTTGTCTTTGAGGTCCCGTTGTCGCGTCTTTATTTTAATATACTATAAAAAGTCAGTCCGTGTTTTACCGTGGCCCCGTCAGAGTTGTAACAGTACTACAAGAACACCTAAAGTACGAACAATGTCTTCAACTGGTTACCCCCTATCCGAAGAAATTTGAATGCATGAGGGGTAACCAGTTGACGACGTTGTCTGTATATTACGCCATCTGAGATTACGCCTATATCCATCACTGTACGTCTCTCTGTGACCACGCAGTCCAAACTAAATTTACAAAATCATGTGCCAAACCAGTTCATGAATGATCATTGTGTGGTATTGGAATTGATCTAACGGACTAACATTGACAGAGCACCATTTTGGTATTGGTAGGTACCATAAGTAGCGTCCATCAGCAGATAATTCCTGAAGCATGCAGTTCTGATATGCCGCTGAAAATTTTGCCAGCAAATTCTGAAAAAATGCTGGAACGAAAATCGACACAAAAGAAAAAAAACAAATAAACAATTTTTTTGTACTGATTTATGTTTCAAAGAGGGTGTGAAGCTCATACCGCGGGAAGCTTGAAACCATATTTATCTACATTGTATATTGGTACCTATGTAGATACATTGTACCTATTTAGGTAAATATGAATTGTTATTTTCCTACCTACCTTTGTAAAAGAACCAACAGACAAGAACCGACCCGTCAGCTAAAGTTTAGCTAGAGTAGGCAGGTTAGGCTAAACTGTAGTTGTTTTAGTTAATTTTGTTTTAAAAAAATTGGATATTTCACTATCATTACTACATACCTAATTATTACAAATTAAAGACGTTATGTTCGTTCGGGCTAATGTCAAAAACTATTGTTCAGATTCTGAAATAATTTCGTTAATTGAAAACTACGTTATCCCTGAGCGCTACAGGCTGATCCATCACAAAATTTACGCGAAAAAAGACGCGAAGCTAGTAAACGTCAAAAAAATAATAGATTTTAATAAGTACTATGAGATTACTCAAGTCTATAAAATATCAACAATAAAATAGGCAAAACGCGGCGCTTCCGTCCAGAAAGCTCGTGAAATTCTTACATTACAATGTAAATTACAGCGTCGAACCATAAATAAAAATAAAAAAGACTAAATCATAATAATAAACTAAAAAAAAATAATATATATTCATTAACGACTTACCTCAGACGCTTCTGATTTGCGCGTTAACGCACAATTTATATAACGTCAACAAAATAATTTTAAAAGTCAACAAATTGTTGCTTTGTTTTATTATGATTCTGAGGATCGCTATCAAAACACCCCGGCAAGTTCGCGCCAACTGGTAGACTGGTACTGATGTTAAGGGGATTTATGGCACGAAAGCGTCAATCCGCGACACGCAGGCGCGAACCAAAGAAAATCAATAAAATCCAGGCACATCCAGCCCGGCGGACCGGCTGACTAATTAGCTATAGAGAGTGAGAAAGACAAGCTAGGGATGTAGGTACCTATGGAGATGCTGAACTTCTGAATATTTGAACAAAATACCTATCGGAACGTGGCATCTTCTTCAATTTTAAGTAAGTATCAGTTATCTACTAAAATAAGGTTTATATTCGTATAACAAAAGCGAAGCACGGACTATTTGGCTGACATTTCTGTGTCTCAGGGTTCTTTTTTCAGGGTTTAAAGTCGCTAAATATTTATTTTACTTTGACAAACAGACGAAGTCGCACCATATGTGTTCTTTTTATTATTTTTGTACGGAGCCCTAAAAAGGTGATGCTTGCCTGAAGACTATGAATTAATATTATGACGATTGAAAAAAAATTAGTTTGGGCAACATTGGCGATGCTCATGCCAAAATAGCGTACCATGCTTGTGCAGTGACAAGTAGGTAATCCTAGTGGACCTGATATAAGAGCAAACATCGACGTTTCAGTTTCAGGTTTGCTCGTAAAAGGTGAGGCACGATCTAAGTTGTACAAGTAAGTTTATAACAACAACATAGACACAACATAGTGAAACAACAAACAATTCAGCTGATCTTTTTATTGCCCTCGAAAATGTTCTTATTACATAAGTGAAGCGTTAGACAAACATCTGCCGGGTCTTTTGAACAACATTGACTTTGGTGCATGCTATCAAAAAAATCGCTATCGTATGCACTATTAAAAAACCCGTGATCGATCAGCATCGTGTGGGGCATTCCCGCACTCTCTGAGTCTAAAAAATGGTAGTACTGATAGTAGCAAAAGTAGGAAGTAGTGAAGCCCAACAATGCTCCCACGAAGATATCTTCCCAATGATGATGGTTGTCGCAAACTCTAGTCATTGCCACAACACTTGCTACCAAGAGTGGAGCGAGACAAGTAATTATTAGATTACTTTGTCCCCGGTTTCGCGATAATACTCCGAGCTTTCCACAAAGCCAGAAACTCAAAAACCCCAAGGAGCAAAATGAGAAGCTGCTGTGTCCACTGGGGAACGACTTCCTGCCGTCCATAATATCCCGAGCATTGCCAGTACAGTGAATCCCTGGCGTTATCTGGCCGTTCGGGAAACAGCGCCAAAAGAAGTCGGGCCGCGGTCGACCAGTTATTAATTTAATGAATTCTGTCATTGCGGCGTTTAATGTAAGCGCTAGAGTCCACGCTAGCAGCGCTTGCACAATGTCCACGTAGTTTTTTGTCAACATAGAAGGGATACAGATACAACAAAGGGGCACGAATACTATTAATAATACCGTAGCCCATGCTGGCACATAAGAATCGTGCCGGGTACGCCTGTATTCGCTCAGCAGTTCAGCTTCGGAGACGGGACGCATGTATGGCTGAACCTTCAATTCACATATACACACCACTCCCAAAAATATAACTCGCAATAAAATTTCCAAAAATAAACTATTTATTACAAACTGAGCTCCCTGCCACATTACTCATTAAACGATCATATGTGATCTATTTAGCAACAAAAGAATTTTGAAAAAAATAATGTAAAAATTAAAATGTCTCCAATTTCTAATCACTGTCGATGTCCATTGCTAGCAAAGAAATGCTCCAAAGAGTAATATAATATAGATGCTCTGTGGGATAATGTTAGACGCTTTCATAGACTGACATCGTCTATAACACAAAAAAGTAAGGTCTAATCAAGAAGCTTAGAGTTAAAAGTGGAGGCAACACTCTAAATACCTAGGTGAAACCAACTGTGGGCAGACGCTCCTTTTCTGAATGCATACATAAGAACGAGACAGTGATATGTCTCGTTCTTATGTACTCCACTTTTACCTATAAGCTTCTTGGGTCTAATAAGTCTTTATTTTTGTCTATTGGTGTAGTGAGACGAGAAGGGTGGTAACTCCACTCGTTACGTGGCGTTCATTATGATACATGTTATGTGAGATAAGTTGGACATTACGGGTGAGGTTAGATTGCAGCCCGAGACGCAGGCAAGGGCGTATTGAAGCAGATACTGTAATTACAAAATGCTCACGCGTTTCTTACGACATTTATTAATTAACTAGCTGACCCGACAGACGTTGTCCTGTCCCAGTCTACCTACTTAGCTACCCTGAACCAAAAAAAAAAAGTATTCTATGTTCGTCTCCTGGTTCTAAGCTACCTCCCCACTAATTTTCATCCAAATCGGTCCAACCGTTCTTGAGTTATAAATAGTGTAACACGACACGACTTTCTTTTATATAGATAGATAGATATTTTCTAATGTGGAGAACACATTACCAGGAACATATTGATATGCTTACCATGTTTTTAAACCCCCACATATTAAAAATATTCCGGAACGAATAACAGTTTTTCGTTTCATTTCGTTGCCCATTTTGTGTTTATAAAAAAAAGAAAGTGACAAGTGACATCAACGGCTCAATCAAATCGGCAGACAAGTGATACGAATCGTGGTTTACAATAGCGGAGTTGAAAAAAACATTAATTAAGAAGTTACCTAATCATTATTTGTGCAATTATTTGCTATAAAACGATGCAATTTCAGTATAAATACTGCGATAAAGCTGATGTCAGTGGCACTGTTACTGTCAGCCGCCGTTTCGTTCTGAAATAATGAGCTTTTCGTCAAACTATTCACTTTTAACATCCATTTTTATTGTGGGGTTTTAAAAATATTGTAAATGCCTGAAGATACTCTATAGGTAGGTACCCAAGAGTATAAGAATTAAAATGTCAACTCTCTAAACATCTTTTTTTTTTGTACAAATCCTGCCATAATCCTTTAATTTCGTTCGTTTCTGTTTCGTATTTTCGATTGTACGATGAGAGTTATTGAATTATTTATATAAAAGGCAAAAGTGATTGACTGATGTATCAACGCACAGACAAATTGAAATTTCGTACACGTATTCGTATTCCTCCGAAGGCATCCACTAATGAAGGATTTTTCAAAACTCAACCCCCAAGGGGGTGAAATAGGGGATTAAAAGTTTGTATGAAACTTTTTATATTCCTTGGATTTTATTGCATTACCTACCTACCTAAGTAGGTAGGGTAGGGTAGGTAGGTAGATTGGTAGGGTAGGTAGGTAAGTTGGTAGGGTAGGTAGGTAGAGAGGGACAGGACAACCGCGTCCGTAGGGTCAGCTAGTTTATATGTAAATATTCAAAACGATACAAATGTGAACAACAGGAACTGAAGCCTGATACCTGACATAAACCTGTCAACTTGACAATTTTTTTTTGTAATGTAGGTAATGCAATGATTTTAAGTAATATATATGTCCATAAGGTAATGTAGAACTTGAGCTTGTGCCGATGATAGAGTGATAAAATGGCGAGCTTTTTATAATGTTAAAGCCCGTCACATACGTAGGTAGCTATAATATATATTGTAGCTAGCCACCACACCACACACGGGAGCTATAATATATTTTCGCGCTTAAAACGTCTGCGATCGTTGTTTGTTTCACATTTTTGAAATATATATTAATATGCCTTGCTATGAAATATATTAATATATATATTATAGCTGCGTCTGAAATATATCGTAACATGCCTTGCTATGAAATATATTGATATATATATTATAGCTACGTCTGACGTATATTAATACATATTACTAGCGGGCCCGGCAGACGTTGTCTTGCCCTGAAAATCGGTACAAAATCCTGGTCTAGCCTACCCTACCCCACTTACCCTATCCTACCAAACTGTACCTACCTATCCACTTACTTACCTACCTATCCTACCAATCTACCTACGGACCCTATCAACCTACCTACATATCTACCCTACGCCTACATACCTATCTATCTACCCTACAAACCTACCTATCCTATCAACCTACCTACCTACCCTATCAACCTACCAATTAATTAAAATATGCAGAATGACTACCCAGGCCTCCATCCTTAGATCTATGCTACCCTGGTACCTCTTCACTGCGAAGAGAGCTACCTTGCCGTTCTCGAGTTAGCGCATAAGTTATGCGCTCCTAGTACCACTTTGACAGTTGTGCGCTCCTAGTACCAGGGTGACATACATCTAAGAAGTCCTAAAACTCAACTGCAGCGACACCTACTGGGTCTATTGTGAATCTAAACCATTCTCGAATCCACTGGAACACACACTAAAAAAATCATCAAAATCGCTCCAGCCGTTTAGGAGGAGTTCACTTTCATACACACGCACAGAAGATTTTTATATAGTTATAAGATAGCTACATCTGTGACGGGCATAAGTTATTTTATTCTCGTCTCCGGGTAGCCACAACATAAATATGTATGTAATGCAATATTATTTAGTGTAATCTAGTTAGTGTATTTTATGCCACTATGTGTAGGTACATCGAACCTCGGTACTCGTTTGGTGACATCCTTTTTTTTTTGTTCCGCGGTGGAAAATCCTCATGGATGTCCTCCTCCTAGGCCAAACGAAGGGGTCTGTCAGACTGTTACTGACTAAAAACACCCCAGTGTTCCATCCTACACCTACGTCGAGAACTGGAGATATTTCCGCAACCCCCTACTGGTGCCGGACAGTTTCTAAGGGCCTCCTCAGATATCCTCCTCCTTTTGAATCCTTTTTTTTTGTTCCGGGGTGGAAAATCCCCATGGATGTCCTCCGCCCTGGGGCGGGCGGAGGGGTCTGTCAAACTCTTACTGACTAAAAACCACCCCGGTGTTCCATCTCACACCTACGTCGGGGGTCGCGGGAACTGGAGATCAACCTCCGACTTCTCGGGTCAGGGGGGGGAGTGAGGTGTTAGACTCCCCCCCGGACGTCTAAGAGGGTCGCGCGTGGAACACTACGCGCCGCCACCTCGGGTCCTGATGTATGTGGGGGGCGACAGACTCGACGTCCCCGAGTCTGTCGCCCCAGGGCCCATTTAGGGGGGCCGGAAGAGGGCGTTGTCCGCCCTTCGCCGACGCTCGGTGCGCCTGCTGCGGGCAGGGTAAGAGGTAGAGATCTCCCTCCCCCTTTCCGCAACCTCCTTCTGCGACATGATAGTTTCACAGAAGAAAACCACCGATCCTTTTGAATCCTGACCAAACCTTGAGGTTGCTCGCCTCCGTAGTTCAATGCGAAGCCATACAAGCGTTTATAAATAATAAACTGAATATTTTTGTAAATAGAACACAAATTAGTTACTATAATTTTATTGACAAACATTAATCATTCGATGAAACATTTGTATAATGTGTATTTATAGGCACTTAGTTCATTTATTAAATGTAGCAATAATAATAAGTTTAGTTAAAAATACCTACCTAGACCGTACTAGCCGTGCTGCTTTGTAAATCCATATATAAATAAAAGTCGCGCGACTGCATACAGCGCTGCTCCCCGACCCTTGCTCGTGCCAGCCCGCGCCGCTGAGCCTGTAGATGGCCTGTAGCTTTAAATTCGTCCCTAAATAATGGAAATCCAATCCAGCCTGTCCCTTTGCTCTCCTCCCCCAGCGACGCCCTAAGCCGAGGCTCGTACCCCACAGGGGGTGCCCTTAGCGTGTAGTCGCTTAGTTTGTGAGCTATTTTGCCGTGGCTGGAGGCCCTAAAAATAATATTTTTTAAGGCACCACAGGAAAATCCGGTTAAGCAGCCGCGACAACCTCCTAAGTTGACCTGCGAGGTGCTAATCCGAAAAATAAAATAAAAAGAAATGCATCACTGCAGTCGCGCTGCGGCTGCGCCACTGTTCACCGATCGAATCGTGTCGTTGCGCACATAGTTTTATGTTCAAGAATTTATCGATGAGGTTGATAGATGTCCAGCGATATGAAATTTGAAGTCCAATATAAGGGTACAGCAATAAAACCGAAGAGAAAATCGCTTGGTAAAAATATCCAATTTTATTAAGGATTTTTCAAAAAATACTCCAAGTGAAAAAGAAATGAAGCATGTAAATATATTGTTGTTTGTTTGGAAAGTAAATTGAATTCTATATTTTTCACTGTAGCGTTTCACTTAATAAAGTTAAGTTCATTGTTCAAATTCCTTTTTCGTATTAATAGTGACCCAAGGAGCTGTGTTTCTTCATCAGACTCTATCGTGAAACTAAATACACAACACTACGATTCTCGAACCTTGCGACAGCAACGCTACTGCAGCGACAGCAGCGCTACTGCAGCGCTGCTGTCGCGCGACACTTGGCGACTAATTTGAAGGCGCCCTAAAAGTCCAAAAATCTAAATATTGTTATAATGAATACCTAGAGAGTAATAATAATAATAATCAAGGGTTTGATACAGAAAGCGGTACTCCTGGACACGGCGCGTATTGTTAGGAGATTCTTCTCTCAGGAGCCCTGACCACCGGTAGCTTGGACCCTGTTCCCGATACCGGTGGGCTACTATTTTTACACTTTTAAATGTTTTTATTTTTTTATCAATATTTAAAAATAGAATTATATATGTACTTAGGTACAATGAATAAATGAAAATAATAATAATATGTGGGGACATTTCACACATGGCCATCGAACCCCAAACTAGGGAGACCCTGTACCCCCTGTACCTGGCCCTGTATGGGTGTCAGAGAGCTGATATACTTACACAAATACATTTAAATACATACATATATAGAGAGTGAAACATTTAAGCTCCTAACACAGAAGCATTTCCCTATTTCCGGAGTGCAGGCACATAAGTGCACTGGCCGACGCTTTCTACTTTGTCTCCGCGTAAGCGACCAGTTTTACGCACCACAAGCACAACATACATACGTCCATAGTTCTTAACCCGCTCATTTTAGCAAGAACACAGCCTAGATGGCTCTACTTTGTTACATATTTATGACCAGCTGAGAGTTCCTTAGGTACTGACGTGCTGAGAGATCGTTGTAGAATTACCTAAGTTAACTAAATTATTAAAAGCCTTCTTTACGAAAAAGACAAGCGCCTTCAAAAACTAAAAAGTGTTAAATAACTTTAGCACAGAACACATATGACTAGTTTCGAAAGCCGGCGGCTTTTGTTCTATTTGTTGTTGTGTATTGCCACATTTGCCATCGATTTCCGAAATTAAAGTTATTTATCACTTTTTAGTTTTTGAAGGAGTCTTTTTTGTGTTAAGGGTTTTTCAAAATAGATCAATTGCCCGATAATTCGTATAAAAACCATACAAAAAAGCACACAGTCGAATTGAGAACCAGGTCCTTTTTTAAAGTCAGTTAAAAAATTAAATCTATAAGACACTCGACAAAATATTTTTGGGTTGCAATTGAAATTCTTGCGTTAGTGTTGTGAAAATGAAGGAGTTTTGGTCTCATTACAATGTGGGACTGTCAACCTAATAAAAAGATAAGGTCACACATGACAAGCATCGGGTGCAGGGTATCTTATGCAATAATGAAACTGATATTTCCTCTCTAAAAATAAAAGTGAACGTGACTTGAACTCACGTAACCGCTGGCTGCCATGATAATCATTTGTGTTATGAACACAAACTTGAAGTCAAATGATTCGCGATGTACCGAGTTAATCTCGGTTATAAGGTGTGGCGGTAAGAGCGAAATTCGCGCGGTCATCTATAATACTGCACTACTGTTTTATGAGTTTTTTTTTGCCACATTTTCTGTTAGTTAGTTCAATGACAATGAACCGTAATGATGACGGGTGATGGCCGAAAAGAATTAAGTTTCGGTTGAACACAATTCCAAATAGTGTTGGGTACAGAGGAGGGTAAGAAATTAGGAAAAAAAAACTAGTGGGTCATTATCATAAACGTTGCTTTTATTTAGATTATGTTTTGGAAATCGTGGTGCAGCAGTGGTTCAGTTTTCCTCCGTTTTTTATGTAACCTTAATCTATTTATTTACAATCATCATAAAGATTATTTAATAGGACTATACCGCCTTCCAATGTCTTTCTATGCAAGTAAACGTTCACTAAAACGGATTGGTTTGGTTTCGTTATTCATCCAATCATTTCAATAGGTATGCAAACGTGTTGTTACGTAGCCGATGTCTTTGCAGTTCCTGCTTTTGTAGCGGTATTCATCTGACATGTTACCTAGCTGTTGCCAAATTTAGCAATACTTACATACATTTCTCATATCTGCTATAGGTAAATAAGGCTACTACTGACAACGATGGGCTTTGATCGGCTTCCTCCTCAGTGTATCATGGAGCATTTATTTCCGTGCTAATGGGCTTTGTCAACTTAGTTAATCTTTCTCCACAATTTGGAGCTCGGCTAGTTTCTTTAAGACCCTGGGGAACGGGGTTGTGGATTTGCAACCAGGAATGGGTTTATCCTGGATATCACTGACATCAGTTGCGGAAAATGTCGTGTGGAAACCTGGTTTTATTATAATAATACATACAAGTCTGAAATCCGCCACATCCGCCTTGAGCAAACGTGGTAATCATAATCTTCTCTGTATGAGAAGTGCAGGTCTTAGCTCTACAGTGGTAAAATAATAAGCGTGTAATAGTATTAGAATCCTGCAACTATCCTCTAGGATTTTATCAATAAAAAGTTGCGTACAGATCCCCTTCGCAACAGACAAAAATTTAATTATGTCTGTAATTTAATTATTTCTGATTTTGCAATTATTTTATTATTCAATGTACTCAATATAATTTTGAATGATTATCTTTGTAATTTCATTATTTCTATTTATTATGCAAATACCTCGAATATTTAACGTATTATTGTTATTGAATGTTGTTAATTTAATTTATTTAATAATTTAATTATTTCAAGAAATTGATCAATTTTTGTATGTGCACCGACATCTCATCACTTAGGTACCATAAAATTGACTTGTAATTTTCTTACCAATAAATGTCTGTTTATCTGTAAGTATATCAAGATCTCCTATTTGTAATAATGTTATATCCACGATCATAATCTTGACAATAAAATAAATTAAAAAAAAAAACAGTAAGTATTTATCGATACTATCATTGTCACGATGACCTTTCCGACACCTTTTCGACCTGATTTCCGTAAATCCATTTGTATTACACGACCTACTGCTCGAGCTGGGAATCGAATCGAATTATAAAACCCACAGATTATGCAATCAAATTACACAGTTACGGATGTTACCAGGTGTACGTACAGAGCCACAAGTACCCACGGTTTGTGGTGACTGGTGAGTTGGTGACCGCTTGACCGCGATCTGGAGAACGAAAACGTTCATTCTTATAGGTAACCTGTAAGATTAGACATTTTCGTTCTTCGGTTATGTAATCTGTGGGTTTTATAATCGGACGTTGAATCGATTTCCAGATCGAGAAGTGGGTTGAATAATACAGATGGGGTTACGGTAAATTAGGTCAGTTAGGTCTACCTAAATGTATATTTTTCGTTTTTTATACGAAGACTTCATCATTGTGTATATTCTATATTTGCAAAAATGTTTCTCCTAGATAGATAGGTACCTACCGTGTTTCTTATTCCCATAAAATCGAAATACTTTAGTAATTCTCGTTTAGTTCTTTATAATTTTAACAAAGTTGAGCTTTGTTTTATACTCAGTCTCAGTTTGTTTACATTTTCGAAGACGATACGGTTACAAAGTTAAAGGGAATCGAAAACTATTTAAATAAATGTATAAAAACGACTAGCACTTTGCCCGCGACTTCGTCTGCGTGGATTTTTTTAAGGAACCCTATTTATTAATAATGCAATATAGCCTATGTTACTCAGGGATAATGTAGCTTTCGATTGGTGAAAGATTATTTAAATCGGACCAGTAGTTTTTGAGTTTATTCGTTACAAACATACAAAATACAAATCTTTCCTCTTTATAATATTAGTGTAGTTAGAACAATAGTTGTACACAACTAGATTATTTCCGTGTATGTGATGCATCTCTATGAAGAGTCAGTAGAGCGGGCTTTATGGTACGTGGCAACTACGTATTTCGTCAGCGAAGAGAGCAGGGAGACAGAGTATGGGCGAGACACATTATTTCGGGCGAAACACATTGAACTACATTATACTTACTTAATTATAATAACTGTGGTGTGGTTTGACTGGTAAACACATCAACCTTTGACTTTACTTACATAATAATAACCAAATGTATAAGTCGTCGTAATGGCTACGTAGAGGCTGGATTTTAGTTCAAAAGGAAAAGTTGTGAGTGTAATAACACGTAAACCAAGATCTGTGGTCGCACTATCGTAGCCGCTGCCATACCTGACATCGGGAACTCAATTACTGGCGGATATCGATCAATTGAAGGCTCCTCGTGTACCTAGATTGAATTAGGTGTTTCCTAGCTCCCACAGAACTTCCAATATTCAGCGCATTTTCTACAATATTTTGTAATTTGTCTACGTTATTTTATGTTCCTTTTTATTAAGGTGAATCTACGTCGTTACAAATATGCAATTTGATTTCAAAGGTAAAATAAATCAATTTATTTTACCTTTGAAATCAAATTGCATATTTGTGTATTTGTTGTGTCAACCAAGAGTCATCATGAGCGACCATCATTAGTGGTTTATTTCCGTCAGTAAATGTCAATAGAAGTCTGCTGTGCATGTTTGTTACACTTAAGGCGCTGCCCCGACCAAAAGTGTGTTTTTTTTTCGTTAACTCATTAATTAAGAGAAACAAACTACATCTAAAAGCATATTATTAATGTTCAATATCCTATCATCACATTCCTCATTCTTATTTTTTTTTAATGTACCCTATATACACCTAAATCTCCCTGTAAAAAAATGACTAAAATAATTGGAAACATGTATCTTTTGCTAAAGTTGACGTGCTATTCATTTGGGGATTACACTAATAGATAGGTAACTTAAAAATCTTTAAGTACATTCACGTTTTATTCTATTTCATAAGATCGTTTCTCTTTTTTTATAACAATAAAACTCAAAAATTGTGCGAATTTCATTCTGGGACAAAGAGGAAATGTATGCGGTCAAGGTTATTTGATCAGGGAAGCGCCTAATGATTTGTGGCAGTGGTGACAGTCTAAGTTCTGACCTTTGAAAAATATCAGCAGCGTTCTCAAAAAATGTACATTATCTACTTACACAAAAAAGGGAAGATGAATACAGATTCTAGATTATGAACACAGAATGAAAAACAAAAATAAATATAATTAAATACTTATTGATGACTATAACTATCATCAAGTCGAGGCCATAAAATATGATTGATCTTAACATTGCAGCATTTCCCAAAGATTTGCCCAATGCCCAGCGATACTGGTAACTTTTTTAGTCGAAACCGGAGCTCGTGTGTAAGGGCGGGTTACAACGAGGTGAGCGAAAATTACACGTGTCGGCGACAGAGATCTTTTAAAAACGGGCACTATCTGTATACACATTGTACAGTACCTTTTATTATGTGTTTTAAAATATCGTTCCAACCTTATTCATTGTTTGTTCTCGGTAACTAACGATCAATTTGCTCGGTACGCATCCAAAAACTCTTTCACCATGTCGAAATCGTATTCCATAACAATTATTTACAACGATTCATCTATAGCCTCATAATATGAGCGTTGGCGTGGGTTAACGACCTATTGGCGGTAGGTATATTACCTACACTTCGTGGCTTCTACATTCTTGCCAATTTGAATATCTGCAACCATTAATCCGCTCAAAATCTCGGCTATCGTAATTACTTAAATTCTATCGTAGCTAATTGTTCCGCGTTGCGAAATATGTATACCCTGACTATTATATCTGATGCACTTTTTCTTAATAATTTATTGAAGTTATACTTCTTTAGGCGCGTTATGAAAAAATGATGAGAGTGAAATTTTACGATGCGCGCGCACAGCGTCACACAAAATTCTCACGGGAGTAATTGTAAACAACGCCATCTCTGACGTACATGCTGAACTACTTACTGCCTTCGTTGCTATTTTGTGACTCGAAGAAGTATAACTTCTCACGCGCGTACATAAGTACACACTGAATTTTGTTATTTAAATTTAATCGTCTTGATTTATTGAAAAACTAAATACTTAATTTAATAACTTTACAAAATTATGTATCTCTATTTAAATTAGTAGTTGTTATGATGAATTTGGTGCAGTCTGTAATGCAAATACAACTGAGGAAATATTATAAAGAGCGATCACTAGTTTCGTTCAGTGATCTGACAGTTAGGCTTATATTATCTAGTACAGAGTAGGTACCTATGGAGTGTGTGTAAATGGTGTAATAAGTACATAATATGGTAAGATGCAACACTTACCAAGAAGTTCATCAAGAAAATGTCAAGTGACATGTAAACTCCACAATCTTGAATAATATGTGTCTGTTATATAATAATCTATCATGTATCCTTCACCTATCAGTTAGATTTTACGATTGCTTTCCTTGTTGTTTAAATTGCATTTGAGGAAGAACCTAGATATCTGCGTTATTGCAGTCTATTGTCTCTAAACGCTCTTGTGAGAAAAATAATGAAACTTTAAATTAACATCTAGCCTTCTCTTTTTAAAAACTTTGTTACCTTGGCTAATTATCTTAAATTTTACTTTCTTTTTGACGAGCTTATTATTGTCGTTATCTTGCTAAGTCCCACGAGTCTTAAGCGCGTGTGTCGTAGGTCACAGCACTAAAGTAAGAGGAAGGAAATGGCTTCACATGTTGAGTTCTTAATACCAAACACTACTAGAAGCAACATTCCTGCAAGTATTTTCCCAGTGTCTCTGAATTTAATCTACTAATCATCTCGCTATCCCAGTCCTTCCTAACGATAAAAACGTTATGCTTAGTCTGACAGCTGAATATTCTTGTTTCGCATACTGCTCGACTATTCCATTGAAATAACAAATGGTTATCATTTTTGACAATCAAGACACACTCCATGCAGAATTAATATTCTTATAAAAACTGATCTTAATATTTTAAACACACTTATGCATGCATAGTTATTAACGACTCGCTGTTAATAGGAAGCTTATGCCAAGATAATAAAGTAAGATAAAGAAATGTGTTTAAAAAAATAATGATGTTAACCTTGTCCGTGTGAATTTTTAAATGCTTAATTAAATGAACATCTTGTTTGAAGTATAAGCACAGTGTACATGGTCAAAGTAAAAACTATTACGCATCCTGCAAGACCTACTAAAAATGCCATAGCGAACTATGTGTTTAATGTAAAGTACTAAGCTCTTCTTACAAAGTAGGTATTTCAAAACATATCTACAGAATCGCACTTTCTAACATTTATTATACATTCTTTTCTTTGATAACTTGGCAATGACACCTTTGTTACATAATGCTTTTTACTACTTACCTACCTGTTATAAGCATACATGAAGATTGTTTAACAGATGTATAGGTAGGTAGGTAGGTATCACTCCTGTTATGTCATGGTGGACAGCGTAGAGGGTGCAGTTTTGTTACACAAGAAAACTTTTATTTACTATTCGATTATTACTTACTTTAAACCTGAAATGGAGTAAAGACGCAAAGTAATTGTAATCATCAATATTATCCACCTTTACTCTGAGTAAAGGTGGATAATATTGTCGATAATAAGTCGACAAAATGTATGGAACAGCAAATTTTATTTTGGGGGTAAGAAAAAGTCTACCGTTCCATCCAGGAACCAGTTCATTCCAGGTATACTCAAAATTCGAGGCAAGTTCAAGAAGTTTTTGATTTAAAGCCTTCACAAAATAATTTATTAGAAGTTTATTTGTACAAAGCTTAAAAATAAATTATTCAATAAATATATATTATGTACAATGAAGGGCTCACAGGGCATCAAAAAACTCGTCCGCATCGCTCACAATGGGACAAGTGCCCAAAAGGCTAGCAGCATTACCACGTTGAATGGTAATGCTAATTCTTTGGCCCAAGAAAAGGCCAGGCGTCTGGTCACGTGAAGAGTCGACCAGCCGCTTAGGATTGTCTCTAAAAACAAGGTGAGCACTCGGACCCCATGGCCCTAGTGTTTCAACCCCAAACGGCTCAAACATATAACTTCCAAGAAGGTTGTTATATTTACGCCGTTTGAGGTTTTCGGCCCCTGCAGCAGCCGCCCCAGCACAACACGACGTGCTAGGAAGATGGGATGGCGCAAGGGTGTCGACACAAGTTGCATCCCACACCAAAGGTCTACCCAACTTCCACGGCATTATGGTCATTCCATCGGGTCTCTTACCATCGTCACAAGTCAAGCCATTAGGTGCAGAGGCCAGCACATCGAGCTACTACAATCTGTCAAATTTCTTTGATAGATTTTCAACTTTATCATAAAATCATAAGGTTCATATTTAATTGGGAAAATTTGACAGTTAGGTATGGCTTGATGTGCTGGCGTCTGTACTAACACAGCTGGCACGCCGGCGGAAACATGCTGGATGATGTCATTAATGCTGGCGTGCCGTGCTATCCAGCCTGCGCTTTTAGGGCGCTTTCAATTTAGACGGTTTGTGCCGGACTGCTGCAGTCCCGTTATCGTACTGCGTACGGGCGATTATGATTTTTCATACCAAAGGACTCTACGCAAGATTGTGCGGGAGCAGTACGACGCACGTCCGTTGGCGGGACGGCAACAATGCATATACCTACGTGCCTCTGTCGTTGTTCGCTAGTGCGGTGAACGCATCGTGTTCCTTTGTAACGTGGACGTTTTTATACCTACCTAATTATGGACGATTTAAATACTTACAGAAGATTTTATAAATTAAATAGAGTTGCAGCCCGCTGTTTGGAATTCTAAATGTGACAAGTATTCAAATCGCCGATCGAAGCGACGATCTAGTACGGCGTCGTCGTTTATATTTCTTCCGTAGCAAGAGAACTAACAACACCGCTCCTCGTCAGAGTCCATGGAACTATTAGTTAATCTGTGTCCATGGCACCGACTGAAGTCTGGTTATGGAAATCACTAAAATTCGATTGGATTGCAGCCGCGTACCTCTTCAAATAAGACGATTCGCGTCGTACTGCTGCCATCCGGCAGCAGAACTGCTCACGGTCGTGACAACCGTCCGGCGGCAGTCCGACATCAACCGTCTAATTTGAAAGCGCCCTTACAGCAGGAAAGGCCATGGTGACCGAGGCAGTCGACCACTTCACCACATTGACTGCGATGCGGGGCCCCGCAAGGAGCGCCCAGACGTAGGCATGTACAGCGAGCTGGAATATAGAGTCACTGAGCATAGTACCTATGTTAGGTGACGGCAGGGCCTGAAGCCAGAGGTTCGACACCCATTCACCCACAGCCAGCAAGCGGGCACGCTCAGCAGAATTGGTGGACGTATTAATAAGTCTATTCCGTACTAACCTGCAAAGCGGCTCACCCCACTATCTCTGGGAAGATGGGTTCACGGACCGAACCGTACTTGGGCAGACCACTTTCCAGGCGTTCACCGCATTAGTCAAGCACGGCACTTCAAAGTCAACCAGTGACAAAGATAAGATTTTTGTGGTTAACTTTTCGGTGCTGTGGGCGGAGGACAGGAACGCCGGTAATCAGAAGAACGCTTTTTACGACACCCGCGGGTAGAAATGGGATGGTGCTATTTGTGGCTGCTATGAATGAATAACTATGGTTTATTGACCTTCCATGGCGGTTCCCGGTGATGTCGTGAAGCACAACAGATAAAATAAAAGAGGAGTCTAAGGTATAAAGGTACAAATATATATCTACAATAAAATATTATAAAAAAATATGTAGTACTTTTTATACTGTATGATGAATGAAGAATGTAAGAAGTGTGTAGGTAGTAGGTTAAATAATGGTTGTAGATGGGTTGACGATGAAGACTCCCGGGATGACCTCAGGACAGGCCAGGCAGGAAAATGAAGACAGGCCAGGCAAGACGACGAAGACAGGCCAGGCAGAAGGCTGAAGACAGGGCGTGAGTCGATAGCATTCCAGGATGCTCAGGCCACTTACTCCGACTTCAGCTCGGCAAACCTTGCGGTCTTCCTAGGTTGCAGGAACCTTTTCTCTGTAGAAAGATTTCTAAAGGTTTAGCACCACTCGGTTTGGGCACAGAGCAACCTGTGCGCCGAATTCGTTCACCATGGCAGTTCTTGGCACAGAATAACTTGTGCACTGTTTTCGGAAGTATTTAAATAACGAAGTAACGATGGAATCATAGAAATATATCTTATCGATGGATGGAATGAAGAGAGAATGAAGTATTCCACGAGTTAGATAATCGCTACCACTATTGGTAGTAGTTTACTACACTGTATAGTTTTGGAGGGTAAGATTAAGATCAACTCTGTAGAAATTTTCAGTGTAAGAAATTAATCAGCTCTCACGTTTAAACCCACAGGAAAAAGTGATAGTCATAGAAATAGTACATATATATCGATGGTGATAGTCAAAGCCTTTTTTTCTGACATCAAGTTGACGAGCTTTTTCATCTTCATTTAATTTTGAAATTAGCATGAAATTTAAGTTTTACTCTATTAGTAGTTACAGAATAGACATAATGGTCACTATTATGTCTATTCTGTTGCAATCTCCCTTGGTGAACACCTAGGTGAAGTGAGCTATCATCCGTCCGTCTGCTTTGTCAATCCCTAGCTTCGGGACGGATGACAGCTCACTTCACTTAGATGTTCACCGAGGGAGATTGTAACAGAATAGCACAGCTGTATTAGTGTTTTACGAAAAGGCTGTCAAGGGATTTATTATGACTTTTAGGAGTTAACTTCATAGTGTTAAGAAATGCCCGATTTATATAATCTTAGAATGATAAAGAAAACCTAATGAATACGAGTGAAAGTGAATAGCAAACGAAGTTGGGAATAAGATGCATATGAAGGCAACGAAATACTTATTTATCACTATAAATATGATGAACAAATTAGCATTTCCCATATAAGAACATTGTTACAAGTAAGATATTAATGTATAATACCACAGTGAGTGGTTCAAGTTTTTGTTACTTTTGCTGACGAAGGTAGCGAGAAGTGCCTTAAAAATACACGGATACATGTGCATAAAGCATAAGGTTTAAAATGTTCCTGTGTAAGGCGATCGAAGCTGCTAAACACTAGTGTTAGTATTTTCAACAATAAATTCTATTTTGAATTGAACCACCCTATTTTTTCTTGTAAATGTTGTCTTAGACTGTACCTGCCGGATAAGAAATTCTAACCTGCAGAGCGCAGTGGTCGCTGAAAATGCAATCGAGTCAGAATGGGGTTAAGAAACCTAACCGTCACGGAATGGTACTTAGTGGTATTCCTGAACAGTTAACTCACTTGCTTCGGTGTTCCTTGTACCCGTACACTTTGACTAAGACATTCCAATGTCACAATTTGGTAGCAATTTAGCGCGTCATCAGAGGAAAATCAGAAATATCTTATGTGAACTGAAATACTATACCTAAAGAAGGAGATACCAAGTAAACAACAATACTGCTGGTAACAATCATGCTGGTCCGACTCCATAGGGCAATCTACAGTCTAGTCAAAATAACATTTATTTATAGTTCAATATACTTAATTTAATACTTAATATTGAAAATGAAAAAATGAAAATGAAAATGTTTATTTTGTCTCAAAAACAGCAACATGAATTTTAAATGAGACACCCCCAGTAAGTTATTGATAATACTTGTGTTGGGGCTGTCTCGCTCTTTCCCTAATTATTAACAAAACATTGAGACTATTTTTACATAAGGTGAGTAAAGATTACATTTATAAAGAAAATATAACAATAAATTACTTATAAACTAATTAGCAGCTCTCTGTGTAACTATATTACTTTATTTATTTATTACTTATATTTATTTACATATTACTTTTATTTATTTTGTACTTATAGATTGCAGGAGAGGTCGTCTACAGTTTCTATATACAAATCATAAAAATGGAATGATATTATGTACAGTTCCAAGAAAAAGGCAGGGGAGCTCAATCTATATGTGTAAATATGTAAACACTTAAGTATAATATCTAAGTATCTCTTCTTCTTTCTTTGTTACAGTTTGTTTGTAAATATTGTTATCATTTATTTCAAACTAGCTGACCCGACAGACGTTGTCCTGTCCATCTATATATCCTACGGAACTGCTTACCCTACCTACCTGCCTACCTACCCTACTTACCTTACTCTACCCTACCTACCGACTTACCCTACTCTACATATCTACCTACCCTACCTACCTAAAATATTCTTCATACAAACCTCCTCACAATACCGAACACAAAAAATGAAAAATGATCCAATTTGGTCCAGCCGTTCGGAAGTTATACGCTTACATACATTTCGGCGATTCATTTTTAAATTTTTTTTTTTAGAAGAGTAAAGGACCTTACTCATTATCCTTCTTGCTGTACGTCCCGCCAAGGTCATGCACGATGCACGATGCAAAACGACCGTGAATAAGCTTGCTGTACGTCAATAATTATTATTAATTGTTTTTTTTCACGGTACTTTTGCATGGCGACCTTGGCGGGACGTACAGCAAGAAGGATGGTGAATAAGGCGTTTAAGGAGTTTCTCGCCTATTCTTCTCCATACGCAACTACCTAAGTTCGACGGCACTTGGTGAATTTGTTTATTAAATAAAGTAAATAAATTTTATTTGTACCTCATATATACAAAAGTGCAAAGGCGCACTTAATGCCTACCACTACTGCTGGCTACTGCGGCAGCTGCTGCTGGTTATGCTTGCTGCGATGGTAGACTGAATGTCTGTATTTTAGTCTCTTCTCAAAACTAGATAATATTTTATCGTGTTTTTATAAAAAGGTTATGACAGGTGGTGGGTATAGTTCCTAGACGACCATCTCTAGAGCGATCGATTTTCGTGGTCATAAAAATATCTATGCTCTATACCTAACCAAAACAGAAATGTCATCGACCTTGTGTCATAGATGTGTGCATTCAATAATAAACCTTAAGAGCCTTAAGGTGGTAAACATTTTCAGGCCCCGACTGTGGTGAGTATAACACTTTTCCAAATGAGGTCGTTCCTTTATGAAGAGTTATTTTATTAGATACCTAACCCAAAGAGTACAATATATACCTAACCTACTGATGATACCAATATCATAGTTTTGATCTGATTGTATTCAAGTTTCAAGTCAATGTTGTCCCTTCTCCTGAGTCTTGTAATGTCACGCTTGTCATCACAAGTCAAGTAAAAAAATTACCGTACCTCACATTGTTCTCAGAATTTGATGAGACATTGTATTCAATTTGTTTGGTGGTTCGTTGCTTATGAATTAAACAAACAAGCTTAAAATATCGCTTATTATATCTGTAAAAAATATGCATAATGTTATGCAAGGTACCGGATGTTTTGTTGCATCAACATTTTAGCGTATTTTTTTAGGGCACGACAAGAATAGTAGGTAGGTACGTTCCCCAATCGTCGTTTCAAAGCTTTGTATCTAAAGCATCACGCATTTACTATTGGATAGATTCTGTTTTTAAATTTATATACCTACCTACATCTACTTGCAATGTTGTGTTATACCTGTTTTCTTCCACAGTTTACTACAGGGTTACTAAAAGACTTAGACCAACTAGGTTCACTTGGAGGATGGTGATGATATAATGTTTAATACTTATTTCCATTTCACTTGGGTCCACGAGAGCGAAGCAGCAGGCACAGCTAGTATCTACTTATATATAATAATAAATAACAATGTGCTGTGATCACGGATCTCAGACAGTTTTCTAAGACTTATATTTTTTTATTACTATTTCCTGGATAATTTTACGCACTGAAAATGTAGGTTAGGTTACAGACAGTTCGAGCTAGTGTGAAAGAATATTAATTTAATTATCCTAAAATTACGTTATCCTAATCAATTGTTATAGGTTCAATATTTAGTCAAAATCCTGAACAAGCGATGGCAGTTTGTTTCTTAATTCTAGTTTTCTCTCAGATCAATTTTACTTCTATGAGACAAAACTTTTACTATTTCAGCGTAGAATTCACAAGTAGGTACATAATCATCAGCATAAAACGTGAATAATGACCATACAATATACACGATGAAGGTGTAAGTATTTTATACTATACACACATTTTGTACATATTATTATAACACGGTGTTATGTATAGCACAAAGCTTTTATGGGAGAACTCCATTCATGGTTACGTATGGTTACGTAACGGACTGGACTCGGATTGCCGGACTATCTTAATAACATAATAATTACGTGGTTATATGTGCGATGTGATCGTATTAATGTTTAATCCTGGTAATTCAGGTTTGCAGATGAATGTCTCCTGGCGTTGTGTGCACTTTGCGCTAAGGATACGAATGCAATCCAGTAAATCTGCAATTCGAAAAAAAAACAGGCCTCAATCGTTAGACCCCACTCAGCAATTATTTGTCTTACCAATTAACCTATTTTCATTGTTACAATGGTAGAGTGGAGAAAAAGCTTTTCTGAAGTTCTCTTAATTAGGTTCTGGATACAAAAATGTTGTTGTCGCTAGCGTGCTCAGGGGTAATTAAAATATGGCGATTCCTCAACAAAATTTCACAGTCAAGATAATCGTGTACGCAGCACCTAGTTCAACAAACAATTACACCGGGTTATACCACAAATGTGTATAGAAGAAATTCTGAAAGCATAATTTGACATAATGACCGCAAAATAGATAAATTTTTAATTAAGTACTAAGTTATAATATCAATACAAAATAAACCGCATGGAGTAGGGGTTGTGTACATTCACTGTCATATAAAAGGCTTACTCGATGGAGGCAGTTCATAAGAGTAGTTACGTTCGTTCCGTCAGCATCAGGAGAAGCGGAGAAGGCGCGACCTTAAGAGCACCTTTACTCCCACGCACCATGGCTTCCCGATTAGCCGTGAGTAACATCTCTACTTACGCGTGATAGCGAACAGTGGTCGGGCTCTAGCGAAACTCGGACGCATACATGCATCCATTACTGTGATCTATCGTTATCGACAGAACATCTCCACAGTTCAAACAAGTGTCAAGTTGCCAATACAAGTTTAACTTTTGTGTTACCGTGGTTCAGCAGTGATTCTTCATTTATGATAATCTGTTGTTTACTAATATAATTAAAAACAAAGTGAATAAATAAAAACAATAATCAAACATTTCCTTACATAACCTGAGAAAATAATTAGAGAGACGTGTTAATTCATTTGGACGAATTCATAAGGTCTTATTAGAGAGTTTTGATTACGGAGTGCAGCTTTACATAACGCAATTGTTATGGGTACCTGCACTATCTCCACATCTGACGACTTTAATATAACAGACTATAATGTGCACGTAAACACTGCGCTGACCACTTTCATTTTCATATTTAACATATTCGTACAGTAATCAGGGATCGGAGAACACTCATAAACATGTAATATATGGGAATTATGCAAAACTAAATGCTTACTGTTATTAATTTCAGCTGAGCTGCTTTCTACTGGCTAGCGTTGGCGTCTGCCTGGCGACTTTTGGTGGACATGAACAGTTAGTATTACTATGTTCCCTTATCTCTAACGATTTCTTCAACCCTATACAAGTTTACATGCGGTGCTATCAGTGATAAAACTATTAGTTACGCTACAAGACGATGGAACCGCAAAAAACATTGTGGATAGAGCAATTTGGTTGAGATTTCTATAACGATTCTCACGCTTCTTCATTGTGGTAAATGGTGAAAACCGACCTATTGTGTTTTAATGACAGACCTACCCTTGTACTAGGTTTTCTCTGTATCACGTTTGACCTGCTGGCTATGCGATCTATTGTTCCTCATTTCCGTTCCTCTTGTTTGTATCGCCGCTCCTGCATATATCGATGCGATCATAGTATGAAACTTGGTTATTGTTTGGAACAATATGTAACGATGAATGTCTCTTTTTGTTACAGCGTTCATATTCGGGTGCATATACCTGAAGAGCACCACTCTTCCAAAGAAGTGGTGATACATGAGCACCATGAAGATCATGGTCACGGCGGCGGCGGCGGCGGGTACGGAGGTGGTGGCGGCCACGGGGGTGGTCACGGAGGGGGTGGGGGCGGAGGCCACGGCGGATCCATCACTGATCATTTACACGGAGGCTTTGCTGAATACTTGAAAGGCGGAGGAGGTCACGGTGGTGGCGGCCACGGTGGTCACGGCGGTGGAGGCCACGGCGGTGGAGGCGGAGGATACGGCGGCGGATTCGGTGGTGGTCACGGTGGTGGCCATGGAGGACACGACTTAGGTGGAGGTCACGGAGGATTCGATTTGGGCGGCCATGGAGGCGGTGACTTAGGGGGCCACGGAGGTGGTGACTTCGGAGGGCACGGAGGTGGAGACTTTGGCGGACACGGAGGTGGTGACTTTGGCGGACACGGAGGTGGTGACTTTGGTGGACACGGAGGTGGTGACTTTGGCGGACACGGAGGTGGTGACTTCGGTGGTCACGGAGGTGGTATAGGGGGGGGATTCGGCGGTGGCCATGATGAAGGCTTTGGGGGTGATGATCACGGTCACGGCGGTGGATTTGGCGGTGGATACGGCGGCGGAGGTGGCTTCGGCGGCGGTGGACACGGAGGCGGAGGTGGCTTCGGCGGCGGTGGACACGATGAACATGATCATGGCGGTGGCTTTGGAGGAGGAATCGGAGGTGGATTTGGAGGAGGCCACGGAGGAGGTGGCGGCGGTCACGATGAACATGACCACGGTGGCTCCTTCGGAGGCGGGCTAGGCGGTGGCTTTGGAGGATCAGGCGGTGGCTACGGCGGCGGAGGCCATGGAGGTGGGTTTAGTGCCAGTTTTGGAGGATTTGGTGGTGGTCTCGGAGGAGGCCATGATGATCACGGTAGCAGCTTCTCTGGAGGCCATGACAGCTTCAGCGGAGGAGGTGGAGGTGGATATTCATCTGGAGGACACGGTAGTTCTGGTCTAGGAAGCTTCGGTGGTCACGGCGGCGGTGGTCTCGATAGCTACAGTATTGGAGGTCATGGTGGAGGCGGCGGCGGCGGAGGTCACGACAGCTATAGCATCGGAGGTCATGGCGGCGGAGGCGGAGGTCACGACAGCTATAGTATCGGCGGTCACGGCGGCGGTGGCGGAGGCGGCGGTGGCCACGACAGCTACAGTATCGGCGGTCATGGCGGCGGTGGCGGAGGCGGCGGTGGCCACGACAGCTACAGTATCGGCGGCCACGGAGGTGGTGGCGGTGGAGGTCATGACAGTTACTCCAGTATCAGCCTTGACTCCTTTGGCGGAGGCGGTGGTCATGGCGGTGGCCATAGCGGTAGTGACAGTTACAGCATCGGCGGAGGTCACGGGGGAGGTGGATTCGGAGGTGACAGCTACAGTGTCGGTTTTGGTGGACACGGATCAGGAGGCGGTCACGGCGGTGGTGGGGGCGGGTTCAGCTTAGGAGACATCGGCGGGGGTCACGGAGGAGGTCACGGAGGCGGAAGCTTCGGCGGTGACAGCTACACAAACGCCATAGGTGCTGGCCACGGCGGCGGCCCCTACCACAAACGGAAGTAACAACCTCCGTAGTATTAATAAACCAACTAAGTCATAGTCCTCGAACGCCGATGGATCATGTTACATGTATCCAGTGCTATATAGTACAAGTTTTGTTATTGTAAATAGGTTATAGGCTAAGTTATTGTTGTTAGTTTAATTAAAAGTTATTTAATTTTTTAATTGGCGTATATTTTTACCTTGTCTAATGTCCTTAAAACACTGCTCAAAATCAAATTAACACCTAAAGATGCTGAAATGCAACTTATAAGAGCATAAATGATAACTAACAAACAGTCAAATGTAATTCGACACAAGCTATAACACGATATAAACTGACAGCGATATTATTATGAAATAACAAAAGCCATAAAAAGAGAACACACATAATATAATAATAACATGTCTCGAAATTAGAACCGTGGCGCAATGGGCCGCCAATGCTATGTGCATCTGTAAGCTCTGAGCTTTGTCCCCTACTACTTGACCTACAGATAACAATTACATCCAGCTGACTAACGGTTGTTAAGCAATCGTTACGTCACAGTCGCTGTAAATTAAAAAGGAAATGATGCATGAGGATGACTTGCGCGCGAGTTCATGTTGAGACAACAGGAAGAATGCGCACGCAATCTCAGTTTCACTCTCGTGTGAACAGTAATTACGTAAACTACTTATTACCCTACGTTTGGCGGCATTAATATGTTTATCGCAATCTCAAGATTAATTTGACACACTGTCATAAGGAGCTTAATATTTATAAATTAATCATTTCTAATGGGAAATACCTATCGGCTTTTACGCAATCATTACTACTTCATTTAGTAGTCGGTAGTATTTTTATGACTTCTAAAGATGGAGCTTTTGAGTTAGGTGCAACATATTTTACGTTAGTTAAAAACTGCTTACCCCTATCTGAAGAAATTATAATGCGTGGGGGTAAGCAGCTGATGGTGCTGTCTGTACAATGTTGGATTGTGTCTGAATTATACAAATAACACTATCATCATGTACTTACTTTACTTAAGGCGATATTTGAGAGGTTGGAAGCAACTGGACTATAAATGTCTTAAAAGCCGCAACGATTAGTTAGATGAAAGACCTGATTATGATACAGTGAATATTTACTTACAAATAAATTATGTACAAGTCTATAGCTGAATCTGTTCACAATCAGGAATGCATTGATCTCAACTGTTTCGTTACATAAGCTTACCCTGTTGGGTCGCCCTTCACCAGCGCAGGCGCACTTCCGTGTTAAGCTCCACTTTTACGACCTGTCTAGTACGTTTATATTGACATTAACAGTTTTTACGATATAAGACCCAACACTTACAATCAGGGAAGTAAAATAATTCCAATTGGAACGGACTATGTTGATATATGCGAGTGCGCTTCATAAATCATATTGTAGAAAGTACGTGCATTATGACAAAGCGATGGATTGAAAGAACATTTCTCATCATGTCTTCGCTGAATATAAAAGCAAGCACATTTTTGTTTAATTTGTGGTTGTTTCTAACTGTGAAACTCATATTACAATGTTTGCATCAGAACAAGATTTCAGATATTAACTTATTGAAGTTGTCTTTAATTATAACGGCAACGCAAACTGATCGATTCTTAATGTTTTTGGAAGTAGTAAATTTATATGAACATACTTCTTTAATTGTGTAAAAGTTATTTTTTGAGACTTGAATGCCGTTAATAATACTAACAGAAAGTATATATACATAATATACTTTACATACCTATACCAGTAAGTGTTGACATTTTAAATCAAAGTTTGTACTGACATTTCTTTTAAAAACGCTATTTTTTAAAGAACTTACCTTTTAGTGTAAACGGTACCTGCTTAGAGTTAGTAGCAATATTTCTCTACTGAGCGCAGCTCAATGCTTTGTTAGTTAGGCGCTTATAGGGTAGCGAACAACCAATATTAGGACATCTTGAGGCGTACCAAAATATTACTCTATCTGAAATCATTTAGAGATTTCATTACGAAATAAAATTCATTGTTATTAACATTATTTTATATTTTAACTTCACCTAAAGATTCGTATAAAATGCATGAACACTATCGTCGTTTGCGGTTTGTTAATTAATGGCTTAAATTCAAAGTCAGATTCTAGCTTTAGAGACAGTATAAATAATATAAAATATTCACATCATAGTAACAGACTGATTCACTCACTTTACTCACGACATTCAGTGCAACACTCAGACCTTAGATCACGTACTTACTAAACTAAATAGCACTAACGTTGTTCGTAACTGTTCAAATTTTGTCACCGTAATTGAGTTTCCCTGTGGTAGTCGACGCGTCTACACTGTGTTTGTAATATTGTTCAGAATCGTCTGATTCATTTTGCTGCAAAGCTAATATTTTGTACCTGGGCTTATGTTCTTTATGTGGATTTAGTACGTCAGAGTTTTTATCCGTGGGTATGTTCCTAGGCCTCGTATCATAAGTTGTAGCTTCGGTTGTGATAGGTTCCGCACTTTGTATGTCATAATAATCTTGCGGAGCAGCGGTGGTCGTCGCAACGGTGACCGCGTAGGGGGTTGTCGATGGAGACGGAGCTTCAGCGTATTGGTAATTGTCATTAGAAGCGTCAGCGAACGAGAGCTGATCCCCATGTAAAGCTTTCACTGCCATGGCAGAGTAGTATGGGTGTGCTGGAGATCTTTCTCGTATAGTGAACGCTGTTGACGGTACTGAATCTGAAGGTTTGGGTTGAATATAGCTGTTGTAGATGCCTATTGCTGACGGAGGGACTACGTTAAGAGACGTTGCTGAAACACCGGAATCTTCTAAGTGATCTACCGTTGTCTGATGGTCTAACCCACCAAAGCTAATATTTTGTGTGGATACGGATTTCTTTTTGCCTTTTTTAACTTGAAAATTGAGAGCGGCATTATCAGGGGCATATAAATTGGATGTCGACGAAGCGTACGGATCGAATTCATAGTTATTAGGATAGCTGTATATGTTTTTATTAAATTTAGACAAGCCTACCGTATCGACTGTGTGTCCCGGGTAATGTTTAGGTTTGTAGTCGTGCACCACGGTGGATGATACGGAGTACGGCGCCGGAACACTGGGCTGCTGGAGTCGGTAGTCAGACACTTGTTTTCCATTTCCAAAATATAGTGCTGGTACTACGTTGCGGGTCTTGATGTTACCTTTATCTTTTAGTTTGAATTGAGGAATAGGCCTATAATCCTCTAAACTTTGCTCAGATGCAGGCTCAAAGGGCGTTGGAATTGTTGGCTTTTGATTACGCAGCTTATAAGGAGTATATATATTTTCGTAATATGTAAAATCTGTTAAATGACTCGGTTTAGGCTGAGGTTTTAAATATTTGTGTGAATACTTATTTTTAAGTCCTTTGTTAACATTCAGTCCAATGCGCAAACCCTGGCTGTTATAACTTAATCTCGGTGGATACGCCATATGTTCCTTAGTTATATCCACATCGGAGGGGATCTCTCCGTGGTCGTGGAATATGTGATCGTGTGTAACTTCTCGCGGATTGTAAGCAGCGTACTCGAGATGCCCCGGAGTGCCCATGGACCCAATTGCTGTGAAACCAGTGAGAGCATCTGGTGGAATTGCTAATAGGGCCTGCGAATTCTTCAGAGGAATTAGAGAGTGCGCATGTGACGACATGCTGCCGTCAGGCTCATACACGAGCTTGTGAATATGCTCCTCACTGTAGGTGTGAATATGTTCGGTATCACCGTCGATAATTTTTTCTACTCGTTGCGGCTTTTTTATTTTTCTGATTGTCCCCGAACCATCCAAGTCAGAATAAAAATGTTCATGAAAAGTTGAAACCGGATGTTCCTCCTCGGCTTGACCTGGTTTTCCTCGGACTAAAACTCGTTTCGGCTTTCCCTTTTTGGTTTTCTTTTGCGAGGGCTCTCTAACCTTTACGATTTTGACTCTCTTCGGGGGATAATTAGGTGGTGCAGTTGGAGCCGCTGATGGAGCTGAGAAGGCAGTGGGTATGTATGTTCCGTCCGTCGGGTCTGGAGGAGGAGCGAGATCGTACTCCTGGTCTTCCCACTCGTGCGGGTGGGGCCCGTAATAGCCGCGCGCGCGGTAGAGCGGCAGCAGCTTAGACGAGGCCGACGAGATGCCGGGAAGTCGCGTCGGCGCCTCGTCATACAGCTCCACGGAGTTCAGAGGCAACACGTTTGCCACGGCTGGCATCGCGATGTTGGTCGGCACTGCCACCGCACCTTCAGCGCTCGGCATGAAAGCCGGTGCATACTGGGATGATGCTGGGTGATTCGTTATGTAAATCTTCTTATGGTGGTGAATATGTTTCACCTTTTGTGGTAGATGTATGCGGATCTTTTTCCTGCAACAATAAAAATAATAATGCCGGTATTCTGTGGTGAGGTAATCGATCGCATGCATGTTGCGCGAGGGAGTTTTTCTGCTTGTTGTTCCGTGTAGTGCAGTGTCAATGGCATGACGCGTGACTCGGTAGCGCGCGGCTTTCGCTGTCGCCTATAGCGGCGGACGCGCGACGTCGCCGGTACCGAGCTACCTATCCGCACTTCGTCACACTCGACATACGACTCACAATTCGACTGGTCATTTATTTTTTAGTAACGTATTAACGTACGACCACGACGAGGATCGACTTGCACTTTCTAATAGGCAGGTGCTTATTATGTGCCCGGTTGGAGCTGGTTCAACGTTCAAGCAATTATCGCTAAGCGGTGAAACATAACAATTTAAGTACAATCGCCGGCACACTGACATTGACAATGCGTACAGTTGAAGTCGCACAGCGTGTAATAAGCACACTTTCGCTAGCCTATGGGGCTACTGAGTGTCCTTTATCAGATAAATTAATACCAAATAAAGTCACTAGTGTACCTAAATAAAATTAATTGACTAGAACTGATCAAAATTCAACATCGACTCGCTAGCTAAACTAAATCTAAGTATAACTAGTGAAGGTGTTAGAAAGATTTGGTGTCATGGCATACGTAAGAATGTAATAGGATATTCTAGAAAACATAGTATTATGTCAGCCGACATACCCAAAGGTCAACAACCAATCACCGATGAGTCACGCGACCGAGTGGAGAGAATTCTGTCGGACAGTGAAATGGAGATGTAACAATAGAACAACATTAGTGAACTTAGTAAGATACTCACTTAGGCACATCTGCCGTAATCTGAACTGATGCTACAGCTACCAGAAGAGCGAACTGTAACAGAGAGACAGAACATTAAACTCTGTGTTAATCACACTAAATTACTTCATTTTTTATCAGTACTGGTACAGGTAGTAATCTCATGCTGATCATACGACCTGGATTTGAGTAATCGAAGTTTCAAACACCCATAGGGCTATGGATGAATCACACAAATTCAGGTCGTGTTGTCAAGATAATATTGATGTGTAGGTACATTTAGCATCATGTTGACTAATCATCATAACCATTTTCTAGCGCTGAAGCTTCAGATGTTTAAACAAAATACTTATCACAATCCTAACAGGCACAAATGTGCGAATATAGATTATAGGAGGCGATACAATTTTTGTTTTTGTATTTACAGATGAGCAAATTCCTGCTAATCCTTTTGCAACATGCTGTGATCACTCTATCTAACAGTGTAGTTTCTAGTGGTTTTACACCTGCGTTTTTTATGTGTGGACATCCTAATGCATGTCCTCTACCCTGGGATGGGTGGAAGGGTCGGTTAGAGTCTTTCTGACTAAAACTACATTCGTGCCGTACATCAGCGCTATCTCCATTGGCAAGGTACTAGCCCGCTAGACTTACAGTCAATGTTTCCATATTATTATGTAGAGAGTATATGACATAATATACAAAGGAAATTTTAAAAAGTATCAATTTTACATTCGGCGTTAACTACGTGAGTTGAGGTGTCAATTAAGCAAAGATTTCAGTTACTTGTTCAGCGATAGTCGGCAAGGAAGATTTTATTTTGTCTGAGACAAGAATAAAGGTTTTGACTTTTATCAGTTAGTAATTTTAATTGTATTATATACAATAATAATTATTATTAGCTATTTTTTTATTGTGGTTTTTATTGAATTATAGCATAGTAGTAAGTTTATGAACTATACGTAAAATCGTTTTTCTTTAGAGTACTGCTTGGAATGTGTTTATCGCATAAATTGTTTTTTTTTCTTGTATTTTTGAAGTATGTGTTCTAATCATAATATTTATGTGAATACACATTTCTGTAAAGCTTATAATACAATAAATTGAGTACCTATTTGCTAAACTTGTCAAAGTATAATAATAAAGGTTAAAATTTTCATATAATTAGAATCTAATTCATTCTGAATGAATTAGTAGAACCTGTTTAGTTTATCATGTCCCGACAAATTATTTCAGGCTATTTACACTTTTAAATTTATTTTTTTAGATCCTAACTTCGTTTTGGATTTCATGTGCAATGTGTGGTTTTATGTGTAAACAACACTTTTACACATTATATTATGTTTGTAGTTTTAGTACCTAATCAATTATTACTAAAACACAAAAACAAGCGATGTTTACTGTAAGGGGTTAAAAACGTTAAATTATTATATTTTGCTACTATTCTTGCACAGTAAAAAGGCATCATTTTCCTCCTTAACAAGAATCTATCTAGATCACATTATGATGCAATAAAAAAAGCATCCTCTAGTCACAATCACATTGATACACGCAGAGAATAAATTGGGGATCACTATCACAAATAATCAAGCACAGTCCGCACTATCATTTCTTCACTATCACATATTTTATTATCAACAAGTTTCACGAGATACCGACCAATTTCAACCAATCCATTGCCGCTACTTCTGTTGACGGACGAGACACAAGTTCAAATTAAGTTTTTCTTTTTTTTTTAATTTCTGCACTAGATCAAACCACACTGGCCTTCAAGCTCATATGATAATTGTTCGCGGTGCGCCTGATTATTTATAACATTCATTTTCACGCCTGAAAGAATCCCGGACGGTGCATGTGTGCGTACTGCATTGCACACATGCTGCACTTTTCACAGCACACTGCAGTGGGCGCAGCAGTGTAGCTGACGGGCCGTAATATGATTATGTTGTTAATTCATATTTTGCCACTATTACACACATAATTTTTGTTCATAATTAGGTACGTTAACACCGCCTGACGTGCTAAATTGATCCTGGTTTTTGTTACTTCCTCGACTTTTCTTTGCTTCACTTAATTTAAGAAGAATTAATATGGAAGGAGATATTATCTTTATTGTATAGTTTGACAGGTGATTCGGTACAAACCAGGTAGTTTATTATTTTATCTAGTGTGCATTTACGTTGGTTATGTGCAGAACAAACAATTTTTTTCTTACTTCTACTAGTCTTTATTCGCAAATTTAAAAATGTAGATAATATAAGTACTTTGTGAAAAGAGATTCTCAGGTTATCATAAATAAAAAGAAAAACAAAAAGTTTACGGGTCATTTACAGACTCCCTTCAGGTATAACTAACAAAAGAGAAAGTTATTTTCTTAAGCCATGTTAAGAAGCAACGAGGCACTGATTTATTGAAATTGTTGAAGACTATTAATATTTCATTAATACGATTTATGTTTCGTTGAGCTTGCCTTGCATAGGTAATATTCATACAACGTTAAAAAAAATTTTTCAAATATCTTTTGGTATAGATCTCTGTTCATTGTTTGATCTTCGGTTGCTTTCATCCACTTGCCCTAAGAAAAACATCACTACCTCCACAGCACAGTCTCCGGGTAAATAATAAGTAATTCACCACGTTCGTAAGGAAAATTCAGTGACGCTGTTTAGAATATGTCTATATCAATTTTTTTTTAAATTCTTGACAACGCTTTACTTTTTTCAGTTTAGACCGATTTTGGTGATTATTTTTTTAATTGATAGTTGGCCCCATATTTTCAATATTTTACCTCTTAGGGTAGAAAATTAAGGCATGACTGAAAGTTTTTGGTAGAAGTAGGCACTAATGAAACGAAAAAGAAACCGTTATCCGCCTTCAAAAATTGAAAAATGTCTTTAAATTCGCAAGCGTAACCTTGAAATTATTTGATTTCAGCTTAATTTCCAACAATAATGACGACGGTAACAAAAATGCTGTGTGTGTATCTCACGGGTGCATCACATAACAAATTACAGTATTTGATGGGTAGGTACCCATCAAATACTGTGCATTTTCTTTTCAATAACGCTCACAATACATTAAGTATAAATAAACTCGAGATATAACTGCTAGATTGTGGAATTCATTTCCCGCCTCTCTGTTCCCCGATAAGTATAACCTGGGTTTCTTCAAGGCAGAGTGGAGGAGGAGGAGAGGAGGCAAGTTGATATATGGTGGATAGGAAAAGTATGAATTTTATATACAGTCAAAGGCACATGAAGCTCTTGGAATCTCTAGGGCTCTACCCCTCCATTGGCGACGCCCTTGATCCTATAAGGGTTCCGCTTTTTCCTTTTGTGGTACGGAACCCAATCCGCCTTGAGCTAGCGTGATGATCAATGCCCGTGCCTTCTCTGTATGAGAAGAGGCCTTTGCCCTGCAGTGTAATAATAGACTGTGTAATTATTTATATAAGTATTAATAAATGGTCAAAATCAGGTGGAGCAATGCGTCCACGATGTAACCACATGATATGTGGTTACGGCGCCATACTGCGGCTCTAAAGCTGTCAACACACCGAAGCCGCGCCCGCCGGCACGAACCCGGCGGGCAAGGCCGGCGGCCTGCTGAGAACGGTAAGATCGTTAAAATCAGGGCGCCGGCCTTTCCCGCCGGGTACGTGCCGGCGGCTCGGCGGCTTCGGTGTGTTGACAGCTTTAGCCTCACTTATGTTAGGGTAGTCCGAACAGACAATTGCTCCAATATAAAAAAAAACCGGACAAGTGCGAGTCGGACTCGCCCACCGAGCGTTCCGTACATATTTGTAGGTACATATCCATACTTCTATACTAATCCATACCTACTATCCATACTTTAATCATCTTAATATTATAAATGCGTGTGTGCGACATAAACGGCCGTATCTTTTTTTTTACGGTGACATAGGGGGTTGATTTTTTTACAGCATCAAGAGTCCGTGGACTTGAGTATATGGTTTTAATTTCAACTCGATAGGTACCTCCACGCGTTCCCGAGATAAAGGGTCTTGACAGACAGACAGACGGACAACAAAGTGATCCTATAAGGGTTCGGTTTTTTTCCTTTTGAGGTACGGAACCCTAAAAAGAAACTCGTTTTGACGACACGATTGGTACAGCGGCTGAGCGATTGGCTGTGCGTAGCGTGTCTTGGGTTCCATTCCCGCATGGCTTAAGCTGTCTACACACCGAAACCGCCGGCCCGCCAGCACGAACCCGGCGGGCAAGGCCGGCGACCTGCTGAGAACGGCAAGATCGTTAAAATCAGGCCGCCGGCCTTGCCCGCCGGGTTCGTGCCGGCGGCTCGGCGGCTTCGGTGTGTTGACAGCTTTACAGGTGGTTGTTCCGGGTCTAGCAGTTTGTGTATGTGAGTTTTATATTTTTGTAAACAGACCCTTGATACAGGAGAAATTCCTAGTGTGTGGTAACGTATTAATAAAATTTAGTTATTAGGTCACTGTCACTTTTTTTTGTTAATAAGTAATTAATAATTAACAAATAAATAGGTATTTATTTGTTATTAATTACTTATTAACAAAAAATAGTTCTTCCAATTCAGAGCGGAACAGAGACTCCGACTTGGATAGATAAGTGGGCATTTTTAGGGTTTCGTACCTCAAAAGGAAAAACGGAACCCTTACAGGATCACTTTTTTGTCCGTCTGTCTGTCAAGACCCTTTATCTCGGGAACGCGTTGAGGTATCGAAATGAAATCATAGACTCAAGTCTACAGTCCCTTGAAGCTGTGAAAAAATCAAAGTTCGAAGTTAACGTGAAAAAAAAAACCGTTAATGCCGCAAAAAACGTATTTTTCGACACTCTCAATGGAATCAAAATTTATAGGGTACTTCCCGTTGATCTGGAACTATGAAATTTGCCAAGTAATATCGTCTTATACTAGCAAGGGAAAAGTCTGAAAACTATACATTTGTAATTAAATCATAAAAGTATAGTCTTTATTTAAAGTACGTAATCAATCATTGAGGTATGTGCGGCCGTAATTGTATGGGTGACCAAAACATGGAATTTGAACAGAACCATCGGTGGGCGAGTCCGACTCGCACTTGTCCGGTTTTTAGGGTTCCATAGCCAAATGGCAAAAACCGGAACCCTTATAGATTCGTCATGTCTGTCCTTTGTCCGTCCGTATGTCACAGCCACTTTTTTCCGAAACTATACGAACTATACTGTTGAAACTTGGTAAGTAGGTGTCAACTAACAATACATTTTTGGGGGGTTCCCCATACTTAGAACTGAAACCCAATTTTTTTTTTGTTGTCAAACCCATACGTGTGGGTTATTTATGGATAGATCTTCAAAAATTATATTGAGGTTTCTAATATCATTTTTTTCTAAACTGAATAGTTAGCGCTAGATTTCGTTTTTTTATGTCTCTAACTACCTCCATAGCAATGGAATTGTTTTTAACAGACTATACCTACTTCAAACACAATTTTATTGCTGAGTTCACCCAAGTACTAAGTAGATTGAAATTCCTAACATCCGGGAACTTTGATATGAGCCGACGAGGGCTTTGCTAGGCAACCGGTGCACTCGAGCAGATTTCCAGGAGTATAATATCCAAGCTCTGACTTCGTCACAGGCGACACGGGAGATCCGGTATTTTTTAATAAATATTAACTGCAAATCCCTGGTGCATTGCAGCTTTTATCTAAAATAGACATAAAGCTTTGAAAACTCAGACGAAGGATTTCATCCTTAAAAAGAATCCGTTGTTCGTCAGGATTTTATTCGTCTGAGTAATACACTCATGGCTGATTTTTCAATAGTCTGATAACTTTTATCCTATGAATGTTGTATGACAGTTTGACATATTTTCTATACAAACTCTGTCAAACTGCCATTTTAATTCCTGCGATAAGAGTTATTTGATGATACAAAAATCGACCCTTTAGTTCATTAGATAATCATTGAATCATGATGTCAAACGTTTAGAAATAAAACAAAACTGAAACTTTACTCTTCAATTTGCAGGTGAAACACATGTTATTATAATAAACGTTAACATAAAACATTATAAGTTATGATTTATTCTTTAAATGTTAGATAGTACTTAGCTTAATGACTTATTGTTTATTAAAGTTAGTATTCGGAAATTAAGTTTTTCGTACAAATTGTATTATCGTTGAACGGTAACAGTAAATAAATAATAATTAATTTGTGTCTAAATATGCCTATTATTTTTGTAATTAAGTTGTTACAACAGTATATTTATAATAGAAGCCAACTTTGACAAATATGTTAGTATTTATGTCAGTATTCCAGTACACAGAACTTCATACTTAATTATATGTGTATGAGGGCATGAAGATGGACGGTGTCGCCAAGAGAGAGGTGGTGAAATGACCTGGACACTTACCCCAAGGTCTTGGAGAGGCCTTATACCAGCAGTGGGACAGCGTAGGCTGGAGCTAAAAATACAAATATTATATGTGTACAATATTAATTTATAGGTACATATTATGACATGTAGATAGCACTTTAGTATCCGTAGTCATAAAGTGGTTCATTCACAAAATTGTAGCATTTCCATTCTACACCCGCGTATCGTAAAGAATTAATAAAGACCATGATCTAATAAGAGAGGTTTCGGAACGGATCGCATGCGCCGCCACACGCAATACGTATATCTGCATCCGCATTTTAATAACAACGTAACAAATCGTTTGTTTTTCGAACACTTATACCAACATTGTCATTAATTACATACTTACACTAGTTGTTTCCAACCGCTTTATCATTATCCAACTTATGACTTGTATTTTCTGGTGAGAAGTTGCTGAAACTCGAACATAGAACGATTCATGCTTGAAAAACGTTTGGGTTATACATGGTCGATAATTGAGTATTATTTGATTTGTTAAGACTCTGAATAATTTTAAAGTAAAACTCATTCACACACACACACGTTATTTTTTATTTAATCTATTTTTATTTGGATTTAAATATTGATTATTAAAATATTGTTTTTTTATTTAGTTTCTTATTTCAATTTACTAGATTGAATTTTTCTATAAACTTTACTTTTATTTTCATGTATTTCAATTGGCAATTTCAAGTTTTACTTATTTCAATAGGGGATATTGCAATGTTCTGGCACCAGAGTGCAGCACTAGCATAATCCGTAAACAGTTTTTCGACGAGTCGTTCAAAGCGTGAAATTCTGCCTTTAATTGAGTTCGAAATTGGGAAGTGTACTTATACAATAATGCATCAGTGCTGTGTATTTCGATGTAGAAATGAAGGGAATTATTCATTTTCAAAAGAAGAAAATGTTCGAAAACTTTGGGAAGCAGCGAAAAATCACTCTAAAATATGTTCAGGTTAAGTATTCAGGTGAGATAGACGTATTTACAGAATAACGTTCACTTTTGTCATGTAAGACAACCAAATATGATTTTATTCTGAGCATAACCTAGAATCCACTTTCAAATGGCCGTAGGATGCCATAATATAGTTAAAAGTACAGTTAGGTAAGTAAGATTAATTAAAACTTTGATATATTTTCACAAAATACCTAGTTATTATAATTAATAACATACTTAATTAAACAAGAATACAAGGTTATGCCAGTGGGTATGTGCTAGTGGCGCCCTCAGCGCTGAGTTTTGCGTAATGTTCCCTATTCTAACAATCCCAAACACGAGTAGTACAATGGTTACGTTATGGAGTTCCAGTGCCTATCTACCGGCTCTATCATCAGACCTTAAAAACGAATCATGGTCAAAGTGCACCTCAAGGCAGTTCTAACAAGCCCAAACACGAGTAGAACATGTTGTTCCGTTATGGAATACCAGTGCCTATCTTTCGGCTCAATTGTCATCGCATCGGTTCTTGATAAGTGACCGAAGTTTCAAAACAATCCGACGTTTTGAAGGGGATGAAAATTGTGTTCTGATAAATACATCCGAAGCTAATACAAGCGTGTTAAAAATGAGAGTTAAACTCTCATTTTTTATGTGAAAGTACAATAAGCCCACTTAAAGCTGAGCATCTTAAATTGTGGCAGAGAGTTTAACCCTCATATTTTCGCGCAACGGATAAAAATTATAAAAATCTCGCTCATTGATTTTCTCGAATTTTATTTCAAAAGAAAAGATAAAGTTTTTGACACTACATTACTAAGCAGAGTTTGTGTTCGTTCGTGATAATCTCTGGAACTACTCCGATTCTGCATAGGTATTCTTTCGCTATTAAGAAACTACGTTATCCCCGAGTGCTATAAACTATAAAAAAAGAAAGATCCGTGGAAAACATCACGCGAACTGATTGATTTTATTTATAACCAGCTGACCCGGCAGACGTTGTCCTGTCAAATGATTTTTTAATTTTCTTACCGTTTAAACCTTCCCTGGACTTCCACAAATATTTTAAGAACAAAACTATCCGAATCAGTCCAGCCGTTCTCGAGTTTTAGCGAGACTAACGAACATCGAATCATTTTTATTATAGGTATACAAATCAAATTAAAAATACCTTGCGAAAATAATCACAGGTACTTAATGCATAATAAATTACTTGTAGTATTCTTAGTAGTTAAACATAAATTTAGAAGCCATGTCAAAAACAATATATCCCTTTTGCGATAAACTCAGACTTCCCAGGTGACTAGATTTTAGCGACCCTTAGAGGGGGAAGAATTTTATACATTTTAATTTGTAGACCCTTCGACATCTTCGTGCATGACGCATTGTCCCCGCCAGATGCATCGGAGTGTCCATGAATACATTTTTGTTTGTTGTAGTGTTTTTCCATTGAAGACTGTAGTCGTAGAGGCTGATATCATTACCCAATATAAATATCTTATTAATTACTAGCTGACCCTACAGACGTTGTCCTGTCCCTATCTACCTACCTACCTACCCTATCAACTTACCTACCTATACCTACCTACCCTACCTATACCTACCTACGTAACGTTAGGTATGTAATGCAAATATATCCAAGGAATATAAAAAGTTTCATACAAACTTTTACCTACCCTATTTCACCACCCTGGGGGTTGAATTTTGAAAAATCCTTCTTTAGAGGATGCCTTCGTCATATGAGGAATACGTGTACGAAATTTCAATTATCTAGCCTTAAGGGTTTGGCCTGTGCGTTGATACATCAGTCAATCACTTTTGCCTTTTATACCTATACTAACTGCTGCCCGCGACTTCGTCCCCGGTGTTTACTTGCCAGAGCCATAGACTTTCTTAATCCGGCCCTGTCGCAAAATCCGTTCTTAGAAGACGTCTACTAACTATAAACTACCTTCCTGCCAAATTTCATCTTTATACGTCAAGCGATTTCCGATATTTCGTGATGAGTGAGTGAGTGACCTTTATATATATAGATAGATTTACTCTTATCGTACTTAGATAATTTAAAATAATACTTGACAGATGGATACCTTTCCTAATGCTCTTGACAATGCATAGTCCTATAATTGCAATGCATAATCTAGTTGTCATTGTAACTGAAAACTTTTATTAATTACCCACCGTCTCCATGTTTTCTATAGTCGTAAACCTGAGACGTAGTCTGCATCTGCGGTGATGTGGAAATATAGACTTTATAGAGTTGATACTACATTTTAATTTGTAACGTTTACTATTTTCCCGACTAAGAACCCCTATTTTGAAGCTTCCAACAAAGCTCTACTGTTGATGTGAGAACGCCCATTATGATGAAGTTGCAGGTTAAATCATTCATCCGCAGAACTTGTATCATATTTTGCTACTGTAGTTTTCCGCCATAATACTTTTTTTTTAAAAATCTTTGAATACCTATCCTTAAATAGCTCAAGTTAATTCTATGAGCCTACGGGCCTATACTGTGCTGCAGGAGTCAGGGTTCGTATGTTTCTCATAGACCTGTCAAACAGAAGCTAAGCTGTAAGCTCTTTTTGGTAGGTACCTATTTACATTATTTTATTTATTCACCTTAGCCTTGTAAGTATGTCAATAAAACAGTCGACGTAGGAGAGTCAAAATATCGTGAGATCGAAAACCACGTTTATACACCACTAGCTGTTGCCCGCGACTTCGTCCGCGTGGTTATGAAGATATGAAGTTTAATGATATTGAACGGAAACTATTTTTATATTTCAGTCAACAGAAAATGCCTATTTTAAGGCAAAAAAAAATAGATGTTGTTTTTTACGTAAACCCTACAACCTACCTATACACCACATTTATGGCTTAATTTTCAGCCTGCAGTTTATTTCAATTCATTATAATATTTAAAGAGATGGCATTTGTGATTATGATACAGTGGTCTTCTTCGTTTCGAATCGATGTTTGTGTTCTTTTTTTTGTGATAGACTCATATCCGTGGTTAGACTGCTTTGGGCACTGTAGTAAGTGGGCCATTGTCTGGTCAGGAGCACCGCACTCACACTGGGTATCAATGGGATCTATAATCCCCCATTTTGTTAGTTTGTGTTTACAGCGGCCTTTTTGGGAGCACACTCTATTGACTGCTTTCCATTTAGGCCACTGCAAATCACTTCCGAGTGCCAAGTGTTCCTGGGTTGAAAGAAGTTCAGTGGCGGTGGGTGATATTCCCACAATTTACGTCTGACCGTACGTGGTCGGTCCTGGATGGCCTGTGTGCTGCGGGGAAAACTTTTCCGACTCTTAAGTCTACTCGAAACTGTTTAAATGTGAGCATTCTAAAATGAAATCTATAGTTTTACAGAAAACGATGGTCAATGTGGGATAAACAAAGATGTACAAAATATTGTCTGGAATTTGGTAATTAATATGGTAATATGTGAATACCAGGTTCTACGTATTATAAGATACTTTTAACTACAAAAAAGCGTCACAGTAGTACCCAGGGGAAAAACAAAGAAATATTTATTACGAATGTTCTAACAAAAAATATTAAGACCTTGATTCGTCTGAATTTCATTAAGTTGTATTTTCTATTTATTGTATTATAAGTCATCAATAAATGTTTGTTGAACACATAGAGTTAGGTTATATTCCCTTAAACTGGCCCTGTCGTAAAATCGGTTTCTACGTGACATAACTTAACTATATTCTATCTCTTTACCAATTTACAGATGCAAAAAGCCAAGGATTTAAATATATAATCTTGCGAGAGCAAGTTCAGGCTGTCACAAAATTATTTCTTAGCAAATGTCTCCTATTCATAAACTCTAGACTTGCTAAATTTCAGGTCGATAGTTCAAAAATTAATCAATACTTTCATACGAAGTTGCGAGAACCATTAGACTTCATTAATCCAGCCCTGTCGTAAAATCCGTTCTTAGCGGACGTCTACTAACTATGTACTACCTCTCTGACAAATTTCATCTTAATATGTCAAGCGGTTTTCGATATTTCGTGATGAGTGACTGAACGACCTTTCGCTTTTATAAATATAGATTTTATATTTGCATACAGTATAATATTATTATACAGTAAAATATTATTATACTGTATGCAAATATACTTTTATTATATTACACATACGTACACAACAAATGTTGAAACTCCAAACCCAAATATGTTTGAAAAGAAGAAAACACATTAAGGAACCTTAGCTATATATTTATAAAACCTCTCTGTAAACTATATTATTTTGTAGTTTTGCCGTTAGTCAAAATGTACAGAAAGTCAGGACTGGTGACGCGAGACTCCGCGAGAGCAAGCGACGTATAGTTGGCCGTAGGCAAAGCAGCTGGTCCTGAGATCGACAACCGCAGCCTTCAGTGTGACAAACACCGACCCACGGAATAATAAAAACAAGAGGAAGTGCCCTTAGTCTTACTTAATACTGGATCCAGTGTCGCCAAACTCACACATTTGCAAATTAAAATGTACTTGCAATACACAGAAAACGATGATATAATTGGCTACAAATTAGAAACGCAACTTTGTCGAAAAGCTTATTTATTGTTGTTTGAAATTAAACCGTATCACAACTGACGAACGTTGCTATTATTTTACATGTCAAAATCACTAAAGATATTTTTTCCATCTAACAAGAAGGGGTAATTGTGGGGAATCAGTGGTATACGTGGTATAAACACTCTCACCAACGCCACAACCTGTTACAATTTCAGCTTCAATGATATATTTCTCTGCAGACAGACGACTTCAAGCCGATTTCTGTTACACAAAATAAAAGGTACACCGACCTTCAGCTGGATGATGTGCGCTAGAAGTCCACTTGCCGTAAGCGAATTCTATTCCAAATTCTACGGCGTAACGTGTGGCGTCATCTTGCTCGACTACAGTGTTCATTGAGATGTATACTACTTCTCTCCCTTCAATTTGAGAGAAACAAAATGCTTTTATTGATCGCTGCAGCTTGATCAATTTTGGGTGTTATAATAGCCTGTTCACACACCCAAAATCTGTTGATGCGGTATTTGACTGATGTCGCTGTACAAAACATGAATCAGTTGTTCTATTGTAGATACTACAATACCAAGAGTCTCTGTTAGATCCACCTACCCTCTCTCCTCTGGTAGAGAGCTTTCACCAACTTTTAAATGAACATCGGAGAATTCTTGAACACGTGAATTGCCTCCAAGCTGAGCACGCATATTGATGGTCAAGCGGGATTTATAAACTCGTGACCGTTGATCGTTTCAACGATGCATTTACCTCGTCAGCCCTAGTTCCTCGCGTCACCACAGGCAGCGTCTGCCGGAAATCGCCACTAAACAGAACTGTGACCCTACCCATCATGTCTTGGTGAACACGCTGACGTGGTTATTTACGATAGTACTCATTGCACCTGGATCGTAATTGGTTTCGGCAGTGTATTCCACGCTTTTAATGTGCCAATGATTGCGGGGCCGGTAACCCAAACTTGACCACAGGAATGACGCCGATGTAAACGACCACGTTTTGAAGAGAAGTAAGAATTGTTAAGAATACGTTTCTCATTGTATTCAATGCCACCTTTAGTAGTTGATCTCAAAACTCGCAAGAAGTCTTCGGACAGATGATGCCGATATTTCTCCTACAAAAGTACTGGGTTTGCAATTCCACAAAACAAACAAATGTATGACGATTGGGAATTTTCGAAAATTTTTGAAAGTGTTTCTCTTCGCCACACTATTTTTATAATCGTTTAATTTAATGTATTAACAATTATATGTAATTCCTCTGCAGTATCATGTAATAATCACAGAGTAATATAATATGTGCGTTATTATTCTAAGATAATAATATGGTAATAATCAATGGTAATAATATTTATTTTGAGTTGAGTTTGCAAACATGACATGTGTAAAAATAAAATGTATTTAAATCAAAAGTACTAAGGAGTATTGATATCAACTTCGATGCAAATCACCCTCAAAATAACTTTCTACCCATTTTTAACTCCGTTATGTGGTGAATTTCAATAAAATACGAAACCCATCTTCCTTCAATTCTGTTAAAGAATGTTTATGCGAAATTTGAAGTAGATTGGACCAAGGAATCACGTTGTCCCATACAAACTTTGCCCCCGTTTTTCACACCCTTAGGGGAAGAATTTCGGAAAATCCTTTCTTAGTGGATGCCTACGTCATACAAAGAACACACCCTTCAAGTTTCAGGTCTCTACGATCAGCGGTTTAGGCTGTGCGTTGATACATCAGTCAGTCACCTTTGCCTTTTATATATATAGATAGATATACACCATTCTATAACTTAATAGACTTTAAATATTTGGTAATGATTTTAGGCGATAAAACATAATATATTAGCACCGATTTGTTTTGTAAGAGCTCCGTTTTAGATTTGGATACGGTACTTAAGTTTCGTTAAAGTAAGTATTGGTTGAACTCTTTTGTTCGCGGTTCAGTTGTTTTGAGAGGTTAAAGGAAGTGGCTAGTTAAAATATTAATAGGTATATCATTGTGCATGACTAGTAAACAGTGTTTACCGATTGCTGGAATCATCAATCATCAGAGTGATCTGACCCAAAGATCATTCTGGTATCAATTTAAAATTCGAAGCCACCCCATGAAAAATTAAATATGTAATCATTGTAATAAATGCGTACCACAACAAAACTCTTTAAACCATGCCTTTACATAATAAGCCCACCAGGTATTTCCTCTAGAAAATTCCTTGCTTACGATAAATACGAAGATATAAGGAACGATTACGTGGCAACGGTATTAACTACGCCAGCTATGCATGACCGTGGACGGGGAGCCTTGCACTTGCGCCGGCGCACGCTCCGCTGCACTGCGTTAGTGCACTCATGCAGTTGTGAGGTGCGATACTTGTGTCCAACTAATCTATGAATCATGGTCTTCTATCATTTTTGATTTGAGTGCATACTAACTTTCACGAAAATCGTTAGAGTAAATCTGTATAATCCGGTATTCTATACAATATCTAGGCAATGTACAGAATACCTAAAACGGATAGGTAATGTATGAAATATTATTTATTTTATACTTTGCCTAGGTATTGTATAGAATATCGAATGCGCAGCCGGTAATGTGTGTAAAACACTCGGAGAGCAGGGAAGGAGGCTGTCACGTAGATTTGATTGACTTCTGCTATTGTATAATTTAGCAGCATTATTTCAATTTTGTAAATGTGAATACCATGGAGCCATTTATAAGGTAAATTATATGTATGTGTTTGTCATGAACTATGGCGGTTGAGAGCATGCTCACTCAAATATCTCGCTGATGGTGGCGCGTGTGTTGGATCATTCAGCTCCCTTTAAAATGGTTGAGCTGAATCAGCTGAACAGTGTTGATACACGCGTCATGGTCGTGAACGGGCGCTGTCAGTAGAGATTGGTCAACTCTTAAGTACCATGACTTTTATCTTGATTCTTTTTAGGGTTCCGTGCCTCAAACGGAAAAATAAAACCCTGATGGGATCACTTTGTTGTCCGTCTGTCTGTCTGTACGTCCGTCTGTCTGTCAAGACCCTTTATCTCGGGAACGCGTATAGGTATCGAGTTGAAATTAAAACCATATACTTATGTCCATGGTCCCTAGAAGCTGTAAAAAAAAACAAACTTCTAAGTTAATGTGAAAAAAAAGATACGGCCATTTATGTCGCATAAAACGTACATTTCCACACTCGCAAGGGAATCAATATTTATAGGGTACTTTCCTTTGGCCTAGAACTATAAAAGGAGTTGTTTCAAAATGTATAGAGCCTGGGCCCAGTCCTTGTACACCATACTTAAAAATAGAGAAACACATTTTAAATAGTTCTCAACTGTTCAATTACTTTAAAATGGCTTTTTGAGCAGGTAAAACACTTGAATTTGGAACACTAACCAAAAAACAGTCATGGCGGTAAGCTGTCATTTGATTGATTAATGACGTTTGACATTCATAATTCTGATTTTCTGCGTCGATTTGTGGATTGCAAGGTATACAGATGGGAAAGAAACAGTGTTGAAATCAATAAACGAATGGGTAGTTATTAAAAAGAACTCCAGAAACTAGAACGAGACGAAAGCACGAAAGTGACTGAAGTGACACTGACAGCTGACAGTTCTATTTCTATGATCAATGGTCGATCTATGGTTTATAGAATAGCTAAATCTGATTGACGCCATGTTGAAAATCCATAAAAATAATTGCTAAATATCAATTTTCTACCAGAACAGTTTACATTGAAATGAATTATCTGTATTTTTCCCCGATTCTATGGATTTTTCTCATTTTTTGTGTTTTGTGGTGTACATAGACTGGGTCCATTATGAAACATGTCCTTTGGCAAGTAATATGGTCTTATACTATAAATACAGGGAAACGTCTGAAAACTATATTTATGTAATGAAATTATTAAAAAATATATTATTTATTTATAACGAGCTTTTGTCCGTGATTTGGCCCGTGTGAATGTCGGTTATCACGGATACAGACGAAGTCCCGGATTTAAAAGTACCCTATGTGCTTTCTCTGGGTTCAAGCTATTCTCAAACCAAATTTCATTAAAATCGGTTCAGCCGTTTTATCGTGGAAGCGTTACAGACAGAGTTACTTTCTCATTTATGTTATTAATATGGATCTGTACCTACAAATTTGTACGTAACCCTCGGTGACCGAGTCCGATTAGCACTTGTCCGATTTTTGTAATGTGTTGTATTGCTCTTTACATGTATTGTTATCACATATAGAAGCAACCTGAATAATGTATAACCAGTATACTGTAAAAACATGATTTAAAAGAGTGTCCGTGGAGTTTCTTGCCCGTTCTTCTCCATAGAAACCTACTCTACGTTTTGGAACGAGCAACTAGCTTCAACTTTCTGACTAACTAACTGACTCTTTGGGAATTCAAAAGTGCCTGTGTTTTGATTGAAATAAATGCTTTGACTTTGTCACTTTGCGTTAGTTTAATACATAAATATAAAATAATTTATATTTATATATCTTGATACACTTGTGCCGATGTTTTGATACCTTTTTCACAAAAATATGACTGAGTCACTCCTTCATAGCTAACACCCCACCAAACCATCACTGAAGTCGGATAATGCCCACGTTGCACTCTGTCGACTAATTGGGAAGCTTCCTTAGAACTTTGAGCATAAATACGGTCATTTTGTTTGTTAAAATGTTGCTCAATTGTAAAGATTTTCTCATCCGTAAACTAATTTTTACCGCGTACCGCTTCAGTAGTTGTTTCGAATTTACCACCCTATCCTTTTTTAAATTATCAGTTAAATAATGACCAGTGCGTCTTTTATAGGCTGCAAGTTCTAAGTCATTTTTTAAAATACGCGACAGGTTTCTGGGTGCTATCTTCATCTCCCGAGATAAAATCTTTTGCTTTCGGATAGGATTTCTTCGAATTCTTTCCCTTACTGCTTTGACCACCTTTTTCGTACGAACACTACGTGGACGGCCAGATCTTTTTCTGTCACAAACAGAGGAGGTCTCATTGTACCTATTAATAGCCCGGTACACAAACATTTGACTAATACCAAGCGTATGGAGAGTTTTAAAAATTGCATTTGGCTCCATACGTACTTTGTGTACTTAATGCAATCACAGCGATTCGGTTCTCTTTCTCACCCTCCATTTTAATATCGCAAAATATTGTACAATGTATTGGCACCAAAATTAGAAAACACAATGAGTAAGCGTAAAAGAGAAATGTTATGGCATTACAGGCGAGATCCTACTTCTAGAAATAAAGCTTTATTCAAGCAATATGCTTGTTCAGTGTGGACTGTATATATTTTGAAAATAAAACAATTCTTCAGGCTTGATTATTTTCCCATTTATTCTTCTTAGCTCAGTATTAGTCAGTTGCTATTTTCGATCTGAATTCAAGCGGGCCTAGTGCCCTTTTATATAGACGGCTACCTGGGTGCAAGTAGTGGCGGGGGTAAACAATGAAAATCTCGACCGACCACTCGATCGCTTACTTTGCGCCCAAATGGCCTTGAAACTATGTACAATTCGTAATTATTATTATTACCTATTTATCTATCCTACTTAATTATATAATACAACATGGTTTGTACCTATAATGCTTACACTAAACCTATCAAACTTAACGCTACATCTTGTTCTTATTCAAACATGTTTATAATATGATTTTATTATTTACAGTTAGCGTCTATTACAGTTTAGGTCGGCGTCCGTAACAGTTCTCCCCCCGGCGAAGCCTGCGCAGCCTCTTCTTTCTTCGTCAGGACGACGAGCTTGCTCACTGGGCGTCGGAAGATGCCGGTTCTGGTCCGCACCTCGACGACTCGAATGCTGCCGTCGGTTCCCGGATGCGTGCGCTCGACGACCCCCATAGGCCAGGTGTTCCGGGGCAGTGTGCTGTCGACCACGACGACCACGTCGCCTACTTGCAGCGGCCGCGCGTCGTTCTTCGGCTCGCCGCGGGGTACCAGTGTGGGCAGGTATTCTCGTAGCCAGCGCTGCCAGAAGCAGTCGGTAAGCGCTTGGCTAGCTCGCCATGTTCGTCGGTCGGCTTCGTCGCATGGTCCCGTTGCTGGTAGGCCGTTCGAAGACCCCAATAAGAAGTGGTTGGGAGTTAGGGCCTCAGGGTCGTTGGGGTCCACGCTGACGTGGGTCAAGGGTCGTGCATTGATGCAGAACTCAGCTTCGGCGAGGAGCGTGCTGAGTACTTCTTCTGAAGGCGCCTTCTCTTGTAGGGTTACTTTAAGGGCGGCTTTTACGGAGCGCACCATTCTCTCCCACGCGCCGCCTTGATTGGGCGCGCCAGGAGGTATAAAGCGCCATTCCACTCTGTGTTGTAGCCCCACATCCTTCAGGGCAGGCAGCCATTCAGTGTAGGCGGTGCGGAGCTCTTGATCAGCCCCGCGGAAGTTGGTCGCATTATCAGAATATATTAATCGCGGCCATCCCCTTCGTGCAGCCATTCTTCTTAGTGCCATGATCGCAGAGTCTGTCGATAGGGATGCGACGAGCTCTATGTGCACAGCGCGGGAGGTGAGGCACGTAAATAGCGCTCCCCACCTTTTCTCTCGGCGACGGCCCACCTTAACGGTCATGGGGCCGAAATAATCCACCCCACAGTTGGTGAACGGGCGGTGGAAAGGGTCGAGGCGGGCGTGCGGCAGGTCCCCCGTGGCTGGCGTCCGTGGTGTCCCTTTCAACTTCTTGCAGAAGGCGCAGTCTCTCTCGATCGTGCGCACAGTGGGTCGTAGATGTATGATCCAATAGCGCTGCCGTTGATCATTTGTCACGCGCTCCCTGTTGGCGTGGCCCGCAGCGCAGTGTTCACGTAGCACTATCAGTCTAGTTAGCGCATGTCGACCGTCCATGATGATGGGTCGCTTTGTCTCTGTCGGTGCCGAGGAAGCCTCGATCCGTCCTCGTACTTTGAGGAGCCCGTTTTCTATTACAGGGTCCAGTCTGTATAGCCTGCTCGTCTTAGTTAGGGGGCGAGCTGACTTGATCTTCTCTATTTCTTCTTTGAAACTTTCTTCTTGCGCGCGTCGGATAAGTTCTCTCTCGGCGTGCTGGATGTGTCGATGCTCCATGCTCCCGGCCTTACGTCGGCAGATGTCTATGAAGGCGAGCGCTCGTGCAGTGGCCCTCACCAGGACTTCATATTTCGAGAAGCGGGCCGGGTCTGGTAGCCAGCTATCTCGTCCTGGTTCTTGCGTTACGTGTAGGACCTCCTCCTCGTCTTCTTCTTCCGTTGTCGACATCATGGGCCATTGTTCTTCTGGCAGATGTAAGAAGCTAGGCCCCTGGAACCATCGGTCCGCCGTGCTCAGTGGAGTGTCGGTGAGCCTCGTAGCGTCGTCGGCCACATTCACTTCCGTGGGCAGCCATCGCCATTCTTCCTTCTGGGTTAGCTCGGCGATCTCACCCAGCCTGTGTGCGACGAACGGTGTGAAGCGTCGCATGTCGTGACGTATCCAATGTATTACAGTGGATGAGTCGGTCCAGTAGGTCGTTTGGTTGATCTTGACTCGATGTTCCCTTTTTATAGTGTCGGCGAGTCTTGCTCCGATGACGGCCGCCTGGAGTTCTAGTCGCGGTATTGTCTGTGCTCGTCTCGGTGCTACCTTGGCCTTGGCGGCCACCAACACCACGCCGATACTTCCGTCGCTGTTTATGATTCGCCAGTAGGCCACGGTCGCGTAGGCTTGTTCGCTGGCGTCGCATAATATGTGTAGATCGACACGTTCATACTTCTGTGTTAGGTAACATCGCGGCAATCGTAGCTGAGCCAGTCCGGTCAGGTGCGCGAGCCAGGACGCAAAGAGCTCGTTTTCTTCTGCTGGAATCTGTTCGTCCCATGCGGTCTGGAGGCGCCATAAACTTTGTAGTATTATCTTGGATCGTATCGTGTAGTGGCTCAGCAGTCCTAACGGGTCATAGATGGACATGACTGCACTAAGGGCTTCTCGTTTGGTCGGTGCGCGGGCTCTGGTTCGTACTTCGGTTGGCACTCTGTTCATGGACGTGTTGAACCCCAACTCATCTCGTTCTGCGTTCCAATATAGCCCGAGTATTTTACTCTCGGGCTGTTCTCCCCCCAGTTGTGTGGGAGAGGTGGCATGTAGTTCGGTGGGTACGTCTCGTAGCACTGTTCGTTCGTTCGAGCTCCATCCTCGTAGCGTGAACCCCGCGTGCGCGTGCACCACTCTTGTTTCTTCTATCATCTTTCGTGCTTCTTCTGGTTTATCGTAGCTGGCTACTAGGTCATCCATGTAATGGTTTTCCTTGATCGCTTCTAGGGCTCGCGGGAACTCTTGCCCATGTACGTCCGCGTTGAGGTTCCGGACGTAGTGGGCCATAAACGGAGAGCTTGCTGCGCCGAAAATCATGCTCGTCATTTTATATTTTGCAGGAGGCGCTTCTCTTTCGTTGCCTCGCCATAGAAACTGCTGGGCTGGTTGATCTTCTGGTCTTATTTTTATGCGGAGAAACATCTCTTGTATGTCGGCCGTTATCGCGATCGCTCTTTCCCGGAATCTGAAGAGTATTCCAGGTAGCGCCAGCAGCATGTCCGGGCCTTCCAGCAGCGCGTCGTTGAGGCACACCCCGTTGCTTCGTGCGGCTGCGTCGAATACTAGCCTACACTTGCCGGGTTTGTTAGGATTCTTCACGGCAAAGTGTGGCAAGTACCAGCAGACCGGACTTGTTTGTTCCGAGCCGCCGCACAGTGTCGCGTACCCTTTCTCAAGCAGGTTGTTGATCTGCCTGGAGTATTCCTCAGCGAACTCTGGATCGGCGTCCATCTTCTGTTCTATCTTCTTGAGACGGCGGAGTGCTTGGCTGTAGCTTGGTGGCATGATAATGTTATCTTGTCGCCACGGTAGGCCCACCTCGTAGCCTGCATTGATTCTCTTCGCTGTTGTCTCGACGATCTTGATGGCGCGTTGGTCCGCTTCGTTCCCTCGCGGCTTGCCGTGGATGCTGAGTGCTTCTATTTTGAAGTGAGCCTCGACCAAGTTGTGGAGCTCCTGGTTGCTCACGTTCGATGATCGGTCGGGCTCGTAGAGATGTAGCACCTTGCCTTCTTGCATGATGGTGCTGCGCGGTGCGGTTCCATGCACCACCCATCCTAATTGAGTTCTTGAAGCGGCCGGTTCGTTCGGGCCGCCGATTCGTAGTTCACGGGAGACGATGCACTCCCAATGATCGGTTCCTACTAGGAGCCCGGGGCGCGCGCGTTCGTAGCACACCTCGTTCCTAGGTAGGTCTTTTAGGTGCTCATATTCTAGCAGGTTTTCAGGGATGGCTTGCTGGTAAAGTTGAAGGTTCTTCATGGTCCTCGCTCTGACCTTGTAAGCTTCCTTTTCTTCGGCCCCCCTGACCTTGATTGTCACAAGCTGGCTCTCTGTTTCATCTTGCGACATGTTGACACCGTTTAAGCGCAGTGTCTGTGATGGTCCCTCCGCCCCGATGCTGGATGCTAACTCCTGGTCCACGAGTGTAATGGTTGCACCCTCGTCTAGGAGTGCGTAGGTCGACACCTCCCCCCGTGGTCCGGACACGATGACAGGACACATCTTCAATATGACTGTTCGCGGGCCGGCGGCTGGACGGGCAGCCACGGACAGGACTGCTTCCTCTTTAGGTTGTTCGGCTTCCTTCGCGACTTCAGTCTTCTCGTCGTGTTCTTGATGTAAAGTCTCGTGATGCGGGCGGCGGCATTGATTCACGCCGCACGGCTTTGCTTTACAGTTCATGCGCCTATGTTGTTTATGAGCGCATTTGAAGCAAATCTTCTTTTCTTTCAGGAAACTCCATCGTTCATTCACGGCGAGTGCCTTGTATTTTGGGCACTGTGTTAGTGCGTGGGCTTGTCCACACTTGGGGCATTTTTCAATTTCTTCCTCCGCTCCCCCGGTCGTAGTGAAAACGCTGCAGCCACTCGTTGACTGCGCCGGAAAACGTAGGTAAGTCGATATGCCTGGGTCTGGGTCTGGCCATCTTCTCGAGGGTTGCCGCCAAATGTTCGATGCTGTTTCTTGCTCGTGTCGGGGTTGGCGATCTCGCCCCCGATGCTTCGAATCGTATTTGCTTCGGTTCTTCCCTGGGCCCCTCCTCCCCCCGTGGGTTGAGGGGGTTGGTTCTCAACCACTCGTCCACCTTTCGATGGGGTTCTTCACGGGGAGGGCCAGGTTCTTGATCATCGTGTACGCTTTCTTCGTCGTTAATCACTGACACTTCAACTGCCAGCCTCTTCTTGATCAACTCTTGTTCCAGTTCCAACTCTTTTCTTTGAATGGCTGCCAACTTCTCGGCTGCTTCCAGTTCCGCCATCCGTAGTCTAGTTGTGACGCTCGTTGTCGATCGCATTGACCTGGCCGGTGATCCCATTCTTCGTCGGGTCACATTGGTCGACGTTGCTTGGAGTCCAGAAGGCCCCGCCGCGGTACTGGTGTCCGCTATCTTTGAAAATGGCGACGCCGGTGGGTCGAGTGAGAATCTTCGTGTTCTTTCGCGTTCGATTTGTTCAGTTTCCCTGCGGCGCATCTCTTGTTCCTGGGCACGCCGCGCCTCTTGTTCTTGGATGCGTCGCTGTTCCTCAATCTCCGCTACGTCCCCTTGGCTTCGAGTGACAACCATCTTCTTATGCGTGTTCGTGTCGTCGCGTACCAGGCCGCACGTTCAGTTTGCAGCGTTCAACGCGCACCGGACAGCACGTTCAGTTTGCTGTGTTCGACGGCGCGTTCAGGTTGGTACCTCTTCTGATCGGTATTTCTTCGGCACGGTGAATAATCCCCTTGGCTTGATATCCCTGTTGAAACCCGTCGGCTCGGTTCGGTGAGTCGTTCAGGTCGAAACAGGTCTTGCTTGATGGCCGTGTTCGTTCTTCAGAGCTTCGTACTTCGTCTGGAGTTCGGTAGGCCAGGTTGCCGCAGGATCTTCGTTCTTCTATCCGGCTTCGGAAGGACCAAACTGTTCAGTGTGGACTGTATATATTTTGAAAATAAAACAATTCTTCAGGCTTGATTATTTTCCCATTTATTCTTCTTAGCTCAGTATTAGTCAGTTGCTATTTTCGATCTGAATTCAAGCGTTTTTTTTTTTTTTTTTTTTTTTTTCGGATTGGCATCTCGCAGGTCAACCTAGGAGGTTGTCGGCTGCTTAACCGGACTTTCCTGTGGTGCCTTAAAAATTATTATTTTTAGGGCCTCCAGCCAGGGCATAAAAGCTTACAAACTAAGCGACTACACGCTAAGGGCACCCCCTGTGGGGTACGAGCCTCGGCTTAGGGCGTCGCTGGGAGAGGACAGCAAAGGGACAGGCTGGATCGGATTTCCATTATTTAGGGACGAATTTAAAACTACAGGCTCAGCGGCGCGGGCTGGCACGAGCAAGGGTCGGGGAGGGGACGTACGGGGTCGTCGCGGCGGGCCTCGGCGGCGAGGACGGAATGACGGCGGTCTGTGTCTGTGTTTCTTAACTGTACTGGTGGCCTTATTGCTCTCCTGGAGGAGAGTAATAGCATCGTCAGGGTGAATTCAAGCGGGCCTAATGCCCTTTTATATAGACGGCTACCTGGGTGCAAGTAGTGGCGGGGGTAAACAATGAAAATCTCGACCGACCACTCGATCGCTTACTTTGCGCCCAAATGGCCTTGAAACTATGTACAATTCGTAATTATTATTATTACCTATTTATCTATCCTACTTAATTATATAATACAACATGGTTTGTACCTATAATGCTTACACTAAACCTATCAAACTTAACGCTACATCTTGTTCTTATTCAAACATGTTTATAATATGATTTTATTATTTACAGTTAGCGTCTATTACAGTTTAGGTCGGCGTCCGTATCAATGCTGCTCGTTTAAAGAAAATAATAACCCTGACCCAAAAATCTCAGAATGACTTTCACATCAATTCTGCCAGGAATAAATCTAAAGCAACTTGGAGTATTATCAATAAAAGTAAGACTAACTATCCTAGAGAAAACATACCTGAATATGTAACAATAAATGACAATAAAATACATGAACCTCGGCTAATTGCACAAGCCTTTAATGACTATTTTATAGACGAAATTCAACCGGTTAATTTTACTCCTTCTTATACAAATATTGAGACTAATTGTAACTCCATATTTATTCCTCCTACAGTACCAGCAGACATAGTGGCTATAATTAGCTCTTTAAATAACACCAATAGCAATAATAGATGGCATCATTACAAAAGTAGTCAAACATGTAGCGCCATTAATAGGACCTGCTATGAGTTATATCATCAATCTTTGCATTGAACATGGTAATTTCCCAGATAAATTAAAAATTACGGTTATTAAACCTATTCATAAAAAAGATGATAAAAGTATCATGGGTAACTATAGACCGATAGCACTTATTCCAATATTTTCTAAAATAATAGAAAAAGTGATATACAATAGCCTTTCGTCGTTTTTTGAAAAGCATGATCTCATAGCAAAAGAACAATTTGGATTCAGAAAAGGCAAATCCATTAATTTGGCGATTTATGATGTGATCAAAAAAATTGTTTCTAGTGTTGATGCTAGAACTCCAGTGGCGGCCATGTTCATGGATATGTCCAAAGCATTCGACCATGTTGATCATAGTATACTACTAAGCAATTATATATTAGAGCGTTATGGAATTAGAGGAAATGCATTAAACCTATTACAATCTTATCTCTCTAATCGCACTCAATTCACAACGCTTGATAGGTTATGTGTGAGCTCGAAAGTTGTAAAAACATACATGTCACGTCCTAGAAAAACTACTTATGGTGTTCCCCAAGGTAGCATTATTGGCCCTCCATTATTTAATATTTATATGAATGATATGGCTAAGGTCAGTAAAAATCAGATGGTCTTATTTGCTGATGACAGCACTATTTTGTTCTCTAATACTGACAATATTACTCTTGAAAATGACATAAATGACGATCTTAAAAATATAATAAATTGGTTAGTTAATAATAATCTAAAAATAAATCTGGACAAAACTAAAATAATGACATTTAATCAAAGAACAAATAAGCCGAAACTGAATATAAAATATGATAACGTAGCAATCTCTGAAACTGACATCACTAAATTTCTGGGTCTTTACGTAGATAGTCATCTGACTTGAAAACCTCATATTGACGCATTGTCAAAAAAGCTTAGCCAATTTGCGTATGCTCTGTACAAGCTATCGAAAGCGGTTAATCGCATTACAGTACAAATAGCTTATAATGCTTATGTGGCTTCTAACATTAGATACGGAATCATTTTCTGGGGCAACTCCACTGACAGAGATATTGCTTTTAAAGCTCAGAAGAAATGCTTGAGATCGTTTACCAGATTACAATCGACTGATAGTTGTAAACCATTGTTCAGGGAACTTAGTGTCCTCACTCTGCCTTCTATGTACATAATTATATGAAATGGGAGTGTTTGTTCGCTGTAACCTTAATTTCTTTGAAAGACTGCGCTCTCGTCGTTATCAGAATACCATTCATGTTGCCTCTCATAAAACCGCATTTTTCAGCAAAAGTGTGCTTGGTATGGCCCCAAAAATATATAACAGTATTCCAGTAGCTATTAGAAATAAAGAGTGTCTGGGATCCTTTAAGAGGTCTTTGTTTAAATTACTTATAGATAGATGTTACTACTCCATCACTGAGTTTATTACTGATAAGCAGAGATATGAAGATTCCGACTTGTTAATTAAAAACAAATGATTTTATTTATTAATTGATTATAAAATTATAGAATGTTTTCATTTATATAAAATTGTAATGACTTGTTGCCATTGACACAACCTAATTGACATATTTTTAATTTAATTATTTCTTGAATGTAATCTGTTGACATGCCACCCTAATTTTAATTTTAATTGCTTGTTTTGTTATGTTGATTTTGTACGCCATATATTGGCAAAACATAGTGCACATATTTTAGACAACATATATTGGCTGTAACTATACCTATGTTTAACAAAATAAATAATTGATGGATTGATTGATTGAATGAACAATCGTATATAAAAATGACAGATTCCAAATTCAAAAATGTAATAATTATCTTTCTTATTTTTAATTGTAACAGTATTTATGGTTAGACTAAGTTATAATTATAAGTTTCGAAGAAATAAAAATAATATTAATTAGCAATCAATTTGATTTTGCCTAGACCAGTAGGCTTACCCTTCAAATTAATTTTAATTTCAATCTAATCACAATATGATTCCAATGTCAACTATGCAGTCACGTGATTCGGTACTCTTGAAACAACATTGGATTGAAATTGGGATTGCCCCCACGATTATTTGATTATGTACACGCGAAGTTAGCTACGTTACGGGCCACAACTTTGTGATTTCACAATTTTATCTTTACAATTTTCCTTATAAGTTTTGGACGGCGATTGTCCTATCGACTTAAAAACTTTAGTACTGACGTTTTTATACATAATCCTACCCTAAATATCCAAAATTACCTTGATATTTACACACACAAAAATCACATTTTCAAGTTACGTAATTACAACGATATAAACAGTTGAGACCAATATTTTCCTTTCTACTACTTTACTTCACTTTTATTAGGAAAAATAGATGAAATAACAAGTGAAACATAATCTTAAAAACTAAATAGACACTAATAATGAGGTATAAAATCTCCTTATTCTAATGAAGATAGCTTGAACCCCAAGAAAGGACATCCAACATTCACGCGAACGAAGTAGCGGGCAAAAGCTAGTATTTTATATAATTGTTGCACATATTTCCTCAAACAAATTCTTACTTTGCTTTAAATTCGCCTTTATTCAAAGAAACCGCTTTGCGTATTCTATGAATGAATGAAGACCGTATACTAATGCTCTGAAGCTCTTACCGTCTTTATTTCAATTTTTTATGGGATATACGTAAAACACTAATTACTGCTAATCGTGCCATATTATACTCTTATTACTTACTGAAAACCGCCTAAAACACAAAACAATTTCTAAGAAGTTACAGTTTTGTCATTGGAAAATAACAATCTCAACGCAATATTGGCGCAATACACACCCAACAGCTGTCAAAATAAACTCAAGAGTAGCGTTTAAACCCGATCCCGACTCCAATTAGTTTCCCAAAATGGCCACGTAATTTAAAAATAATCGCGCTAGCGGCGACCTCAAGAGTACGAAACACGTAAAAACGTCAAAATTCCAATGTTGATCAATCGGTTTTAAAATGAAGAGTAAGTGCCCAGGGGCCGGCAACTTTTTAAAACGGGAGAGCCATAAGTTACAATTTACAAAATTTTCCAGTTTGTAAAGATCCACTAAAAGTTTTACTTATTCATTACTAGGTTTGGCCCGCGACTTCGTCCGCGTGAATGTCGGTTATCGCGGATGCAGACAAAATCGTGGATTAAAAAGTAGCCATGTCCTTCCCCAGAGTTCAAGCTAATTTCATACTAAATTTCATCGAAATCGGTTCAGCCGTTTCATCGTGAAAGCGTAGCAGACAGAGTTACTTTCGCATTTATAATATTACTAGCTTATGCCCGCGATTTCGTCCGCGTCAATGTCGGTTATGGCAGATGCAGACGAAGACGCAGATTAAAAAGTAGCCTATGTCCTCCTTCATGATTAAAGCTATTTTTATACCAAATTTCATCAAAATCAGTTCAGCTGTTTTATCGAGAAAGCGTAACAGACAGAGGTACTTTCGCATTTATAATACTAGTATGGATGGATTAAAATATTTGCTTACATTACGTCACCGTATGATTGTGAAAACCGTTAGTTTAGTATATAATGCACTATTGCTTATGGAACCGAAGAGTCATAACTTCACATGGAAAGACCCGCACCCCTGGTCTAGACTGTAGAGTATCTTGGATGTAATCCTCCAAATTATAATATGCTTGTTCACAAAGTGATGATGGATGAAGAAGTGTAGGTAGGTGCTTTGTAACATAATAATATGCTTTCAATTTCACTTAGTTCCAATACACCACATGGATTTTGTTGTAACACATAACACAGTAGCCCATGAAAGATGTATGTCCTTTAGACCATCTAAAATAAGGTCGTTAAAGTAAGAGGCCTGACATGAATTAAGCCATTTTAAATTATGAACTTCTGTTTCACTTCTTCTTTCTAGGAGAAACATGGAATTCTTGTGAGAATCCTACTCGACTTGGTTTTTTCTGTATCTGTATTTAATTTTTAATTGTTACTGCAATTTGACGAAACCCAGCAACAATAGGTAATTAAAATCAAAGAAAAATTTAATATATTTTAAAACGAATATCGCTTCCCCGACTCTAACAAAGTGGGTACCGATACTCATCGTACACTTCAGATAAATAAAGATAGATATGCCTACGAGTGTATCGAGCCTAAACTAGTCACTTTCTCGTGTTTAAAGTGCTTCCGCGGTCGTTTACATTCTCGAGTCGTATTTTGTCCTATCAGAGCCTGACAAGTCGACAAACCGGCTGTGCCTGGCTGTAGCTCGAAGCTATGCTCCACAAACTCGAAGCTGTGCTTCAAGAATAGCATCCACGACGCTTTCACGTCCGGCACACACCATTATCACTTATAAACGGTTTGCATTAAGCGCTGGTGTAACAAAGCGTTTACTTTATCGTGTCGCGGGCCGTCTGAGGCATGCGACGTGTTGTGTAACTCTTAGACGGTATTACGATGCGACGGACAGACGTACGATAACATATAATTTATTTGTTTCGATCACTTTGAAGGGCTTTTATCTATACTAATATTATAAAGAAGTAAAATTTGATTGTAAGTTTGTAAGTAGGGGGTAATCTCCGATACTACGCATCCGATTTAAATAATTCTTTCACCAATAAGAAGCTACGTTATCCTTGAATGCTATAGGCTATATTGCATTAACAAAAAAATAGAGATCCTTGAGAAAATTGCTAGTATCTGATATGACGTCTTTATACTACAATTGCTTCATGTAACTTTCAAAAACCATTTCATATTTTATCAACCGACTTCAAAAAAGGAGGAGGTTATCAATTCGTCTGTTTTTTTTTTTTAATGTTTGTTACCTGATTTCTTTGGACTGGGTGAACCGATTTTGATGATTCTTCTTCTTTCTTTTTATTTGAAAGCTAGTGCTTCCCGTGTGGTCCCATTTTAATTTGGACCAGTTCTGACAATCATGCATCCATGAGAAAACCGTATAAGTCTTATATTTGCATTAAGTATGTGCGCGATTTGTTACGCGATTTCTCCGGCAAACGTAAACCGATTTTGAAAATTCTTTTTTTTATGGATAGGATATGCTTCAGGGGTGGTCCTATATAAATTTTATCGAAATTGATTCTGCACTTTTTGAAAAATCAACAAATACCCAAAAATTTTACATAGACGACGTTTTAGTTTCATCAATCTTTGTAGTAATTAACTTTCAATATCTTCTTAATAGATTTGAATGAGATGGAGGTACTAAAAAGCGGAAAATAAAAAGCTTTTTACAAAAAAGACAACCGCCTTCAAAAACTAAAAAGTGAAAAATAACTTTAGCACAGAACACACATTGACTTTAGTTTCGGAAGTCGGTGGCAATACAAAACAACAAACAGAACAAAGCCACTGAATTTCGAAACTTAAGTCAATGTGTGTTCTGTCCTAAAGTTATTTTTCACTTTTTAGTTTTTGAAGGCGGTTGTCTTTTTTGTAAAATACTTTTCATTAAACCAGTACCTACAGTATACAACAGTTAACAGTCTTCTGCCACAAGATATTTTGCGTCGAGGTTCCTGTCTCTCCAGAAGCTACAGCAGTTGACATCCACCATTTTTATCAGCCTATAGCCTAGTATGTAAGACAAAACAATGATCTTATATAATCGTATGACAACTAGAACCAACAAGCTTTGGAAAACTGATGGGTCTGCAAAAGAAATGATACATTATGAATTCCAACTACTACTAATTATAGGTTTAGACGAACAATTCCTGTAGGTAACCTACATACCCACATAAATAATATTAGCTACAATATGCCGGCACAAATAAGTTGTTTTTATTCAGGTGTTGTGTAAACGCTGGCTTCCCACTTTCTACCGTTTGATGCCTGCTTACTGTCCATCAAACAACATCAGGTAATGCTGCTTTATAAAACAAAACCAGGCTTGCTTCCTTAAATGCATTATTATTGCCCTGTTCCTTATACTTGATTTTATGAGTTAATTAATAATCAGAATACTATAAATATTACGTTTATAGTTGTATAGACACGCTACTTACAATAAATGAATGACGATATGTTTATGACTATTTTTGAATATACATCATAGTTCCACTCGTCATAATAATATGTAGAATTGCTGTTATACATACATTTTGAGCAACATCACAATTCATGAACCCAGTCAATATACTTATAATAATCAAGGCATCGAAAAAAAAACATACGATAGTTTTATTTAAAAAGAGCTTTCAACGCCCCTACGTTAAGAGGTCACACTCAAACCGATCTCCATCGGCCATCGCTTACATAAGCAGCGCCCGCGCCGCCGCGCGCCGTGAGTAGGTATCATAAGTACCTTATCTCCTCGCTTAGACGGTTTCACCTGTATCTTCCCACACTAAATGGGAACTCGCTATTAAAATGTTACGAGGCAGTAACCAGGGTAATTGTGACCAATTTTTGAACGTTTTTATTACCCATGCAACTATCAAATTGTTATCTAGAGCAGTTAAGATGGGTGCCACGCTTCAGTGATCCACTTTGTAGGAAAAAGCGTATCGATGCCGCTGCCTTTATGTCCTTAGATTGACAATGAGGCAAAATAAATAGGGAATCAGAAATCAATTTGCTAAGACTGAGCTGTGGAGACGGATCTCTTGGTTAACTTAGAAATATGCTTTTATGATACTTAGAAATAATTTACTATCTAGATAGTGTTTAAAAACATGTTATGAATGGTAATTCTCTCCTAATATTAAAAAAAAACAAGAAATGAATAAACTTTCTAACTACTCTTTTTTTTTAATTCTTTAATTAATGTTTACTTCTGACAGTTTCGGTATGGAACAAACTGTAAAAAATTTAAAGATGTAGAACCATTGTTTGAACCATGTTCCAATAGTTTTCAAAGCGCCAACCATGTTTAAAATATTTAAAATCTCCTGTCGATCTAGTGCAACATAGCAATTTTTGGTTGAATTAATAAATCACTTTCGCGATCGCATTTCCCTGATTGGCGGCGCATTTTCATGAGTTTCACCGGCGCAAGCGCGCCGTAAGTACAGGAAATAAGACAACCGCGCACGCAACGATCCGAACGCTCAACTACGTTCGAATATTGGCACCATGTGCTTGATAGATATCAGAAAATGATATGCCTAATATGTATGATAACACTTTTATATCTAACTAAAGTTCACTTTATACCTAACTAAAGTTCACTGCCTGTTATTGGACTATTTTCCCTTTTATTCTACCATAAGTATGCCAAGTACGTTTTGATATTAGCAGCTTTCAATGAACATGCAGTGTGTCCATTTAGTTATGGACTAACTACGTGCTGCGAAGCCGAATACCCCGATGTATATTTCCCGTCTCCACTACACCAAGGATGCATTTTTTTTTTTGGATTGGCATCTCGCAGGTCAGCTTAGAAGGTTGTCGGCTGCTTAACCGGACTTTCCTGTGGTGCCTTAAAAATAATTCTTTTTAGGGCCTCCAGCCAGGGCAAAATAACTTACAAACTAAGCGACTACACGTTAAGGGCACCCCCTGTGGGGTACGAGCCTCGGCTTAGGGCGTCGCTGGGAGAGGACAGCAAAGGGACAGGCTGGATCGGATTTCCATTATTTAGGGACGAATTTAAAGCTACTGGCTCAGCGGCGCGGGCTGGCACAAGCAAAGGACGGAGAGGGGACGTACGGGGCCGTCGCGGTGGGCCTCGGCGGCTAGGACGGAATGACGGCGGTCTGTGTCTGTGTTTGTTTACTGTACTGGTGGCCTTATTTCTCTCCTGGAGGAGAGTAATAGCATCGTCAGGGTCGGTCAGAGTATGTCTCGGTCGTCGAGTCTTACTAATTTGAGAGGGAGTGTACCGGGCGGCCGATACGATCAAAGGGTTAGAATGTTTCTCAGCAGTGTCGAAGAAGCGCTTGGCGGAGCGTTTCATGAACTGCTGGATGGTGGGTATTTTTAAATCGAGATGGAGGTTCTCGTTGCGAAGGTAAAAAGAGGCTCCTGTGATTCTTCGCAAGAAACGGTTTTTTTACAGCACAGGCGTAAGTCGTGATGGGACGAATGCACGCCGTGTAAATGCGCAATTTGCACTTGAGTGACAATTTGCTGCGTGCATTCAACATGAAGTCTACCGAGAGCGAAAGCGGCGCGCGAACGCACCGTCTTTATGTGCTCTCCGAAAGTAAGACGGTGGGCCAGAATGACACCTAGGTATTTGGCTTGCTTCTCCCAAGGGATAGGCTTACCGAACAGGGCTATCGGACTGGGCAGAGAGGGGGACGAACGCGGTTTGGAAAAGAGTACTGCCTGACTCTTGATGGGGTTTACCACGATTCTCCATTTCCGGAAATAAGCGCCTAAGGCTTTTGCCGCGGATTGGAGGGTACGAGCTATGCAGTCTGGGTTGTGACCCGAGTAATAGATGGCCGTGTCGTCAGCGAATAAAGCCAACTGGGCCTTTTTATCTTTAAGGATGTCGCTGGTGAACAGCGTGAAAATGAGGGGGGATACTACGGAGCCCTGAGGGACGCCAGCGCGTATCGGGTGGGGTGAAGAGAGCGCACCCTCGATGCGATAGCGAAAGATGCGATTCGACAAAAAGTCACGCAAGATGAGCACGAGACGATCTGGCACTCCGAGTTGGTAAAGCTTGTATAGTAAGCCGTTGTGCCAGACTTTGTCGAATGCTTTCGCTATGTCAAAGAAGAGCACCCGAAATCAAGCCACGCTGAAAACCAGCGCTTATGTGCTCGACGATGCGGTGGACTTGTTGGACGCAGCTGTGTTCGGTTCGAAAGCCAAACTGCTCGTCGGGAATGAGACTCTTTGCTTCGGCAAAGTCTTTGAGCCGCTTATAAATAAGCCTCTCGTACATTTTGCCTAGAACATTGAGTAGACTAATGGGACGGTAACTGGTGAGATCAGACTTGGGTTTGCCTGGTTTCGGAATGCCGATAACGGTGGCCTCTTTCCATGCCTGAGGAAAAATGTTGTTGCTTAGAGCGCCATTGAAGATGGCGGTCATTAGCATTATGAGATGAGCGGGGAGGAGTTTGAACACCTTATTGGTGATACCGTCAGAGCCGGGGGCTTTCCGGGGTTTGAGCCTCTTGATAATATCGTGCACTTCGTCGGGAGTGACAGGAGGCAGAGGATAATCAGGGTCTTCAACGGGTGGGAGAGAGGCTCTACGTTCGACTTCGGCGTCGACCTCAGATAGGTGAGTTTCGTCTACTGGTTGAGAGCTGGGGCTGCATTGAGACTCTAGGCTGTCGGCTATACATTCGGCCTTTTCATCGTTGTCGAAGGCGACGCTACTGTCGGGACGAATGAGAGGGGGCATGGAGGCCTCGTTAGAAGAACAGTGCTTCCTCTGGAGTTCCCAGAAGTCTAGGTGGGTGGGCTCGAGTTCACTAAGTGTCTTGTCCCAGCGGCTGGAGCGCAGCTCTTCGATGAGCTTCTTTACAGCACGCTGTAAAGAGCGCATGTGAGCCTTGTTCGCATCGCAGGGGAAGGCACTGTACGCACGGACGGCCGCGTTCTTCTCGGTCAACAGATCACGCACATTGTCAGGCAGTTTCCAGCAATGATCGCTCATCGCCGGAACCTCCCTTGAACAATCGTTCAAGACGGATTGTACATGATTTGTGAACGAGTCGATCGCGCCCGTCGTGTCTGCGACTGTCACCAAGTGGTCGGGGATAGCGTCCAAATGAGGCGACGTGGTGGATTGTAGGCTTTCGGTTACTTTTCTCCAGTCAGTTATAATTTGGGTCGGAGGGATTGGCTAGGGTCAGAGGGACCTGAACGGGGAGCTAGTTCTAATATTACTGGACGATGGTCGGAATTCAGCTCGTGTAGCGTCTCTATAGATTGCAAACGGAGGTTCACATTCCTGAGCAGCGCTATATCGAGGATGTCGGTAAGAAGGTTGGGATCGTGAGGGAAATGAGTGGGACTCATCGGGGCGATGACGTCGAAGTTAAGTTGGGAACAGAGGTTAAACACGATCCTACCTCTGGAAGAGGTCCTGTTACTATTCCAGGAGAGATGTTTGGCATTGAGATCGCCCGCCAGTAAGACGGAGTCACCCAGGCCAAGAAGAGCAAAGAGGTCATCCTTGAGGAGGATAGGATCATTCTCCGATGGTGAGGGACGGACGTATGCTGATATAATAGTTAACGGCTGATGACCGGTCATGCCGAGCCGACAGACAGAGACCTTGAGGCGAGAGAGGGGAGGAGGGTCCATAGGAATGCAGTACAGAGCCTTTCTATAGTATATTAGGGTACCGCCCCTGTGACAACGAGACCTATCGTTACGAACTATACGGTAGTTGGCAATATTCGGGTCACGATGATGGGGCTAAAGAATCCTAACTTAAGGGATCGGGGTTTGGTAGTACACGGCCTTTCCTTATCCATTGGATTAGTTAGGGTAAAGTTTATCTAGGGCTTGCGTAATCTCCGGATACGCTTTGAACATCTAACTCTAACTCCCCGGGTGAAGTGGCCCGGGGATGTGTAACCCTCCCTGTCGGGTGTAGACAGGGAGGTGAGTACCTATTGGTGAGCCCTAAGCTTGTAAACCCGTCGCCAGTCTTATTGTGCGAACAGGGCCCTAGCCAGTCTAGTTTGAAGGGTGTAGACACGCCCAACTGACACTAGGTGTGTTGCTGTGGAAGGAAACCAGAGACTAAGTTTGACTAGGTGACCCCCCAAGGCCAAAACACTAGCTCCCGACTCCAATTGACTGCCTCGCCCTGAAGGGGTTTGGCGGGTGTGATTGGGGCAACACCCACTCGGCTTCGTTGGCACCGTAAGGTATCCACCGAGTACCACGAAACTGTGGTTTTGCCCTGAAGGGACCTAGTGAAGCTACACGACTGACTCTGTTTAAAGGAATATGAATTTCAGCCGTTGCCTTGAAAAACGCAAATTTTGAACAGTTGGTTGCAGTCGGCTGACTACAGGAATCGTTGCGGCGGGCGCAGCGAGAGTAGGTGGCGAGCGTAGCGTCAGAGCGTGGAGCGAAGAGGCAACACGTCGGTGCGCGGCGAGCGTCTAGCGAAGAGTCCACCACCGACGCAGAAGACATCGTAAAGTAAGTACGTGCGCCAAAGGCTCAAGTACGCGCCGAGAGTACGGCTGCGGCGTTTGGGGTGCGCATACCAACATGCTGCCTGCATCAGGTGTTGGAAGAAAGCTTTTGTGTACGTGTTTGTGCTGGTTGCGACCAAATTGGTTGCGCAACCAAGCGGACATCAGATGAAATACTCTCTATAGAGTTGCATAGATTTTGTTGCTGGCGGCGACTGATTGTGCCGCCATGGTGTTCCGGTAAAACATAACCTGTATGTCTATTCTGGTACAATCTTCCACGGTGAACGCTTAGGTGAAGTGAGCTGTCATTTGTCCGTCTGCCTTGTCAACCCCTAACATCGAGATGGATGACAGCTCACTTCACCCTGGTGTTCACCGAGGGAGATTGTGACAGAATAGACATACTGAATTCACTTTAGTGCTCTCGTGTGATTATGTGAAAACTGTATTAAGTTGTCTTCACCAATACTTTTTACACTAAATAAATACAGTAATTAATACAAATCACTCGCGAATTGGGATCCTATTTCATTTCCGATTTTACTTATTCAGGTAAGTAAAATCGGAAATGAGATAGTATTCGAATTCGCGGGTGATTTCTTACAGAATTGCACTGTTGCTAGGTGCTATTGATAACAACGATAATTTGGTATATGGGTAAAATATCGGATAATCTAGTCTTGTAGTCTTTGAAGCAAAATAACTGCTTTCTTTATGGATGATTCATATGTGCAATATCTGCGATCTACTAATGTCTTCCTGGTGTTATGATAGATCTTTACGAACGCTGGACAAGACGATGTATAAGTAAATCTTTGTAGAACCATATGGAAAAGGAAACGGAACGGTATACAGCTTATTTCCTATTTCTTACTTTTATATCTAGGAAGCAAAATATGCGAGATAACATTAAAGTATGGTATATAAAACTCGTACCGAGCGATAAACTTCATAAAATTAGTTACGTCATCATGTGCCTAGCCTTTTTCGACTATGTTGGGGTTGGCTTCCAGTCTAACCTGATGCGGCCGAATACCAGTGTTTTACATGGAGTGACTGCCTGTCTTACCTCCATAACCCAGCTAGTCGGGTTAGCACGATACCCCTTGGTAAGACTTGGTAAGGTTGTCAGACTTTCTGAATAGGGTATTTACACATGAAGATATGTATTACACCCATTTTTGAAAAGTGTCTCAATGAAATTCTGTAATATGCCAGCAAAAAAAACTCAAATTTTTTATTCAATCGATAAGTGCCATAAAGATGCATCGAAATATTAAATTTTCAAATTTCGACGCCAGTTCGTTTTGTATCAAATGAGCTCATATTAAATATGATAATTGTAATTGTAATTGTTGTATCATTTAAAAATAATTAAAAGCATATTTTGTAATAGTTGTAATAACGAAAAAATTACGTTGGCTACGAAAATAATAAAAGTACAAAGCCTATATTACGCTAATCGGTTGACTGACAGTTGTCAATTTTTTGTTTACACAGCCTTATGGCGTAATAACATGGTCGCTACTATTTCACGGTGTTTTATAACAGATTAAAAATACTGAAAACTTTGAATTGAATTTAAAAATTTGTTTTGTTATTTGATGAACTGAAACTTACATTTTCCGATTTCTTTATGCCTAAACGGTCTCATTAACATATTTATAGATTTTTTCTCGTATAGAGTAAAATACCCTATTCTGACTACCCATAACGATTGTCAAAGATCTACGAATGACAGCCGGGAACAGCGGCTTTGAATGCTTTTCAAGTCACGGGTGGGCTCCGGTATGAATTGGATGGTTATCCATCCACGGACCGGCCGCGTCAAGTGTAGCTTAAACCATAAACGTTTGAACTGTACGGCCTTAACTTTATGAACTATAAAATTACAAGTTGGTTTGAGAATTAAGTCCGCTTTTTTATGATATAGGTGCCATATTGTAAAATTACCATTAAAGTAACTAGATCAGGTCGGTGCATTCATAGGACTTAATAGCAGATCAGACGGCAGTGTGTACCATACAATAACACAAAAATATAGGATATACTATTTTTTATTATTTTATTATTATTATTATATAAAAGCGAAAGGTCACTCACTCACTCATCACGAAAAATTGAAAACCGCTTGACCTAAAAATATGAAATTTGGCACGGAGGTAGTTCATACCTAGTTAGTACACGTCCGCTAAGAACGGATATTGCGACAGGGCCAGATTAAGGAGGTCAAATGGCTCTCGCAAGTTTGTATCTCGCGAAGGCAAAAATACCGGGAAAGAAGTCGCGGGCAGCAGCTAGTATTGGATATATAAGTAGAAGTAGTTTCAGCCTGCATGAAAAATAAGTACCTATATCTAGCAAAACATAGTGTATGACACTTGGTCATAGAGTATCTTACAGTGACATATTTTTTTGAATCGGACCAATATCTTTAACAAATAACAAAAAACCCTTTATTTTATTTTTAACTAGCCTTTGCCCGCGACTTCGTCCGCGTGCATGTCGGTTATAGTGGATGCAGACGAAGTCGCAGATTTAAAAGTAGCCTATTGTATGTCTTTCCCTGGGGTTCAAGCTATCTTCATACGAAATTTCATCAAAATCGGTTCAGGAGTTTAATCGTGAAAGCGTAACAGACAGAGTTACTTTCGCATTTATAATATTAATATAGTATATATAGTAATATAGTATAGTATGAATTAGAGGTTATCTTTATCTTTCTTATTGATTACAATCGACCCGCCCCGGCTTCACACGGGTGCAATGTAGATAAAACCATACGTATAACCACCACCTGCTTTTTTTTTGCGCGGTGGAAATCCTCATGGACTTCCTCCATCTTGGGGGTGACGGAGGGGCATGCCGGACTCCTACCGGCCAAAACCACCGCGGTGTTCCACCTCTGCCTATAGCCGAGGGTGCGGGATTCGCATGAGCATTCATCGCTCCCGGCCTACCTGCTAATTTGTACCTTACTTTTGAATCATTCTATCTATTGCTGAAAACTGCTTTAAAATCCGTTACAGAGTATAAAGATCTAAGTGTACAGACAGCGGGGGCGACTTTGTTTTATAGTACAGTCGAACAAGCTAATTGGTTTACAGGCAAAATTATTCATCTTTCTACTAGGTATCGCTGGTACCTACGTACTAAAGATAAAAAAATAAATGAAATGTTAATGTAGAAGAGAGATGAATATTTTTGCCTGTAAACCAATTAGCTTGTTCGACCGTACTATGTATAGATTGTGTCCTACTCTTACCAACAAACAAACAATTTTACTTCTTTACAATATTTGTATAGTATGGATTACACTAGTCTACTTAGTAGCATGCCTAAAAAAATTAAATTAAAAATTTAAAAAACCCCCAACGCAAGACATAAAAGCAATTATTTAAAAAGTAAAAAATAATATCTTTTGTTGAGCCATCAAATGTTTGTTCGTTGAAATGGCGCTATAATGTCGCGGCGGGGTACCGCGTAAGTCAAATCTCATTGCAAATCCATGAGTTCGGTATTTTACCTATTTAGCTATTGCTGACTTAGCGGTACCCCGCCGCGACATTATAGCGCCATTTCAACGAACAAACATTTGATGGCTCAACAAAAGATATTATTTTTTACTTTTTAAATAATTGCTTTTATGTCTTGCGTTGGGGGTTTTTTAAATTTTTAATTTAATTTTTATTTGAAAGTTTTTAAATGTAATTTAGTCTGGTTTTGAGAAGTTATAGATACGTCTAAAGTTGTATTTCGTCACATGGATCTTTTTTGATATTAAAGATATCACCCTGAGAATGCGTTTGGTATTTATATAATTCGCCATTTTGTGGTGCCGGTCATCTTGGCTTTGAAATTTATCATAGTGTAAAGACTAGTGAAGCCCTTTCATTTGATACCCATATTGATGGAGTTGTGAAAAAATATGTGATTAGCTATTTTGTAACGGCGGCCATCTTGGACCGATTTTGATCAAACATAGCTAAAAACACTCCCGACTAATTCACCTTTCAAATAAAAAAAACAAAAACAAAATCGGTTCATCCGTTCGGGAGCTCCGATGCCACAGACAGACACACACACACACACACACACACACACACACACACACACAGACACGTCAAACTTATAACACCCCGTCGTTTTTACGTCGGGGGTTAAAAATACTCGAATGGCTAAAGTAGTAGCCAGCCTTTGCCACAAGCATTAGCAAACAACTGCTTGGTAATATTAGGATGCATCATTTTTAGTTACATTTTACACAAAAGTGTGCTAAACACACTTTTGTGTAAAATCGAACTAAAAATTATAATTAACTTAACAGTATAATTTATTCACATCGACGTCAGACGTCACCGAAGCAAATAACTGCGAAACCAGCGCAGAGGCATTCCATATATTAGAAACAAAATACCGTAAATAAAATACCGTAGTCGGTTAACCATATTCCTAATCGAAACATGTGGATATCTGAGTTCATTCACTGGGTCGCGCATTCCCCAACTTTTAACGGTCCGTAGCCCTTATTACGAGAGGCAATATTCAAACTAAAGATAAAAAGGTAAAAAAGGGCCGATACGAGTGGCCTACGCAGTACAAGCGAGGCATCAATCTGGGGCCATGCTAAAGCCCACCGGCACACTCCAGAATATTTTTTTTTTCTGATTATTAGGCCACATTAAAATATCAACCAGTGAGTGTAAAACTTTTGTGTAAGTGCTGTAATGTGTGCGCTTTATTTTAATAATCTTTTGGTCAAATTAATTAGAAATGTAGGAGTCATTACTTTAATTGCTGTCCAGTTTTTTATCAGGAATTCACCAAGATTGCTTAATCCCTCGATTGTTTTATACCCTATCACTTTTATATCTACAAAATTAAGTAAGCTACGGTCTACAATGAATATTATTTTAAACGACTACAATAAAAAGAAAGAATAGAAGCACACGAATATTTATAAACATCAGCTTATAAATGATCACCTCTCCCAATTGCAGTACAGTTATAAATGTCTTGATGTTTCCTGCACCACAATCCCTATTTATTATAATGAAACCGAGAATCCGATTTATAATACTTTATCTCAACACAATTATCAAACATTGGGAACCGCTTCATTTGAGAAGAGGACTCCTTAAGATTTATTATGTACAAGGAAGAAGGCTCGGTTGTCTAGTAGGGTTTATTAGAAAGTCGGCTTATCTGAACATTTTTTGTGTTACGGTAAATCGGCTTGTCGGTCGTTTCCTCGGCCCCACCGTTCCGGGCCCGCCGCCGGCCTGTCGGTGCCTTCAAGCACTCGTGTTGACAACTTTGGGCTACACCATACATTATTTTTGTTAAATACTTTATGCTGATTACAGTTTGATAGATATCCAAGACTTTTTTCACAAGCTAGGACAAGCCTATGAAGTTTTGGAGTCCCTTGCTTCAGCTAGGAGTTGACAGAAACGATTTTTCTTAGTATGATCCTTTTCATCTAGTCCTAGGTTTCTGTAGGTAGCTTACGCGTGCTTACAATTTTTTTGCGTTGATATTTGTTCGTACCCCTTACGCCTTAGGGTAGGCTTTGCATAAAAGACGTGATGATTTCTGCATTTTATACGGAACCAAGTCGAGAAATAAAGGAGTATTTATTTAATAATCAAAACTTCATCAAATCAAAGGAGTATGTTTTTAGAAACCTTTTTATTAAAATCGCCATCTATGCAGTGAGTGGCGAATCTTTGCTAAGTGAACGTTTAAGTATACTTTCGCTTGCTGGTTGAGCCTGCGCTCGCGCTATACTTATAGCCTACTACTATCACTTGAAGCAACCAACTGTATAGGTTAGTCAGCTGTTCCACTGCATACTTCCATTCACTGTTATGTGTTGCTTCGTTTTAGCTCTAGGTGGTGCTGTTTCTAGTTGTACAATATTTTTTGACCAATACCTATTATAACAACATAATTAATGTAAAGTAATTTTTTGTGAACTCATTCAGAGAACAAGAAAATAAGTCTAGCCTTCTCGCGACTTCTTTAAGAATATGCAATGCGCGCTACGCTATACGCTAAAGGGCTATACTAATTAAAGCGTATAAAGATTTGCTTATAAATTCCCTTATCCATCACACTTGAATCATACCTGCATGTAGAATTAGAAACAATTCACGACGCGTCTTTAAAAAACTATATCCTAAGATCCTAATAATGATCTAAGCAAGAAGCCTGCACAAAAAGGTAATTTAGATATTTCTAATGATTCAATAACAAATACCCATCCACAGATTAAAAAATGTATCTAACTAAAATCACAGAGCGGTTGTTGAAGAGATACATAAACTTACCAGTACCGTTATAGAAGGCATTCCTTATAAAGCAATAAAACCGTCATTGCCATTCAACAAATGACTACCGTCAGGACTCGGGGCTTAATTAATTATAATAGTTAAGAGAGATTGGATGATATTATGTAAACTGTCTGAGAATCACTGGGAAGGGACCGCAGCCGTGCGGGGGGCTATACCCGCAGTTACGATATACCACCCACCTAGATCCATATGGGTATCATAAACCAAATATATGGAAACAATATTCTGTTTTAACGGCCACTTATTTATCATAATAATGAAGAATAGAACGTAGGACTGCTTAGATTTACAGACTCTGTTTGCAATGTTTTTTTAGTTCATTGGCCATAGAGTGTTTTTATTAAGTACTTATGGTAATAGTCATCACCTACCTAGCTTTTTTTCAAACTATGTTGGGGTGGGTTTCTAGTCTAACCGGAAACAGCTGAATATCAGTATTTTACATGGACCGATTGCCGGTCCACAACCCAGTTATAGGGTAACGCGAAACCCCTTCGCGAAGCCGCGAAGCTGGTTGTCAGACTTTCTGGCTTCTGACTACCCACAACGACTATCAAATATTTACGAAGGACCCGGGATACCAATGGCTTATCGTGTGGTAATAAAACTATTGTTATTTATATAAAATCATAAAACTGGTAGTAATTAATGTTTCATCATCATCATTATGTGAACCTCTACACGCTCACTGCTGGGCATAGGTCTCCCCAACACCCCTTGGGTTCAACTGTAATCGCCATGCTTGGCCGATGCATGCTGGCGATCGCAGTAGGTACGCAAAAAGACGCTGCTGCCCATCCTCTGGTCAATATCCCTCTGTCGTCTTCTACACGACACTAACGGGTAGAAATGGGGTGGTGCTATTCGCAGCCGGCACCACACGGCTTAATTAATTAATCACGTCTCAATTAATGTTTATAAATTCATAATCGAGACTTTTTTATAGTCTTTGTCAATCTGAGTTTCGTAAAATCAATATATTTCAACTACTCTTGTGGAAATTTGAGTCGAGACATCAGTAGATACCTGCTTAGGTATATCCAGTTAACAACGCCTAGTGAAAACAGAATTTGAAGAGCATCTCCCTGTCTGCGATTTATATTTTTAAAGGTGGTTTGAAGCATATTTGGGCTAAAATAAGAATTCTCTTTGTGAAATGGGTTAAGATTTGTTAACTTGTCCTTATAAAACTTGCAATCAATGTGAGCAAACAAGTAGACAAAGCATATAACAACGACGTTTTTTGCAAAATCTCAATTCAATATCTACGGGCAGCATAATTATTTGTTCACTAAAAGAAAGACAATAAAGAAAAAACACTCATTCCTTAGTTATAGCAAAGCGTGGGGTTGTATACCTTCTTTTTGTCACATTTTACTATAGAGGCTATTTTATTTTAGAATTTCCAACACATTAAATGCTCCGTTTGACAGTAATTGACATTGATAGGCATCTTAGTATGCTTTCCAAAGGCCAAAAAGTTCTAATATTTTATACTTAGCGTTGATATCCATAAAGTTAAGTCGATGTCAAATAGTTTAAAGTTACATAGGTTGTCGTGGGAAAGATCCATATTTTTCTTTTGTACTACTTTATACTACTGACATCGATGAAGGAAAACATCGTGAAGAAACCGGGTCTTCTATTAATGAATGTAAGTCTGTAATCGCCAATCCGCCGCGAGCAAGCCTGGTGGTCGATGCTCATTCATTGTCTCTTTTAGAAGAAGCTATTGTCCTGTAGTGGGACAATCATATTATTAATAATCTATCTATACTTATTACTTATACTTATATTATATCTATACTAATATTATAATGAATAATTTCTATGACATGTAGCATACCGTTAGAAAGGGTACCTATCAACTAAAGAACTTTTTAAAATAAAGCTAAGTTCAAAATGGCTTTTAGTTTTTTTCATAATTCATTTAGAAGTTGTAAAATTTCTTTCATTAAAAATAAAAAAATTAACTTTGGAAGCTTGTAAGGAATTTTCTTGAAACCAGTTATAATAAAACAAAGATGTTTTTAGATTTAAAAGACTTTGGAGAATGCAACAAAATTTGTTTTGTGCCACTACACCCACAAACAAAAAAGTTATATCGAATTAAAGGAAACATTTTGGGCATTTTTTTCATTAAAAAAAAAAATCATGTGTGACCAACAGTGACATTTGAAAATCTCCCAAATCAATGAAAAAATTTTGTCGGTCCATGCGCCAAACACCCTGTATAGCTGAAGAGTTTGTTTGTTTGTTTGTTTGTTTTGTTGAACGCGCTAATCTCAGGATCTACTGGTTTGAATTGAAAAATTCTTTTTGTGTTGGATAGTCCATTTATCGAGGAAGGCTATAGGCCCATGCGAAGCTGGGCCGGGTCGCTAGTTAATATTATAAAGCTGAAAAGTTTGTTTGTTTGGTTGAACGCGGTAATCTCGGGACCTACAGGTTCGAAATGAAAAATTATTTTTGTGTTGGATAGTCCATTTATCGAGGAAGGCTATAGGCCCATGCGAAGCCGGGTCGGGTCGCTGGTACTCGATATGTGTAGAAGCTTTATACTGTGGTTTTTTGTGAGGCCCGTTTATGGCTCCGTTATGTGATGTAGTTTTAATCTATCTATCTATAATAACATAATAATAAATATATAAGAGAGAAAGGTCACTCACTGACTCATCACGAAACATAAAGATGAAATTTGGCAGGAAGGTAGTTTATAGTTAGTAGACGTCTGCTAAGAACGGATTTTGCAACAGGGCCGGATTAGGGAGGTGTAATGGCTCTCGCAAGTAAACACCGGGAGTTTAAGCGACAACAGTACTCTATTCCCCAGCGGGTCTAGTGATCGCAAGCGTTAAGTTTCCCGCTGAGTCCTATGAGTTCATGGGTTAGATTCCCAGGTCAAGTAAGTTATATTGGGATTTTCCATCAGGAATTTCTTATTAGCCTGGATGTTAGTGCTCGGTTGATGGCAAAAGAACCATTGACGAAATGTGGGTGTACTATAGGTACACCTCTGTCTAACCCTCAGAGGCAAACAGACGTGATGTTATGTTGTTCTTATTTGATTTAACAAACACTACTCAATTATTGCTGGGAAACGACTTTTGTATTTGGTACGACAAATCTCTTTTTACGACGTTTACAACGTTTTGAATATAGGTAACATTCTTTATTCAAACAATCATTACATGGCTTAAAATTAGCACAGCTTTAATTTAAATTTTATTCCCACTGTGTGCCTCAAATAGGTAATTCTGTGTTTCAAAATAGTATTAAAAATAAAATAAAAGAAATAATGAAAAAATATATTGACAATAGACAAATTATAATATGATGAGTAGCTTAATTCTTAGATTCCAAATAAATTAAATACATACATAATGTAGGTGAATATTTATACTATATTTTACTTTGTCACAATTAGTAAATTTTTTGTATCTTCATAAGACATACTTTGGAGAGCATCCTTAAGAATTCTTTTACAATTTGTGTAGTTGGGAATAGATGTTTGCTTTCGAGTTTAGTCTATTAAAGAGGAGAGGACCGATGAAAAGGTAAAATTTGAACAGACATGCATGATTTGTGGTTTTTGAGGACAGATTATATCTTTACGTCTTCTATTCTTCTTATCTTCGTATTATAGTTTATCAATTGCTGTCGGGTAGCGCTGTATGCTCGAGGTATCGCTCAAAGACGGTTCTTTGAGCGACATTGACATTTATTGCATTTATGTATTGTTTATCGGTTACCGGTGTAACCGATGGGCAAGAAAGGTTCTCGAGTGGCGACCACGAACCGGAAGATGCAGCGTTGGTAGGCCTGCTACCAGATGGACCGACGACATCGTCAAGGTCGCGGGTAACCGGTGGATGCAAGCGGCAGGTTGCCGCTCGTTGTGACGTTCTATGGGGGAGGCCCTTTTTTAACAGTGGACGTCTTTCGGCTCATGATAATGATAATGAGCAGTATATTGTTTGAATACAACGTCCATTATGCTGTGCCCGACAAGTATGCTGTGCTGTACTATTATTTTTGCTGTCCGGTCCACAATGGTCATCTTTATAGCTACCGTCTAAGTTCACATGTGGATGCAATTAATGTATTGAGTATTAGTATGAATAGCTGCCGAACTGTTAATACTTCATAATATTTGTATAAGAGGTTAGTAGGAAAAATGAATAGTTTAAAAAACACTAGAAAGACACGCTTTTAAAAATGCACGTAAAAACCAAAAATTAATTATGGATCGTTCAAGTGGTCTCTATTTCTGGGCTGAAGTGTAAACAATGTGCTTTTAATATTTGATTGTAAAAGCGTGGGGCGCTGGAACAGGAAATACGTTTTGTATAACTTATACTGCACATAGCACATAGTTTACACTTCAGTCCAGAAATAGTGACAACTTGAACGATCCATAATTATTTTTTGGTTTTTACGTGCATTTTTAAAAGCGTGTTTTTCTAGTGTTTTTTAAACTATTCATTTATTTTATACTTTTTTGTCTTTGATAACGAAATATTTTTGACATTTATTTCAAGCAGGCGAATGAGCCCGCATACTCTCCATCTCCGCCAGCGCGTCTGTATTTTGTTATAACCTTGAATTCTGATAGTGTTCAAAGTCCATTACGTGACCTTTCTAACAAGTCCAAACACGGCTATGATACGATATTCCATCATGGAATGCCAGTGCCTATCTTACGGCTTCATCATCGGACCTTGAAACTTAATCATGGTCAAACTTCATTACAAGACTTTTCTAACAAGTCCAAACACGGCTATGATACGATATTCCATCATGAAATGCCAATGCCAATCTTCCGACTTCATCATCAGACCTTGAAACCTAATTGTGGTCAAAGTTCATTACAAGACTTTTCTAACAAGCCCAAACACAGCTATGATACGATGTTCCATCATGAAGTTCCAGTTCATATCTTCCGGCTCCATCATAAGATCAGTTCGACAGTACCATATTATTGTATTGTCATCAGAACTACATACAGCTGCCAATTTTCATGACGCTACGATCATTGGAAGATGGTTAAATTAGTAACCTTAGATTCCATTACATAGTTACATACATACAGGTCGACCTAATAAAAGCTTGTTAAAAAGGAAAGACATGTGGTAATACCGATTAAATTAATATCGATTGACATAGAGCAAAGTAAACTTGTCTAAATATTTTAGGATGAGCAATAAAGTGTAACTTTATTTCAAATAAATTACATCAAAACAAATAATAGGTACTGTACTTACTTCCGATTTTTTTTATTAAAAACGGGAAGTTTTTAACCGACTTCAAAAAAAAGAAGTTAGGAGAGGAAGAGGTTCTCAGTTCGACCCATACGGGTCGAACTGAGAACCTCTTCCTGTTTGTATGTATGTATGAATGTTTGTCCGCAATTATCTCCCGGTTGGCTGAACCGATTTTGTTGCGGTTTTCAAAAAAGTGTTTGTTACATTCTGGAGAAGGTTTAAGTATATAACAACTAGAAATTTATTTAGCGCTTTTTGAAAAAGTCAACAAAAACCAAAAAATTATACATAGAAGACGCTTTCGTTTCTTCCATCTTTGGAGAACTTTCAATCTCTGTTTTAACTGTGTTGCCATTTCTTAATGGATTTAGGGTATAAGGACGCACTAAAAAGTGGAAAATAAAAACTTTTAACTAAAAAGTGATAAATAACTCTAGCACAGAACACACATTACTTTACTTTCGGAAGTCGGTGGCAATACAAAACAACAAACAGATCAAAGCCACCAACTTCCGAAACTAAAGTGTGTGTGTGTTCTGTGCTAAAGTTATTTATCACTTTTTAGTTTTTGAAGGCGGTTCTTTTTTTTAGTAAATAGTTTTTTTAATAAAAAAATATCGGAAGTATTATTTGTTTCATTTATTTATACCTCATGCACAAAGGTGGTCTGCCGTTCTGGACACCCCCTGATCTGGATTCTTCGTTAAATGTTACAGTTCCTCAGATGATAGCAGCCGTGAATTCCTACTGAAGTGGTTCCGCCGTTGGCCTCAACAGCCTGACTCTACAGCAATTAAAAGCCCTTTTGAGTTCGACGCCGTGGAAACTAGCTTTTGAAGAAGCTTGCGGCTCTGATTAGGCTTATTCTCTACGGCGGTGGCGGCGATGTATATTATGCCGTCGTTGCCATTTATGTGCCATTGCCGTTGGGTGTACCTACAGGCGTATGGCAGCCAAAATTGATTGTAAAGGTTATGGTGAGACAGTTACTAGCAAAATTCTGCTCCTGTAACTTGTCATTAGTATAAGAGGGGGCTGCGAGCACGCCGTTCATGCCCTATCTACTTTTTCTTTATACGAAATAACGTGAGATCATTCTAAAGGTTGCCTTCAACTCTGATAATAGAGACACTTTGTTGGCCGGTGTTGATTAAATCCGAATTTATGATTTTATGTTACAGACCCTTAAAAATTGCTTTACATGGACGATATTTTAGAATCTGCAGTCGAATGTCAACAAGGTGACCAGTTCAGGTCTCGGGTCAGTTATTTTCAGCTTGGCTATTCATCCGATAATACATAGAACAATTGATATCGTTTTGATAGACCTACATTTCCTAAAACATAAATTCAAATCTATTGACCTGGACCTAATCCTTCCAAGTATGAAAACCTTGCCGACTTTACTGACAGACTGACTGAGAGAGATCTTAGAAAATGTATGCAATAGCCCCAGATTTAAAATTCTAGAAGAAAGTATCTCAGTTTTGCCTTCATGTAATATTGTTGTTTCAGCCCAAATGTTATGTACTACTTTATTTTTCACTTTTATGAACGCTGCCACCTCTAGGACAAATATGATCAAATAAATTAAAAATACTTTAACATTAATTTTGTATGTGGCCCTGGATGGCCGAGCGTGGCTACGCCTAGAAAATGGCTTGCCCAGATACAGTGGGATGAGACACTCTGCAGGTTGGTATGGAATAATCTAATCAATACGTCCACCAATTCTGCTGAGCATGCCCGCTTGCTAGCTGTGGGTGAGTGGGAGTCGGATAACTCTTTAACGGTTAGGAGTTAGGAGATTTCTTGTACTAGAATAATGTATATTGACATGTCGATATCGATAATTGAATTCTCTGGAAACAACAGAGTGCGTGCCATAACAGGGTGCTGGCCGCCCTCGCGGAAAGGGTCCATTGCGCCTACATTAACCACTGCTGTAGGTTACACATTGAGCGCAGGTAATGTGGTAACACTACACGTGGTCTATTAAATATGTATTTGTTTTTGTTTGTATGAATAATTTATAGTGCAAATAATTTGGTTTTTTATTGTGAATATTTTGTGTATTTAATTTATTTAATATAACTGCGCATCTATATTGATTTTATGTTAATGAGCCTGTGACACTTGAAATAAATGGTTATTATTATTATATTTTATTTTACAGGATAAAGAAAAGTCGCCTTCTACGACATCCTCGGGATGTCATCGGTGGGTGCTATAAACCCAACATATAAGATTTGTATTAATATTTTTTATATTATATTATAGCATAAGTTAGTTCTTGCCAGAGATGTCTAGAAAAACATGAAGGAGACTTGTCCAGCAATGGGACAATTATACCACACAATTGTTTCTATAATTAACTATGAATACATGCACGGCCGGTTTTGGCTACTATTGATTACATTGGTATGCAGAACGATGATACTTGTGTTTAAATAATGCAGTCTCCGAATGAACAGGTAATTGAGAATACCTTTGGTATCTGAAGTAACTGTCTGTAACTGATAAAGAGCTGTATTATGTATTGTGCCTCGGTGTACTTATCATGATGGATACATATAGTTCTGTGACCTGTCGATGCGGTTTTGCAGGGGTGGAAGCGGTTGGGAAATCGATGAATTCATGTTTATAATACATAGATCAGCGTGCACGCGATATGGACGTACGGTGAGCTTTATTGAAACATTACCATTATACTTTGCTTCACTATTTGGCTATCTAAGATTTTGAGCAAATTAAAAGATTTTTCACACCACCTGCTCGACAATGTCGAATCATATGTCATGTAAACCTAACCTAAAGTATGTCATTAAAGACCTGAGGTCTAGCAAGGCAATAATATTAGGTCCTTACATATGAAATTGCCGATACTTAATACTGGCAACTTTGAAATCAAATATTTTGTGTTTGAATAGGAATTCCAAATTCAAAATTATTTCAAAATAAAGACCAAAGAATATTGTTCTAAAATTCGTGTTTCATTTGTTTTCACGTCATTTGTTTGGGCTTGAAAATTGCTATAGCAACAACAATGGAGAAATTAAAAATTCGCGGTATCTACGAATATGAGTTCCACCGTGGCACCAGTGCAGCAGAAACGGCTCGAAGGATTAACGACGTGTACGGGCCAAGCACCGCTAACAAACGAACGGTGCATTTTTAGTTTCAACGTTTCCGTTCTGGAAATTTTGATTTTCAAAATGAGCCTCGTGGACGACCGGATACTCAAGTAAATAATGAAGAATTAAAGGCGATAGTGGAAGCGGGTCCATCTCAAAACACTTCTGAATTAGCAGCAGCCTTTGGAGTAAGTGACAAAACAATCATTATCCATTTGCGTCAAATTGGAAAAGTAAATAAGCTCGAAAAGTGGGTACCGTACGAATTGACTGAAGCACACCAACAAACACGCATCGGTTGCTGCGCTTCTTTGCTCCATCGTCACAATAATGAGGGAATTTTAAATCGTATTGTCACTTGTGATGACAAGTGGATCGTGTACGATAATCGCAAGCGATCATCACAATGGCTTAACCCTGGAGAACCGGCAAAACCTTGCCCCAAGCGAAAACTGACCAAAAAGAAGATTCTAGTTAGTGTTTGGTGGTCCTGTGCTGGTGTCATCCACTAGAACTTCTTGAGATCAGGTCAGACGATTACTGCAGACATGTATTGTCAACAGTTGCAAACAATGATGGAAAAGCTCACCATTAAACAACCGAGACTGGTCAATTGCTCTAGCCCATTGCTCCTTCAGGATAACGCTCGACCACATACTGCACATCAGACCGTCGCCAAGTTAGAGGAGCTGCGACTGGAAACTCTGCGTCACCCACCATACTCTCCAGATCTTGCCCCAACCGATTACCACTTATTCCGAAATTTGGACAACTTTTTACAAGGATAAAAATTCAATTCTGATGAGGCAGTTAAAACAGCCTTCAAGCAGTTCATCGATTCTCGCTCCTAGGATTTTTTTACCAAAGGGATCAATGAGCTCCCGATAAAATGGCGGAAGTGTATCGATAACAATGGTGCATACTTCGATTGACTAAATATATAATTTGTTTTAAAAAAAGTTATTTTTAATTTTTTGATACCGAACGGCAATTTCATAATAATATGTAAAGACCTAATATTGTACTGAATTTCATTATGACCCGCTAGTCATTAATGTGATTTGAATTTGGAACATAAAGTAGAAATCGCATACGAACATATACGGCAGGTAGTAGGTACATACTAACTACTACTACTACTAATTGTTCGAAAATCGAACTGGCCACCACGAGTAAAATATAAATCTTATATTTAAAAATCTTCTGTGCGTGGCTATGAAAGTGAACTCCTCCAAAACGGCTGGATCTATTTTGCTGAATTTGTTTGTGTGTGTTCCAGTGTATATCGAGAATGGTTTAGATTCACAATTGGACCCGGCAGGTGGCGCTATAGTCGGGTTGCAGGACAACGTCTGCCAGGCCCACTAGTAAAATAGAAATAAATAGAACACAAATTAAAATTAATTTTATTTATATATAGATTAATTAATAAAATTCAACGCATGTGACTTAAAAGTAATGAATATAAATGTGGAATTAAGTGCATGCTCTAAATAAAAAGTCTTGATAGTACTTAGTCTAGTAGCATGTACAACTTATTACGAGTATACAGAGTATACAGTACATACATACCTAACTCCGTTCGTGTTTTGCTATAATGTAAGATGATGCGTCATTCATCAAAGCGAATGTTCTGCGCATGCGTTCACCAATTGCTCCTATCACCGGTCTAAACGTAACGTCGTCCGTTGTATAACTTTATAATTTACCTATGGATATCCTCGCGATGATTGATTTCCTGCCTTAATATAGGAAATCATATAATGGTAATTTTTTAGAGACAGTTTTGCAGTAAAATGATTTCCATCTATGATTTTAATTCATGAGTAAACAGAGACTTTTCTACTTATGTGGAGATAGAAGACAGTTCAAAAGTTAGATTCGAATACGGTTAAATACTGCGTTACAAATAACGGCCCATTCTTAAAACACTGCCTTCGTGCTACACGGTCTTCGGCTTCGTGCTTCGTGGTATCGTGTTTCGTGATACTACTTAGGTCAGTTCAGCCCTAAGGGAAAATGTGGTCAATATGTTAACATAGTTTGTAGAAACACTCGCTTCTTCACTAAAAATTCAGCACTTAAATAACTGCTAAAATGAACAGGTGAAAGTTTCTCAAAATTATACATTTATTTAAAATTACATAGAATATTATAAATTAGAAATAAAATAATCTTTGAATATAACTGAAAATACTGTTTCGTAACTGTCTGATTAAAGATAGCATCAGTGAGATGATTGTGTTCGTTCGCCACTCGAGTAACCTACTTAATTGTACTTTTATTTTAATTGTACTTTTTTGACACTGAGTGTGAGTAGTATCTTAATGAGAACAGAAATTCATTATAAAACTTCTATAAGTTTTACACAGTTATATAACTGGAACGCAAATTGCGTAGGTATGTTTATTCTATGAGACTTGAATAAAGTACAGTTTACCGTACTTGCTGCCCATAATATGATATGAACTTAAAAGGGAGCTTTTGTATTATACAGTAAGTAAAGTAACAGAGGATGTTAGCTTAAACTCGTTAATCTACATCATTAACAGATTTTAAAAAATGTATCTCCTTAAAAAAAAACAAAATTGTACAGAGTGATTTTGCATGCCGATGTAGTATTACCGGATAAAGGGAACGCCTTTCGTTAAATTACATACTGTTGTCATCAGAATTAAAAAGACTAACGTCTTTAGCTGGAAAGCCTTGAGTTATTAAAATAAAAATGCGTTTAAAAACGTACGATAAATACCTACAGCTCTCAAGTCGCTTTGGTTTATATATTATATACTATGGACTCATTGGTTTAACGTACATACTTAATACATACTCCTAAAAATCTACTGCTGTTTGTGGTCTCTAATAAAATAAAATAAATAAAACCACTTCTCAGCTGCTGTTCCTTCATACTAGCGTTTGTCTAGCGTAGACGTTCGTGGAATGTCTGATTTTTTCGACATAATTAGCATGACGTTAGCACAGTATGCTGCACAGTGGCCAATGCGACAGCATCATAATAAAATAATTTAGTAATTTAGCCGTTTTTAGTAATTTATACTAACTACTCCTTGAATATTTTCACATTTCTGAAAATTTTATAACTTATTACTCGTTAGACTTGTAAAACCCACTTAGCTGTGATACGACACTGCTGTGATGATCGATTTTTTGAACGAACCGTTATGCTGGGGTGACATTTGACCTTAACAAAAATTTACTATTTAAAGCGCAATAAGTACAGTCAGCAAAAGAGATAGGTATGCAGGTCATCAGGAAAGGATTGAAGTTTACTTAGAACCCGATGGACGTTTTCGAATGAAATTTCATGAAATCATTGAAATGTTTATTCTCTATTAATTTTATTTAATTTTATTCAAAAACATCAGAAGCTTAACTATATCTGACGACCCTGCATACCTATCTCTTTTGCTGACTGTACATATTTCGAAAACGCATGCCTAATATATTTATATGGTCTTCACAAACTCATGTTTCTTAAAGACATATCTAATGACCCACACTATGAGACAGGTGAGAAACAAAAATGTCACCCCCACTTTACGTGTAGTGAGTAATAATACTATTTATTTCAATTTTTTTTTACCAGTTGGTCAGCATGGTCAATATGTATTTCCATGCCAAATTATCGCTTTCTAGTAGTACATATTTATTTCCTCAGAGCTAAGCTTGTTGGTTTGATTGAAGAATTGTTTTCTTACGGATGAAGGCAAAGTCAAAAGCGCTAGCCAGTAGATTTCCCCCGCAGGTGGTTCTGACTTTCCTTAATTCGACTTTAGGAATGAGTTACAAAAAACTCTCTACAAAAATAAATAATTTTATTGATCTTAACTACTATATATCTTATTTTATGATGTTTTCTATATACACACACACCTCGAATCAGACAGAATGTAATCGATGTAAAATAAAACTAGGTTTTATTTTACATCGATTACATTCTACTGTCTACGAGACAATAAGGAGAAAATATGACGACAGCTAAAGACGGATCCACATATTATGATCATTTGCCCGATCCGATCGCTGTATCCGTATCACCGTATCATTAGTCGTACTGTGTCAAGCTCCGTATCTAGTTATGGTCCCCTTTATTTTACTCTTTATCTGTTGTATCCTCAAGAAAAAGTATCGGCAAACCGTCCCGTATCCGTATCTCCTTTGATGATCGGACAAAAATTGAATCGAAATGGAACGAGTCGTATCAATACTGCGTATCATGATCGCGTATCATCACCCGCCCAGATAGACGATCATGATACTGTGATCGGATCGGGCAAATGATCTTAAGTGGATCGATGCAGTCTTAAGGCGCTTCCCTGACCAAATAACCTTGACCATACATTCCTCTTTGCCGCAGACTTGAATTTGCAATTCTTTTGCGTTTTTTTTTTGTTATAAAAAATGAGAAACGATCTTTTGAAATGAAATAAAACGTGAATTATAAAGATTTTTAAGTTACCTATCTATTAGTGTACCTAATCCTCAAATTAATAGCACGTCAACTTTAGCATAAGATACGTTTTCAATTATTTTAGTCATGTTTTTACAGGAAGATTTAGGTGTATATAGGATATATAAAAAATAAATAAGAACGTGGAATGTGATGATAGGATATTGAACGTTAGTAATACGGTTTTAGATGTAGTTTGTTTCTCTTAATTAATGAGTTAATAACCCTTGAATAACGAAGAACAACGTACTTTTGGTCGGGGTAACGCCTTAAGCGATCGACTATTGCACTGTCTTGAATTTGATTCCCGCACGGAACCAACATTTGTATGACCTACAGGTAATTGTGTTTGTGGTGCGGGGAAATAAAAGACAATCCAAAAAAATAATTAAATATCTAGATGATTTATAATTAATCTTTGGTTCCTAAGCAGTAGTCCGCGGTGAAACGAAAAACAGATGGGGGACGTTTTTCTTTTTGTTTTTGGGCGGCGACAGTGAACTATGAGCATCCCGTACATTCCTCGAAGACGTCGCAACGCGTCGGCCTACGACGTTATTGAAGACTTCACACCTTGCCACCAGACGGTGGCCTCGCCAACTAGCAGCATCGGCAGTTCCCGCAGAGCATGCTCGTCGCCGATGTTAGTGCAGTCGCGGTATACCTTAATGGCGTCAATGAATGCCTCGAGTTCTTCCTGGTTCTTCGATGACCCGTCGAATCGCGTCGTGCACGTAGCGAAGTTACCTGATTGCCGCGGAGCATCACGCGAGTCAGGTGATCGTGGCGATGAAGTGCATGGTTTATCTTTGTTTGCCAGTATGTTCTCTATAAGTATACGATTCGCATCCGCTTGACTCCTGGTGATGTTAGAGACAACTGAAGCATGTCCTCAGACATGGTGATGTTCAGTGATGACACCACCGTTCTGTTCCGTTCCGTGTCCGTGTCGGATTCCGACCCGTCATCTCTTCTGGTACGTAAGCCTGCGTCCCCTGGGTTGTTCCGCTGAACGCTAATACTTATGGCTTTCGATAGAGGTAGCAACGCCGAAGAGTATCACTCTTTTAATTGGATCAAAACTAATTTACATTTGATCTTTTTTATGTAAAGGCTACCTACGTTTTGTAGAACACAAGGTAATAACAGTATAGACCAGTTTCTGAATACTAACTAGGTAGGTAGAAATAATAATTAAAAAAACTCTCCTGAGAGCGATAGACGTACGTAATCATTAAGGACCGCGGCAGATAAGCTACTTCGAATCGGCGATCGGCGATGTGGTCGTTTCTTAAAAGTACATTCCACATCGCACACTTAAAAACGGCTATTGAGTCACTTTTCGGAAACTTGACACAGCGATCGATTTGGCATCTGCGCGACATGACTCGAAGTCAGGCGCTTACTCGGTTGTACTAGATTTTGACGAAACTATATACGACCTTACTATGGATTCTAATGAAGCTGCACTGCTACTTACTATATCGATAGTCGACTATCGATCGGCAACACCACGGAATAATAAAAACAAGAGGAAGTGCCCTTAGTCTTACTTAATACTGGATCCAGTGTCGCCAAACTCACACATTTGCAAATTAAAATGTACTTGCAATACACAGAAAACGATGATATAATTGGCTACAAATTATGAACGCAACTTTGGCGAAAAGCTTATTTTATTGTTGTTCGAAATTAAATCGTATCACAACTGACGAACGTTGCTATTATTTTACATGACAAAATCACTAAAGAGATTTTTTCCATCTAACAATCCAGTTCGAGCAATGTCCAACGAGTTCAGCTATTCGACGCTAGAGAGCGCTGTTACCAAATTACTTAACATGACATCTATTGTTACTATGAATAGATGTCATTTTCGCATGCAACTGTTAATTATTTTGCTATTCAATGAGAGATGTGGTCAAGTTATCGATAATTTGTACAATGTAAGAAATATATTAATCTTTTTAACGTAATGGATCAAAAATGATGATTAACTAATGATGTATTCACATATTTTTCTGCGATATCTTTCATTGAGTCCGTAATATGATTGTATGTAGGAAATTGATTGACATCCCAATGAAATGACGCATTATTTTAGGCATGACAATATCTTTTCTAAATATGTGACAGTCTTTTAAAAACATAATTGACATCTCAATTCTTGTGTATGAAAATAAACTATATACATGTATATAGAATATTTATGGGCCTACGTCTAACCGCGAATGAATGACTATTTGCCAGAATATAGGTATAAGGTTTTTAAAACTCATTCTTTCAAACTCGTACTTTTATTTATTAAAAAAAAATTAGGTACTTTAAAAACATGTTATTGTTATTGTGTAATTGTTTTGTCGACACGAACTATTTGCATTAATGTGTCCCATCCCTAAACGAGTAGCGTCGAAGTTTCTAGAATTTATGCCACGTAAAACGATTACAGTCAAGACAGCGAGCAAGCTAATTTTAGACTTTAGTGAATGGACATAAGGTAGTTTTTAGTTCGCATCAAAGCAAAAATAAGGTATTGTCAATAAAAATCGATTATATTGAAATATATGAAAGTTTTATACTTTTTGGTGATACGATATACCTCTGCAAGAAACATTCTTTGACCTGCTATCATTTTTGCATGTAAAAATTGCACAATAAGGCATGGTTGTATTTTTTTTCCTTACGTGCGATATTGTGCGATATGTCACGTCGCAGCAAGTAGTTGATCGCGACTGAACCAATGTTGATCATTTCCACATAATTGTGCCACACGTTCGATGGCTGCGTGGCACTTCCACTTGTTTTTATTATTCCGTGGGCAACACTATCGCCGACCAGCATTGGAGCAGTCGCGATTCCTATACTGCATACGAACGCTCGAAACCGCGATGCAGCATTGAAAGAATTTCGAAAACGCGCAATTGTAATACTGTCTTGAAACGCAGAGAGTCGTCCAAACGCGACGCAGCATCGATACAGTCGCAAAATTGCAGATCGCCGATGCTAAAAGTAGCGTGTGTGATTTGGCCTTAATATTGCCACTGTCATTAATATCCATCATCTACCAGTCATCATGTCGCAACCCCTATGCCCCTGCCTAACTGTAGACGTCTGCGAACAATGTTGAGGAAACGTTGACTCATAAAGGTACTTCCTTACCATAACACATTATTTACTCGTGTAAGTGTTATACAATGTGTATGTAAATTAATGCCTGCACTCCGACAACAATCTAATCTAAGCTTTATGATCAAAGTGTAACGCGTTGGTGCTTGCCTTATTATTATTACGTGTGTATCAAATAGATGGTTGAATGCTGAATAGTGAAACTATTTTGGTGAGGTTAGGAAACGTGGGTATTTCCTCAATTGACCTTCTGAGTGGACATAGGAAACTCCGTTTCGAGTCGAATGCTTCAGACGTTCCGGACGAATGGACGGATGGCGGTAGGCTCGATGTCACCAAACATGTACTAAAACTTATAGGCAAGCATAACTTATGGGTCTAGAAAGAATGGGTTTTAAAAAATTCATAATTTTATTGATTATTCAATATTTTGATACTTTCAGCTTGTTAATACGAAAACATAATACCTCGTTCTAATTAAAAGTTTGTGCCTAATTGAACACACTAGTGAGCTTAGTAGTGTCTGAAATTCAATGAGTTTTCACAGATAGTAACTGAATGTCAAGTCCATGCCTATAAAGAAAAGTTTTCGTATTCGATTGAAGGAAAAATTACAAAAATTGTCTTAAAAACGCATAAAAAAGTTATTTCACTAAGTTATGACCGTATTACTGGTTGTAAAACATCAGCTATTAGACATTGACCTTCCCCCATAGATTTCGAAAACTTATCAAGGCCACGGACACCCATTCTTAGAAGTCTCTTTATTTTGTTGTTTACTGGTTACTGGGTTCTGTTTCAGTACTCTGGTGCATAGCATAGATAGAGTTTAGGCACTACCTAAATTCCAAAATGGACTGAATGTTAATTTTTCGTTAGGCTACTGCGTGCCGCTGTGTGTGTACCTATCTGAAAATCATCCAAAGCTGCTAAAAATAGTCAATCAACCATTTGCTATGGAATATCATGAACATCTCCGTATTAGGTGCTGTTTCTTCTAGAATGATAATCGCAATATTATATGGCTGTTATAATCTCATCAGATTCCCTCTCGTTGAAATGATAGTAAAAGTATTTTAGCTTCCATTCGCTGACGTCGGCGCTCGCGCATCTAGGTATATTGCAACTTTAGGTTTCGCTTTGTATGTATAATATGTAATTGTATTGTATATATATCTAGGTATACGCATCTCATCCTGTTTAACTTTTTGTTTGAATTTTGAGTATCGACGGCTTCAAATATGTGTTTCATTGTAGGAGTAGGTACCTATAATCCAAACCACAACTTGTGACTTTTCTACTTGAAAAATGACTGTCTTTTAAAGGGTTCTTGAAATTATCCTGAAAACAAATAGTTATGTCAAATACCTATTTCATGAGTAGTATGAAACAACAAAAGCCATTCGTTTTGTGTAAGGTAAGTACCTAGGTACTTAGATCCAGCAAAAGACAAGTAGAAGTCATAAGTAATAATTATCCGATTTAATGTAATCTTTGACTTTCAGTGCTACAATCATCAAGGAAAACCACCCCGACATCATTAAAACATGACTAGAGGGTAAACAAATGTGTTCTGTTCCCGAGTAACGAGATCGAGCCCTCGGGCGCATTCGTGTTCATAAATAATTCCTTAATAACGACTTTTTCAATAAAACAAACTTCGATATTGATGGACCCTTAAATATGTCATCAATCCTTCTCCAACTAGATCTCAACATACCTCACTCCTCGCACCCAATGATACTGATACTGATCTTCATCATATTGACATCTCCGAACCACAAACGAATTTCTACTCTACTACTACAATGTAAACTGTATTTTCACTGTAATGATACAGTTTTAAAGATATCTGCGAAGAAAATCCTTTATTGGAATATGAACCTTTTAGTCAATAGTTTCGAGCTTAAAATTGATTGCAACAGTGCATTTTTTCCGAGAAGAATGATATCTTCGTACATTGTGTTCTGTTCGGTGGTGATAGGATTGGAATTGGAGTGGTTGTAGTCGCATGCGCATTAGATCGAAGCCGCCGAGAGGCAGTGTCGCGAAACGCGACCACGTTGCGATATAAAAGGAAGTTTTGTTTAAATTTCTTTATCACACACCAACTGCCTGCACCCGCGCTCGGTCACTCACCGCTCTATCTTCTTACACCATGTCTGCCCGTCTTCTGGTGAGTTCAGATATTTAATTCATAATTATACAAACACAAACACTACAATCATTCACGGTGATACGCGAAACTGGAACACGTTTGTTATTCCGGACATCCGCTATACATAACTGTGAGTAAAACCAGCTGTTCTGTACCTGAAAAAAAACTGTTTACTACTACAGAATTGAAAATTATATACTTAGTGTAAGAGTTCTTGCATAGTATGACTGACAGTGGTTTTCTACCACAATAGTTTTCAATTAGAAACCCTTCTTTCGAAATATGTAATAACTAGCTTAATAAGTATGCCAATTACGTTTACAATGAACTAGGTACAATGTCACAACAAACAAAAAAACAATATAGTACTAATGGAAGCAGGTTCTGATTGCAATCTAATCAACGTTGCTTCATTCGCGGACAATACAGAAAACCGCCGATAGGTATCTAATTATGAAGTTGGACACAATTTCTCGTCATGTCATCGCGATAATTTCACATCTATTGTTATAGCCGTGTTTAATAAGTAAATGAGGTTTCTAATTTATGTGAAAGACTGAAAATCAACAAACAAACAAAAACTTCTATCTAAAACTTAAACGTACTATTTAGCACATAAGTACATTACCTACACATGTGTTCTATAAATTCCATATGTTAAGGTATTTTCTTAAAAGGAATTAAGACCAGTTTTGCTCAGCAGTAACACCAAATACATAGGTAATTGTATTTTGCACTGACAGGGAGATATTTTCATTGTAGCTGATCGGTTGTTTAGGTACCTAGGTAGGTACAAGCGATACTCAGTGAGTGAAAGCCGTCTCGAATGTCACGTTCTATTCAAGGTTTTTTTTATTGGTTATTATTTATTTTGAGATTATTCACAGTACCTAATTTATTACGATTTTCTTTGTACGTAATAATTGTAAAAAGCGATGCCCAACGCCTAGCGAACTCAATATACAATCATCTAGCTTGCCTTTGCGATTGCGTTTCCATTTCCGTGTATGTTTTTACTTCCGAGTGAAATTGCTTCCAAGATACTAGGTGATATTAGTGCTACGGTAGTTAGTACTTACGCAGTGCGTCACTCTACATATAATTATTATGAAGCTAAAGAGTTTGTTTTATTTTTTTTGAACGTGCTAATGTCTGAAATAAATCTGAAGCTTATACCTGAGGCTTATTTTATTATTAAAATTATTAAAAACTGTTGGAACCGTAAGAATATTCGAATTAACGACGAAGTCGCGGGAAAATTCTAGTCTGGAATGAGCGCCGTTCGTAAGTGTTTTTCGTAGAGTTTCGTAGCGGTTTCGTAACACCTATCTAAAACTCTGTTAGATTCTTTGAATTTAATTTTTCACTAGTTCTTCTTCTTTCCAAATCGATGGTTTTCCTTTTCACTGCTTACAAACAATAACAATGAGTATTATACGGAACCTACGAGACTTTCACAATTTTTTGTCCAAAACACGACTGTTTTGGACAAAATATTTTGAAAGTGTCATAGGTACCATTGGTTAGTGCCGACGTACTAACCAATGACAACAATCTTTCCTTACAATACGTTAGAACCGTTTGATATTCAGAAATTGCAATCTAAAGAAGTGAACCCACGTAATAATTTAGCAATAAAGGTCAGGCTTATGTTTCTTCTCGTTCACACAGAGAAAGCTTGATTTACTCAACACCCTTGCTCACACCATTCACTTGTCGTACCTACACTACAACAGGTCCAGATTCCCTCGTGATATTTTCTGCATTGTAAGGACAATTACTATCACATCATCCAGTTTGGGAGTCAAAACCTTAAGATTCGGATAATATAAACACAACTACTTTAAAATAATTTGATATACTTAATACACATTTTCTAAAAAACCATACCTCATTTTCCAGTTGGCGTTAGTCTGCATGGCTGAGATGACGTCGCTGATCGCGGCGGGTGGCGGTGGTGGCGGCCACAAGAAGGTCATCATCCACGTACCACTGTTCGTGAAGCACCACCACCATAAACACACCATAGTCAAGCACATACACCACAAGAGCGGCGGTGGCGGCGGTGGTGATGACCACTATGAGGTCTTGGGATACACGTACGGGGAACCAAAACCTGCGCCGCATTTTGGAGGAGGTGAGCACAGCGCCAGTGTTATTAGAAATATTTCTTAATTGTCATCTGAAGGCCAAAGCCAAAGATCGTTTAGTATCTATAACATAATTCCTAGCTAGTGATACTCTTGTCTAAAACTTCCTAAAATATTCACATTAGTTGAAGTTTTCTAGACCTAATTAAATCTCAAAGCTCTTTTAGAATGGGACTAAACAACACGTTGTGTTATTAAATTGAAAAGAAAACACTTTGTAACACAGAGAGATGGCATCTACGATTAACCTTAGACAAAGAAAGGCATCTTCACAAACAATGAGACCTCTATCTCAATCGCTAATGTTTTTATAATGACTCTAGAATACACGTTGATGTGTTATCTCTTACTAAGTGATACAAATGGTACTCTGTTTTTCCAGGACACGGTTGGGGTGCGGCCGAAGAATCCCACGGTGATGGTGGCTACGGAGATTCTCCAGTCAGCTTTGAAGGCGGTGACCACACGGGATACGCTCTGTCTGGTGGCGAAGAAGAGTCGTACGGCGGAGATGCAGGCCATGGAGGGTACTGAACGTCCACACAAAAATATTTCTGTACATATAGCATTAAAGTTTAGATTGTAATGTCGTATTAGCAGTAAAGAATCCAACAAAGAACACCAGTCAATTAATTATATTCGTGTTTAGCAATTCAACAAACCAGCATTGACTTTTAGTACAAATATAACAGATAATAATGTCGAATGTACAGCCTCAGTAATCGTACTCTATTTAAGTTTAAAGGGTCCAATGAATACTTGTTGCCTCATTATATTATTTACAACGTTGTGATGGTCTGTTTTGAATGTGTTGTATGTAGCTTTACAGTTTGACTGTAGCCGTGTAGTCCGTCTGTCTGATTGTCTTTTAGATCTAAGGTATAGTTTTAAGGAACCATTGTTGTGAAATGTATCCCGGTTCAAGCGGGAATTTGTTAATAATATTATATCTGTTGTTAATTTAAACATTACCATTTTCAATAGTGTATTATTTCCTCCTTGTTCTCCGTGTACCCTGATGTCACTTCCTTTATTATAAGTTTGCGATTGCGTGTGTCAAGTGTCTGTAGAAGTAAAAAATTAGACAAAACGAAATAAACCGAGTCGCTGTTGGTAGTTGCAGCAAAAAACAAATAGCGACAGTAAACTTTCTAACATGGCACATCTTTGTTCGTTTTGTGATTTCCCGCGTCTAGATGCACAAACGACGTAACTATAAAAAAATATGTCGTTTTTTTGTTTCCTACATTGAATTGGTTCCGGAACCTTAAATGCGGTCGTCTATGTGTAGCGAGACGCGGAAGTTGCATGCATGAGGCTGCAATGCATGCTGTTTTTTTATTTCATTTGCTTAATAAGATACATTCTAGATTACACAACACATTGCATTATATTCGGTTTACTTTCATCGCAATGAACACAAACAAAAGACTATGTGCATAACGACTGAAAATAGTATAATAACGGATGTCTGAGTATGTAAGATAGGTACTTATCGTAACCACTCCAAACTACTCTTATTGAAACATAGAATGTCTTATTTCTTAATAAAATACAGGATTTTTATTCAAAGAGAACGTAGCTTCTTATTAGTGAAAGAATTTACAGAATCGGACCTTCAGTTCCGGAGATTTGCCAGAACAAACAAAAACCCAACTTTAATTTTATAATATGTAATAATGATGCTTTTGGATGATTTGCTACCTATGGGCTACCATAATGAGCAGACCCTTGCGCATTGCTTCAATATACTTAAATATCACTCAGTGACTGTAAAGTCCTTCAAGAAGTTCTAAACCACTTAAAGAAATATATGATATAAAAAACATTTTGGCACCATTTCGAGTTTGTTTGTTGTCATATATAATCAAAATGGAATCAGAAACCAAGTCCATAGTCCATAGTTCGGGATTTGGGAGTTTGATTGATTTGATTACAAATGAACATTCTTAAATTGCATAAATTTGATTACATAGCACAATTTTTTTTTTAATCTTTGGCCTTTATTTTATATCGTTGAGGCTCTTAAATCGGTATATTTAGCACTAGCTTCTGCCCGCGACTTCGTACGTGGATCCTGTTGCTTATGCCAGCGACAACGGGGTCGGCAAAATCGAAGATCTGAAACGTCTGATGTCGAATTCTAAGAGCCCGGGGACGGGAAAACAACGGGATGCGCGAGATGATTCGAGACGTTCAAAAAGTGCAATTTTGAATCATACCTCCGATGGCGGAATATGTGGCGTAGTCAATCATAGGAGTATACGTAAATGAACTCCGTTCCTTATCAACCCAAGGAAGGTCGCCATGACCTACGGCTATATTTTGAGACACATCCGATTCTTCAGATGATATCGATATTCTGTTCAGAGAATGTCGAAGTCGATCAGAATTCAAACGTTCGTTGCGCTCTTCTTCTGTCTCTTCATGCCGTACTCCAGCAATTCTTTTTCTCTCACTTTTTAACTGATTATGAATATTTTGTTGTGTGCGTGTTCGGGACAATCTATACTATAACATTATAAAGCTGAAGTTTGTTTGTTTGTTTGGTTGAACGCGCTAATCTCAGGATCTACTGGTTCGAATTAAAAAATTCTATTTGTGTTGGATAGTCCATTTACCGAGGAAGGCTATAGGTCAATGCGAAGCTGGGTCGGGTCGCTAGTGTATGATAATCTCGATCAGCAGTTAGTCGTGCATTACGTTCATCATTCGGTTCAAAAGACCTGTTAGTAGATGTGCGAATACGCTGAGAACTCAAGCGTGATTCTGTATCGGTAAACGTTTCCGATTCGCGAGACAATGCATGTCGCTCACGATCAGCGGACAGTCGCGCATCACGTTCCGCAGCAGATGCGTAGATACGCTGAGAACTCAAGCGCAATTCTCTATCCGTGAACGTCTCCGACTCGCGAGACAATGCGTGACGTTCACGATCAGCGGTCAGTCGCGCATCATATTCATCACTGGTCTCTAGAGACCTGGATGTAGATGCGTAAATACGCTGAGAACGCTGGCGTGCTTCGCGATCTGAAGAGGTTTCCACGGAGCGAGTTGCAGCCTGATGTTCTCGAACAGCATCAAGTGTCTCCTGACGCTCTTCGGTAGATTCTTGGGATCTTATGATCCTCAATCTTTTAGCTCCTTTAAAACATTGGGAAAGATTTGACCTCTTTCTAGGCATGGTTATAGTTTTATTGTAAAGATACCTGATCAAGTAAAATCTAAGTGACTGCTCCCCTGCGTTACCGGATAGGCTACCGTGTCACGAAGATAAATGGAAAAGGAAATTAAACACCCGAATAACATAAGCCCGAAGGCATATTTTTATTCGATAAAATAAAAAAATAAATGGGAATTTTGGCCAGTAGAGTCAAATTTTCAATGATATACCATCGTCATCAAAGATCAGTCCTGAACTGTTACCGCCTTCACCGCGTCCCTCCCCGCGTCGCTCCCAGCTTATTATTATTATTTTATAAGATACAGTGAAATTAGTGATAGCTTTGATTTTCACATCAGATGTTTCTGATCTTCGATTTTTATAAGCCAACAGGAAATGCCCATCAGACCGAACAACTTTTGCTAAGACGTCATTCCTATATGTGTCATGGTGTAGCTGGGCTCCTGGAGTTCCACATCAGGTGTTCCAGATCTTTAAATTTATTCTCTCAGCAGAAAATACTCATCACGTGGAACAATTTTTGCTATACCATTTTTGTATCTCTTATAGTTTAGCTGGTCTGTTGCGGTTCTGCATCAGGTGTTCAAATTTCCAAGATAAATTATAGCCTATATGTTGCCCAGACTTAATACCTATACAACAAAAGAAAAATCATTCAAATCCGCCCAGTAGTTCCGAAGATTAGCGTGTACAAACAAACAGACAAACAGACAGAATTTTTTTTTTGGATTTGTGCTCTATTACTGTTCCTAAACCTATATTAAATTAAAAATAATAATTGAGGGGAATTATTATTTTTTTAATATATTCAATGTACAGACACACTTTTGTTACTGTTTTATTATATGTATAGATGTGGTTTTTTTTATATAGGTACTTGCCCAATCAAGTCCCCTTTATAAATCATAATTACCTATACAAGAAACAAATAGGTCAGGTTCATAGAAAATATCCTTCAATTATCGCCTACGTGAACCTCCGACATCCTATGAAAATAGTTGTCGGACACACGGTCTGCTAACACTCGTTGAAAGGCGGTTGGTGCGATTGCGTTATATACTTAAGGTGAAAGCACCACAGGCGGTAATCCGTAGTAGAAATTCAAATATTCTTACATTTTTTGAAATTTTCAGCCCAGTATCTGTAGGTCGATTCTGCAAAATTCAAACAACAACTCGCATCTCACATCGCTATTCACTCTCACTTCGCATAAGGTTCAAAATGACCTTGATATATTTGACACTGAATCGAGTTCGAGTGCGAAGTGAGCGTCGAAGTGACGGGCAAATTACATTACAGAATGCCACTTCTTACGTCATCTCGTACTTTATCTGTCAAAATCTTTTTGTCAATTTAGTATAACTCGCTGACACGCTCGCAAGGGTGGCGCTAGTGTAGTGTAAGAGTTTTTAGAATGCCAATGAAGAAACTCACAGTGGATTCAGATTCGAAGTTTAGAATGAGGTCTTACAGAATCACACCCCTGGTTATAAGGCAGTAAAAAACTGAAACGCAGGGGTAACAAATATGCATTAAGAGAATTGTAATAATTAAAATCATCAACATAAGTTTTCAAGTAACATAATCCGTGAACGTTATATTTTTAACCGACTTCAAAAAGAAGGAGGTTCTCAATTCTCATTGAATAGGCACATTAGAGCAATGTTGATGATTTTAATTACGACAATTCTCTAAATGCATATTTGTTACTCCCGCGTCTAATTTTATTATTACCATATAACCTGATACTGAATTAAAAATTGCAAAAAACTTAAGATAATTTAAATTTCGCGGGTTTCTTTGGAGCACCCCCCTAAAACCATTGCTCTGATTTGGTGGCACAGGTCCATTTCTACACCCCTACACCATAAATCTGCACGGTGTATTGCTCTACCCGTATTTCTCAAAATAACACAGATTTCACAACATTTAACTGTACCTACGAAACTTATATTCAAAGCGGTAATAATAAAAACAATAAAACAAAAGAAAATGATGAAGTATGTAGGCTCTATAATTAACCAAATAAGAAAATAGTAACATTGCATTGTAGTAAACTGTAGATACATAATATAACATATTTTGTACTTAAATATTTCTTAGTAGTCCGTTCGCATGTTTTATAGGTACTTACTTATCCTAGTTAAACAGGGAAAGATATTATTAGCCATACATTACTCGGCAATAATACACAATTCTGATAAGTATCGCCGTTGCTTAAATTAAGTAAATAGATCAAAACCCAATCGCCTATTCTTTTCCTTCAGTAATTTTCTCGAACCAGGGGCGGATCTATATAAGGGCTTTTGGGCTGGACCCCATGAATGTAAATAGGGCCCCACTTCCACAGCCCTTATTGAACACAATTGACAATATTATGAATATAAAACAGAAAGCTATCGTTAATTAACATCTTTATTGAATACAGTCTTTTTGGACAAATGGCAATTATTTGATTCATTAAGCAGGGCCCCAAGTAGCTCAGGGTCCCAGAAACTTACGGTCCGCCCCTGTCCCGAGTATTTGGATAAAACTTATAAAACTTTTCTTACAGGTTGAAATTCTGAGTGAGGTGATTAAATAAATCACATTAAGCATCGTTTTGACCTACGTATTATATGTATAATTTAATAATAATTATTATTATTTATTTATTAAATTACTAATCACCACACATACCACACACCAAATGAGTATGTAATCTCAATTTGATTAAGCAAAGGTTGATTGTTACAATAATCACCATAAGTAAAACCTATGATATTGAAATTTTGTTAATCACCACACTTATCAAATGGACTGGAGATCACATCAATATACAGCTGGTGTTGAATTTGCTACTATAATTGAAAAACACACAAAGAAAATCATCGCTCTTGAAAAAGATACTGGTGATTACAATGTATTGCGAAGGAATTTTTTATATGGGACAAGCTTGCCACACTATTCCCAAACTACTGCAACTCCTGTAAACCAGAATAAAGAGTGGCGACTACCAGAAAAGCGCCAAAGCAATGAAGCTCGACGAGTCCCAGAGAAACTATTCAACTGTCTTGGATCCCGCAACGAAATTAATCAGAAAAGAACAGCGGAGGAGTAAGAAAAACATATTTTCCATTTCCCTCCAAAACAAGCAGGAGTCAGAACAGAACCAGGCCAATAGGCGCAAAGGGACGTTTACAACTGGGAGAAGTCCAGTTGCTAAGCACCACGAATTATAATTGACATTATTAATGGGCCCTAAAAAGTGAGCTGTTACATTTTTGATTCCATTATTAGGTATGGCAAAATCGCTTGAACGCACGGAAATTCGTTCTAGTTTCTCTAAGGTCCATATAATAAACTGCTCCAGATGTAGCCTATACACAGTGTACCTTTATGATCAGAGTGTCTAACTTTCAATTCGTCTACGAAGAAGTATGCCTACACAGCAAATTGTCTAAGCTGTAAATCGCCTAGAGATTAAAATGTTTAACAAGCAAAATGCCTAAAATGCAATAATTTATAAGTAGTAAATCGCCTGGAGATCAAAATGCCAAATACATAATACGTGCCTACCTACACCTATGAATGGCCGCCTGCTAATCTGTAGATCATACGTAGTCGCGGTGTCTAGGCTGTGGTCTGCCGGCAAATATTTACTAATGTGTGGAAGCAATTCGACCATTGCCTTGGACTTGCCTTGGATGCCAGGACGCCTGATGGGATTGGAGACTGACGGCGAACTGTTAGGGCCGAGTCACACCGGAATGGCAGCAGCCAGCGGCGACGCCAGCGGCTACCAGCGGTTGCCAGCGGCTGCCAGCGGCTGCCAGCGGCTGGCAGCCTCGCGCGGCCTCCACACCCCACGCGCCTAATTTCCTCTTGACTAGTTTAGTTTCTACATTCGGCAAGGAAACTCGGTGTGTTTGGAGTAAACATGATGGAATTGGTTTTTATAGCACTTATCGTATAACGTATCCCGTCGCTTAATTAACTTTTAAAGTTACCATGACCTTTTAGAAATTTTTACAACACAGTAATCCACCACCAGCCATGGCCTGGCCAACCGCTCACGAACGGATAGAAAGAACTGATGAAGGTTTCGGCAGTTGCTGGAATTATCCCACCTACACTGCCACTCGGATAAAAGTTCCTCCCAGACATGGATATATATGTACTACCCAGACGTCAGTCTGCGGTTTAAATAATCTAGAGATCTTAGCGCCGTCATATTAACTTAAAAAGTTTGCGTACATGGTCTCTCGCGCGGAATAGTACAATGCTGCACGTCGTTGCACCTCAAGATCGACTGGAAACACGCCTGCTAGTACTGGAAGGGCTTCAGTACTAACGGTCCTACATGCTTTACATAAAAATATTAAAGCTAAACGTTGACTTTGAAGCAATTTACGTCGTACCGCCCCTATAATGGCCCTATCAGCCAAAACAGGTGCTCCGTAGCACATACATCCCAAATACGTACACCATAAATGGTTTTTAAAGTTAAAAATGATAGACCCCAAGTGGCGTTAGATATACTTGTCCAGGCATAAAAGTTATTTTTAGCTTATTCACCGACTGTTTTTATTTGGTCAATACTGATTGTTTTCTTTTAAACGAACGGAACGTTATTAAATAGGCCATGATGTAAGATTACTTTTCAAAATAAGATTATAGGTTTTGTGCAAAAGTTAGACGGTTTCGGTCTCCCTACTCCAAATTCTCAAGTTCAGCCCGGGTACGTGACTGAATAAGCAGAAGGCCATCGTCCGCGTAACCGGTTAATGAACAGCCGCAAGGAAGCGGAATTGCAAGCAGATCATCAGAACCTAAATTCCATATATATGGTCTGATAACTGAACCTTAAGGACATCCCGTGGTTAGAGCCTTCGACATAAAATGATGTCCAAGTTAGAGCTTCGCGGAGACGTTTAAAAAGTACGAGTAAACAAGAGTATTGATGTTTCTGTAACAACCACAGATTTTCATTTTAAGTAGTAGCATGGCCACCATGCGTTATCAAAAGCCCCATCGAGAAAGATCTCAATGACGTAATGTAACAGGTCTACTACATTTATGAAATAAAAAGCTAAGTAGACTTGTACGTTAAAATTTAATAGCTCTCACAAGAATCCGATGAGTATAAAAACAGAGATATACAAACACTAACCTAGACGCACTAAGTCGTGGCAGAGATTTCCAGGCTCCACAGCCTGGCCGGGAAACAGGATCGGCCGAAGATAAGACTGCCGCTGTCGGCTCCTAGCTTTGGGACGGAGGTCCCCAGGGGATCCTAACAGTAAGACCCGCCCTGGGAGCAGCAGGCACGCGACAGCTCGATGGCACGACTCAGGACTGTTACCGACTTTTGGTTGTGGGCCGGTAGACTTTTAAGTAATTCAGCGTGTTACTTAATGGACAGCGAGATCTAGACTGACCCATTTCACAGGTTTCTTTCCAGTCGGCTCTTCCGAAATTCATATTATTTTCCAAGTATGAATTTTATTTCTGGAACGCCCGTATCGTCATATAGCGGGGTATTATAGTACCGGCCAGACTCAATTATTGTAGTCTGCCAGTTATTTTTATTCGGTTAGTGCGTAAAGGATTTTTAAGAACACCAGATACATTAGCGGGTGTCCAGCTGTTTAGTATAAAATACAGCAATACACACATATTTATATGCGACTACCAATTTATCAGTTTGAAGGTTTTAAGTTACGCATGCCAAAACTAATTAAACGGAATTACTGACAATTGTCAAGGTTGACAACTGTCATTAGAGAACTTGTCACAACAAACTTTATTTATTTTCCAGATTTATAAAAAGAAACTACAATATATTTAATTAACAGACACACAGTCTTTATGCTCGATGGAAAATAATGTAAGTACTTTTAGTTTATATTTTGAGTAATAAAAGATTCCAAGAATCCTATAAAAACAAGTATTATAAAATGTAAACAGCAATTGAGAAAAATTATTGCATGCTTAAAAAAAGGAAATATAGCATATATGTAAACATATACTATCTTATGTTCGAACGAATTAACTATTTTCCTAACAGATAGTGCCGCGTCGACGGTAGATTTCCCTTTTGTTAAACCGAATGATGATTTGGTCCATCCGGTAGCGATAAGGCGCTTTCCCAAAGATGGATGGACCCTCCGCTTTTCTTTTCTGATTAATTTCGTTGCGGGATCCAAGACAGTTGAATCGTTTCTCTGGGACTCGTTGAGCTTCGTTGCTTTGACGCTTTTCTGGTGGTCGCAGGAGTTGCAGGGGTTTGGGAATAGTGTGGCGGGCTTGTCCCAAATAAAAAAAAAACAGTTAAGATCGCGTCACCCGCTGTTTAACACGCTTTCTCTACAAACCTTGAAATTTCAACTTTGTTTCTAGGATGGTAACGCCTCTGCAAGGCCTCTGGCGTACCTACGTCACTCCATACAAACGAAAAGATTTAATTACCTACACTACAACCAAAATAACAGACTGTACAAATACTACGTGCGTGTGTGTGCGTGTCTACGCGCCGCGAGAACTAAAAGCAGTTCGACAACTAAGAGCAGGTCCGACGCGGACACAGTGTTTCGGAGGGAGGCAGGGCTGTTTCGAAGGGCGGCGGGTCGTGTCGCTACTATACGGTAACTAATATTTATACTGTGCCTCTGGTATTTTAGATGTCTGAACACTGTTTAGTTTGGTATGATATTTCTCTTGAAATGTTTCATGAGAACTATCATCGACTACCCTGGTTTTACCTACCTATTATTTACGTTGATGCCGTGTTAATTGTAGTACGGACTGTTAAGATTTTTTTCGTCTCTTTAAAACAAAGGAAATAATAGTTAGGGCGTGGTAACATCAATCATGTCTCAAAAAAAGGCCGCGCATGAACTTGCGGAGACAAGAAAAAGGTCCGACGACAACTAGATTGGGAGTTATAATAGCTTAGTTAACTTAAAATTCAAACAACAATACACTATGTTAATTAAGTGTATTGTAAAGATATCTAATTTGTTTACTTAGTAGTCAGTACTCTCAGTATTCAAAACTATACCCTGTTCCCAATAAGATTAGACATTTACTCAAACCTTTTTTACAGTCCGTTCAACTGATTTTGACTTATATTGCGTTGGTAGCATGACAAATGGCAACTGCAGTAAATAGTTGGTATTGTAACCACTTTTTTGCCTCTAATGTCATCCTTAACCCTACGGAATAGAAGTCAAAATCGGTTGAAGGGACTGTAAAAAAGGTTTGTGTTTATGTCTAATCTTATTGTGAACAGGGTATAGTTAGGTAGGTAAATTATAATATTATCCTATTTAGGATACAATTTTAATATTATAATATTATCCTATTTAGGATAGAATTGTTATTTTTATTATCTATGAATTTAATTTTATTTAAAATCAGAGCTAATTAATAATTTACATGAATACATACGGAGTAACGTAACTTTTTGCATAAAACACGCATTACAATTTTTGTTTATTTGCCACACGGTGGCGTTAATTAAATAAGCATCTATATTCTAGCTTGTTGCACTGTACCCATAGATATATAAGAAATAAGTGTATAGTAGTAAGTGTAGTGTATTTATATGACTGTACCTAATAAACATAGAGGTGAAACAATAGCAATACGCTTTTACACAATATCAATAACGTGAGAATTTAATAGCTCCGCTGAAGCTCACCTCATCCAACGTATCAATAGTTACATATAATACAATTCAATTTGTTAATCAATATTATGCCAAGGGCTAAAGCTTACCGAGGTCCACAAAACCCCCTCCGCGCATGTGCATGGCAGACTTTGTTCCAGACACATGCACTGGAGTCTCTATTGATTTCATTGATTTTTAAAGCCTTAAATACTAATATTTAAGGCTTTAAAATTAAATGAAATCAATAGAGCTAATTACTTACTTAGGTTTTCTCCTATGTGTTAATACATAACAGTTTCTATGATTTCGATCTTAAACTAGTCGTACATTATGTTGAAGCATTGAAATTTATAAACGGTACTTCAGACATTCTCTTCTTCAGACAACTCGATGTATGAGTTGTCTCTTTTTTTGTTCGGAACACTTTTGTTTATGGTGTTGGTGGAATTACCTGAATTAATACGCCTTTCAGGCGCTGACCATGTCGGTAAGGTACTAACTTCTATAACAGGTAACGAAATACTTCTAATGTAGTTTAGAGGTTCTCTCACTAATATAGGTCTGTTTATTACAATTTCATATATTTATATTTCGTCAAAAAGGAGTATAAGAACCAACTTTTTTCAAAGGCTCAATAACGTTGCGGAAGCTATTACCATACATCAATTCAATTATTCATGTGTATGGATTAATTTGAGTAAGCACCAATTTTTCACTATTCTTCATCACTATTTTTTTTTTCGCTCCACCCCAGTCATAGCCCAATTTGCCTAAACTCTGACGTGCTCAGCACTCACTGATTTCATAGACAATATTATTATGTGTTCTATGCAATGACGTATTAAATGTTCTATGTAGCTGACACTGAAGCTGAAACTAGTATTTGAGTAATGAGTTTTCTCTACAGTTCTTTTAGCCATAAATCAATGACATCGACTACATCATATGGCGCTGAAATATAGACTTTAAAGTGTTTGACCTAGATTTTAATATTAAATGTATTCTTTGTATGGACTATATATTGTACGTAATATAACGTGTTATCGAATGGGAACCCCAATTTCAATAATTTTATTTACAAGAATCGTTGAGAACATGTAATGTGCTACGATTGAGATTCGAAGGTTCAAATCCTCCACGAGCTGGCAGTTGTAGCATATTTTGCTATTTTACTTTAATAATAACCTCTATGTATATTTAAATAAATTTCAAAGCAATGTGTCTTGAATCTGGCTGAAAGGCTCGGAACTTTGGGTTGGAAACAATTTATTTTAAAGGAAATGCTATTTAATTGCTGAAGGTGTTATAAATCTGTACCTTTTCTGGGTGCAGTAAAATAGGGTTGACCATGACGTTTCCTATGCAGCGTTTTCTTATATATTTTGTAAATACTATTTTTAGAATAATACTACTTACATACTTAACACATTTCCACATCAAATACTTTTAAACAAGACGATGTCGATGTTTTCTGTCCGACTACTCTGAAACACTGAAACAAACTCCGCGGTCGAAGTCTCTAAGTTCAAATATTATATTATAGTATATTTATTTTACTGTAACTGTTTTATTTGGATATTTTTATTTGATTTGGTATTAGTAGGCAGATCACGTGAGAACCGAGATTATAATTTTGAGATGCTAAGTATTTTGAGGAAAGACCCCTACAATTCTTTGTATAAATTGATCAGTTTATACGAGCACGTCCTGATTTTTTAAAAGTGAATACTTGAGTATGGTTTCACAAAAATCACAGCATGACATGAACATGATTAATTTATAGGATATTTACCACAACACCATTTAATAGCGGTGGCGTAAAATATACAATAATAATAACATAACAAAACACCTTTATTTATATTTATTTTAAATAACAAATTAACTTACAACAACAAATAACAATAACAAGGAAAATATTTTAAAATATAATTAACAATTCATTGGTATATTAGGAGGGGTATAAAAAAGGCACACAGGGCTTTTGCCTAAAATAGAAGATATACCTACTAAGTCAATAAACTAGGCCCAACCTAGTTAATTAAAGAAATAGGAATAGTAATAGGAGTATGCTCAATGTTTTCCGGACGCAATTATTGAATGATTTCTAGTTGGTTGCACAACACTTAAGTAAAGAGAATTTTTTACTTATTCACTTATTCCGTTATAGTTACGTTGACACTTAAAACGTTTTTTTTGTTCGACTTGCGCAATGCCGGATCTAGGGCGCGTCGAATCAACTGACGTCGTTTACTATTTGGGGTGTAGTAAATTACAATGTAAGTAGTTTGGTGACATAAGAGCTTTCAATACCTAAGCAGATAGTTACATTGACTTATCTAATATCAATATAAGAAAAAAGTTTTTCTTTAAAAAAATGCTTTAAAAGATATTAATATTTTTAGGAAACATTTCACTTAATAATTTTAAACATCATTTACACCTTATTTATCCTTACAACAAAATGTTATGGAAGCAATTATGATAAAGTGTAAACCTTTACGAGTTATTGGTTTGGGTACACCTTCAACTAGCTTACGAGTTCATATATTAAAAGTGAAAATTAACAACACTAATTCTGAGCTCACTTCAAAAATTTAAGTTCTTAATAAATTAATCTAATAGACAAGTGTTTCAACGTTGCCAGTATTGGTAGTATGTTGTATGCCAGCCTCTCTTGTAAACGATACCGGTGTGTCATCATTGAAAGTGTTTTCTTCATTCGATATAAACGATCCATCTTTACCATCAGATCCCGCAAACGAATTCAGTTGGCCATCGAAGCCGTCTCCTTGGAAGATCGCTGGGTAATCCCCTGACGGTTGGACACTAGGCAGACCTATGCTCTGGGTAGGGGCAGAAGACGCGAAGGGATCGCTCTGAACAGTTGAGAAACTCTCTATACCACCAGACAGTGCTGTAGTCGGCACTGGTGCTGCTGCGAAGTGAGTCGGGATCGCACCTTGAGAAGTTAATTCAGAATAAGGATCATTTGTCGGTTGTGGGGCTGCGCTACGGACGTAGCCAAATGTCGCCGGGAACCTGTTCTGTAGATGGTTGATAGTTGTGAACACATCATCATCTTCTTCACCCTCTTCTGTGACCTCGTATCCCTGACCGCCACCATTGTTCGGTAAAGCTCCAGGCAAGGAGTCAAACACTTTTACTTGTTTAACAGTGTGTGTCACACCATGCACGCGGGGTGACTGAGGGTCTGAGAAGCCGGTGCTCCCGTAGCCACCGCCGTACGCTGGTACTGACGGGGAATATTGAGGTGAGTAGTCGTCTTCGTAGGAAGGCACTGAGTTGGGCGTGTAAGTGAAGCTTGGCACGACTGGCGCGTCGTGGTGGTGACCGTGGCCATGGCCGTGATGGCCGTGATGGCCATGGTGACCGTGATGTCCATGATGACCGTGGTGGTGACCATGTTTAACATGATGGTGACCATGTTTCCCACCTTTCGTCTCTGTAAGAGTCTTGGTTGCAACTTTCTTATGGTGATGGTGGTAGTGGTGCCCATGGGGGATTTGCGGCTTGTGGTGATGGTGGTGGTGATGATGAGTCTCTTTCTTTGGCTTATGATGATGATGGTGAATAGTTATAACCTTTTTATGGTGATCATGATGAATAAACTCCGGAATATGTATTCGCACGTGGTCACTGAAAAATAAATTATTAATTGTGACTGAGAGCATAATAATTTCAAAACAACAGTAGTATAATCCCAATTATTTAATTAGGATTGATAACCAAAAAATCGCTGATGCAATGTAGGTAACAACACAAAATACAATAATAACATTTTTGTGATTAATTCTCATGAAATCACATTTATTTCAAAGGGAATTATGGACCATCGCGTAGCATAAGTATAGAAGTATTTCGCTTAATATTTATTTAAAGGAATACTGTGTTATTCCTATTATCGGTGTTTCACAAAACACATTTGCTAACCATGCGCTTGTATACAAGCGTAGGACTAATGGTTTCAGACTCAAAAGGTAACACATTAAGCAAGCTCTTTCAAAATAAATTGAACACAGCTAGTTAGCTAGTTAGATATAATATTTTCACCCTTACTGGTGTTTTCCTCCACCTCCTCCGGTCTCGCCGCCCTCAAGGCACAGCACCACCAGCACAGCGAGGTACTTGGCCACTTCCATAGCCGCAGCACGAGCACGAGAAGCACGACAACAGTCCACAACACGCGGTGACCAGTACCGCTGAACTAATAACACAAACGGAACGGACCCACGTTCACATCTTGTTTTACATCACAACCAATACTTTCTTTCCTTCCAGATTTTTAGTTTTATTTTAGATCAGTGGAGCGACGAGCATCACGAGGCAGCACCGCACTGCCGCACGCCGCACCGGATTGAATAGCGCAACATCGCGAGATGACCATTTATCCAATTTCACTTAAATAAACCCGTAATATCAACAAAAAGACAACAATTTCCATTATCGACGAAGCATGCCAAAAGACATAGTAGGCGTGCGCGACGGGACGATTGTCGCTCTAGTTTCCATCGACGCAGAGTTCTTTTCGAGCGCCTGGAAATAACGTGGTCGCTGCGTTTTTGTAGGCAGTGTGTAATAACTATTTCACTATCGTTCCAATAAGCGTCGCATTCTATCTGACCGCGAGGTAGATGCTGTAACACTGTTACGCTTACGCTCTTACTACAAAGTCAGCTGTTACTTTTCAGTTGAAGTTTTCTGGATAACCCAGTTTAAATGGAATGTGCACGCTCGACTGTTGTGTTAAGTAATGACGTTGGATTCATACTCCATTCAACATAAACCTGGCTTTTCCGTTGAATGAACTTAATAAAAATAAAAGATGTGAGTGAGGTCGATTACATCGATTAGTTATTTCGTTATTTCTATAAGTGCGGGGTGGCGTCTAATAAATAAAACTTGTAAGGGTCAGATTGTGGTAATAAATAACTCTCAGAGTGTGCCCATTAAAATTTAATCACTTGTTACGATTGAATTTATTGATTTTGTGGTATTGACTAAACTTTTTTTGTATGTTGTAGGTAGGTGATTACCTATTTTTGTTTTTAATAGGAATATGCATGCGTTAGCATTTATTACTGTTTTATAATATTAGGTATTATTTATAGTTAGATAGGTACATATAATGTTTGAGAATAAAACGCCAACTGTACATTTCCTTTTGTTATCAATGTTGGAAATTATTAAATTCCGAAACCCTACCCATCAAGGTGCCCCCTTCTCCAGTGAATTGTTCTACGAAGGGGCAGGTAAAGGTTGTAAACCTAAGAGTCAAGGTTATGGAAGTACCTACTAAGCTATAAGTAACTAGATCGATAGCTTTCATCATAGAAGAAATCATAGATGAAACCAAATTCATTTCAATTTTGTTTTTCTCTTATTTCTAATGAAATGTGCCAGCCGGTACAACCTACTTCTTTTCAATTTGAAAAATCTATGACATAATAAATCTTAACGCTTATGTAATTTCAGTTCAATGGAGGCTGATCAACTTTATAATAATTAAATGTGACTTTTCTTTTTTTTTAAGACCAACTAAGTTGAGAGGAGGCGGAAATAAATCTATTGAATTGGATTGTTCAGAGAAACTTGTTTCTTTACGAATGGAAGGTGATCTTGTCAAAATATTCGGACTACTATAAGAAGAATGCATGATGAAACGTTTTTATCCATTATTATTTTTATTGTTACGCGGCTTTTCTCTCGTGGATCTAATTGTAATCTAAGGAAATAGGTATCGAATAGAGATATAATAGAAATTAATGAACTTGGTCTTATAGTCACAAGCGACTGCTAATAATAGTGTTTGAATTATTATCATTGTTTATGTGCTATTAATAGTGTTTGAATTATTATCATTGTTTATGTGCTAATAATAGTGTTTGAATAATTATTATTGTTTATGTATAATCAGGTATTTACAATATTTACACGAATAATAAAAAAGAAAATCTATCTATATAACTTTTAAACAAAAAACTAATACAATAGGGCATCAAAAAATTCCCCCACATCGCCATCAACTGGAAACATCAATGTACATATTGGGTGGCAATGCCAAGATCAAGATAAAAATCAGTTATTGGATCACGGAAAGTGTCTACCTTCTAGACCAGTAGTGGGCAAAGACGGCCCGCGGGCCAGCTCCAGCCCGCGAAAGCATTTGATCCGGCCCGCCGCGCCGACGACGGTCCTGCAACCTAAATAATACCTATATGTCCCGCGATAATTATATTTTGACGGTCCAGAAGTATAAAGTAGATAGTGATGCGCGACTACGAATGATCTGGTTATTCGAATTATCTGCAACTACTAATTTACAAATTCGACTTGAATAGTAGTAGGTTACTAATTTTCATAATCGAATGACCGATGATGATATTAGTAACTACTAACATGGCGTCGCGTCGGTCAGTCGGTAGTTCGTCGGGAATGAAATAAAATGAAGTCGTTCTATTCATGTTGTTGTTCGAATGAATGGTTGAATATTGAAAATTGTATTACCTACTTATGTCTGTTAATTTATTGGAATAATTCGCGTGAATAGAAAATAATATTTGAAAAATGAAGACTGTCTTGTTACCTAGCGTATACTTTTAATGATTATTAATGCTTTTTATTAACTTTATAAGCACGTTTATTGGTTTACGTACTATTAACCAGCTACTAAACATTACTATTAACTAATAAAATAATTATATTAAACCTAAATAGAGAGTATCGAATTATTTTACCATTACACACAAAGTGACAAAGTCGTGCATCCAATTCGAATGTCCAATTAGTTACTAATTTTTTCCATCACTCGAATCATTCGAATGATTCTTTCAGTCGAAAGATTCGAATGAAATCATTCGCATTCGCGCATCGCTTTAGTAGAATAATAGACGCGTTATGACGCATAGGTAAAGGAGTCAGCTAGACTAGCCTCGTATTTCATGATTGTGTTGCAGGGCCTTTGAATAAAAGTTAAATTGTAATTTTTAACATTTGTGCAAGTGTGTAATGCTGTAATCCATACTTCCATACTCCATACTAATATTATAAATGTGAAAGTAACTGTTACGCTTTCACGATGAAACAGCTGAACCGATTTTGATAAAATTTGGTATGAAAATGGCTTGAGCCCTGGGGAAGGACATAGGGTACTTTTTAATCAGCGACTTTGTCTGCATCCACTATAACCGACATTCACGCGGACGAAGTCGCGGGCAAAAGCTAAGTAGCGTTTTTATATGATTAAAAGTTTCAACACAAAATGCATTTTGCCTATAATTCTGGCCCCCCTCTGAAATTTCTTAAACTTTCTGGCCCCCCGTTAAGAAAGTTTGCCCACCACTGTTCTAGACCTTTTGGACGTTTCCTTAAAAAGAAAATGCACGGAACCCAGAACAGAGGTGTTCAACCCCAAACGGCTCGATATTTTCAAGCCGTTTGGAGTGGAACACCTCAGTCCGTGCATCTTCTTTAGTTATCGTCAAGGACTTTCGCCGTTTGAGTTTTCACTCAGCACAGCACGATGAACTAGGATGATGGGATGGCTCAAGAAAATCGACGCACATAACGTCCCATTTATACTAAACTAGCTTTTTCCCGCGAGTTTGTCCGTAATCGTGGATGCAAACCCTATGTCCTTTTCCAGGGTTCAAGCTACCTTCATACCGTATTTCATCAAAATCGGTTCAGCCGTATCATCGTGAAAGCGTAACAGACAGAGTTAGTTTTGCATTTATCATATTAGTATGGAACTATAGATTATAATTAGTGCGGGGTGTGGAGTGCAGGGGCGCTCCTACCGCGGCCTGCGTCACAATTGTTGACTGAAATTCATTTCACCGTGATAAACGTGAAAAAATTACACACATAACATCACGCGTGTTTTCTCCCAACTGAAAAGTACCCCAATAACATTTTCGTTGACCTGGTAACCGAAACCTGGACCTCAAGCTCCGTGACTTATCATACTATCTAGACTCTAGACAAAAACAAACTTACTAAAAGCCTAGATTATTAGTACCATTATTATTATTATTATTATTTAAAACGTAGCCCTCTCTAGAAATTTCTTCTTTGTCGTGGGTGCGTATACAAACATTTAAGCTCTCATACACAAACAGCCAGATCCAGAATGAACCGTAAGTCATACAAATATTTGTTTTGTACAGGAACCGAACCCGCGATATGCTGCGCCGCAGTCAATTGCTCAATCACTGCGCCAAATGTGTCGTTCATTAATCTATCTACAATATTTCATTGTGTTTAGCAACTTATTTACCAAAATGTGTCTGTCGGCGAATCTCGATGTCACAACGGATGACTGGACGACGGAGGTCGGAGTATCGAACCTTCCATCACTCAGCGTACTACGCACTAGACTACGACATTGCTTTGTAACAATTTGTTGTTGTTGTGATGACGGTATTAAACCTATATTACCAGGACACCCAAGATACAAGCCTTGCTTAGTTTGGGCTCCAGTCTCTCTTCCTATTCTGTACTAACTTAAATTATAAATAATATGTTTTAAGGGAGAAAATAAACGAAATATATTATTATGGCCAATTTCACGAAACTTTTCATAATAGGACATTAGCAAATCAGACGTTACAACTAACATCAATGTTAATTGTATTTGTGTTCCACCAACAAAAACTAACATAACATCTGGTAATCTGGCGTTAAGGGGCTGTCTCCACGAGCGCGAGAATCGCGGCGATATTATCGTCGTGCCACGTATTTCTGTACACTCTCTTAGAACGTGTCTACACACGGCGATGTTATCGCGGCGATGCGACGAGAGGCTTAGTGCGAGCGAAATGTTATCGTATTGCCGTCTATTAAAACCGAGATTACCCGACGACAGAAGCGCAGAATCGTCGCGATTCTCTCGCTCGTGGAGACGGCCCCAAAATGAATGAGTCATGTGTCTTTCACTCTTTTATCGGTCAGTAATCAAACCAACCAAAATAAAAAGTCGCAAAGTCACAGGTCTATGTTCATTGACAATGTATCACTTTATCTAGCCGTATCGTACAGACTCGTGTTAAATAATCCAAATAAATAAAAATGTCAGTTGTGTAGTCAAGTATGAGTGCGTTCTTGCAACATTTCATTTTGTCGGTATATAATTAAGTCAAAATTAAGATGTGTCCAAACACAGCGCGCAAAAATCGCTGCTACGTGCGGTTTTTTCCCAAGACGTACATCTATTGTGCGTCTAGTTAGGACAAACCCAGAAATGTTTGCGCGTCAATAATACGCTGCATATCCGAGACACGCCGCGCTCGAATCGCGTTCAAACCACAATGAAAGTGGCCGCGTGTGTAGCTCTACTATTATTCTATAATTGCGTAGAAGAATGAACAGAAGAAAGCCTATAAAAAAAAACAATATTGGGTGCGACCACTATCAACAGAGGATGCAGAATTTGAAAGCGATTAATTACCGCGCATGATTGAAGCGCTGTGTTTGGACACACCTTTAGTAATTTTCTAATTTTGTTTGTTATCGTTTTGTGAGAGAATAATAATGTCTTATTGTGGGGATAACAAGGGGAATTTTCTGATGTGTAGGGCATCTACAACTTCTGTAAATTGTTCTAAATTTGCTAGACATTTTGGTTTCAAAAATAAAGTTTCATTTGGACAATTTTGACAACTGACTAAACGCCGGTTAGTAAGTTAACGGACGACCATAACAGAAATTAAATATAACGTCTGATTAAGACATCTAAACATGGATTTGCGCTTGGTGAAACACTCGCTACTTTTAACGTCCGGTTAATATTTTAACGGCCGTTTGAACTAACAAACATCGGTTGGTAAAACTAGGTCTAATCATGTTTAAATAAATTGCTTACACAATACTTTAATAAACTATAATAAATGATGTATTTTTCAAACTAGCCATTATTTGCAACTAACTACAATATTTTGAGTTTTGTCATCAAAAATCAATAAAACGTTGCCACACCGCCGCACATTCTGTCTAAGATAAGTTTGGTTTAAATGGTTATAAATAATTAATCAATACTAGCTCCGTTTTACGGCTTTGCATCGTCTACCAAACCGCCTGTATAGCAGACTTAGTTTGAATAAAACAAAAAACCTTATTTTTCATTTTCTTTTATTATCTACTTATATAATAACAACCATTTACTTTAAGTTAACAATTTAAAGTACTTAGATTGATTTCTAGAAATAAGAGCTGAAGCAACTTTTTAAATATAAAAGAATATCCTCATGAATTCACATGGATAATATTAGTATATCTACAATAAATAATCTTTGAATATAATCACTTAATTAATAAAACTTAAAGAAATAAATACTTAGATGTGTTTGTAGTATACAAACAAAATTCCATTCAGTTATTTAAATAAAATACATGTAATTGTATTAATCTGCTACTTTATCAATACAACACCATCCCAAGAGAATAACATTATTTTCAAAAATACAACTTATCAGTAAAAATTAAGAAAAAAATATTTTTGACCATAAGTATACATAGAAAGAGTGTAAAACTATTCCTTTAAGTTATACGAAGTGAAGATGTTTAAAATTTTATAAAAAGACACTCAAATCCTAATGCAGTCTTAATTTAATATTTTACATTTTATTCTCGTTAATTCCAAGAAACTGAATATTGGTTTACAATAATACTCCACGAATAATAGAGGCTAACATACGGAACATATTATTATAATCCATTACATTAAGGGCCAATTTCACGAAACTTTTCATAATCGGACATTAGCAAATCAGACGTTACAACTAATTAATTGTATTTTTGTTCCACATAAACAACACAACAACAACAACAAAAACTAACATAACATCAGGAAATCTGGCGTTAAATGAATGAGTCATGTGTCTTTCACTCTTTTATCGGTCAGTAATCAAACCAACCAAAATAAATAGTCGCAAAGTCACAGGTCTATGTTCATTGACAATGTATCACTTTATCTAGCCGTATCGTACAGACTCGTGTTAAATAATACAACTAAATAAAAATGTCAGTTGTGTAGTCAAGTATGAGTGTGTTCTTGCAACATTTCATTTTGTCGGTATATAATTATGTCAAAATTAAGATGTGTCCAAACACAGCGCGCAAAAAACGCTGCTACGTGCGGTTTTTCCCAAGACACAAATCCACCATGCGTCTAGTTAGGACAACCCCCGAAATGTTTGCGCGTCAATAATACGCTGCATATCCGAGACACGCCGCGCTCGAATCGCGTTCAAACCACAATGAAAGTGGCCGCGTGTGTAGCTCTACTATTATTCTATAATTGCGTAGAAGAATGAACAGAAGAAAGCCTATTAAAAAAAAAACAATATTGGGTGCGACCACTTTATCAACAGAGGATGCAGAATTTGAAAGCGATTAATTACCGCGCATCATTGAAACGAAACACACCTTTAGTAATTTTCTAATTTTGTTTGTTATCGTTTTGTGTAACAATATTAATTTCTTATTGTGGGGAAAACAAGGGGAATTGTCTGATGTGTAGGGCATCTACAACTTCTGTAAATTGTTCTAAATTTCCTAAACATTTTTATTTCGAAAATAAAGTTTTATTTTGTCAATTTTGACAACTGACTAAACGCCGGTTAGTAAGTTAAGTTAGGACCATAACAGAAATTTAATATAACGTCTGATTAAGACATCTTAACATGGATTTGCGCTTGGTGAAACACTCGCTACTTTTAACGTCCGGTTAATATTTTAACGGCCGTTTAAACTAACAAACATCGGTTGGTGAAACTAGGTCTAAGTACTGGTTAATATTGAACATGTAGGTATTATATGGTAATAAAAAAAAATAGTGACAGAAATATATTTCGTTGCACTGCACTGCTATTTTGTGACAATCTCCCTCGGTGAACACCTAGGTGAAGTGAGTTGTCATCCGATTGTAGTGCTTTGTAAATCCCTAGCATCTGGTTTGATGACAGCTCTCTTCACCTAGGTGTTCACCGAGGGAGATTGTAACAGAATAGACATACTGCACTGTATTATTAGTACTATTTATTATACACAGGACAAGTTAGCCGCCGAGCCTTAACGTATTTTTACGAGAGCAGAATGATAATGACTTTCATAATCATTTCGCCGTTTTTGTCTTAGGATTAATGAAGAAAGTGATTTATTCTCGAATTATACCACGTTCCAAGAAAAGTAAAGAATATTGCAGCAACTCTTTGGATTAAGCGAGAATAATCACAAAAAATTAGTAGATGAATTAGGTGTAGGTACGTAGTCATCAACTATGGTAGTATCTGATTTCATTTATTTTATTCTCCGGGGATGGCGAGTGAAAATGGTGATTTATTTAACCTTTTGCCCGCTACAGTCATGTATAAATGACAGACGTACTACAGACGAATTACTACTCTATAGAAATACTTCGTAGCTTGGAGCCGATTTGCTTATTTAGATATAATTTGCTTTTTTGACGTAGCGGAGAAAAGGTTAATGTTAACAGTACTTGGCATAGCTACCAAAAATGACAACTTCTTCAACATTTTTGTTCTAAAATCATAGTCAACAAGTCAGCACTGACCCAGTCTGAAGAAGAAATATTAAAAAAAATACTCTCAAATCTCAGTCAAATCATTTAAAGCAAGCTTAAGGTCTTCCGATAACTATTTATGTATATACTTTTTTATTAACAAAGTCAAAAGCAAGAGTTTCTCATTGGTGTCAATATTGATAATGATTTATTGAAACAAGTTCCGATCGTGTTGCGTCTAAGCGACGCCTGCGCACCTTCTACGAAAGGTCTACGCCTCCACGCGGCTCTGCACTGCTGCTACGCTTACGCTAAACAGCGCCTGGGCCATTAAATCTAAATATAAATTAGATATACAGTCTATTCTATGCACAATACAAATAGTTGGCAGATAGATTATGTCAAAATTAAATTAAAAATATTTTATGACACTATATTACCTATAGTACCAAACTAAAGAAATACAACGAGTTTATTCAGAAGATTAAAAGAAGCCTATATTCATTTCTGGAATATAGGCTAAACTGATAGATATGTAGTATCAGTTGTAAATTTTATGGTACATACAGTAAATCAGAAGGTTTCCACTTGTTGTAAACAAAGTCACAGCGTGTCATGCTAACTAAGTGACAATAAACTTAGAATATTTAGTTGGTACAGCGGCTGCACATTAGTAAGTTCATATCGAGTTCGCTTAGGAGTAACAACATAGTCTTTTCGATAAAGAATACCGGAAAAATGTGCAAATGTGGGGCAATAACTTTTTTTTTACTTAGTAAAAAAAAAGTTATTGCCCCACATTTGCACATTTTTCCGGTATTCTTTATCGAAAAGACTATGTTGTTACTCCTAAGCGAACTCGATATGAACTTACTAATGTGCGGCTTGAAACAGTTGGAATTTCCTCATTTCTGACTTGTTTGCTTAAAAGCAAACAAGTCAGAAATGAGGAAATTCCAACTGTTTCAAGCCGGATCACTTTGAGCCGTAGTTTGGATTTTTGAGTTTTGCTGCACACAAACAATACACACATCGGGTTAAACTGTATATGAATATGTTTCATTGTAAAATTAGTTAAATCAGTCTTTACTTTACAGAAACGGCGGAATGGATCTACAACGTATTGTTAATATTTATTTGTACAATATTTAGGTCTCCCTACGTTCTACCCCTTATATACTATTAATAAATAAGTAGTTACCTAGTAATCCTGTAGAGTAGATGACTCCAATATCCAATAAATTCTACGACAGAACTACTCTAAACAACACTTGATTTTAAGTCTGAAAACCCGATTACTTTTTAATTTACTGTTAAGTTAGATTTTAGTTGCTTTGAAATCAATAAATAGTTAATTGAGTAGGCAAATGATTCACTAGAAGAGACATCATAAGTATATTTTACTAAACATAATCTATGCGTGAATCGCGTTTTGACAGTTCATACAAATTCATTGGTGGTGTCATCTACCCAAATTTTTTTGAAGATACAAAATATTGCCAAATATGCAAATTTGAACATGCTACACGTTTTAATTGTTTATTTCTTCATATTTTACATATATATGTTAAAATGAAACATCTGCGAAGGTTTTCACGCGTCCTCAATGGGTAGTGGGCAATGCTTTGTTTTTTATTTTTCACTTTGCCCAACACTAGGAATTTCTCCCGTATCGTGGGTGCGTTTACAAACATATAAACTTAACACACTAACAGTCTGACTTGGCACGATACAGGACCAATTCCTAGGCAACGTTTCATAAAAAAAAACTTTTGTTCCACACATTTTGACCATTTAGGTGTTGCACTTTTGTATATGAAACAGCTGATTTTGTTTTAATTATCGACGTGAAATTTTAACACTGGGGCATCTAGAATCATGAATTTAATAGAATTCTACGAAGTTATAGTGTTTTATCTACATATAACCCTCATTGTGGCATACATTTTGTTCCCTTTTGGTCAAGTCACAGAATATCATATTGAGACAAGATTATTTACTAATAACACGGAAACTGTTGTGCTATTAATATTGTAAGCTGTTGAATAAACACTTCTCTTGAGTATGAAGACACACATGCACATACATTTAACATACATTTATAGAGAATATATACACATACATAATAAAATAAAGGTGCTTATTACCTCACTCTGTTACATGAACTTAAAAGAACTCACTTAATTCCTTCTATAAAGCGGAACGATATGACGGGTAGGCAAACCCGTAATCTCATGTGTAGGCACATCTGGGATTGTCAGCGGAACATCTAACGGGACATCTGGTAAAAACTCCGGGATGCCGATCCCGGGGACTGGCTGGCTGTGCTGCCCCACTGGCGGCTCGTCGTGGATGTGCATGTGGTGGAAATGCTCGTGTTCTTCAGTCGCTGACAGGCTGTGGTCCATGTGGGGGTCGCGGTGAGTGTGGTGGTGGTGAATGGTCTTGTACACCGTGTGCGTATGCTTTATCTTCTTCACTTTATACGGCACGTGGATCACCACTTTTTTGTTGCGTCTGTGGATTGATAAACAATTGTTTTAGGAAGTATAATTACACAGACACGTCTCTGTTGCCAAGCAAGTAGAGGGCCTCTTTAAACTCAATGTGCCATATTAACGGCGCCGTAATTTATGTACAGGAACTGTATAGTCCATTTGCGTTAAGAAAATAGTGAGTCAACATTAATTGAACCAATAAGGTCGCAAATAATATCACAAACACCAATCACTCTTCAGATGCACTGTTTTACTCAATAATTTCTTAACGAGAATTGATTAGGGGTACTTTTGTTAAAAAAACAATATTAAAGTTCAAACCAAATTGCCCCGGGACGGAAACCTCGATGTGCGCGAATTTGTAGGATTCCGTAGGATTCGATTCCCCGGAATCCGTGAGAATTCGCCAGAAGACCAGTGATCAGACGTAAAAAAATTATACTGGTAGAACTATTCCGACGAATACATCGGTGGTGTAAATTGAGCCTAATGAATCGGTACCACATTGAATCTACGCATACGTTGTTAATATTATCGCATAATCCATAATTATGCGTGTTAGGTACTTCGGTATGTTTATATCGCACGTGTATTTATTACCGTAACAATAATTTGTCATCGTAATATGTCAGCCGTTCTGCAGTCTGCGTATCAATTGAGGTAATAGAAACAGTGGTACTGTTTACATATCGTTGAAAACGCGCGCGGCTTCGTCATGGACCAGTAATTTCGGGAGTTTCCTGCTTCGATACGCGTGAGTGCGACTCGAATATTTCCTGTGAAATTTTCGATCGAATTCGTTTATTTGACTACTTTTGTCATATTGTCACTAAGTCAAACCACCGATCAAAAGGCCAATGATTAAAGGCTAATATAATAATAATAAATGTTTATTGCATGACCGTAGTTATATACATTTTGTTGTTAAATGGCGCCACTTTTTAAGCAGATAATGCCTTTGTTAAGAGACGCCACTCTTTCTTAGGTAGACTAAACGGTGAAAAAAAGACAATTTATTTACTAAAGACATTTTACAAAAAATGTGTGATGTGATGTGATGTGGCCGGTGTGGGTGATGTAATGTGAGTGATGTGAACTCACATTACATCACCCACACCGGCCACAAGTGAAGTGAGTGACATGATGTGATGTGAAAGTGACTGACATTCGTGAGTGGTGTGACTGTGTGTGGTGTGTGTGTGCGTGAGGGTGTGGGGCGGGTTGAGTGTGTGTGTTAGTTTATGTGTTGAAGGAGTGGCTCAGTATCTGCGTAGTTTTTCAGTAGAATAAGGAAGGTACTGTAGAGACTTGCCCAGCAGAGAGGCTTTATGTAATGAAGCCATAACTATTTAGTCTATGGTTAGAACCTTCTGGAAATATATTTGAATAATGTAGAAGGATAGTTTTTATACTATGACATGTGATGTCAGTGAGTCCCAGCTAAGCTCTGAGCTGGGGGCTACCTAAAGTTTTCCTCTCGCTCATCTGATTAATATAATCTTCTACAAGTCGATAACATCTTTCATTTAACGTAGCTTAGACTCACGATAGTTCGTACACGCTACTAGTGTAACTCGGATGTTACAGTACTATGGCAGTTGTAGTTAGGTACTCAATCTGCATTCTGTAAGTATTATTAAATCTAAGACGAATTTAATATTAGGTAACATTATCATAAAGTTATCAATATTGCTATAAATGCACCTTATTTTTTGCGAAACAATAGTCAAGTCATTTTGTTTAACAAGAATATGCTCCGAAAGGTTCGAACAATTACGTTCAATAGAAGAAGCAATTTTATTGTTACCTATCTATCTCATTAACTGTCTGAAGTGAGTCATCCATTAGAAGTTATGTTTATTTCAATAAATATCACTGTAAGATGTTCGTTAGTGTCGCTGGTAATGCAATGTCGTAACGGTGGTAGTTTTATATTCTGCTTACTTTATAGTTGATGATAATAATATTATAATGACTAGCTGACCCGACAGACGTTGTTCTATCAATTTGTTTTTTCCATTTCCTTACTGTTAGAACCTTCCCTGGACTTCCACAAATAATTCAAGACCAAAATTAGCCAAATCGGCCCAAAGCCAAATAAACAATTTATCGGATGTACCTACTTTTAATAGTGTTTTGCACTTTGATACAAGACAATACCTATAAAATAGTTTTTTAGCTTTTTCCATGGTCTGAATAACTATTATAACTGAAAATCTGTATAAAATAACTACAACTATTAAAGTAAACACTGATCGTGGCTTAAGAGCGTGTATTCGATTCGTGACGAAAACTTCATATTTCGCGTTTTGCCCAGAGCAATATCGTAATGATGTGAGCAGATTATTTAAAAACAATTACAGTTTTAGAAAGATTAGGTCTTGATTTAGGGAGCTACAGAGTAAAAGTATAATTTCTAATTATGGTTTTTAAAGTGAAGACAATCCTTTCATAGCGTTTTACGAATATAGACGTCAGAGTTAACTTTCAGGACGAATACAACCATTACAGTATGCCAAAATATAACGTTTTAGCGTTTTTCAAACAGGAGTGTATTACAGAGCCAAAATTACGAAAATATTACTATTATGTATTAAAAAACAATGTTAAAAACTATAAAATCGGTTCACTTTAACAATTTTTTTTCACTAGTATTTGAATAAAAACATAACTGATATTTTTATTTTATGAAAATAATGGTTATGTTTAATATACAGAATATTTTTCAGTCCGTTATACGAACTCATTTAATTTAGACAATTATTTTAAACAGCACTGTAAAACATCGCGCGCTGTCGTTTGCCGATCAATTTCAATGATTCGTGCTTATTTCGTGCGTATTTTTTTTTCTGATGCACACAAACAGACCGTTGTGTTGTACTAGTGTGTGTCAATGCTGCTACGCCGTTCTAGTAATCGTTTTGATTTTGAGTTGCACTTAATCGAATACGCACCCTTAAGGGGCTATTAAACGACTTTTACAGATTTTAAACTGACAATCACGTCAAAATGTGCAGTGTAAATGATTTGAAAAAAATATATGTTAAACTAGAACATTCTCTTAATCACTTAGTAAGTGAATATTTTTAATTATATTCATATTATATAGTTTAATTAATACGTGAGGTTGTGTCTGACGCGGACAAAACATTGACAATCACACAAAATCTAGCAGGTATAATTAAACGAAACTGACACCATCTTACAGACAATTTTATTATCTATCTTTTAGTATACGCCTTTTTTTTATTTTGAAAGAATACTACTTTTATTTAATTTTTTCGACTAAACTTTGAGAGTTTTGGACGCAAAACTGATGCAGAACTGACGCAGTCTGCGTCCAAAACTTTCAAAATTTTGTCGAAAAATTTAAATAAAAGTAGTATTCTTTACAAAATTTAAAAAAAGGCGTATACTAAAAGATATATAATAAAATTATCTGTAAGATAGTGTAAGTTTCGGATAATTATACCTGGTAGATTTTGTGTGATTGTCAATGTTTTGTCCGCGTCAGACACAACTTCACGAGTTAATTAAACTATTTAATATGAACTTAATCAAAAATATTCACTTTCTATATGATTAAGAGAATGTTCTAGTTTAACATATATTTTTTTCAAATCATTTACACTGCACATTTTGACGTGATTGTCAGTTTAAAATCTATAAAAGTCGTTTAATAGCCCCTTAACGTGACGATTTCTAAGAGACTAACCACACTTATTCAGCTCAATTCAGCTTTTGTCTATAGAAAATACTAATTTTGTATCGCATCTGTACAGACGCGGAAAGCTGAACGGATCTGCATACTAAACCGGTGTTTTCACCAACCGGATAATCCGGACAAAAACTGAATTCAGCTTTTGTCCATACAATTTACATCCATAGAATAAGTGTTGTTCAATCAGTTAATATTTTAAATAAAAGAATCTAAACTTACCAACAGTACCTATTTATTTTTCTTACTTTATTATAACGATGCAAAAAGACAATCAATATATATAAAAAACGTACGCATATTCGCTATTCTAATATCTACGTAGACGCAAGCAAATATGTACTTATGTAAATAATGTTTTGGGATACGGGTTTCGGTTTACTTATCACCAGTCTCTCAGAAATGTTTATTCAGTAATAATTAACAGTATTTAATTTGTGAAAACAACCAATTATTGTATTGGAGGAAGAAAGTTGACGTTTTTGTTTCGTTTTTACATTCTAGTTGAGTTTATGCGGGCCTTAAACAAATTCTTAGAACAATGCCTTTTTTCAAATTAACTTTATAATGTCGATTTTAAAAATAAAGGAGTTTCATTTGCGCAAATCTGCGTTATTGGATGCGATAAGACCCTCTACGACAGCATAGGCGTGCGCGTAGCACGGTCTACGAAATACGCGATAAGTATTTATTAATATTTTTTTGTGTTATTAATGTGTTATTTTGTAGATAAACATAGTTTCAAAAAGGATTTTTATCTATTAAATAACATGAAAAGGAACCTGTTGACATGACAGTTTCGGTTAGCTACAAGTAGAATAAAAATTAATTTAATATGATATAGTTTATTAAGGATCCCTATTTTATTCTTGAGGTTAGGTAATATATACCTTTTATTGCTCAGGGATAACGTAGCTTTATTAACGAAAGAGTTTTTAGTAAACAAGTTTCGCATACGAAGGGTTCCATAGCATCATACAGTAGGTATATATACTACTCAAAACAAAATAAGGGCCACGAGGTATTATATTTTCATTTTGGTGTAATTTATTTTTTCAAAGTTAAATTTTTTAACGACGATCGGCGTATTAGTGTATGGAGAAGACGCGGCGAAAGACTTTCAGAAGCCTGCATCCATGAAGTCGATCGTTTTGGTGGTCCAAATGTAATGATTTGGGGCGGGATAAGCTTACACGGCAAAACTGAGCTCGCTATTTTAAATGAGGGTACTGTTACTGCTCAGCGGTATATTGAGGAAGTTGTCAGACCACATGTGATCCCATTTGCACAGCGAGCGAGTCCTGGATTCATCTTGATGCAAGACAATGCTGCTCGTGCACACACGGCTCAAGCGACTCGGTTTGTACTGGAAGACTCTCAAATTCAAGTCTTGCCGTGGCCGGCGAACAGTCCGGACTTGGCCGGCGAAAATTCCAATAGAGCACATGTGGGATCAGTTGAAACGAAGAGTTAGAGACGGTGATCAGGAAATCCACAACCAACAGCAACTCATCAACGCTGTGAAAAGGACCTGGGAAGAGATTCCAATGGAAAATGTCAGGCATTTGATTGAGAGCATGCACTCCAGGCTTCAGGAGTGCGTAGCTAAACGAGGGGGGCATACCCGTTACTAAAAGATGAGCATGAAGTATTTTCTTTTGTTTGCAGTAACTTTACGTTTTTTTATTTTTAACCGAAAATGTGTTTTTTCTTTCAAAAGCAAATAAACTTTTTAATCATTATTATTTGAATAAATTTATTGGTCTACATGGTAAATACAACATTAGTTTTCGTTATGGAGACAAAAAATATATAATGGTTTGATTATTTTCATGGTACAGACAAAATACCTTGTGGCCCTTATTTTGTTTTGAGTAGTATATAATAATTGTTTAACGAAAAACATACAGAGTTTGAAATATAGAATGATATTGGTTTAAAATTATTATTTTTATTTTATGATGCAAATTCTGTGCAAGAATACCTAATACTTTACGCAAAACATGTTCGATCGTAATTATTGCATCGAACACAAGTCCTATATCGTATGCTATAATATGGCGCTAAAAGTAAACACGAAGGAGACTAATTTTAAAGTTTTATTAAAGTAATTTTTGAGTTTGTTACGAACACACACACTCACTCCCGGTGCCCCCACCGGGCTGAGTGTGAGTACTTCTGACTTTAATTTACTAAATAAAGTGATGAGTATGATTATGATAAATGAACTCTAATACTTAGTTACTAAATTGGTTTGATTTTTAGGGTTCCGTACCTCAAAAGGAAAAAAAAAACTCATATAGGATCACTTTGTTGTCTGTCTGTCTGTCAAGACCCTTTATCTTGAAAACGCGTGGAGGTATCGAGTTGAAATTAAAACCATATACTCAAGTCTACGGTTCCTTGATGTTGTAAAAAAATCAACCCTCTATATTAACGTGAAAAAAAGATACGGCCGTTTATGTCGAAAAAACGCATTTATAATATTAAGTAGATTAAAGTATGGATAGTAGGTATGGATTAGTATAGAAGTATGGATATGTACCTACAAATACGTACGGAACCCTCGGTGGGCGAGTCCGACTCGCACTTGTCCGGATTTTAATAACTTGTGTATGTATTTCAGAGTATAAAATGATTGAAATGTGATACACATCGTGAATGTTATGTTCGACTACGTGCGGCACCAGAGTACAGTCGACTACAAAGAGATGTATACCCCCTAAAGTTACAAATACATGTAGGTACCCATTAAAATAAGTGTACATACTTTGTTACAAATTATTGTACACATGAAACATGACGCATATATATATTCACTCAATGTGCCTAATTAATGTATACAGCAGTGGCGGGACTTTCATACAAGCCGAAAAGCCGGGCTTGCATTAATAAGCATAACATGAGCTAATCAGTAATTGAACAACTTGCTGTTTTTTTCTTAATCGTAAAAAAACTATCGAGCTTGCCCTACCCTTGACCCCTAGGTTCGTCACTGGTATACAGCAAGATGGACACTGTAATGTATACTCTCTGAAACAAATTAATGTTTTCACACGTAGTTTCAATAATATGTATACACGAAACGTTCTAGTTTTAAAGGGGATTGCCTGGTCTCCATACTGTCCTAGGCCCAAGATTGGACATCAAATATTACTATAAAAATGGAGTGTTCCAAAATCTTAATAGTATTAGACATCTAAAAAATATATTCAAATTGACGCCACTATTTTAGAATCGTAACGTTATAAGAAACAAGATTATCTGTTGACACCTAAAACAATATTCTTTTAGGTAAATAATTGTATGATGTAGGCAATAATAGAATTATTTTATGGTTTGAATATTTACTTGCTGTGCCCACTTCTGTATCACGCTTATTTCTTCGGGTTCCAAGGTATGATTCTGAATCTCGGTCAGATTAAAACCACAACTTACACAATGTTCTTCAGTCATTGTATATAATGTTATTGATCAGTATCTAAAATCGAAAGCAGTCGTGATCCTTGATTCTAGAGTCAAAGTTATCGTCGAACGTGATTACAAAATTATTAAAACAAAGCCAATGTCGTGCGTAAAAGAAAAACTAAATAAAACGCATCCACATTATTCCACATTGAGTATAAACAACATAGACAACAAACGAAGACTCAGATTCAATTCAGTGTTGTCACAATAACGAAAAAATAATAACGTATATCAATATGTCGGTTACCTTTTTAAATAACCGATAATTGATTTATTTTTGTTATTCTTTTTTACTTTTTTTATTTTCATCATTAGTTTTATATACATATTCAATTCAATTATTTTAATGTTTTCTTTTAGAGGGATTTTAAATTATAATAACAGTAAAGTCTCGTGGGTATGCCGCTGAGGTTATTGTGTTTGCTTGTAAATCGATTCAAATCGATTGATTAATGATATACTCGTAATATGGTTTTGATGCTGGCAATATTATGCCTGCGTCAGTATCAAAAAACTTCCTGTTTTTCCAATAGAATTACTTTTTTTAACGAATTGTTGTAAATTGTAGTGGCGCTCATTTGGAAGAAAGCAAATACATATTTTTTTATGCCAAAATTAATGCATGAATTATTTTTTCTCATGTCTAATGTTCACTGGAGGGCCTGAAATAGGCAATGTCTTTTCATAAATTCTATCAAAACCATTGAAAACTCTTTGGATGGTATAATAATATATGTGTAATAGTTTTTTTCTGTCATGATGGCACTTATAAATCTACATATATTCATATTATAACAAGGTAAAATTTGTTTGTATGTAGGGCGTAATCTCTGGAACTAATTCCACTTTGGATAGAAAAAACTTAGGTTAATTTAGGTCGACGTCAAACCTTGCAGACAGAAATAGGAGACCCGCGCAAGATTTATAATTTCTTGCCAAAATGTGAAGTAGATCTACTATTATTATAAGCAAAAGAATATTATAGATAAGTTATATTATTAAAAGCAAGACATCGATTTTAGTTTCAATAAATTTGTTTTATGATTAAATAGTTTAAATGTTACTTAAGTTTAGTTTCTGTATGGAAAAAAAAACAGGTTGAATAGGAAACACCTTCTTTTTATGAGCCGAGTGAGAGAAAAATAATGTAAATAAGTGGCGAAAGTAATTTGTAACTTTGCAAGTCAACTTCGATAAACAAATGACACGCCAATGACGTCATGCACGAAATGAAAGAGAAAACAAGTATTCCCGCACTATTCTTAAATTTAAAAATAGAATATTAGACCTGTATGCTTATTATTGTAACCAAATATGAACACATTAATTCGTTTCAGAGCGTACACATTACAGTGTAATTTTAGCTGTGTAAATAAAATTGGCACATTTGATAGGAATATAAATCTGGCATACATCATGTCTACTAGTATTTGTAACAAACAATGACGACATCATGAATGGATACATATTTTTATAACTTTCAAATGTATACATATTCTTGTAGTCGACTATACCTTAGCACTTCACATAGCGTATTTGTGCAAATATTCGCTTTATTTTGATAATACAAAATCGACTTTATTTCAATAACTCTAGGATACATTTTGTATTATACAAATAAGGCGAATATTTGCACATCTACGCCATGTGAAAAGCCGGCATTACATTACTCTGGCAAAGGCTCTGCAGGCGCGGACAGCATAATACGTAGCTATATAACTACCTACCTACGTATTTATCGAGGTCGCGCATGCAGTGGGGGTCAAAGCTCGCAGTTGTCAGAATTCACATGAGTTGACAGACTAATTAATTTTAGCCCTTGCTGTATTGATTTTGACTCGAAATACACACGCCCATGCTGCGGGGATTGCAAATCGTTGCATGAATAAAAGAGAACTATGTAAATTAATATCTTGTAATGACAATAATTCGTCATTCAAATTACATGAATTATAACGTGACGTGACGTGACGCGGCGGATAGGGGAGAATCAAATAGAAAGACAAAGTAACATAAAAAGACTTAAGGAAACCGTTTTTATTTCTGGTCCTACCTGAAGGCCTACTCTAAAATGGCACATCCTCCCGAATGTTCGGGACCGACCGAAACACAACCGAAGTTTGCATTGTCTTACTACGAACAAAGTTCGGATTGGCTCAGTTCGGTTGGTCGGTAGGCACCATAGTCAATAATCGGGATAGTGTCGGACCGAACGAAATGTAGTTTTAAAGTTGAACGTTTTCTCGAAAGGTTTTATTAGCCACTAATATTCATTTCGATGTAATTTAGTTGTTAAATTATAGTGTAAAATTATTTTTTATGACAACAACATTTAATTTGGCTTTAAATTTAATAGCCGGCATACAGATTGCTTTTATCAATATGTAAAAATGAAAAGTTAAAGAATGACAAGTAAACAATCTAGCGGTGCTTGAGTGAGATTTTTAATGTTACAAAAAAAACCTTAAAGTAAACCCAAATCTCGTCTGTCGTGATCGATCAAAAGTCTTCAATGACCATGTATAGTTCGACAGCGGGTAAATAATGGTTATTCTTAAAAACCTTGGAGAGCATCGAGATGTGGCTTTTATATACAATGCGAAATGTTTATACTTTCTGAATATTTACTGAATATTTTCGGGATCACACTAGGTCCTAGCAGAGTTCTTCATATAGTGATCGGCTGTGTCTGTTATTAGCTATAAACTCAAAGTAGGGCACTAAATTGGTATTGAAGGATTCACGAAGCCGTAAACGATTCCTTCTGCGCACTAAACTCCCTTCACTGAGAGGAGAGCGTCTTCCACCAAAAACATAATAATATGTAATACCATTTCGCTACAATTTTAAGTTTGGCACATTCACTTCAACACTTTAAAGTAATATAAAAATCAAGATAATTGTAATACAAAGAGAGACTTTGTTGTAATAATTCATTAAATTCGACAGATACTTATCCCAAAATAAAAAAGAGCTATTTTGCTGTCGTGAATTTTTACATTAATTTAACGATACAACTTTTGCCAAACTCAAAACTTTCGGTCGGACAGTAGTCGTTCAGAGAAGGGTTCACAATTCAACAATCGTTAAAATGAAGTATTGAATGAAATAGAACAAAGTTCGTAGTAGAAAACGTCCCAAAATTCGGTCGATGCTTCGGATTTATCACTTCGGAGTGGACACTCTGGACACCTTATGTTGTGCTGAAGTTACTAAAATATTAAAGGTCAAACTTCAAACTTATTACTTATTACTTCTACAATATGTAAAATAGTTTTAAATGTTGAAACTAAATTTAAAATATCCCCATGAGACGGTTTGTTGGGCCATTGGAGCATAATGGGATGCTCCAATGGCCCAACATACCGTCTCCCGATGTATACGAGAGGTTTCAATAAAAACACCCCAAATATTCGGAAAATATATAAAAAATCGTAAAGTTACTGTTGCATGCACCCTAAGCTTGTGCTTGTTTCACGTGCGTTACATAGTGCAGTACCATAAACCAAGATTCTAAACGCCAAAAATAAAAGTCGTTGACTAGCAATCATTTTTGCTCAATGCTTCTTAATTTGATGCGTGTTAGTGGCTGTATGATGTGTCATTTTATACCCCGTTTATGGAGAAGAAGAGGTATGTACACTTGTACAGGCAGAAGATACCCAGATGGTTAAATATGAAACTCACCCTTCTGTATTCACAATTAGAATCGCTAACAGCACAGCCAGGCAAAGCAGGATCTGAAAACAAAATGCATTTAACTTATTAGGTAAATAACAGTAATCATTAAATTTGGTTAAAAATAACTCGTTATTTCTACACATAGATAATATTATTACTAGCTTTTTTCCTCAAAATGCAACCGATAGAAAACCGACAGGCCAGCAACTCGGCGTCGATGCTCAACACTTTGGAGCTTTGATTCGACGAGCCTATCATTGCCAATGAACCTCTTGGCTCATTTCTCAATTGACTCTAGGGCATCAAGCTGGTATCTGGCAGATCCGTCCCAAAGATGAGAGCAGTATTCCATACACGATCTAACTTGCGCTTGATAAAGTATAAGCAGCTGTTCCGGCGTGAAGTACCGTCTCACTTTTCGCACACTGAAATTGCATCGTTTTATGGGAAACAATATCACAAATAATGATTATTTTTTTCCATACACTTGACACATCACTTGTCTGCCAATTTGATAGATCTGTTAACGTTGCTTGTAACTTTCTTTTTTACAAACACAAAATGGGCATCGAGATGAAACGAAAAAGTGTGTGTGAGTGTGAGTGTTATTTTCATTTCGTAATATTTTAATTATGCGGGGGTTTAAAAATATGGTAAAAAGTATATCAATCTATTCCTGGTAATTCTTCACATTGGAAACTATTTTAAACTCTCTAAATTATTTATTTTTCATACAAATGAATGTATGGATCTCGCCATGATTCTTTGTGATATTCTACTCGCGGTGGCCATTTTCAAACAATTTATTTTTTAGTGCAGATCTTAAATGGTGAATGCATGGAATTAGTATGTGACTACTACCTATCGTACCTAAATGTTAGTATGCGATTTCTACTTTATGTTCCAAATTCAAATCACATTAATGACCAGTGGGCTATAATGAAATTCAGTACAATATTAATGGCTTGCTAGACCACAGGTCTTAAATGACTTACTATAGGTTATACTCCATTTACAATAGCATTAGAAAAAAGAGGCTCATAGAAGCAGGCATACAAAACATTTTATTTCAAAGATAATTTGAAACAATTTTAATTAAACTTATTTTAGCATAATTTTGATAAATAGATCTAAGATAGTACTAAATATGGACGTATAATAATATAAACAGAATAAAAGTATTTTAACGATTAGGTAACATTTTAAATGTGGTAGAATTACAGTGAAACGAATAACGTTCAGGGTATTGTTCATCCCTGCTTCTGTTAGGTTTTTAGCATTGACACTGTAATTTTAAATTGGAATTAATTATACAATTAAATGAAAGCCACATATTATTAGAAGATAAATTATTATTATAATAAATTCGATGTCTATCGTAACTTAAACATGTTTATTTATTACTTTTGTTAAAAAGTGTGCATTAAAAAGAACCTTTTTTAACTTCTGTCTAATGCTATTGTAAATGAAGTATAGGTTTGCAAGACATATTATTATACCAAATTTGACATTGTCAAACAGGTGGTGAGAAAAAAAAATGTTAACGTTATGATCAAAATTGTAAAATACTTATTTCATTCAACTTCATTAGGCTAATTATAAATAGGTACAAGCAGACAATCTATCTATCAACGCATGTGTAATTGAGTATTTGACACCATTAGACCAATCATTGAAAAGACCCAACTTCTTTAAAATAACATTAGATTTTTAGTTGCTTTGAAAGTAAAGGTAGTCAATTGAGTTGCTGCAAAATCTATAAGAGAGTCGCGTTTTAACAGTTCATAAAAAGAACATAATTATGTCAATTGATTTAGTGGTGTCAGTCAAGTACCAAACATTATGTCTTAATTTGTCCTGTTCAGAAGTAAAGCATAGCACTAATAAATATGATTTACGGCATTAGCTGCAGCATGTTGGTCTGCAACACTTAATTAAAAACATGAGAGTACCTACGCAAAACAAACAATCTTGATGAGTAATAAGCCGCTAACATTACCAAACAAGTTGATGAGCGGCATGACATGCAAATTGACGAACGTTCTCATCGGTGAAAAACTTACCGCACTTCTACAATCCATAATCGTGTCTATTGTTGTATAACAATGTAGTGAAAATCACAGGAATCGAACATGTGTCGTTATACGCAAAAAAAAACTCGCGGAGAGACGCGCGTGTGAACTAAAATCGTTGAATGGCGCGTGCGACGCTTTTGCTCACTTACGGAAAATTTGCACTTTCCCACTGCAATGCGATGCGCCCGAGTCAAACAACAAACTGGCAATGAATGTGCCGATATGCCTATCAATACTTATATATGCCATATATTAACACTATGTGTGAGTATTCAGTCTGCGCTATCCGACCGTCCCATTTCAGAAGCTCTAGATAGCAGTATAGAGCTGACTCTCTCATTTCTTGTTGTTAATCTAGAAAAATTCACCCCTCTCCCGCTGTTTTATTGTATTTAGTTGGCAAGATAAAGTGCTAGGTTTACTTGTTCATGGTTTCGCCCTGCTGATTATAAATAGGTCGACTCATTACCGAAGATACGATGAGTAGCTTCTACATCATTTCGGGATTTCTGTTGCTTATGCAATATTGATGTACGGACAGCGCCAATTGACTGCCCCCTTTTCTAAGGTTTTTAAGTAAGGGATACCCCTTACTAAAAAACTTTGGAACAGTTAATGACGCTGATTGATTGCAGTCATAATTAATATATTCCTATATGCTGCCTTACCTAATACGATCGAGGGGGTACATCCATGTTATGTCATCAATCAATTCTATGCGCTGGTCCTAATAAACCCGCAAATTGGTACTTACGTATTATGCTATTCCTTTTCAGTTTTGTATTAAAACATTTACAAACCATCGTATTCCCCGAAGTTACAGATGGCAGCTAGGGTTTAACGTAAAATGTAGCTTGTTTACAGTGGCTATTAGGCTTTAGTTACAAGATATTACTAATTAGTTGTCTTCAATGAGAATAAAAATAAGATGCATTAGAATGTGTTACAAGCAAAAAATATAAGTAAACAGACGTAATACTTAAATTTTCATTGTTAATGATCACGGAAATACAAACACTTCCAAAGTTCCAAATTAGTTACATCCAACCACGGTGACCGCATAACCGACTATTTATTTACAAATATTAACCAATCAACTGAACCGTTGCAGAAATCCATGGCTTATAGACAATTACCTTTCATAAAGCCGTTTCACGCTGCGTAAGTCGCAGCCGACTATTTCAGATAATTGTCGAATTATGGGGACGAAACCATAAAATTGATTTAAATAAATTGAGATATTGTCTAATACCACGGCCAGTGACTCAAATACATCAGGGTTACTCTCTAACGATAACTGTCAGTGTATACCTAAACTAATAAGTTTTTTCATTATTTTAGTTTCAATAGTGCGAAAGAAAATCTCAATTTCCATAGCCTCGTTTACCTCTCGTTTATTTTGCATCATTATTGTTTTCTCCCATTAATGAAAATGGCAGAGCAAAATCAAGATAACATGAAGAGTCCAAACTAACAATTACAATACAATACAAGCATTATTTAAAAATATCAGCGTCGCGTCATTAAGTACGTGTGTAGTGAAACTGATGAGAGCAGAACAAATTATGTCTTACATTGTCATCGAGGCTCAGAATGGAAGGCCAGATAAAGATGCGATGAACAAATCGAAAGTGTAAGTAAGTACTCCAAATGTACAGCAGACAAAACCGTTTCATTAACTAGGCAAATAATAAACATCTTTCATTATAGTGACTTCTTAAAATAAGTGTCAAAGATTTAAGCATAGGTAAATACTAAATAGTGTACGCACAGCATCAGTTAATCTAAGTGTGTAGTTGACTGTATGCCTATTTGCCATACCGATTTGTCTCTTTTGTTTGTACATAAGTACCTAAGTTCATTAAAATAAATTTTAATCCGAATTTCTAATATTTCGTCGCGACTTCGTCCGCTTGGCACTCAAATATGTGATAAAACATATCCTGAGGCATGCGCCAATAGTGTACTACTCCTCTAAGAGGGAGTTTAGCCGTAATCGCCATGCTTGGCCGAGGCATGTCGGCGATAGCAGTAGGTGTTATAGTACTCAGAAGGACGCTGCTGCCCTTCCTCTGGTCAATATCCCCCTGTCGCCTTCTACGACACCTACGGGTAGAAATGGGGTGGCGCTATTCGTAATCGGATAGTACTTCTAAAATTTAGAGTTTTAGCTCTTTATAATATTAGTTTAGAAGAACTTCGATTACCTATTCACTAAAAAGCTCTCCTCAATAGGTACCTACATGCCATAAATGCAGCAGCAATATGATGAGAGGAATCTTTGAAAACAAACATTACGTACGACTTCATCACAATTTTTATGGAAAATCATAAAACTGTAAATTTGTTTTAGTTGCATATTATCAAGAATATTGCGAAACGCAAACAAAAATGTGGAAGAAGGAAATAGATTAAGTAATTAAATTAAATGGTTTACGCTTCGAGTGAAATCTACAAGATTATTTGGTAATAAATAGGTAAGCGTGGGACAGTACCTACGGGCTAAATATAATAATATAATATTATAATAAGCATATTTTAACGAGTGACGAGCGACTGCAAGTACAGTACCTACGTACTCGTAACTAATTTAAGTAATGGCAATAACACGGAAATAGCGAAAAGTTGTAATCTAACAGCGAATACAGAATTTATACAATATTTCCTTCCATTGGCCCACGCAAATTACTTCCTCAGATACTCTGGTAATCAAATAAGAAACGTAACCGATCATTATTCGCATACAGACAATCGGTTCTTTAGTTCTAATTTACTGAACATAGTTTCTACCTTCATGTAATACTTTCCTTGTTTACTTTCATAATCCAGCGAAGGCACTTATCTGGCTAACGTAATTTCTCTTAATTTTCCTAGAATTAAATAAATTTAGGTTCATACAAAGGTACAACTGAGATAAAAAATATGAAATAAATAAGCAAAGCACATACCCGAGTTTCTTTAAAATGTTTCCAAAGGGCATAACGCAGCTCCCAATCTTCGAAAAAAAGAGTAGGTTTATCCCAAGTGATGTGGTGCCTGGCAAATTGGTAGAAGTACATCATTGGAGGATTAAGATGAGGGGCCTCCGTTGCTCGCCGTGATACAATATGGTGGACATAGGTGTACAGCACCGGGGCCTCGTGAACCCAGCAGATCAACGACATGACGGACACGACAACGGCGTGCATCCAGTACCGACACGGTGTCGGGATGTTTTCTCCATTCAGTGCCTGATCCTGGATAGACATCACAAGGAACGCGGCGGCTGCGACCGTCAGCCCGCACGGCACCTCTAACACCACACAACACACTATTGTATAGATGGTTTTCAGGTTCAGAATTTTAGTTCCATGCATTTTGACTGCATTCATCAGATATAAATTTAACTTTTCTCTGTGATGCCGAATAAAAAGCATATCTTCCACATCATATTCTCCTATTTTTAGTGGTATCTGTATGGTCATATAACAAACAATAAATACTTGTATTTAAGTAACAACACAGCTCAAAATAAATTTAGAAAAAACTAACCTGTGTAAATTTGTAGAATAACCTAGGTACTATGAGATATTGTGCGTTATTTTTTCGATCTAAAAATTGTAACAAGAGCTTGCAACCCACAAAGCTATTCAAGGCTTTTGTGGATCCTACTAGATTCACAAGTACGCGTTCGATTAATTCATCCCCCAAGCTATTAGTGTACAAATGAACTTCATACAATTCAGCGGCATGATCTAACAGAGTGGAGAACTCTAACACATATTTTTGATTCAAATTCACCATTGAAAACCAATTTAGCATAGTTGTTATGATCAAGATTCGATGCGGATTGTCTACTCTCTCAGAAATGCGACCAATACACACTTTGAAACCTTTTCTTAAATAACTATTACCAGCGGATTTACCATCATCTTGAGGTACGGTGGAGGCGAAAAAATTTAAAAGACGGGTAACGAACGGTAAAATGTTACTTTCGTCTATAATCCAATATGAACTCGAGAGTAAATTATAAAATATTTTCATTCGACGCCTCGTTGTCGTACAGAGATTTTCGTTAATATTAGCTAGCATTATATTGAATAACGTCATCTTTCCTCTATCAAAATAGAGCAGTAATTCTAGGATTTGTACAACAAAACTCTCAAAAGACCAAAGGGACACTACTGTGAAGAAGTTGAGAGTTATCTTGATAGAAGTTTCGCTACATTCAGGCAGCAACATGTCCATAGTTAATTTTAAGGCTGTTTCTGCCTGCTGAAAGTGTCGCCTTTTCGTAATGCTGCACAGATTCCAAAACTTGAGCGTTTTTAGTTTAACTCGCATTCCAAAGTAGTACACCAGGGTTAAAGCACATACTAAGAGCTGCTCAAAATGTATTTTCTGCAGATCAATCCTTGAACAGTTTTTTAAAATAAAATGTAATTTCTTCAAAGCCGCCACCTTATTTTTGTGGTAATTGACATTTAAACTCGTGGGAACGTAGAGGGTAGCAAGGTAGTTTATACTCTGTTGAAGATACCCTTGGGGTAGCAAATAATTTTGTTTTGATGGACACATTTTATTTATTTTCTTTACATATTTTATTACACTTCACTGATTGAATAACCACCGCACGTTTTATGCTTGCTTTAATTACATTCACTTATGATGCTACCCTTGACGAAGTAGAATTATTACTATTATATCATAGTTTCAGGCACAAAGTATTTTTTTTATACTGAAACTCTTAGTCTTCATTCTAATTTGAATAGCTTAAATTAAGTATTAAACTATGTTACACTACTTTTATTCTTTCGTTATGGAAATGATTGACATTGGCATGACGCCGAAATCATTGACAAGCAGGGTTCATCAAAAAGTTTATCACTGTACTAATGACTGTTTTCAACCAACTTCAAAAAAGAAGGAGGTTCTTAATTCGACACGTAGGTATATAATTTTTTTTATGTTTTAGCAACCATAGCTTTTTTCAATATAGGCCGATTTCGGTGATTATTTTTCTATAAATTGATAGTGTCTACCTCAAACTTGGTCTAGAAAGTAATCACCCCTAAGGATAAAAAATTAACGGCGACTGAAATTTTTTGGTGTCACCTTTTCGTAATTAATTTGTTTAATAGGAAGTAGGTAAGTATGCACCAAAATGCGAATATAAAACTTTTTTACAAAAAGACAACCGCCTTCAAAAAGTAAGAAAATAACTCTAAATTCGCACGTCGGTGGCAATACTAAACAATCAATAAAACCAAAGCCTGCGAAACTCTTCTCTCTCTAAATTCGCAAGTTTTACGAATCTCGAAAAACCTACTAATTTAAAGTTATTTTTTAAACTTATTAAAGGTTGTTGTCTTTATTGGAAAAAAGCTTTTCTAAATAATAATCTATACCATATGTCTGCATTTGAATTCTTTAAACCTAATTCAAAAATAATAATAAGTACTTAGGTAGGTACTTCTTTTAAAAGTATGCGTTTTTAATACTGGGTTAAAAAAATACAAGAAAATGGTTTTAAGTTTATTAAGAATAAATGAACACCCTTGTCCTTAGTCTATCAGTCTTCATGTTCCTCTATAGGAAAACCTCGCACAAGAAGCTAATAACATTAATTCTAGATATAAATATCAGAAGTTAGAGGGTTAATCTCCATAAATTAAATTATGAAATAAATTATAACATAATATGAGCGAGTCATTGGTGGGATAACTTGGAGCTTGGGCTTGACTCTACTGCTTGTTTGTAGTTTGTGAGCTGTCCGCCGGAACTTGCTGTGGCACAGTGTAGGCAGGTTGACTGTACGTCTGCGCCATGTAGGGGCCAGGGCCGACTTGTTCCTGGAGCTTCTCGGCCTCCTCAGGAGCGACAGGACACATGCAAGGAACGAGTTGGACGTGTTGGAGCGACACGGGCGTCAGGCTGGCCCCCGCTGGCACACTGATGGGGATGGGCTGCAGGTTCTGTTGCACCATCTCGGGCTGCTGGTACTGCGGCGGCTGGATCTGGTACACCTTGCGGGACTCGTATGGGGTGTACGTGTACTGGTACCGGTAGCCCGGCGACATGTTTGGCGGCAGAGGCTGTACCCACGTCTTCTGGGCTGACGACTGGCTTCTGTAACAAATGCACATCGATGTATTACTGTTTATTCAACATATTTGTATACCTCAATAACTATAGGTGATATTCGCAATAGATAATATTGTAAGGCGTATTCATTGTAAACAAAAGTTGCACTACATTGTTTCAGTACAACATTGTGAGATTACACTAATGAAAGAACTGTACCTACTCTTCTAATAGGCCAAATAAATCAGAAACTAACGAAAATGCCCGCTTATTACTTTTGAACACATAATACACGAAGTTTTAGGAAACAAAATTTATAACAATGCAAAAACAGCAGATAAAAAAGTTTACGTACTTATGTGTAGATGGACATGAAAATGCACATAAAATAAGTATATTTTCACGAACAGGGAAACGTGAACTTCTTTTTTATCTGCCACATTGTGTAAACATGACGTCGAGTACACGATATATAATTGCCAAGTTACTGTGACAAATACTTAGGTAGATATTTAGCAACCACACACACTTGATATTTTAGACTGGTAATCAAATAGCTATACCTACTTTAGATAATAATTACGATACAAATTATTGAATATGTTCTGCATTTAAGTTACGATAAGGGTGAATGATAAAGCCGGGGAATTTTGGCAATGGGTTTTAAAGTAAAAATAATATTTTGTAAATATCTTAACCTGTTGTTAAAGTTCTGTGCCACGATTTTGGAGGTCTATGTTGTGAAATAAGAAATTCTAGTATTTAAAACACACGTCTACTGCAGCCTGCAGCTACCTTGATTTAACTAAGAAGAAATTGTTTTTTTGGAGATAAGGACATGAAGAAAAATACATGCTGTGCCAGTCTGAAATAAATGGGATAATATTAGTAGTAGGATGATGGTCTTCTTCATTCCGAATCGGTGATATAAGTGAATACTTGTGTCTAAATACTATTTTTAGAGAACTTGGACCCAGTAGTTAGCCACGACACCAGTGATATTTATAATGTCCTCTAAAATGCTGGATGATGGTTCCCTTCTTGCAAACGAGAAATCCCGAAAACATCGTCTATTTAACACGCTTTTATTAGCTTCGGTTGTATGTATCAGAACTTTTGAACTTGATTTTCTCTCCCTTTAAACCGTCGGATTGATTTGAAACCTCGCACACTTATTAAGGATCGATGACAATGCAATAATATGGTACCATTGAACTGATCTGATGATGGAGCCGGGAGGTAGGCAGTAGGGACTGGTACTCCATAACGGAACCACATGTTCTACTCGTATTTGGGCTTGTTAGAACAGGCTTGAGGTGCACTTTGGTCATGATTAGCTTTAAGGTCTAATGATGAAGCCGGAAAATATGCACTGGTACTCCATAACGGAACAATATATTCTACTCTTGTTTGGGTTTGTGAGAACTGTCTTGAAATGCATTTTGACTATGATTGGTTTTTAAGGTCTGATAATGAAGCCGAAAGATAGGCACTGGTACTCAATAACGGAACAACATATGCCACTCGTGTTTGGGTTTGTTAGAACTGTCTTGAGATGCACTTTTACCATGATTCGTTTTTAAGGCCTGATGATGAAGCCCGAAGATAGGCACTGGTACTCCATAACGGAACAACATATTCTACTCGTGTTTAGGCTTGTTAGAACTATCTTGAGATGCACTTTGACCATGATTTGTTTTTAAGGTCTGGTTATGAAGTCAAAAGATAGGCACTGGGACTCCATAACGGAACCACAATATACTCGTGTTTGGGCTTGTTAGAACTGCCTTTCTCAAATTCAGAACTTTGTAAACAAAAAAAGACAGAGCAGCTCGTTTTCAGCAAATACGCCGTTATGGTGCTGAATATCGAACCTCACAACTCTGGAAGGAGACAGGCTACCACGTTTACAACATATGTGCCAATATGAATCTGAACGTCAGAATCACAAGCAACGATTGATTTCTCGTATTACTCCATTTATTACAATTGCCAAATTAAATGACGTGTTTCGTCAATAAGTACAGTTTCCGACGTCAGGCGGTACTGTTTGCACAAGATGTTTCCGAAATCACTGACAAACTTCCTAAAATGCTACCGAGAACTCTAAATAATGCTGATACCTATATTTTCAAGACGTGTAAATATTAATGTAACGCTACAGCTTTTAATATGCACACCAAAAAGTATACGACGCTGTGTATGTAGGTACTTTAGGACAAAAAGAATAGAAAATAAATAATAATTTAAAAATCTAGAAAAACACGCTTTAATTTCAATCTGAACTGAAATGTAGAACATAATTTTGAAATAAGAATAGTTTTGTTTTAAAGAATCCACCAATAGATGATGGTTAATGAATTTTAATAACTATAAAGTAAAAATTAAGTTACAAATAATTACTTACTATTATTGTAAAAAAGCGTGGGGTGATTCTTTATCAAAGGCAATTCAACAAAGGCATGCTTGACATATCAAATTCCTATCTGGAATATTTGATATGTCAAGCACCCCACACTTTTTTACAATAAGTAAGTAAGTCATTATTTGTTACTAACTTAATTTTTACTTTATAGTTATTAAAATTCATTAACCATCATCAATTGGTGGATTCTATATAACAAACTATTCTTATTTCAAAATTATTTTTAACTTTTTAGTTCAGATTGAAATTAAAGCGTGTTTTTCTAGTTTTTTTATACTATAGTACTTGGTATGCGATTACCGCAACGAGCGAGCAACGACAAATCAACCACCGTGCACCGCAACCCAACTGCCTATTTGGTTAGGTTGATAGACATTAAAGTTAGTAAGACGCCATACTTTTGGTTTTAGTTATTTATTACATTGCATAAGACAAAGAGCAAATATATGTTCATGTTTTTTTGGAGGGTATTCATTGCTCAGGTGTTGGACAGAATAGGCTACTAAAAAAAATAACTTAAATCACAAATAGAAACATTCGCATTTCAGATAACATAGTTCGCTTGCGCTACTAAAACAAAATGTTGTAAAAATTAAAAATAAAATATACTTACGAAGAATCTGAGCCCCATTTCAGGAAGAACGCCTCTGAAGACGCCACTAGCGCCATACTCAGGACAAACTGCACCTACAAACAATTGGAATCTCATTAGACTTGACATAGAAGTAATCCAAAAATAACTGCACGCCTGAATTCTCCGAAAGGGTTGGTAGGGTTAGTATACCCCAAATACGCCAGGTACCATAAACTGCAACTTAATTCCCCAATCCCCATTCTACCATCGGACGAGTAAAGATACGGCGAAGCATCACCGCTATATGGTTGAAGTTCCACGGTCTACCAAGCGCTTTGATTCCACATTTATTGTGCGAAGTGCCAGACTATGGAAGTCACTGCCCGTCTCACTGTTCCCCGATAAGTATAATCTGGGTATCTTCAAGTCACCGAGTGAACCGGTTCATCCTAGGCAAGCGTGCCCCACCTTAAGCCACAAACTAAACGCAAGCCTATTATAATACAAAAAAAATAAGAGCCATCAACCGGGTACAAATTAAACTGCTACAGAGAAACACTGCCTGACATGAGTATCGAACCCAAATCCACACAAAGCAGTCGCACCTGCGACCACAACACGATCGAGGCAGTAAGAAGACAACAATACTCTTAATAACTTCGTGGTTATTAAAAAAACAAGAATGAGAAGTTACTGTTACATCAAACAGTCACGTAACAAACAATCGAAAATGTAAAATAAAAACAAAATAAAATCAGCACACTCCATATAAGATAAGGGGAAAACGAAAGTATAACTCGTTATTTACAATGATACGTGTACTTGTCGGTAATACATAACAATACTCTACTTTCTCATACAAAAGACTGTAGTGATGCAATATCGGACACTTGAAAAATGTCTGGGGCGATTAACAGTTTTTTTTTTTGTTTCTTTGGCCTTAATTTTCCCACTGTGGGGCAAAGGCCTATCCACTCTCCTTCCACTTCTCTCTATGCGGGCTTATTTGGGACTAGTCGTTGTCCAAGGAGTCTAATCTTCCCGCCATCTCCACCTTGGCCTGCCATGACGTCACTTTGCCATGTAAAGGGACCCATTGGGTCGTGTGTTTGGCCCAATGATCGTCAGACATGCAGACATGCGAAAGATGTGTCCAGCCCAATTCCACTTCAGCGGGTCAGCTTTCTGAGTGACATCAGCTATTTTAGAGATGGAACGGATGGTTGTATTCCTAACCCAGTCTTGAAGTCTTATACCCAGAATACACCATTACATAGCAAACCGCGACCACGGACCTCTGCTGGTTTGTCAAAGACCATGTTTGAGAACCATAATATGAGGATAGGAAGAATACACACGTCGACGAGTCATCTCTTAAGGGAGAGGGGCAGATTGGTTTAATTTTGCGGACTTGAGGATTAGGCAATTATTTCAGACAAATTAAGGTTTCTGAAAATATTGTGTGAAGTAGATATTTCATCACAATAGGCAGTTCATCATTTTATAAACTGGGTCAAGACAATGTCTCACTGTAAGGAAGTTACCTTTAGTTAACCTAAGTTTAATAAACAGAGGAAATTAAAATTAACTGTAATGAAATTCTAAGGTCAAACTGAGCGCAAAGCAAAACTTCGCAAAGCTATTGATTAAGTAGATACTAAATGTGTAGTCAAAAACGCAAGCTCAGTGAATGTTATATCTAATGTACTTAATAATAACATGTATGTGTTATACAAACAAAACCACCTTAAGTTAAGTGGTTTAAAGTTCTATGTATCAACACTTTATACCACTTAACTTTATTTCTCAACTTGAAGCTAATTAGAGGAAGGTACCTACATCTACTAACGGTTAAGATTAATGATCGTTTGTTTTAAAATCTTAACTACTCAATTATACATTTTGTTAATTACAGTGTTTTTTTAATATACAAGGATGTTGTGTGTCCATTGTGTAGTATGTGATCCTCCCATTCGAAATTGGATTTCGAAAAGACGTAGAACTTTTAATTGTTGAGAAATAATTACAAAATTATTATATTTCGGGGCTTTCTGTACAGTCAGGAGAAAATTCTATTGTTTTATAGCGTGTGTGAGCAATCACGCTGCATTCCCGTGTTTCGCCAGATAGGTACATTATAAAGAGATTTGTACCGTTCCGTGAATAATCGTTAAATGGTGCGTGCGAGTCCCAAACTCATAAATGTTAAATTTATTTTCAACGCTTCACCTACGAATCCGTTTAGGTCATCAACTACAGCTTTATTCACTTCAGCCATATTTTAATATTTTACTTGATTCATTTTTTTAACAAAACAAAGATCTTTGTTTTCCATTGGAACAGTCCCAACCAGTCCCAACACTTAAATGAATACTGAACTTTTTGAGATTTACACATAATAATATTTGTAGGTATTTAGTAAAAACAAAGTGCCTAAGTCAAATGTCGTGATGGATGGCTAAGTGGTTAAAGCGCCTCTCATGCACGAGATTGTGGGTTTGCAAACGGGTAAGAGCAAGTACAGTCCGTGCCACGAAGGATGAGACTTGACACGGACTTGATTTGACTTGCGCAGTACTCGATTTAAAGGTCTCATCAAGTCCGTGTCAAGTCTCATCTTTCCTGGCACGGACTGTACCTACTAATGTTACTTTTTCAAGTACATTCTAAGTTTATTTTGGACATGACTGACATCGGTGAAGGAAAACATTGTGAGAAGAGGCCTTTGCCCTGCTTTGGGACAATTATAGGCAGGTAAGTACTCAGACTATGAAACAAAAGGCAGTATTTTTATTTGATTTTTTTAACGATCAGCACGAAGCGGGTTGTAGGTATTCGCTTTTGAATTTGTATTTGCTTTTTTGGCTTCACTCTCAGTTTTACGCGCGGTCTATCTGCCTTTTGTTTCATAATCTGAGGGCTGCTATTATATTATTATTATTATCTAAAGTGGCTATCCAAGAACATGAAAAAGCATATATAATGAGAAAATAGAAAAGTATATAATACTTATATCGAACCTACCTATACTTATTTATTGCTACTTCGCCCTAGTGAATGTCGGTTATCAACGGGGTTTTCATTCCTCTGCGAGGAACCCTATTTTTTTTTTTAAAGTAGCCTATGTTACTCTTTAGATCATCAGCTATCTGCCAGTTCCGTCAAAATCGGACCAGCCGTTTCTTTTAAGGGAGATTAGCCTTAACAAACAGACAGACAGGCAAACATTTTAAAAATAGTTATTTTTTGTATAAATACCCGTGTTACAGCTTTTTTGACATTACAAACAGACACTATTTTTTTTTGTATTGATTGAGTACTACTTAGGTATCTACCTACTTATAAAGTACAATATTGTCAAACACAACTCGATGCCGCTATATTTAAAATAACACGGGATTTAAATCGATAAGTCTACATCTCAATTACAATAAATCAATAAATGGACGGGTGTCACAATCAAACGGTTGTCGGCTTCAAGTGAGTGGGCGAGTCGACCATCCAGTGAGCCAGTAGAATGACTTGCATCACTCGCCACTCTCCCTACTCTCATCAACTATCCATTCAGCCTTGTTATTGCCGCCATATTAAATACAATTTTACACAACAATAGACCATCATTAAGCACGAATAATGTAAACACGAAAAAATGATAAATCCTTTGTAGGTAGGTATGATTGTCGGCAGCATAGTAGTATTTTGCTTTTTTAATATTAAATTTAATTAAAAGTTAACTTTGATTCAACGAAACCTTTGAGTGAATTTAATAAAAACAAAATAAACTTTCAAACCTACAACACCAAACTCTCAACGTCCACTCAAATAATGACGAATAATTAAAGTAATTAAATTAGCACTTTTCACTAACTACTAACAACTAGGTAATCGTATAAAATATCGCAAGTGAATTACAGGAACTGTTCACTCACCACTCTGGCTGTATCTGGATACATGGCACTTGTTGAGGAGTGCTAACTGGACGAGAGTAGTAGACCAACGTTCACCCCCTTCGAAATTGGACTCAAAACTACGGGTTCAAGTCGAACGAAGAATTAAGGAAGCTTAACACAAAAAAAAGTTATTTTAAGAACGAAGATGCGTGTTCCCGCTTCGGCCGCGGAATGACCGATCCCTGGGGACCACTCGTTTTTTATACACGGTTTCCGAAACATTCCGTCCTTAAAAGCCGGTCTCCGACCTCAACATGAGGTATAATAATAATCTTATTAACTTATCTACACTTCTATCTTTACTTAGAACGTACCGTTATATTAGCCTGATTTTAAAAAGGGCTTTCGTAGATAGGTACTGGCCACTTAAGATAATTTCACACTTTTTTCTAAAGGCGGTTAAGTGTTTTGACATAGGTACTTGAGTTTTAAAAGTGAGGTGTATTCAATGCTCCTCTTCTAATCTCTTGGATTAAATTATTTTTCATCCCACCATCTCGGAAAGAGTATTTTTAATCTTCAATATCTGAGTGGAAAAGCCGTTTTTATTCTCTAGAGGATAAAGTAAATTTATCTTCAATATCTGAGTGGAAAAGCCGTTTTTATTCTCTAGAGGATAAAGTAAATTGAATTTAGAACATCGTGTGCACTAAGTTTGTGAATTAAAAAAAAACATTAAACCTATTTACTGCTACCTCTATGTTGCCGAATATATCATACAACTTTTTTTTAATTTGTTAAAAACTCAGACTTTGTAAACGTTTTTTTTTTTTTGCATTTAGTCATTTCCTCGCTGAGGTGGAATGAAAAGTTACGTGTTGCACTCGAGTGCAAAGATTTTTCACCTCGTGCTCTTTTGATTCCCTCGCTAACGCTCAGGATTCTAATTTTGAATCACTCGCTGCGCTCGTGATTCAATTTTAGAATCCTTCGCTTGCTCGGTCATCAAAATTGAACACGCGGTTATAAAGCAACTTTGCACTCTTGTATAACAAATAACTATTGTAACTTAGTACCTAGTAAGCGTACCTACCTAAATCTAGTAGGTACGTTTTATTGCACAAACTTAAGGGGAAAAATCGATCAGCCGTTGGTGCCAGAGTACCGTATGGGTGCTTCTCGGATAGAGATTTCTCTGACGCGATGTTATTGTCTCTTTTGACATTTTAGATACCCCCATGAAAATAAGAAGAATAAGATAAAAGTATAAACACTTCAGTTTCATGGCATATATTTCTTTCATGGGATTGTGTACCATCTTGCCAATACAATGACTTTATCTACATTAAATAAAAGAGGCACAAAATTCAACAAATACCCTTATACCAACTCAACTATCTATCGCAGATTTATGAATCGTCATTAAAATCATTGAGCGAACACTGAATCTAGACTAGGTAAGTAAAATAATAATGAGATTAATTAAAAGAGAACCCAATTAAAATAGCATTGCAGTGTACCTAAGTTGCAATATTGATAATCGATATATGCAGGTACTGAATTAAATTTTAAACCCAAGCGAAAATATGACGGATGTAAAAAGACGTCTAACTGAGCCGGAAGTTACATGTTCTTCCAGTCATAGCGATCATTCCTATGTTCCAATTTTTTTGCACATATTTGATTTTACGAAAAATGTTCGACCTGAAATTTAAATGCCCCCAGGCATTTAAATTTCAGATCGACGACCCAGACGACCCCTGTACACACGGCTACACATCAAACTATACACTTCCAGTATAAGCTGATCTCGTCTTGTATAGAATTTCCTTACAATGAGAGGTCGGCTTAAACTGGAAATGTATAGCTTGATGTGTAGCCGTGCGTAGGTACTATTCCATGCCCCCGTAAACACAATTGCGCGCTAAGTACCATAAACAGAGATTGTTCACGCCAAAAATTAAAGTCGTTTCGCAGCAATAATGTTTACTAAATGTTACCTATGTACCTACTTAGTTTGTTGGGCAATATGGGTAGTTAACGGCAATTTTTTTACACCTCGTACATTTTGACAATACACCGATCTCACCGACTCCCAGATCCCAGGGCCAGGAGATTTGATGTACAAGTGGGCGGTGTTCACGGTCTGCTGCCCAAGTAATAGCAAGGAAGGATGTGGCTGACACTCGTATCGAATCGCCCGGTACGTGTTCATTATCAAAACAACTTAAACAGTCTGTGAAGCTCCCCTTGCTTTGCCTGCATTACTACACCGAGCGTGAAATCTTAAATGGGGAAGTCAACAAAGTGACACTATGATTGTACAAAAAAAACACGCAACGGTTTTAAAGTTCTAGTTAAAGAACTGAACCGATTAATTAATACAGGAAGTCAATTGAAATCGGACCGAAACAATAAGTAAACGCAGGATTAGTAGCAAACCAGAAAATGTTCAAACAAAAGACGCTTTGATGTTTTTTTATTTAACTTTATGACGATGTTTGCACATTATCAAACTTCGTGTCTAAGGATGAAGCCCGTTTTTGCTAGTTAAGTACTAAAAGTCAGATCTTTTTGTTATTCCTGTAAAACTTAAAGTAAATGTCGTCATTTGAAAAGGGTATATAGATTTTAGATTCCGGTTAAAAGATGATAATCTTCTGTCAAGTCGTATTCCTTTATAATTCTGCAACTGTAATCCAGCCTCAAGATCGCGGCTGCGGGCAGCGACGAGGTACAATTTTGATTCATTAACATTTGCTTACGCAGCGCTAGCACTTACGCAGGAACTACTCAAGGTTGAATTATTTGACACTTTTGATAGTTCATATAAGATAAAAAAAATATTTAAAAAAACAAAAAACCCGACTGCGTGAAAAATTGTTAATATAATAAATTAGGTAACTCAAAAGATAGAAATAAGTGAAAATTTAAATATTTTGTTTGGTTTTGAATCATCGTGGTTGACAGTGTTTACAAAGGCAGTCGGAGGCATCAAAAATGTACAATATGTATTTTGTTATCAAATCTGTTGAAAGTGTCTAAACTTTAACTTGATGCCTCCGACTGCCTTTGTAAACACTGTCAACCACGATGATTCAAAACCAAACAAAATATTTAAATTTTCACTTATTTCTATCTTTTGAGTTACCTAATTTATTATATTAACAATTTTTCACGCAGTCGGGTTTTTTGTTTTTTTAAATAATTTTTTTATTTGTTGTTTTTTAGCATTTCTCATTCAAAATTACATTTAGACATATAGTTGTATATATATTTGTAAGCTATTTATAAAACCCTTTGTTTTAATACCCCCCTCGATAGGTTTTGAGGATTTTTTTTTTTTTAAACACTAATATGTCGCCAAAATAAGCCAGTTTAATTTTTATAATTTTGATGTACCCAGTGTAACTCACACAATTAAGACGATTGAAACGACACCTTTCAAGCCAAAAACTCTCAGACTAAACGTAAAGGAACTCACAGGGAACGAACCTTAATTTCTTTGTTGTTTTTTAGCATTTCTCATTCCAAATGACATTTAAACATATAAGTTGTTTATATATTTGTAAGTTATTTATAAAACCCTTTATTTTGATACCCCACTCGATAGGTTTTGAGGAAAAATATTTTTTTTGAAAACACTAATATGTCGCCAAAAATCGGTCAGTGTAATTTTTCTAATATTGATGTACCCAGTGTCACTCACACAATTAAGACGAATGAAACGACACCTCTCAAGTCAAAATGCATTAAGCCGTTTGGGCTACAGAGCGTGCCAAAGAAATTTACATACATACATACATACATACACCCGAAAACCGCATAACCCTCCTTCTGGCGCAGTCGGGTAAAAAACGACATTCGCTAAGCAAAACCAGCCTAACCTTTGTCGATCGCCTGCGACCACAGCCACGACTTTACTTGTCAAAATCAAAAGCTTATATTTTGCAGACGAAACGCCAAAAAATTTAATTATAATAAAATAATAATATAATGGCTGCCCGTGTGTTGTGCATAATTAATTTATTAAAAGAAACCAAAAAGTCGGACGACTTACAAAAGCGTCGTCAAGCTCGCGAATTCCGAGAATTTAGAACAATTTCTTGCCGATGCCGAATTCATTGACAAAATAGGATTTCTGAAGATTTGATAAGTGTTCTAACTTCTAATTGAAGATCTTTCAAGATATTTACCCGGATGTTATAAGATGTAGTGGATTATCCATCAAATGTAACAATACGAGGATTCCTGCTCCATCTATCTCTCCATGTGAAAGTATGGAAGAGCAAGCTTTGATCCAGACGTTAGGAAGAGATATCAATGCTTCACAAGACCAGCTGGCAACTGGCAGAGCATGCAGAGAGTTACTGATGATCACATTTGGCGTGCTTGGACACGCCATACTTGATTTATCAATAGAATATTACGTTTTGTTACATACAAAAAGTAAACATTTTTCAGTAAGCAAGAGGGATTTACTCAAGATAATATTGCTTGGAAGTGTGCACACTATTTCATTATTTGTAGAAATATGAGGAGTGTACAGTTTAAATATATGAATACTTTGTATGTATAGTAAGTATACAGAACTATATACTTACCTACTTACGTATAGTTTATACCCCATTATTTTCTATACACAACAACCTTTTGGAACAGCCAAGTTTCAATTTTTCATGTAAATGTCGCCTTAGGTGGTCTATAAAATGAAATAAATAATTGTATTAACTGAATTAATTTGACTTTGACTTTGAGGAATAAATTTATTAAGCATTAAGCTTGTAAATCATTATAATACTTATATTATTTTCAAATTAATACTTATACTTTAATAATAATAGTAATAAAGAAAATAATACTAATAATGTTTGTATTTCTATATTTAAAAATTTAATACACACAAAAACACACAAATCATTAGCCTAAATTTCTGTCTATTAGTAGACGAATCTGTTCAGTCAGAGCTTGCAAAGCTTCGACCAGGGTCTCTATACTTCGTGCACGCATCATCTCTCAAGTCCACTCTGCGTTCTTCAATGGCGATAAACATTTCGGTCAAACTAGCAATTTGAGAATTACGCTGAGCTGGAACGAACGTACACCCCACGTTGTAATAATCGCCGCCGCGCTTGTTTGTATCCAACGGCGCCGGCGGTGGCGAGTAGCTCAAAAAACAATCAAATACATGAAACATTATTACGATATTGATAAAATAGCAGTCTCAGCTGTCTGGTTAATTGCCGGTTGTGCAGTATCGGCCAGCAATGAGTAACATTTATTCTAAAGGTTTTATCTTATTTATCAATGTAATCAGCAAAATATATTGTGTGTAATAAATTCAGATTTATCTTAGATACATTAGACTCATAGACTGTTGACTATTTAGATGTATGATTTACTTTTAATCTATGGAAACTCCAAAGAGTTTCCAGTCATACGTTATGTTTATTTTAATCAAATGTCATAATCGAAGACAATATAAAAAAACGGGACAAGTGCCAGTCGGACTCGCCCACCGAGGGTTCCATAGGTACATATTTGTAGGTAGGTACATATCTATACTTCCATACTAATCCATACCTACTATCTTCGCGAACGAGCAACTAGCTTCAACTTTCTGACTAACTGACCGACTCCTTGACAATTCAAAAGTGCCTGTTAATGGTTTAATTGAAATAAATGCTTTGACTTTGACTACCTATCCATACTTTAATAGGAATTATAAATGTGAAAGTAACGCTGTCTGTTACGCTTTCACGATAAAACATCTGAACTGATTTTGATGAAATTTGATATGAAAATAGCTTAAACCCTGGAGAAAGCATAGCTCTACTTTTTAATCCGCGATTTCGTCTGCATTTGCGATAACCGACATTCACGCGGACGTTATCGGGGCCAAAAGTTAGCTATAAATAGAGACTATATATTTTTAAGATTTAATTGCAAATGTAAAATTTTCAGTCTTTTTCCTGAACTTGTAGTATAAGACGATATTACTCGCCAAATTTCATAGGTCTAGATCAACGGGAAGTACCCTATAAATTTTGATTCCCTTGATAGTGTCGAAATATATGTTTTTTGCGGCCGAAACGGCCGTATCTTTTTTTCAAGTTAACATAGAAGGTTAATTTTTACAGCTTCAAGCGTATATGGATTTAATTTCAACTCGATACCTCCACGCGTTCCCGACATAAAGGGGTCTGTCAAGACCCTTTATCTCGACGACGGACAACAAAGTAAATATAAGGGTTCCGTTTTTTCCTTTTGAGATACGGAACCCTAAAAATACCATAAACATAGAATGTAGAACATATATTATATTATATCGATGACCATAAACAAATGTAGAACTTTTATCAGAAATAGGAGTTATGAAGTTTGATTATATTATGTTACAAGAGTTTTACTTACGAAATGACATGGCCAGTTTCTGCCTAGTTACTATGTATGTACGTTAATAGACGTCTAATTATAGATAAATAAAATAGAAATAAAAATTATAAAACTATTTATATTTTCGTACAAGTTCAGAATATATATTTAAAGATAAATAGTAGTTCTGCGTTTCCGGCGTATCGAGATAGCGCGCCATTTTGAATAAACGTTCCATTCCCTGTAAAGCTAAAATATTAATGTTCCATCAGAGTTATATTAAAAATTATTTGAACTGTGAAATGATTACCGACCGATTATTCATTATCGTAAACATAATAAAAAAATATTTATTTTGTAAATTCCTCGAATGCTATGAAACATTGTTGTTATAACTAACTTTTTCTTGTAACACGAAACGAAGCTACATGCCTGACAGATTTGACCCCCGCCGTCCCGCCATTTTTTTTTCGTTTGACATAATATATGTACTGGCAAAATCTTCAACTAGCGCGTGCGTTTGTTTTTTTTTTGTAAACTGTGCGATTATCTTTTCTCCATCCATATCGACCTTTGCTATTCTACACGGACTGATTCCATTGCCGAACGATTATCTAGTGCTTATTAATGCCGACTTGATTGTGCTAACGTTTTGGACTCAACTGTTTACAATGAGGTGTATTAACTGCGGTATCGGTATAGCTTCGGGACGGCTAAGAAGACATTGAGTTGGTTCTACATTTAGGTGGGAATACGCCGGTGGGAAAGGGGGCGTATTAAATGTAGGCATACAAGTGAAAGGATTTATTATACATATATTTTGTTCGATGTTGAGCCCAGTAGCAACTGCCCACTAGAATCTATTTTGGGTTGCTTTTGCTACTGCTTGGTTGGTAATAGAACCGTAGGCTGTTGTTGCCACGTGATGACAATGATCTGGTATTTAGGCTGGGCTAGACATCAGACCAATATTACTCCACACGCATCACTTTTAGACACTATTTTCGTTAGAATTTTTGAATATTAAATATTTCATTCAAAAATTATACAACGTTTGTTTTTATTTAAACACTTCACAATCCTTTATGACACTACCTAATCTTTTATCAAGAGTCTATCAATCATTCCATTACTGTCCTACTACGCTCCGGTAGGTTTAGATTAAACATAGTTCTAGAACATAACATGTTTTTGCTAATTTCTAAGAAATCTGAAGTTAGTGGATTATGTAACTTTTACAGTAAATTTTAGAGCATACTAAATTCTAAATAAAACAAAATTCGTTAATGTACAATAATTTTTAGATGCTAGGCTGAGTGTTATAAGTAAATTGGCCATCTCCTTTGAACATTATTTTTACCTACCCACCTACCCTTCACCTACCCTACACCTACCCTACACCTACCCTACACCTACCCTACACCTACCCTACACCTACCCTACACCTACCCTACACCTACCCTACACCTACCCTACACCTACCCTACACCTACCCTACACCTACCCTACACCTACCCTACACCTACCCTACACCTACCCTACACCTACCCTACACCTACCCTACACCTACCCTACACCTACCCTACACCTACCCTACACCTACCCTACACCTACCCTACACCTACCCTACACCTACCCTACACCTACCCTACACCTACCCTACACCTACCCTACACCTACCCTACACCTACCCTACACCTACCCTACACCTACCCTACACCTACCCTACACCTACCCTACACCTACCCTACACCTACCCTACACCTACCCTACACCTACCCTACACCTACCCTACACCTACCCTACACCTACCCTACACCTACCCTACACCTACCCTACACCTACCCTACACCTACCCTACACCTACCCTACACCTACCCTACACCTACCCTACACCTACCCTACACCTACCCTACACCTACCCTACACCTACCCTACACCTACCCTACACCTACCCTACACCTACCCTACACCTACCCTACACCTACCCTACACCTACCCTACACCTACCCTACACCTACCCTACACCTACCCTACACCTACCCTACACCTACCCTACACCTACCCTACACCTACCCTACACCTACCCTACACCTACCCTACACCTACCCTACACCTACCCTACACCTACCCTACACCTACCCTACACCTACCCTACACCTACCCTACACCTACCCTACACCTACCCTACACCTACCCTACACCTACCCTACACCTACCCTACACCTACCCTACACCTACCCTACACCTACCCTACACCTACCCTACACCTACCCTACACCTACCCTACACCTACCCTACACCTACCCTACACCTACCCTACACCTACCCTACACCTACCCTACACCTACCCTACACCTACCCTACACCTACCCTACACCTACCCTACACCTACCCTACACCTACCCTACACCTACCCTACACCTACCCTACACCTACCGTACACCTACCGTACACCTACCCTACACCTACCCTACACCTACCCTACACCTACCCTACACCTACCCTACACCTACCCTACACCTACCCTACACCTACCCTACACCTACCCTACACCTACCCTACACCTACCCTACACCTACCCTACACCTACCCTACACCTACCCTACACCTACCCTACACCTACCCTACACCTACCCTACACCTACCCTACACCTACCCTACACCTACCCTACACCTACCCTACACCTACCCTACACCTACCCTACACCTACCCTACACCTACCCTACACCTACCCTACACCTACCCTACACTTACCCTACACTTACCCTACACCTACCCTACACCTACCCTACACCTACCCTACACCTACCCTACACCTACCCTACACCTACCCTACACCTACCCTACACCTACCCTACACCTACCCTACACCTACCCTACACCTACCCTACACCTACCCTACACCTACCCTACACCTACCCTACACCTACCCTACACCTACCCTACACCTACCCTACACCTACCCTACACCTACCCTACACCTACCCTACACCTACCCTACACCTACCCTACACCTACCCTACACCTACCCTACACCTACCCTACACCTACCCTACACCTACCCTACACCTACCCTACACCTACCCTACACCTACCCTACACCTACCCTACACCTACCCTACACCTACCCTACACCTACCCTACACCTACCCTACACCTACCCTACACCTACCCTACACCTACCCTACACCTACCCTACACCTACCCTACACCTACCCTACACCTACCCTACACCTACCCTACACCTACCCTACACCTACCCTACACCTACCCTACACCTACCCTACACCTACCCTACACCTACCCTACACCTACCCTACACCTACCCTACACCTACCCTACACCTACCCTACACCTACCCTTCGGAGGAGTTTAACTACCAACACCGCGACACTAGAATTGTATATATTAGAGATTAAGACAGTCTAATCAGACTGTCTTAATTTGCCTTAAACTGCAAGTATTTTATTTATAGAACCATGTTATGCATGAAAAACTTTTACTATCGCCGTACATAATTGAATTGAAATTTTGATTAATATAAAAAAAACGATTTTTACCGATATTTTTTTTGACAAGCTTTAACTCGACCCAGAGACCAGCCACGATCGGTATAGCCTACAGTTCGACCTCGAGCCGAAATGCTTTAGTGCATATTGATTTTACCAACGCTGAGGTTGACGTCGATTTAACGGTTGGCACAACGTCGCCTTCGACGTCAAGCACAGCCACGAATGGTAACATTAGATAATCACATGGCTGGTTTGAGGTCAAATCAGTACAATTTCTGCCATACTTCTGAGTGAAATTAATACATAAGAACGTTATTATGGAGAGAAGACTTCATTTGAGCCAAGATTGGTTCTCAGCAATGTGCTGTGGCAATCGCTCTGGGCACTACACAGTGATTTAAGTAGACTATGAATAGAATAGAATAGAATAGTTTAGAATAGAATAGTTTATTTGTTTGTTAACTATGGACACATTACCGCATCACTGGCAGCGTAGCAGAGTGACATGGAGGACGAGCTCGCATCAACAAACAAACACACGTTTGTTACATACAAATGCATGCTCGACAAAATTTTACAATGACTTGCCGAATGCTACGTGTTATAACGTGTACCACCTATTGAAATTGCTCGTGAACATAGAAATTGGGCAAAAGAGGAGTGGACTTTTGGATGTTTTTCTGGCGAATCTCGCTTTGGTATGAGGCCAGATATTTAGAAGTACTTTGGAGGATCTTGGTTGACTCTTGGAGATATCAGAAGGTTGGAGAAAATACTCGTTGATAGTGTAGAAGTAATATATTTATTTGAAAAATAGCACGTCTAATATACTATTTACATTATGTTCGCTTAACCAATAAAAAACTGTACATTAATTTTAACAACAAACTTACAAAAATATATCCATTAAGAACAAAGTAATTACAACCAATCACATCACACTGCACTGTTGTCACGTGAATTCCGCGAGGGGGCGCGTGTGTGTTTCCCGCGCTCGCGCGCCGCGCTGCCGAATGCCGAATAAATATATGTACCTGGCCGCCGCGCACTCCAAGAACGAAATAGGGCCACTAGCACATTAGTTAAACACAGATACAGATTACCGTCATTCCGACCTCGTAACGCCCCCCCCCCCCCCGACCCTTGCTAGCGCCAGCCCGCGTCGCTGAGCCCTTAGCTTTAAAATAGCCCCTAATTAATGGAGACCCGATCCAGCCTGTCCCTTTGCTGCCCTCTCTCAGTGGCGACCTAAGCCGAGGCTCGTACCCCACAGGGGGTGCCCTTAGCGTAGTCACTTAGTTTATAAGTTTTTGCCCTGGCTGGAGGTCCTAAAAGTCACTTTTAAGGCACCACAGGATTGTCCGGTTAAGCAGTAACCAACCCTCAGATTGAACTGCGAGATGCCATACAGGAAAAAAAAAAAAAAAAAAAACCGCGCACTCCCGTTTCGACGCAGCCGCCGTTGCGTGAATATCTGCGTGTGATTGTTTGGGCGCGGCGATAGAAAGACGCCGCGACTCGAAGCTTTCTTCTCGTTTCTTCGCAGATTGTCAAAAAAAATAAAAACAGTTCTTTTCTGAACTATTCTCAGTTACGAGAAATGTCAAAACGTTATACATAGTTCTTCTCAGAGCTGATTGCTTCAATGTTTCTTCATGCAGAGAAGTCAAAACGTTATGTGCTGTGATGCATGGTGGCTACAGATACTTTAGACATACACGGTATTGGAGGAGCCCTGGACGCCTAGAACATCTAAAATCATGCCAGGAAGTCCATGCATACAGTGGTGAAACAATATGGGCTACTAATTGGATACGTGGAAGAACTGAACTGATTTTGATCAGAGGCAATCTCAATGCACAGATTTACCCTAAAAGTCCTAAAACGATTGTATTGTTGCCATTATTTTGGGGACCCAATTTAGTGCTTAATTTCTACCTAATTATGCGTGATAATGCACGTCCAGACACTGCCAGAGTAATTGCAAACACACTTTGCTGCAACTAATATCAACGTCCTACCATGACCGCTCAATCGCCAGACTTGACGTGTGAAATGTGTGTTGAAATGTGACATGACTGGGAAGAACGCATATTGCGGCACACTCAATATGAGTTTTTCAAATCGCTGCAATTGTGTTATACCTACCTCCGTGTTAATGACGGAAATACTGAATAAGAATTGATTGTTTTAAGGTGCTCCAGTACCTGGAGCGTTTGCCTGTAATGTATATTTGAGATTCGATTTTGAGCATTTAGTTTATTTCGACAAGACACGCTCAATTACAAGTGGTGCGCATTAATTTTAGTATCTACTTGTATCAAAATAAGTATTACCTACATACACATAGTAAGTTTCATCAAGTTGCGCACTGTAATGCTTGGTTCTCATCCCTCACTGAAGTACCTAACGCTCGACTCTGTAACATTACATAACAGGCGAATGCTCTAATAAGTGACCCCAGCACCTTTACGCAACTTATCTTTTTATCACATTTTAATGGCAGGATTAGGTAACTATTGTGAAAATCCAGGTAAGTAAAATAAGGTACCTATTGTACCTAAGTAGATCGAAAAACGTTTTTAATAGGTAGTGCAAAAGCAGCGAGTAGGTACTAGGTACCTACGCTGTCAAGAAAGTCCCGGGAAAAGATCAATAATACACAAACTGTTAGTTATTCATCCTATTTTATCACTTTCAAAGTACCTATGCTCCTTCAGAAACGATACACTTACGCCAACGAATAATCCAATCATTAAAACATTTTTTAAATGCTTTTTCCGGAATTGAGTTTAGTTCCCCTTTATGTCTTCTACCGAATGAAAACGGGTGCCACGAAGTGGTAATTTGAGTTAGAAAAAGGAAGAAGTCGGTTGGAGCCTTATCTGGTGAATAAGGTGGTTGCTCTATGGTATTTGTTGAGTTTTCGGTCAAAAATTATTTTACTATGATGGCCTTGTGCGAAGGCGCATTATCGTGGTGCAAAATCCAAGAATTTTCATTCCTCAAATCCAGGCTTTTTCGTCTAATTTGCTCTCTTAAACGCCGCATAACGCTCAAATAATATTCTTTATTTACCGTTTGACCTTCCGGCAAGAATTCCGAGTGCACAATACCGCGATAAGTAGTCGAAGAAAGTCAACATGACTTTGACTTTTGATTGACTTTGGCGTGGTTTTTTCGGTTTCGGTTCCGTTGGAAGATGCCACTCTGCAGCTTGTTGACTAGTTTGCATGTCAAACTCATAAACCCACGTCTCGTCACCAGTAACAATGCGTTTCATGAATGTTGGGTCGGAATTGACTCATTCTAGCATGTCCTCAAGGACTCTTATGTAATTGAGTTTTTGAAAAAAAATCAGCTCTTTTGGGACTAACCGAGCGGCAACATCCTTTATAGGTACCCAAGTGATTATTTAAAATGGTAGGTACCTACGGATCGACTCGTGAGACACAGAAAGTTCGGCGGCTATCTTTCTCTTAAACTTGAATGAAGATTCCTTCATTTTTGTGATGTTAACATCAGTTGCAAGACGTTGACGGCCATGTTGATGGTAGTACCAAGGGTACGTTGATGGTACAATTTTTATTAGTAAGGTATAGTCCAAGAGCTAAAACTAAGAGTTCACGGCTATGTCTCAGATATAAATGTGGCCAAGCTGGGGTGACTCTCCCTAGATCGGCCACCTATAAACCTTTATATCTTTTGAACAAATTCTGATAGGTATTTGGCGAAAAATTTCGACTAATTAGCGACAATTTTTTTGTGTTATCAAAATTGAAATCCCTGATGGTGGCCATGCCAGTGACAGTCACATGAAGTTGCCTAAGATTGCGATCCTAAGACTGAAAATTTTTAGATGGAGCATCTGCTGCTTATCTTGATAAGACTAGATTGGTGATCGCTTTAGGTCAAATCAAAATAATGCAAGGTATCGAAAACATGTGCATATTCTTTTGAAATTATTTATTTCTTGGCTGGTAACAGGCACTAAAATTGCAACTTTTTTAAGTTACCTTGTCTGTACCTGTACAGTCACGGGTTACCTATCATAAGGTCGAAAAATATTTGACCGAATTTCATTTCACCTAAGACTTTTCAACTTTTCTCGTTTCGTATTTTTTTACTTCATCGAAATCACGTCTGCCACTGTATCAGTTGACCTATTATCAATTTGCTTTTTTTCGTTGCTCCGACGTTTCATTTGGTCGAAAAACTTTTTACCGAAGTTACACTTAGCCGAAATAACATTTATTCGAACATTCGTTATACCACTGTTTTAATTAGGTACCATATTTCACCAAACACCAAGAAGTAAATATGTCTAATATTGAGTTAACGATAACCGGTACTTCACCAGAAAAAAAAATACGTCGTTAAAGAAACGAAAAATCAGAAACTTTTGAAAATTAAAGACAAATTGAGTGAAATTAAATATTTGAAAGAGCTTTCAAAACTAATGTATTTATTTATTTACAGTGGCGTTATAGAGAGCTAATTTCAGATCCCAGTAAGAAGCTTGCAAACAAAGATTTTTGCTTCAAGCATGCAGCATGCAAGCAGGCATGCAGCATGCAAGCAGGCATACAGCATGCAAGCAGCCATGCAAGCAGCCATGCAAGCAGACATGCAGCATGCAAGCAAGCATGCAGCGTGCAAACAAGCATGAAACATGCAAGCAGGCATGCAACATGCACAAGCATTGTTCCTGTCACGGCTCCGGCGCTGCGGGGTCTGGGCGGCCCCACGCGAGCTTCTCGTCGCAGATGATTTTAACGCTCACCAAGCCACCTGCTCCTCAGCTCGCGGGCCGCCCCACCCCTCCGCGCCTACGCGTTCTTAAATTACACTCTAGGGCTAGGGCAGACAAGACTGCGTGAAGTCGGTTTTGCAGCGATTCGTTTCTGTTACTATTTTAATTGAATGTTGAAAATGCTACCAAGTAACCGGCTATATATTTGTGATCAAATAATAGTCCGTAAAATGTTTGTTTTGACGGGGTGAAAATATGGCAAATAAATCATTTGGCAAATGAAAATAGTTCAAAAGAGACTTCGGCCAATAGGAAAAAGTTATTTTGTAAATCGGAGAAACATAGTTCGGTAAAATAATACCTATGACACATGATACTTCGAAGATCTAAAAATAATGCATATAGCAAAAAAGACGTCGGGCAATAGTTTTCGGTAAAATGAAATTCGGACAAAAATAATTCGGAAAAGTGATCGGTTCCCACAGTCACGGTTAAGAACCTACTTGCATGTAAGTGTAACTGTTGTGGCCGTCCGGCCATTCTTGGACCACTCAATTAAATACCATCTCAAAATTCAGCCATTGTTGCAAATAAATGAAACAATCGTAAAACACAAAAGAACCTTTATTTGTACAGTAAAAAACAAAAAAAAAGTTTAATTTTAAATTTTGAAAAACATAAAAGAATTAATCAGGATGTACAGGCGGAGACCCTTTACTCATCATCAAAATTGAATCTCCTCATGCCGTCGAACCGGAAACCATACGCGGCTGCATTTTTCACGTCAACTAGCGCCGGGTTGCGGTGCTTGTAGAAACTACCGTGTCCATGTGCAGGCCGCGACGATCCGTTCGGTATGCCATGCGCTTCTCGCGGGTAAAACGCCTCGAACTGCCCGTTAGAGGGCAGCACATCCTTCAAGCCGTCGTCTTCCGGGTCGTACGGACGGCATACAGATAGCGCCACTGACGCCAAAACCCAAATCGTGCAGAATGCTAGCCGCATCTGGAACAACCGCACAATGTCTACACAACAATTCAATTAAAAAGGCAGTAGTAAAAAAAAACATTACGTACTATTAGGACTAGCGATGCCAATGAATTATGAACGTATCACCTGGACGGTGTTAATTGCGCAAAGGCAGACGGGTAGGTCCGAGTATAAACGTATTGAATGAGACCGGTGTGGTTTCGACAACGGGCGGGCACAGTCGATCACCTTGAGGCCGAGTAACTCATGCTAAAATCCGAGAAGTGTAACAGGCGGGGCGTGACGCGCGCCGTTCCGCAACTCAATACTTTCCCTTCGCGCGTTTGTTACACACCTACACTCTACAGCAGTCGACGTCGACGACGGCCAGCGCCGCCCACACACTGCTGAGTGCGACCACTGCACTCACGCTCATATACGCTAACATCATTTAATACGCAACTGTACTAGAACACGTGTGTCTTGCTCACGGTTAGGTACTAGGGTACTTCATAATTAGTACCATACAAAAGTCACGAAAATTTGGGATTGAAGAAAACACACGTCTCATTCCACATGTTATCTTTAATGAAAATAAATTCCCTCGAAAACTTATTATAATTATAGACAAAATGACATTGAGGACACTAGGATATTTCAAAATGGTTTAGGTACTATTTTAGTTCTACATATTTTAGAATGTCAGTGATTAGCAATTAAATTACTAATATAGGTACTATAAATATGATGCATTATGTCTTTTAGCAAAATATTGTTACTTATTTAGAAATATTATAAATAGGTATCTTCATTACAATGTCTGAAAATGGCTGCAAAATACACTTTCATTTACTAAAGGCAGGGGCAATATTTACTAAAGTACATACAGGTACTACCAGTCGGTTCTACTTTACGTCTTTTCTTATGCGTGTTTATAAATGTTGACCCAAATGCAACAATTAACAATGATTTGTTCGTAACAATGAGATTCGACAGTTACTCGCACGATATATTTTAGATAAGTATTAAATATTTAAAATCAAATCGATGAGCACTTTTTGTGTTCGTAATATTTTTTATTTCAATTATAATATTAACATGCATCTAAAACTTGCTACTAGTTGCTTTATTTAGACTATAATTTGTAAACCTTGACAATTAAATAACACACTACTTACGCAACATCAAGTCACGGTCAAAATGAGGTAACTCTTGGTGCCTATTTCAACGGATGAAATATTTATTTTAGAAACATATTGCCATGCATAAATTGAATTCGCGAATATTATGCGCTCTTAAAATTTAGCTTATTGGACCTTTTTCATTTCGAATTTCATTATTTCATAATAGGTAGTGGTATTGGTCTAGGCACGGTCGATTTAGAATTGTTCATTTGTAGGTAATTGAAAGGAAAATGTAACACCGATCATTGTACAACTGTACATTAGTGGCTGTATAAAAGCTAGAACGAGACCAAAAATTAAAAAGAAACTAACGCAAACTTGACACAATGTTGTTGTTCGGCAGTCTTGGAATTCTAAACATATCAGAACAGAAAAAGATAGACTACAAAAGGTAGCGTAGACTCGATATAGGTAGCGACAACATAAAACGTTGATCACTAGGTACATTTTATTCTACTGAACCATGAGTTGCAGATCAAACTTAATGCAGACGAGGCAGCTGCCGCTGTCTACAAATGGGACTGAATAACGTCAGCGCCGGCGCCGATCGATGCACGTGACACACTAGGTCAAGGATAATACACTGCCCGCATAACGCAAACTGTGCGAGCAACACATCACCACAATCTACGTCTAAAAGCTGTCCCTAAAACTTAAAACCTCATTTTTTATTAACCTCAATAAAGAAAATGTACCCTACCCGTTCCTTCGTAAATATCATTAATATGATCGAAAAAATATATATCATGTATTTTATGCTTATGCTTAGTGAAAAGTGCTTATGAAAGTAACGAGTCTTAAGTCAATAATTAGGCCATCTTGCACCATGCTTTCTATTGGCTATAGCTAGAAACATTAAATAGTATTAATACTGGACAAGTGGTCGACGGCATTAACGCAACATGATTTATAAATATTTGCTACATTTAATTCTTTAATACTAACATATCCCATGCAACACAAAATATCTTATAAGTAATTAAATTTAAACATGGTATGTATGTGGTGCAAGGGCCTTTACAATGTAGTATAATACATGATTGTGGTATAATACATGAGAAGATTAAATATTTCAAGTGAATAACATGATCTGGTGAATAATGTGAAAAGTTCTCCGTGTAACTTTTTGTGAAGCTTCGATCTAACTTACCTGTAAACAACTACGAACAGTACTACTACAAAAATAACGTACATCTAAGTTATTTACTTTGTTATGAGAGTAAGCTTTCATAGAGGCACAATGTAAAAAAAAAAATATTCTGTTACACCTGAGTGTAGTTTTTAATAACAACCTGATATTATTATCAATATTATACTTAAATATCATAATATCATGAAAGACGTTTTGATTTTCTATTACAATTATATCCAATTTCGCACGCAGCCCTAACTAATGTTAAGTATTGGTGTTATTCAAACATCACATAATAATTAAGTATTAAGAGTACACGAAACCTTGCTAACAATACAAAAATAAGACTGATTGGGGGTTTAAAATGATTCACTCAAAGTTTATTTGGTTGATTTAAGTAGTGTTTCATTAAGTCTGATTTTAAATACTAAAAAGTTAAATTATTTGTTCAATAAGTAATCAGTAAGGGTTATTCCCGGTCGTCACCACCCCGTCGTCCTCACTGGGGACGAGTGGGAAAAAAAAGTTTCGTTCGTCCCCGAGTGGGAAATAAAAAGATTCAATCGTCACCACTGGGGATGAACGAAACTTTTTCTCCCACTCGTCCCCAGTGGGGACGACGGGGTGGGGACGACCGGGAATAACCAATCAGTAAACACACAACGCAATTATAAATAGATAAAAATTTTAACTTTAAAATTTGAAGATAGTTATAACTATTAAGCTATGATAATTCTTTGAACCTTGTTTGAAGTACAAACTACGGACTTATAATGTCAAGCTAAGGATGACATGTTCTGGGCTTTTCAGGCGATCATTTGAATAGCCAATTATCAATTTACATTCACATTCATTGCAATCTTCAGCCCGTTCACAGTGCAAGCCTGAAGTATGAATTTGCACAAGTCTGAAGAGTCATACTTGTCTTTGATATAATTAAACAATAAATATTTAATTACATGCTAATCTAGCTTTTTAAAGAAACTAGCGGATTACGAATAATTGATGCTAACGCGCTATTTTCATATTCTTATTTTAAAACAAGACACAATATCAGAACCGGTTGTTCTGTGAAGGCTGTTGTCAATGAGCGTACAACGTCAGTTGCGACTTAACTATTCTTTTATTGAAATCATCACTCTATGTGTTCATTAACGAAAGGGGAATAAATTATTAACCGCACACCAGAAAAATGTTCTGTCATCAAATACTTTTCATCTAATAATCTATAAGTGCACCAAATAAATGGTTGCACAACGAATTAAATATCAAAACTTGTAGAAAATCATTATTTAGACATTTTTTTACCAAAGTTTCAACAAAAATATTAATTACATATGAAAAATACTAACTGTACATCATCAACTGTGTAAATGTCACAGTCAAAACTCTTAATCAGTCAAAACTACTTTTGAGCAGTTTAAATTTATCCTAAAAACTTAGAAACTCATTAGGTCGGTAGGTTTTTTTTGTGACCCTTTTAAAACTTTTGTTTTGCAGTGATTCTTATAAATAGGGCGTTCTGTATTTTTGTTTTTGTAACGCATACGCGTTTTATCTTAATAAGGGTTTTGACTGAAACCAGTCAAAAGTAGTTTTGACTGGTTAAGAGTGACTGTAACATAAATAACAAATGCGCATCTAATAAACTTATCTTAGAACAGAATTTCTTTATTGCGATTCTATCACTTGTCCTCAATTATAAATGGTTTGTACAGCAAAATACGTTGAACAAATTAATAATCCTTCACCAATATTCACTTATCGTCAAACGATATTATTTATGCTTGGATTTTTAATTAAAAATCTATTTGGCGGGATCTTTGAATCTTGGGGCACCCCCAGGTTAGGTACCTTTAACCGTTTGACCGCCAGCCATGTATAGATGCAAAACCAAAATTTGCCCAGCACGCCACGTGACAGACGAATTACTACTCTATGGAATTACGTATAGAAACGTAATTCTATGGTTTACAAAAATTAGCGATTCGTACCTTGGCGCCGAGGACACGTTTTTGCTTTTAAATAGGATCCCCGACCCCCACCCCCCACCGACCATGCTCAACGCCGACGGGATTTCTTTAACTGACTCATAAGTCCAAGAGCGTAACATTGCTGACTGGTCATACCCCGATTTGCTCGTATTCCTTGATGACTTCGAATTCGTATGACTATGACAGATAAAATGGTGTTTTATTTGAATATTCTGCTAAACATTTAGGTATAATAGGTGTTTATTTCATTAACTATTATTGTTGTTGCACTGCTATATTAGATGCTCATTCACAATTCGAATTGTTCGACAAATTTTGATGCGCAAACAGTATTTTCGATGTACATAATATAGTATATTCTGTTACCTATTATATAAAAATTGGCAATTTTTGATGTACACTTAACTACTACCCTTATCGAACGAACAGTTTTTTTTTACTATTTATTTATCGACTTACGTTATTTTGTGAAATTTCACAGAATTACGGCAACTCTTAAGTGATTAAAATATCCAATAATGTTAAAAAATGTATGTAATACATTGGATTATTTTCTACTGCTAAAAACTGCTTTTCTTATAGAGACTTTTTTTCATCAAATATACAGAATAAAACTTACAATTCTACAAATTATTTTCGAATACGAAATATGTAGGTAAAATAACCTTTAACATTACTAACGCAATGACGAAAGCCAAATATTTAATTTAACAAATATGTAATAGTGATAAACACGCAATACTCATTTTTATAAATAAATTAAATCTTGCAGTTGCTAATTAGTAGAATGAAGTCAATAAAAGTGACAGACTGTAATTACTAGTAAACACATACTAAACAAACAGAGCTCAATCGCAAAGCTATTTGCAAAATGTATCAATATAATAATAATATGTGGGGACTTTACTAATAAGTTCATCTTTACGATATTATCGCGAGCTTGTATGAGGAACGATTTTACTCGGATCAAAAGAGGTAGTAGGTACAAAAGAATGGCCATCCAGAGTATAATTAGTATAATCTTTAGCTTTTAGACTATTATTGCTTAAAAAGTCCACTAAGATACCTAACGTAACACCTAAGTATACGGAATAAACCATTTGCGGTATCAATGCGGCTCCGGCTGGCGGCATCTGCTTTTACATGCATTTGTGACCTTTGATATTGTAAGGACGCGGTGATGTTAGTTTGAACAGAGCGTTTCATGGATGATTGTGGAAAAGTAGCAGACTGATGGCAAACAAGCAGACAAAGACAAAACGACTCAGCTATGAAGCGCTGGTGAGAATTATAGCATAGTACTAAATTGGAGGCCTTTACTCAGCTGTAGGTAGAACAAGAATGACGATGATAGTGATGATGATTATAATTAATATTATTATATTAATCATTGTAAAATCAGTTTATAATTTAACGCGACACAAAATATTTAATTCAGACATTTATTGTCGGCTCTAGCGTAACGTCAAAATTTTAATAATTTTAAAGTTATCAGAGATTTGTTTTCCAAAAGTAAATATTTTAGCTAACATATAGAAATTTACAACAAATAATACATCTATACAGCACTTAATTATTGCAAAGTTAATCGTTCGAACCTCAAATAGACTTATATCTAAATTATTATGCACTCATTAGAATCAATACAATTCCTATTCGTGGTATATGTATTGCTAATAAAACATCTGATATAAGGTATTTCGGAGCGTAATTATTTAAAGTACATTCGATTTAAGGGAATATATATTTACGTCAAACGTATCAAAATGATAAGTGTTTAGTCAAATAGTTTATACTGCAAACTGACCTACCCAGTAGTTATAATAAGTTAAATCTACGATTGATAATACAACTCACTATAACTCTCAAACTCCAGTATATTGATATTATTAGTTAAAGTTGGTTAGATTAGACTTAAGATATCACAACTGTGTTGCAACCTACTGTTTACTTTTTTTTTATTATTCCATTAAATCTCGAGAACTAAACTAAAAATGTATAACTATAGAGCTGTTTGTTCCCGCGGCCGTTAGTTGATCTATACTTAAGAAATAAACTTCACATTTTCATAACAAAAATAATAAATGAAATAAATACGATCACAATCAAGTCAATTTTAAATTTATACTAATCATGATTACGCAATAACAATAGCTTATTTGAAAACTTCATATGGAATTAACAGTGACCAGTCAATAAGTAGTTCTTAGTAGTATCGAGAATTTTGTGCAGTTAAGGCAAATATCTGACTTCGTGTAAAACCAATGATCGTTAGCATGACTCATTACAAGTCAGTTTAGAGAGATCTATCATTTTATCGGTCCTACACTAGGTCTAACTCGTATAGTAACTTTGTTACAAGATTTACACTCTGAAAGCATATATTTTACGAAAATGAATGCACTAATTTTATTGCATAGATATACTAACTTAATTAATTATAATTTGTGATTTGAACTTTTATCATAGCACAAGAACTAATACCACTATTATAATTAAGAGATCTATGATGATCTTGATAAACAATTATTATTAATTCAAAAATTTAGTACAGACAACTACAAAGATATGTATACCCCCTAAAGTTACAAATACATGTACCCATTTAAATAAGTGTACATACTTTGTTACAAATTATTGTACACATGAAATATGACGCATATATGTATTCACTCAATGTGCCTAATTAATGTATACAGCAAGATGGACACTGTAATGTGTACGCTCTGAAACAAATTAATGTATTCACACTTCGTTACCAAAATATGTATACAAGCTGTCGTTCTAATTTTAAATTTCAGAAATTCTGTCTAAACTATTGAAAACTCTTTGGATGGTATAATATGTACAATAGTTTTTTTTCTGTTATGATGCCACTTATAAATCAATATTCATTATTATAACGAGGTAAAATTTATTTGTATGTGGTGTAATCTCTGGAACTAATTCCTCTTTTCACAGAAAAAACTTAGGTTAATTTAGGTCGACGTCAAACCCTGCAGACAGAAATAGGAGCCCCGTGCAAGTTTTATAATTTCTTGCCAAAATGTGAAGTAGAAGTAGATCCTGTATTTTCCCACTGCAGGGCAAAGGCCTAATATTAAAGATAAGTTATATTAATAAAAGCAAGACATCGATTTAAGTTTCAATAAATTTGTTTTATGATTCAATAGTTTAAATTCTATCTATTTCCAAATAATGTTAAGTTTAGTTTCTGTATGGAAAAAAAAACAGGTTGAATTTAAAACCCCTTCTTTTTACGAGTCGAGTGAGAGAAAAAGAATGTAAATAAGTGGCGAAAATAATTTGTAGCTTTGTAAGTCAACTTCGATAAACAAATGACACGCCAATGACGTCATGCACGAAATGAAAGAGAAAAGAAGTATACCCGCACTATTCTAAAATTTAAAAATAGAATATTAGACCTGTATGCATATTATTGTAACCAAACATGAACACATTAATTCGTTTCAGAGCGTGCACATTACAGTGTAATTTTAGCTGTGTACATAAATTTGGCACATTTGACAGGAACATAACTGGCATACATCATGTCTACTAGTATTTGTAACAAACAATGGCGACATCATCAATGGATACATATTTTTATAACTTTCAAATGTATACATCATTTTGTAGTCGACTGTACAACATCGACGCCTACAATTAAATAGTATAATTTAACGTTTCCGTGCAAGACGGATACAAGCACATTGTTTGATAAACACATGTTTATGATCGTTATGTGTACCTCAACTACTACGGGAAATATTCCTAAATCGTAAGTTACTTTCTTTAAATATTCACTCAGTTGCTATTATTACATGACTATTTCAGAATAATTTTACACATAATTAGACATTTGTAATAAATATTCGTAACAATAAAATTAGTAAATGCAGACGTTTGGTTCCCTAACTATCTATACTCTACAAATTCCGTTGTCAGTCATAGTCAATCATAGCGAGACAAGATGACTAAATTATGTTATCGAGAGTTGCTTGAAGTCAGTGTTGAAAGCAAACAACGACGTATGAGTAACACAACTGGTGTCATTTGGTCAGAATATTTAGATGAATATTATAAAATGGCTGCTAAAATAGTTACAGATAATACATCGAGAAGTAAGTGTAGATGTATGTCACACCAAAACTATGGATAAATGTGGTGATCCTACAATACCATAATTATCTAAACACTGTACAAGTAGCTTTCCAATTTCGTCTTGGGCGAAGGCTGAGTGAAGGGCGAGAACCAAAGTATAGAGAACCTGCCGAAAACCGACTGTATGCTCTTCCATCGAGATTTTCGAACCCAACGCGCTTGCTCCTTTTTCAGCTGCTCAATACCCTGCAAAAACATTCAAATCGATATTATTATAATTTTATAATGCTCAACATTACCCATACTATAACAGCGTTACAAAAATAAATCTATACTGATATAACTAAGCTGAAGCGTTTGTCTGTTTGTTTGAAAGCGTTAATCTCCGGAACTCCTGGTCCGATTTTAAAAATACTTTCGCACATTTGAAGCTACGTTAGGTTTACGTACGGTATGTATTTATTATAAAATTATGGATCTGTAAGAAAAATCTTGCGAACGAAGTCGCGGGGAGAGTGCTAGTAATAAATAAATTGCCGTACAACTTAACGACTTGCATGAGTAGAACCAATCGATTTCGATTTCAATCATTAATACTCACGGTTTCATCGTTCCATATAGCGTGTAACTGAGTTCCAAGCATGACGGCGGTGAAAATGGCGAATAGCAACGCTTCCGCGATTAGGAACAGCAGTAGGACGACGGTGGCAGGGGGCGAGTAAGCACTGCAGTCTCGCCACTCGTGTCTGATGCACGTCACAAACTGGTACACAGCCAGGCCCACCGCGTGAATAGATATTGCTGCTATGTAGAACTGTAGTATAAAAATACATTTTTTATCGATAAAAGGTTCAATGATTTTGCAAAAGTATTAATTCAATCTATTCTGGTTAAATGAGAAATGGGAGTGGTATTTTTCTCATAACAAAACATTACTTTTAAACAACCTAAGATTGAACTCAATGTATTTTAAAAAGAAACATGGCGACTAACATGAAAAGAATGCTGTTATCATCATTAATTAGGACACAAGATAGTTTCAGAAGAAAGATAGAATTTGATAATGGGGATTAGAATTGATAATATTGATAAATGCTACACTAAAATAATGATTAAAATGATATAATAAAGAAGTAGTGGATTTTTGATTGTTGAGCCATATATGCTAATCTAGTAAACTTGATGTTTTGAAACTAAAATATTGTTAAGGGGATGCTCTAAAGTATCCAGCTGTAAATACATATTTATTACTGTCGTGAATCATCATTTTAATAAACATAATGATGCTGAGCTTCGAATTGCAAAAAATATTAGAAGAAATAATTTTGAGGTCTACAGCACTCGCTAATAGTTGGCTAGCTGGATTAGACCTAGCATTGAATTCTGCACTATAAAGGCAATTCCGAAAAACTTTTATACCTAGTATAATTCTTCATTCTATAAATAAATTCAATACAATTCAATAAATAAATAAAAAAAATGGATATATAATGATCATTTGGTAAAATCAGTAAGTACTAAATAAAAAATCAATTACTCACAGTGAATAAAACAAAATATTTTTGGTTATTCTCTCCAACACAATTGTTGACCCACGGACAATGGTGGTCCATCTTCCTGATGCAGCGCTGACATACTGAACAGTGATGGGCACGTTCAGGCTTGATGCTGCAGCACTTAGTACACTTGAATATTACCTGCCCCTCACGGAAACTCATCTGCTTGATCATTTCCTTCGTAGCATTCCCCTTTGGAACGGCACCCTTTAAACAATATCAATCATAATTTACAACATGAATCATATTAACATTTATTTGAATTACTTCAATGTTTATCACAATGAACAAAGATTTGCTACCCAATAGTTTCTAAGGAGGTAACATATTGTTGTCTTTAGCATAATTAGGACAAATAACAGATATACAATACGGTCAACGTAACTTGGCGCGTCTGAAGTCAGCTGTTTGGCTGCGCAATGGAACTATTAGGAACGAAATTGTCTACTGCGCAGCTAATCGGCTAACTTCAGACGCGCCAAGATACGTTGACCGTACTGTACATTACACTTACTGGATCTGTGAACATAGTCCTAAGGTGGGACGCAAATGCTAGGAATGCTAGGCTTTGAAATATGAATATGTTGATGTAGCTGTAGACTGGGTATGTGGATAAACCAGGCAGAAGCATCACCATCATAACCACAAACTCCGCATACAGTATTAGAAGCCATGTTAGCACAGCACATATGATGCCACAAATATCCTGAAAATATTTTAATTATATAATTTTAGTAGGATGACCCATCCAGTAAGAAATCTTACACATTTACTTTAAATGAGCATCTTAATTCTATAATAAATTATGTTGCTCACCCTGATACACCAAGCTTTACCACCACAGCATCGGTTATGCATGTCGCAGTCAGGCCGAGTCAAAACTAAACATTCTGAATCTATTTGATACTGATTTTCCATATCATCTTCATCAGAACTGTCATAGAATTCTCGTATCATTGAATGCTTCTACGATCCTGGAAATTTCATAGCATTTTGTAAAAGAAAGTAGTAGATATATTTCAATGCAAAAATAAGTGTGTTATTCAATTCGCATTTCGCTTAGGAAGCCAAGAACGACAAGCCAGCAAACAAATGAATTTACAAAATAGTAGGAAATAAAAGCAAAACTAGCAATGCAACTGCTGCTGCTGCTTTTTAGTCCTATTACAAATGACTTATTAAATAACATATAAAGGAAAAGCTATCAAAGCTTTTCCATTATCAACTAATCGTAAACATACTTTTTTGAACTTACAAAAACATAATTGAATCACAAAAACTCGCAAATTACATACAATTTAGAAACTTTAACACAAACAAAAACCTCTCAATTCAAGGTTACAATATTCTTTTAATAACATTGAAGTAACGAAATACCAAATTTCGATCTTGATCAGACCTGTTAAAGATGCTCAAATCCATTCATCAACTAGAGATGAGCAGGTAGTCTTTAAATGGCTGAACAGATTTTCTTGAATCATAGCTAAGAACTCTTTTGACATTCAAACGAAAATTTGCCAGACAAGAAAAAATTACACAAACTTATAACACCCCTCTGTTTTTGTTGAGGGATAAAAATAAACATTTGCAGAGCTTTACTACATAAAACAGCTATGAAATGCATGCATAAATAAATAAAATAAAATATTATTGCAAGTTAGTGTATACAACGGTTAAGAACAATGCTGATACTGCTGAAAAGGCTTAGTATGTCTAAAAAATGGATCCTTTTAACTATTATATTTATTACATTGATCTCATTGAAGATTACTATATTCAATGAGAACATTGCCATTTACTAATGGCAATGTTTAATTTGCTGAGCAATTCACAAGTACATATTTCAAGAATAGGTAGATTCAAATTATTTATAGGATTTCCTATAAATAATTTTGTTATAAAATCCTTAGTTTATGAATGTAAATTTCATCTTCACAAAAATTGTTTTAAATTTTGTGTGATAAGCTCCTAGAAGCACATAAGTTTTTATAATAAACATGGAATAGAGCCTATTATTGGAATTGAAAAAGAAAAACAGTCTATACTGTAACAAGTAGGATTCAGCTAAATTCACTGAGGGACAGTTTACAGAATAGCAATGCAGATTACTCATTCATTCTAAAACCTCTAGTTATAATGTAACCAATACTTCACTCCTCAGACACACTGTACTGCCTACTATCATAATAGTTTTCGAAGATACAAACAGCAGCATTATTTTGTAAGTACTTACCGTAACAAATAGTAGGGTTTCTTCACAACAACTACAAGAACAACTGCGCTAAAGGTAGTGTTTGAAAGGTGTGATTAAAATATTTACAGCCATACAAAAGCCGAATATCTCTTGTTGTCGTTTTATGGGGGTAGATGCTAATAGTTATGTTTTTCAGACAACTTCACGTGAAGACCACTAAAATCGATCGTCATAATCAATCGTGCTTCTTCTTAGATTGCACGCAATAAAACAATGTTATTGAACATTAGTCAAATTCTAGCAAATCGGCCAAATTAACGGAGGGTCAGGGTAACAACTTAATTTTTGTTTGGACTCTCATAATTCCTATACTTAGGTGCACTTTGGTCAACAAGTAGTTGAAACAGTTTAGTTCATAAGTATTTAATGAAGAATACACACTAGTTTTATTTTCTGGGCTATTAAATAAAATCAATAAAAGGTAACGAAGTCACTGTATTGCCGTAGCTAGCTAGCGCCGCCGTAGTAAAAGCAACAGACAATAAACCAAAAAACTAAAAACGTCAAACACCGTGAACAACACAGATAGATAACTTGAAATCGACTAGCTCACTGGCACCTGTCACTGGCTTAGAGCATACCACTGTTGTGGCCCATGTGTCAACCTAAGGCAAGAAGTAGACATACATGAGGCGATTATTATGCTAGAACTGGAATGCGCATTAGTATTTGTTTGGTTTAAACTAAACCGCAACCAGTGTACATAATACGTACAGATGCCAGCACATCAAGCCACACCTGTCAAATTTTCCCAATTAAATATAAACCTTATAATTTTGTAATAAAGTTGAAAATCTATCAAAGAAATTTGACAGATTGTAGTAGCTTGATGTGCTGGCCTCTGTACATTGAGTATTTTCAAGCAAAGCGAGATGTATACCAATAACTAGCTAATGCCCGCGACATCGTCTGCGTGTTTGTTGAAACCCTATTCTTTTCCAAAATAGAAGTAGCCTGAGTCACTCTTTATAACATCAGCTATCTGACTGGTAAATTCAGTCCACCCGTTTCAGAGAGTTGCCATAACAAACAGACAGACAGGCAAAAAGTATTTTAAAATTGATTTTTTATTATAAGTACTGTACATAACTTTATACAGATTTAGTAAGAAGCTGTTATTTTGTAATACCAGGCCTTACTTAAAAACGACGCGCGATACACGTGATAAACGCACTGTGCCTAAACAATACGGAGTTAGTGCACAGTACCTACGGGGTCAGTAACTCGTGAAATTCAAACATTCTTACGTTTTTTTTTGTAATTTGCAGTCCAGTAACAAAGTATGGTAACAAAAAAAAACGCGTTGATATAAGATTCGCATTTGTGGTGCGAATCCCGACGCATTATATTGAGACCTTCCTTAAGAAAGAGTTTTGGCCGAAGGGTGTCGTGTATCGGCGATTCCGCGGAAGGCTACGCGACACCACGCAGTGCAACACGACGCCGTCTCTTCGTGTACAATAATAGTTTAGTAATATTTTTGTGGTTTTTATAAATATGTATGATAGTCTGTAAGTTATTTAAGTTATGGGTCTTTTGTTACCCGAAATAAATGATATTATTATTATTATTATTATTTATAATAATGATTAAAATTATCCATCATCATCTCTCCAAGTTAGCTCAACAGCTCGTAAACGTCATATTTTCATTAAATAGGCACATCAATACCACTGAGTTATTATTCAATGATAAATACCCGAGAGGAAGTACAAAATGCCTTTCAATAATTTGTTGGCTCCCATTCACCTGACATCTTCATGATAGGCATTGAAAAATTACCACTGCGCTGGCAGAGATGCATCGATGCAAAGGTTCATAATATATTTCGACTCAGAAAAAAATATATTTCAAATAACTTTAACTTTCTGTTTACTAAACGGCAATTTTATAGGTAAAGCCCAAGTAAAGGTATTCTTGGACATGTTGCAAGCCATACCAAACTGTCAAATATTCCCAATTGAATTAATTAATAAAGTTAAAAATCTATCAAAGAAAGGAGATCATTCATTTTCGGCCCAAAAACCAAAGTGCCAAAAGAGTGAGAGAGAAAAAGTGCAATACGTCTCACCACTGTTAGAGAAGTCAGTCCGAGTATTTATTTACTAAGGCACTGAGTCTCTACAACCATTCCTTCAGCTGATTTTTTTGGTTGAAAACTTGGATTACTGTACGTTTTATTTGACAAAAATCTATTCATATGCTGGCGAAAAAAGTGGTATGAGCTGGTTGGGATAATAACCTTGCACAAATATTATTATGCATCACACCAAACCGCTGTGAATATTATTCAACCGTGAAAAAGGACCAGATTTAAGTGTTAATTACGTAGATTATAGTGAATCAACTTAGTACCGACGAGACCATCTAATGTCATACAACTTGTTACTGTAAGTACTTATATCTTGTTATTTCAATGAGTTTATACGTTGTTTACCTACGCCATTGCGCTTGGCCTGCACTATACATTCTATGTTTGTTTATTAATATTTACAAGTTATAGATTGAGAAAAACGGATTAACTCACTGTGTTAGTTAATCCGTTTCCTAGTGACAAGATCGGCCAACGTGTTAGGCACTGCTAGCCTCTCCCAGCCTCTCCTGAATTATTTCCAGAAATGTTTCAGCTCGGGGGTTGTCGTCAATAAGGTTTTCGATAGAAAAAAACAACCGTAGTCTAAGCCTACGAGCGAGAAAGGGTAGGAAAAGGTAAGCGAGGAAAGACCCCACCCGCGCTCCTCCCCTTTCTCTTCTAGACTTTTTACCTGCGCATGACATCATATATTTACATAAAACATATTTATTTAGGCAATATAAATATTTTTTCATTAAACGAAACGTGAATCTTGGAACACATTATAGATTGAGAAAAACGGATTAACTCAATGTGATTGGGGGTGGGGGGAGGAAAACAAATGTGTTTTCCTCGCAACACACATACTTAACAATCACGCACAGATACATGCTTCCTATTGTTACAAACCCACACAAAAAATAATAACCACTAATAATACACACACACATTCACAAATTGGTACGTATCTACGCAATTATCCTATGACTACAAACACAAAGTGCTTGTGATGTCACATCACTAGCACTTTGTGTTTGTCGTCGTCGCACGTCCATCGTGAGTGGTATTTCATTCTGTTGGTAACCATGAATGAATCAACAATTTTTTATTTTCTTGTATGTATACTTACCTAATTACACAAATAAGAAGTACTGCGTATGTGTACAAAAGTAATGACAAAACAATAGGGTATTTTACTCTATACGAGAAAAAATCTATGAATATGTTATTGAGACAGTTTAGGCATTAAGCAGTCGGAAAATGTAAGTTTTAGTTCATAAAATAACAAAACAAATTTTTAAGTTCAATTCAAAGTTTTGAGTATTTTTAATCTGTTATAAAACACCGTTAAATAGTAGCGGCCATGTTATTACGCCGTACGGCTGTGTAAACAAAAAAGTGTCAACCCTCGCTCAACCGATTGGCGTAATATAAGCTTTGTACTTTTATTATTTTCGTAACCAACGTAATTTTTTCATTATTACACCTAGTACAAAATATATTATGCCTTTAATTATTTTTAAATGATATACAATTATCATATTTAATATGAGCTCATTTGATACAAAACGAACTGACGTCATTTACGCAGAGCAATATGGCGTCCAGTAAGAGGCGTTTTCGTCAAACTACGCGCGAAATTTTAAAACGTAAAATTTTGATGCATTTTTAAGGCACTTATCGATTGAATAAAAATGTGTTTTTTTTTTGGTATCATATTAGCACTACAGTATTTTATTGAGACACTTTTCAAAAATGGGTGTAATACCCTATTAATAGTGGGTACACTATGGAAAAAAAACTACTGTATTCAGTTCTAGAACCTTGGGTTTTTTATTTAGATTATTATATACCCTATTACTGAACTTGTGCCTTTCCTATTAGAAATACGCTACAAATGGGTAGAAACCCAATGCGTGGTAAACGAACTGGAGATAGTAGTAAAATAGTGGCATACGCTTTACATCAATGTTCATATTAAACTAGAATCTTGCGTACCGATAGATTTCAACTCATAATTGTTTAAAACTGTAATTCTGTGTTCAACTTCGTAGCACGACCATGAACGCATTCATGATAGCTTTAGATGTAAATAAAATCTTTTTAATTTGTATTATTTTATTATAATATTTTGAAATTTTATACCTCTCAATTATCGCAGATTTACTGGTCGTGCTGGCAAAATTGCTTCCTGGCATGACCACGTTAAAATTCCAGCTGGAATAGAAGTTGACGAAACGGGAGCATGCCTCAAAATTTGTACTCTTATGTCATGTACTCTTATTTCGTATCTTAAATTGTTAGAAAAGCAAAAAAACATTTTCTGCCTACAAGCCGACCCCAATATACTTGGGAAAAGGCTAGGCAGATGAAGCCTATATATGATATTTATACTTGACACTAACCCCCATCAGTAGCAATTGCCAATCTAGGGTTATAATGCTCTAAGTGTTTTATCAATACGGTATAAATTTACAAATCGACTATTTCTAACTAAACTGAGTAAATCTAATGTATACAACTCTAGAAAAAATGACAAAAATACTTTGATTACTTTGACTTGACACTAATACACAATGACACGTGACAATTGACATACATATTTTGACAACTGAAAGAAAAACATTTTTGTTTTAGTAAAAACAATTTTATATTTTCCTCATCCTCATGAAATGTGTGGAACATTCATTATTGATCGATATTTTAAATCGTTAGTCACTTCGTAATGCGTATTGATTTTATATGAAGTTCCTGTTTTCAAGATGCAGCCATTATATTCCGTTGGTGAGTTCACTAAATCAGAATATTTTATTAGTTCTTTGTTTAGTTAAAACTGATGATTACAGAAATGTGTTGTTTCTAGCAACATTTAATAAGATACAATAATACAGAAGCCAAAAGAAGTTGACTTAATGTGTATCCTAAATTATTTACAACAATTTGATCACAATCTGACAAATCTTTTGTGTTTCTGATGCTATCTACAAGTTGGTATGTAGATACCATTCGATATAAAATGCATAGCAAATATGATACTCCTGCTATAGTGATATGATATCACAATACCAACCAGATATAGATATGTAAATGTGTATCAACCAGACGTCATATCCATTTCATTGTTAATCCCTCTGAGTGAACATCAGAAGATTTTGCTCAAGTTGATCATTATGTAGTTTATTTATGAATAGTATTGCTTTACTCATTGTAATAATACTGGATAATACTAGTAGTGTGTCCTAATATTTTAGTTTATTCAAAAAAGATAACAGTTATAATGGTGGAGTTACCACTTTATTGTTTGAACAGTAATTGATTTATTTTTTGTTTATCTCTGTTATTGAGAATTTACGCTTCCTGTCAGTGTTTGTTGATGATAGTCTGAACAATGGGAAGTCTGGCTTATCAGGAAGCAGTTTAGTCAGTTCATCTCATTGCTAGCTGTTGTGAATATTGTGCAATCAGAATTTAACTATGTCTTTGGATTTAATAGAGTTTGATTATGAAAGTGATGCTAATGTGACCAAGTGTTTTGCAGAGCATGAGACACGGCATAATGTAAATCGTGCTGAGGAAGAAAATGTGGAGACACCAGAAGAAGACACACCTCTGCTGCATCGGTTTCCTCAAGCCGTGGCAGAGAGAAGTACACTGACCACTGTTATTGTTAGCATGCTGTTGATTGTATTGATCGCTGGAGTCTTTATTGGAATATATCTCCTTGTGTTACAGAATGATTCTGGTTAGTGTTCTATAATAATATTATTAAATTTTTCTAATCTTATTGCGCAAAGAATTTAATGCCTTAGGCTTATTTTTATTAACAATGTAATCATTGTATTTTTATCATTTTATGATTTTGATTAATTTAAATATGCAAGTGCTTATTATAATAACTATAGCAACATATCTGTTGTATTTTTTTAGAAACAAATTGTATTCAATCAAGATTTAACATTCTTTTTTTTAACCTAATATATGAAAAAGAAGAACCTGTTTGACTGACTGACATTTCAGAAAACAGGTGAAACAATTGGAACTAGGAATGTGAAATTTGAAACACTGCTTCCTTTTATGTTGTAGGCTAAGATAGGATTTTCGTAAAATCAACCTCAAAGGGGCTGGAAATCTCCCCCTTTTCAGCCCCTTTGAAAGTTGATGGAAAATCTTTCTTGAGTTATACAACTTTAAACTTGACAGAAATGTGAACCTATGTTAATAATAAACTTTGACGTTATCTACCCCTCAAAGGGGACGTAAGGGATGTTCGGTTTGTAGGGGAAGTACAAACTCTATGAAAATGAAGTTGCAGGCAAAGTTTGAGAAACATCTTAAAATTACTGCAAGCATTTATTATGATCAGTTTAGACCAAATAAGTGATTGCCCTTTCTCAACAATTTCTCTGTGTATTTAGAGATAGCACTTTATTGTTCTAGCCATACAATGTCAAGAATATCAAGAAATAATGTTCTTACTCTTGCTGGTGCCAATGCACTTTCTGTTGCAAACCATACAGTTTGGTTAGTATGTTAATGACAATCAAGAAAAACAGTATTATTAAATCTGCAAGCTTGCTTAGGAATATTATTTTGCGAATGAATGTACAGACGCCAGCAGGTCAACCTACCCGAAACTGTCACATTTTCCCAATCAATCTTGAACCTTATTCTTTAACCATAAAGTTGAAAATCGATTAAAGAAATGTGACAGATTGTAGTAGCTTGATGTGCTGGCGTCTGTACATGCGTAACAAATGGTCGCGGTTATGGGTTCCATAAAGACATAGTGTATTTTAAATGTGGCAGATCTATTACACATTGAACATAGAAAAATTTTTTGCATTAACTGTCTAGTAGTAGTAGTAGTAGTATGACGGGCCGGTGTCCGCAACTCCACGACTCAGCGCGTATTTTGCGTACAGGTGGGAAGTAAATCATTCGATCCACCCGAGCTCCCCAAGAAAGGCCAGCAGCGCCTTGACGTCGCTGGCGATCTCCCGTAGGTTACCTGGGTTACCGAAGTACTTTGCCCTGTATGACGCAACCTCAGGGCAGTTCAGAAGCACATGGGCTGCTGTCTCGTCCGCCCCCATGCAGGCTCTGCACAATGGGCTGTCTGTGACTCCTATGACAAAAAGATGTTTATTGAAAGACCCATGGCCAGTTATGGCGGCTGTGACCACACGTTAACTGTCTAAGTATCTACTACTTGTCTTTTATTGTTGACTAGCTATACCTAGCTATACCCCGCGACTTCACCCGCGTATTTTTTTACGGATCTCAATTTTTTTATAGTAAATCTAGCAAGCCAGATGTTGTCCTGCCCTTAAAATTAAAAAGTCTTACAACTTGTCTGTAGCGCTACCTACCGGGTCCAATTGTGAATCTAAACCATTCTCGAATCCACTGGAACATACATACACAAGAAAAGTCATCATAAGCGGTCCAGCAGTTTAGGAGGAGTTCAGTCACATACACAGACTTATTATAATATATAAAGATATAGTCTGTTGCACTCAGGGATAAGATAGTTTCCTATTAGCGAAAGAATTCACAGAAGACCAATAGTTTTGCAGATTAGCCTGAACAAAACAAACTCAACTCGTCTTTAACTATACTTATAATATTATAAACTCAGATTATGAAACAAAAGGCAGATTGACCGCGCGGAACATTGAGAGTGAAGCCAAAAAGCAAATACAAATTCGAAAGCGAATACCTACAATCTCGTGATTGTATTCGCTTTTGAAATTGTATTTGTATTGTTATTTGTTTTTTTTAACGGTAAAGCGTTTCGTGCTCGTGTCAGTACAGCACGAAGCGCGTACAACGCGCTTCGACGCACGACGTTTTCGAATTTGTATTTGCTTTTCGGCTTACTCTCAGTGTTCCGCGCGGTCTATCTTCCTTTTGTTTCATAATCTGAGTTTATAAAGCTGAAGAGTTTGTTTAGTTTAACACGGTAATCTCAGGATCTACTGGTTCGAATTGAAAAAATCTTTTTGTGTTGGATAGTCCATATATATGTCCATATAGTCCATAGTCCATAGTCGATAGTCCATATATCGAGGAAGGCTAAAGGCCCATGCGAAGCCGGACCGGGTCGCTAGTTAATAATATTATGTAGTGATAATGATGATGATGAAAGTGAGTATTCAATTTAAGACTATTTCTTTTCCAGAAAATGTTCTACCGCCTGTTGAAAATCCTTTGCAATTAGTGAGTAGGTCCCAATGGGATCCCAGTAATGAAGACCAAAGTACTCTGAGATCATTCCCATACAGATTGAGGGCAGTCACAGTAGTACACACCGGAACAGAACCTTGTAACAGTACGGAGACCTGTACAAAAGTGCTGCTGGAAATGCAGGTAAATTAAAGCTATAATAATATGTTTTTTACTGATTTGAACAAAACCCCCTATTTGGTGCATCTGTGGGGCACACAATATTGCTTTTTTGTTCTGTTTTTTTTTTCTGTGTTTCGTATAAACAACGTGTTCCCCAGTAATTGGGTGGTAGAGGACAGACAAACAGTCGCTCTATGTAAAAGGGGATTATTTTGTGTAATTTGATACCACTCTTGGTATCAAATTTGCTCGTATTCCGCATGATTCACTAATGCTAAAGATACTAAATCGCTGTGCTGTATCGAGCATCCCAAAAAGGAGGAAATCGCTTATCCCCGATGCTAAATGCCGCCGATGACTGTTAAGGCCTTTATTACCATAGATAAAAATCATAGAATGGTACCCCATGTGGTTTTTTTGTTGTTACAATGTACTTACGTAATGTAGTGATTATTCGTTTCATCCTTGTATGTTGCATGATAAACTGCGCTCACCTCATCCATTCCATTATTTTCCAGAGGCCATTGTTATCTTTGCATTGCATACATTAGATATCTATTGAATACGGTGCATTATTAATTAATTATATATAAGTATTATACTATTGGTAAATAAATATAAGATTTTCGAATCTAAGTACTCCAATATTAACAATCTTATATTATGCATCTATACAAATAAATCAAATTGAAGTGTCTGTTAAAATAACAGCTTTATATTGAATGCAATTTAATGTTTACACAGTACAACTATTAAAAAAAAAACTATTTTTAACATTTTTGCCTGTATTTTTGTTCCGGCTAATCTCCGAAACGGCGGGTCCGATTTTTACTAGCAGATAGCTGATGTGATCAGGAGTAACATACCTACTTTTATTTTAGAAAAACAATTAGGGATCCGTGCAAAAAACATTAAAACCCCACAGTCCGAATCCGAAATTCACGCGGTAGATGTCGCGGGTATCAGCTAGTGTCAAAATATATATATGTAGAAGGCAGAATATATGTATAAAGTAGGAGCGATATATGTATAAAGTAGCGATAATATTACACCGCGAGCTAGATTACCTAGGTACTCGTTGCACGGTCCCATTTGCGATTTAGGCTCTGTTTAGATTGGCGCGTTTACAATGACTAAATACCTACGACTAGGTACCTAGGTGTGTGTGGTCACTGCGTCCTGCAGTGTAGGTTTGCGAACCGCGCTGGTCAAGGGCTTAATGTTATGTTACTGGCCTTAAACCATATTCTGTGTACCTACGGTTATCTATACTTCTATACTAATATTAAAAAGGGGTAACATTTGTTTATAAGTTTGTATGTAGGGGTTAACCTCCGAAACTACTCATCCGATTTCAAAAATACTTTCACCAATAGGAAGCTACGTTATCCCTGAGTGCCATAGGCTACTATTGCATTATCAAAAAATTAGGGATCCTTGAGAAAATATCAAATTCACGTGGCGAAGTCACGGGCAGTGCTAGTTATAATACATTGTATAATAATTGATGATAACTTAATTTGTTACACAAATAGATATTAAATAAGTCATGATGACTCACAGTATATAGTCCATATTTAGGTATGTACGTTCGCGTGTTTCGTGGGTGTTTGTAATGTAATAGCCTACCTTTCTGTCCTTTCAAGGCTATATTATACCTATATTATTATTGTACTGTGGCACGCTTAGGGCCTAGAGAAGGGGCTGGGCACTAATTTCTTTCACAAATTATGAAAGAAATAGAATAGGTACCTACTTACCTAATACGGTGTACTACGCACGAGGATCGCTTTAAAGCCTTTTTTGTCTTAGTTCCATTCGATAATTACATGATAGAGCAATGTTAGCATTCGTGATTTGAGACGTCTTTAATCATAATGAATTCCCAATCATCATCGTCATCTGCCTAAGTAGCCTTTTCCCAACTATATTGGGACCGGCTTCCAGTCTAACCGGATGCAGCTGAATACCTGTGTTTCACATGGAGCGACTGCCTATCGGACCTCCACAACCCAGTTACTGGGTAACACGATACCCCTTCGTAAGACTGGTTGTCAGACTTTCTGGCTTCTGACTACCCATAACGACTGCCAAAGATCTACGAATGATAGACAGGACCAACGGCTTTACGTGCTATCCGAGGCACGGAAGGAATTCGGTATGAAATGGATGGTCACCCATCCACAGACCGACCGTGGCAAGCGTAGCTTAACCTTTGACCGAGCGATCTGTACGACTTGTACTTAGTCACGAGCTTCTCCCAATAATCAATGAATCCCCAATAATCGTCTTAAAAAAAAATTTGAGCTTCTCCCAATAAATGGCATTAAGATTGAGAGTGCCGTAGAGTGAGTGATAAAAGTGAAGATGTACTTATACGTACACTTTAGGTATTACACTGGTTATTTCGTCTGGCGCGTTCCTGACCAGGGCAGTACTTCCTACCATTGCTTTGTTGTATTATTGTCACAGCTTCAATGAAGTTCAACGACAGAAGAATTTAAATTTAATTCCATTCGATGTTAGAAGCAGCGGTCTAGGTTAGGAGAGACTTGTAGGTTCGATCCTGAAGCACCAATAACATTAGAGTAATAACATCAGGCCGCATTTCCTGTATAGGACGGTAGAGTTGAATACCTACCCACTATGTGTAGGGATACCCGTATGTTGAACCTTAATTGACATAAACCAGCCATAATGCAAATTGCAAATGCTAAATATTTTCTCATTAGTCAATAAGTCCATACCTCGGCCCCCAGTGAAGGCAAATGCGCTCAGTGGCGGCCCCCCATCCAGGTTGAAACTCGGGACCCTACACTCATATTACCCAAGTAAAAGGCCACTACACTCGTTGATGCAGTCAATCATATTAAATTGCGCCGGAATTATAACAATAACTGTTAATTTTATTACAATGCAGTTCCAATCATTGCTGAAGCCTAAAAACGACACAACGATAAAATCATATTTTTATAGATCTTACATGCGATTTTGAAAATAAATCTTTTATTTAATTATTAGTTAAAAGCCAATGTACTATTACAACAGTTATAGTCTTATCAAATGCACCATTATTAAATAAACGACGTTGTTATTGTTTTCACTGCCAACAGACGTTGCAATATTTATAAGATAACTATAAATCAATACACGAACTATCGAAATGGGAAATAACTGGGTTGTTTGGTGTGAAATAATATTTTGTTTGAATAATATAATTACGCTTATGATCTTGAGTTTTATGATTTTTTTTAACGTTATATTTACAACGTGTCGGCATTACAATTCCCGTTTGTATTAATGCAATAACTGAGGCAAAGAAATAGAGAATGTTATGGACTGGAGTGAATGATGATAATAGTAAAGTAAAGTACGAATATAGATGTCAGTTGGTGCTAGTATGGTGCAATTGATAGCTATCTTGTTGCCGTTGAAGCTCAATGATATGCTTCACCAAAATTGCACTGAAGCCTTGAAAACATAGATTTAAAAAAGGCAATGAATAATTGCCGAATTGGTTATATTTCTACTGCAGAAGTCTCATTTGCACAGTAATATACCTACTTACGATAACTATATGTTTATGAAACACCAATTTGGAAAGCAAAATGCTATATTTATCTGCTTATCCTTGTTTCAGAGTAATGCCACAGCCGGAAACAGTACGCTGCGGTATAATTTTTTGATATCATCGAATGGTCAAACGTATGAAGATCTCGGTTGGCTGAAATGTATACCTCAGTCTACGAAAACCACTATGTCCACAGGACTCCTCCTAGCTTTCATAGGTAATGTATTATCTAATTGGACAGCATGATTAAGGAAGAATTTACTGCCTACACAAATTTCCTCATAAATATTAACCCTATAAAAGTACACTTTATAGATTTTAATAGGACAATGTTTCTAATCGATACACACAAGTCAATTGCCATTAACGGCTGTGTAAAAACCGACTAAAAAGAGATAATTTGCTATAAGTACATAATGTTAAATCAATTACAGTTTATTTAGCAGATAAGATTAAATTAGGTGGCAAAATTTTACAGGTACAATGGGAATCGCTTCAAAAAGGCCGTTTTCATAATTTCATGTAACTATACAAGCACCGATCTACCTGTCATCAACTGTAATAGTAGTTAAGACATTTTTTTTTTGTTTTTTCCTCATTACATATCGATTCCCATCATATCTGTTTCGTCAGCTAATTTATTTCGTCCACAACATTAGTCACTGGTATTACCCGAACGTAAAACTTGTATTTGTATTGTACAAGCGAGGCGCAATTCCCTTATTTCTAAAAACGTTCCCATTCTAATCTCAAAAATACTTTTGAATTACTTACATTTTTCACATGCTCTTGAAATGATGGTCATTGAGATGTGATTGAGATTAGATTTAAAACGTTTTTCACTAAGTTCGAAAACTATGTTACAAGTCCCGGGTTCGAGCGTTTTACTATTTCCCCGGACACAAATACAGACCTTAAAGTTTTCTAACTGAAATCGTATATTTCAGGAAACTTCACTGAAACTGCACCAACGCGACGACAGTTACAAGCAGCCAAGAACTTCTTCGATGCGTCAGAAAGCCAACAGTATTTGCACCCGTCCTACCGCATTTTTGGTAAAAATATAAATGATACACCACCATTACTGGGTCTAAGCCTAAAAGTGTTTCCCAAGTGGAGCAGTGAGTTTTCAGATCAAAAATGAGGTTTTATTTCCAAATATTAGTTAGTGGTTATCGAGAGAAGGTGGAGCTTCATTAGAAATGTTCTCGAAAAGTCAAGTCAGTTTTTTGGTGAAATATTTGTAAGTAGTGGAATATTATTATGAAAGTAGGAAATTAATTTAGTAACTGAGAGATACTAAATTAATTTCCTACTTTCACAAAGAGAAGATGATTAAGCCTTAGTATGAATTAATGTAGATAAATATTTATTTGGAGGTCTGTTGTAATGATGGAATGGAGATGTAACTGTAACAAAATCAGTAATAATGTTAGAAAAAGTAATTGAACTGAACTTGGACAGGTTTAATCGATTCGATTTTACATAAAATCGGTTCTAGTATTTAACCAAGGTAAAACATAATAAACCGTCGATACATTAAACAGTCGATACATTAAACTGTTCTATATTATCTATTATATTTGTATATTAGATTCCAAATAGTGTCCTTTTTCTCTTAGTCAATAGTGAATAATCAGCATTTAAATTAGCGATTACAGATTTGTAAGCTTTAGCTCAATACATACTCACATAATAAAACCGGGAAACTGCTCGTTTATGAATTCCCAGTTTTTTCAATGAGTATAATAATTTTCGCTTTCACGAATGTATGTTTCTCGAAGAGATAATAATATAATTATAATCTGAAATAGATATCGTGCAATAGTATATATTGTTAGAAGTATTTACACAAATACCAATTTATCCTATTTCATACTCTCATCACAGTTATTTTACAAAGTTAATAATAGAACATCTAAAATGCTTAACTTTTTATTCTATAGGTTTAAAATATTTTAAACGAGAATCTCACCAAATTGATTCAAATCGTAATTACAATGAAATGTGCAATCTATATTCTTAGTTTATTATTTTTTTACACCAATCTAATGTTTATTTAAATTATCAAACGTATTATGATATTTTGAAAGATAAAGGTCATTATTACTTAAACAATATTCTAATTGTATGACTTACTAATTCTGGCTGATTTTCTATCATCATATTTTATCTTTCATCAGAGTTTTAATAAGTACATAGGTATAGTTGATACATTTCACGAATGGGCGTCAATCAATGCAAAGAATACCTTATAACAATTACCTAAGAGGCGCATTATGCACGCACTTATATTGAGAATATGTATAGAGAAAAAGAGAGACTGTTTTTTTTCGAGAAATACTTTTTTGAACCTTATAAATAACTCCAAAAATTATTAATTTGTTTTGGATTTCTCAAAAAGTTATTAGACGATGAAAAAAGGCTTGTGCAATATATTTTAATGTTATTGTTTATTTCAAGGCGGGACTTCCTAAGTACTAATGACCTAATGTTTTAAATAAATAAAAAATGTATGGTGGAAAAGCCACAATGATAATATTATGTTAATATGACTGAGCTATTTGAGTAAAATAACCGCAAATACGGGCTTAACCTACATGGTTGCTTGGGGAATGTCTACATGCAATTAATAAAACTATTAGTCTATATTCTTAAGTTACAAGTTAATGAGAACATACATTTTAATGACAAAGAATAAGTTTGAAATGAATCAATAGTCTGCTTAGTAGTTTGGCACCTTTTTAGGGTTCCGTACAAAAAAACGGAACCCTTATAGGATCACTCGTGTAAAGAAAGAAAGAAAGAAAAAGTATTTATTCGCCCCCCAGGACAAAAACACACAAAAATAACATTAAAAAAGAAAAAAAACAAGAGAACGAAAATTGGTCCTGTACGAGGCCAAAAGGCTCCTATCTCATGGTGCTGTAAAAAAAAATGTCACAGCTCTGATATTCTGATAGGGCCCAAAGTGAGGTGTCTGTCTGTCTGTCCATCCGCCTGTCACAGCCAATTTGCTCCGAATTCACTGGACCAAATCAGGTGAAATTTGGTAGGATGGTGTAATCCTATGACCCAAACACAGATGTGCAAAGTAAATAAATATTCTTTTAAAATCAAAGAGGACATTAAAAAAAAAGTTTTGCGAACCTTACTGTGTCATATATTAAATGAAAGGGCTCGTTATGAGGATCTCAAATATATGTTTGTTATTATTGTAAAATAAACAGTTTTGATTTTATTCATGAAAGAAGTTAGAAAATTGACCATTCGCCCCCCTGATCTCTGAAACAACTGAGCCTAAAACTTTGAAAAATGTACAAAATATTTCATTGCTTGTAGATTACAGGAAAACCTATAAGAATTCTATCAATCGAAAATAACGATTGAATAAAAACATTTCACTTTGACATTGTACGGAACCCTCTCCATGTTCAACTCGCACTTGACCGGTTTTTGAATAATAATGACAATAATACACGATTCACCCAAATCAACCACAATTTGGTTTATCCAATTTGTAAACACATTAAAGTATTCCTACCGAAATAATTTCTGAGGTTTTCAATTAAAATGAGTCGCGAATAAATCATACAGTTTTATTGCCATAAAAATAATGTCTTGACACCAATGCCTCTTTTATGACCATTCCGTTTCCGTGTTATTATTTTTAAGTACACTATTTTTAGAGCGGCTTTTATTTATTAAACAGAGTTCGTAACCTACGCATAGTGAAATCTATCTAGATAAGTGTCTTCCAATTTGCCGCAAAATTCCGCGCGGAGTAAGCGCGGGCTCCATTGCTGCGGCCGCGCTTCTGTCGTTAATCTCGTGACAATTTAAGTAGCCCGATTTGACGTTTCTCATTTTACATGCCCCGATAACTTTGTTTGAACGTGTACGTGTTGTTACCCATACACAATACCTAACAACGAGTATCATTCGTAAGCATCAAGTTATTGTCAAACGTATAATTACTGTATTATATGTTTAAACACGAAACCAGCCTATAATTGTCCCACTGCTGGGCAAAGGCCTCTTCTCATACAGAGAAGGCACGAACATTAATCACCACAGTTGCTCAAGGCGGATTGGCGATTTCAGACTTATATCAATTATAAGTTTAGGTTTCCTCACGATGTTTACCTTCGCCGATGTCAGTGATGCCCAAGATAAAGGACAATGCCAGAAACTCTATAGAACTTTGTCCCACTCTATAAAAGTCATGTGCAATAGGTATGTAGCATCTTATCTTACTGTTTATTTTTTGCTGATAACTAAACATTCGTTTTAGTGACTGTAGAACTTGCGGTTTCCGTTTAAATCTAAAAACAATAATGACATTGATTATAGGTTTAATTGTATTTTAGGTAAAATGAGTTTGTATTTTGTGGGTAGGTATTTCGTAATCCGCAAGTTCTAAAGAAAAACAATTTTGTATAGAAAGGTTCTATATTCATTACAATTATTTTCATTAATTTACTTTTCTGTACATGGGTTACTTTTTCTGTACATGGCTGGGGCAGGATCTGGCATTGTCATTTAGAAAGTACATATATATTGAAAATGTCACATTGGTACTTGCCCGGTCTCCAACCCACAACCTCATGCATGAGAGGCATCACGACATTTGTAACAAAAACCAATGAAATGTTTAACACGTTGAGCGCCATGTCGGTCACCGCGGTGACCGACGCTGGTGGAGATTTTACCTTCAACATTTTTGGCCCGGCAGTCAATGACTTAAACATAAAAAAACAATAATTATCTATATAATAAAAATGAATCGTTGTTCGTTAGTCTCCGTAAAACTCGAGAACGGCTGAACCGATTTGGCTAATTTTGGTCTTAAAATATTTGTGGAAGTCCAGGGAAGATTTCCACAGTAAGAAAATTAAAATTAAAATAATGGACAGAACAACGTCTGCCGGGTCAGCTAGTTAGATATAACTTTTTGCTTTATTTTCATATATGAATATTTATGTATGAATATTTTGATATTATACGAAATGATTTGGTTTAAAAAGGCGGAAGTCCACCCCATATATTGAGAAAAAAAAAATTTTTATCTTCTATTTTTGTCTCAACGTCATTAATACGTCAATGCTCCGCATAGTCTAGTTATATTTTCTGACTCGCTAATTACTTTTGGACTGTTTCTGTTATGTTCGTTGACCTTGGCTTGGCCACTGGTGCATAATTTAAAATGTATTATGATACACAAACCTGCCGGAAGAAAGCAGTATGTCGGGTTTTAGTTTAAGTATGTCTTGGTTTGGCTTTGAATCTCGCCCAAATTTAGACTTCCTTGGGATTGTTTTTGTTTACATCTTAACCGAATTGAATATAAGTATACCCATACAAAGCTTAAAAAAAAATACTAATATTATGTAAAAACGAAGAAAAGGGAGGGGAGGTCTCCAAGGCCACCAAAAATATCGTCGAAATCGCTGTCAACGGGACACATGGCCCAAAAGGCTGGCAGCATTGCCACGTTGTATGGCAATGCTAATTCTTTGGCCCAAGAATATACCATCCTTCGGGTCACATGAAGAGTCGGCCAGCCGCTTGGCGATGGCTCCAAAAACAAGATGGGCCCTCGGAGCCCATGGAAACTGTCTAGGGCCGTGGCCCTAGAGTTTCCACCCTAAACGCCTCAAACATATAGCTCTTAGGAAGGCTAATATATTTGTGCCGTTTGAGATTTTATGTAATAACGAATATTATTACATATTACACAGACAAACTCTAATTATTATACATCGATATTTTTTGATAATCAGTTTTTAGGTACTGAACCGGTTTTTTTCTCTCACTAAGTATTTTTATAGCAATCAAATCGGATTTCTTAGATTGTCACGAATATAGGTTCGAGCTTCATAGTGTTGTATCTCTTCTAGTGTTGTATCTAGTGGTTCGCCTCTTGGGTTTGTTATGTATTATAAAGAAAAATGATTTTGGACAAAGAAAAAAAAAAGAAAACTTAAGAAAACGGTTCCGTTATTTTGTACTTATAAGTCAACGTACTGTATTTTTTTAAATAGGCTAAGGTGACAAAAAATTGCAGAATTACTTATCAAAGTCACCACATAAAGCAGTCGGTAACACACAGGAACTTTTACATCACTATAAGAAAGAAGAAGGTGGGGAGTGTCAACAAAAAAATTTTACGAATTAAGTACTATCCAATCAAACAACGAAAGTATTAAGTTCTTGTGTTAACAATGTACCTACATGCTCAGATTATGAAACAAAAGGCAGATAGACTGCGCGGAACACTGAGAGTAAAGCGAAACAATCTCGTGATTGTATTCGCTTTTGAATTTGTATTTGTATTTGTTTTTTTTAACATTTCGCGTTGTAGGTAAGTACCTATCCGCTTTTGAATTGGTATTTACTTTTTTGGCTTCGCTCTTAGTGTTCCGCGCGGTCTATCTGCCTTTTGTTTCATAATCTGAGCCTACGTGCTTCATTTTTTTAACACTCGTTTAGCGATATGGGATTCGAAGTCCGAGAAGTACAGCAATAAAATCTAAAAGAATAATGCTTGGGAAGAAAAATGCAAGAATTTCGGAAAACACAAGACTCCAATTATGTGTCCAATGCCATATCGCTGAACGAGTCAACAGTTCAACCAGATTTTCCATTCATGTTTAGACGCTAGAACAAAAACTATGTGCGCACCGTCACTAGTCGATCGACGGAACTGATGCGCGGGTGTCTGAACTGTAGTCGGGTGGCACTTTGCGGCAAATTTCAAGGCGCCCTTTAGATTAATGTAGAACAATTTATTAGTTTATGTTTATATTACATTCTAAAAGAATTCATCAAACGATACTGACTCATAAAAAGAATTCAGTTATCAGAACTAGCAATTCATTATTTTTTGTTTAGATAACTATGCAATGAACTCTTCCCGTGCTCTCGGATAAAAGGAGCATGATGGGAAAATAAACTAAATTTATTGATAAATGAAACTTTATTAGATGAAGAAAAGCCAAAAAAAAAATAGCACAACTTGTTGCAGCAAAATTATTTTTTGTTGCTGACATCATGTTTCCCACTCGCACCACGTGAAATGTTGCCAGCATTGCAAAAACATTCTGCTGCAACCGTATAGCGTAACGTGTGCTATATGTACCAAAAGTACAAGTAACTTTGACTCATACTGTCATACACTAAGTACTCTTGTAAGCAGTCGAATACCGTAAAACGGGGCTATTTGAAACATTTTTTTGCTAAACCATGTGTTCAATAAAAAAACAAAGAGTGAAGTAATTCAGCAGGGGGCTTTTTGAATAGTTCTTAAAATGCCTTCTTGATTACTGCTAATAATATACGTCTATCGTAAGTAGTTTTGAAAATATATATTTTAAAATATGCTGTTCCAAATATCGCTACTATGGGGTTATTTGGTATCCGCAGTTTATTCGACTTGTTTTTCTTAGTTTATCAAACATACACTAAATAAAACCGTCGAAGCGATATTTGGAAATATTCTAGGGTAACGGTTTTTTAAGTTTATGGCAATTTGACTGATTTTTGGTCAAGAAAATACCGAATTATATGAAGGTAGTTACATAATCGAAATAACATCTGATGCCTAATCGGGGTTATTTGGAATTTTACGTAAGTATGACAAAGTTGTGCGTATTATAAGTAAAGCGATATTTGGAATTCTTAAGGGTAAGCTATTTTTTACGTGAGTAAATGCGGGCTGAATATGAATTTTTCACTTAGGAAATAAAACCCAACTATCTTATTTAGATTGTTTTTTTTTATATTCAATCATTCAAAAAAGGTGAATAAAGAAAAAGGTAAGCACTATCTACTAAATAAAATGTCAAAAGAAATGATAAATATCCAACATAAAATTAACATGAAATTATTCAACAAGAGGTAGTAATAACTATTTACGAGTAGGTATTGCCGATAATCGAGCTTAATAATTCTAGAAAAATAAACGTAAAGGAAGTATCTCAAAAATACATCTCATCGCTTTTTTCAGCGAGTAAGAATTCTTTGGCCTTTATAGGATTTTTATTCATAACAATTTTTTTCACAATCCATATATCATCAACCACATCTCGATCAATTTTCTTGCCAATCTGAAAAGTAAGCTGTGGCTTTTTTATTGTTTTGAAAAAATTTACTGTGTAATTATATTTACGCCCATCAATTTTAATATTTTCGATAAATCCAACATAATATTTACATTTTTTACCGTCACAGTAGCGCACCAAAACATGGTCATTCACAGCATATAAAGACTCCATTGCGTGTTTATCAAGTTCTTGATTGCTTTCTACATGTTTTTGGCTGGTATTATTATAATTTTGGTCGTTTTCATTACAGTACATATCCAAATCTGGTTCAAAGCCTTTCTGTAATTGCAAAGGATCCCCATTCTCGTGGTGAGAATCATTGGACTCATGAGTTTGTGAAATCTCAGGTTCCGGCAAATCTATATTCTCACATAATATTGCTGAGGTACTCACATTCTTATCAGTCTTATAGATTTCATGTTCTAGCTCAGTCTTTAAACTATCATAAGTCTTATGTTTTATAGAACCTGCAGTTACATATGATGTAACAGATGACATGTCGCAATCTTCTATGTTCCAATTTTGGAGGTCTTTAGTGTCTGTTGGTTCTTTGTTGTAAAAGCAAAGTTTATGTATTTCAGATTCATCTTTTTGCGTTTGTAATTGTTCTTGGTGGCAATCATTGAATACATGACTTTGAGGAATTCCAGGTTCTCGCAAATCTATATTATCACATATCGTTGCTGAATTGCTTGGATTGTTGCCAGTCTTATCAGTTTCGTATTCTAACTTAGTATTTAAGGTGCCATCAGTCTTTTGTTCAATAGAATCTACAGGTGCATATGATCTAGCAATCAACTTATCATCATGGTCAGGAATTTGAATGTTTTCTGCAGCTGTTGGCTGTTTAATATAAGCACAGTCACTCATGTCTTTGGCTTTGTTACATTCGTAGCCTTCATCGTTGCTGACATCAAGGCTGTTTTCACTAAAATCAACATCGATAAGGTCCGAGTCACTATGGACACTCATGACATCTGACACACTTGTAGTGTCAGAATCTTTTGACTTTCTTTGGGTTTTCTTATTTTTAGATTTCTCGGCTTTAACACTGGCTATCAATAGTCTAATACTTTCTGAGTCTAAGTCTAAGTTTTTCAAATCACTTATTTTCATCTGCTTTTTCTCTATTTTTGGTTTACTTTTCTTTCCCTTGCCCTTGGCTTTAATACACAGATTTTCACCAGATGCTGGTTTCTTTTTCAAATCACTTGTCTTCATATTCCTTTTTTCTATTTTTGGTTTACTTTTCTTTCCTTTGCCCTTGCCTTTAATAGATACACATTCTCTAGTTGCTGGTTTCTTATTATTTTCTACAATCTTTTCATATTGTGATCTTTGATCATCTGAGCTGACGTCTGTGGAGCCAGAGTCAAAGGCATAGGGATTACATAGCCCGGAAGGACCAGCAATTGGCTGCGTATCAAGCAAATCCGATTCTTCATTTTTAAATCCTTCAGTGTTATCAGAATCGGTGTTACTCATGTCTCTGTCAGATAAATCGGAATTGGATATAGCTATAGGTTTTTTATTCTTCTTTTTGCCCGACACTCGCTTTTGTGTACTTTTCCGTTTTTGTTGCTGAAGGAGCTTGGATTTTTCTGTCCGATTGCGCACTAAGTCGTCTGCTGTAATACTCATTCCGGGTGGTACATTGCATTTCTTTTTTCGTATTGTTTGTCCAGTAGTACTTGTAGGACTTCTCATTTCTTGCAAAATGTCTATTACAACCGAAGATGCTATGCTCTCTATCTGTTCTTCCGAAATCTGTCTTTGTGGCAACCGTGACTTGGGTCGCCTTGAATTTATGGGATATAAGCCACATTTGTTAAATCCGGCAATCAGGTTAATGGATTCCGTGCCATTCTCTACCAACTTATTCTTCAATTTCTTTAATAACTTTGGAAATGAACTTTTTACTAGAGTCTTGTGTTTCAATCCTTCTGTCTTCTTCCACTTTGTTAACACGTCACGCCAATACCTTTTTAAAGGAGCGTAAAAAGCCACATCTAATGGCTGGAGTAGATGTGTAGTTTTTGGAGGTAAGCAAATAAACGTTATATTCAGTTGAGTGCAAGTCTGTAGAACAGTTTGAGAGAAATGAGAAGACAAGTTATCTCCTATTACAACTTTTCGTCCCGGTTTTTTTTTTGCGTACGGAACTATTACCGTATGAAACCAGTCCTCGAAACATACCGAATCAAACCAGCCACTTTTTGACCTATTGTATCTGGTTCCTTCAGGTCCTCCCTCCAGCCATTGATCCCACAGATGATCCGCTTTGTACACGACATATATCGGCAAGGATTGTCCATCTGCAGTGCCAGCAAACATCAAAGAAATTGATGACTTAGAACTATTTATAACCCTTTCAGGGTATTTACATCCTCTCTTAAAAATGTATTTTTTGTTACCCGGGTCATCGGTTAGGTTTGTCTCATCATAATTGATGAGACAGTCTGGAGAGACTCCTTCGATTGATTTTTTGTAACGTGCAAAAAAGTCATCAATCTCCTGTTCCGTAGTTTTCGCGCGATCGCTGGATATATTTGACGCTGTGCGATTGGAAATTACACGTTTGTGTCTCTTTAGGAAATTGCGCGCCCAGTCTACACCAGGCATGTTATCTTTGAGTCCATACATGGTTTTCCCAATTTTATTTAAGTATTTTTGTGCAAATACTCGTAGGTCAGTTGAATCTAAAGGAAACCCCCAGTGGCTCAGTAATTGAATATATTCTACAAACGACTCCTCTTCTTCCTTAGAAAATAGGGTTGGGTGCCCTGCTTTCTCTTGTGTGCAATTTTTGTTTCTAGATTTTCTGCTTATAGTGCTCATCGGAATATTGTAATTTTCGGCAGCCTCTTTCACTTTCAATTTACCATTTTGAACGGCCTCTATTGCTTTTTGTAAATCTTCTTCCGAATACCGCAGATATGGTGGATGAGTTTTGCCATTGCGTGAGTTGGTATACTTCCTTTGATATGTTCGCACCATGATATCATCCCTAGTTTCGTATCTGTGGACAATAATACTAAGTAATTTTAACTTATTTCATTGAAGCTTGTTTCATTGTTGAGTTGTTTAATTTTAGCATAGTTATTATGAGTTTTGTCCACCCCTTATGGCGCGAGACAAATGTAAGAGGTGTGGCGCGTGTGCGGCGCCGCTTCTTTGATAGCATAGCATAGCATAATCAGCCTTATAATGTTCCCACAGCAGAGACTTAGGCCTCCTCTCTACGAAAGGGCATGGGCCGTAATCCACCACGCGGGCCCAGTGCGGATTGGTAAATTCTTTGATATTTCATGCAAAATATATACCTACTTACCCGTCTCGCGCCTGACCTTTTCTATATAGGTACATTTTGTGTAAAATATCAGAGAAGCGGCGCCGCGCCCGCGACGCACCTTTCGTATTTGTCGCCTTATGAATATATGGACATGAAGATATGTATGTACGTTTGTGTTTGTTCTCAGTAGGTACTTACTGCTAATAGGCAGTACAGTTACACCTAATGAGAACAAACATACAAACATACATACATATCTTCATGTCCATATAAAGGTTTATTATTTTTTTGATTTATTTTTTGTTTGTAGTTCAATAAATATTTCTTATTAGAAACATTTATGTAGTTCAATAAATGTTTCTTAATAGAAACATTTATTTAACTACAAACCTTTTAGGTTTAATTCCAGTTCGCTTCATTCTGTGTTTACTAAAATAAATGACAGATTTTTATACCTACAGTATGTTAATTACAATTACGTATTGAATCACTGAGCATTGACTTACCCTTAAGTGAATTTTGTTGCACTCTTGGGGCTATTTGAAACGACTACTCAAATCCATAGGAATGCAAAGAAAACCGTAGAAGGGGCTATTTGAAATATTCTTCCAAATAACCCCAAAATCAATTTCAAAAAGCCCCAATCACAAAACATAGGAACAGTATCTAGCTCGTTAGAGATAGAAAACAGCAACTTACACCATTGAAATCTGCGGAAAACACACGTATACATAGTTTGATTAGTGTGGTACATACCTTTCTAGATTTTGAGTATCAATTGAAAGTTATAAACCCACGATAAAAACCAAAAATTCAAAATTTTAAAAAACATCTACTGCTCCACGTGGAATGCTACACTAACCTCCAAAATTTCAAATTGACTTCGACATTAGTTGTAGTGTTACCAGGTGACATAAAAATATCCTACCATTGACAGATAAAAAAATACATCCGATCAAATCTTTTATTTTAGAAATTCCAAATAACCTCACTATATCCAAAATACCCCATTTTACGGTATTCTAATATGCTTTTTTAACATACGAATACTCAAGCACTCCCTGTCTTCAAGTCACCGAATTTATTTATTTGTATTTAAATATGCTTGTAGAAATTATTAATAAGTATAGTTTTGAAATTCCAAATATAATAATTCTTTCAAGCCTTGTTTGCTTTAGGGCATATCGCAATCTTTAAAGTTAAGTCGTGTGCCAAGCACATTCCTGAAAAAAATCGATTTAATTACTGGTGTGTTGGTATCTTGATGCATCGGACTTGGCAACTTGTGCTATGGCCTAGTACGGACAAGGCTTTTAGAATTTAATAGACATAGTGCGCACTAAAAACTAGGCGACTGGTAGTACGATCGGACTAGAATTCAGCTTCGTCTACTCAGGGGCACCATATATTTATTGCCACACATACCTAATTATGTAATAAAACAAATCATATAGCCATTAATAACGCAAACTGCTCATCAATATTGTATTTTTGGTGTTAAATATATAAAATACTGTTTATAATAGCGTACAATGTAACGCTCGCAAAATATTGTGCTCACGAATGCTTACAGAAGTCGAAGCGATATTTAAAGTTTGGATTGAACACTTAAAACTAGATTTAAAAAAGGTTTCCTATAGGTATCTATAGGAAACCTTGGATTTGACCTTCAATATCTCCGAACCAGATGTTTCTCAGGTGTGGTCCAGAGTCCAGAATTGCTGATTTAAAATTACGAATAGTCTATTAAACAGTACTTAGATAATAATATTAAAACTCGATAAACCATACCGATCAAACTATTGGTCGACCATAAATCTCTAGTGCGCACTGGCGTTGAGGTAGTCAGTAGGATAATTTATTAGTGAAATGACGTCGTCTGTGAAGTCCGAAAATTTTATAAAATTACTGAATTTACCAATTAAGTATGTACCATTATAATTGATGTGATATGGTTAGATTTGTGTCTGCATAATAATTATTATTGTAAGTATAATTATTTTATTATTTTCTGTTAATTATTATAACATTCTAAGTAAGTACCTACGTTTTATTTCAAACCTGTGCTGTGTGGTGCCGTAAGACAATAATGATGTTGACAAGGAAAAGCCACAATGGTTAAATCCAACGGAAAAATCCACAGACTGGCGCCATTATTATTACTTACTATTATTATTATTAGGACATTGACACTGACTATATGCTATCCGCTACGCACGAATGGTTAGAGCAGCCTAGAGCATTGCGGCTGCGGTCGACTGGCTTTAACAGCTGCGACCGACCGGTTAACCATCCATGCTATATATACATACTAATATTGTTACCTGGGTTGTATGTGCTACGATGCACCTGTTTGGGTCCATAGGGCCAATCATTAATAAATAAATACATTTTTACAAGCATCATATTTAACATTTATTGTCAAAGAATCCTTTATCACTATAAAAACTATGACTACACAACCATTCATGCAATATATTTTTGAACAAATATTTAAGTTTTTGAGATTGCTTGGTATCTTGTTTTAGCTAGTCTCGGAAGGATATCCAGTACGAGCCTGTGGGGATCTCGTCGGTTACGAGGAAATAAGTCGTCTCCATTATTAAATAATTCCTTATGCTTCCTCACAAATATACTTGCTTCGTATACTTATGTAAAGAGACGGTAGCGGCAACAAGTTAAGCTTTTTAAATATCGGCCTATAGGATTCGTCAGGTCGAAGTCCGTATATTGCTCTTATGCTTTTTTCTGCGCAATAATTTATTGCGGTGTAATCCCCTCATTATCAAGCCATAGCGGAGCGCCAATTCAACGTATGCATAGTAGGAAGTTATTGCAGTTTTAAGGTTGTTATATTTTCTACTTTTTTAAGTGCATATACAAACTTATTTATTCGTTTGAGACTGTATAAACATGCGCTTTCCAGTTTAAGTCTTGGTCTAAAGTTACGTCTAGAAATTTAGTTTGTGTTAAGTACTTCATACATTTTATGAATATTCATTTTCACATTATACTTAGCATTATTATATTTATTGAATTGTATATAGACTGATTTTTTAAGATTTATAGATAAATTATTTTTATTTAGATATTCAATTAATCTTTCAATAGTAAGTACTATTCATATTAATATCAGTCTCATGATCGCTAATCGCGTTATTTTTCCTATCAGTTGTTACAATAATAGAAATATCATCAGCAAATTATACATTTATGGCTAGTAATATTAGTTATCAAATTTATAGGTATACAAAAGGAATAAAAGTGGGCTGAACACACTCCCTTGTGGGACGCCATATCTGTTGTACTTAAGCTGGGATGAGTGTGGCATGAAGTCGTTATTTTTATCCACTTTTGTAATAGTAACCCGCTGCCTTCTGTTATAGATGTATGACGATATCCAATGAAACACTATGCTTCTAATTCCAATTGCCTCCAACTTCTGTAATAACAGGTCATGAGACACTAGGTCAAAGGCTTTAGATAGATCAAAACACAACTCTGTCAATATACATAGGTACAACATAAACTGCTTCGAAGTCATCGTTTAGCTTTGATATTCTTATGTAAAGCATGTAAGACCGTTAGTACTGAGGCTCGCACATATGGGATCTCCTATAACAGTAAAATATGGCAGAGTACCTATGGCAACTGTTCATGCATTGTGACTGATGTGAAAGAATCATGGCGAGATCCTTAAATTCATTTGTATGAATAAAATAAAACATTTAGAGGGTTTAAAATATTGTCCAATGTGGAGAATACAATAGTGAACAAAATAAAATCGATTAAATTATCAAATAAAATATTAATATCTTGGTCTTCATCGACAACTAATATGCTTGAACACGAGAAAGCCTCATTGCTCAGACTGTAACCCTCCTTGGTATAGTACGTGCCACGAAAGTTGAGACTTGACACAGACTTGATTTGACTTGCGCAGTACTCGATTCAAAGATACAGTACCTTTAAATCGAGTACTGCGCAAGTCAAATCAAGTCTGTGTCAAGTCTCATATTTCGTGATACGTACTATACATATAGAGCGCAGTGCGTTATCCGTCAAGATTCTACCCTCTCATTATTTTGGCACCAGGAGCGCCAACAATATAACAGGGATTTATTCTAAATGGAAATAATTACGTATGCATATGTAATTTACATGGTTAAACTTTCATTTTATGATTATTTTATATGCTAAACAACAAAAAAGTTTCTTAAACAACATGAAAATTATGCTAAATTGGCATCACTGTCAGTTTGACAATAAAATTGTCACTGACAGTTGATAGTTCTAACAGAGATTCTTTATTTTTAGATTTGATTAGATATTGCCATGAAGGCTTCATGGGTATCAAAATGCTGAGTAAAAAAAAATGCTACCTAACTGATTCACTCGCTGTTGCGCATAGATCATGTTTTTTTTTTAATATTTATGTAGTTCAATTGGTTAAAGGTGACATAACAGGGGTAGATTGATATACTTACTTACCATATTTTTAAACCCCCGCATAATTAAAATATTTCGAAATGAAAATAACACTTTTTCGTTTCATCTCGTTGGCCATTTTGAGTTTATAAAAAAAGAAAATGACAAGTGACATTATCAGATCTATCAAATTGGCATACAAGTGATGTGACAAGTGTGTGTAAAAAAATAATCATTATGTGTCATTATTTCCCTTAACGAAGCAGTTCAGTGTTAGAACTGCGTAACGGCGCCTGTCAGTGTCACTTACTGTCAGCCGCTGTTTCGTTCTGAAATAATGTGATTTTCGTTAAACTATTCACTTTTAACATCCATTTTTATTGCGAGGGTTTAAAAATATTGTAAATGCCTGAAGATATTCTTTAGGTACCCAAGAGTATAAGAATTAGAATTTCAAATTCTCTGAACATCTTTATTTTTTTTACAAATCCTGCCATGATCCTTAGTGTTTGTTAACATTCGAATAACGTAGAAAATAGCATTGTTCACAAGCTTTCAGATTAGAGGCCATTGATGAATTACCTCCGCGAAACATGAACTACTTATTTAAAACGAAAATCTAAAAAAGACAAAGCTGCCAACTTTGCTCTTTTTCATTTTCAATTTTTAGGGTTCCGTACCTCAAAAGGAAAAACGGAACCCTTATAGGATCACTTTGTTGTCCGTCTGTCTCTCTGTCTGTCCATCTCTCTGTCAAAACAAATTAACTCGGGAACGCACAGAGGTATCGAGTTTAAATTAAAACCATATACCTACTTATGTCACGGTCCCTTGAAGCTGTGAAAAAATCAAACACGAACGAACGCGAACACACGAACGAAAAAATGACGACGACGACGACGTGACAAAAAGATACGGCCGTTCATGTCGCAAAAAACGTACATTTCGACAGTCTCAAGGGAATCAAAATTTATAGGGTACTTTCCGTTGACTAGAACTATGTTTGGCAAGTAATATCGTCTTATACTATAAATACAGGGGAAAGTCTTACATTTGTAATTAAATCATAAAAAATATATTTTATATTTATAACGAGTATTTGTCCGCCATTTGGTCCGTGTGAAGGTCGGTTATCGCGGATGCAGACGAAGTCCCGGATTAAAAAGTACCCTATGTGCTTTTACAGGCTTCAAGCTATTTTCATATTTCATCAAAATCGATTCAGCCGTTTCACCGTGGAAGCGTAACAGACTGAGTTATTTTCTCATTTATAATATTAAGTATGGATATATAAGTACCTACCTAAAAATTTGTACGGAACCCTCGGTGAGCGAGTCCGACTCGCACTTGTCCGGTTTTTTTATTCAAAAGTATTTTAAATGATAGGTAATAAAAATAATTTTGGAACTGCTGTTTAATTTAATCATTTTATAAAATAACAAAATAATTGTGTCGAGGGTTTATGTGACGAACTGTGATATGGACGGTCAAATAAAAAAAACATGAAATTCATGTGAATTAATTTATGGATGGTCATTGGTAGATCATTTAGTTGGCTACTCGTATCTGAAGTCTCCATAATCACATCGATGTTAGTAAATGTAAGTACCTAACCGTTCTAAACTGTAAAATTCCGTGTAGTACCTAGGTACCTACCTACATTAGGCATGGACTTAGCCAGCATTAGGGTCCAGCAAAGTGATCAGGGTCCAGAATATACAGATAGGTAGGTGTATTTAAAAAAAAAATACAATTAAATATCATAACCCTTTAATTTTATTACTCATATTGGTCTTTATCATGTATAGTACAAGTCATACACAACAAGTGGAAGTCATGCATGTTAATTTGTCATGGATCTTAACTTTATCCGTCTTATTACAAAAAAATGTCTAAGTAGTGGTTTAAACCACGACTATTAAGTCTAGGATTGTTACGGTACTACCGTTCATTCTAGGATCAAAATGTGTTCCGATTACAAAACGAAGACTATCTGAGGATCAGTTAGTACCGAAGAAGGTTCATGGTTCAAATATATTTACAGATAAGAAACAAAAATGGCATTGTTTCATTCGTTCATTCAGTCTTTATTTGAAGCAGCGTTCCATTTCTATAAATATTTATAATAATAATAACATTTTAAGTTATTCAATAATTATTGATTAATGCCAAAATATGTCATAAATTGTTCTTTGTTTAGTTTACAATATATTGAACAAACACAACTTGTACTTTTGACGCGCTTTTAATTAATCAAGTTGTCACATCTTTCAACACTTCTAACGTGAAGTGGAGTGAATTATATATGGCGACGGCGCGCGTAATTTGACTCGATAGTTTTTAATATTGCGTCCTATAATAATAAATAAATACATTCTTATTTTTATTCATTGTTCTTAGTATGTTATGTGGATTGTTCGTGTGTAGTAGTGGTAGTGTAGTCTGGTTAAAACGTAAAGAATGGAACAACAAAAGAAGAAAAAAAGGGGTGAAAACTAGAGTTCTGGCGAAAAAATTAGTAAAACATGGATTTTTAATTATTAGGTAAACAGTACTTTTTATTATCTTATTTAGACTACCTAACACGAATGTTTTTATTTGAAGAAATGTTACGTCATCTTATTGCTCAGTCAGCAAGTATTATAGAAGATAAGTCCAACGGTGTAAATAAATATGGAGTGCAAGGATAGCCACTGTCACCCAATAATATTCCAGAGAATGCACCAGCCTCAAACCTCTGTTTTAGTCTACATTCTTGGAATATTCTTGAGTCATGCACACTGCCTCGCCATCTGGTAACTATGTCCATGATTTTCAGGTCAGCATCACAAACCACCTGAAAAATAACAGGTTATTAAACTTTACATTCCTCTCTGTTATTTTAATAAAACTGATTGGTAAATGAAATAGTTCTCTATTGTGTCAAGCATTTTGGATCAAACTAATAAGTCATTTGTCAATTGAGACAGTCACAACACAAAATATTTATTTATAGATTACCTGTACATTGATAGAAGAAATTCCTATCCTATTAATGTATAACTGACCACCATCAGCATTTACTTTTTTTATTCTAATATGAGTACAGTCTATTGCCCCAATGACTGTAGGAAAATCAGCGATACTGCGGAATTTTCTTATAGTTTGCTCCTGTTCATTAAGAGTAGCAGGCATTTTTATAAATCCTCGGGACATACGTGACAAAAAGTCTGCTACCTTATTACAAGTTTTGCTGACAACTGGTTGAGACACACCATGTAAATCAGCTGTATCGTCTTGAATCTACGAATAAAACAATATTATTAGTATATAATTTGGATTTTGTCATCGATATATATGTATATACATTTGTCTAATGTTATGTTAGTATTGACAAAGGTGACTTACTTCATGGCGAGCCCAGTTGCGTAATGCGCAAACCACTTTCAGGACTCAGTGGGCATCCTCGAGGGTCGTGAGATAAATCTTCACGTAAAACATCCACAATTTTTTCTCCAAAACGTTTTGTGAACCTATACTTATATCTAAAATCTTCATCACTCAATTCAAAAGAATTCACACGATGACGACGTCTATAAGATCGCTGAGACGTCTCCAGCATATCCAAATCTACTAAATCCATCAAGTCAATTGTATTAATTTCCATTATAAACGATTTAAAAATAAAAGACACAAAATAACATTCAACGCTCTAACCTCAAATAAATTAGTACCGAAGTTCGTCCCATAGTTAAACTAAGGGCCTCAGCGGACTAACTTTAGTATCAAAGAAAGTTACAGAACTAGTGATAAACTTCATTTTATAATAACGTTTTATTTAGTCGTGGTTTAAACCATGTAAAAGTCCCAGTACTAAATTTAGATCGTGTTTTGGAATAAGACGGTATTATAACTTTATTGAGTAATAAAGCAAACATTAAGAGAATAGGAATGTAGGTAGGTAGGTACCTAATTATATACTTACCTACTTAGGTATAAACAAATGTAGGTATTGAAGGCTCATCATTCTCTCAGATGGAACCAATATAGATGCCAAAATCCAGTACAAAAATTAGCAAATCGCTCGGTATTTAGGTATCGTGTAGGTACCTACCTACCTATTTAATATTGCAGTTTGCTTTGGCAATAGGTTCTGTCTATTTTTTTCTTATTTTCCATCCACCCGAGACGATTAACAACTTACAAGATAGAGGTACAATAAAAATAGATACTAACTTGCCTATAATTACTTATAACCTATAATTACTTACGAGTATCCTAATCAGTAACAGGCAGGTACAGTACAAATAAAATTTAATAAGAGCATTACAATTTCAGTGCTTAAAATATTTGTACCTATTACACTCAAAGGCGCAGGAGTGAGCACTCTAGTCATAGGTACAGGTTTTTTAAAAACTTAGGCTTATAAGTATGCTTATAAGTTTAAAACAATAGATAATTCTAATCTATCTCTAATTTTCTGAAGCTCCCTTGTACCGCGACGTCGCCGTTAACTACAATGGTGGCGGGTTTTCTTGATGAGATAATGCCTCTGGTGCTGATGATCTCCATTTTGTCGAGGTCGAGGACTGTCTTTTTCTGAGTGTTGATCAGCTGCGCTGTGAATTTGGCCATATCTTCGATTTTCAATGTACCTCCATATTCTGTTGGGAGACAGTCGGCGTTTATGTGCTGGTGGAGTTGTTTGAGGTTTGTGTGTATCTGCAAAACAAGATTGATTTTTTTAACTGCTTACCGTTTGCTAGGCTTTTACTTAATGGGTCATGCGAAAATTATAACCACTGTAAAAGTAATGTTAAGTAACTAATTTTGATTGACGGACATTCTAGATTAGCTTTTCAGAAACTTGGTAATACAATAGATACCTATTTATCACCTGGTTTCTCACATTCAAGAATACGTAAGTAAGTACCAAATGTATGAGCAAAACAAAACAATGTTCTGTATAAACATAGATATAAGTATAATCATAATTAAATACTTACGTAGAGTCTCTCAGCCATCTTCGGCGTAACTTTGCTAACCGCGAAATCGACGATATATTTGAGAGCACTTGGCACGTTCACACAGTGAAACTCCTTGTGACGCATGGGAAGCGATTGCTGCAACACATAATGTACCATAATTAGTGTAAATGGATATTATGAGGGCACTAAGATCATGTTTGTTTGTCCTGCATACGTGACTCGACTAAGTATTGCATGGTCTACTGTAACCTAAGTCTGTAGCCTGTAGGTCAGGTACCTACAAGTACATTGGTGGCAGAAGCATAAGTAGGTAGAAATATAATATGTGACCTAGGGCTACCCTGCTGTAACAGATTGGTCTGTATGTGGGCTGTATTGTGGCGAAAGCAAACGGAAATGAAAAAGGCTAGGCTGATTATGAACACGCTTGACATTAATACATTAGGTAGATACCCATAATATTGCCGAATTGCCTACATAATTTACTTAAGCTCGACATGACATTCTTTACGAAAGTTTATGTCCACTTTGCATCATTAGAGAAAACGACCTTGCTCCCCTTGTTCATGTTCACTAACAACATCAGGTAGGTACCTTATGTAATAGTAGGACGACTGCCTACATAGTACTTTGTCGGCCAATTTCAACATCCACTTGCCAACAACTGAAAATTGTTTCACGGAAATAGTAGTATTAGGAAACCTGCCAATAGGCCCACCACACCACACCACTAATGGCCATATTAGGTTATCCATCGATTCTGCCCACCCTAGAAATTTCTTCATAAGTAGGTACCTACGTCAAATAAAAACTATAAAAAAAAGACAACCGCCTTCAAAAAGTAAAAAATAAGTTTCAATTCGCAAGTCGGCGGCTTTGGTTTTGCGTGTCGTTTAGTAGGTATTGCCACCGACTTGCGAATTTAAAGTTATTTTTTACTTTTTGAACGCGGTTGTCTTTTTAGTTAAATTTTTTTTTTTCGCTTTTTAGTGCCTACTTCTCATCATTGAAATTAATTACGAAACGGTGACACCAAAAAAAATCTGTCATCCCTTAATTTTCAACCCTTAGGGGTGGAATATATTCTTGAATATTATATGAGACCAAATTTGAGGTATACACTATCAATTAAAAAAAAGAATCATCGAAAACGAACTACCTACACTGAAAAAAATTATGCGTGGTCAAACATATGAATAAATATTTAAAAAATAAAAAAAATGTTCATAAAATGAAAACTATTGGGCCAAACAATGTTAAATTTTTATAGGACCAAATGGCAACTATTTCGCATCAAACTAAAGAAGAATCACGTAAATCGGATCATAAATCTCAGAGTAATCGATGTACATACATAAAAAAAACAACCGAATTGAGAACCTCCTCCTTTTTGAAGTCGGTTAAAAAGAAGCGAAAGTTCATGACTGGTGCTAGCCCCCGTTAGGTGGCTAACTACGACCTGCTTCCGCTCACAAAGAGGAGGCCTGAGTTCTAGTTGTGTTGTACATAATCTATGTATAACATGTGTTACGTAGAACATTACCTCTCCCCATTTCATAAGACGGGCGAAGTCCGTGGGGTTCCATGTGGTGATGTGGGCGCCGGTGACTCCGCTACCGTTACCCACGTGCACGTAGCCACACATCTGATCCAGCGAGTCTTCTAGCAGGGTTTCGTACACTAGCAAGTGTGCCCGGCACATGTCCCAGCAGTTGTACTTGTAAGCGTTGAATTTACCTAGCGAAGATAGTCAATATTCAAGAGCACTGTAGACGTCACAAATTAGCATGACATTATCTAATATGTTACATATTTTAACTTAATAATTAATGAATGACTAGAATTTAGTTCAATGTCAATTTCGCAGACTAGTTAATTCGCATAATGGTATACAAAACATTTTTATTAAATTAAACATGTTATTCGCAGTTGCATCGCTCGCATAGATACTATTATTACGACATACTTAACAAAAATCTCCTTACTCATATTGTAAACGATGACCCGACGACCCTTGCTGTCGCGAACCGGTGAAACCACTATGTACCTTGAAATTAGGAAATGGTTATGAAATTCCAAGATGGAATTATATCACAGTAAAAATTACATAAGAGGTGTATTCGCAATGCGGGAACCTGAGGCAGCAGACAAAGTTCAAGGCTCTCAGTCCACGGTTTGTGGGAACTTTCTACTGGCACATCTGATGATCTGATGTAGGTAGCCAGATAAATGTAGGCCTAACTAAAATGAAGCTGAGTTACATAAGTCGGGTATTATCTTATGAAACTATGTTAGTAGGTTCGCTTTGTTACAATTTAGAGCAATGTTATTTCACTATTTTGATTAACTCTGTTCGTGTTATAAAATTGTGAAATACATTGTCTCGCGCACTTCTCATTCATACACATGTGTACATACCTACCTCAAATAATAATTAAAGGGGAGTTTCTCATTGTACAAGAAAAAAAGCAATTAAGTATATGCTTTAATTACCTAGTTTCGTAAAAATTACCTAGCAATATCTATGATTAAATATATATTTACCCATTGTTGATAATATCCTTTAGTTTTGGGTCTTCGCAGTCGAGGTTCTTGGATATTTCAGGATAATATCTTCTCAAGCTCAAGTACTTCAGCAGTGTTTGTTGAGCCATCGGTATACTGTACTTCTTGTGACGTAAAAACCGAAGTAGGAACGATTCATCTGTAACAGACGGGCATAATTAGGTATATCCACCTCCCTCCTGTGAACCTTTTGGCTTTCGTAACTGCCTTGTGCCAAGTTTTACTTAGGACCGAGTGAAAACTTTGCAGAAACTTTAGCCTTTTCTTCCTTTTCCTCATATTTCTCTCTCTATCTCCTATTCAAATGCATTAATTAATTCTAAGTTTGGTTCGGGTGCACACGAATTAGTTGTATGGCCGGTTTCCATATTTTACTATGACGACTGCTACCTACATCATTTACTTAATAATATCTCATTTTATAAGTATATACGGGATGTCCGGTAATTAATGGATAACCTTGAAATGGCTTATAGTAGAATATACGGCCATTCAGAGAAAAATACGAAAAGAAATCTATCATAAGTAGTACCTAAGATAAGTATAAAAAAAAATCCTTAATTTACTTTATTGAACACTACCTACGACTAGAATACAATTTTTTTCCGTATTTATTTTTTTTTTTTTTTTTTTCTGAATGGCCATAAGTTCTACTATAAGCCATTTCAAGGTTATCCATTAATTACCGGACACCCTGTATAATGTAGGTAGGTATATGGAGAGCGCAATTCGTTCAATTAATCAAGTCTTATCTGATAATACTCAATTCTGTGCATACAAGGGACTTAGGGACTTCTCACGTGCGGCAGAATAATAATACCGTCGACTTATTGCTGTATGCAGGGTTTGAAGGAACCTACGAGTAACTTTAACCTCTGGGTGCACCAAGATTCATAGAACCGTTTGATTTGATAACAAAAACAAAGCGACATCAACGTCTACCTCGTCAACCGTTACGTAGGTACTTATTCAATGAATTCGAAAAAAAACCTCATCATGAAGTGTTCGTCCATTTTATGAAATGATTTTTTTTTTCATGAAATACCTAGATCAATTATTTAATGAAATAGATCAATTCTATGATATAAACTACCTACATACTTAGGCACTTACTTACATTCACAAATAACAGTATTTGCAGAATAGGTTGAAACTCAAAAGACATTTCATCAGAAAAAATAAAGATGACCAGGGATAATAAATCACACATCAACACAAATGTACCTACATAGGTACCTACAAGCTGTAATAAGGGCGTCGATTATAAAATATAAACTTCTCTGACTCCAGTTACATTTAAAAACACAGAAACAAATCATCAGTCATGTGATCATGTATGAATTTATAAAGGTTATCAACAATGTTCATATTCGACTCCGTAACAAAATAAGTAACACTTAAGTAGGTATTCCGGTTTTTATATAAACAATATCTTAGTTTATAGAAATTAATAATAATGCAGTTGCCCTTGAGAGATTTAATTTACCGTATAAGTTAATTGGCATTTGTGTAAAAAAGAACGTTAAAATTAATATTCGGAACATTGTTATTGAAAGATCAATGTAGACGTAGTCATTTTAATAATAACGATAAAGTCATGATATAGTCAATCAGAATAGATTTGCAATTCGAGTTAACTATGCAACGCAGCCTTTCTCTTCGGATGTTCAGGGTTTCTAATAATAGTCAAATCTTAAACGAGGTAAAGGTAATCAACCATCAAAATATTTGTAATTCTTTTGTTTTATGTAGCACGACATTTTGATGATGGATTTTTTGACATTGCAATGTAGAATCTGCATTGCTGTTCTGTTACAGTCTCCCTCGGTGAACCCCTAAGTGAAGTGAGCTGTCATCCGATTGTAGTGCTTTGTAAATCCCTAGCATCGGGACAGATGACAGCTCACTTCACCTAGGTGTTCACTGAGGGGGATTGTAACAGAATAGACATACAGATAAACTTATCAAATACCTTAAAACGAGCAATTCTTGTATGTATATTTACCGGCAATCTGTATAATCCGGTATTCTATATAATACCTAGGCAATATACAGAATGCCTAAAACGGGTAGGTAATGTATGAAATATGATTTATTTTATAACCAACCAATCCAAACTACCAACCAATATCCAATAACGATATTCCATCCAATTTTTTGTTGCCCGAAATCTATTTATTTTACTCATTGCCGGTGGACCAGCACCAGTATTCTATACAATCCCTAGGAATTGTGTACGTTATTTAGGTAAAGTATGTAATGCACAATAATATTCATCATATTTTATACATTGCCTGGACGCCCCAGGTATTCTATACATTGCCTAAGTATTGTATACAATACCTGAATTATACAGATTGCCGGTAACATATCTATCTTTTAAGAATTGATGATTGGAAGATTGGAAACGGCTCAAACGATTTTCATGAAATATAGTATGCAGTGGGTTTTGGGGGCTATAAATCAATCTAGCTAGGTTTCATCTGCCTACCCTTTTTCCCAATTATGTTGGGGTCGGCTTCCAGTCTAACCGGACGCAGCTGAATACCAGTGTTTTACATGGAGCGACTGCCTATCGGACCTCCACAACCCAGTTACTGGGTAACAACGACTCCCCTTGGTAAGACTGGTTGTCAGACTTTCTGGCTTCTGAATACCCATAACGACTGCCAAAGATCTACAAATGACAGCCGGGACCAACAGCTTTACGTGCTTTCCGAGGCACGGAGGGAACTCGGTATGAAAGGGATGGTCACCCATCCACAGACCAACCGCGGCTAGCGTAGCTTAACCTTTGACCAATCTATCTGTACGGCTTTAACTTAGCCACGAGCTCCTCAATCTAGCTAGGCTTCATTTAAAAAAAAACACGAATAAAAAAAAATACCGCGCAAAGCTCGGACGCTGGTAAGTCCTACCTACTTAAAATTAATAAGCAACATGGACGTTCTACATAATCAAAGGAATATAGAAAGCAAATAGCACAAATGACTGGCTAGTAATTAACATTAGATTAACAAAATTCCTTACAAAATATAACATTCTAGCAAATAATCAATTTGGCTTCAGAAGTGGTAAATCTACTAATGATGCTGTGTTAAAACTAACAGACACAATTATCAATAACTTTGAAAATAAGCAAAAGACATTAGCTATTTTTCTAGATTTATCCACAGCTTTCGACACTGTCTCTGTCCCCATAATCCTCTCAAAGTTGGAGGACATTGGTATACGCGGTACTGCCCAGGATATCTTCAGGGCTTACTTGACGGGCCGTGGACAATTAAAGTTGGGGATCATTTAAGTAAGAGGATGTCAGTTGACTTTGGTGTCCCGCAGGGTAGTGTGCTTGGGCCGACTCTCTTTCTAATTTATGTGAATGAGCTGTGTCAGTTACTCCTCCCTAACTGCAAGATTCTCACTTATGCAGATGACACAGCTGTGATAATTCATAGCCACACTTGGAATGAAACCCAAAACAATGCTGAGCTGGTCTTAAGTATTGTCATGAAATGGCTAGCCATAAACCTGTTAACATTAAATGTCAATAAAACCAAATTTATTTGTTTTTCCATAAATAAATCAGGTCAACCACGAACACCTCTCTTACTTCACGCTCACAGTTGTTCTAACCCTAGTCCTGAGGTGATTTGCGATTGCCTTCAACTTGAATGCACGCATACTATTAAATATCTTGGTGTTCTAATTGATCGTCATCTCAAATGGCAACAACAGATTGGTGCTGTTGTCTCACGCATTAGGAAATTACTATATATTTTTAAGAAACTTAGAGTTGTAATGGATTTTGGAAGCTTGATGGTTGTCTATTTTGCACTTGCACAGTCAGTACTAGGATATTGTTTGACGGCCTGGGGTGGGGCTCACAAAACGGCGATGTTGCGGGTTGAAAGGGCGCAAAGAGCGGTTTTAAAGGTCCTTGCGAAGAAACCAACCCGTTTTTCTACCACATCAATTTACTCCCTTTGCCAGGTCCTGTCTGTCAGACAGTTATTCATCTCTCAGACAGTGCTCCGTAAACATTCCCAACTCAAATATAATCCAGACATATCTAGCAACAGACGTCGTTCTGATCGTATTTGTATTATTGAGCCTCGAACAACTGTTGCAACACGTCGCCACTTTAATTACATAAGCTGTAAAATGTACAACAGAATAAATAAAATCATAAATATATATTCTGATACTAGGCATAATTGTAAGGAAAAGCTCGACACTTGGCTAAGATCACTCACATATGATGCAACTGAAAAACTCGTGGAAGTTTAAATATCTATAAACACTCACATTCACTACACAATTAGGTAAAACTACACTCACACTCGTACACTCACCCGCCTTACTCGCACCTCACTTACTCACCCACACTTAACATTCGAACTCACAGTCATCCCCAACTCCACATTCTACTCACGGCACACAATTTAACTCCTTTTCTACTCTACATTATACATACTTCTATTTTAGTTTTTTTCTCTTATTTTACCCACTTTTGTTAAAATACCTTTTTTTTATTTATTTATTTGGGAAAAACAAACAACTTTGTTATGTATTAACCTGGAACAGCTTACCCTCTCACTTGGAGTTGGTAGCTGCGCCACATTTTTTAACTTTTGCAGCTAACATCGTTTTAAATTTTGTCCACTTACTGTACTTGTTTTTGTTCCAAAATAAACGATTATTATTATTAATTAAGAGCTACATTCAATCAAAGGTAAGTTCTCTCATTCGGTCACAATTTAATTTGTCCTTAAATCAGAGTTTTAGCCTGTTGCCTATGAATGGATGGACTAGAGGTAGGCTTGCCAACTCTCCCGGAATTTCGGTATTCTCCCGGAAAAAATCCCATTACATTTAAAAATCTCCCGGCTCCACGAACGCAGCTAAAATCTCCCGGATTTTCGGTATGTATTAACCATTTTCAAATAAAAAAAAGAATTTATACTTCTGATTCACACTACCGATATCTATCTCAAACGCCGCCGCTGAACGTGTTTTCAGCGTTGTAAACGCACTGTGGTCGAAAAGTCGCAATCGGCAAAATGAAATGCATAAAAAATCTGGAATACAGGTGTGCACAAACTTCAAAAACACTTGTAAAAAATTCTACGATTTTATCGTTCATAATCAAAAGGTACACAAGATGCTCGCAGTGTAAAAAAATACAACTAGGTAGATTTAATTTTTTTTCTCCCCCCGGATTTCTGATCAACTGAGTTGGTAACTCTAACTAGAGGACACCTTTATAAAAATGATCAACAAGGCGCGGTCGTACTTATCAATTATCTCAAAAAAACAACTCAAAAAGGTTTCTTAGATGGACGAGAATGACGATATGAAAACATCCGACGCAAAATAATACTTACAGTAAACAGAGAAGGAAAAATTTTAACCGCATGGAACAGTCTTCGATCAATAATAGGGAATAGTAAAACATGTTAAACACAAAAATAAACTTTGTATTTTTAGCGAAAACCATTTTTTTTTTTGAATCCAATAGAATTAGATCTATCTAAATAATCAAAGACAATGAGTATTTTTTTTTAAAGTTAACCAGTACTATTTAATTTAATGTCTATATTCTGAAGAATTTAAAAAAAATCCGTAAAATAAATTCCTATCGTAGATTAATCACATCGTCAACACAATATTGTTTAAATTTTCACCTCACGCAGTTATGTGAATGCAGTTGTAGCGTTTAAAATCGTACTTAGTCAGTTCGCGCCCCATAATGCGAGGCAAGTCAGAAAATGGATGATAACAAAATCGGGGGTTACAGTATGGTGTTGTAGTTAGATATCTATTCATCTAGGCACATCCTAAATTTAATTACACCGCACCTTATCTAAAGGATCAGAGGATACAATTTTCAGTTCCGTCGTCCAAAAATGATTATGACGTACCTACCTACATTATAACACACTCAAAGAAAAAAATACCAGTTAGGTACGTACGTATTCACGTATAGAAGCGACCGTGTCCAAATTTTCTTACCTTGCCGTACGTTTTTGATATCAATGTTTTGTTGTATCCATTCTCTCATGATGGCTAGCGCCTGTTCCTTAGTGGAGGGGCTTTCACGGACTTCTTTAGCGGCTTCAGCTGTAACATGCTTTATTGCAACACCCAAACATCCCTCTTTGTCGATCTTATCAGTGGAAACATTCCACGTTGTCGTCGTCACCGTCAATAACATACCGGCGGTCGTCATCTTGCTGTGATTTATCTGCAAAAGAAAAGTACCGATTAATACAAACATCATGAAAGAATAGAGTTGGGGAATCCAAAATTTAGGAATACCCGATCATGTGTGGTTTTACTCGATTTTAAAAAAAGGAGGAGGTTCTTAATTGGACTTTATTTTTTTTGTTGTATATATGTACCTTGTGACTTGATTATTTTCGGCGATTATAAGAATCTTTGATTATATAGGTACTTGTCCAGATGACACAATGGCCGTACCAAACGGCTCATATAAAGTCTACTATATTTGGTAGACTCGCTTCTCACCTACGTCAGTGTCATTTGAATTACTCAACGATACTGTGCTCGAAAATCAATTAATTATGCCGGTTTTTGTTGTCAAATTGTGTCGTAATTATATGGGAAAATCGTATAATAACACAAAGATCACTTCATCGATAAGTTCTGTTATTGACCCACTATTTTTTAAGAAAACACGTTATTTTACCTCGATACTTTGTAGGGTATTGTAGGGATTAGCCTGTGTTGTTCAGTTTATTACTAGGGTGATTTGACGAAACTATGAAACGACGAAACTATTACAAATATCATTACCTACATCTTTACTAGTACTAAGTAGTATAAATCATGCAATAGTTAGTAGCTGTATTCAGGCATTTAAATCAAATGAAATATTATTAAAATGTCATAAATCAGTTAGGGTTCGAGATGAGGGCTTGGGTTCGAGGAAAGTATTGTTTATGCTTCGTATGTAACTAGAGACTTTATAAAATAGGGCCGTATAGTAACATCATCTTCTGTATATAAACAGAAGATGATGTTACTATACGGCCCTATTTTATATAAACAGAAGATGATGTTACTATACGGCCCTATTTTATAAAGTCTCTAGTTACATACGAAGCATAAACAATACTTTCCTCGAACCCAAGCCCTCATCTCGAACCCTAACTGATTTATGACATTTTAATAATATTTCATTTGATTTAAATGCCTGAATGGCTGAATACAGCTACTAACTATTGCATGATTTATACTAGTACTAGTAAAGATGTAGGTAATGATATTTGTAATAGTTTTTAATGTCTTAAAATAATTATTTAGTCAGTTTGTCAGACTTATTACAAAAATGTCGTGTTTTGATATATAGATCACGTCAAAAATAAAATTTTTAAAAAGAGATGAACACCGGCTGCACGCACGAAAAAGTGTCACTGTCACGTTCCGCCTGAGCCTGAGCGTGCAAGCGAGAGCGCGGAACAAGGGATAGAGAGGCACGATAGGCCCAAGCCATAAGCTCCGCCCACCTCGACGGAAGCCATTATTTGCTTATTTTATACTAGCATTAGCCCGCGACTTCGTCCGCGTGAATGTCGGTTATCGTGGATGCAGACGAAGTCGCTGTTTAAAAAGTAGCCTATGTCTTTCCCCAGGGTTCAAGTTATCTTCATACCAAATCTCATCAAAATCGGTTCAGCTGTTTCATCGTGAAAACGTAACAGTCAGAGTTACTTTTGAATTTATAATATTATTACGGATTATATGTTAGCCATTATGTTTCTTTATGACGTTGTCATGTTAGAACAGGCATCCCTAAACACGCACACCTTGACAGCTTGACGAGCGGTAAGTAGGTACTTTACTACCTACTCACATATTATATTCGCGCAAATGGAGACGGTTTCTGCGCGTCGTTTGTTCGCATTGATAGACAAGTACCTATAATGTATAATCAAAGAAAAGAATATAATCATATTATAAGAATATTTATTGTTCACTAGCTTCTGCCCGCGGCTTCGCCCGCGTAAAAAGAGCGATTATCCCAAGGGAACATACTACCGGGATAAAAAGTATCCTATATGTTAATCCAGGAAATGGTCTATCTATGTGCCAATTTTCATGCAAATCTGTTCAACGGTTTACGCGTGATTGAGTAACAAACATCCAAACATCTTCACAAACTTTCGCATTTATAATATTAGTAGGATTGTTACAGAAAAATACGGTGTCCGCTTGTTTCGCAGACAGAAATTTCATAGAATTTCGTTTCTCAGAAAATGTTTAACATAATTTTTGGTTCTCGTATTTTTATTTCGACTATTATTGTTTCAAAGACTATTTACTTCAATGAAAAATATTTCACAGAAACACAATTCAATGAATTTTTAATCAAATTTTTTTGTTTAACAAACTTATCAAAAAGTAGAATTATTTTTTAACGAATATTGTTTGTTTGTTGTATTTTTCCATGGAATTAATTTCAACGAAAATGTATAGATATTTAATAAATAGACAAAAACAAAAATGTTGAAAGTAAGTTTTCTGCGTATTGATTATTTATGAAACGAAATTATTAGAAAAATTTTATGTGAACCGAAATTCTATAAAACTATTAGCTATGAAACAACGTACAACCGAAAAATACATATAGGTAACAGAGCTTATTATAGTGGTCTGTGGTAGGTACTACAGATTACTACAGATAGTCCTACTACAGATTTATAATTTTTGTGGTGGTCTAACTAGGCAGCGCCTGTATCTTGTGGGTAGATTTAATGGGATTACAATATGGGACGCATATCCTATGCCTCCCATATAAATTTCATTAAAATATTCCATCACTAAGGGCAGAAAATTATAGGTACTGTTCCTTTGACAAGAAGTTGGTATTAAAAAGGGGAAAACAAAAGACTCAAAAAAAGACTAAAAAAGTTTTTTAGTATTATTATAAGAACATTTATTTTAATAAGCACTAAATAATAATATTTTTTTCAGGTCCGTAGGTATTACGTATGTAGTACCTACTTACGTACCTTAATGACATATTCCTGAAATTACCAACTGAGCGACTGTCTTTATAAATCCTAATTATAAAGAAGGTACCAAACACAGATATAGATAGACCTAGATAACGCAAGAGCAACTACTTCGCGTGCCTATTTTCGTGCCTAACTTACGATAAACAATCGTAAGTAAAAAAAATAAAGTAAACGTTTCCTTCCATCGGTAAGTCATTTTGTGATTAATATTATGCGTAATTAATTTAAAAAACCATTATCTTTAATCTTATACCCTCAGTAATACCTGGTAATAAGAAAATAAGGAATAATAAGGAAAAACAAAACATTCGTATTACATTGTGGCTATTTGTGACGTCCAAAAAATGGCACGCTTGGTTTTCTACAGATCGTCATACTTGCGTTATTTAGGTCTATCTCTATCTGTGGTACCAAAGTAATTACTCGCTGGTCACAGAACATCAATTCAATTTAAAAGTTTTTACACTTGTCGGTAAGTACTGTGAGGATTTTCAAGTATAAATGTGTAACTATGTAGGTAGATATGTACAGTACGGCCGTATCGGCAGTATCTTGGTGGTCCTGAAGGTAGCCGATTAGCTGCGTGGTAGACAATTTCGTTCCTTAAGGGTGTCACAAACGGCGAAGATACTATAATAGGTATTTTATGTTAAGATAAACTATCGCTTACTATACATTTTGGCTAAGGGTCTGCGCCCACGTCAGACAATCGGTGACCGATGTTTTGTCGGAGAGAAATGGAAAATAATTATGAACTCCAATATAACAACGCAGATGTCCCACAAAAAGTCGGTCTCACGAAACTATGAAATAATTGACCGATCCGATAATCGGTCCTTACAACGAGTCTGATGTGGGCGGGCAGCTTTAAGATGAAATATTATAGTATCTTAGCCGTTTGTGATAGCTCATACAAACCGTATAGTGAGCGATAGTTTATGTTAAGATAAAATATTATAGTATCTTCACCGTTTGTGACGCCCTTAAAAGATCCATTGCGCAGCCAAACAACTAACTTCAGGACCGCAAAGATACGTCGTCGGCCGTACCTACCGTACATTCAGTTACCCCAATTAGCTGACCTACCTTTGCATAAATGGTTGAGATTTTCTAGAAACCGAATCTCTTCTTTTATATTTTTCTACCATTTGAGCAAAATAAATAAAATATAAAAGAATAATAAAATTCTGTAGATTCGTTTTGATTTATGCAAAGGTGGATCAGTTTATTGAGGTAACTGTCTGTAGGTACTTGGCAAACACACGATGATGAAATTCATAATTAATTTATTCATAAACAACACATTTAAATCGAGAATACCAACCAATTAAGTTGTGGTCAGCGGAGCCGCTATTTATTAAGTCGGTAAGTATGCATTTTTTGCGGTTAGCAAGATATATTTAAAGATTGTAAACTTTGTTTTTATCAATATTGTTAGGTATGTCATGTACTTTATAAAAAATGGGAAGAACCGGGCCAAAATGCTGTTCTTTAACACATTACATACAATCTAATCGTATTGTGGGAATAGAAACCAATATCTCTGTAAGTGTGAAGCTCTTTCAAAAACATCTCGTGGCAGGTAATTCATTAATGACCGTTATTTAAATCACATATTTTAATTCTATAACCCCCCTACCTACTTCTGATTTGTTTTGGTATGCCAAAAAAATATTAACTATTAACAATAATTAAGTAATATCATTGGAAGTACCAATGTTATAGGATGTACAAATAAGTAAACGCAGCAGTATTTTATTCTAAGCTACACCACATTAACTTTAACTTTGTATGAATCTTTTAATAATGTATTCTCTGTAGATTCATAATTCTTTCGAGAATATCGTATCGAATATTATACATGGTTGGCGCAGTGGTTGAGCGATCGACTGCTGCGCTGCGTGTCGCGGGTTCGATTCCCGCACGGTACAAATATTTGTATGGCCTACAGTTTGTTGTTCCGGGTCTGGCTGTTTGTGAGTTTATATGTTTGTAAACGCACCCACGACACAGGAGTAAATCCTAGTGTGGGGCAAAGTATAAAAAAGAAAAAGAAAAGAATATAAAATGTCTTTAACCGAATTAAGTACCTTCTTTCTTCAAATAAAGGCAAACTATATTTTTTATATGTACATAACATATTAGGATCTAGTTATTTATAATTAAATATATGCAGAACTAATAAATATTATTAAAAAAAAAATAGAAGGAGGAGCTCTTAGATCCTAAAAAGCTCGTCCGCATCGCTCTCAATGGGGCAAGTGCCCAAAAGGCTAATAGCATTACCATTATATGGCAAATCCTGCTAGTCCTAGTAAACTAATTAATAATTAATAAAAAATCACCAACCTCCGCTATAATTCATTGCTTTGTTCGTCATTCGCAATTCATTATCTGCCTAGCCTTTCTCACATTATGCAATTAGCAATTATGTCTTGATATCCTATCCAAAGCGTATCCTCCTTCAGTATCTAGAGTTCACATCTTTACGTATTGGTATGGAGAGATCAATCAGGTACGGTAGGCTAAGGCATTGTCAGAGGGTTGGAGTGCCGAGTGTGGCAATGCGGGTTGACCTCGCCCACACTCTTCAACCTACGTAATTATATATGTCAATGAGCAGTTCGAACCGCTTAGCAGTGACTGCCGGCTATTACATAGAATGTGTGTAAACAATATAAGTTACGCCGATAATATAGCGCTGCTGAGCGCCGGGTGTGGTTAGTGACCATTGAAGACTATGCTATTTCATGGATTGGTCTGCAACGTTAAGAAAAGTCAGGTCAAGGTCTTTGGTGTTAGCGGTCGAAACTATTCCGGTTATGATGAACGGAGTACCATTAGTAGTAAAATTCACCTCAGGCGAGGTATAGGACATCTTCTGGCCACTGACTGCAAAGACGATGATGATATTGAAAGGGAGAAAAGGGCGTTGTCGGTTAGAGCGATTATGGTCGCTCGCAGGTTTGCACGTTATTAGGGAGAGGTGAAGATTTTACGGTTGCAGCATTTGGGCTGAATACACGCAAAAAATTTAACGTCCTTTGAATTCAATATAATAATGCGTTAATGAGGCTGTTCCGTTTCCGTAGCGCATTAGGGATGTTTGCTGCAGCTATTTTAATACGATGCGAAAAATATGTGCATCCCTGGTGCGCCGGGTATAAATAAGCCCTAAAATTATTCAGCGTTGGATTGCTTGAATGTGAATCGCACCGTTGCAATGTTGTTCGGCCCTTGGTGTACCTATACTTTAAGGATACTATTAACGTCATTAGGAAAATATTGTTTGTAACACTGTCAGTCATTGTTACTTGTTTGGTAAATAATAATAATTGTACCTATTAGGGGTCTACATCAGTTACATAGGACTCTTACAAAAGCCGAAAACTAAAGATACGCACCGAGAACTCTATCAATCATTTGCAATCAATGAATGAAAATGAAACGGATCTGAAATGATGCCTATTGTAGAGTAACTACATATAATTAAATTGTACAAATATATTAAGTTGACGTGTCTTTCTACAATGGTGGGTGTGGTGGGTACCTAGACTAGCTTTAATAGTAGATTTTCTGAGAAATGAAAATTAATAAATCCACCAAAAGTTATAGATTTTATTCAGGATCAACCACCGTTTTCAAAAGTGCAATAGCAAATGGTTTATAATATTTAGAATACCTAAAGGAATTTGTCAATAATCTACCAATACTAGGAACAGCTTCCTTCTGCCCTCAAACTAATTTATTTTATTTGTGATACTTTATTCCAAACATCTCTATTTGTTATCGTATTAGGAGGACTCACTCTCCATCATCCAACAGTTTTTTGGTCTTCTTTAAGTCATTTACATTCTACATTACTCTGCATCACGCCTACAACTGTATATCTATAATAATATTTTAAAGAGGTAAAATTTGTTTGTAAATTTGAATGTTTGTAAGTTTGTATGTACGGGGTAATCTCAGAAACTACTCAACCAATTTTAAAAATTCTTTCACCAATAGCACAGATGATATAATACAGCCAATAGGAAACTACGTTATCCCTGAATGCTTTAGGCAATATTGCATTATCAAAAAATTAGGGATCCTTGAGAAAATCACGCGGACGAAGTCGCGGGCAAAGTGCTAGTAGACATTTATAATATTATTATGATTAGTTAATGCTATACTATGTAAACTTTTGACATTCTCATCTCAGCTCAACTGCCGTTCAGTCAGACAGCAAGATTCAGAAAAAGGAGTTGCGGAGCGGGGTTGCTTGTAGTTCCTGGATCTCCCTTCCATTTTACTTTTACCAAGTCCATAAAGATCAAATTACTAACAGTTATTATATTATTTGCTTTTTATGTCGCAGTATAGGTCCTACCTCCTGTGGTCCTAAGTTCAGAAATAACACAACTCTATAGGTAGAACGAAAAGCTCGATTATAATAAAATATCGTTGAATGACCTTCTTCGCTTAATAAATTATATAATTATGTCGCTATTGCCCTGTGCGGCGTAAAATTAATAATCTGTAAAAAAACAGGCTTTAATTAAAAATGTTGCAAATCACCATTTTGGTTACGTTTTAGTATATAATCTCACTTGGATAGTTGCATACTTATTGCATACCAAATAAGGCAATTAGGAACTACCTTTTTGTGCGGAGATGATTCTGGTTACAGCACCAGATCATCTTCATCATCATAAGTATAATTAGTATAAATGTTAACAGTATTGTCATCGGAATTAAACTAACATACAAAGTTTCAACTAGATAGGCCAAGAGGAATTTCTAAGATTAGCTCGCAAGAATTCAACAAGTGAAGATAAATAAAAGCTTTACATGAGACTGACATTAACATCACAGTAAAGATATCTATTTAACATTGTAGTGCAGACACAGGTAGGTACCTATAGTTCGATTCAAACTTAATGGCGGCTGTGAAGTGTGTTGTTGGCTGCGGAATACCCCGCCCCTCACCCCCGCTTTCACGTGAAATTGTTACTGCGCAGCTACTCGCCTCGTGTTCAGAGCCGCCATTAAGTTTGAATCGTACAGTACGGTCAACGTAACTTGGCGCGTCTGAAGTTAGCCGATTAGCTGCGCAGTAGACAATTTCGTTCCTAAAAGTTCCATTGCGCAGTCAAACAGCTAACTTCAGACGCGCCAAGATACGTTGACCGTATTGTACTGTAATTAGTTAGGTACTCATAAGATTATAAGCGGGAGACTTTGTTCATTGATATAGTTATAAGGCGTGTCGCGTGGGTGAATGTCAAGAACCATGAAGTAACTGCATATTACGATCCAACGGCTGGCGTCGCGTGTACGGGTTTCACAACGATGTGGCTTATTAACTTTTACATCATAGGTACCCCACAATGCGATTTGCGATCAAACCCAAATTTCATTGTTGGGGATCGCAAATAGTATTTTTATAGAAATGAAATTATATTGTCTTACTGCAGTTTTATTGTACTGAACTTTCCCTTTTCTGTTCCGACCATGTTATCCGACCAGTTTAATGAAATTATTTTAAGTACCTAATTTAGTGGTTTTCACTTGGTGAGTCAGCAGTGTGGTTTCTACGACTTTAACAAACTATGCAATTTACCCACACTGTAAAGTGGACGTGATAATAATAATAGACGACGATTCTTTATGTAGGTTATTTATTACATAGGTACATTTTTGTGAACCCAAAGTCTTGAACACATATTTATGTATGTGTTCAAGATTTTGGGTTCACTAAAATAAAAATGTCAATACCTACATACATTATTACGCAGCAGAATTATTCTAAAATTCCGCTTTTACAAATAGTTCACTCTGTAAAGCTTTGAAAACAACACAATTTAATAGGTATCTACTCTACTGAAAAAAATACTAAAAGGCTTGTGATAAGATTACATAAAAAACGGCTAAGTAGGTAGATACTTAAGCAATTACCAAGTAAAACACTATTGAAGGTAGATATCGTACTTGACTAAATATCCTGTTTACAAAAGGTCATTATTACTAAATGCAAGTGGTTGGTCAACGTATCGAACGCTCCATTATACGTGAATAATTCACGTGACTGAATTTGCACAGTAATTTTACAACTGATCTAATATAATAATGCACATACATAATAATCCTGTGATTACAATCTATGAAATAAAACAGACGGTCTAGAGTTCAAAACTCTTTCGGCAATAACTTGATTACATTTAAGTAGGTCTCCCCGTTCGATCGCCTCAAGGATATCAAGTCGACTGAGTGTTGTTACTGGCTATGTTATCAACGAACCTTCAATAAATTGTAACCTTAAAAAGTAAACGTAATATCTAAAATAGCTAAATTTCAAAACGGCTCAAAAGTCAGTGTTGATGACCTTATCGAAATCAATTTGATGTACTCTATGGAGAATTTTATGTACCTACCTAGCGAACACGATACAGTCAGGCAAATCGGCTAAATTAATTAATATTCAAGTAGTAGCCGTAAGTAGCTACAAAATTAATGTTTTGTTGCAGCTGTCGAACGTGCATTCAATTTCAGGAGAAATTCTTTGGGTAAATAGTCAGCAACTTTTCCAACTATATTAACTGTGTCTTGGGTCCAGCCCTCGAGCGGTCCAAATGCTAGGTTCTGAACAGCCAACTCTGCAAATCCAGTCATCGCTTCGGCATTACAGTTCTCTAACTTGCCGATCGATAAGGACGCCTCCCTGTACGATGAAGGATGTATTCTCTCAATTATGGTCTTATTAAATGCGCAAAGTATTTGACGGATAGCAGTCAGATCGTAGAAGGTGTAATCCTCTGGTTCTTTTGATGCGAAATCTGCAAGTACGCGTGTTGCAAGAGCAGAAAGCTGCTCCTCATTTAAATTGTAGTTAAGGCCAAAGTTCTGAACTACGTCGATGTCGTTCAATGTCATATTTGCATAGTCTTCTGGGGTTATGGCAATAGTAATCCAGTGGAGGATTCCAAGTATTTCGTTCGGAATATTAGGAATACCTTCATGAAATTGTATGATCGACTTCCAAATGAACTCCGCTTCAGGTAGTGGCAACCGATCCCTTCCCAGCTGCAGTAGACATTGCACGATATCTTTTGGTAACATTGATTCTAAGTCCGATAAAGACGGTTTATTATCAGGTGGGAGCTCCACATATTCTTCACAAGTAAGACTACATACTGTTGCAATTTTAAAAACAATAAAGCAACTGATAGCTTGAATTTTTTTCATGCTCGTCAAAATTATCAAGCTGTGCTTTCAGCGGCAAATGTACTACCGAAATGACTCTCTTAAGTAACTGCAGGCTTCAGACTTAGCTTGTATCGTTATCTATTAATGTTTTAATAAGTACCTGGTATTTTTATTTTGGGTTGACCTTTTGCTGTATTATTATAACGGTGCTCTTCCACGGTTTAATTAACTTGTTGTTTTATATGTCAGTGGTAAATTTCCAGAGAACTGAATAGTTTAGTAGCTTCAGGTGGCCACTAACATATTCAATAGAAATTGTATCAACGTATGTCCGAGGCCAACGAGTTAACAACTAGAAATGGTACTTAGAAATATATATACGTGGATACGAGTAATGTATGAACATAATATGAGATAGGTACCTATTTGAAGGGTCTTAACCATAACATTGACCGAACGTGGTTAAATATTTGCCGTTGTCTAAATATTAGAACGCAAGTCCGGAATTAACTTATTCTTACATCAAACCACACACACTTTTTGGCAAATTATATCAATTATTATGTAAGTTAGATTAGGATTAGATGTAAAAATATTCATTATGTTAATATTTACTTTGTGTGATCATTGGAATCTCGTTAACGTTGTATTAAATTAAAGAGTAGACAGTGCATGAAGTCAAGGTTAGGAACGATACGATACGGATGGATTAGTGCAACTATTGAAGAAACTGTATGTAATTTGAAGTTAGCCACAAATGGATATTGCCTTGAATTTAACACATACACGATTTCATCTCAAACGTTAATACAGTGAGCTTAAATTTTAATTACCTTTACGTTGCAGACAACGGTTCAATTGCTTGCTTAGGTACTCCTTTTGTTTCCTAATGTCGTTGATTGAAATAACTGATATTTTAATGTGTCACGGTTACGGTACCTAGCCATCTTGTTTTATTTATTTCTTGTGGACTACGTAGAATCCCATAAAAGGATCAAAGGCTGGGTTTCGGTACCCAGAGCTAGAGTTGGGCAGGGTATTTTCTTATAATCGGTTGTAATACCAAACATGTCTCAAGCATGGCCAAATTGTATCTAATAAATGATTTGACTTTGACTTTGATCTGCCTATGTAGTTATGATTTTGAGGTAAGGTATTTATTTTTCTTACTTATATATATTTTTCTGATTTTGAAAATATCAAACGATTTGGAGATACTTGCGCAACGTCATTTAACATAAAATTTCTTAACGCTTTGTTAGTTAACATTGACTCGTAGTCGTATTGATGTAGAAAAATGTGATGAAATTAAATATAGGTACCTATACGTATACTGATAAGTTTAATAGATTGTTAAATGCATGTTATATTTTGTTGATTTGTGAATGATGGCCTACTCTGATGCAAAATATCAGTAGGTAAGTAAAGTAGTAATATTTGGTGAATTGCGAGATACGGTACATACACTGGAGGAAATGAGGAACATGAAAGGAATGCGAGGGAGGCCTTCGTCCAGGAGTGGGGTAGAAAAGGGCTAAAATTATTTATTTATATTGGCATACGTCTACCCCTTAAAATTGGGCTGAAAGGCAAATGGGCAGTAAGTAAACATTATCCCCCTAGGCAACTAATACAGTCTAACGCGTCTTTGATGGAAATTCTAGATCCCACCAAAAACATTTTCATGTACAGACCGCCAGTACATCAAAGCCATACCTAACTGTCAAATTTTCCCAATTAAATGTGAACCTTATGTTTTGTAATAAAGTTGAAAATCTATCAAAGAAATTTGACAGATTGTAGTAGCTTGATGTGCTGGCCTCTGTACAATGTTGAAAAGACAAGACCATATGACTCGCATTGTCAAAAAGTTACCAGATCTCATGTAGAGTCACGCAAGCTTAGTAGCTTGCGTGAAGTAAATACTTATAGAGTCAGGGCGTGTATAGAGCTAGTGCTCTATACACGCCCTGACTCTATAAGTATTTACTTCACAAACTCTACACCTTAGTCAAAATATGTGGCTTGGCCGTTTCGCTACCGTCACATAGGCGTAATTGAAAATGTTGTTCATAACTTTTCTGTTACACAAAAGTTCTTGTTACTATGTAACGAAATTACATGAAACTGTTTTTGGTGGGAAATTCTCTACTTTACTAGCTCTAACTTCACAAACTCTACTCTTTAGTCAAAATATGAATGTGGCTTGGCCATTTCGCGTTACATGGGCGTAAGGTGAAAAATGTATTCTCTGTTCTACTCTTCTACGAAACTTTTCTGTTCAACAATAATTCTTGTAGTAACGAAACAGCCAAGCCACATAGGTACATATTTTGACTAAGGTGTAGAGTTTGTGAAGTTAGGGCTAATAAAGTAAATAATATAGGTAGAGATCTGATATATTTTTGACAGTGCGAGCCATTTGCTCTCGTCTTGGCAACATTTTACATGAAAATGTTTTGGTGGGATTTTACTTCTGTTTGTAAATTGCCTAAGACAATAACTTTTAAAATTTTGAAATTTTTTTTCTAGTTTAAAATTTTTTGGTGTTTGTGTACTATTAGTAGCTTATATACCAAATTTCAGCTTACTAGGACTTCAGAAAGTACCCTAAGAATTTTGATGAACATCAGTGAGTCAGTGACGAAATCGGGGTTTTCTAGATATCAATAAGATGTAAAGTATAAGAGCTATACAATTGAAACTGTATATTTTTGATAAGTCTACTATTGACATCCTATTCCGAAAATTTTGTTTATCGGGCATTATCCAAACCCAAGTTATGAGGGTTTAAAAAAACGACGAAGTGCTTCGAGAAAAGGTAGGTAGTGCCCTAGCGCTTCACTTGGCTCGTCTTGGCGGGGGCACTACCGTGCACCCACATTTGCAGTTTACGGTCTACTACTTATTATCATTAATTTTACGTACCTAGTGCATCCCCCTTTGAATAATTGCATCTAGATAGGAATAAGCATAGGGCAACAAACAGATATATATTTTAAAGACTAAAAACATACAGAAGGTACCTACAGGATGCAAGTTTTGAATAAGCTTTTTTTATTAGAATAGTAACAGGATGTAGTACCTACTACTACTGTGTTGAGTACCATTGGTGTGTGGGTAGATACCTAGTATAGATTTCCTCATAATAAAAATGTAAAAAAAGGAGTAGACGTTATCGACATTTCGATCAAGGTTTGAAACACGACGCCATCATTTAAAATGGAAGTGGCGGTTATATCAAGATTACTTCACTCGGATTCAGTTATGACATTCGCGTAATCATGAATTTGGATTAGGAACTTATTTTATAAAGTGTGTTATATGGGTACTGGTATATACAGGTACCCACATAATTTAATTTAAATGGTTATTTGGAAATAATTTTTCAATTAATTAAAAGCAGACTAATTAGCCCTTGCAGTGGGTAGGTACTGTTTTGATTTTTTTTATGAGATGTGTATGTGTATGGCCGTATGAGAAACACTCAATGCTCACGTTTTAGTTTATTCTATCTTTGGAGGACTTTCAATCTCTGTTTTAACTATGTTGCCGTCTCTTAATGGATTTGGGTGATAAGGAGGCAGTAAAAAGTGGAAAATAAAAACTTTTTACTAAAAAGAGAACCGCTTTCAAAAACTAAAAAGTGATAAATAACTTTAGCACAGAACACACATGACTTTAGTTTCGGAAGCAATACAAAACAACAAACAGAACAAAGCCACCGCCTTCCGTGCTAAAGTTATTTATCACTTTTTAGTTTTTGAAGGCGGTTCTCTTTTTTGTAAAAAGTTTTTTTAATATAAATATTTTTAATTGAACTAATAGCGCATCTCACGCTTGGAGCTCTCGATTAGGTCGTACATGTTTTCTTATTGAGAAAAAAAAAAATATTTTCGCAAAATGGTCCCAGGATCATTTTGCACCCTACTTACTTCAGTTTACTAAACTGAAGTTTTTTTTTGTTTTTACTATGAATAATTGAAACTTTTATTTGTTCATCTATATAGCGCATCCCACGCTTTGGGAACTCTTGATTTTTCGTAGACAAGTCGTAATTATTAGAACGTGGAGATTATTAGTTTTTTAGAGAAATAAAATTTATGGTTTCAATATTTCGTACTATATTATTTACGCCATTTTGAACGTTTCGAGACGTTTTTATTTAATATTCTACAACAAACGGCAACAGTATTCAGCTATACAGTATAGAAAAGAGTTCGTTCAATAGTTAATTTGGTTAGATTCTGAAAACAGCACAGATTTCGCCAATTGTGACATAAAAGCGTTTTAGTTGTTAATCAAGTCGATTTAAAAGATTATGGGGGCTCATTCAAACATGGTAAAGTGGTGCAAATAAAACACCAGACTTAAAAAAAATGTTTCTCAAAAAGAGGGATCTCCGCGCTTCCCGCTCTTAAGAGGGTTGGTAGGTACTAAAATCGTGGGATGATATAGTGCAGACTGCAGGACAATTCTTTAATTTTGGTTTGAGAAACGTGCCGCAATATTACATCCGTAAAACGACACGCCAGAACTGGAATGAAAACGCCATGATTGAAAACGGCATTTGATATCGCATTTCGACAATTGAAAATGGCATTGATGCTGTGAAACACATACAACATACATAAATATAAAACTACCTCCAAACAATTCTCAATTCCACTTACGGCACTTAAGAGTGAGAGGAAAAAACTTACTAATTACCAAAAAGTTGTTTGATTAAGATTCAATCAAAACTATAAACTATAGTATAGATAATTTGTTTAAAATTATATTAGAAAACAATATTGAAGATTGTAAAACAAATTCTAATAGACATTAGGGGAGCGTTGCTTGTTTAATATTTCATTCGGAAATAATTAAAGCGGTAATATCATTGCTACAAACGTTATAATTCTGTTAATTTCCTTGAATTTTATATAGTAGGATAAAATGATCCCCGGAATCATTTTACCCTTACCCGGGGGATCATTTTGTACACCCCGGTGTACAAAATGATCCTTTACTAGACCTTCACGAAAACTTTAATAGAAAAATATCACTAATATCTTAAGTAGTTCAACGCTTACTAACTTGTAGTTCGATAAACTAGCTACCCACTAAATGTCTTAAATTGAAGAAAAAGCTTCATACACCTATTTAACAGCCATTTTCCCTTAGTGGGATCATTTTGTACCACCTTCCCCTAATATAAACGCGTTTTAGTTGTCAATCAAGTCAAGTCAATCATGTTTTAAAAGATTATGGGGACGCGTTTAAATATGGTAAAGCAGTGCAAATAAAACACCAAACTTATGTATTTGTTAAAAAAGCAGGATTTCCGCGCTTCTGCCTCTTAAAAGAGGGTTGGTACTAAAATCGTAGGATGATATAGTACAGAACATCCGTTTAATTTTGGTTTTAGAAACATGCAAAATTACATTCGTAAAAACACACGCTAAAACTAGAATGAAAACGCCATGATTAACGGCATAGATGCTGTGTAAGAGACATACATATAAAACCACCTCCAAACAATTCTCAATTCCCCTTATGACACTTCAGAGTGTGAGGGAAAAACTTACTTATTACCACAAAGTTGTTTGATTAAGATTCTATCAAAAGTATAAAGCCAATGATAATATAGATAATTTGTTTAAAATTCTATTAAAGAACAATATTGAAGGTAGTAAAACAAATGCTAATAGACATTAGGACATCGTTGCTTATTTAAGATTTCATTCGAAAATAGTTAAAGCAGTAAAGTCATTGCTACAAACGTTTTATTTTTGTTAATTTCTTTGAATTTTATATAATATGATAAAATGATCCCCGGGATCATTTTACCCTTACCTGGGGATCATTTTGTACACCCCGATGTACAAAATGATCCTTTACTAGAATTTCACGAAAACATTAATAGAAAAATATTAGTAATATCTTAAGTAATTCAACGCTTACTAACTTGTAGTTCGATAAACTATCTACCCATGAAATGTCTTAAACTAACAAAAAGCTTCATTTACTAATTTTATAGCCACTTTTCCTTAGGGGGATCATTTTGTACCACCTTCCCCTACGTACGTTCCACAAGAATTAAGCCTAACATTTTAAAGCATAAAATGATATTAAAATATATTTTTACTCTACTAATCAAACAAACATACATCATGCATGCAGCAAGCATGCAGCATGCAGTAAAACAAATGCTAATAGACATTAGGACATCGTTGCTTATTTAAGATTTCATTCGAAAATAGTTAAAGCAGTAAAGTCATTGCTACAAACGTTTTATTTTTGTTAATTTCTTTGAATTTTATATAATATGATAAAATGATCCCCGGGATCATTTTACCCTTACCTGGGGATCATTTTGTACACCCCGATGTACAAAATGATCCTTTACTAGAATTTCACGAAAACATTAATAGAAAAATATTAGTAATATCTTAAGTAATTCAACGCTTACTAACTTGTAGTTCGATAAACTATCTACCCATGAAATGTCTTAAACTAACAAAAAGCTTCATTTACTAATTTTATAGCCACTTTTCCTTAGGGGGATCATTTTGTACCACCTTCCCCTACGTACGTTCCACAAGAATTAAGCCTAACATTTTAAAGCATAAAATGATATTAAAATATATTTTTACTCTACTAATCAAACAAACATACATCATGCATGCAGCAAGCATGCAGCATGCACACATGCAGCAAGTAGGCAGCATGCAACATGCAGCAGGCATGGTTTCTGTCACGGCTCCGGCGGTCGCCGGGCCGCCTCGCCCCTCCGCGCCTACGCGGTCTTAGATTACACTCTAGGCGTAGGGCAGAGAAGACTACGTGGAGTCGGTTTTGCAGCTATTCGTTTCTGCCATCAACTTTTGTAGCACAACATATTGAATTTTTAAGACAATACTTTAAAGTGGCACAATAGATTTGCACAGCAACATTATGCGATATTTTAAAGGTACTTTACCAATGCCACTGAAGCGCAAGCTGATGGACATGTGATACACACCTATTAATCCACATTGACTATGTATCTTGCGGTTTGGACGTCAGCAGCCAAGTCGATGCCGTCTATTTTGACTTTCAAAAAGCGTTCGACAAAGTCGATAACGATACACTCCTGTCAAAGTTAGGGGCCATGAGATTCTTGTACAGTTAACATAACTTTTTCTCTGACTATACCTACGGGATCGCAAACAATTCGTCAGACTTGGCATCTTCGAGTCCAAGCCCTATAACAGTCGCTCAGGCGGGAGTCAGGGATCCCTGTTGGGGCCGCTTTTATTCCTCATTATGATTAATTACCGTGTCAGTTAGGTTAAGTTTGCTAATTGCGTGCTATATGCCGACGACCTAAAACTAGTTGCTCAAATCAGAACTGACGAGGATTGTAAACTCCTGCAAAGGGATATCGACGCTATCTACGAGTGGAGCATCCTAAATAAGCTGTTTTTTTACACAAATAAGTGCTATGTCATGACATTCGGTCGAGGATTACGACCAATCCATTTTGACTACACCTTAGGTGGCGAAAAAATAGCTCGAGTCGCCAAAGTTAAGGATCTGGGAGTAACCTTCGACCGTGGTCTGATTTTCAGAGATCACATCTCCACCCTTGCGAAATAATCATTCAGGCGCTTAGGATTTGTGTTGCGTAATGCTCATGATTTTCACAACCCGCATGTTAATAAATGACTGTACACCACTCTAGTTAGCAGTAAGCTGGAGACTAGTAGTTGTGTCTGGCATCCCTATACCGCTCAAACACTTATGCTCGAGAAAGTGCAGAAAACGTATGGGTATCTTTTTAAAAGAACCTACAACTTCTACCCTTACATGTACCCAACCAATTACATCCTAGAGACTTTGGGTTTCAACTCGTTGGAGGTAAGAAGAGGCCTTGAACAGCTCACGGTAGCCCCTTCACGGTCGTATTGACTGCCCTGAGGTCCATGACCTTTTCTGCCGACTATTTGTACCCGAAAAATACATCGGTCACCGCCAAAATCGCCGACACAATCTGTTCGCACTACTACGTTGCAGAACCGTGGCCAGGGCTCAATCGCCTTGTGTCGTACCCTAAAGATGCTCAACGCCCTCCTGACGGCCAACCCTGAATGTGATGTGTTTGCGGACGAATGGAGTAAAGTTAAACGCGTATATCTGATGTTCTGTGAGAAACAGTATTCCAGGGTGTCCACTGTTCCATGTTGATAAGTAGCGAATAATTGTTTAAGACACAATTGTCTGCATTGTATACCAAGTGTTAAAAATGAGAACCAAAAACTCATTAAAAAATACGTCAATGAATACGAGTTGGCATACGAGCTGGCAGTTTCTACACAAAGGTGTACGCTATTCCAAATTTGAATTAAAATTTTCAAATTTTCATTAAATGAATGTTGAGATTGTTTTCAAAATGTATTCCGCCGGATTTTCTGAATCAACTTTTTTTTTCCAAAAGATATGTTTTTGAATGTTGAGATTGTTTTCGAAGTGTATTCCGTCGGAATTTCTTCATATTTTAATCATAGAAATAGTGATGCGTAGTACTTATTATATCGGTGCATTTAATCACATTTCTTTATTCTAAAAAATATGTTGTTTTTTTAATAGTGATTGTAATATTATTTATTGAATAAGCTCTGTGACATCCTGCCAAAGAGATTTTTTCCTAACAAATATGGACACCTCGCTGGAAGCCGTCCAAGTCGTGGCGTTGCTAGGTTCAAGGCATAGTCAGCATGTTGTGGCTGCACGATTGCATTTTAGCCTCCCAGCTGCTGTCAATAGAGTATATCAGTGTTATCAGGACAGTGGTATGTTTGTTTGTTTCGTTTCGTCATTGTTAAGAAATAAATGACTTAATGACTTACGTCTGAGCAAAATGACCGGTATATTGCGTCAGTATCTCTAAAAAATCGTCACTATAACGTTATTCGACTGCAGCAGCGGCTCCGTGAGGTTCAAGGATTGACTGTGAGTCCATCCTCGTCCATCCATTAGAAGAAGATAGATAGAGCATGGCGTGAAACTTCATAAACCTGCTAATGGCCTAAAATTTACGGTAGACCACCGGAGAGCGCGGCTTAACTTTGCACGTGAGCACTTAATTGGTCATACCTTGGAGCAAAGTTCTCTTTTCTGACGAGAGTAAGATCATGCTGTATGGTAACGATGGAAGAAAGAAGGTGTATCGAAGAGAGGGAGAGCGTCTTGCACAGTGCTGCATTGAAGATAGTCAGTTACGGTGGCGTTTCATGGATTGGGGAGGCATAAGCGACGATGGCAAAACTAAAATTGCACATTTTATTGGCGCATAGTTCATTTTTACGCATGACAATGCCTGAGTTCATACCGAGGCATTATAAATGAATTCCTGAGCGAAGTCGGTCTTACGGTTATGGGTTGGTCAGCAAGAATATGAATCTGATAGAACACCTATGACATGAGTTGAAAAGACGAGCCAGAGCGAGAAATCCTGCTCCGGAGACGCTAGGCCAGTTTATAACAGCTATCCAAGAAGAGTGGGATGATATCACACAAGATTGTGACTCGGTCCGTTCTATAAGGAACCGCATGGAAGCAGTCATTAGGTCCGGAGAGGGAATACGAGATACTGAAAAAACTTTCTTTTATATTTTTTTTTTGTTTTACGTCTTTGCTTCTAACATTTTACAAATTCTTCCTAAGGGGTAAAACATAATATCTGTTGAACAAAACACGATAGCTAAAGAAATTTAATTTTAATTTGAAACGTTATTCGTTAAACGAAACCTTATGATATCCGCAATTAATTGGCATTATTCATTTCTTTTGTTTAATGTAAAAAAGAAACTAAAACTAATACAAACCAAACTTCAGAGGTGTTTCGATTTGTTTGATAAGTAGTTACTACCTATGTCGTAGGGAGTAACAACCTCAAAAAAGAGAAAACCGCCTTCAAAAACTATCAACTAAAGTCAAGTATCAAGTTGCCTCTTTATCACCCAAATCCATTAAGAAATGGCAACACAGTTAAAACAGAGATTGAAAGTCCTCCACAGATGGAAAGAGGAACGAAAACGTCTTCTCTTTTTTGTTGTTTTTTACAAAAAGCGCTGAATAAATTTCTGTTTGTTGTATATTAAAACCTTCTCCAGAATGTAACAACCACTTTTCTGAAAACCGCATCAAAATCGAGTCAGCCAAACGGGAGATAATCGCGGACAAACATACATACAAACCTCCTTTTGTTTTTGAAGTCGGTTAAAAAATAACTTTAAATTCGCAAGTCGGTTTAGTTTTTGAAGGCGGTTGTTGTTCTCTTTTGTATTTTTTTTTTGTTTTTATGTGCTTACACACAGTTCCGTAATGATTTTTTGTGATAATATCACAAAAAATAACTATGAAACTGTGACACCAAAAAATACATTCACTTCTTAATTTTCCACCCTTAATGGGTGTAATATTTTCATTAAATTCATTTGGGACCAACTTTGAGGTATACACAATCAAGTAAATGAATCTTCGAAATCGGACTACACTGAAAAAAATATGTGTGGTCAAATATTAAAAAAAAAATTGCAATTCGACATGTATATATAGTATATATATAGTACGTGTTGAATTGAGAGCCTCCTTTTTAATAAGTCGGTTTAAAAAAACATGTTCGTATTGTGTCATAAAAAACAGCTGTAAATATTGTACTCTACGTTCCGGCTCGCTACATGCCTACGTCTGGGCGCTCCTTGCGGGGCCCCGGATCGCTGTCAATGCGGTGTAGTTGTCGACTGCCTCGACCATGGCCTTTCCTGCTGTAAGAGTGCAGGCCGGATAGTACGGCACGCCAGCATTAATGACATCATCCGTCGTGCTCTTGCCTCCGCCGGCGTGCCAGCTGTGTTAAAACCTTATGGCTTGGCACGTGACGATGAAAATAGACCAGATGGAATGACCACAATGCCGTGGAAGTTGGGTAGGCCTTTGGTGTGGGATGCAACTTGTGTCGACCCCCTTGCGCCATCCCATCTTCCTAGCACGTCGTGTTGTGCTGCGGCGGCTGCTGCAGGTGCGAAAAACCTCAAACGGCGTAAATATAACAACCTTCTTGAAAGTTATATGTTTGAGCCGTTTGGGGTCGAGACATTAGGGCCATGGGGCCCGAGTGCTCACCTTGTTTTTAAGGACATTGCTAAGCGGCTGGTCGACTCTTCATGTGACCAGAAGGCTGGCATTTTCTTGGGCCAAAGAATTATATTAGCATTGCCATTCAACGTGGTATGCTGCTAGCCTTTTGGGCACTTGTCCCATTGAGAGCGATGCGGACGAGTTTTTTGATGCCCTGTGAGCCCTCCATTATACATATTATATATTCTCTAAATAATCATAATATTATTAATCACTCCGAATTATGCATCGTGTGCGAAACCGGGGCGGGTCGCTAGTAATAAATAAATAAATAAATACACCTGCGTTTCATACTGAATATATGTTATTTGCAAAAACACGGTAAATGTTACAACAAACTACTCGGGTCAAATCAAAATTATCACCTACATAATAGGTACCTCTCTACTACCTGATACCGCTTACTACGACGTAATATTTTATTTGAAATACTTGCCAAAGCAAATAAATTTCTTGTGACATACAACTCGAGCACCTTATTTGGTTTAAAACTGCTCAAAAATGATCATTTCATTCAAATGATTGTGTTACTTTTGTCACAGATTAACTAATAGTTCCAGTAAGAGGAATGGAGCGCAGCATTCTGGGAGCAACAGAACAGACAGGACACAGAACACCATCCCGCTTCAAAACGAGGATTATAGACATATTCAAAGCGTCAAGAGGCTGACAGGCTTAAATGGGATTGGGCGGGTCACGTCAACCGCATGCACAGTGACAGCTGGCCAAAAGTCTCTACGCAATGAGTGCCTGAGGACGGTCAGCGTCGCCGAGGCCGGTTCAAGGGCTGAAGGGCTGGTCCGAAATTGCACAAGAAAATAATACTTAGAAAGACTCGGAAGAGGCCTTTGCCCAGCAGTGGAACATAGGTAAAATAAAAAAGAGACTTCCGGCTACTGGGACTGCAATTAACTCGGACTACAGTCCCAGTTGCCGGATCCATTTAATTTTAATATTTTTCTTCCGGCGACTAAGACCACGCCTTAATGAATAAGAAAAATCTATTGTTCAAGTTTAAAATACTACAGTCAAATGAAAAAATATGTTATATAGAAAACAAAATATTTAAAAAACACCCTTAGATTACCTTCCCCTTACCTTCTTACCACGCGCAATGTAGTGCTCGTATGCGCACATACTCGTAAACTTGTAAAGTGTAAGTTTTCCTTAGAACATCGATCGTTATACATAATATTAGTGTGAGTTATTTCACCCTAAATCAACCATTTAGCTGGCGGGGCGTCACTTGACTTCAACAAAAAATTGCACTTAAAAGCTTGATATTTAACAAACGGACCCCTATACTTTTAAAAAGTGGAAAATAAAAACTTATTTGAAAAAAGAGAACCGCCTTCAAAAAAAAAAAAAAACTTTAGCACAGAACACACATATGACTTTAGTTTCGGACGTCGGTGGCAATACAAAACAACAAACAGAACAAAGCCACCGACTTCCGAAAATAAAGTCATGTGTGTTCTGTGCTAAAGTTATTTATCACTTTTTAGTTTTTTTTTAAGGCGGTTCTCTTTTTTCAAAAATGCTTTTATTTTCCACTTTTTAGTGCCTCATTATCACCCAAATCCATTAAGGAACGGCAACACAGTTAAAACAGAGATTGAAAGTCCTCCAAAGATGGAAAGATGGAAGAAACGGAAACGTCTTCTCCGTATTTGTTTTTTTGTTTTCAAAAAGCGCGGATTCAATTTTTGCTTGTTGCATAGTGAAACCTTCTCCAGAATGTAATAAACACTTTTCTGAAAACCGCATCAAAATCGGTTCAGCCAAAACATACATACAAACAAACGAGTCGAACTGAGAACCTCCTTTTTTTAAGTCGGTTAAAAAGAGCTATATAACGACACCCACACAATGGGTTAGGCGAGGAAAAAATCATCCCCACTTTACGTATATACGAAAAACACTTAACCTAGAAATTTACTTTACTAGATTTTATTTAACCATTTTGTCGGCGTGACTAATATGGATACATGCCATATTACAGCATTCTATTTCTAATACATACTCTTTAAGAAAGAAACATATCACGTTGTACATTCACAAAGGTACATGGTAGTGTTGAGGCATCAGGTTCATCTCTACTACTACGAATATTCCTAAACAACTAGCTACGAATATTCCTAAACAATGGAGACTGTTCAATTCCAACATGAAAAGCTAGGTGGAAGACACAGATAATAATAAGTGCAAGAGTTGTCAGTTTTTACAACCTTTCGAAAATCTACTATGATGTAAATTGATGTACACCTATAATTACGTAACTTAGTACTTATACTAACCTACTTAATTCATACTAAACTTTCAAAAAGAACTTTACAATTTCTTTATAAATCTCAAAGATTTTCTAGAAATCTAACTGACCTGCTTTTAAGACATCTAGTCGCTTTGAAAATGAATATTGGCTAAATCCGGATCGGAAATTCGCTCTACTTACATAATTTTTATTAGTTACAGACTGTATCTAAACAACAACTAAGACAGTAATAAAATCTATTAATGTTACCTATAACAGGTACATAGGCTCGAGTTTACGTATTACGGTATCATCATGACACAGCACCTTTTTAACCGACTTAAAAAAAAAAGGAGGTTCTCAGTTCGACCCGTATGTTTGTATGTTTGTCCGCGATTATCTCCCGTTTGGCTCAACCGATTTCGATGCGGTGTTCAGAAAAGTGTTTGTTACATTCTGGAGAAGGTTTTAGTACACAACAAACTGAAATTTATTCAGCGCTTTCTGAATAAAACAACTAAAACCGAGAAGATGTTTTTGTTTTTTCCATCTTTGGAGGACTTTCAATCTCTGTTTTAACTGTGTTGCCGTTTCTTAATGGATTTGGGTGATAAGGAGGCACTAAAAAGTGGAAAATAAAAACTTTAGTTTCGGAAGTCGGTGGCTTCTTGCCACCGATATCCCAAACTAAAGTCATGTGTGACGTACTAAAGTTATTTATCACTTTTTAGTTTAGAAGGCGATTCTGTTATTTTTCAAAAAAGTTTTTGTAGGTACACATTCATTACCATTAACTTTACTTTGAATATTTAGGTAAGTAGGTTATAAAAGGTATCTCTATATACCTACTTTATAAAAGTCAATTCATACCAAAGACTTAGTCAGCTTTGACGATTACAGCTGACGTTCAGGTACTACTACATCAACATCCTTCACTCATAAGGAAATGTGTGAAGGAATGATAGCCACTTATTGTTTCACATCATCAGTAAGTATAACTATCAATAAGCGGCAGAATTAACTACAGGACCTTGTAATTAACAGCTACAAATAATTAAGTAGGTGTTTACCTACTTAAAAGTTTCATTAAAACCGAAACAGGAAATAACAAAGTACAAATACGTGTGTAGGGTTTACCATCCGGATGATACTATTTGATCCAGTACTTGTATATTCGACCTTGTCATTTGTCCGGACGTTTTGACACAAGGGGATTTTTGTAATTAAATAAATTAAATTAATGAACAAAGAAAGAGTAAAAAAAACCGCTATTTTTAACCAACTTAAAAATAGAGGTTCTCAGTTCAACCCGTATGTGTGTGTACGTATGTTTGTCCGCGATTGTCTCCCGTTTGGCTGAACCGATTCTTATGCGGTTTTCAGAAAAGTGTTTGTTACATTCTGGAGAAGGTTTTAGTATACAACAAATAGAAATTTATTTAGTGCTTGTTGAAAAAATCAACAAAATCCAAAAAAAAAAATATTAAAGACGTTTTCGTTTCGTCCATCTTTGGAGGACTTTCAATCTCTGTTTTAATTGTGTTGTCGTTTCTTAATGGATTTAGGTGATAAGGAGGCACTAAAAAGTGGAAATTAAAAACTGTTACATGGGTTATGGAGCTACCATTCCGGAATTTGAAAAGTCCTGACAAAAAAAGCTGGATTGTATAAAATGACTTTTTTTTATATAATCCAGCTTTTTGTCAGGACTTTTCAAATGTATGTAATGACAATGTCAACCAACCAATATCAATGTCGCCTACAATATTCTGAGCTTTTGTTAGAAACTTTGTGATTTTCTCGTTCTCCTTTCACAGGACGGTAGAGATAGACAGCAGCCAGATATACCCCTAATAAATTTAGAGAATTTAAAGTTAAAGAAATGATTGCACAAGAAGAGAAACAGTTGGTTCCGGAATGGATAAATAAATAAAGTTTGTGACAATAAAAAATGTGCATTTGGCGCTGTTAGTCTAAAATGCTCTAAAATTTAAAGTTTAGTCTACTCTTGCAAAAACAGTAAATAAGTAGGTATGTTACTTATATCATCTATAAAGTACCTAAGTCCTAAGTGCCGTAAACACTCTACATAACAAGTTCTAGTTCTAACCTTGATTGAATACGCGTGCCCATTTAAACAGGTACTATAACAACCTTAGCGTTTAAAGGAAGTACCTACTCAAAATGAACTCAATAGTAGGTAAGCCGTGCGATGATCACGCGCCGCTGAATAATTGTTATTGAATTACATACTTCACGTAACAGAAGATCTGTTTGCTTGGAAGATTTTGTCATACCCAACAAAGCAGAAGAAAACAGATACCTACTCACTAGAAATATAATCTGGACGCTGTACCTGTAAGAATATTAAAGTTTAGATGAAAAACATCCAACCTCCTAGTTTCTATTTGAATACTACTCATTAAAAATATTACAATGTGTGTGATTTTCGGACGTGTTTACTGAATTTGTTTTTTCGTTACTTAAAGGACCTAGATAGATATTAACCACAAGTAGGGTTGCCAACTTTTTTTTGCAAGAAAAACAGTACCTATATTTAGGTCGGAGAAAATCAACAGTATTTCAGAAAAATAAACAGTAATTTATTTTTTTATGTTTTTTGAAACATATTTCTTGGTGCTTCTCGCACAACTTAGCCATTTAGTGTCATTTTTGAAAGCTTCATGATGAGGTCACTTTTTGGTTTAATTTATAGAAGATGGATTTCTGTCGGCCCGCCCCACTTTGCATTCAAGACAGAAAAATCTTTTTCTGTAGCAAGAACCGAAAGTAGTAACAATTTTTGAAATATTTTATTTTCTTCTGAAGTGTTTACTAACAATTATTAATACCACTTCTACTTTTCGCCATTACTCATTTGAATACATTTTTTGTCTTCTTCTGATACTCTTTCATATTACTTTGAACTTTTCTAATTCTGAATATAAGTCATCCATGCCAATATTGCCAATACTGAGTCTATGCAAATTTAAATGACCAACATTTTTTTCAAAATGCGTTTGCGTTCTGAAACGAGGGAGGCCTGCACTGCCTATAATTATACCAGTGTTGTTAAAAACAGTATTTTTATACTGTTTTTTTTTGTCCGACAGTAAAAAGTATAATATAGTGAAAAACAGTATATTACTGTTTTTAACAGTATAGTTGGCAACCCTAACCACAAGATACCCGTGTGTTTAAAATATTTGGAGGAAAATTTGTTATAACGCCGTAATCAAGTACGAATGGGATTACGACGAGATGGGTGGTCTAGCTGATTATTTATGAAGCATGGACTAAGGAGCGGAAAAGAAAATACTTTTTTTTTTTGCAAAAAAGGAAACCGCCTTCAAGAACTAGTTTATTTTCGGAATTCGATAGCTTTGGTTCCGTTTTTAGATTATTATTGCTACCTACTTCCGGGACTAAAGATATTTTTCACTTTGTAGTTTCTTTTCTTTTTTTAATAATAATTTATTTATATCATAATGCTAATCTAAAAACTAGTAAGTAATTATGAATACCTACAAAACAATAAAGGATCATCTGCACTCCAACAAGTTGAAAATCTGTATCTCAGCATACAGCACCAAACCTCTCAGTTTGTAATAAAATTATTTCGAATAAGTAGGTATCTACGTCATATAAATCTTGTAACATTTTAATTCATTACATTAAACTAAAGCAGCAGTTTCCCAGTGTTGAGGTGTGTAGGCTAGGTCATTGATTTAATACGTTTTAGACTAGTATTTTTTAACCGGTTCTTTTTTTGTTATAGTTTATTTTCCCGGACTATATTTATACTCACGCACGTCTGGTTTTTATTTAGATGTTTGAATCTTAATCAGTTGTAATGTGTAGCTTGCATTTAATAACTAGTTTTTTTGACGACACGGTTGGCGCAGTGGCTGAGCGATCGATTGCTGCGCAGCGTGTTGCGGGTTCGATTCCCGCCCAGGGTATACATTGGTGTGATGAGTGTTGTTTGGGTGTTGTTTATCTATATAGGGTGACTGGTAATTAGTGTACGATACTTAAACACGTGATTGTGTTCATGATAACAAACAACTTTCCCAAAGAAAAAATGTTTTTTGTACTGGTTCACTTTAGGTCAGAAGCGTGCGCGCGCGTGAATTTCTTAAGGCTGTTGTGTTATTGTGATAACTGAATTTGTTTTTTCGTTACATATAGGACCTAGATAGATATTAACCACAAGATACCCGTGTGTTTAAAATATTTGGAGGAAAATTTGTTATAACGCCGTAATCAAGTACGAATTGGATTACGACGAGATGGGTGGTCTAGCTGATTATTTATGAAGCATGGACTAAGGAGCGGAAAAGAAAATACTTTTTTTTTTGCAAAAAAGGAAACCGCCTTCAAGAACTAGTTTATTTTCGGAATTCGATAGCTTTGGTTCCGTTTTTAGATTATTATTGCTACCTACTTCCGGGACTAAAGATATTTTTCACTTTGTAGTTTCTTTTCTTTTTTTAATAATAATTTATTTATATCATAATGCTAATCTAAAAACTAGTAAGTAATTATGAATACCTACAAAACAATAAAGGATCATCTGCACTCCAACAAGTTGAAAATCTGTATCTCAGCATACAGCACCAAACCTCTCAGTTTGTAATAAAATTATTTCGAATAAGTAGGTATCTACGTCATATAAATCTTGTAACATTTTAATTCATTACATTAAACTAAAGCAGCAGTTTCCCAGTGTTGAGGTGTGTAGGCTAGGTCATTGATTTAATACGTTTTAGACTAGTATTTTTTAACCGGTTCTTTTTTTTTGTTATAGTTTATTTTCCCGGACTATATTTATACTCACTTACGTCTGGTTTATATTTAGATGTTTGAATCTTAATCAGTTGTAATGTATAGCTAGCATTTAATAACTAGTTTTTTTGACGACACGGTTGGCGCAGTGGCTGAGCGATCGACTGCTGCGCAGCTTGTTGCGGGTTCGAATGTTGCCCAGGGTAAACATTGGTGTGATGAGTGTTGTTTGGGTGTTGTTTATCTATATAGGGTGACTGGTAATTAGTGTACGATACTTAAACACGTGATTGTGTTCATGATAACAAACAACTTTCCCAAAGAAAAAATGTTTTTTGTACTGGTTATGTATTTACATTTACTGGTGTATGTATTTACAAAAAAAAAGAAAAATGTATTTGTGTATGTATATCAGCTGGCTGACACCCATAGTACAGGGTCTTCCTAGTTTGGGGTCAGATGGCCGTGTGTGAAAATGTCCCCACATATTATTATTATTATTATAACTATAATAAGTCTATTCTGAGAAATAACCTTGACGAAATTGTTACTTAAAGTAGGAAAAAAAACCCACACGCTAGATGATTCGAAAAAAACAACTGTAAGATAATAATAAAATTTAATAGTTCCTACATACGCGTCATCTCATAACACGGTTCGTTATTGATATATTCCAAAAGTTAATACGGATATAATATATAAGTATTTTTGAAAGGTTGTCACTATATACTTATATAGTTATATATTATTATAAAACCAAGTCCCCGTCGTGTTTGTCTGTCTTTCTAAACGCGAAAAGCTACTGAACGAACTTACTTACTATACATTAAAGTTTGTGTAAATAGACTGAAATATGACGATAATTATCAACGACTGGGAGCTTTACAGGCGTGCGACGCGTAAACCAATAGAGTCATATTACATGTATTTAAAATTAAATGATGTATTATTATGTAATTAATACGGCGGTTTATTTAGTAGCTACTTACCCGTGCGAAGCCAGGGCGGGTCGTTAATCTTAACTATTATTATAATGACGTAAAATTGTTGGTAAACTTTAGAAGTACAAAGCGATTACAAAAAATATTTCACTGATAAAAACCTGCTACATTGAAGAGTATCATAAGACTGATAGACATAAGGCATGTTTCAAAGCAAGATGGTTTAAGCAATAAAAGAACACTATATTTTTAAATAAGTAAAGTAGAAAAACAATGAGCTGTATGTCTATTCTGTTACAATCTCCCTCGGTGAACACCTAGGTGAAGTGAGCTGTCATCCGTCCGTTTGCTTTGTCAATCCTTAGCATCGGAACTGATGACAGCTCACTTCACCTAGGTGCTCACCGAGGGAGATTGTAACAGAATAGCACTACTGATTGACTGCTTTATCGACGTGCACTGACCAAATGGTTTGAAATAAATCAACACAATGTAGGTATTATAAAACTATTGGTCTTCATTAGTTCTATAAAAAAATCGCAATAGTACCTACCTATGTTTATCTTTAGAAACGGTAGAAGGGACACAAACACCAACTGTTCAGTACGTGTTTCTAACAGCCGTTCCATACAAAAGTGCTACTCACCTACAGTCATGAACTGTCAAAAAGTACCGAAAGAGCAATATTTTTGTCTTTTAGTAACTAACTTTAATTTTGTAAAAATGGGAAATAATAGTAGTGAGTCGGACCATAATAGAAATTATACGGTTAGATCCCCACGGAGGACATTACCTTGCAATTTCAGAATAGAAAATATAAGGCCATAAAATGACCTGCTAATTACTTCGCATGGCAGGCTTAGAATAAATACTAGGTAGGTAATTATAATAGTTATTAAGATAATAATACTTATGAGCCACGACAAGCTGTTGCCGCTATTCTTAGATACCACAAACACATTATTCATTGTTGTCATGTGAATATTTTTAACATCTAACAGTTCCTACAAATAAAATTATTGTCAGTGTGTTTACAAGTCATGCACACATAGGTACCTATCTAACATGTAAAAATGATTCATAAAAATCTTATTAGAGTTCCGTACCTCAAAAGGAAAAAACGGAACCCATACAGGATCAGTTTGTTATACGTCTCTCTGTCTGTCTGTCCGTCTGTCTGTCAAGACCCTTTATCTCGGGAACGCGTAGAGGTATCGAGTTGAAATTAAAACCATATACCTACTTAGGTCCACGGTCTCTTGAAGCTGTGAAAAAACCAAACTTCTCGGAAGTTATATGTTTGAGCCGTTTGGGGTTGAAACACTAGGGCCATGGGGTCCGAGTGCTCACCTTGTTTTTAGAGACAAATCTAAGCGGCTGGTCGACTCTTCACGTGACCAGAGGGCTGGCCTTTTCTTGGGCCAATGAATTAGCATTGCCATTCAACGCGGTAATGCTGCTAGCCTTGTGGGCACTTGTCCCATTGTGAGCGATGCGGACGAGTTTCTTGATGCCCTGTGAGCCCTCCATTGTACATACATAATTAATTATCGTTAATTTATTTTAAGCTTTGTACATATTAATGTCTCTATACAAATTCACCACATTGGAAAACTTCTAAGTTAACGTGAAAAAAAGATACGACCGTTTATGTCGCAAAAAAACGTACACTCTCAAGGGAATCAAAATTTATAGGGTACTTTTTGTTGACCTAGAACTATGAAATTCGACAAGTAATATCGCCATATACTATAAATACAGGAAAAAGTCTGATAACATGTGTAATTAAATCATAAAAACTTTATTTATAATGAGCTTTTGTCCGCGATTTGGTCTGTGTGAATGTCGGTTATCGCGGATGCAGACGAAGTTCCGGAAGAAGTACCCTATGTGCTTTCCCAGGGTTCAAGCTATTTTTCTACCAAATTTCATTAAAATCGGTTCAGCCGTTTCATCTTGGTAGCGTAAACAGACTGAGTTACTATCTCATTTATAATATTATTAGTATGGATATGTCCTTACAAATTTGTACGGAACCCTCGGTGAGCGAGTCCGATTCGCAATTGATCGGTTTTTTTATAAAAAAGACAACCGTCTTCAAAAACTTAAAAGTGATAAAATAATTTTAGTAGAGAACACACCATGACTTTAATGTGTTTTTATTTTGCGCTTTTTAGTGCCCCTTCATGATCCAAATCCATTTAGAAACGGCAACACAGTTAAAACAGATGAAAGTTCTCCAAAGACTGAGGAAACCAAAACGTCATCTCTATGTATAATTTTTGTTTTTATTATATGATTTTGATAACTTTTTCAAAAAGCTCTGAATCATTTTTGATAAAATTTATATGGGACCACCCCGGAGGCATACCCTACCTACCTATAACAAAAATAATTTTTAAAAACGATTTATATTTGCAGGAGCCCGAACATACATACAAGAAATATAAACATATAAACATCCGAATTAATATCCTCCACTTTTTTAAGTCGGTTAAAAACTTAAGTAGGTAAAGGTTGCATGCATATGGCATGCTGGTCGAAACCATTAATGTTTCGTCTGAATACTCTGGTTTTGTTCTAGAAGGATTAATTTGAAGTTCAAAGCGTTAGATTTATTTTTAGGGTTCCGTACCTCAAAAGGAAAAAACGGAACCCTTATAGGATCACTTTGTTGTCCGTCTGTCTGTTTGTCTGTCAAGACCCTTTATCTCGGGAACGCGTGGAGATATCGCGTTGAAATTAAAACCATATACTCAAGTCTACGGTAAAATAAATAAATCAACCCTTTATGTTAACGTGAAAAAAAGATACGGCCGTTTATGTCGCAAAAAACGCATTTATAATATTAAGTAGATTAAAGTATGGATAATAGGTATGGATTAATATAGAAGTATGGATTTGTACCTACAAATATGTACGGAACCCTCGCACTTGTCCGGTTTTTTTATAACAAGGCAGTGTTTACCCTAGCGCTGTCAGAGGCCGACGACCGCGACGTGCTATTTATTAAATACAGCTTATCTCTCGTTTTCCCCTCTTTAGTTTAATACATCACGATCCTTTACCCTAAGACTTCAGCGCGGTCTGAACTCTTACAGTAAGTACCTAGGTACTCGATTGACACTGTTACATTTTCATATCATCTAAAAATAGACACAAAATAGAACGATGTAAATGTGTCTAATGACTGTAATGTAATACTTTTCAGTATTTCAAGTCATACATAGCCAAGAGTTTATTTTCATGTTAGATTGATTTATTATCCTTTCCGTGTTTCCTTTAATATTATGTTCAATAATTATGATTTAAAAATCCGAATTGATGGTCTACAAATAAAATTGTTTTCTCATTGCTCTCTTCGGCAATTTTACGGAAACAAAGAAACTCTATCGAAGTAATTATTTTATAATTATACTTCTGTTTTTAATTTTGAGTCACTAGGTACTTACCTAGATTTGTTGATTTGTGAAAATAATAGTGTTACTAGTACGTACCTATAGTATTACGACTATCTCGGGTCGTCAGATCGGAGAATGACAGTGATATTTACCGATAGGCGAATGTAAACATAACCCGGGCGGGCAAGCGGGCAGGCGGGCTACTAGCGGGCGTGGTTACTAGTTCTCATCTCGTCTGAGTCTTGCAAGCATGTGACGCTACAAACCGGTGCTGTTGATTCATGCATGTTACGGAGTCACGCCATAGACCTCGTTTCGAATTATGTAAGAAACATAAACGCATTTTCGTAATGTATATGTGCCCAAATTGCAACATTTGGGACACTGTCTTTGTCGGTCCCAACAAATCATAGGCACTTAACTAATTATCACATAATGTTTCAAAGTTTAATGAAGTACTCTTGCAAACATTACAAATTAACAACTTTTTTATTTGTTTGCTGACAACTAAAGAGATTAGCGACTACTTAATGTTTTGTTTAAACACACTTCAGTCGCTTTTGCTGTTGGCAAAAAAGGTGCGCTTTTACTTCATCAAGATGGTTAATAATAATTAGTCATGACTGTGTTGGGCTATCCAAAACTTTTGATTTGAAGGTAGGTATATCGATTAAATATCCAACTACCTAGTCATAGTGTCATACTACCTTCCTATACTTGAAGTTACCGTTGGCATTGAGATAAATATTTGGGTCATTGTTAAAAATGCATTTCGTAATCTATGGTGAACTATAAAATTTTGATTAATACTTATGCGTTCTAATCTACCTTCGCTGCCTTGCTAATCTACATAAACGATACATCAAAGTATCTAATTTGGAGAATGCTGGCATGTTTATAATATTTTACTTTTTCAAGGTAACTTTCAAAATTATTAACTTTTTGAATATTGAGCCATTGAACTGGAGAAGTCAATAATTGTTTTAAAGAGCAAAGCTTCGTGTCTTTTCGTATTAACTTTTTATAGTCTGTAGGCCGTATACCTCAACAAAATCTTGACTCTTCAAGTTTTTATTTAAGGGTTCTGTCCGGTTCCTTTACAATTATTATGAATATTATACTTATTATTTACTAGCTTTTTCCCGCGACTTCGTCCGCGTGAATGTCGGTTATCGCGGATGCAGACGAAGTCGCGGATTAAAATGTAGTCTATGTCCTTCCACAGGGTTCAAGCTATTTTCACAACAAATTGCATCAAATTCGGTAAAGTGGTTTCATCGTGAAAGCAGACAGAGTTACTTTCGCATTATAATATTATGTATGGATTGATCATACCGTAATTACTTTTCCATTTAGAAATAGAAGAATCTATCTGCTGTGCTATTGTTACAATCTCCTTCAGTGAACACCCAGGTGAAGTGAGCTGTCATCCCATTGTAGTGCTTTGTAAATCCCTCCTAGTAGTCCTTGTTCACCGAGGGAGATTGTAACAGAATAGACATACTGTTTGTCTATTCTGTTATAATCTCCCTCGGGGAACACATAAGTAAAGTGAGCTGTCATCTGTCCCGATGCTAGGGACTTACAAAGCATTACAATCGGATGACAGCTCACTTCACCTAGGTGTTCACCGAGGGAGATTGTAACAGAATAGCACTGTGGATCTTTTTTCTTTTGTCGAGTTGGTACGAGCTGTCAATCACTCGGGATTCACTCAAGTTGTAATGAAAAGATTAGTCAGCCAGCAAAGATGATATCTAATATTAACTATCAGGTAATATTATTATTTCCCTAAATATTAACATAGGGTTACAGTTGAATTTGTGTGAGAGTAATAATGTATACTATTAAATAGAACATTGGAAATTACCATTAACTCACAAAGATAATCGTAATATGTCTTATAATTGTATATCTTCCTAAATTTTGGCCGCCCTGTGAGCTGGGAAAAGCTGGGCTATTCCACCAAAAGTCCGACCGACTTACAATGATTGCGCAAAATCGAAAAGGATACTGCAGTTAAAAGACTTGTGGTTTATTAATGTTCGTGTCGCGAATAACCTCGACACTGTCAAAAATGTTAATATCGATATCAAAAAAATGTGTGAAAGAAGCTCTTTCACACGTTTGACCCTCTTTGAACAATTTGCATAATTAACTGACCAATACCAAGTAAATATAATACTTATGTTTATTGCATAAGTAAATGCTCTAAGCAAATAAGTGTTAAGTCCTGGTAAATTGGACGGTTAAAGATGATTGCACTACATAGATGTTTAGCTTTTACTGTTTTGTGGATATAAGGTGCCTAGCTGGTTAGATTTAACGGTTTAACTAATAGTGTAAAAACAGCAATGTTTTTTTTTTATTCATTTTGAGTATTAGGTAAGTACTGTGACGCCGTTAAGTCTAGTGCTGTCTCTATCAGTTTAAGTCAAAGTAATTGTAACAGTAGTACGAGACTTGACGGCATCTTAAAATTGAGTAGCGCGCGTCTTGTTCTGGTAGGTTCAGACAGCGTCATAAACAAGGTTCAGCGTCATCATTAAAATTCCTTCGAAAAGGGGGTAACCAGTTCATGACGATATCACGGCTGTAGTTATTGATCTCGGATCTCACATTTTTATTGTAAATGTCGAGCTAATCTTTATAAATAAATTATAATAAATTAATTAGTTGTTTTAGTTATCGAGTTGTTTTAATATAATACTATCGAATATTATAGAGGTAGAGTGTGTTTGTAATGTATTGTTAGAGCTAATTTCTGGAAGTACCTTCTGAGCCGATTGTTTAAATTGTTTTACTGATAGAAACTACACTACTGCCGATTGCGAGGCTATGTTTTTATTTACGGTACCTTTAATTGACTTGAAAGGAGGAAAAAACTATTTATTACACATAATTGTTAGTAAACGTTTTAGTCAAGACACGTAGGTACAGTGATTACTTGAAAACTTAAACAATTATAGTTGTGTTCAGCAAATAATTAGGTGTAAGACAACGTAAGGTTTATAAGTGAGTACCTACCTAGATATTTTTATCCTTTTGCCGGTGGTTGAAACTTGGTTCCTACTTTTTCTTTTTCTTTGCTACATAAAACTTACCAACCTAATATACACACAACAATAACCTCTAGACTATTAAGGATAGATATTAGGTATTTGCTGTAGTTAAGTCAGCAGAACAATTATACCACGATGTTTTTTTAAGCCGCACTTAATATTTTTCTTACCATAACAAAAAACTAAAGCCCTATTAAATAATTATGTAAAAAAAAACTTACGTAGTAGCGTTTTGTTGCACAAGTAATCCGCAAGGGGGGCGCAGCTGCGTGCTCGACGACGCACAAACGCGTAATGTTCTACCCGCCGTCGGCGCCCGCGTCTTCTACTATCATTACAGATACTGTGCAATCGTGTTACAGGTATACTTAAAAATCACACATTCTTAAAACAACTGTCTAGTCACCACGAAAAATGATTAGGTTGTGCTATTTTTTTATTCTATTAAGTACATGGAATCTTAATTAAACAATACGCAATTAAAATTTGCTTGCGTGTTTTAAGTGAAGATTCTTTTTCCTCAGTTATGTAACGAGTAGAATATGAGGAGATACCTACTTGAATTAAGACCATACAATTTTTTTTTTCTACTTAATTATCTCTTTACCCTCGGAAATCTGACTTCTAGATTTTATAGTAACACTGTGTGATACAATTTTTGTAACATAAGTAATATTACCCTGACTGCATTACTTACTTATTCAATTATAAACAAAATTGCACGATGATGTAGATAGATATCTTACAACACGTCACTTTTCTTAGTTATATAATCATTATTATTTTCATGGACCCGTACCCTCAATAATATTACGATACAAAGAAGTTAACACACAAGTTTATTTAACTGTAAATCTTAATTTTTAGTGTTTCTTATAACTTTTTCAGTGTTTGATATCTCCAATATATTTGGTCCAAGCATCTTATTTATTTTTCACACCTGCTCGACAATGGTGCCAATTTTGTTGTGCACGAACTAAATAAATTTTAGCTCTTTATATCTCTTTCTCTCCAATAAAACAAGAAAGAGATATAATTATATTAATAAGAGCTGTCAATTTAAGTAGATCTAAAATGTTCATACAATTATAATTGTCATTTCAGAACGTATTGATTGAAAACACTGCGAAGTTCAAGGGAAAAATTAATTTGACATCTCTAAATTACTCCTTGATTGTCGCCGTCCTTTTAAATTTAATTTGTGAACAAGGGAATCGGCACCAATGTCATGCAAACGTAACCTAAAGTAAGACATTTAAGACCTGAGGTCTAGCAGGGCATTCATATTGTACCTACTAAATTTCATTATGACCGCTGGTCATTAATGTGATTTGAATTTGGAACATAGAGTAGAATTCGCATACGAACGTTTTATAGGTAGTAGAGTCCATACATTCACCATTAAGATTGCATTGCACTAAAAAATAAATTGTTCGAAAATCGATCTTTCCACCACGAGTAGAATATAAATAAAAGAAAAATAAATACTTTGATTCTAGTACTATTGCTTTTTATTGTCTCGTAGATGGTGTGAAAAGTAGAGTATGCTCCTCGGGGATAAAGGTGTCTTCGTCTTGGGCGACCGTCTTAACGTTAGAATCCTTCGTTGTGCTCGGGATTCAATACGGCGCCCGCTACATAAGACACTACTCTATTCCCTTAGTACATAATCTACTATTATAGCCACGTAGAAAAGTGAGCGTTGTAAATAACCAGACCATTGTAGATAAACCATCTAGATAAAATTTGTTATATTTGTGGGAAATATATTATTAAATCTTATGGAGGAGTTCCAACTGACAAGGTGAAACTTACGTAATTTTGGTTATTCAGTGAATAAAGTGATTCAAGAATAGACCCTCAAACCTTTTTCGTGTTAAGCACGTTGTATTAATGACTGGTTTAATAAGACTGTATCGAGCACAAGCGGCAAGCGCAAATTAGGTATTTCGCCGTGCGAGTGCCGCTGTGTGCGTCAAACGCGTTGGCTGTTGAAAATCAAAAATTGGTAGGTAACTTACATTTAGTAAAATATGGCATCATGTAAATTCTAGTATATTATTTTTAACTAAACTTCATATTTTTTCTGACTGAAAACAAAACAATTTATGCAAAATTTGAAATGAAAAATGTATTGTAAAAATGAAAAGAAAGGAATATCAAAGTTTTTTTTATTTTATGTTTTAATTCGATTACCTATACAAAATTCTTTTCCAATAACTTTATTTAAAATTTTCAATGAATTTTACGTGTCAATATTGTGTCAAAATTGTGTTGAATAAATACATTCCTCATCTACAGTTTTTTTGTTTAATTTTCTGTGTTCGTGCATTTGTCTTGCCAATCTTGAGTCGATTATTTCCTAGTAATAAACATACAAAGTAGAACATTTTGGTTCCTTTTCTTCGTATAATACCTACCTCTCCTTTCGTTTTCCCATTTATCTTAATACAATAGTTAAATATTTGCTAAAACAGTAGTTGATGATATAAAACAAACTTAACTAAATATACAAAGTTTTAACTCGTTCAAAAAACGGTATTGTGAGACTACAAGATAATAGTAGATTATGCATCAAGGGGATAAAGTAGTGTCTTACGTAGCGGGCGCCGTATTGAACCCCGAGCAAAACGAAGGATTCTAGCGTTAACTCCCGAGCAAAGCGAGGGTCAGACAAGTCAAGACAAGTCAGACAAGAATCCTGAGTGCAGCGTGGGATTCAAGGTCGCCCAAGACGAAGGCACCTTTACCCCGAGGAGCATACTCTACTTATCACACCATCTACGAGACAATAAAAAGAAATAGTACTAAAATCAAAGTATTTATTTTTCTTTTATTTAAGTATATTCTACTCGTGGTAGCCAGTTCGATTTTCGAACAATTTATTTTTTAATGCAGATCTTAGTGGTGAATGCCTCAGATTATGAAACAAAAGGCAGATAGACCGCGCGGAACACTGAGAGTGAAGCCAAAAAAGCAAATACAAATTCTTCTCATACAAATTAATTACGAAACGGTGACATTAGATAATTTCAGTCATCCCTTAATTGTCTACCCTTGGGGGTAGAATATTTCCTTGACATTTATATGGGACTAACTTTAAGGTATACACTACTAATTAAAAAATATTCATCGAAATCCTTAGAGCATTATGTGCTTGAGGTCGAAATCGGACTATACACAGCAAAAACTATACGCGTGGTCAAAGAACATAAAAAAAAACGTGTCGAATTGAGAACCTCCTTCTTTTTTTGACGTCGGTTGAAAGTATTTATTTTTCTGTTACCCCTCGTGCTAGAGCAAACAATTATGTAAAAAAAATGATTTATAAACTGATTTCATACTGCTAGTAATAATAATAATCGCAAACAAGAGGAAAGGCTGTGACACAAAGATACTGTGTGATAGCCAGTCTTTCCTCTGGTAAGACAGCCAATCGCATATTTGTATCTTCACGAGTGATTCCAGGTCATAAAATTCTACAGAATTCATCAAAACTTTCGACCATTCTAAAATAGGGAAAAATGTTTTTTGGAAATGCTCAATTTTGTTGTTATTTAAGAGGATTTTTCGTGCTCAGCAGGCCTAAATTGTCAGAAATCAGCTATTTAAACAAATAATATTTAAAAAAAATGTCAAACAGTGTAGGTAACCTAAATTTAGAAAAACGTATTGGTACTTAGGTAGGTACTTACTTTTAGCACAAAATATTTAGGGTGTCTACGCGACGCAGGATTACGTACTTTGTGCTTTTAGACAATTTTACAAATGACGCGCAGTTCTACTTGAACCGTGATCAACGCGAGACGATACATTGATGATACGTCAGACGGACATTATTATTTTTTCTTAAAAAAAAACTAAATGTTTCTTAGAACGTACCTATTGGGTTAAACCAGTTATTTAATTCTATTCTAATTGTATTTTTGTAACGCTCAATTTAACTTGTTTTAATGGTATCTGTACCGTTAACAGCTCTGTTACTATGTATGTAGGTATTTGAGAATGTTATATAGGTAGGTACACCTAACTATAATTGATGAATACATTGGAAGTACCTAATGTACCAATTACCTACTTTAAGTTATTGTAAACCAATGTAGGTACCTAAGTACAGTACGGTCAACGTAACTTGGCGCGTCTGAAGTTAGCCGATTATTATTAAAATGTAAAAGCCGGACTAACCCGTCTAAAAAGCCGGACTTTTGGGTTCCAAAGCCGGATATCAAGAATATTGAAATATTGAATAAAACACATATTTAAAAGCCAGACTTTTGAATTCAAAAAAAGGGATTTTAAACAAAAAAAAAATAAAAAAACGTAAGTAGGTACCTATTTTAAGACAAGCGTTTAGTTGCGAGTCAGCAAATCTCGTATCAGTCGCTCGTTCTCTACTGACTGAAGTGATTGAATTGAACGATTGTATAAAAAGCCTAACAAAACCCGGACGGGCCGGACGCACCTAGATTTGGCCGGACAAGAGGTCAAAAAGCCTAACACTGTCCGGCTTTATCCGGACGGATGGCAACGCTAGCTGCGCAGTACACAAATTCGTTCCTAAAAGTTCCATTGCGCAGCCAAACAGCTAACTTCAGACGCGCCAAGTTACGTTGACCGTATTGTACGTAATGATGGCCATGACGTGTTATTAATGTTGAATGTAATATGTTGATAATGTACTTTATTTAATAAATAAATAAATACCTACTATTTTTTCTTTCAGATCTTAGTACCTATTCCTACTCAGTGCCGTAAATAGCCTTTTCTGCGCCCAGTGCGAGCTTGTAGGTACCTACTATAACTGCGAATTTTTCTTTATTCATACCCGTTTCTGTCAATAAATTGGATTATGTCTATAAAAATAAAACTAACATCTAGAAACTACGTTTGTTAGAATTTTGAATTAGGTAGTTTAAATAAATTGCGTTTATAACGTTTATTCGAAAATATTTATCAAAATTCACAATTAGACAAAAAATCTAAATTCAATTTTTCTTATGTTTTTTCAAATAGCAGCTCAGGTTGTGGCACATGCCATGGCAAACAAAAAAGATTGGGCCCATACTATCTTCGTACCTTTACATAAGAATGGTTCCACTAAGACGTGTAGTAATTCCGTCTAATCGCTCTTATATCTCATGCAAGTAAGATTTTACTTGAGAAGCTCAAACTTGGACATCATTCTATGTCGAAGGCTCTAACCATGGGATGTCCTCAAGGTTCAGTTGTCAGTCCATATTTATGGAATGTAGGTTTTGATGATTTGCTTGCGATTCCACTTCCTTGCGGTTGTTCATTAACTGGTTACGCAGACGATGGCCTTCTGCTTATTCAGGCAAGTACCCGGGCTGACCTTGAGAATTTGGCTGACACTTGCCTTCGCTTAATATCTCAGTGGGGCGACCGAAACCGTCTAACCTTTGCACCTCACAAAACCTATCAACTTATTTTAAAAGGTAATCTTAAATCATGGCCTAGTATTAAATTTAATAACGTTCCCGTTAAAAGAAAACAATCAGTGTGCTACCTTGGTCTGGTCTTAGAGAAAAACTTTTCATTTATTGACCACATAAAAACAGTTGGTGAAAAAGCTAAAAAGAACTTTTATGCCTTGACGAGTATATCTAAAGCCACTTGGGGTCTATCATTTTTAACTTTAAAAACTATTTATGGGGCTACCTATTTGGGATGTATGTGCTACGGGGCACCTGTTTGGGCTGATAGGGCCACCATAGGGGCGGTACGACGTAAATTGCTTCAAAGTCAACGTTTGGCTTTAATATTTTTATGTAAAGCATATAGGACCGTTAGTACTGAAGCCCTTCCGGTTCTAGCAGGCGTGCTTCCAGTCGATCTTGAGGTGCAACGACGTGCTGCAATGTACTATTCCGCGCGAGAGACCATGGACGCAAACTTTTTAACTCAACGTGACCGCGCTAAGATCTCTAGATTATTTAAACCACAGACTGACGTCTGGGAGGAACTTTTATCCGAGTGGCAGTGTAGGTGGGATGATTCTACCAAGGGCCGTCACCTTCATCAGTTCTTTCCATCCGTTCGTGAGCGGCTGGCCAGGACATGGCTGGAGGTGGACCACTGTGTAGCCCAATTTCTAACAGGACATGGCAACTTTAAAAGTAAATTATTTTTCATCCCACCATCTCGGAAAGAGTATTTTTAATCTTCAATATCTGAGTGGAAAAGCCGTTTTTATTCTCTAGAGGATAAAGTAAATTTATCTTCAATATCTGAGTGGAAAAGCCGTTTTTATTCTCTAGAGGATAAAGTAAATTGAATTTAGAACATCGTGTGCACTAAGTTTGTGAATTAAAAAAAAACATTAAACGTATTTACTGCTACCTCTATGGTGCCGAATATATCATACAACTTTTTTTTAATTTGTTAAAAACTCAGACTTTGTAAACGTTTTTTTTTTGCATTTAGTCATTTCCTCGCTGAGGTGGAATGAAAAGTTACGTGTTGCACTCGAGTGCAAAGATTTTTCACCTCGTGCTCTTTTGATTCCCTCGCTAACGCTCAGGATTCTAATTTTGAATCACTCGCTGCGCTCGTGATTCAATTTTAGAATCCTTCGCTTGCTCGGTCATCAAAATTGAACACGCGGTTAAAAAGCAACTTTGCACTCTTGTATAACAAATAACTATTCTTTTAAGCTTGTTGCTTCGCCTTTGTGTCAATGTTCTACATCTGACTGTGAATACGAACAATCTGCACATCATATCTTATGGGAGTGTATTCTTTGGCAGAAAGAACGCAATATTATGTTGGATAGTGTACAGGCTACATCCGGTGCAGTTTATTATGCGGACCTTGTGGAAACTAGAACTAATTTCCGTGCGTACAAGCGTTTTTGCCATACCTATTATTGGAATCAAATTTAATGTAACAGCTCACTTTTTAGGGCCCATTAATTATGTCAATTATAATCCGTGGTGCTTAGCAACTGGGTTTCTCCCAGTTGTAAACGTCCCTTTGTGTATATTGGCCTAGTTCTGTTCTGTCTCCTGCTTGATTTGGAGGGAAGTGGAAAATATGTTTTTCTTACTCCTCCGCCGGCTGTTCTTTTCTGATTAATTTCGTTGCGGGATCCAAGACAGTTGAATCGTTTCTCTGGGACTCGTCGAGCTTCATTGCTCTGGCGCTTTTCTGGTGGTCGCCACTGTTGATTCTGGCTTACAGGAGTTACAGTGGTTAGGGAATAGTGTGGCGGCCTTGTCCCAAAAAAAAAAAAAAAAAAACTAAGATTTTACTGCAAATAGGTATTAAATGAACGTCAGAAATTCTACTTGGGTAAAGAAATCACCCCCGAAAGGGAAAAGAAATCCGAGAGCAAATTTTGTCAGTTCGGCAGATTATAGAGAAAACTCGAGAATTTAACAAGCCCAGTTTTATATGTTTTGTTGACTTTACCAAAGCATTCGACTCTGTAAAATGGCCAAAATTCTGGAATACACTGACGGCGATGGGTACACCAGTACACCTCCTCAGGAAACTGAAGATGGCTCGAGCAGATTGCAGAAGACATCCTATCGAACCACTTTTATCCCAGCGCCGGGGTCGTCAGGGCTGTATTATCTCTCCCCTCCTTTTTAATGTGTACACAGAGCTCATAATGAGAATCACACGTAAAGACTGGACAGAAGGCATTTCGATTGGCGATTTAAAAATCTCTAATCTACGATATGCAGACGATACATCTTTATTTACTGCTAGCACTGGCTACATGGAAGAACTACTCTGCAAGATGGAAAGCGTCAGCCTCGATTTCGGATTCAAGATTAATCGCAAGAAGACAAAATTTAATAATCGAAAAATAAAATTTTGCGCATAATGAACTGCGAATTTACTCAACATTGTCAAATGTATTTATATCTACTTATGTTCAGCAATAAATAAATTGATTTGATTTGATGATTGTCGATCGCATGAATAATAATTTGCGACGACTAATGGTGGTTGCGTCGACGAAGTCAAGAGACGTATGGCAATTGGCAATGCTCATAGAAATATATCTTACATAGAATAGCAATTCGGAACAACGATCATGCTCCGTTCGCGGGATGCGAAACGTCAGACACGTCAGTTTTGTTTTCAAAGAGTATAAAACAGACACGTCAATGCGCCATTCTCGCGGTATGCTGAGTCTGTTTCCCCAGCATAATGTGAAAATTTAATAAAACGTAATATTAAAAACTTAACAATATAATATGTATTAATCTAAAAACTAAATAGGTACTTATATTTTATTTTGACGTGATGACGTCTTATAAATTGATGAACACCGGCTGCACGCACTAAAAAGTGAAACGTTCCGCCTGAGCCTGAGCGTGCAAGCGAGAGCGCTGAACAAGTGATAGAGAGGCACGATCGGCCCAAGCAATAAGCTCCACCCACCTCGACGGAAGCCATTATTTGCTTATGTTATATATGTAAGCCATTATGTTTCTTTATGACGTTATCACGTAAAACTTACGTTCGTAAACCGACTTTACAGACCACCAATTTTTTTTCAAACTCAAACTAGACTATTTACAAAAACTTTTGAAGTAGTGGCTGTCAGTCAGAAAGTAGAAGCAGAAGTAGAGGTTTCTCATTCCAATAATATAGGCTACTATCTACAGCTCAGAGCAAAAAGAATAAATAAATGATTTAAATGATTTTTAAATGAAGCCATAATAGTCACGAAATGACATGTCCGGTTAGTTTTTGGCGTTTCGTACATAAAGTTATACCTATGTGTGTCAGATTTTGATTCATTCAATCAATGCAATCTAATTTTACTATATTTTTGTATGACAGTTCTGGGGACCAAGTCTGCTATTTTTATAATTTCATCATTCCAACACGATCCCATTGTCATTTTGGTAAAAGTTCGTAATCTGCTAAATTCATAATGGTCGATCATTGGTCGGTCGAATTTAAAGTAAGTAATGACTGCACAATGACGTTCTAATGGTAGGTCACTGATCAAAGGAACTGTCAAAATTTTAGCAGATTACCGCCTAAGTCATTGTACGAGATTACCATTCTATCATTTCTTTCAATGGCGTGTCAGTGGTTGACCATTGGAAAGTCATAATGACGCCATTATATTAGTAGATTACAAAACTTGTCAAAATCAATGATAGACCATTCTGACACTATTGTAATAGCAGACTTGAGGCCCTGGTTGCTGCAAAGAATAAATATATAATGTGCCGAATAGGTTAGAACTAATTATCATAAACTAGTGAACATACCTAACTAGTAATTTTATAATAAAAGGTGCAGTCAAATTTAAGTGTTCGTAAATTTTATCTATTTAGAGTTCAGTAATATCTGACGTTTCATACTCTATGAAACATCATTGTTTATCTCGCTCCATAGGGCGCGATAGAGAGGGATAGATTATCTACGACGATTTACAGAAGGTATTGTTTTAATTGTTGTAATTACATGTTATTGTAATCAAATAATATTTAATTAATATAAAAACTTGATGTTACATATTAATAGCCAATAATATCACTATTTGATAGCGTAATTATATTTTTATTTCACAAATGCCAAATGTCTCGATGCACCGCTCTTTTAAAACGACAATGTCATACTGAATGACGTGTTGATATCTATCTACAGTTCAGTGAAACTAAGTGATGATTTGATTCATGATTTGCGCTCTATCTAGTGCGTAGTACAGTAGTACATATAATATATCGATGGCAATGCTAGATCTGCAAAGGACACGCTGAAAATAATAATTATGTAGGAACCGTAACACAAAAATTCGCCTGGTTCGAGTATTTGTGTTCCCCATATTCCTTTACGCCGCTGAAACGTGGACCCAATGGGAAAAAATGAAAGACGGAAGAAAGGAAGAGCCAGACGGATAGACGCCCTAGAAATGTGGTGATGGAGAAGATTGCTGGGCGTTTCCTGGACGGAGTTTCGTACCAATGAGTCTATATTGCGGGATCTCGGAATTAAGCAACGTCTGTCCGCTGTTGTACAATCACGCATCCTCACTTTTTCCGGCCACGTATGTCGTTGGGAAGATGTGTCCATCGAACGTCTTGTTGTTCAGGGGAAAATTGAAGGTCACAGGCCACGAGGTAGATCGCCTTAAGGATGGACTGATCAGGTCAAGGCTGCACTGCAGTTGATGGCCCTTGCACGAATCACATTTAAGGTAAAAGCTCGCGAACACTTACACTGGAAGTAGGCAGACTCATCCCACAATTGAATTATTGTATTTCTCCATCGATGTATTTTTAGCTCTCTCTACTTTTTATATTTTGTTTGTATGTGTGTATATATGTATTTATTAGTATATTTTATTCTTGTAAATTTTCTTTTCCTTTGCACCTGCCACGTTTTGTCTCTGCATCACCCTAAGGTAGACTGGTAGAAAATGCCCAAGGCACTAAATCCGCCTTTGTACAGTGTTTATTTAAATTTTGTGCATAAAGATTTAATAAAAAAAATTAAAATAATACACGAGGAAGGCAACTGTAAGGGAGGAATGGCGACGTGTCGTAATGCGTGCCACCAACATGTGACGACCACGACCACTCTGTCAAGAGTGACACCGACGAAGAAGAAGAATAAGGTTGTGTTTTAAATTGTAATAAAAAAAATCGCGGCTTTAACAGATATGCATAGAAAAGCTCGCTGCATATTTAATGAAGATAATATGACGTTCACGAGCTTTTCTAACTTGGAGAGTTAATGTTGATGGTTTTCAATTTCATTATTATAGTCAGAAAAAGCATTTATTTCAATTAAACCATTTACAGGCACTTTTGAATTGTCAAAGCGTCAGTTAGTTAGTCAGAAAATTTAAGCTAGTTGCTTGTTCCAAAACGTAGGGTAGGTCTCTATGGAGACGAAGAAACTGGTGGTGAACAGCAATCCAAAACATTTATTAATAAAAAAAAAGACAAAAGCCATGGCGCACGCTCGCAGTGAAATACAACAACTTTACGATCTCATCGTCTTTGATATTATATTAATAATAATTATTTACTTGTAAGAAGGTAATTACGCGGACGATTCGATTCCACTCGTATGACTCTATAATAATAGGTAGGTATTGTTTGTGGTCCTGGTCTAGTCATTTCTGCGCCCCCCAGGGTCTGCGCCCTGTACCTGGGCACCGCTGGCACCGCCCTAGTTACGGCACTGCCTATACTTACCTATTGTTTTTAGATTGGCTAAAAACAACATTGAGTGAAAACTGTAGGTCCTACATATTTATTTATATATTTAGGACTTAATTAGACTTCTGTCTGGATGCATGAAGTTGGAAACACTTAGCAAATTGTATTTTTAACCCCCGACGTAAAAACGACGGGGTGTTCTAAGTTTGACGTGTCTGTGTGTGTGTGTGTGTGTGTCTGTCTGTGGCATCGTAGCTCCCGAACGGATGAACCGATTTTGTTTTTGTTTTTTTTATTTGAAAGGTGAATTAGTCGGGAGTGTTCTTAGCTATGTTTGATGAAAATCGGTCCAAGATGGCCGCCGCTACAAAATAGCTAATCACATATTTTTTCACAACTCCATCAATATGGGTATCAAATGAAAGGGCTTCACTAGTAGAATACTTTACACTATGATAAATTTCAAGGCCAAGATGACCGGCACCACAAAATGGCGAATTATATATACCAAACGCATTCTCAGGGTGATATCTTTAATATCAAAAAAGATCCATGTGACGAAATACAACTTTAGACGTATCTACAACTTCTCAAAACCAGACTAAATTACATTTAAAAACTTTCAAATAAAAATTAAATTAAAAATTTAAAAAACCCCCAACGCAAAACATAAAAGCAATTATTTAAAAAGTAAAAAATAATATCTTTTGTTGAGCCATCAAATGTTTGTTCGTTGAAATGGCGCTATAATGTCGCGGCGGGGTACCGCTAAGTCAGGAATAGCTAAATAGGTAAAATAGCGAACTCATGGATTTGCAATGAGATTTGACTTACGTGGTACCCCGCCGCGACATTATAGCGCCATTTCAACGAACAAACATTTGATGGCTCAACAAAAGATATTATTTTTTACTTTTTAAATAATTGCTTTTATGTTTTGCGTTGGGGGTTTTTTAAATTTTTAATTTAATTGGAATACTCACATTCTATCTGCGTATGAAGGGGCCAACACATGCTTCATCATGTCAAAGAAGCATATATGCTTGAAGACTGCCCTGTCAACCTACTTTTGGAATGCGGTAATACCCAATTTTGGGGGTTAGGTACGTTTAATTACAATTGTTATTGCAATGCTGTTGTGAACATATACTTAGTAGGTACTTAGGTACCAAGTACCTACGATTAAATGTATTGTGGTTATTTATGATGCAAGGTTAATTGTATCACAGTATAAAGAAACATTAGTACTAAGTACTACCGTACAATAGCGACACGCTCCGCCTACGAATCCCTCCGAAAATGTTTTTCATCTCTTCCCGCGTCGAACGACTGCTGTTTTTAGTTCGAGCGGCGGCGCGTAGACACGCACTTGACAAACACCCACGTATCGTTTCGTTTGTATTGAGTGTCGCACTCGCAGGTGTGATTGTAGGTATATTGAAGTAAAGAGTTTCATATTTCTATTTATGTAGACTCAAAACTAGAATTAAAAGGGCATAAAAATGAGAATGTTTCATGTGATTATTTGCCATGCGAGACTAATTGTATTTTACGTAAAGTGTTTAATTTGTATACTTACCTACTAATTTTGTTATTAAAATAGCACTCAAATAGCAAAAAAATGACAGAAGATCGTGTGAATGTCATGCGAGACTAAGTATAATTTCTAGACTAATCTTAACATTCAAAAGCAGAAAAAGTGAGAATGGTTCGTCAACCCGGACCCGGAAATTTGTACACCGTGTGCAGTTTGATCCAACTCGAAAGATAGGGTAGGTGTAGGGTAGGTGCAGGGTAGGTGTAGGGTAGGTGTAGGGTAGGTGTAGGGTAGGTGTAGGGTAGGTGTAGGGTAGGTTATAGTATTTCGGTTCAACTCGAAAACTATATTTACTTTTCATAAGCATGAAATCATTTGTAACGACTTATTGTTTACATCTTATAATATTTGTTTTATGGATTCTTGGAATCTTATAAGTAATATATAATGTAGGTACTCACAGTAAAGTTTTATGTGCTGGTTTTGTCTGTGTTATAATTGTATTCCTGTATCATCATCATTTCATATCATTTACGATTATATTTACAAACCTGAAAAATAAATAATGTTTTGCTTTGACATGTCTGTCAGTGACAGTCGTCAAATTGACGACCGTCAACATTTCTTCTAATAAGTTTTCGGCTACTAACGTAAATGCTCTATGTTGTTGATCTTGTAAGCTTGTATGTTAGTGTCATATATGAAACGGCTGAACACCCGCTGTATTATCGTGTGTTTCTCTAGATCTAATTCGCACTAATATTATATTAAAAATTATTATTATTATTGGCATTCGACAATTATTAAGTCTGGCCGGTATTATAATACCTCGCTGTGGAAAACCAATGACCGTTCTAGAAAGAAGATTCATAATTGGACTTTTTACGAATTTCGGAAGAACGGTCAGAAAACAAAACCTGTCAAAGAGGCAGTCTAGATCTCGGAGCCGTTTGGTGAACACGCTGATTACCCATACGCTTACGTTGCTGGAGTCTAGATCTCGGAGCCGCTTGGGTAACACGCTGATTACCCATACGCTTACGTTGCTGGAGTCTAGATCTCGGAGTCGCTTGGGTAACACGCTGATTACCCATACGCTTACCTTACTGAAGTCTACCAGTCTACTTACTACAAGTCTACCAGCCTGCAACCGAGAGTTGGTTAAGCGGGTTAAGCCGAGCTGTCGCGTGCCTATGTTCCCAGGGCGGGTCCTCCTACTGAGACCGCCTGGGTGACCCCGAGCTGATCGCGTCAGTCTTCTCTTCGGCCGATCCTGTAAATACACAGCCAGGCTGTGGATCATAATCCTCCTGGAAAACTCTGCCTAATCCCAGTGCGTTTAGGTCAGTACTTATTTTTATACTAACAATTGTTTTTGATACTCATCACATTTTATCTTTCGTGTGAGAGCTTATTAAATTCAATACGAGAGCTAGCTTTGGCCCCACGTTGGGCGCCAAATGTAGCAATTCTCAAAATTCAATTGAAGAAGATGAGAGCATCTTCTTCAAAATTCTAATCTTACTAGTTTATTAGTACTCTCTATTTCGACATCTTAATTTGGCTTAGATTCTTATGTGTGTAAAATACTCTTCAAAATTCTAATCTTACTAGTTTATTAGTACTCTTTATTTCGACATTTGAATTTGGCTTAGATTCTTATGTGTGTCTGTAAAATACTAATATTTTCTCCACAGCCCGCTTCGTCGTACTGAACATACTTACATACTGTACAAAAACTTACACTACATCCCCACACACAATCCTCTTGCCTCTGTTGCCTCTGGCAATTGGCACCCATTCTGCGCTTGTGAGTTTTAAATCACTCGTTGGTTACTTACAAGTTGGGGTTTGGTTTACTGTACGCGGCTATTAGGAGAATATCCTATAGTCGTTCTCACCTATACTTTTACTCTATACTTTACCACATTACGCTGCACCCCACAACGCTTACCCTATGGTAACCGCACTCAGTCTTCGCTTGGGTGTGTTTTTAAAACCACCTAGTGGTCACTACTGAGTTGGGGACTGAGACACTTTCACGATAGCTACAGAACAATATTCTGTAGTTGTTTGAACATACCTACATATGTATAAACTATACAGATTCTAACTACAATAAATAAAATAACAAATGCTGTCTTTCATTTACTGTACTTTATAAATGTTTTCTTTTATTGAATAGGCTCAATGTCGTGGGCTCGATTTTAAAATATTTTATTTCACTCTCGGTTTTAACCCTCTCGGTGAGGTGTATTACGTTTAATCCTCCCGGAGGTTGGCCACTATTTATTACTTGTATTACTCTTACACTCGTATTACTCTTACGCTCGTATTACTCCTTGATCCTCTCGGAGGATCCTGTTACTTATTAAACTTGACTTACAAATTTTATCCTTCTTAACACCGATTAACCATGGATAGAATTATTTTATTCGAACTCTTAAACAAGGCAGAGTTGGAATACGAAATAAAAATTAGATTGGAGGAACCCAAAGACACAGTTCTCCAACTAAGAAAGCAAATTTTACAACTCGCACCTCGTACTCCCTCTGAGGACATTTTGGACTCCATTTTAGAGGTTAAAAACGACCTGGATGAGCTCTCATCTCCTCTTAACTACCTAGAATCAAAAATTCTACTATTGGAACAGGGTAATATTAAATTGAATAAAAAACTTAAAACTATCATCAATCACTTATATTACCGCATTGAGAGGATCGACACTGATTCCGATCCTGGAGACGAAAATCGTTTCTCTCAAATTAAAGATAGATTTCACGTTTTAGAATCAAAACCAATCTTCTCTTCGGCCGATCCTGTACGCCGGCCAGGCTGTGGATCATAATTCTCCTGGAAAACTCTGCCTAATCCCATTGCGTTTAGGTCAGTACTTATTTTTATACTAACAATTGTTTTTGATACTCATCACATTTTATCTTTCGTGTGAGAGCTTATTAAATTCAATACGTACAGTTCTACATAGCCTTTTATTCCATAAACCATGAAGAATTGCTACAAGGTGTAGGGTAGGTATAGGTAAATAGGTAGGCAAGTAGGTAGATAGGGACAGGACAACGTCTGTCGGGTCAGCTAGTCTTAATATATATAAATCTCCTGTCACGATGTTTTTCCGCGATGGACTCCTAAACTACTGAACCGATTTTAATGAAATTTGTACACCGTGTGCAGTTTGATCCAACTCGAAAGATAGGGTAGGTGTAGGGTAGGTACAGGTAAATAGGCAGGTAAGTAGGTAGATAGGGACAGGACAACGTCTGTCGGGTCAGCTAGTTTATTATATAATATTATAAATGCGAAAGTAACTCGTGTCTGTTACGCTTTCACAACAAAACGGCTGAACTGATTTTAATGAAATTTGGTATGAAAAATGAAAATAGCTACCCCGGGGAAGGACATAGGCTACTTTTTAACCGACTTAAAAAAGGAGGAGGTTCTCAATTCGATTGGTATTTTTTTATGTATGTGAGTACACAGATTACGCTGCGATTTATGATTCGGTTTACGTGATACAATTATTATATTTAATATGTATGGCGTCCAGTAAGAGGCGTTTTCGTCGAAATACGCGCGAAATTTGAAAATTTAAAATTTAGATGCTTTTTTATGGCACTTATCGATTGAATAAAAATTTCGTGTTTTTTTTTGGTGGCATATTAGCACTACAAAATTTCATTGAGACACTTTTCAAAAATGGGTGTAATACCCTATTACGATGACTGGTCGGTTATGGTAATAGTAACTTTTTGACGTATGATTTTGTGAATCAACCCATTTTTTTGATTTGACGATAGTTAGCGCCATTTTTGACTATTACCGGTCAGTAGTAGTTAGTTGAAGCAACCCGCCCTAAGTCAGTCATTCAGTTGTCAATTTGTACGAGATTACCATTCTATATTATTTCTTTCAATGGTGTGTCAGTGGTTGACTATTGGAAAGTCATAATGACGCCATTATATTAGTAGATTACCAAACTTGTCAAAATTAACAATTAAGAAATCAATGGTAGACCATTCTGACACTATTTAACCGTATAGTTCGGAAGTGGATTCAATTGGACCCAAACTGTCAAACCTCCGCCGGCTCGGTATTGGGTCTGATTGGTCCACACCCATTTTTGAAAAGTGTCTCAATGAAATTCTGTAGTGCTAATATGCCTCCAAAAAAAACACAAAATTTTTATTCAATCGATAAATGCCATAAAAATGCATCTAAATTTTAAATTTTCAAATATCACGCGTAGTTTGACGAAAACGCCTCTCTTCGACGAAAAGAGCATATTTTGTAATAGGTGTAATAATTAAAAAATTACGTTAGTTACGAAAATAATAAAAATACAAAGCCTATATTACGCCAATCGATTTACTGACAGTTGACAATTTTTTGTTTACACAGCCGTACGGCGTAATAACATGGCCGCTACTATTTCATGGTGTTTTATAACAGATTAAAAATACTGAAAACTTTGAATTGAATTTAAAAATTGGTTTTGTTATTTTATGAACTAAAACTTACATTTTCCGACTGCTTTATGCCTAAACTGTCTCAATAGCATAGTTATAGATTTTTTCTCGTATAGAGTAAAATACTCTATTAACACACGTCATCCTGATTAAAAAGCGTAAGTATTGAATATGATACCCATCAAATCTTGCGAGTGAGCATTAATTAAAGGGGTTTGGTAAAAAGCTCATATGTCAGCGCCATTCAATCATTTAGATTTAGCACACAAATATTTGAATTTACCTTTTGAAAGTTTAAGTGTGAAAATGCAACCATCGCCATTTTCATGACCCTGATAGTAGAGGCTAAAAAACATGAAAATTGTGGATTGCGGGCACACAAACTCCATGTACAGGAGAAGTGAATAAATAAGCATTTAATAATTGGTCGATTTCAACCTTAATTCAACATAAATTTGTAGTGGTAATGGTAACAAAGATTTTGAGATTCACAATCGGAAGTTTAGCGCCAACCGTGTTTGTTTATTTTTTTATTTTCCATTGATTTCACTTAAACACATTTCGTTAAGGTCAAAAACAGAACAAATGTTAATCAGAATAAGTATAATAAACAACAACGAAATGCCTAATTCCTAATTCTTAACGTTATTTACAAACAGGGGTATAATAATACGTAATAATCAATATTCATTACCACTACCTACTCATTTATGTTCGAAATTGCCGGCCATTTTGTTTTTTTTTTTTACTGCAATGATGTGAGAAAACCATTATGCTAATCGATTCTTTTTGTAATTTCGATTGACTCGAGTAATTAAAATAAGGAATATCAGAAATCGATACTTGAAAATTGAATTAAATTATTTTTTAAGCATAAATTACATACAATAATCATTAATTGTAATATTATTTATGCTTTATTCAATGTTTTTTTAATAGTTCTAGATTCTTCGGACAGGACCAATGACCTAAATATCATAATTATCGCAAATTAATAACATCTTCAAAATTTAAATTTGGAATGTGTTTATTGTTAAAAATATTGTATTATTTTATTGTGAATTTTAATTTGATGCTATACCTACCTATTTCTTGGAGGTATTTTTTTTTTCAGAAAGCGCTGAATAAATTTTTGTTTGTTGTATATATATATATATATATACCCTTTTCTGAAAACCGCATCAAAATCGGTTCAGCCAAACGGGAGATAATCGCGGACAAACATACAGGTCGAACTGATAACCTCCTTTTTTTTGAAGTCGGTTAAAAACACTCTTCTATTTGGTATTTAAAAGATAATAAATATATTGTTTACTCCGCTATATCATGCAAGAAAACAATACTTTAACGCAAATTTTACATAACTTTTCTCAAAACTGGCTTAAGTACATAGAAAGCGCCAGTATTTATCTTCCAAATGTAAATATCACCAATTTCTTATAGATTGTTTTAAATTATTGTTTTGAATCCAACTCTTTCCTTGTAAGTATGTATTGTACTACCGCGGACTTTTCCGCCTGCTCAGTTAAAAAAAAAATCCCTTGGCGCCTGCGAAGTCAACGGGGCGGGGTAGAGAGCGCTTCCATCTTTTGAGTGCAAGCAAAAATGAACTTAGTGGTGGTCAGGCGGGTGTGTCCACGATAGTACATACTTATATTGATTTAAACATGAATTACACGCTTTCATCTAAATTGATATTTTTTTACGGTCAGTGTTGGTGCGCGGGGCCCGTAGCATTTGCTACTCTTGCTACGTGGTTAATCCGCCACAGGCGACACTGAAAAGAACCCGTAAGCCAATATTCAGGTAGGCAGGTACCATGATACCAACTATCTGAATTACGGAGTGCCGGAGAGGTATACCAATTTCGGAGACCAAGAAGAACAGTGGCAGAGGCATTCCTTGTATAAAAATGAAGAGAAACAATACTCAATATAAATAATTTAATATATTTATTCAATAATTTCGTATATAGGTACTTAATTCATTAGAAAAAAATAACGAACAGAAATTATAGAACAATAATTATAATGTAATTTACCTACATTGTTTTGTATACACAGGGTGAATTTTCCTACGGTCCTAGATAGCCTTTTTCGGAACTACACGAAATAGCAAAAAAAAAAACACTACTGACGATTTTTATTTGATTAGAAACGTACCTACGGGTAATGTAATAATGTAGGTCCCTAACGGTGAGTTAGACGAAAACCGACATTAGCTTTAACGGAGACTTTAAATTGATGCTGTCACTTTCTTTTTGATACAAAATGTAAGGGACGGCATGAATTTAAAGTATTCGTTAAACTAATGTTGGTTTCGTGCAACTCAATGTAAGAATAGTTAAAAATATGAATCAGTTTATTAATTAAAATATCGAAACAGTTCGCTGTGAACGTCATTACTTCCAAGAATTTAGATTCTTGGGTAATTAGTAGATAATATGTATTATGGTGTGGTGCAATAATATCCACAGCGTGTCTTTACTTAATCAACGGGTTCCATTACTGGATTGGAAAATAGTTTTTTCAATAAAACTAAAAGTTAGCATCTAAATGGGTTCCAAGACTCCTTTGGGTATTTTCCACTATATATGTGTTTCGGATTTGGACATCACACACTAGTAAAATCACCTGTATGTACATACTTTATAAAACAAAAATTACCGCCTATGATTGTACTTAAGATAAGGCAGCTTTTATAATTGGCTTTATGATAGACAATGGACAACAGGAGGATTTTGCTCTGCAGTGGGACGACACAAGATAAAAACAATCATTAAGAGCGCCCATCCCCATCGAACGAACTACAACGCGAGCATGATTGATTTTTTTTTTGTTTCAACCAACGCAAAGCTCGACAACAAACCAGGGTCTCAAGTCTGCTATTACAATAGTGTCAGAATGGTCTATCATTGATTTCATACTTGTTGATTTTGACAACTTTGGTAACCTACTAATATAATGGCGTCATTATGACTTTCCAATGGTCAACCAATGACAGTTCATTGAAAGAAATTATATAGAATGGTAATCTCGTAGGTACATAATGACAAATTAATAACTGACTTAGTTTACGAACTTCGTACTACTTCAGATTGCTTATAACACTTATAAATAAATGTTCAAATTTGTTGACCATGTCATTATAACACAATTCTATTATGGGACCATATTGACCGACCAATCGACCATTATGGATTTAGCAGATTACGAACTTTTAGCAAAATGACAATGAAAACGTGTTGGAATGACGCAATTATAAAAATAGCAGACTTGGCCCCCTGTGAGTGAGAACGCGATAACATCACAGGAAAATTGGCGCGCGGAAATTTCACAAAACTTGTTCTAGGACATACGTGTTTTTGAAAAAGCCTTACAAATTTTTGGTAAAAAAGTTTGTAATATTGCATCACCATTACCTGTGCAAGGTTTGTATGAAGCTGTTTTTTTTTTACTTTTTCAATGTATGAGTGCATTATGTACGGCCAAAGTTCAGATAAAATAGTGCAAAAAAATGATTTTCAGACGTGTTTACTGAATTTGTTTCTCAAAAAAGGTTATTTTTGGCTTTACATACAAACCTAGATTTAAACCACAACATACATGTGTATTAAAAATATTTTGAAAATAATTTGTTATAACGCCGTAATCGCGTACGAGCGTTTGTATGGGCAATATGACGGGATGGGCGCTCTTAACAAAATTATTCTTATACACAAAAGGCAAAATGTGATTGGGGAAGAAGAAAAATATATGTTTTACAAATACTTAGGTAGGTACTTACAAAATAATTATAATAGTGTAAAATATATAAGAGGAAAAGATGATGCACTCATTTATGAATAATACAACTAACTAATATTATAACCACCAACATAACTAATATGAGTACAACTGTTTGTACAGATACCATCACCCCAATTCAACAAATACGTTTATCTAGCTAAATAACATGATCTCCTGGTTTTAGAAAAGTAGGTGAAACTAGAGTTACAGGTTCGAATCATTAAACGATTTATTACTTCATAAAGACTAAAACAGACTATACTGTAAGAAAGAAAGGATACTAAATGTACGCAAATATATATATATACAATTGCGTACATTTTATACAAATATATATAATTAATAGCTATATGTATGTCCGTGAGCATCAGAATTCTAATTTTCATAAGTAGTTTTATTATATTTTAACCTATAAAATATTATTGCATCTTGACCGCTTCGAACGTACAAGTGAGAATCCACGTATACAATGACACTGTAAATGTAATGCACACACTATAAACACACATAAGGCACGGGGCAGTAGTGAAGGCAGTGGGTGGCGTCCACGGATAGCTCAAGCTCTAAATCATCTTCCTAGACTTCGGTCGAATTTAAAGCGGCCGGCAAGCCAATTTTAAACATGCATAATAATGTGCTATAATAACCTTTATATAATTAATATATTTCTCACTGCTATTTATAAACTATAATCTAACTAAGTAGACTGCTTTTTTACTCTATGCAAAATTATTGAAAGTGAGGCTATTTATTATTGTATTAATACCTATTTTGTTTAGGAACTACCTACATCCTGTTACCTCTTTCATACTCTATAGTTAAGTGGTTCATCGAAAGCATTTTCGTAGGCAGTCGTGTGTATTGTCGAGTGAGAAAGCAGGCAGCCAGCACTGATCTCCCAGCGCCTTCTCAGAAGACTCGACTAAAGACTTGCGAGGTTCGGAACCAACAATCGCAGGCAGATTGACGCAATTTCACAAGTCCTATGAAATGTATTAATTAAGTAGTTACACAGTGCTAAACCTATATGAATATATGAGCTAACCGCCGCAAGCCTAAATATGGATAACTCTTAGCTAATTTTGTCAACCATAATAAGCGTAACTTGTATTTTATTGTTTAAAATTGTCATGCTGACTAAAACGTGACTACGAGAAATCAGTACGACATAAATATAGACTTTCTGAAGGCACGGTAGTGCCCTTTGGTTTTTACTTTAAAGAAACCATTCAGGGCACTGTAATTTACATTGTAATGAACTTAATTAAGGACTTGCATTCTGTGAGCAGCAGTAATTAAACTGATACTCACACCGGATGAACATGGGAGATAAACAAGTTTCCGTCCTCAAAAAAAAAAATGAAATTCCAAATGAGTTTACTTACCTACTAACAAAGTCCTTATACCTACCTACTTAGCATAAATAAGTCAACAAACACCACGAGTTAACGCTCACTCAGAAAAAATTGACAAGACGTCAAGTACCACATAAGTTGGCTTTACATATAGTAGGCGAGCCACAGAGGCTAAACCGGGATTTACTCGAGCGTCGTGGAGATCTATTGGATTGTGAAGGTTAGATGCGGTTATGAGATTTATGCACTTTCACTGGTAGCGGAAGCGTGTACAGGTTTTCAAAAATGTAAAAAAAACCATCACATGTATGTTAATCTGCCGGTTTGCATGGTGGGGGGTACCAGTACGAAGGCGTAGAAAGTAGGAAAAGAATAAATTATGTCGAGCGCGTCGGATATTGAGAAGGGATGTTAAGTGAAGCCTCATGTAGCTCCTATTCAATAGACTGACGATTTGGACGCGCCCAAAGGTCATGGTCGATTTTTGAAAATGCAAAAAAAATCGAAACCTCGAAATACTCCAGCGTGTCAGATTTTTATACAGACGCTTCATCTTGATGTGCTTGTCGTACTGACCCATAATCTGACAATTATGTGGAGGAATTTCCTTAATCTGACGTTTAGAAAAAAAAAAAACATTTATTTTTGTTAATTTTTGAATGTAATATTTAATTTTTACATTCAATTGCATGCTGCATGCTTGCAGGTGCATACATGGCGTATGCTTGTTTACGTGTTTGCATGCTTGCTGCATGCATGGTAAAAATATGTTTTAATATCATTATGTGTAAAAAAAAATCCCGAAGAATGTTATGCTTAATCATTATTATGATTAGAGAAACTATGCTTAAAAAAAATATACGTAAGCTGTTATGCGTAGGTACTTAATTAATGTAATAATTAGGAGAAACAGTATAAGTACTAAGTTATATTAGGTTTTAAAATTGTATCCAAATGGATAGCTGTAAAATTCTATCCTGTATTTAGAAAATAAAATAGTGTACTGAGAAAAAAAACGAAACAAATTTTTCAATCATCATCGTCAGTGGAATCTTCTTCATATTAGAAGTTCGGTTCGACTTGGTCGTTATCTTATCTTATCTTCATCTTACTTTTTTAGAAATGAAATCTCGCAAGTCAACCTAGGAGGTTGTCTGCTGCTTAACCGGACTTTCCTGTGGTGCCTTAATTAAAATGAATTTAAGGCCTCCGGCCAGGGCAAAAAATAAAACTTATATGCACCACTTTATTGATGATTTTAGCTACTGCGGTTTGTGCAAATGCGTAGATTATGTTACTTCCGTGATCCGTGACTAATTTCTTTCAAAATAAAAAAATAAAAAATAACCGTGCTCGAGAATGTCCAGGTGACATTTTTTTTTGCAGCTTTGTGACTCTCCCATTTCTTTATGTCACGCTTAAATTGTCAGATTATTAAAATGCATAATTTTCTGCATTTTACCTTAATTTAACTTGCCTTAATCTGACGCGCTCGAGTTTTTATAATGATCGATTTTTTTTTTCTAATCTGATCGGCTGTCCTAGACATTCGGCGCTACATAAAAGGCTCAGGTATGGTGGGAGCACTTCACAAGGTGCAAGGCTGCCCCCCTTATGTTATTCTGCCGCGCTCGAGTAAATCCCAAAATCCCCACTGGGGCTCCCCTACTAATAGACACACACAAAAAATGTGTTTTAAAGGTGGAGGTGTCGATTTTTAAGAGATTACTAACTTTCAATTGATCAGCTACGGAAATACTAGAATAAACTATTTTTTGTAACGTTTTGCTATTATTATTAAATCGCTTAATATATGTTTAGTCCCAGAAAACTGTGATTAGAATAAATAAACTATACACATTTTTTTACACTTCAATAATGTATTCAGCATGCCTGAATAATTTAAATAGGTATTTGCCAAAGTACAAAATTACATAATTAATCTGCCTGTTCCTAAATTATCAATGTGTAACAGTATTATTCTTTAGAATATATCTCAATATATGCAATTGGCACTAGATCTAGATTTATTAGTTAATGGCAATTATCATTCAAATATTGTAGCAGTCAATTATAACAACGATATGTATTATTATTGTAAAATATACATACAACAGTAGATATTTACTTTATGTTTGTCCACTAATTTTGAAAATATTGTACATAACACTGGCATACACTGGTGTATATGTTACAAGGTGTAACGTCAAACACGCAAAACCTGAAAATAGTTTGATTAGAATAACGAGCAGAATCAATTGAACCACTTTTTAATATAGGTCACATTTTTCAAAAAATCTTCATTATACATGTTGCCCTGTCTATTTATTAATAAGTCAAGCCATCACATGCGCAAACCTGCCAAAATAGATAAACAAACACAAATGGTTGTCGTCCAATTTAAATTTTCTCATACGCGTGATAATAATAGTTATTATTTCAATGCAAATACGAGTCTTGGTAAAACTAAAACAGCACATAAAAGCTTTAATTTTTTTTATGATATTTTTTCTTTTAGAATTAGGTTAATTGAATTAAAAATCATTTGGGGTGTCTGAGGTTTTGCGTGTTTAACGATAGACCTTGTATATAGGCGCTTACGAGAATTATTTTCTACGATGATAGTGTAGCCATGTATATATGTATTAAATATATTTATGAAATTAATTGTATTGCTAACATGTTCTATCATCTAGCTAGTAAAAAATATCAGTAATTGTTCTTTCTAGTTTAGCTGGTTTTATAAAAGATTGCGTTAATTGATCCTTTAATAAATTTGTACCTACATGTTATTATAATTTTATAAAACATTAATATTTAGCTAGAAACATTTAACTGAAAACAAAACATTGTAACAAGAAGCCGTACCTAGTAAACATTAACTTGATAACTATCAATAATTATTCTACTAATTATTGAACTGAGCTTTTCTGAATAAATATGGTTGTTACTGTTGATATCTTTTCATCTTTCTTTCCATTTTTTTCTTTTTCTTTTCATCTTGTTCGTTGTCTAGCGGAGCCTCTTGGAAGAACCAGGGGCCAAGTATATTTGTCCATAGCAGCCAGAATGCCCTCGCTGGTAAGAGCAGCAGCAACAGCCAGAAGTAGTTAGATACAACAGACAAAACATGTGTGATTGCTGATAGAATCACAATGTCTTTCACATGTCTGAAAAATAAATATAACATATATTTAAGTATTACAACCCATATTTCTGTTATGAAACTACAATTTATTTAAATTAAAGTAGGTAGATAATTCTATAAAACAGATTTTTTTTTCAAATATCTCTTTGTGTGCTAAACAATATTTTCTCAGGAAAGTTGCTTTGGTACAGAAATGTGTTGGCATTTCTGTACCAAAGCAACTTTCCTGAGAAAATATTGTTATAATTATCATGCAACAAATTTTAGAAAAGAAAAGTTCAATAAACTATAAAAAAAAAACATAGTGAGAATATGATTTTGATTAAGATTTAGAACATCGATAAAGACACGGCATTTTAAGATCTTAATAATTATGCGGTATTAAGTTAGGACAAGCTCATACATGGAAAATATATAATTATGATGGTTCTTATCTTAGGACATAAGTTTGTCTCAATTTCTTTATTACACCGATTACAAAATATACTTTTAATTATTTTTAAATGGTATAAAAAAAAATTAATAATAAAAAAAAATACAATTATTATATTTAACCTTTAAGTATGGACGTCATGTTTTCTTAACACTACTGTGGACGTGGAGTCTCACAGGCTCCTATATGCACACACATTTTTTTTGGGGAACTTGATATAAGATCGCTTTAAAACTGATTAAATATTAAAGTTATGGGGATTTAGCAATTGCCTAAATGATCAACTTCCCTTTCCAAAATTATAGTAATTTTAAAAATCGAAAATTATGGCACTTTTTGTCTAAATCTACTTAGGTTACATTTTTAGGTATTAATAACTGCTAAACTTATTTCTATAACAAAATGAGTCTTTTTTTCTCAAAATATAATAATATAAGAACTCAAAACACAAAACACCTACTTCAGGTAACAAATATAAAAAAAAATTGACAACAGTCTAATAACGTAAATTTATTGGCAGTCAGTGCACAAACGTCTAGAACATTGGAGACACGCAGGTTTGTTGCACCCAACACAAACATGGGTAGTCAACCTATGTTCATTCGTGGGACAGATTCTACATGCTCTTCTGGTTCCTTGATCCTGGACATCTTCTGTAACCATATCACTACCTAAAACTCGAGTCATGGTCAACCTCATCTCCTGCACGCAAAGTTTTTCTCGCAGGGCCCTGAACAGAACTCGTAGATGGTGGTTTTGATTTAGAACTACCGTCTTTATTGTTTTTTGATATTTTGTGCTACAAAATCCGAAACCAACATAATCGCCCCTATAAAATATATCATAGGGCAACAATGGACGTGTAGCCTAACAGGCTCCGGTCAATATTTTGATGGTCATTCATTACTTACGTGATATTCATCGGAAGACGCAACCTCCTTCCTCGTTGGTAGTTTTACAACTAAAACAAAAGCTACTGAGCCGCTCAATCGCGGGAAGTGGGGGGAATTAGGTGAAACTAAGAAAACGAAAACATCGAGTAGCCTGTGAGATTTAAAGGTTAATATGAGCTCATTTGATACAAAACTAATTGACGTCATTTACGCTGAGCAATATGGCGTCCAGTAAGAGGCGTTTTCATCAAACTTGAAAATTTAAAATTTAAAATTTAGATGCACTTTTATGGCACTTATCGATTGAATAAAAATTTTGTTTTTTTTTGGTGGCATATTAGCACTACAGAATTTCATTGACACTTTTCAAAATTGGGTGTAATACCCTGTTATAGGCTCTAACCAGGTTTATAAATAACTTGACATTAGACTACCTATGTAACTAGTATGAAGGCACATATTTAAAACTTCAAATATATTAATTGAATTACTGCAGAGTGATGCATGATTATGTAATTAGTATATATGTATGCAAGCTCATGAACACCAACTACAGCGGAGCTGAAGGAATCGCTTTGGCCTTAATCGGTCAGAGCGCATAATCATCATCATCATCATATAGAAGTGACATACAATTTATTTTGCTAAACACTTGTAAAATCACACACAATTGGGATCAGGCAATGATGCTGACATAGAAATATATTACAATGACAGGGGTAATCATGAGAGATGTTACCAAAACAGCATAGTAACGGTGCTGTGCTATGCTATTATGCTACTGCCACAGTCACTTTGATAAAAAGTGAAAGAGATGGCACAAGACTTAACGGCATCCTAAAATTGGTTACTAATACTCTTATACAGTCAAGAATGAATTTTCTAAACAATGGTGACAACCTCATCAAAATGAATTGATTGGTTTAGAAGAACTAAGAACACACACAGACAGACACAAAAAGTGAGCTTGTACTATACTCTTTGTAGATTTAACATTTTTAAATAGAATAACTGCAACACAACATTGATAACAGTAATAGTACTTACTCGCCCATGCCACCCTCCATATTCAAATCAAGACCAGGATCAATAAGTTGATTGTTGTCAGTAAATGTAGGCCGACTGATGTATCTCATCATTTGATAGCACCCTGTATATATTGCTACCACAAGAATGTTTAGGAACTGAAAAATAAACCACAAATAATTATGTATAAGTACAGCAGCAAAAAAGAATACTGAATGAACTTCTGCAATATTTAAATAATTTATTAGTACTTACAATAATTCCTGTGGTTAAGTTGTCCCAATAAAAGCCAAAAGAGGCCACTGCATAAGCAGCACTAGCTCCTAGTGCCATGTTGCGGTAAAAGCTAAGGGTTGCCACATTTTCCATCAAAATCTGTTTAGCACCTTTTGTGGGCGCTTTTCCTTTTGGGGCCTGAAATAGGAATCTTATATTACAAAAGCTAAAAGTCACTCACTGACTATACACGAAATCTCAAAATTTCTAGACCTACAACGCTAAAATTTGAACAGATTTCACTTTGACTTGCACGCAGATGAACTCGCATATAAACTCTAGTAGTAACATAATAATGGAGATCTGTTTAAGAATACACATTCTTAAGGTAATTTTTAATTATATTGTCATTTTTCTGCCTTTCTGGTACCAGTTTACTTCCATTTTCCCTCATTCATTGTCATTTACTCCTTTCCCTAAACCATCCATCCATTACTATTAACCCAGTTGTTACTGAAACTATTTTTCTCGTATCACAGTAATTTTTTTAGTATTGTTACCTTGATGCATAAAGTAAACATAGAAAAATACAAAAAAAAACTGCGTTTTCAGGAAAACTCGGAAAATGCGGATCGTTTTAACGATCAGTAGTAATTTGAGGATGTATTTTTGACTTTCATAACCAGGAATGTCAATGAATCTAAATATTGTCTCAGAATCAAATAATTGATGAATTGGAACAATTAAATGATGATGCATCATTTCCAAGAAATATATATATTTCCAGATAACGCGAATGCTAATCACAGATAAAGATTCTGGTGATGAGGAGTTTGTAACTCTGAACAATCTCCTAGGTTTGATATAGATCTCATATAAATCTTTACTTTATTTTTTCATGTCAGTTGTTATATTATATATATTTTCCATCTAGGTTCTCAGCTAAGAGCACCTGCTTAGATAGAATACATGTGTTCCGACAGTGATGAGGACAGTGTACAGTCACATGCAAAAACATGTAAACAGTTGGTCTCATTCTAAACTGATTTTCTGCTAAACTATTGGTTGAAATGTTATGGGGTTATGAATTTTATGATTTTTGATCCCAAACTACTATAAAATAGGTTTTATCTGTAAGTTGTAACGGTTATTTCACGAGAAAATTGTTTTTGAATTTTGCAATCTGTATACATATTTATGCTTGTGACTGTACCCTTGTCTTCTTTAGCAAAAAGAAGTTGATCCACCGAAGAACCCTAAATTGTAGAAGGTGGTCAATCTAAACAACCTACTGTAAAAAAGTATAGCAAAGAAACACTTAATTTCACTCTTTGTCACATTGCCCACTTTGTTCTTTTGAATCATGTAAATATTTGTATATTTGATCGGTCGTGAGGATTATGGCGATTTCTCCAAGTATAATTTTGATTTTGTGGTATGGTTGGATCAACAAAAGGAGGCTGACATGCTACTAATAACTGAAGCTGAATTAGATGTAGATGGCTCAGGTTGACGACCTTCCACAATTAGGGGTTCTTCGGTGGTTCAACTTCTTTTTGTTAAAGAAGACAAGGGTACACCATCCTCATCACTGTCGGAACACATGTATTCTATCTCAGCAGGACCTCTTAGCTGAGAACCTAGATAGAAAAATATAAATAATATAACAACTGACATGAGAAAATAAAGTGAAGATTGATTGATATAAGATCTATATATCAAACCTGGAAGATTGTTCAGAGTTACAACTACTACTTTTCACCAGAATCTTCATCTGTGATATTGCATTCGCGTTATCTGGTGATAAATGAATTGGGGCATCATCATCTAATTGTTTCAATTCGTCAATGATTTCATTGAAAGACAATTTTTAGGTTTATTGGTATTCCTGGGTCTGAAAATCAAAATACATCCCCAAATAACTACCAATCTTAAAATGATCATCAAATGTAACATCATTTTTTTTTTTATAAAAGGTCTTATGACAAGATCAAATTTTATATCACAGTTTTGTTAGACAGGATATAAATTTATAAAAAACGTGCATAAAATAAATTTCAATCTAAAGCTAATTTGTAAACACTTAACGTTTTGAAGACATAGTGAAAGTTGATTACGCTAATATGAATTAAAATACAAAAAAAAGGAACAAAATTATGATCATACGATAATTATCTATGCACTGAAACACTGTCAGAGGATCATTGAGGCGATTGGTTAACAATAAGCAAAAGTAATCCGCTCATTATTATTCTTAAATTGAGGGTATTCGCCATACTTTTTTTTATTTTTATAAAGATTGGTCATTGTAAATGGGTTAAGGTTGAAATGTTGTACTTAAAATTGAAGTGCATTTAATATTCCTGTTATGTTGTTGAATTAGGGTCGTACCTCATCGGGGCGCCATAGCGGTGCGACCAGGTCGTGTAGCCAACAAAATAACCTACAGCTTTATGGAGAGTGCCTCACCTGGCCTTCACCTGGTCACTTAACCATACATACATTTGTTGGCAGTTTTGTCTCGGTGAGGCCCATAAAGTCTTCAAGAGTGACCAATCATGAGTTTTAAAACAAAATTTCAGATAAATGGTGGTTATCTTATACAATCGACTTATTGTAAACATGTGTCGTGCCTTTAAATTATCCTAACCAGGCTAAATTCATTCATGGCCTTTATAAGTAAAATTAAATTTGAAAATGTGCTCAATCATCTGAAAAGAAATAAGGTAAGTATAAGAAAATTTACTGAAGAAATTAACACTGCTTACCGGAGCCATTGTTATGTTATTTCAAACTCGAGAGGGACAACAGGATATTAAATATGAAACAATTACAAAATATAAAGAAAATTTGGAAAATCTCTTCCCTATCATTTACAAAACAACATAATCGGCCAACCACGACCTTTTGGTTTAATCATTTCGGTCGGCCGTCGGCCGTAGCTCGATTCGTTCGTTGCGGAGAACCGGAGAACGTCGACGATGATGACGTAGTCAATCATTCAATTAATGTCAAATTTTACTTTTTTATTAAGTCTTGGCATTAAGTCTTTTTATACTTTATACAAACAAGGATTTGATTTGAAATCAAGAGGCTATTTAATTAATGTAAAATGTAATAACGATAACAATAAAGAAAAACAACCGTATAAAAAGTTTAGATAAAGGTAATAAAAATAAACAAGTACAATGTGACCGTGGGACAGTGTTCGCTGGCCCCCGTGGCACTCATTATTTGACTTTCCTGTCTGTTTGACTAGAGGGCGCTAAGGATGCTATGTCCGTAAGATATTTTCACATGAGAAAAAAAAACTGTTTTTTTTATATTTCTATGGGTATATTTAAATGTATAATTATGTAGATTTAGTGTTGTACATTTTACTATTCTGTGTACCCGGACAAGAGCGAGTCGGACTCGCTCACCGAGGGTTCCGTACTTTGTAGGTACTTACATATCCATACTTAAAATATTATAAATGAGAAAGTACCTACCTTTGTCTGTTACACTTCCACGATGAACCGATTGTAGTCACCATTGTGTATTTTAACAAGTTCGCTGCCGAGCCCGCGCTGGCGCGGGTTGCGCGGTATAGCGCGAGGTGCCGAGCCCGCGCTGGCGCGGGGTGCGGGGTATAGCGCGAGGTGCTATAAAGTCAATGTTCCGCCGGCACTACGTTTGACGTTTTGTATTTACATTGGCACTACCTACGCTTGATTTTTTACGATTCAAACGTAGTTAACGGTTTCTAAATCGTGCCACGTGTTTTTATTTTACAAGTGATTAAATAAAAACAAGAAAACAGTTCAGCATTTGGCCCTCGACCCTCACAATCTGGCTGGCAGTGAAACTGTTAAAAGAGTTTGGAAATATGAGGTCGCCACTGGTGCCAATTCTGTTGTGCACGGTCTAAACTAATTTTAAGCTATATAAATCTCTTTCTCTTCAATAAAACAAGAAAACTAATTAATTAAAGCTGTCAATTTAAGTTGATCTAAAATGTTCATACAAATAGTTGTCATTTCTGAACGTAATGATTAAAAACACTGCGAAATACAAGGGAAAACCTAATTTGAAAACTCTAAATTAGTTCTTGTCTGTCGCCGTCTTTTTCTTCAGCTGCCTGGTAGTTAGTAAGAGATAAAAAATGCCTAATTTTAGTTTTGTTTGCGAACAAGGGAATCGTCACCACTATCAAACTAAGGACACTTAAAGCCGGCTCGCACCTGCTAGGGCTATCTTTTAAATAAAAATCGTGTTAACTGCACGGGCCCATTATATATGTCATTTAATCTGCTGTAAGCTACTAGGTCTGTAGGTATTTCTGAGTAGATAAAATAAGGGTTTAAGTCAAATAGCAAAAGAAATAACATGTCAATAAAATAAATTAAAAGCAAGAAACACTGCTTGCAAAAGAAACAAACAATTTCCATTAGGTACACAAAGTTAAAGTTGTTACTGAAAATTGTTCGTCTGTCTGTACTGCTGAAAGAGTTCAGAGGAGGAAGGCGCTAGCGCTAACTACCTTTAATACTTAAGAAAAACAAGTTGTTACGAAATCAGCTGGTAAGTATGGTATGTACCTACACTTGCTAAAAAGGTAACTGCGCAAGTTTACGTGCGTCGTTTTAAGAGGTCACTTTCTTTGTTACATAAAGTGTTTATGCGTTACACAGTACATAATTCATTATTCCAAGTTCAGAATCATAACTACGACCAGCGAGGGCTTACCTAACCCATCCAGTAGATCCCTACAGATAATACTAACATTAAATAAAGGCAAAAATGCACTTAAGTTCTATGTTGCCTAGTAGGTACTAGATATTAATTGAAAATCATACATTGAGAAAGGTATGGGGTCGTCCATTAAACATGTGACCTACAAAACAAATAGGGGAAACCATAGGGGCTTCACCATAGATATCTGAGAGATACTTATGCCTTTATTCTGTATATCGGTACCTCTGGGCTCAACAGGGCATAATATAGTAGCACATTTTGGGCATTTTGACATTTTTACATATTCTTACTCAGTTTTTGATTCTCTATCGATCTGTGTATTCCACGTGACGATATTCGCAAAAAATGTCGAATACAACCTCATAATTTTCGTTACGTAAACACAACTTGTTTGAGAATTAGAGGCATTAAGGAACATATTGCTACCTCCACAATAATTGGCAGGTTGTATAAATCATTTTTTTTTGAAAATTTTGGGTTTAACATCATAATTTTACAAATTGGCTTTTGCTTCTTCGTTCGAAAAGTAATATACCTATGCTCTTTACCTCCCTACATAATTTCAAATAAAAATATAGTTGTGCTATACGACTTATACATACTTAAATAAAATAAAGTTAACTACCTATCCTTTAATCCCAATAAACTTTGACATTGTTTATTTATTTATGATTTACGCTCTTAAAATTGTAAACTTTTGACAATCTGAAACTTGGTTGATATAATTTGTTCCTATTTCTAGTTAGGTCTCCCACTTATTTTTCTAAACAGGTGAAGATTTTCCCGAACATGCATGATGTTTTCGTAATATATATGACAAGGTATGATATTATTTTTTTCCCTTATATGGAGACTCGCGTCTACTGAGATTATTGATGGCTAAGACAGCCCTCTTTTGCAGAATTAAGATAGAATTTAATATCTATATCTGCAGCCCGTCCCCAAAGCAAAATCCCGTAAGACATAATACCATGAAAGTAACTAAAATAGAATAGTCTAGCGGTATCCACGTCTGTCAATTGCCTGATTTTTCTGACAGCGTAAGCGGCCGAACTTAGCCGCCCTGTAAGAGATGTTAAGTGAGGACCCCACTGCAGCTTTTAGTCAAGCGTAATCCCTAGGAAAACTGTCATTTCGACAAATTCAAGTCTTGTGTGAAAGTGTGGTTGGGTTTTTCCATCAGTAATTTTTCATTATCAGTCCGAAGTATAGAGTAAAGCCGTTGCTGGCTTTAAGTTCTTCCCCTAGTACATACTACTTAAACATTTAACTGGCACTATGTGAAGTACTCTTTGGGGACTACAGAAGTAGTGTTCATAGGTATGCCAACAATATGGTTTGTCGTAGGCATTAATCTGATAAAGAATCTCCGATGTTGAAAGACAATATTATTACGTAGGTCGCCATGCTAGAGCCACCTATTATCGAATAGCAGAACTACGTCACACGCTGGCGCCATCTGTTATCGAATAACAGATCTACATTTCTGGAATGTTCGAGATGTTAAGTTTCGTGTTGCAACGTTCTCGATCAGTCCCGTGTTTGTTAGAATGTTCGCGTATATATCCCAAGCCATATATAAAAAGCGGACTGCGAGGCGCGGAGAATTAGTTAGTTTTTTAGAAACTGAAAACTGCGACTATTGCGAATACTATACGATCTAGGTGATTAACAAGTGATTTTTTTTAAGTGATTGATTACTGACTTTGTAACTTTTGAAATACTTACAGTGTTTGTGTTTTGTTTGGTGTAAAATGGTTTAGTTTGTTTATCCCGAACCCCAGCTCGTAACAATATAAAGAAGAAAACCATTTCAACCAACAAAAAGTAGTTTATAAACATTAATAAAATTAAATGGCGATTAATATTAGGTACTACGACTATGGCTCTGCAATTTACGACTCTATACGTGAATACAGAATAGTTTCTCACAAAATCGTAGATTCTAAAACCAGACCCATGCCAAATGTCATGAGACCTACCTAGGCGTGCAGTGTGCAGTGTCTATCCGAGACATGGCGAAAGGCATTTGTAGTCTCTTGGGCGCTAGTTTTATCCGTTTGATATTTCTATATACTTCACTGGAAACAGAAAAGTTTTTTGAACTGACTGACATTATTTTGCATCGGTTTGTTATTTAAATACAATTTAGCATAACAGGACTCGTACTGCAAAATGATAACCATTATTTTCAAGTAGCCGTACATCGCGTTTAGAAAATCATTTTCGGCTGTCACGTGGTTCTTGTGAGTCGGGTTAAGTGTTGAAGGGTATTTTACATAATATTAATACTAACTTACAATTAAACACAGATAGTCCATTGAATATGAATGTGATCGTAGACTAAGGTGGTAGATAGAAAAAGAATGTGTATTGGACAATACTATTGATGTTAAATTGTTAACGACGAGTCAACCATGAGGTTTGTCTTCATACATGTTATTGATGTTATGTAAGTACTCGGTAGGTACTTGTTAAGTTGGATGACTTTGAATATAAAATAGTCAATAAACAAATAATTAATAAAATCAAAGTGTGTACAAGGTTAGAGTTACATTCATAATGTCGTAGATAATACAAAAATCAACATTACGTGCTGTACTGCCTGGAATCTCCAATATATCGAACCTACAACCAACAATCATTTTTTGTAGGTAGAGCTACATTTAATCATAACAATTGAACCGGCTGCATGAAGTTATAAAGTTACGATATTAATACCCATTTCACTAATTCTACTAGTACACCACAAACAGTACACCTAAAAATAATGTCTATTTAAATACAGTGTAGTGCAAACAAAAATGCAGATATCTCTCTACCATAGATATAAGTATCTCTACATAGGACATTTTTAACTATGTAGGTGTTGCTTAACTTGACTTTGCAGAATAGAATAGAATGGAATAGAATGGAACAGAATGGAACAGAATGGAACAGAATGGAACAGAATGGAACAGAATGGAACAGAATGGAACAGAATGGAACAGAATGGAACAGAATGGAACAGAATGGAACAGAATGGAACAGAATGGAACAGAATGGAACAGAATGGAACAGAATGGAACAGAATGGAACAGAATGGAACAGAATGGAACAGAACGGAACAGAATGGAACAGAACGGAACAGAACGGAACAGAATGGAACAGAATGGAACAGAATGGAACAGAATGGAACAGAATGGAACAGAATGGAACAGAATGGAACAGAATGGAACAGAATGGAACAGAATGGAACAGAATGGAACAGAATGGAACAGAATGGAACAGAATGGAACAGAATGGAACAAAATGGAAATTGGAAAATGGAATTCCTAAGCTTAATTTTGGAATGCAAAAAGCATGCCTATATCTACGTTCTACGTCTACATTTTGCTAGTGAAATAAGCGAGCCTATTTCCCTCAAAGGGGCACAAATTCATACTTCAGGTTGCTCAGCTACTGGGAAAATCCTTCACTCCCCTTCAAACCTGGACCGCAGTCGTACTTGGAGCTCCAGGTCCAGTGGAATACCAACGATTAACAAGTTAATTTAGAAACATGACACATACTTATTTAATTATTACGTTTATTATGTAACGCACTTACATAAAGCGCAATACACACTGAGCCCGCCGGGCCGCCGACATATGTCGGCAACTTTTTGTCGGCGGTCTAGTTGGCGGCTTGAAAATTTGGTCGGCGGCATGTCGGCGGCTTGAGATGAGACATTTATTTGGCAGTCAGTGATTGCCGCGTGTCGATTAAGGTTGTGTGATTGTGTTATATAATTTTGGTGGTGTATCTTCGATAATTCAGCAAATAGAAAAAATCTTAAAAATGGACGATGGCAGTGATCTGTTGATAGCAGCTTGTGGAATGTTTATTGCTGGATCGCTCCAAAGGGAACGAAGCTGTTGGCCTAGTTACTGAGTCGCAGTTAGCGACGAACTATGAACTTTAAGTGAAATTGCTAAAGTGTTTCGATAACGAGGAAGTAGTGTTAGTTATGAACAGTGAAAGTACTAAGTGGCTATGTTTTATTAAGGTAAAATAGTGTTAGCTTTAACCATGAAATTACTAAGTGAATATGTTTCGTAATGCATGTAAGTAGTGTACATTAATAATCGTGCGATAACTAAGTGGAATACGTTTTGTTTGAATATTAAAGTAGGGCGCTAGCAATTAGATGTAATTCTGTTAAGCTATATGTGCTGAAACAATAAAGTAAGTAAGGTGGAGTTGCATTCTTATAACTTTAAAGTGAATATGTATTAAAATAAGTTTTCAGAGGTTGATCTGTAAGAAATTAAGTGAATAAACTTGTTAGTAGTTAAGGCAAATATCGAATAAAGTGCTAGTTTTGTTTTGTAATTTATTTACCTAGAAGTTTAAGGGTTTAATAAAATAAAATAGAATGGTAGTTAGGAAAATCTAGGATTTACTAAGTTTTTATATGTACCTACAAATAAAGTGAGAAATTTCCTGTGATTTTATTTCCACACACTTGGCGGCGCCACATGTACCATGTGGCACATAAGTTTAAGTACTGAGAAACCTTACCGTAACGAGGACCGCCAAGGGTTTTTTGCTATTTTTAAGGGTTAAAATCTAGATATTGTAATAGGGTTTTTTGTAATTAGCTAGAGTAAGTTAATACCCATGCGCTGAAAATGTTTGTAACATTATAAGGTATATTTTACCACCAGAAATTGGCTGAAATAGTTTCCCCATACAAACGGCCACAATGGTGCCGTGTGCAAAATATTAGTGTCGAGCGCAAATTTGCAGGGCTGTGATTGGTCAGAACAGCCTATATAAGGAGGTCAATTTCGGTGGTTCGATATTCCGAATCCAGCAGTATTATAATAAAGAAGAAGTAACACTCCGAAGAAGCTTTCATTTCGCCTGAACGGTTACCGGCCCTTCCCTGATTTCATCCCGCCAGCAAGCAATTCATATTCAAGCGCAACAATTTGGTCCTTCAACGTCGGATCGGGTTCAAGAAAACTGGGAAAATGCCTTCTACAAGATCAGCGCGTTCGAAGACTACGGAGGAAAGTACTACGTCGGCAGATTGGAGCCCGGGTGCAACCAGTGAAACTGCGAGCGAGTCTACTGCGGGCGCGTCAGTCGCGAGCCGGTCGACGCTAACAAGGAGGACGCCGCCGCCTAGCCTGCGGGCACACCAATCCAGTCGAGCTGCCGCAAAGGAATCATCACGGGGGGAAGCAGCCTGTGCCGCGCCCTCGACCCGCGCAACTGAAGAGCAAGCAGGGGTGCCGACCCGCACCGCGCCCCCGACCCGCGCCGTCGAAGAGCGACCAGGGGCGCCGACCCGCATCGACGAAGAACAAGCAGGGGCGCCGACCCGCGCCGCGCCGTCGACCCGCACCAACGAAGAGCAAGCAGGGGCGCCGACCCGCGCCGCGCCGTCGACCCGCACCAACGAAGAGCAAGCAGGGGCGCCGACCCGCGCCGCGCCGTCGACCCGCTCCAATGAAGAGCAAGCAGGGGCGCCGACCCGCGCCGCGCCGTCGACCCGCACCAACGAAGAGCAAGCAGGGGCGCCGACCCGCGCCGCGCCGTCGACCCGCACCAACGAAGAGCAAGCAGGGGCGCCGACCCGCGCCGCGCCGTCGACCCGCACCAACGAAGAGCGACCAGGGGCGTCAACCCGCACCGCGCCCCCGACCCGCGCCATCGAAGAGCAAGTCGAATCATCGTATCCGGCACACCGGGTGGAAAGCTACCTCACACAGCATAACCCGGATAGAAGCGTCGCCGTGAAAGCACGTCGTTATGAAGGAAGCGTGCCAACAACAAGAGATGAGAGTCTGCATCAACCTCGCCAAAGGAAGCCGACCCGCGACTTAGATACCCAGTCAGTCCGTTCATCGCACAGAAGAAGAACAGAAGCGCAAGCAAGAATGACAGTGGCCTTGAGGGAGCTGGAGCTAGCGGAGGCACGATCAAGAGTAGCTCAAGCCGAGTTGGAACTTGTGACTGCAGAGTCACAAGAAGAAGATGGAGCGGGAGAAGAATTATTCGAGCGATCTCAAGAAGTGGAGAAGTGGTTCATCCAGAGCGGGGTCAAGCCTAGCAGGGATCAGAGGCCGTTCGAACCAGAAGAAAAGAAGAGCGATATACAGGAGTTAGCCCAAGTCATACTCAAGCTATCAGACAGATCACGCGACGTCACGACACCGAAGTACCTCGAGCTCCCCCACTTCAGCGGGACCTGCGAAGAATGGTTGGCGTTTAAGAGATCATATGAAGACACGGCCGCCTCCTTCAGCAACGCACAAAACTTAGCGCGCCTAAGAAGAGCAATCCAGGGGAAAGCCAAAGAAGCCGTCCAGAGTTTACTGTTCACCGCCGAAGACCCGCAAGAAGTCATCAAGGGGTTGCAAGCAAGATTTGGAAGGCCCGGAGCATTGGCACTGGCTGAACTAGAGAAGATGAAGAACCTGTCAAAAGTGGGCGAGAACCCAGGCGATATATGCGTGTTTGCAAGCAGGGTGAAGAATGCCATTGAAACAATCAAGGCATTAAGGAAGCCGCATTACCTAAGCTCGCCTGAAACCATGAAGGCCATAGTGGACAAGATGCCGCCCTCCATGAAGTTCCGGTGGTTCGCCTACCATAGAAGTAGAAGAGATGAAGAAATTCAAGAGTTATTACTCATTGAAGCCTTCTTGGAAATAGAAGCCGACATGTGCGGGGACTTCGCTCCACCTGAAGCGCTTGCGGAGCAAAGGAGGGGAACGAGAAAACCTGTCAACACGGTGCAAGAGGCGCCAAAAGAGAAATTCAAGAAGAGTTGTCCGATCTGTGAAGAGGAACATTTTGCATTAGAATGCGGAAAGTTCAAAGAAGCCAGCATAGATGAAAAATGGGACTTGATCAAGAAAGCGAAGATTTGTTTCAAATGCTTACGTTTCAAGCATTCAAGAATCAACTGCAAAGCTCCCGTCTGCAAGCTGTGCAAGAGATGGCATCACACTATCTTGCACTCAGAGAAGCCGCCAACGTCCGCGGGGAAGAAGCCTAGTGAAGATGATAAAGGGGGCGCACCAGAAGAAAGGGTCGCCTCAATCCACAGCTCCAAGAGAGAAGAGAAGATTTATTTGAAGATCATCCCCGTGAACCTCTACGGGCCCAAGGGTCAAGCGAGCGTGTTAGCGCTACTGGATGAGGGGTCAACAGTCACACTCCTAGATGCATCAATAGCCGAGAAGATTGGGGCCAAAGGGGAGAGAGAGACTCTTGCAATCGAGACAGTCGGTGGGAAGGTATTGAGGAAGAACAACTCTCAAAAGATCAAGTTGAAAATTAGAGGGGTTCACAGTAGAGACAAGAGGACCATCGAGGCGAGAACCATTGACGACCTGAAGCTGTCAGAACAAAGCATAAGCAAGGAAGTTTTGAAGAACTGCCAGCATCTGAAGGCAATTGAAGACCAACTCTTCTATAACTCCGAAAGACCCAAGCTGCTGATAGGCCAGGACAATTGGGGTCTCATAGTAACCAGAAGACTGAAGAAGGGCAAGCCGGCGGAGCCAGTAGCCTCCCTTACTAGCTTGGGGTGGGTGCTGCATGGGTGTGAAGCAGGTTCGAACGCCATAGTGAACTTCATCCACCATGGCAAAAGAACAGTCGCCGAAGAAGACATAGAGGAGGTTGTTCGAGAGCACTTCCAACTGGAGTCGCTCGGGATCCAGAATAAGCTGCCGTCGAATGACAGCGACAGAAGAGCATTAGAAACCCTTGAGAAGACTACGAAGAGACTGGCAAGCGGGCAATTCGAGACGGGGCTCCTATGGAAGAGGGAAAACGAGTCCCTGCCTAACAATTACAGGCAGGCACTTCGACGCCTAGTCAATATTGAGAAGAAGCTGGATCGAGATGAAGAAGTCAAAGAGTCCTATGAGAAGCAAATTCAGAGCCTGATAGAGAAGGGGTACGCGGAATCTGCTCCGAAAACGGCTGCTAAAGGAAGGGTATTCTATTTGCCCCACTTTGCCGTTATACATCCAGTCAAGAAGAAGCCGAGAATAGTCTTCGACGCAGCGGCTAAATGCGAGGGGAAGAGCCTCAACGATGCCCTGCTTCCAGGGCCAGACCTATTGCAATCACTATTTGGAGTGTTGCTCCGCTTCAGGGAAGGGCCGGTGGCCGTGATGGCCGACATCCAGGAGATGTTCCTTCGGGTCAAAGTAAGGGAAGAAGACCGAGACAGTCTGAGGTTCCTGTGGCGCGGGAAAGAAAGGAAGGGCAAGCCTGAAGAATTCAGGATGTCGTCGCTCATTTTTGGGGCAGCATCATCGCCAGCTACGGCGATTTACGTAATGAATAAGAATGCAGAAGATTTCGAGAAGATTCATCCCGAAGCAGTGAAGGCAATTAATAGAAATCATTACATGGATGACTACATTCAGAGTTTCACGTCTGCAACCGAAGCTAAAAAGATATCAAAAGAAGTGAAGGAAATTCACGCAGAAGCAGGTTTCCACCTAAGGGGTTGGGCCAGTAACGACTCAGAAGTACTGGCGGAAGTGGAAGAAATTAGTAAAGAAGACTCGCTGCAACTAACAAAAGAAGAGAAAACTCTGGGGCTAAGATGGCTGGTGAAAGAAGACACGCTAGCTTTCAACGTTGGGTTACGCAACACATCAAAGGACCTGCCAGACGGCAGGCGGACGCCAACAAAGAGGGAAGTGACCAGCGCCGTAATGTCTACGTTCGACCCTTTGGGTTTCGCAGCGACGGTTCTGATTCAAGGGAAGAAGTTGATTCAAGACATCTGGCGGACAAAAACGAATTGGGACGAGGAAATCAATGACAAACAGAAGGAAACCTGGTCAAGATATTTAGAAGAAGTATCGGCGTTAACTAAGTTGAAAATTCCAAGGTGCGTTTCTCCCCGCGGCAGAAAAGGGCAGCTGCACGCGTTCACCGATGCGAGCGAAGAGGCTTACGCGGCAGTGGTCTACTGGAGGGCGGTCGAAGCTGGAGGAAGAGTCCATATCTCCATGATCGCCGGCAAAGCAAGAGTTACGCCAACGAAACCAGTATCGATTCCGAGGCTAGAGTTGCAAGCAGCCTTGCTTGGCGCCAGGCTGGCCACCACGATCGAGGAAGAAACAGAGCTTGAAGTATCTAAGAAGGTCTACTGGACAGACTCCAGCACGGTCCTGCAGTGGATCAGGGCAGAGCCACGGAAGTTCAAAACCTTTGTGGCCAACCGACTGGCGGAGATTGAAGAAAGGACTAAGCCCAAAGATTGGAGATGGGTACCTACGAAGCAGAACCCAGCGGATGACGCCACAAGGGGAACCCCAGCCGAGTTCGATCATGACGCCAGATGGTTCCAAGGGCCGGCGTTTCTCCGTCAGCCAGAAGAAGCGTGGCCAACCCACGATTTCAAGCCAGAGGGTGACATGCTGGAGGAGAAGAGCAAACAAAGGGTGACAGCGATAAGGGCGAAGGAAGAGGTCTTACTAGATCCAGAGAGGTTCTCAAGCTGGGAGCGACTACTGCGCGCTACGGCCAGAGTGGTTGCTTTCGCATGCCTCTTATTGAAGAAGACCCGTAAAGCAACCAACGCCGCCGTTCGCCAGAAGGACGGGCCATGGAAACCTCAAAGAAGGACCCGGAAGGAGAAGGCCCGGATCACCACGCGGCCGACCAGCAAAGAGGGGGAAAAACGTCGGTACCTGCCCTTAGAGGAAGAGCACATAAGGAAAGCAGAACAGTTACTAATGAAGATGAGTCAAGAAGACAGCTTCGCGACGGACATCAAAAGTTTGAAGGCAGAAAAACCATTAGAAAGCGCTAGTCGACTCAAGAAGATAGACGTCTACGTAGGAAGTGACGGTTTGATCAAGTTACGAAGCAGAACGATGAAGTTTCGTGACGAAGAAAGAAGAAAAATGAATCCTATCGTCCTGGATGGGAAACAAAGAATCGCGCGCCTCATCATACAACATTACCACAGAAAGTTCCTTCACGGGAGCACAACTACGGTTATGAACGAGATTCGCCAGAAGTACTGGATTCTGGGCCTAAGAGCGACCTTGAAGGCGGTCGCACACAGCTGTCAGTGGTGCAAGACAAAGAAGAGGCTACCGGAAGTGCCTCCAATGGGCGACCTACCAAGCGAGAGGTTGCAACATCACCAGTTCCCGTTTTCTTGCACGGCCGTAGACTATTTCGGGCCCATGCAAGTCACCGTAGGGCGGAGAGTCGAGAAGCGCTGGGGGGCGTTATTCACTTGCCTCACCACCAGGGCAATTCACCTCGAGCTGGCACCTTCACTCAGCGCCAGCTCCATGATAATGGCATTGAGGCGGATGGCGGCCAGAAGAGGGACCCCGAAAGTTATGTTCAGCGACAATGGAACTAACTTCGTTGGGGCAAGCAAGGAACTAGAAGAAGCCGCGCAAGAAAGGGGCATCAAGTAGAAGTTTATTCCCCCGGGAAGCCCAAACATGGGGGGCGCCTGGGAGAGACTCGTGCGAACAGTCAAGACCGCTCTGGCAGCGGTACTCAATGAAAGAAGCCCTCCTGAAGAAGTCCTCCATACATTGATGACCGAGGTCGAACACACAGTAAATTCCAGACCCCTCACTCCTCTCAGTATGGACCCCGAAGACGACGAGAGTCTGACGCCTAACCATTTCCTTCTGGGGAGATCATGCGGAGCGATGGCGCCGGGAGAATTCAACGACACAGAGTTAATCGGGAAGGCTAGCTGGCGGACTACCCAAAGGCTAGCAGACCACTTCTGGGGGAGATGGGTCAAAGAGTACCTGCCCCTCCTGATGCCAAGACCCACCAAGGGGCGGGAAAGCAGTGACCCACGAGAGGGAGACATCGTACTGATCGTGGACGCCACACTACCACGAAACTCATGGCCCCGCGGAGAAGTCGTCAAGGTGTACCCCGGTCCAGACGGCAGAACCAGAGTACTGGACGTGCGGACGACGGGAGGAGTGCTGCGCCGGCCCACGCGTCGTGTCATCGTGCTGGTTCCTGCGTCATCGTCGCTGCAAGGGGATGATGTGCTGCGCACCGCGGGGGAGAATGTTAGCGACGAACTATGAACTTTAAGTGAAATTGCTAAAGTGTTTCGATAACGAGGAAGTAGTGTTAGTTATGAACAGTGAAAGTACTAAGTGGCTATGTTTTATTAAGGTAAAATAGTGTTAGCTTTAACCATGAAATTACTAAGTGAATATGTTTCGTAATGCATGTAAGTAGTGTACATTAATAATCGTGCGATAACTAAGTGGAATACGTTTTGTTTGAATATTAAAGTAGGGCGCTAGCAATTAGATGTAATTCTGTTAAGCTATATGTGCTGAAACAATAAAGTAAGTAAGGTGGAGTTGCATTCTTATAACTATAAAGTGAATATGTATTAAAATAAGTTTTCAGAGGTTGATCTGTAAGAAATTAAGTGAATAAACTTGTTAGTAGTTAAGGCAAATATCGAATAAAGTGCTAGTTTTGTTTTGTAATTTATTTACCTAGAAGTTTAAGGGTTTAATAAAATAAAATAGAATGGTAGTTAGGAAAATCTAGGATTTACTAAGTTTTTATATGTACCTACAAATAAAGTGAGAAATTTCCTGTGATTTTATTTCCACACACTTGGCGGCGCCACATGTACCATGTGGCACATAAGTTTAAGTACTGAGAAACCTTACCGTAACGAGGACCGCCAAGGGTTTTTTGCTATTTTTAAGGGTTAAAATCTAGATATTGTAATAGGGTTTTTTGTAATTAGCTAGAGTAAGTTAATACCCATGCGCTGAAAATGTTTGTAACATTATAAGGTATATTTTACCACCAGAAATTGGCTGAAATAGTTTCCCCATACAAACGGCCACAATGGTGCCGTGTGCAAAATATTAGTGTCGAGCGCAAATTTGCAGGGCTGTGATTGGTCAGAACAGCCTATATAAGGAGGTCAATTTCGGTGGTTCGATATTCCGAATCCAGCAGTATTATAATAAAGAAGAAGTAACACTCCGAAGAAGCTTTCATTTCGCCTGAACGGTTACCGGCCCTTCCCTGATTTCATCCCGCCAGCAAGCAATTCATATTCAAGCGCAACAATAGCAATTATGACAGATTAAGAGATTTGAAAGCAGATGACTTGATTGTACAAAATCCCATACATTTTAAAACATTCATGAAATTAACTAATACCGACTTTGAATATTTATTGAATATTGTTGGGCCGAGAATAGTTAAAAAAGATACAAATTGCAGAATTGCAATTTCGCCACAAGACAGATTAGCAATAACATTAAAATACCTGAGTACGGGCGAATCATTCATTAGCCTTTGTGACGTGTTTTAAAGTATCTCCTCAAATTATTTCATACATTATCCCAGAAGTATGCCAAGCTATAATCGATGGCCTTTCGGAGTATGGTAAGGTAACATTAAATGTTTATCTTTTGTAAATAAATCAAAATGTTAATAAATATAAATGTAAATTTTAAATAGATGTATATTTTTTGTGCTGTTTGATTTAGTTCGAAGTATAATTTAGTTAATGTTCTTATTTTAGATTCCGAGAACTTCAAACGAATGGAAAAAGTTGCAGATCGATATCTGGATAGATGGAATGTTCCTAATTGCCTTGGATCAATGGACGGAAAACACGTAAAAATTCAATGTCCACCAAGAAGTGGAAGTGAATATTTTAACTATAAAACTTATTTCAGTATTGTACTATTTGCATTAGTGGATGCAGATTACAAGTTTTTATACGCTAATGTGGGATGTCAGGGTCGCATTTCAGATGGCGGTGTTTTTAATAACTCTGCGTTATGTAGAATGTTAAATAACAATTCTTTAAATTTGCCAGACAACAAACCTCCACCTGGGAGAAATGTACCAGTGCCATATTTTTTTTTGGGTGATGATTCTTTTGCATTACAAACCCACATTATAAAACCTTACGATGGTAATCACACAAAAAGATCTCCGAAAAGAGTTTTCAATTATCGTATATGTCGAGGACGAAGAGTAGTAGAAAATGTGTTTGGGCAGTTAACCAGCAAATTTCAAATATTCAAGAGACCTATTCAGCTATGTCCACAAAAAACTGCTATTGTGACATTGGCCTGTGTACATTTGTTTAATTATATAAAAAAAAATATACAGCGAAACGAATATGATTCTGAAAATAATAACGGAGAAATCATACCAGGTGAGTGACAGTAACCCCTGAAAATGATTGTTTTGTTGCCTTGCCAAGAGAGGTCAATACAAATCTGTGTCCTGAAGATACAAGGAACGAGTTGGTTGAATATTTTCTCTCAGATGTCGGAAGCTTAGAATGGCAGTATGATCAATGATCAATTTAATCAAACTCTAAATTTAAAGATTTAATAAAAAAAACATAATAATGATAGTTACTTATATTTTAATTTGTGTTTACAATTAGTGACTCTTACTAAAGCATAGCATTTCAAAAGACAGATTTATTTCGTGATAACTTTTCTCATGCTAAGCTATATTTATTTCAAATTGTAACAATATAATAAAGATCTTAAAGAAAAGGCGGCCCGGCGGGCTCAGTGTGTATTGCGCTTAACGTTATACAATTAGAAACTATAAAAATGTGAAGCCCTCAGGCTTAAAGCTAGTTAAACTTGATATGTGTACTTTCTCTGCACAATTTTGTTACATATGCGTATATGTGTGTACAATATTCATTAGCAATCTCCACGGAGTCGTTTATCTCATTAAATTTAATAATTAATATTAGTTTAATATTTATTTCACCTTTTCCTTTTATTTATGTAATACACCTATAAAAGTATATTTGTTTGGGAGTCCTATACATTATCATAATTATGTAAACATGTATAGCCAGTGACGTGCCTTTCATAAAAGCCCAAAAGCCTGGCTTGCAATCAATAATGCGAGGCAATAAAAAGAAAGCACAAAAACAAAATATCTCTTGAAATCCGATCCAGCCTGTCCCTTTGCTGTCCTCTCCCAGCGACGTCCTAAGCCGAGGCTCGTACCCCACAGGGGGTGCCCTTAGCGTGTAGTCGCTTAGTTTGTAAGCTATTTTGCCCTGGCTGAAGGCCCTAAAAATAATAATTTTTAAGGCACCACAGGAAAGTCCGGTTAAGCAGCCGACAACCTCCTAGGTTGACCTGCGAGATGCCAATGCGAAAAAAAAAAAAACAAAATATCTCTAGTAGGTAGCTAGACATCAGACATCTGTTGGGCTTTCCCTAACTTTGACTCCTAGGCACGCCACTGTGTTTAGCAGTTCCAATAATATTACATACATAAATGTTGAACATCCTTTATAATGAAGGCGGTTAAAAAAAATGGAAATAATGCATCCTTTCATACAATGACAAAAAATGGAAATATGCGCCACAGTTTTTAACTTTTGCAGCCTGCCATCGTTTACATATATTATGTTTAATATTGTATTTGTTTTGGTTCCAAATAAACGATATATTTTTTTAATTTTTTTTTTAATTTATATTTTCGTTCTAAATTAAAATAAGAACAAGTTTTTCACGGAAAAACTCCTTTGATAGATTCATTCGGCGTTGTTGTTGTTTGTGTTGTGTGTTGTTATGTTGCGCGTTGTTGTTGTTTGTGTTGTGTGTTGTTATGTTGCTATGTTATGTGTGTGTGTGTGTGTGTGTGTGTGTGTTGTTTGTTGTGTTGAGTGTTGCTGTGTTTTGTGTGTTGTGTTTGTTAAGGTGTGACCAAACATAGCGCGGCAGCTACGCGCGGCATTCGCAGGATACAAATTTGCCGCGCGACTATTTTAGACGTATCCAGAAATGTTTGCGCGGCATAACTGCGCGGCATATACGAGACACGCCGCGAGCGCTATTTATTCCATTCCAGACCACAATGAAAGCGGCCGGTGTCCCACAATGCACTATAGGAGCCATATATTATATTAACCCTAGATAGCTAACTTAACGCTACCTTACATTTTGTGCAATTTTTTTTAGTCTTGCGCTTTTTCTTGTGGTTGCACATTCCACACGTCTAACTTTTCCCAGTTTTCTCCTCTTCAAGAAGTTGATGACTTTTCTACATCAAGAGAAGCTTGGCGTGATGGCTGCTGGTCTTGACTGGTGATTTGATAATCTCCTCGAAAATTTCATTTGTAATGAACACATCAAAGCAAGATAGTTCATCTGTTAATCGTCTACATGAATGGCCAGGTCCCCTTGAAGTACGCACGATGTTTCTCGCCAAGGTTCTAGTTGAAAGGTTCACTTTACTCGTAGAACAAATGTACCGATTTTTACATCGCTTGTGTTTCCTTGAGGCAGTTGTTTGATACTGTTTTGTGAGGTTTATGTCAAGTAACTCAGATGCTGCCCGCATCTGAGTTACTTGACATAACTCATTCCATGGTTAATGGTACGTCATGTGCTGGACTTAAATGTCTTTCATCGGCATCCAATGATTCATAATTGTCATCACTTTAGACGTCATCTTCCACCACAAAATCTTTGGTCGCACTGGCAGAACTTTCATCAACAACATCGTCACTAAGCTCTTGGTTTAGCAGGTTTAATATGCTATCTTCATTCAGTAAAGACATGGTTACAATCTAAAAAGAAACACGACTCACGCGAAAAATATAAATGCAGTCAAATTAAAAACTAACGGTAAAGCTAACCATCCGTCGAAACGACGGGCAAAGGTTACGTACCTCAAAAACTGTGATACTTACCTGATTGATGCATGCGCCACTGCAACGACCTCACCGGCGACTAAGTTGGCTAAAAGAGCCAAGTCGTTCAGACAAGTGTTTAAAAAGTGACAGCGTTATTTCTTGGCGCTAGGTACCCGTCGATTCGACGGAGGTTAGCTATCTAGGGTTAAAATACGTCCACACACAATCACCGACGAACGAACGGTAACACCGTTCGCGCGCGGCAGCTAGTTCGCGACGTCCGCGCGCGCCTGTCGTCCAATCATAGCGTGGCAAGAAGCGCGCGGCGTGCCGCGCACGTTTGCCGCGCAGTGTTTGGACACACCTTAATTATAGCACGTTCTGTTGTGTGTTGTTATGTTGTTATGTTATGTGTGTGTGTGTGTGTTGTTTGTTGTGTTGAGTGTTGCTGTGTTGCGTGTTGCGTTTTAGCACGTTTAAAATACGAAAAAATAAATATGATTTATTATTATATTCCTAAAAGCAATGATATTATATTAAACAGATATGTTATGAGCGCCCAATTTTGAAGATTCAAAAACGTCCTAATTGGGACGTATTGCCTTTAGTCTGCGTCACGCATGGCGACGAGTGATACGCTTTGTTAAAGCAGCTAAAAAAATAAAAAAAAAAATTATTTTGTGTATTTAGAAAGTGTTCCAATTATGATACCAATATAATAAAACACAAGGGATCTCATACCACATGTAACTACGCAATATACATCGATTTATTTATATATTTCAATAAATTTCCTAATATTCTTATATTTGGAGGTTAGAAAAAAGAAAGAAACGGAAATACATATTTTGACGTGAGTAAGACAAGGACGCGTTCACTCCGGACATAGAATAAAAGTACAGATGCGATATCGTAGGCAGTAAAGTCATTGTTTACCCACAGTTCTGGGCCTCAAGTCTGCTATTACAATAGTGTCAGAATGGTCTATCATTGATTTCATAATTGTTGATTTTGACAAGTTTGGTAATCTACTAATATAATGGCGTCATTATGAAAATCGGGTGGGGTGCCTCTGCCGTAGGGCTCCCGCCGGTTTTGTAGGAGCGGTAGGTATTCACGTACCCATCTTCGCCAGAAGACGTCTGCGAGTGCCTGGGCGCGCCGCCATTGGTGCCGTGCTGTGACGTCTGCTGCGGTGAAATTACCCGGTGATGTGAGTTGGGCCCGATCAGTATGTGATTAGGCGTGAGGGCTTCGGGCTCGTCTGGTGACACGTTGACATGTGTGAGTGGCCTGGAGTTCACCGTATTTTCGACTTCCACGAGTAGCGTAGCGAGGGTCTCGTCTGATGGGTGAACTTCTTTCAGGGTGACGTACAATGCTTCCTTGACTGCCCTCACCATCCTCTCCCATGCCCCGCCCATAAACGGTGACGCGGGAGGTATGTATCTCCAGCTTATGGACCGCGCATTGGACTCACTACCTAAAGCACTTAAGGCGCTTTCTCCTAGTTCCCTATCAGCCGCTTTGAAGCAAGTAGCGTTGTCGCTCCATATTTCCTTTGGACAACCTCTCCTACCTATAAATCGCCTGAGAGCGGCGATAGCTGAATCTGCACTAAGTGAATTTGCTATTTCTATATGTATAGCTCTACAAGTTAAGCATGTAAATAAGGCTCCATACCTTTTTTCTTTATGTCTACCTACAGAAACAGATATGGGGCCAAAATAATCTAAACCAGTGAAAGTAAAAGGTCTTACATGATGAGCTAAACGGGGGTACGGTAGGTTTCCCGTAGAGGGGTTGGCTGGCTTTGCCTTTTTTATTTTACAATGTAAACAGCCCTTTATAACATTCTTTACCGACGGACGTAGTCTCGTTATCCAAAGACGCTGTCTTAACTCGTTTACCGTTATCTCAGTTGCACCATGATGTAAACTTTCATGCACATATGCTATATATAGCCTCGTATATCTGTGCTTACCCTCGAGTACAATTGGGTTTTTAATTTCTTCTTTTACGTCTTGTACCGCTGTGATTCTCCCGCGCAAACGTAAAACGCCCCCGCTGTCTAGGTATGTACTTAATACCGATAATGGGCTGTCGCCGGGCGCCGCTTTGTTATCCTTTATGGCGGCAATTTCTTTTGAGAAGCTTTCGGCTTGTGCGCCCTTGACCCATTGTTCTTCGGCGCGTAGAGTATAAGTAGCAGGTATAGGTATGTAGTTTACTGTTTTATTCCTTATAATTTTTTGCGTAACTTTTTTAACGGGTTTGCTTTTGTGTATTATTTTCCACGATGGATCTTTTGATGCCTTTTTCTTAGTACACTTAGTACTTAGTACATATTCGACAGTGTGTTTACTTTGTCTACACAGGTCAATGAACTGAAGTACTCTTGCAGTTGTCCTTATCAGCCGTGTCCATTTAGAAAAACGTGTAATAATTGGGAGATGATCGTTTACTTTTGTGTCGGTGATTACATGACATTTGACGCGTTCTTCGCCCGTGTTCGTGGGGGCAATGACCCTTTTGTCCTGTGGCCATTCATCTCTGCCTTTTCTAAGGAACTCGGGACCGTTAAACCATCTGTGTTTCGAGTTAAAATGTTCCGGCGTGCTGCGTGTCGCGTCGTCTGCCACATTATCTTTTGAGGATAGCCACCTCCATTCGTTTTTCTTTGTGAGTTCCTCAATTTCAGCGACACGATGCGCCACGAAAGTCTTGAATGTACGTGGTTCGGCTCGAATCCAGGCCAGAGCGGTGGTAGAGTCGCTCCAGTATGTTAGGTCGCTCACTTCGTAGTCATGTTCTTGAACGACCGTCCGGGCTAGGCGCGCCCCTAATAGTGCAGCTTGCAGCTCTAGCCTAGGTATTGATACCGGTTTAAGTGGGGCTACCCTGCTTTTGGCTGCCGCCAGAGTCACTTGTACGCTGCCGTCTGACCTTTCAGTTCGCCAGTATACCGCTGCGGCGTACGCCTCCTCGCTCGCGTCTACGAACGTATGTACTTCTCTGGCTGTGACATCACCGTAATCGTAGCAACGTGGGATCAGTAGCGTTTCTATAGTACTTAGTGACTTCATCCATTCTTTCCAGTTTGGTTGTAGCTCCTCGGGTAGTGGCTTGTCCCACTCCGTTTTGTACTTCCATGTGTTTTGAAGTATCCTTTTAGCTGGAATAGTGATAGGTGATATAATTCCTAGTGGGTCGAATATAGACATAATTATGCTAAGCGCCTCCCGTTTGGTGGGTGGGCGTGTGTTGTTTAATAATACAATAGGTGTTTTGTTTTTGTTAATTTGAAATATAAAGCAATCTTTCCTAGTATCCCATCGTAGTCCGAGGGCTTTCTCGGTGTCGTCGCCGCCTAATACTTTTATGTTTTGTGAAGGCGCGAGGTTATTGTTTAACACATTTTTATTGTTTGATATCCAACCACATAAAACAAAGTTGGCTTTTTTATGAATGTAATCTACTTGCGTTGTTATTCTCTTGGCTTCCTCTTCGCTGGAAAAGCTCTGAAGATAATCATCCATGTAATGATTGTTTATTATTGCTGACGTCGCGGCTGGGTATCTATCGGCAAAGTCCCTAGCGTTGCGATCCTTTATGTATAGCGCTGTACATGGGGATGACGTCGCGCCAAATATAACAGACGTCATGCGATATTCACCAGGCGGTCCTTCTCGTTGATCGCCGCGCCATAAAAATCTCAACGCATCGCGATCTTCTTCCCTTATTTTTATTCTCATAAACATTTCTTTAATATCCGCTGACACAGCTATTTTATTTTGACGGAAACGCATTAAAATACCGGGTAATGATTGTAATAGGTCAGGTCCTGATAGAAGTAGGTCGTTTAGGCACAGACCCGCTGTCTTTGCTGCTGCATCGTGTACGAGTCGTGGCGGCTTATGAGGCTTGGCTGGGTTGACTACTGGGAAGTGAGGTAGGTACCAGGTTTTATTGGTCGTGCAGGTATCGGGTGCCTTTTCTGCATAGCCTGAGTTGAATAGATTGTCAAGGCGTTGCAAGTACTGGGTCTTGAGGTTTTCTTCTTTATCTAGGCGTCGTTCTAAATTTTCTAGCCGTTTTAGGGCACCTAGGTAGTTGTTTGGTATTTTAGGTACCTCTTGTTTCCATAATAGTCCGGTCTCGAAGCTGCCATCGGGTAATCGTCGACTCTTTTGTTCTAGGATGTCCAAGGCTCGCTGTTGCGGGTCATCTCTAGGTATCCTAGGTTCTATACCTAGTGATTCTAATTTGAAAAAGTTTTTCATGGTTTCTTCTATTGGTTCCAGATTTTCTTTAATTTTAATGTGGCCGCAAAATGTAGCTATAACTTTATTTACTGAGTACTGACATCCATGCAATACCCATCCAAGTTTTGTGTACGATGCTACCGGTTGATCACGCGCACCTGTTCGTGTTTCTGTGGCTACTAATAAATGCCAGTTATCTTGGCCTATTAAGATCATTGGTCGCGCGTGTTCATAAACAAGAGTGCTATGAATGTCGTTCAAATGTTCACAATTACTTATGTCCTTAGTTTGTACAGTTTGCGGCATAATTTTAAGCCTAGTCACGGTACGCGCCGCCTCTATCTTCTGTGAGACGTTATGGTGCTTGCCTTGTATGTGGAGGCTCACGATTCGGCTTTGCTCATGCTTAACCTCCGTGCCTATGCCTTGTATCCACATAGGACTGGCTGGCCCATCTGCACCTAGGATATCTGCTACTGACGCGTCTAACAAGGTGACTGTACTTCCATCGTCTAACAAGGCATATGTATCTACACATGTATGTGGTCCGCTCAATGTGACAGGTACTATTTTTAAATACGCGCGGCGATTCTGAGGCGCAATTGTTGATACAGTTTCCCGCGCCGACGTAACGGTTTCGTGTGTGATAACGGGCGGCGTCGCCGCCGCCGGCGTCTGAGCCACGTTGTGTGTCGCCTCAACTTTACGCTCTTTATGCAACAGTTTGTGATGTTTCATGTTGCATTCTTTTATGTCACAAATAGGCGCTTTACACATAAACCTTCTATGTTTGTTTCGTAGGCATCTAAAGCATATGTTGGAGGTTTTTGCTATATCCCATCGTGTATCTATGTCTAGCTGTTTATATTCACTGCAGTCTGGTAATTTGTGGCCGTGTTGCTTGCACGCCGGGCATTGCTCGTTAGATGTTTCCCTATTCACGTTGAACGTGCGCTCTACTCTGCGCCGTTGTCGTAATCCGTTGGAGTCGTCATTACCACGTTCTGGCTGCGCATACGCGCCACACTTATCTGCCTCTTCATTCATAAACATAGATAAGCGCTTTAACTCGGGAATATCTTCAACCTTTCTATTAGCCGCGTAATCATACCATTTGTTTCTTAGTATTGGCGTTAACTTTTCTACGATACAACGCGACATTTCGGGGCTATGTAAATACTGGATTCTTTTTAGTGCTTCTACCGTACCCACCGTATTTGCTATACGGCTAGCGAAAATACATATGTCCCTAGGGTTATCATTTAATTTAGGTAATAATTTTATGTGATCTAACTCGGCTATAATCAAGGCCTCGGGCCTACCGAAACGTCTTTCTAGTGCGTCGAGAATAACCTGAGGGTCGGATTGACTAAATAATAAACAACCTACAGCTTCCTTTGCGGCGCCTCTGAGGCTCATCCTGATCCTAGCGACATTTTCTACACAGGAAAAATACGTGTGTGAGTCACAATACGCGGCCTTATAGGCTATCCACTCACCGGGTTTTCCGTCGAAGATTGGTAGCTGCTGGACGTACCTGGGGGGCTCTCTCGTGCTGCGCGCGGCTTGTGCTAGGGCCGCGGCGAGTGTCCCTACGTCTATCACTTTATCACTCACATTACCGTGTAACACTTCACTCGCGATATTGCCCTTGTTTGATTTCGCACACACACTTTCCTCGTAACCGTCGTCGTCTCGCAGCGGTTGAGCGCCTGTCGCGGCACCGGTGTCCTTCGCTGCGTCCCTGCTGTTCCTCCCGCCGCTGACGTCGTGTGGCGGCGGTCTAGCCTCACCTCCGGGTGGCGGCGCCGGTCGCGCTAGCCACGTTCCAATCCTTACGGAGGCGAGGTCGTCCACCATGTCGTCTTCTTCACTCGAGTCAGCTTCGGCTCTGATGCGCTGGAGCTGTATTTCTTGCAGCTCTAGCTCTGCCTTCGCTTGCCTGACCTTCACTTCAGCCAGCCGCTCTCTGGCCTCCAGCTCTGCGAGGAGCTTCTTTCTCGAAGCTGTAGAACGGCGTGACCTGGTATCGCCGGGCTTGAGCGTACCATGTGTCTGCGTGGCGTCGGTGTTGGTAGTCGCAGACGACCCACTGACCGTCGCCGTAGATCCGCTTCCTTTGTCTATCACAGCGACCGAGCTCGTGTCGGATTCTGGTGCCGGGTTGCTGGCACCCGGTCCGGCGGTCACTGACGGTTCTTGCTGGGTCAGTTCTCTCCTAGAGTCTCCACTACGGCTGCGTGTTAAAACCATCCTGCTGGATCTTGAAGATTCGGCTCTCGAAGGACCAGTATGTGTAACGAGTGGACTGTATTAATGAAATTCGGAAGTACACAAGATGGTTTTATTTCTAGTAAATACACACAACATACATATTTTAGGGAATACACATTAGGTAGAGAATTTTTGGTCGACTGTGTCGCGCATTGCTTTTTTTTTTTTTTTTTTTTTTTTTTTTTTTTTTTTTTTTCTGTATGGCATCTCGCAGTTCAACCTGAGGGTTGGTTACTGCTTAACCGGACAATCCTGTGGTGCCTTAAAAGTGACTTTTAGGGCCTCCAGCCAGGGCAAAAACTTATAAACTAAGTGACTACGCTAAGGGCACCCCCTGTGGGGTACGAGCCTCGGCTTAGGTCGCCACTGAGAGAGGGCAGCAAAGGGACAGGCTGGATCGGGTCTCCATTAATTAGGGGCTATTTTAAAGCTAAGGGCACAGCGACGCGGGCTGGCGCTAGCAAGGGTCGGGGGGGGGGGGCGTTACGGGGTCGTCGCGAGGGACCTCGGCGGCGAGGTCGGAATGACGGTAATTTGTGTCTGTGTTTGACTAATGTGCTAGTGGCCCTATTTCTTTCTTGAAGGAGGGTAATAGCGTCATCTGGATCGGACAGGGTATGACGTGGACGTCGGGTCCTGCTAATACGGGAAGGGGTATATCGGGCGGCCGCTACGACGAGCGGGTTGCGGTGTTTCTCCGCTTGATCGAAGAAGCGCTTGCAAGCGCGCTTCATGAACTGACGGATGGTCGGGAGTTTGAGATCGAGATGAAGGTTCTCGTTGCGAACATAGAACGGGGCGCCCGTTATTTTTCGCAAGAAACGGTTTTGCAGGGTTTGCATTCTGTGAAGACGGTATGCCTTTACGTGTGCGAATACAGCACAGGCGTAGGTCATGATGGGACGAATGCACGCGGTGTAGGTACGCAATTTGCACTTGAGTGACAATTTGCTACGTGCATTCAACATACAGTGAAGTCTACCTTGAGCGAAAGCGGCGCGCGAACGCGCCTGCTTTATGTGCTCCGCGAAGGTTAGGTGGCGGTCGAGAATGACTCCTAGGTATTTGGCTTGCTTCTCCCAAGGGATAGGCTCGCCGAACATGGAAATCGGACTGGGAAGGGAGGGGTTGATGCGCGGTTTGGAAAACAGCACTGCCTGACTCTTAGCGGGGTTGACTGTGATTCTCCATCTCCGGAACCAAGCGCCTAGTGCGTTTGCGGAGTCTTGGAGGATGCGGGCTATGCGGACTGGGTTGGAACCAGTGCAATAAATGGCCGTGTCATCGGCGAATAAAGCCAAATGAGCCTGTCTGCTCTTTGGAATGTCACTGGTGAACAGCGTGAAAATGAGAGGGGAGACCACGGAGCCCTGGGGGACTCCAGCACATATGGGACGTGGAGACGAGAGTGCCCCTTCGACGCGATAACGAAAGGTGCGATTCGACAGAAAGTCTCGTAAGATCAGTACGAGACGATCCGGCACACCCAGTAGGTATAGCTTGTATATTAAGCCATTGTGCCAGACTTTGTCGAATGCCTTCGCTATATCGAAGAAGAGTGCACCGGTCTTCAAGCCGCGTTGGAACCCAACGCTTACATGCTCGACGATGCGGTGGACCTGTTGGACGCAGCTGTGTTCGGTACGAAAGCCGAATTGCTCGTCGGGAATAAGACTCTTAGCTTCGACATAATCTTTGAGACGCTTATAAATAAGTCTCTCGTAGATTTTGCCGAGGGTGTTGAGTAAACTAATGGGGCGATAACTAGAGGGGTCAGACTTGGGTTTGCCTGGTTTCGGAATGCCGATAACAGTGGCTTCTTTCCATGCCTGAGGAAAAATGTTGTTGCTTAGAGCGCCATTGAAGATGGCGGTCATTAGCATTATCAGGGCGGCGGGTAGGAGTTTAAACACCTTATTGGTGATGCGATCAGAGCCAGGGGCTTTGCGGGGTTTCAGCCTCATGATAATATCCTGCACTTCGTCTGGGGTGACGGGAGGCAGAGGATAATCAGGGTCTTCGACGGGGGGAAGGGAGGCTCTACGTTCAACTTCAGCATCGACCTTGGAGAGGTGCGCTTGGTCTACTGGTAGGGAACTAGGAGAGCATTGTGACTCAAGGCTGTCGGCTAGGCATTCAGCCTTTTCATCGTTATCGAAAGCGACGGTTTTGTCGGGTCGAACTAGGGGGGGCATGGAGGCCTCATTAGAGGAACGAAGTGACCTCTGCAACTGCCAGAAGGCTAGGTGCGTGGGCTCTAGTTCGCTAAGCGTCTTGTCCCAACGGTTTGAGCGCCACTCCGCAATGCGTTCCTTTACAGCACGCTGTAGGGAACGCATGTGGGCTTTGTTCGCATCGCAGGGGAAGGCGCTATATGCACGGACAGCAGCGTTCTTCTCGGTCAACAATTCACGCACATCATCTGGTAGTTTCCAGCGATGATCACTCATCGCCGGAACCTCCCTTGAACAATCGTTCAAGACAGATTGCACGTGACTTGTGAACGAGTCGATCGCGGCCGTCGTGTCTGCGACTGTCACCAAGTGGTCGGGTATGGCGTCCAAGTCTGGCGACGTGGTGGATTGTAGGCTTTCGCTTACTTTCCTCCAGTCGGTTATAACTTGTGTCGGTGGGGGCTGACTGGGGTCAGCAGGGCCGGTACGAGAATTTAATTCCATGACCACAGGCCGGTGATCGGAGGTGAGCTCGTGTAGCGTCTCAATGGAATGCAAACGGAGGTTCACATTCTTGAGCAGCGCTATATCGAGGATGTCGGGACGATGGTTGGGGTCATGGGGGAAATGAGTGGGAGTCATCGGTGCGATGACATCGAAGTTAAGGGAGGAACACAGGTGGAACAGGGTCCTACCTCTAGTGTTGGTCGTGTTGCTATTCCACGCGGGATGTTTGGCATTGAGATCACCCGCCAGTAAGACGGAGTCACCTAGGCCAAGAAGGACGGTGAGATCATCCTTGAGGAGGGTGGGGTCCTCCGATGGAAGTGGAGGGACATAGACTGAGACAATGAATAACGGCTGATGACCGGTCATGCCGAGCCGACAGACTGAGACCTCTAGGAGGGAGAGGGGAGGAGGGTCCATAGGGGAGCAGTAGAGGGACTTTTTGTAATAAATAAGGGTGCCACCCCTATGACAGCGGGTCCTATCGTTGCGAACTAAACTATAGTTGGCAATTTTAGGGTCCCGGTGATACGGCTTGAGAAAGGACTCCTGGACAAGGAGTAAGTCGAGCTGATGGTCGCGGAGAAAGGTAGCGATCTCATCACGTTGATTGGTAATGCCATTGGCATTGAAGAAGCCTAACTTTAGGGAACGGGGTTTAAAGGTTCTTTGCCTCTCGTTGTTCATTGGAACTAGTAGGGGTACAAAACTTCGAGGGCTTGCGTAACCTCGGGGTACGCTTTGAAGCAAGCATTAAGCTTGAAGATGTCGCCTCGGCTGGCGATAATATCCCTAGCCATCAATTTGGTGGCGGGGTTTCTGTACACCTGGAAGGCGAGGTGCACGGTGCGAACTTCTTCTTCCGTAGGAAGAGAAACATCGATAGCCGCCGAAGCCTTGGGAACGGCGGGGGCGGGGGCGGCCTTGAGAGGCGCGGGGGCGACCTTTAGAGGAGCCGCGGGCATGGGGGCCAGTGGGGGCGCAGGGACCGCGAGGTCCATTAGCGCCGGAATGGGGGCGGCTTGAGGCTTAGCCATCAGGGCCGGGAAGGCACGCTGATGGTTCAGCGAATTCCAGGGCGAGGGCCTCTGGGGGCTGAGACGCTGAGGCATCTCCGTTGACGGGACCTTCACCGAGGGAGACTCCCTTTGCGTCGCGCATTGCCAGGGTCCGCGCTTTTATATACACCCCGCGGGGGGCGCGAATCGGCCATATTTTCTTTTTGGCGTTGACCAATGGCAACGCGCGAAGCGACGGAGCGGCGTGAACAAGTTTATACTTGTTGCCAGGCACGTGGCTCCGTCGGCTTTCATAATATAAGTACCTAACTAACTAACATTAGCAGGCGGCGCTAAATTACACTGCTGTCGTGCACACATTTAATCATTTATATACTTAATTAGAAATTAAACAATGTGACAACAGATATTTACTATCCTTCTTCGTTAAGGTTATCCAATGAGATCTGGCTTCAAGAATGAATCGCATTTGTTCGTAAATAAAGAAATGAATTTTATTACGAAATAAATATATTCTACTCTATATATTAGTATATATATTCTATTATACCTTTAGTCCTTTTAATTAGTTGTTATAGGTACAAACCGTGTGTATAAAATGTACTCGCGGTTTGTACCTTCTGTCTCGTTAAATTTGTTAGTCTATGATGCCAAGACGCGGTGATTGGTGGCCAGGATAATGTCTGTTTATATTCACGCGCAATTGACAACACTAACTGTCTCTTTTTTTCTTGTTGGTTTTTTCAAGTCATCCCTTTTCAACATTTTGACTTGTAGTGAATTGTAAAATGAATGAAAAGTGTGTATGTGTGCTGCCGCCGCTGCGCGGAACACTTTTTTCGGTGGTTTTGTGAGTGTATAACATATCTGTTTATTAGAATATCATTGCCTAAAAGGTTTTAAATTACGTGTGACTTCGGTCGGCTAAACTTTTTATAGAGGACTAACTAAAATATTAGTAAGTATAGGATGCAATGCTTCACACCTTTTTAAATAATCTATTTGTTTAATAATGAATCGCCGAAATGTATGTAAGCGCATAACTTTCGAACAGCTGGACCAAACTGGATATTTTTTTTTTTTTATTGTGGTCGTTATTGTCAGGACAACGTTTGTATATAATAACATTTTAGGTAGGTAGGGTAGGTAGGTGGGTAGGTAGTGTAGGTAGGTAGGGGTAGGTAGGGGTAGGTAGGGTAGGTAGGGTAGGTAGGGTAGGTAGGGTAGGTAGGGTAGGTAGGTAGTGTAGGTTAGGGTAGGAGGTAGGTAGTGTAGGGTAGATAGGGTATGTAACGAATGCCTATTTGTTTACATTAAATAAAACATTTGCACAAGTAAAATTATAATTATACAAAAGAAGTTCGTATAAAAACACATTAAATATAAAAGTTTATATCGCACTGTATGAAGAACGTTACGAGGACGCTAGGTGACTAGCGTCACCAAGGCTAGACAGCCTGGCCGGCGATCTGGCGCGGCCAGCACCAAGCTCAGGGACGGAGGTCCCCCAGGCGGTCTAATTGGGAGGACCCGCCCTGGGAGCAGCAGGCACGCCATCAAGTCATCGGCTAAATCCCAGGCTGTTCAGGACTGCAGGTTTACCAAAAGAAATCCATTATTAACATGTTGTTGTTCCAACGCTAAAACTCGACTGTTTCGTCATCTGTCAGTTTGCCTTTGTATAGTCGGCTTGAAGAATTTTCATTTTTCTAAATATGATGTTTCATCTGGAATTTATGTATCGTCATATTACATCTGACTCACAAGTAAAACCAGCCAGGCTTAAATTATAGCCTGCCAGTTATTTTTATACATTAATGCGTATTGAATTTTTCAAATATAGTTATGTACTAACAATACAAATTATTTAGAAAATAGAAAATACAATCAAATATTATTGAAGACAATTTAAGTTTTATAAGCTAAAGGCCTAAGGCTCAAAACCTTAAAAATAGCTAACAGTTGACAAAGTTGACATCTGACGTACCTACAATAAGTCATAAATCTGGGCGTTACATAGCAACGGTAGTCATGAGTAGTCTGTCTATACGAAGTGTCAAAATATTATGAAAATTAATATTTTATTTTAAGCAAATTCTATAAAAAACGAATCAACTAGATTGATTCGTTAAAAACCAATAAAAAGAATGATGAATGAAAAGTATGACAAGTAAGTGTAGCGGATGCTATAGGTAGACAGAATATAGGGACAGGACATCGTCTGTCGGGTCAGCTAGGTAATAAAAATGATAATAAGTGGGGATATTTCACACACGGCCATCTGACCCCAAACTAAACAAACCCTGTATGTACTAGACACCTAGTACATACAGGGTTTGTTAGAGAGTGAGAGTGAGACAGCTGTTAAACATACACAAATACATTTAAATACATACCGTACCTATAGATAAATAACAACCAGACACAAAGCAAACATAAGTGCTCATCACACAAATGTTTATCCTGGGCGGGATTCGAACCTGCAACACACTGCGCGGCAGTCAACCGCTCAAAGTGTCGTCAATATTAAAACATAATATTTTGAATTGTTTAATTTGTTTATTATGATTGTCTCGAGATTTCTTTTAACGTGCATAACTTGTTACATTTTTTTCACATTTCTGTCCCACAGTTTCAACATAAATTTGTATGTAAAAAACCTTTAGAGGGTTTTTACAGACGAACTAGCTTTCTGACTGACTGACTCCTTGGTAAATGGTTTATTTAAAATAAACAGCTGAGATAGAGTTTGAGTTCAAGCGCTTGAAACAAAAATATTCTTTTTAAAATAATCAATTTGTACCTAATAGCCGAACTGGTAAGTATCTATAATTTATAACTTCCGACTTGTATGGATATTAGTATGTAACACCAGTAGTACAGTCAACAGCAAAAGTAGATGATTAAAATCAGAAATTCAATACTAATGAACGGAGTTCGCGTCAGAACTGTGTGGCGTCGAAGTGATTCAAAAGTACGTGTGTGACAATCACATACTTTTAATAAATAAACTAGCAATAAATTATATAAATTAGTGTTAGTAAATTAGTATTGAATTTCTGATTTTGATCATTTACTTTTGCTGTTGACTGTACCAACAATTTCGTTCAAATACGTCAATCATTGAATGATTAAGCAATCTTCATGTGATGGCAACTAATTATTCGAGCGACCTTTCACTCGGGTGGTGTATCGTAGGCTCGCGATTCCAACCACGCCACGGAACAGTTCCAACTTTTGACGCGATGGTGAACGTGCCAACCGAATTACCTAGGTAGTACTTCACCTTCACCCATTGTTAACATCAGCATAATCATGTTCCACACTATCTCACTTCAGAGCATAAATGTAATTAACCTGCAAATAAGTACACTTTGTAAAACAATAGTAGCTTTGTTTATATAATGACACAAATGCGTTTTGATGTATAATCTTTCAACCATTAGCATGTGGCCTTTTTAATGTGAGATAAGATGTAATAATTTTATGAATGAATAGTGTGCGAAGGTAAAATAATTATGATGGTGCAAAATTTGAAACAATAGGTTATGCATGAGAATAATTATGTAGCTACTTATACCTACTCACTACATTACTATACAGATATCTGTATACATACCCACTACTTACGGCTTTCGGTCTCATTGTCTCTTGCATTTCTCGGGAGTTCCGGGAATAAAATAGAGACTCGGTGCGCTCGCGAAAAACGAGACTTTCTAGACTATATCAAAAGTATAGGTTTCATATACTATAGAGGCACAGCCAGTAAAACCAAGACATTCCAATAAAGTATTTGACAACGATGTGGACGAGTTTTTTTAAGCCCTTTGAGCTCCTTGCCTTTTTCTTGCAATTGTAATTAATTTTATTATTTTGATTTTTATGATTTTTTTTTTAGGTACTAGATATGATATACTAAATTAAGTAGATTATAAATATAATATTCAGTATTTGATGAAAAATATACCTAGTAACAATGATATTAGGTATATTAATCATTGCCTAGTAACAAACTCAAATCAAACTAAGTAGGTACATACCTATCCCCACTCGAAGAAAATCGGTTTTGTAATTTAGTGATTTTCATGAGTTTGCTATAGTTAGTAAGTACCTACATAGCGTTAATTATCGCGACTGCTCAAAAATAGAGCGATTTGTGATGTACTTTAACTGAGTTTTGAGTTAGGTACTTCCAATGTAGGTACCTATGTAATTTATTGAAACCACAAGCACAGTAAAGATATCTTAGATATCTTTACTGTGCCACAAGTGCGGTCACTTACATTTTCACTACCTAGTACCTAGGTACTAAGAAGACCTGTAATTGCCAACGTAAGCAAAGCCTAGTTTGTCAATAAAACTGTGATCAGCAGCTGATTTCACTGCCTGGGTCGCTACCACTAGCGTATTTTACTACTGCATGGTGACTTAATGAAAATCATAATTCTTATTGATGTATTAAAAAATGTTAAAAACACTAAAATTACGAGTAATGTACTATTGAACAATTGTTTGAGATATTATAGTACCTACTGTAAAAGACCCAGGATCACTATTATCTATACCTACCAATTTTATAAAGAGGAAAGATTTGTATTTTTGTATGTAACGAATAAACTCAAAAACTACTGGTCCGATTTCAAGAATTCTTTCACCAATGGAAAGCTACATTATCGCTGAGTAACATAGGCTACATTGCATTAATAAAAAAATAGGGGTCCTTGGGAAAATACAAGCGGAAGAAGTCGCGGGCAATCTGCTCTCCTGGTAAATAAGTGGTCCAATGTACCAGGAGACCAGAAAATAAGAGGCGTAGGGTAGGCGTAGGGTAGGCGTAGGGTAGGTGTAGGGTAGGCGTAGGGTAGGCGTAGGGTAGGCGTAGGGTAGGCGTAGGGTAGGCGTAGGGTAGGCGTAAGGTAGGCGTAGGGTAGGTGTAGGGTAGGTGTATGGTAGGTATAGGGTGCAGAAAACCCCCTCGTGTGCCTGATTGCTGCTGGTTCCTTTATACGAATACGTTCGGGGGAAAGAGCAGTGGTCGGGCCGGTGCACCCTGGGCACGGTTAATAGTCTCTCCAAGTCGGCTGTGGCAAATTTCTGCATGGGGAGAGCAGTATGCTCCTGGGTCGCTTTCGACCTAGCTAGGGGGGTAGCTAGCGCTACCCCCCCCCTGCTGCTTACAGAGGGTAGGACGAGTGGACGAAAAGTGGACGGGATGGTCCGGACGGCGAGGAAGACAACCTCTTTAAAAAAATACCCTAATCTTGAAGTCAAAGTCAAAGCATTTATTTCAATTAAACCATTTACAGGCACTTTTGAATTGTCAAGAAGTCGGTCAGTTAGTCAGAGAGTTGAAGCTAGTTGCTCGTTCCAAAACGTAGGTAGGTCTCTATGGAGAAGAACGAGCAAGAAACTCCACGGACACTCTTTTAAATCAAGTTTTTTTTACAAAGTCATGGTTACATGATTCTTGTTGCTTCTATATGTGAAAACTATGAAGGCAATCTAACAATACAAAACACAAAAAAGAAGCAAGATAAAGTCCATGGCAGATAAGAGCTGACCAATCTCTACTGACAGCGCCCGTTCACGAACATGACGCGTGAATCAGCACCATTCAGCTCAACCATTTTGAAGGGAGCCGATTGATCCAACAGACGCGCCACCATCAGCGAGACATTTGAGCGAGCATGACAATACTCCCAACCGCCATGTTAATTTTTGTCAAACATATGGTTAATAATATACTTGGTAAATGGCTCCATGGTATTCACATTTACAAAATTTAAATAATGCTGCTAAATTATACAAAACTATGATTTCCAATGTATATTATTGTATCATATGAAGTGTAATAAGTAAATAATTTAAAAATATCTATGTATAATAATAACGATACTCGTTACTCATGTCAATAGAAAAAGGTGTAGGAAACATCCTTCTCTTCCAATTTAGAAATTCCCTAAACTGGCTGTGGACACAGATGATATATTACTAACGTATCAGGACCAGCATTCAGCCAAGCATTTTTATCATTGATGTAATCATCTAACTTATAATATGCTTGTCTACATAGTGTGCGTTTAATACATGTTTTCAATTCAATGATAAATTGTTTTTCATTCAATTGTAAAATATCAAGTGGTATTTTATTATAGCATTTTACACAGTACCCCATAAAAGACGTATGTACTTTTGACAATCTGAAGCTTGGCTGATCTAATTTGTTCCTATTTCTGGTATAAACATGATGCCTGTCACCAATTTTTTTAAAAACATGAAGATTTTTTCGAACATGCATAATGTTTTCATATATATATTGACAAGGTACCGTCATGATGTTAATCTGTTTAAACAATTCTCTTAGAGATTCGCGTTTGCGGAGATTATAGATTGCTCTAACAGCCCGCTTTTGCAGAATAAAAATAGAATCCATATCTGCAGCCCGTCCCCATAGCAAAATCCCGTAAGACATGATACTATGAAAATAGCTAAAATATACTAGCCTAGCGGTATCCACGTCTGTCAAATGCCGGATCTTTCTGACAGCGTAAGCGGCTGAACTTAACCGCCCTGCAAGAGATGTTAAGTGAGGACCCCACTGTAGCTTGGAATCAAGCGTAATCCCTAGGAAAACAGTCCTTTCGACGAATTCAAGTGTATCCTTATTCAATATAACGTTACATTCATTACTCTTAACATTCGGCAAAGCGAATCTTATGCATTTAGCTTTCTTCTCATTTAATACTAAATTATTAACAGTAAACCAATTATGAATCTTAAGCATGGCGTCATTTACGTCGTCAAGGTGCTGTGCCCGTCTATTTACTTTAAAAATCAATGAAGTATCATCAGCAAATAACACCATTTGTGGTTGATTTTTCATTAAATGAGGTAAATCGTTTATATAAACTAAAAAGAGGAACGGACCCAATATTGAACCCTTGCGGCTTTTAAGCCCGATGAATTTACACCATTTATTTGAACTTGCTGCTGTCTATCAATCAAATATGATTTTACTAAGCTAAGCGCTTGTTTACCCAGTCCGTAATGCTCAAGCTCGAGCAGTGTTTCGTGATTTACACAATCAAATGCTTTAGAGAGGTCGCAAAAAATGCCAATAGTATCTTGCGAATCCTCCCATGCCTTAAAAATATGCTTAATTAAGGTGACACCAGCGTTAGTAGTATAACGCCCTCTGGTGAAACCATACTGTTGGTCATGTTAGATGTTGTTACAGTTAAAATGACTGAGCATTTGATTAAGCATTACTTTTTCAAACACTTTGCTGAAAACCGGCAAAACTGAAACGGGTCTATAATTATTCGTGTCCTTGCAATCGCCGGATTTATAAAGTGGTATAATCTTGCTGTACTTCATTAAATCCGAGAAAATCCCTTGGTCTACACACAAATTAAAAATGAAGGCTAAATAGGGTGCCACTGTCTCAATAACCGACTTACAAACATTAGTAGACATCCCCCATAAATCTTCAGTAGCCTTGATCTTGAGTTGTTTAAAAGTCTTTATAACGATTGTAGGGTTTATATGTTTAAATTTAAATTCCGTGGGGCAGGCTGGAACATTCGAACTTAATAAATTAAAAGCAAGTGAAGGCGAGGAATCTAAAGTTTCAGTAGTTTTAATAGGAACATTGGTAAAGAATGTTGCAAATTCCTGCGCAACTTCTATATTAGTACTTAGGAGACCACTGGAAGTCTCCAGAGTGTAGTCAGTATTATGTCTTTTGTTCCTATTTGTATCATTATTAATAATTTTCCAAACAGTCTTAATTTTATCATCAGCTGATTTTACTTTGTTGCTAATGTATAACGCTTTAGCTGCCTTACAAGCATTTTTAAAAGTTTTAGAATAAATAGTAACATATTTATTAAAAGTGTCAGTGTTAATATAAGGCTTAAGGCCATACAGCTCAAAAAGTCTTTCCCTACTTTTCCTGATGCCTTTAGTTGCCCAGTCACTGAATATAAACTTAGGGCAAATTGTTTTAGTTTTTTTCTTAAAAATATTATGAAACTCTGTTTGCACAACTGAGAAGAATTCTTTATACAAAATATTACCATTGTTCATACTAAGGTGCTGAACGGGTAACTTACTTATTAAAGTCTTGTTAAATTTTTCTAAATTACCAGATGTTATTGGTCTTGACTGTATCTGTATTTTTTGCAAGGGTGTGTTGGACTCAAAAGCAACGGTTTGACCGCTGTGATCAGAAGGTAGATAATTTACAATAGCTTTATCTAAATAGTCGCAGCTACAAAAAACATTATCGATACAAGTAGCAGTGGTCGTAGTTATTCGTGTTGGTTCTAAAAACACATTTGACAAATTAAAGGATTTAAAGAGACTTATAAATCGACTGCTACTTGAATTATTTTCTAAAATATTAATATTAAAGTCTCCGCAAATTATCATTGATTTATTACCCATTACAAGTTACGTTAGTAGACGCAACGGCCACGACCCAGACCTCGAGGACCAGCTGCGGGCAGCCTATCGTCGCGCCAAAAAGGAGCTGCAGTTGGCCATAAGTCGGGCCAAGAGCGACGCATGGAAAGAAATCCTCGAGAGTCTGAATCCGGACCCTTGGGGGCGCCCGTACCGCGCGGCGAGGAAGAAGTTCGGCACTCTGGGTGCTCCACTGACGGAGACACTGCAGCCGACATTTCTGCTACGCATAGTGGAGGAGCTGTTCCCAGACCATCCGGGACATACACCTCCTGCTATGGCCGCTCCCTCTTCAGGTAACGAGGATAACTCTGACGCTCCTCTTATCACGGAGGCAGAAATGGGTGTGGCGTTGCTACGGCTGCAGGGTAAAAGAACGGCACCGGGGCCGGATGGTGTTCCAGGGCGAATTCTTCTAATTGCCTCGAAACACCTGGAAGGCCAGCTTCGAGAACTGTTCGATCGGTGCATTCTTACCGGCCAGTTCCCGAAGCTGTGGAAGGAAGGAAAGTTGTGCCTGCTGCAGAAAACAGGCCGTCCTTCGGAGAACCCTTCTGCGAACAGGCCAATCGTGCTGCTTGACGAGGTGGGCAAGATGTTTGAAAAAATCCTTGCAGACCGTCTCGTCAAGCATCTAGACGAAGTCGGTCCTGGGTTATGTGACGCGCAGTATGGGTTCAGAGCGGGTCGCTCTACTATCGACGCGCTGGTCGCTCTAAAGACCCTATCCTCGGCAGCGATCGCGCAAGGGGAGGTCGTCTTGGCGGTGTCCCTCGACGTAAAAAACGCCTTCAACACCCTTCCTTTTGAGACTCTAAGAGAGGCGCTCCGGTACCACGGGGTGCCTTCTTATCTCAGGAGGGTGTTGGAATCATACCTCGAGGATAGGGTGATTGTGTGGGCAGGCAGTGATGGAGAACTTTGCCGCCGTCGCATGAGTTGCGGAGTTCCACAGGGCTCAGTTATTGGGCCTAATCTGTGGAACGTGGGGTTCGACTGGCTCTTGCGTGGGCTTCTTCCACCCAGTGCTAGGGTGATCTGCTACGCGGATGACACCCTCGTTACTGTCAGGGCTGGATCCTACGAGGAGGCGGTGCGGCTTGGTGCGGACGCTACAAATCTCGTGGTGAGTCGCATCCAGCAACTAGGTTTGACGGTGTCCCTCTCTAAAACCGAGGCCCTCCTCTTCCATGGACCTAGAAGGGGGCCCCCTAGAGGCGCAAACATCACCATTTGCGTCCAGGGGGTGCAGATCGACATCAAGGCCCAGATGAAATATCTGGGTCTCGTGTTAGACGGGAAATGGAACTTCGGGGCGCATTTCATCCAACTCGCCCCGAAACTGGTAAATACTGCAGCGGCACTTAGGAGGTTGCTGCCGAACATTGGTGGCCCCAACTCCACTTGTAGGAAATTGTACTCCGGAGTGATAAGGAGCATGGCCATATACGGGGCCCCCATATGGGTCGACGCCCTAAATTCCGCCAACAAAACCCTGCTGCAAAGACCGCAGAGGGTCATCGACGTGAGAGCCATCCGGGGCTACCGCACGGTGTCGTGGACGGCGGCCACTCGACGCCGGCGACCCACCATGGTCGCTTCAAGCCGAAGTTCTGGCGGATGTCTATCGACGCCGTGCGGAGATGAGGGCCAGGGGTGAGCGCCCTAGCTTAGAAGAGGTGCAGCGAATCAGGGCGGCCAGCCACAGTGCTCTCGTCCGCAAATGGGCTGATGAGCTCGAGTCTCCTGTGGCCGGCGAGATGACTGTGGCAGCAATTCGCCCCCACCTCGACCGATAGCTCTCCCGACGACATGGGGCCTTGACGTTTCGTCTGGTGCGGGTGCTTACCGGCACCACCAGATAGCCGAAAGGGAACCGACACCCGCCTGTCACGAGTGTGACGCGCCTGTCGATACGGCGCGACACACCTTAGAAGAGTGCGCGGCCTGGGCGCCACAATGGTACACCCTGGCCGCAATTACAGGATGCGACCTAACGCTGCCCAGCATCATCAACGCCATGCTGGACAGCGACACATGCTGAGAAGCAATGGTCTCCTTCTGCGAATCCGTCATATCGCTGAAGGAGGCCGCGGAGCGCATCAGAGAGGAAGACGTCCATGCAGACGCGCTCCGCCGACGGAGGCCGGGGAGAAGAAGGCGGCGCTTTGTGCATCTTCAACCCCCGCCATAGTGGCCTGGGTGTCCGGGTCGGGGGACCAGGGCATCCGAAATAGGTCCACCTGCCTGAGAGTGCCCCGTGAACCCCGGGGCACCCTGTACTGGCCGAACACCATTCCGCCGGAGCGCCTCAGTGGAATACTAAAGTGATCCTGGGACGCTCCCTCCACGGCGATGAGGGTCTCCCCTGTGTTTTTAGTGGGTAGGTCTGGGTCCTCTTCCCAGGAGTCTCACATAACGTCCCGAGCTCCCCCGAACCCGGGCGTAGGCATGAGCATTTTCACAGGGACAAAAAAAAAAAATGGGTAGGTGTAGGGTAGGTGTAGGGTAGGTGTAGGGCAGGTGTAGGGCAGGTGTAGGGGAGGTGTAGGGCAGGTGTAGGGTAGGTGTAGGGTAGGTGTAGGGTAGGTGTAGGGTAGGGGTAGGGTAGGTAGGTAATGTAGGGTAGGTTTAAGTAGTTTAGTAGTGTAGATAGTTAGGGACAGGACAACGTCTGTCGGGTCAGCTAGCATAACATGAAATAACGATAACTGCGTTACCGTGACTATCACATCACTATAGGACTGGTATAGACACAATAGCAAGCCCCGGAATTAGGTAGGGGCAAGCCGTACGGCAAATTCAGAGGGCGGCGAATTCAAGCTTGGCAGACGAATACACTACTCAGCATTTTCGCATTTGCATTACACTTAGTCGCTAACTACTATTGCAGTTCAGTGAAATCAATAAATACGCAGTCGCGTACACACCCCCATGTAAGATCGTGTGGATCATAAATGAGGCATCCATCACGGATCAAGCTTCCTTACTGTAAGGTGTTCATGCAGGAAACTGCCTGTGACCCAATCCTTATTTCAGCCTGATTCTCGAGAGATTTTGAGAACAGACACATTACATATCGAGATATGTAATGTGTCTGTTCTCCAGCAATAGCCACTCTACCTTGATGATAATTTAATGAGTTACTGCAATTGTCATCGTTTAGGTTCTCTCGACCACGTGTAAATTTACGAAACGAATAGTAACAGTTGCTAACGCAGGAGCAGACAGGATAGGGTATCCTGTCCAATAGTAATTAAAATATATGCCCGACACGTCCATGTATTTTTGGAAAATATATATGCGGCCAACTCGTCATACCTTCTTCACATACAAATGCTCGTACCTACCTACGTGATTACGCGGCGTTATATCAAATTTTCCTCCAAATATTAACACACAGGTACCTATCTTGTGGTTATTATTATACGTTCACTAGCTTATGCCCGCGACTTCGTTCGCGTGGAAGTACACAATCACTAGTATCACTACCTACATGAGTACTCAATAGCAATTAGTGTAGGTCAGCTTGGTCTATTACTTTGTGGCCTAGAGGCACGAAACATTGCTAAGGAAACATGTTTAAAAATTTCCGAGTTATAGGAGACGCAAGTTTGTATGGAGATTTGTCTTTTATGACATTAAAATTTGTTTCTGTCATGCACACGGTTTTTGTACTAAAAAAAGCTTACCTTTTCACGATACATACTGAAAAAATAAAGTGATCATATAATTGTTTATTTTTTACATTTTAAGGTAAATACAGACAGAGTACGTACGTTCGGAGTCGTTTTTTTTAATATATTTTATTGTATGCAAATACACATTTATATAAACATACCTACGTACACAACAAATGTTGAAATTCCGAACCCAAAATGTTTGAAAAGAAAAAGAAACATTAAGGAAACATAGCTATATATTTATAAAACCTCTCAGTAAACTACGTTTATAGTGTTGCCGTTAGTCAAAATGTGCATAGAGTCAGGTCTGGTGACGCGAGAGCAAGCGACGTACAGTTGACCGTGGGAAAAGCAGCTGGTCCTGAGATCGACAACCGCAGCCTTCAGTGTGGCAAACACCGACCAACCTGTGAATTGTTTATATAGTCATTCCAAAGCACACGCTCACAGGGCGTTGCACACGCTTGAATTGGAAGGGGTAAATGTGGGGTATTAGTGGTATACGTAGTATAAACACTCTTGCCATCGCCACAACCTGTTACAATGTCTGCTTCGATGATATTTCTCAGCAGACAGACGACTTCGAACTGGTACCCGTTACACAATTTTAGCGGAGTTTCATTCCAAATAACAGGTACACCGACCTTCAGCTGGATGATTTACGCTAGAAGTCCACTTGCCGTAAGCGAATTCTATTCTCAATTCTACGGGGTAATGTGTGGCGTCATCTTGCTCGACTACAGTATTCATTGAGATGTGTACCTACTACTTCTCTATCTTCAATTTGAGAGAAACAGAATGCTTTTATTGATCGCTGCAGCTTGCATTTTCGGGCGTTAAAATAGCCTGTTCACACAACCAAGTTCTTTTAGTGCGGTATTTGACAGATGTCGCGGTACAACAGAGGAATCAGTTCTTCTATTTTAACCAAGAGTGTCTGTTAGATCAACCTGCCCTCTCTTCTCTGGTAGAGAGCCTTCACCAACTTTTAAATGAACATCGGAGAATTCTTGAACACCATTGCCAGCTTAGCGCGCATTTTGATGGTCAAACGTGATTTATAAATGACCATAGAATTGATCGTTTCAACGATGCATTTACCTCATCAGCCCTAGTTCCTCGCGCCACCACAGGCAGCGTCTGCCGGAAATCGCCACCAAACCGAACTGTGACCCATCATGTCTTGGTTTCTGCGGATGTATTGCAGGGTTCTACAGCTTCAACTGCGCTCCTATTAACCATACATGTCTCTTGTCACTGTATCGTGAAACCCGACAAACAGGCTTCGCTCTCACAGGCATTGCTCTCTTAATCAATGGGAATTTTAAGCATGGCGTGCGCTGTTTAACTTGCCTCCTGACCCCTGGTAATGAATGTTTTTCTTGTTTTACCAGGAGCATTAATAGCTCTGCAATTGCTCTAAGGTGAACACATAGACTGGGTATATTTACGATAGTACTCATTGCACCTGGATCGTAATTGGTTTTGGCGGTGTATTCCCAATTTCCACGATTTTGATGTGCCAGCGATTGCGGGATCGGTGCCCAAACTCGACCACAGGAATGCCGCTGATCTAAGCGACCACGTTTTTAAGAAGACAATTGTTTAGAATACGTTTATCATTGAATTCAATGTCTTATGTCCCCCTCAGTAGTTGATCTCAAAACTCGCAAAGAAGTCTTTGGACAGATGATGCCGATATTTCTCCCACAAAAGTACTGGGTTTGCAATTCTACAAAGCATACAAATAAATGTCTCTGACGATTAAGAATTTTCGAATATTTTTAAATGTGTTTCTCATCGCCAGACTATTTTAACAAAATAATGTTATAATCCTTTAATTTAATGTATTAAAAATACATGTAATTCTTCTGCAGTATATTGTAATACAATATTTTTAACACATTTGCTCGTAAAGGGTCTCTTATTTCACCAACTTCAATATCGTAGTATGTCATTACGTACGTGTGCGTTATTGTAATGTAAAACGCACGAGTTTCTTTTTAATAAGGTAAAACGTACGGTTTATCAAGATGCTCCGTCTAAAACGAACAGTACTTTTTTAAATCTTAGCAATGTCAGAAAAGTGGTCAACATTTTATGAATAAAATTAACTTTGGGAGATAAAATATAAAAACAAACATTTAATTCTTTATTTTAAAAAAAATTGACAAAAAATTACAACCATTTATCTGTAACAAAAACAAAAAAATATTAATTTACTCTATTAGCTGCTCTTTTGGCTGCTTTTTTGCCTTTGCCTTAAAAAAAAAGAGCTGATGAGCGCGCATCGCTCATTTGTGAACAAGTAAAAATTATTCCGCGCGCTTTTTCTTTTCGCTGTTTTGTTTTTATTTGAAAATGTCGTCAAGTAATGATGAATTTATTCATTCGACTCCGCCAGAAATCTCAGAGGCAGCGAAAAAGCCTCTTAATTTCATCTTATGGAAAACAAGCAAAGATGCAAATTCATTTTCAGAAAGTGTGTTTTTAGCCTATTTCATGGAACTTTCTCAAAAAAATTAGTCAAGCTCATTGCGGTGCTACTATATTCAATGCTAAAAAGCATTGTGAAAACAAAACAAGGTAGGTATTGATATCAAGTCATACTCCAACTTGCTGGCATTTCTAAAAAGACGCTCAAGTGGCCATGTGAGTAAAAAGTCGAAAGTATTTTCGTCTGACAATGTCAAGAAGTTCCTAAAAGAAGCTCCGGATTGCCGATATTTGGCAACAAAGGTCAGTTGAAACTAAATGATTGTTATTAACTTTTTTCACTTTCGTAGGTATTTCTTTACAATATAGGTGTTTTGTACGCTGTTTTTATCTCTTTTCAGGTTGTATTAATATTCGGCATAAATGGTGCATGTAGACGTCAAGAGTTGGCAAACATCACAAGTAATGATGTCGAGAACCATGGGTGGGTTCTTCTTGTCCAGGTAAAAAACACAAAAAATTTAAAATTCCAAGATCGTTCATAATAGGTGGGGGGGGGAGGGCTTTTTCCCGACATATTGAAGAATTACGAAGCGCAACAAAAGCGATGTCTAACAGATTTTTTCAAAATTACCAAAATATAAAATGCACTAGCGAACCCATTCAAGTTTTTCCAACTGCCAAGTGATTAAAGATTTATACGTTTAAGAAAGTCCGAATTTTATTTATTTGCTCGCAAATATGTTAAAAACTTTGTATGACATACACACGTGCGCTTTGATAATTACAGCCTTTGCTTTCTTGTAGCCCTCGCCTACGGCTCGGGCTAGCAATATCGCCTCGGCTGTAATTTTGAACTTACCGCACTAATATCATAATGTAATATTAATTGAAATTAAATCATCTTTCGTTCGAGTACCTGCGATAACGTCCACACCTATCCAAAACTATGTCGGATTATGAAGAGGATCCGGTGTTTCGCATCTCGGCCAGCCGTGATGCGACATACTTATATTCTAAATGTAAGTAATAATTAGCCTATCAAAGCAAAATTCTAAAACGGCAACAATTCATAAATCCGAGTTCAGCCATTAAACATTGGATTCAGATCTTGTTAAATTACAGTGAATGATCATGATCAATTGAGTTTAGTTCTGTTAAAACGAGCCAAACCACAACCTCTTAATATTTTTTAATCCAAGGCCCAATTAGCTGCCTAAAAGCTGAGAGTAAGGTACTTTACGTCGGAACAGCTGCTCAACTTAAACTTAACACAAGTTCGATCGTGCATGGACTGTTCGCACCTTTGAGATGGATCAGCCAACTACCAACTGGAAGCAATGGAAATTATTGATAGACATGCCAAGAGCAAAGAGGCTCACTAACAACGACTCCCTAGTTATATAGTGTGTCGCTATAGAGCCTTGAACATCGCCGCACCGTTACTAGTCTATCGGTCTCTTATCGGATACATTTCGGAGAGTGTGCTTTGGAATTGCACTATTGAATTCCCCCATCGCCATTCCATCATCAGACGAGCAGAGATACGGCGAAGCGTCATCGCTATAGGGTTGAAGTTTCACGGTCTCGAGCCAAGCGCTTTGAACGAACTGCCAGACTGTGGAATTAATTGCCCGCCTCTCTGTTCCCTAGTAGCTATCTTAGGTATCTTCAAGGCACGAGTGAATCGGTTTATTCTAGGCAACCGTGTTCCACCTTAGGCCGTATCATCACTTAAGATCAGCTGAGTTGCGGTCAAACGCGGCTTGCGTTTGACCGCAACTCAGCTGATCTGTATTATGTATTAGATTATTAAAAAAAAAACCAATTAAGCACGTAAACTTATTCAATATGCTAAGATGTCCAGAAATAACAGTTCAATTTTATGCTTTAAATGGATTTTAAAATAATCACCAATTTACCATTCAAATATACCTCCTAATGCTACGGAAATAGGGAGAAATTTTGCCGTGGGTTAGTTCATTTTAGCTGATCTAAACCTAATTGGTCAATAGAAACTGATGCGCAAAATTATTTATTCATGGCTTAGGCGAGATCATAACCGCTACCGCAGGCTTTCAGTTTCAGTAGTACTATTACACGTCCAGTAATCCTCCGTGTATTAGGTAGTAAAGCAAGGCTACATATTATTATCACTGCACCATTATGGTGATCCATTATCAACAGGTAGGTGAGTTACCTTTGTGTTGTTTTAATTATGTACAGAATGTTTTGGCTAGGTCGTTTAGGTTAGCATACCCTACTTAGTTAAAATATGGCACAGCTGGTGGCTTCAAATAATTAGGTATAACAGTTTAGAATTGTCCTCCAGTAAATTAGGAAAAGGTCAGTTCTTATAATACAGAAACGGTTACGCTTCTGAGTCTCATTTAAGTCTATTATGGCCCTTTTACTACATGAAAATTAATGAAAATATTAACATTTTAACGAAATTTTTTGTCAGGTCTCGAACCCGCAGCTTGAAATTGTCTGAACAAAAGTTTCCACATCACTGTACAATTTGTTTGAATATTCCGACTTATCGGTTTTATTAAAACTAAGCAGGTGACTCCAATTGTCGACGAACTAGCGCCGTTTTTGCACTGCTGGGTGGAAAGCCTTGACCACCGCCTGAACTGAAGGCTAGATCCGCCATTTATCGATTAGCATTAAACGGTTAGATACACATAAATAATCGTATCGTATTGTCAAGATTGCTGGATGAGGTTGGATGGGGAAGGTCCAGGACAGAGGGGAATGGCGTGCAATGCTGGATGCCTTGCCTACACTCAGCATTGAGTGACAAAAGCCTGAGGAGAGAGAGTAAACCGATCACACGCTCCGATAATACACGGTAGAAGAAACTTCACTCAGACTTTTACCATGGATTCCGTTCATGTTTATAATTTTCTATTCACCCAAAAACTAAATTATTCGTGGGTTATTCAAAAAATAATCAGCAGTTCAATCAAAAGTACAACAAAATCAAATAAAAAATGTATGGTATTTACCTATATGTAGATGTTTACTTTTTAATAATCGACGTAAAATATTAACAGTTATGTGTCAAATTGAATGAATCTATAGTAAAAGTAATCGCGATGTCTTTTCTGTGTATACTTACATAAGTATCTGTAGATCAGACCACGGGATGAATTGCATCAATGCGAGCTATATAACTACATAGTACAATAGCATAGATATCCGTAGTACATAGTATCTACATAATCCCCCTATATAATTTTAAGGTACAAAGAAAAAACAATAGCATTGTCCTACTTTTAAAATCAATATGAGAATGTGAAGCGTGAATATTGGAACGACTCATTCAAAAAAACCAAAAATATTTAATATTACATAACATTTATTTCATTGGTTCAGCAAAACTAAAATCTAAAGACCTAAAGTAAACCTTAACAAATAATTAGCTAATCAACAACAAAACACATAGCATCAGTGGGTAGGTACAGACAACCAGCTCTCAGTATCCCTATAATCTACGACAACAATACATTACACAAACACTTTAAAGCTTATGTACGCTTTATATAACGTTAACAGAACATTTGAACTGTACACTGTGAACTTTTATGAGAATTTGTATGTAGGGGACTAGAAACAATCGCAACGCTGCCTCACAGTGTTCGCATGGCAATTCAAAATGTTAAACAAATGTCGTTACCTAAATGAGAAGCCATGCTGTGATTGTTCCTGTGCTCCGCTCGCCTCGCTATCCTGCGCGACGTCTGTGGTAGGTGCTTACAGTCTTCACTTTCATATGGCATTATAAACGCTTTCTAGACAAGCACTTTTGAAAAGTTAGTATAATTATAATAATTTATTCGGGGAATAGCCATGACTTTAGTGTTTGCTTTGGTGATTCTTTCTGTGATGCCTGTTCCTGCGGTGCCTGTTTCTGCGGCACAACTTTCACAGATATTTTCTGGCTTCCTGCTGCATTGTTGTCGGCGACGTCGCTCCTATCCCAGCCGTGGGACTCATGGTGGGACTCGTGATGGTGCTCATGATGATCTGGGGAAGGGAACCATTCGGATATCCATACGGGCCTCCAAATTTTCTTTACACCTGGAACCCAGATCTCCTTCCACCCTGGCACCCAAATCTGTTTCCATGCCTCCTTCCATTCCAGTTTCTTGTCAGGCACCCAAATCAATTTCTTTGAAGGCTTCCAGATTTGTTGCCAAGCTTCTTTCCAAACCAACTTTTTGTCATCGACCCATATCTGTTTCTTCTCAGTTTTCCAGATTTGCTTCCATTCGTCCTTCCATACTAGCTTCTTGTCTGGAATCCAGATTTGCTTTTTAGCTGGCTTCCAGTATTTCTTCCAAATGGGTTTCCAAACTAACTTTTTCTTCCACAAATCGTGAGATGTGTATTCCCATCCGTCATGATCTTTGCCTAAGTACTTCTCGCCAGGGATGCCAACTTTAACCCATTCGGGTTTCCAGACCTTCTTCCACGCAGGAACCTGTATTTCCTTCCAACCCGGTACGACGATATCCTTGTACACTGGTACTGTTATTTTTTTCCAATCGGGAACTTTTACGTCTTTCCAAGCAGGAACCTTTATAGGTTTCCATTCAGGTTTGTAGATTTTTTTCCAGTCAGGTACTTTAATTGGCTTCCACACGGCTCGTTTAGTAGCTTTCCACACCGGCTTCCAAATCTTTTTCCAAGATGGATTCCAGATTTGTTTCTTGGCTGGCTTCCAAATTTTCTTCCACCCAGGCTTCCAAATTAGCTTTTTCTTCCAGTAGCCAGGGTCGTGATGAGGATGATGGTCATGATGTTCGTGGTGTTCCTCGTGGTGGTCTTCCACGTGGTGCTCCACGTGGACGGCATGATCCTCGAGATGGTCGTGGTGGTCGTGGTGGTCGTGCTCGCTGAAGTCGTGCTGCTCGTGCTCCTCGTGGTGCTCGATCACTTCGTGGTGGTCATCGTGCGAGTGCAGGTCCTCATGGTCTTGGAAGGGGTTGACGAGGTCGTGCGGCGGCGCGGGGTAGTCGTAACCGACACGTTTCTGAGCTGTGTATTGCTTCTGTTCTACCAGTTGCTGTGTTTGTTGATTTTGTGGTAATAACGCCTTTCCCGAAACTAGAGCGATTTTTAAAATTACCGCTAGGGTAATCTGAAACAAAGAAACACTTCGTTAAAATTAGATAAACACAATAAAACGCAAAGCTTTGTAGGTAACGCACAGCATTATGTACAATATATACTATATTTAGAGACATCGGCTTTAAATAGTGTCGCATAGCTTTTTATAACAATGACCTGTCATTGCAAAGATCCGTACATCAATTTAAAATGAATGTTAATTGTTGATTAAAAGAGATACAAAATTTGTATTTAACGTTTAGAATTAAATTCTAAACGTTAAATACAAATTTAAATTAATGCGAATCACAAATGATTACGTCAGTTCGTGTATGTGATTCACAAAAGGAAAGTGAGCATAAGACGACTACTTGTCTAAGTGAGGTGGGGGCTATTAGAACACACTCCGTCTAATTCGCAGGTCGAGCGGATCTAGGAAGCGAATGTGTAACTAGCCGCATACGCCTGCCAGTGAACATCTTGTGCATGCTTTCTAGAACACTTAATATCACCGGAAAGTCAAGTTTTGAGAAATATCATAAAAACACAAGCCTGCTTCGTCGTCTTATTATCTCCCATATGAAGAACAATATTACTTAAATTACATTGTATTGTCATTAATGTAATGGATGAAAAACCTGTTTAAGAGCAACCCGGATTCATCAAGATCAATATGGTTATGTAAGAAATCGGTGTTTTGAGAACAAAAAAGTAAACCATATACGGATACTAGGTCATTCCGAACTGCAACACAAGGAGTGATGTAAGATTTAATTAAAAGATTATCATAATTATATCAAATAAATGCTAACTGACTCAATAAGGAATAAGTTTTTATATGGTTTCAGAAAAAGTTAGTCTGCACCAAAAGGATTTAGAGAGTGACTACTACACCCACACAAAATCCTATATCAGTTGAGCAAGTTCGGAAAAGTTTACGTAAAGGACAGTGTAAATAAGTTGAGAAAGTTTATGTACTGGTACGTTAGCATAGTTCACACATGCGGCTAACTAATATAATAATACAATACAAAATTTGTCCGACATTGTGATGCAACAGTTACACAATTGAAGAGGCAATCGGCACCGAAGTCCGGTGACAACCTCCATAATAATGCCTGCTTATTTAAAAGTGTTACAATAAAAGTTACGAGTACATGGAGTATGGAGTATATGGAGAAGCATAAATTTAATTTTTGTCACGTTCTGATTATCTAAGGTAGTTTTCAAAGTCATTCAATACTATAAATAATAAAAAAAACTACAAAAATAATAATGTGAATACTACAAAATAGTAATAGAAAATTCTCTACAATTTATCTAACTAAAGTCTCAAAAGTCAGCAGCAGAATATTTTAAGTTAAACGTTCCGATTTCAATTTAATTATTCAAATAAAATTGAACAATAAAACAAATTAGATAGCTTGCTTCTAGAGTAATTAAAAATAAATGGTCCTAGTTTACATACAAGACTTGAAATGGCGGAAATGTGAAGTATAAAGCTTTAACGTTTTCATTAGTTCCGTATTTGTAGAAATTACGCAACCGCTCATATTCTGAATGCTGTGATTATTTTAAGCCCCGCTTACGGCGGTGAGTGTACTTTTTCCAAAAGGAGATCGCAGATCGTGACCTGACTAATGGTTACAAAACGGAAGAACACATTATGCAATCTGGTTGAGTTCATCGCCATTATATCAATGTTATAGAGAGATTTGCCGCTCATTATAGTACCAAAACAACAATAGCGAGAAGTTGCATTCAGAATTGAAAACCCGACGCATCAATAAAAAGTGCAAGCCATTGTCAAGTTAGTGACATCGAGACGGATGCATTGATGTGCACCTGACAAGATGTACCTATGTTCCGCACATGCAAGGAAAGGTGGTACATCTTCACCACCTCTCGAACTAAATTAGCAGTGATCTAGTTGTATGTTCTGTCACAAACACAAATTATGCGTACGAGTAAAAAAGCGAGTGCACGTAATATTTGACAAATAATTATCACTAAAGTTTATACCTGTTTGTATAATTGAAATGCTAATTTTACTTGTGCTTGTCAATATTTATCTTTGCTACCAGTTGGTAAGTAACTATTTGCCAAGTCAACTTTAGAGCAGCTGTCAGTAAAAAACTAACAGTAATTAACACTTTGAGTTTAACTTCCACTCTAAGCGCAAATAAGTTATAATTAGGTCGGTATTAATTAATGTTTGAAAACTTGTGTCACTGCAACGTAATTAGCGCAATATAAAGTTAATAAATACTTTTAAAATATTTTGATTGTACACGAGAATACAACAATCGGAAATTTGATCAAATTGAGCTTAAGTTTTTTCTAATCCATAAATATTTGCCGTGTTTATCGCGTTATCACTTGCACATTTTTTCCGGAATATGATCACTTTATAAAATTTAAAACCAAGGAAAAAAAATACGACTAATTAAAAATTCCCGAGGAAATTTGAATGATTGAACACTGACCACTTGGCTCCAGGTCCCTCTCATGATGAGGCGGGGAACGGCTGTTCCACTAGCTAAGACGCCGGATCTGTTATTACTCTATTAGTTCACCTTGAGTTTCTCTTTATATATGGCGGGGTCCACCCCATCAGGCGGCAGGCGGTGGGGCGCACGCGCTCACTTTCACCGCCACCCCGCGCGTTCGCACCATAGTCAGCACCCGCCCCGCTCGCACCAGCGCCTGGGGTGCGTGGGTCGCGCTCCTTGCAGAAAATATAGAAAAGTTCAATTTTTGCAACATTCTATTGAAATACAATATAATGAGCCACCCACTCACTCTACGGATTGGTATCGATAAAAATAAGAACATCAAAGAAATAAGTGGCGATGCTGCGAGTCTTTCCTCGAAACATGCAATAGATACTGCGGTACTCCTAGTCGTGCACTATTGAATGAAACTATTCCTGTCATGAAATCTTTTTATGATAAAATTAAAAGAAACCTTATTACACGAGCTGCGGACTCTTTTCAACGTTATTAAAACTAAAAATGATTTATTTAAGGAATTTGTCGGAATTCTGGAACATTATAATAATTAAAAGTCCCTCGCACTCAATTCAGTGTGTGATATGATTCTTTAGTAGGTACACACGAATATTTTATACATAACATTCATGAGAACTTCGATATTTAATTATCACGAGTGAAACAAACAAACAACAACAAAAAGCTTCACGGATAAGTGTTTAGAGAGTAAAGGCAAATATTGCACAAAAGTAATATATTTCAAATCAGTTACTTTGATTTGTTCAGGTCTCGGAACTAAGTCTGATTAGCACTAAATATTTCTTGTTTGGAAAAACGTAGTAAAAAGTAGGTTAAGGTAATTATGTATTGCATAGTAATTATTTTATTCATATTGTTGGTGTATTGTAAGCTGTTCTATTGGGCTTCTAATTGCTATTGTTATGTTTGTTACTTAGATACTTAGTCATTCGTACCATAAGTATCACCAACGCCAGAATCGTATTATAGTACCTACTGTTTGTCATTTTCAGTCATCGGTACGACGAAACATTATTCAGCCATCAATGATACAATTCCTGGTTTACATATCACTAGCAGCAATGATAGTCGTTCTTATATTCTCCTTTATTTAACATTTGGCATAAAGGCTTTTTATTAGTAAGTACCTAGTCTTGCCATAAATATTGTAACGAAGATAAAACATTTTTTTTTTGTATTGCAAATAATATTTATTACTTTTACAGTGTGTTAGTTTAATACATAAATATAAAACAATTTAAAATATAAAAAGCTTATTCGAAGTGGTCTCCATTGGCTGCAATACAGTCCTTTAAACGTTGAGGCCAGTTATCAATAGAAGCACGCACTCTTTCCATGGGAAAATTCTTCACTGCCAATCGTATGGATTATTTTAGGGACTCCAAATTGTCATGGCGTTTAGAGCAAGGCGTACTCTCTAAAACTGACCATAAATCATAATCCAGCGGATTACGATCGGGACTAGACGACGGCCAGTCTTCAGCTCTGATGAAGTCCGAAACGTTCACTTTCAACCAAGACTGCGTGGACCGAGCTTTATGACCCGGCGCCGAATCTTGCTGGAAGGGCCATACTTGGTTATTGAACATGGTGTTGTTAAGAGGCTTTACTACCTTCTCAAGAATGGTATCTTGATACACTTGTGCCGATGTTTTGATACCTTTTTCACAAAAATATGGCTCAGTCACTCCTTCATAGCTATCACCCCACCAAACCATCACTGAAGTCGGATAATGCCCACGTTGCACTCTGTCGACTAATTGGGAAGCTTCCTTAGAGCTTTGAGCATAAATACGGTCATTTTGTTTGTTAAAATGTTGCTCAATTGTAAAGATTTTCTGATCCGTAAACAAAATTTTTCGCTTCAGTAGTGGTTTCGATTTTACCACCCTATTCTTTTTAAATTATCAGTTACAAAATGACAAGTGCGTCTCTTATAGGCTGCAAGTCCTAAGTCATCTTTTAAAATACGCGACATGGTTCTGGGTGCTATCTTCATCTCCCGAGATAAAATCTTTTGCTTTCGGACAGAATTTCTTCGAATTCTTTCCCGTGCTGCTTTGACCACCTTTTACGTACGAACACTACATGGACGGCCAGATCTTTTTCTGTCACAAACAGAGGAGGTCTCATTGTACCTATTAATAGCCCGGTACACAAACATTTGACTAATACCAAGCGTATGGAGAGTTTTAAAAATTGCATTTGGCTCCATACCAACTTTGTGTAATGCAATCACAGCGATTCGGTTCTCTTTCTCACAAAATATTGTACAAAGTATTGGCGCCAAAATTAGAAAACTCAATGAACAATCGTATAAAAATTACAGATTCCAAAATCAAATGTAATATCTTTCTTATTTTCAATTGTAACAGTATTTATGGCCAGACTAAGTATTTTTCTCCAGTTTTAGGCTGCGTTTCCACCAGAGATGTGGATATGTAGCGAGGGATGGTGTAATAATGACCAATATTAGCGCTTCATTGTCATAACTTGTACTTAGCTAGGTCTGTAATTGGGCAGTTTGACACACACCCGTCGCTACACAACCTCACACGCCTTTGGTGGATCCGCAGGCTAACTCTATGTATGTAAACAAATCTTGCAGATATGTCGAATTCGACCAACTACTAATTATCGTATTGATCTGAAACAATATCTTGATTTGGTACCATTAAACTGATCTGACGATGAACCCGGAAGGAATGCACTGGAAGTTCATAACTTAAGTAGTAGCGTATTCTAGTCGTATTTTATCTTGTTGGAATTGCCCTGAGATATAGGTACATTGACCATGATGGGTTTTTAAGGTCTGATGATGGTCCCGCGATTTAGGCACTGGAACTCTTTAACGGGACCACGTATCCTAATCGTGTTAGATGCAATGATTTTGGGTGAAAATCATTTAAAATGACCATTTTGACCAAAATGAAACAAAAACAAAACTAACAAAAATGAAACGCGTAACAAAAATAACAAACAATAATTAAGTATTACGACTTGTTTACAGTGCGCATTATTATCTAACTATTATTTATTTAATTGATTTCGTATAAGGTTGTCCGCAATAAAACACGTCACTTGTCTTTAATCATTTATTTGTTTTATTAATTAATTATATAGGAGATTATATATAAGAAACATAATTTCTCTAAAAAACTTCTTTTTTTAATTAAAAAAAGAAATCACGCTCTAATAATAATATTTCATCAGCAATGTGATTGCGACTTTAGTTCATTGTTGTTATTTAATTTTTGGAACAAATCATAACAAAAATTAAAGTAACTTCAAATAATATGTTAAGACAAACAGAAATCTCAATGAATTCTAACCACCTTGCATTTCAATAAAGGTTAGCAATACATAACCTATTTAATTAATCAATTAAATAATAATAAGTGCTCCTGCCTGTGGTGTTTGAAACAAAACAAAACTGACAAATTAAAATTGGAATTTTGCTCGCCGACAAAGAAGCACGTCATTCATCTTTTTCACTTGACGACATTTCTTTCCCTTTTTTTAGGGTTCCGTACCTCAAAAGGAAAAATCGGAGCCCTAATAGGATCACTTTGTTGTTCGTCTGTCTGTCTGTCCGTCTGTCTGTCAAGACCCTTTATCTCGGGAACGCGTAGAGTAACGCGTAAGTCTTTTTTTTAAATAATTAGTTTTCTGTACGAATATGTATATACGAACCATCACAAATAGCTATAGCCACAAGGGTTTGTATGGTTGGAATATATTGATGATGGCACTGCAAGGCTGTGAGCTATAATTTCATCACGGCTTATATGATTGAAACCCAAATGGCGAACAACAAAGTCTTGGGTCAAGCAGTTTTAAGTAAAATACCGATCGTTTTACGAGATATCTACACCTATTTGGGAGGATATACGTGTATTTGATTCACCAGACCTTTGTTTTAATAAATAGATTCCTAGTGCAGTTTTTGGTTTTCTACATTGATCTAAAAGAGACGGTGTTTCATTCGAAACGATCTCGAATTGTTGGTATTTATAATAATAATATGTGGGGACATTTTCACACACGGCCATCTGACCCGAAACTAGGGAGACCCTGTACTATGGGTGTCAGACAGCTGATATACATACACAAATACATTTTTTTTTAGATACATGCATAAATAGACAAACAACACCCAGACACAAGGCAAACACAAGTGCTCATCACACAAATGTTTACTCTGGGCGGGAATCGAACCCGCAACATGTTGCGCAGCAGTCGATCACTCAGCCACTGCGCCAAACGTGTCGTCAAAAAAAAATTGTTTTAATAAATAGATTCCTAGTGCAGTTGTCGGTTTTCTACATTGATCTAAAAGAGACGGTGTTTCATTCAAAACGATCTTGAATAATTGTTGGTGTGATAAGCTAGTTTAGAAATATAATATGTAGATCCTCAGGTGAAATATTGTTTACATTGTCAAAATTTATTTTAGTCTTATGTTTATATGCATCTCGTAAGGTATCGATCATATCTTTGAGATGGTCTGGTGTGAATTTTGTTTCTCCATTATCATACAGGGAGCTCCAATCATGTGCTGATGTGATGTACAGACCTTTACGAACGGGTTTAGGTTTTGTTTTATAACATACGAGAGGAATTAACGTGCAGAATACTGACAATGAGGGGACACAAGAGAGAGAGGGGTCGTAGTACTAAGTCGAGCTCGAGCCACTACGTGTCATCCCTAGAGATATTAAAATGAGTAAGTAGGTTGCAGAGGAAGACCATCGAGACTAATAGACTCGATTATGGGTAGGAGTTTACGGGAACAAGGGGCATATTGAAACAATGTGTATGCTCTGACAATAGACAACAGCAAGTAGGGTTTTACCATATTTGATAAGGATCGCCAGAAAGAGATACAATTACTTAGCGGAGGCACAGCTGTAAAGTGAAGGAGAAGAAGAAAAGATTTTGGAAGGAAAATCGCTACGTAGACAAATAGCAACATCATCTCCTCCCTTTCCAATTGTGTCTGTACGGATAAGAACGAAACCGGGAAGAGGGTTGGTTGTAGAGAGAAGATGAGGTTTGAGTCAACTCTCAGAAATCAGAACGGTGTGCGCGAACGTAGACATCAGAAAAGGTCTCTAACAGGTCAAGTGACTTAACACACTTTGAACATTGATGTGGCAGACATTAAACATAATAAACAAGCCTTTCTGTTGACTGAAGCTCCGGTGAACATTGTCCACCAAGGGTGTCGACTTCAATTAAATACAACTTGCATTAGCGGAAGAATTAAAGAAAGCATTGGCAGAGTAAAGGAGTCATTATCAGATGATATAAAATAATAATGAAAAAATTAAATATGACGCAAATTCATAAATCGATTGCATAACAGCTGATTGGTTGAAGTGGCGAGACACAAGAACCTACACAACACAACAGAAAAAAATTGTATTTATATTCTGAAGGTGGAAGAATGTTTTGCTAGGTCAGTTCGGGGTTTGCTGGCCAGGAGTTGGGGGCCCCCTAAGCGGGCTACGCCACTGTGTAAATAAAAACTGTGAAGAAAATTTATTACCATAAAAAGAATTTTCGACAAATAATAATAATAATAAAAATTTAACTTCTTTGAAACGACAGTGAAAACTTCAGAAGAAATATTACAATAAGAACTTCTCAACCAGTTCTTCTCAGCTTTTCTGAAAATTAAGTTAAGTTTTGCTTTCTTAGGCTAGACCTAGGAATATCTCTCATGAACACAACCAGGCTGACTTCATGCGACCTGTTTTCAGCAAAGGTGTAAGAACCTAAGCAGGTTTGCAAAGACGATTTCTTTAATTCTTGATTGTTTCTTGTTTTTAATGAAATGAAATAACGATATCCACATGCAATGGTATTGCAGTTTCATAACTTTTGTTGGTTCATCGTACAATAGGTAGGTAATAAGTACTTACATGAGTAGTCCTGGATACTTCTGGATTAAACCAGGGTCGTTTAGGCACATTTAGGTGTATAACCAATTAGTGTGATTAATGTATTGAAGAGACTGAGCTGAGTGCATACTGAGATCTACAAATTATTAGTAAAATGTTATCATGATTTTGATACATGGATTTGGTCCATGCTTCTAAAAATTAAATACATCGGCATCGGCACTAGTTAATTAAAAAAAATCTTTAATACAAAAGTGCAATATCTGCAAGATCAAAATGTAACGAACAATTTCGTTTTTAATAAGCGGCAAAGGACAATGCCAGAAAGAACTTTGACCCACTCTATAAAAGTCATGTACAAGCACGGAACAAATATATCTGTTCCGTGTGTACAAGCTTGCAATAAGTAGCATCTGTTACTGCTTATTAATTGCTTATAACTAAACATTAGTCCTAATAACTGCAGAACTTGCCGTTTCTGTTTAAATCAAAAAACTTTATTTGAATTCCTTATAACATTGATTTGTAATCTGCAACTTATAATAATAATAATAATGTTGTTTATTTACCAACAAAAAAAGTTCTTTACGTTTTCTTAGTCTACATTCTCAATTAAGTTCTCAAAAAATCAACAAATATTAAGACACAAAGGACGAATTTTGCTAATTAACACAACACAACTCCACACTCGTGCCTATCTCGTGGAAACAAGCCAAGAACGCAGGCAAGTTCTAAAGAAAAACAATGTATTCTAATAAGGTTCTTTTATCATTACAATAATTTTCTTAATTTACATTTTCTGTAAATGGGTGGGGCAGGATCTGGCATTGTCATTGCCTCTATCGAGTTCTGTATCCATGGTAAAAGATAGCGCATCGATGTTGCTACCTTCCCGTATAAAACCGGTAATGCCAGTTTGGTTAGAATTCGCCAAACTTTACCAAAATTCATAGCAGGAAGAACATTTCAACCGTCGAAGTCCGGGTCAGCTGTCGGCAAGTCTGAAGTGATTTTAATGACGTGCAATTGTCTCGCAAACTTCATTAACGGAAGACAAACTGGTGCAATTTCGCCTGTTCCTGACTCAGGCGAGACCGGGACAATGTGTAGGTATGGCAAATGCGAAGCATAACTTCGGTGCACAAAGCCGCGTTAACGAAATGAAACCTGATCTCTTTGAATACCTAGAGCTGTGCCAAATGCAGATATTCCATACTCACTAGGTATATGTACCTACAGACTACGGACTAGAACCTAACTTCCTGACAAACTTCTTTCCTTATTACAATCTGCTGCTTCTCGTATCTGTAAACTTTATACGGCGCACTCGTTCCTCCTCATCGAAAAATTTAATTTAAATCGAACTGAAGTTAAATTAACTTTCGACCCGGTTGGTAGGTGGTCACTACAGTGTTGAATGAGGTCACGCAATTATTAAACGATCAGATTGAAAAGCCCAAAAATAAAAAATGTAAATAAGGAAGAGTTTGGTAGGTACCTACATAATTTCGACATAACTACTCTAGAGGTGCGAATTATTATCGTTATCTTCAATCCTACGTCTTGAATTGCTTTAAAAAATTAGACGCTTTTAATTGTTATTCAAAAATAAATTGCATGATTCGTATAGTCAAAGTTTCTATAGTGTCAAAGACTTCTTTGACAATAAAAAATCTTAAATGTGTTTAGGTATTTATAATTTGCACGCTTAACCTATGCTCATGTTATTTTTTTGTGTATTAGGTAGGTACCATCTTTATATCTATAGAGTGTTTCTAAGCAAATAAATAAATGTTGTATTATGTTCTATTCTAAAAGATAATTATTAGGTATATTCCTGGGGTCTTTGATAAATAGTTATCTAATTATTGCTACTTACTATACAGCAACATATAAGTAGGTAGGCACGGACGGAGGTACCATTAAGTGAGTAAAAAACTAACTTTTCATTTAGTTATGGGAAGGGCGGGCTGCAATCGAGAAGTAGCGAATACCTATGAAACTAACACAACTTTGTGTTGTTACATAAATGTTACAATATTTTAAAGCGTGTTATTTTTTATTTGTCCAACCGTCATCATTATCTTCCTGCCCATGTACCTATTCCCCGATACATACCTATAGGTATCTTCAAGGCACGAGTGAACCGGTTTATCCTAGGCAAGCGTGCTCTACTTTAGGCCGCATTATCACTTAAGATCAGGTTGGTAGCATTTGCGCCCAAACGCAAGCCTATAACAATATAAAAAAAAATGTTACCTACTTGGGGTCGGCGCAACTTCTTCTTCTTCTTATAATAATAATAATACTTTATTGAAAACAACGTAAGAGCACATTTACATAAAGGCCCTGCCTCTTGAACTAGGTTTTTGGCCTGTATCTCAGGAGACATTCTTCCATTCCGTCATGCTTTCACTGACTCCCTTTTCATTCATAGTTATCATTCTTCACACAACTCCATCTATCTTTTCCTGGGCCTTCTTTTGCCTCAATGAAATTCCCTCAATCAATTAATCAATTTAATGCACCGATTCACAAAGAAATCGAAATGAAAGTTAAGAGCTGGCGCTGCTTAAGTTTTTAAAAAATAGGATGTTGTTTATGGCTATTAAGCTTCTTAGATTTAATTGTCTTGGATTTCCCTCTTGTAAAAAGAGTTTTTGAATAAAACGCTTATTTAACTCTGTCTGTCACGCTTTCACGATGAAACGGCTAAACCGATTTTGATGAAATTTTGTATGAAAATAGCTTGAACCTTGGGGAAGGACATTTGCTACTTTTCTTTTTTTTTTTCGTTAATCCGCGACTTCGTCTGCATCCAGGATAACCTAATTCACGCGGACGAAGTCGCGGTCAAAAGCTAGTAGGTATCCTTAAGAAAAACAACTCAATGTTTTAATTAAAGTTTACCTAAAAGGTGAGCAACATCTCAACTCCCGCTCTCGCTCTCCCTATAAAATGAAGAAGTCTTTTAAGTTAATTAGAGAATTTCTTCATTGCCTGACATAAAATAAAGCCTTTTTTTCAACTCTGCTCACCGCTCAGCGCAGATATTTTAAAAGCTCAACAGTATGTACCTACAGAAATTTTTAGACATTACAAAATTTAAGATGTTGCCAATAGTTTAGGGGTAGCAATAAAACGAGTGACTGTAAATTACAATTTTAAGTGTCAAAATTAATTAATTTGGGTTATATAATTACTAAGTGAGCGACTGACTGTAAGTGACGAAAAATAAACAGAATAACTTACAAACATTAATTTGAGTTACTTAAAATACAAAATGAGCAGCTTCATAATATTTGAGCGACTTAATACATATTTGTTTGAGTGTCAACGTTACGTCCTGCATTTTTTTCAATATTTGGCAAATGTATTTTTTATACTGAGCGGCATTTTATCTTAAATGAAGTGTTTCGAATACAAAAACCACTTTGAAAAATACACTAATGAGCAATTTAGCGATAAGACATTCACGAGAGTTGAATGTTCAATACAAACTTCAATACAATAGAGGGGATCTGGCGCTCGGCGGCCGCTGCCGCGGCACCGCTCGCTGCGCTCGCTCGCCTTCGCGCTTTGATGGTCACAGTTCTAACCTAACCTAACCCAAACGACCCACCATACCACCAGGGGTATGGCCTGTGGTACGGTGGGCCACAGGAAATCGATTCTATCTTAATATTGAAGTTGCCCTCTCTGTATTTCCAGTCGCTCACTTAGTAATGTAGTCGCTCGGATAAAATTTTAACATATGAAATGGATTTATCACAATCCACTTTTTGTAAGCTTGTTCTGGATTTTATTATTAATCAATATTCGTCGTTAGTTTAGTTAATTTTTCGCTTACTCAAATTCATACCGCTCAAGTTATTAATACAGTATGTCATCATCAGTCGCAAAGCTTTTTTTTAATCGCTCGTTTTATAATTCCCCATAGTTTAGTAGTGTTACTGAAAACGTGCTTTACCATCTTAGAGAATACGTACACATTTATGCGAGAAGCACAGAATTTATTTATTAATTTATTTATTATTCGGAAAGCCTATAGTCTAATATCTATATTAAATAATTTACAATAGACGCTAAAATTTGCCATTTAAAAGCTTTCACAATTTAGCAATTATATACCTAAAATTAATTAAAATTAACAAACATTAAAAACAAAAACTCTTCTTCATTGAACACAACAAAACAAATACTTTCTTTAAATAAAATAAAATAATATAAGAGCAAAATAAAATAAAACGAAACAATTTTTTCTTAAATTAAACAAAACCTATAGCCGTCTTAGTAAAATACAGAAAATAAACCGTGAGAACATTATTTCAAAGTCAAAGTCAAAGAAATCTTAATTTATAGTTTGTCTTTACATATTATGCTAAGGTTGGTTCTAAATAAATCAACATTTTAAATGAGTAGGAATGTTATTGAAATTTACTGAGCTACGTAGGATGGTAGGTAGAATGCATGGTATTCTGTGCTTCTTTCAGAATGACAGAGACATGAATGATACGTATAATTTCCCCTCACTATGCTAGGTCTCATGTACCGTGATTGCGTTTACAAACATAATTACTTATAAACTCAACAAATGCACGAATAACCAAAACCGGAATAGTTGCCACTAGCTAGACCATACAAATGTTTGTTTCGTGCGGAAATCGAACCAGCGACACGCAGCGCAATAGCCGATCGCTCAGTCACTGCACCAACCGTGTCATCAATAAATGAGAAAAGACAATAAATGAGAAAAGACAATAAATGAGAAAAGATTACAGACTATGTTCGAAACGAGTATATCCAAAATTCGACTCGAATCGAATACTGACCTACCTAGCTGTTAAGTTAGGTTAGTCAACATCATCATTCATCATTTCAGCCAAAGACGTCCACTGCTGGACATAGGCCTCCCCAAAGTGACGTCACATTGACCGGTTCCGTGTGACTCGCATCCAGCGGATCCCCGCCACCTTTACCAGGTCATCGGTCCACCTAGTGGGAGACCTTCCAACGCAACGTCTCGTCTTCCGGTTCGCGGTCCAGCACTTTTCGGCCCCATCGGCCATCCGTTCTGCGAGCAATGTGCCCTGCCCACTGCCACTTAAGTTTGGCAATTCTTCGGGCTACGTCGTCGGTAACCTTGGTTCTCTTGCGGATGTCCTCATTTCAGATTTTATCACACAAGGAAACTCCGAGCATAGCCCTCTCCATTGCCCTTTGGGTGTCTTTAAGCATTCTGATGAGGCCCATTGTGAGCGACCACGTTTCGGTCCCGTATTAATCACTGGCAACACACACTGGTCATAGACTTTTGTCTTAAGACACTGCGGTAAGTTGGACGAGAAGATACCACGCAACTTCCCGAACGCTGCCAGTTAGGGTTAGTACGTAGGTCAAAAGTGTAAAAAATTATTACGATGATAAAATGCATTGCTATCCGGTGTGTTTATGATTTAGTACCTACAAAGATTTTGTTTGAGTCATTCATTAAGCATGTTATCCAATACACATAGAAAGAAACGCAATATAAAAAAGTACTTATAGCTAAATAATGAATATAACGAATGACTTTGAAAGTTCTACTACTTACACTATGACCTACCTTCTTATATAATAATTTATAAACCACTTTTTAAATCTCTCGGTTAAGAGGAAAATGCAGGTTATGTATTCAAACTCGATCATCGGACAAGTATCTACTTATATTACATAGGTACATACATTTATGTTTAGTCGCGGCCGCAGGTAACTTAATTATCAGGCCCCGCTTCAAATGGTGTTTGATCGGTGGTGAATTGAAATACCTAATTATTGACTAACCAAATGTGTGGTCAGACAAAGCGAAGCACAGTTAAGTGAACATAATATATTTCGGTCCAGTACTTAATTAGTTTTTAACCGAATTCAAAAAAAAGGAGGTTCTCAGTTCGACCCGTTATGTATGTATGTATGTTTTTCCTCGATTATCTCCCATTTGGCTGAACCGATTTTGATGCAGTTTTCAGAAAAGTGTTTGTTACATTCTGGAGAAGGTAACAAACAAACCGGCTTTGTTCTGTTTTTTGTTTTGTATTGCCACCGACTTCCGAAACTACAGTCTTTTGTGTTCTGTGCTTAAGTTATTTATCACTTTTTAGTTTTTGAAGGTGCCTTGGTTCTCTTTTTTGTAAAAAGTATTTTTTTAGTTTTATTTTAATGTAAGTATACTTTTTAACAGTTAAATGTAAGAGAGATCGGAAAGGTCTAGGTGAACGAATAGGTCCAGCGGTATCTACATTCCCTTGCCTCCTTCGTACGATCAAACTACCCCGCCACAGTATAAGTATGACCCCGCCAAGGTAACAAAGTGCAATGTCAGTCGTGATGAAATAAAATTTGTCTTAAAAGTCATTACCTTTTGCGTTGATGTCTTTAATAAAAAGATACAATACATTGTCAGATATAGATAGATAGATTAAACATTTATTTGGTGCACTCAAAAGACACATAACAACACAAAAAAATCATATCAAATAATGATTAGACTGTATTAGACAAAGTGCGGTGTGCGTTTCAAGGTTGCACCAAATGGGAGTACAGCTCAGCTAGTGTTAGGCAAATATACCTAACGCTGATATTCTGCTGAATCCCTGCTGTGACATTCGGACGTCGAGCAGATGAGATAGATTGGCGTGAACAGGCGTTGTATCAAAGCTTTATGCGCGGACTAAAGTACTGTAACAATACCCGCAATTACAATAAAATTACTTATATTACATTCTACAGTCAAGTTTTGTATCGTTCGTTTTGTTCGTTGATGTGTGAATTGTGTAAAATTGGGTTATTAATATGGGTACTTAAGTTTCACCAGGTTACGCCGAACTCCGAACTGCTACTCATCATCATCATTTCAGCCAAAAGACGTCCACTTCTGGACATAGGCCTCCCCAAGGGGGAGGTTTTGCCATAATCGCAACGCTTGGCAGGCGGGTTGGCGATCGCAGTATAGTTGTTACAAAGGCACAGAGAACGCTGCTGCCCATTCTCTGGTGAGTCCCTTAGTCGCCTCTTACGACACCCACGGGAAGATAAAAGATGGTGCTATTCTTTACGTCCGACACCACACGGACCAACTGCTACTAAAAACTCTTTATTATACTTAAGTACAACCCATAGATATTCAAGTACATACAACCTGAGAATCAACCCTTAAACTAGACCACAAAGTTTATTGATTCTCGTGTGGAGTACACGAGAATCAATAAACTGCATGTTAACAAGGCAGTATACCTAGTTCATGTAAGCGTCCGACAGTACATAATAACTACGCTTAATTCCTCAAAGCTCAAAAGCGCGATGTGTATTGTAAGAAGCTTATAAGTGATAAAAGTGGAGTCAATACTCTAAATACCTAAGTGAAACCAACTGTGGGCAGACGCTCTCTTTCTGAATTCATACATAAGAACGAGACAGTGATATGTGTTTTCAACCTACTTCAAAAACAATGAGGATTCTCAATTCGACCGTATGTTGTTGTTTTCGTTTTGTTAATTAATTACGCGATTTCTCCGGCAAATGTAAATCGATTTTGAAAATTCTTTTTCTAGTGGATAGGGTATGCCTTAGGGGTGGTCTCATATAAATTGTATCCAAAAAGATTCAACACTTTTTGAAAAATCAATTAAATCCAAAAAAATCTATATAGACGACGTTGTAATAGTTTTTTCAATCATTGGAGTACCTCTGTTTTAACTGTGTTGCCGGTTCTTAATGGATTTGAATGATAAGAAGGTACTAAAAAATTATAAATAAAAAGCTCTTTTACAAAAAAAAAAACAACCGCCTTCAAAATCTAAAAAACTAAAAAGTAATAAATAACTTTAGCACATTACACACATGACTTTAGATTGCCAAAGCCACCGACTTCCAAATCTAAAGTCATGTGTGTTGTAGCGGTTGTTTTTTTTTTTGGAAAAGAGCTTTTTTAGGGTTCCGTAGCCAAATGGCAAAAAACGGAACCCTTATAGATTCGTCATGTGTTTCTGTCTGTCTGTCCGTCCGTATGTCACAGCCACTTTTTTCCGAAACTATAAGAACTATACTTACTGTTGAAACTTGGTAAGTAGAAGTATTCTGAGAACCGCAGTAAGATTTTCACACAAAAATAAAAAAAAAAACAAAAAATTTTGGGGGTTCCCCATACTTAGAGCTGAAACTCAAAAATGTTTTTTTCATCAAACCCATACGTGTGGGGTATCTATGGATAGGCAGGTCTTTAATATTGAGGTTTATAATATTTTTTTTTCTAATTTTTTTTTCTAAAATAGTTTGCGCGAGAGACACTTCCAAAGTGGTAAAATGTGCCCCCCCCCCCCCCCCTTTAACTTCTAAAATAAGAGAAGTATATAACTAAAAAAAAATATATGATGTAAGTACATTACCATGTAAACTTCCACCGAAAATTGGTTTAACCGAGATCTACTAAATAGTTTTTTTTTTAATACGTCATAAATCGTAAACCGCAATTTTCCTTTCATTCAATCAACTCAAAAATAAAAATAAAAATCTTTTATATTACGTTACTTGCTGCTACGGAACCCTTCATGGGCAAGTCCGACTCGCACTTGGTCGCTTTTTTCTTTATCTTATGTAAATAGTATGCATTCAGAAAGAGTGCATCTGCCCACAGTTGGTTTCACTTGGGTGTTTAGAGTACAGTTGCCTCCACTTTTATCTATAATCTTCTTGGTGTATAGTCAAGCAGCGTTTCCACCAGATATGTGCGGAGAGATGTGTAGCGAGGGATGTGTGTGGTAATGATCCAATGATACCATTTCATTATCATAATAACTTGTACTAGCGCTTCGATTGGCTAGTCTTACACACATCCTTGCACATCTTTGATAGAAATGCAGCATAAGCTTCGAAACACTAATTACAGTCCTACGTCAATATCATTACCAGGGCTAGGTTGCGTTTCCACCTGACACGTGCTAGGGTGTGTGGCGAGATACTAACCAATTACAGCACTAGCTTAATAGAAGTTAGGAAAATGAGGCTGCTGAATTATGTCATTGGTAAATTTCACACACATTCCTAGCAACTCTGGTGTAAACGCACTCTTAATTTGGTCAAAGGATCAACATGTTAATTGAAAAGAAAAATATTTAGTAGAATAGATATCAATTTCAAATAAATTCATCCGGCTCACAAACCTATAACCGTTGAGTAGATTAAGTGCGTTCCTTAAAAATAATTATTAGTTGCAAGAACTTATTAATCTACACTAACGTTATAAAGAGGTAATACCGAACCTACTCATCCCGTTTTTAAAATTATTTCTCTGATATATAGCTACACCTTTGCCATGTTTTATGGTAAATTTTACTTCGATGCGGGTGAAATCAAGGATTTAATGAAGTGGTCAGCCATTAATTACGTGTACAAGCGATAATTAAAATTCAGCAATCAGTTTTGCAGTAAATTTTCCGTTCAATAATAGGTGTCTGTGTGTTCACAATGCAACACTTCCTCAGTATACCACTCATTATTATAGGTATAGGCGGTATTTCCCTAGTTTCACGGTAATGTCACAGTATGTGGTAATGTTATGAGACACCAAATAATCGATATTTGGAGCTAGACCTTCTAAAATCTGATCAGCTGAAGGTTCTGCTTCGTGCTGGATATTGAGACATTAAAAACGGAATAGTAAAAAATCTATAAAACATAACATCACACCCGTTAACCTGGAAGGGGTAGACAGATGTATGAGTCTATGTATCTACTTATTCTATTCTTTTTCTATGCATCTAGGTACCTACCATCAGTATAATAATATAACAATGCTGTATGTCATAATCAGGGATCTTCACGCGTTGTGTCGGTAATTAATTTAAATGTCTACTTATACTATTTTCAGCCGTGTGGTGCCGGCCGCAAAATAGTACCACCCCATTTCTAGCTGTGGGAGTCGTAGAAGGCGACAAACAGGAGGACAGAGAGGATATAGACCAGAGGATGGGCAGCAGCGTGCTTCTGAGTACACCTACTGCGATCGCCAACATGAATCCACCTAGCATGGTGATTACGGCTGAATCTCCCCTTGGGGGAAGACCTATGTCCAGCAGTGGGCATCCAAAGGTTGACATGATGACTAATAGGTACTATTATTGGTTGGTTGGTGATCTCTGGGGGTGGCCTACGTTCAGCGGTGTATGGCAATAGGCTAATATGATGATGATGATGAAGTAAAGGCTTGTTGAAATTATAATTATCGCGGTTCACCTTCCTACTCATTGAATGAAATAGTTAAATAAATATTTAAATATCCTTATCAACAAGTGAAAGCCGTAGGCAGAAGAGCCCTCGATTTAACGACGTGATTATTATATCACCAAAAAACCGCTCAATCATAATGATCATATAATTTAGATTTGGTCTAGAATAGGTCTGATTGTCGTTAGCAACGTGGAACGTACACCTACTTAGTTTGTTTTAATCTTGATACTTTCGCATTTTAAGTAAAAAATAACGAATAGGCAACTGAAAGTAATTAGATAAAGTAAATTTCCTTTTTTATAAGATTACATCATAAGTAACGCACCGCGGTGCTCGCACTTCATAAAAATAATAATCCTCTACTTTTATGAAATTATTTTACTAGTTAATCTCGAGTTCTAACTATGGTAATTTACTAGCACTTTGCCCGCGACTTCGTCCGCGTGAATTCTGAAGGATCTCTAATTTTTTGATATAACAATATATAGCACTAAGGGATAAAGTAGCTTCCTATTCTCAGATTATAAAACAAAAGGTTTTATAAAATAAAACAAAGCCTTTTGTTTTATAATCTGAGTTTTTTTTTATCTATTGATAGGCATGCGTTAGACCACTATCTCACCTGATGGGAAGCGATGATGCGGTCTAAGATGGAGCACGCTTGCCTAGAAGTAACCTATTCACTCTTGACTTAAAGACTCCCAGGTTGTAGCTATCAGGAAACACAGACTCAGGCAGGGAATTCCACTCCTTAGCAGTACGCACAATGAATGTATTCCCAATACGTTTCGTGCGTGTGGGTGGGATTGTCCACCATGTACCGGTGGCGCATCGCCGTACGTCTACGTCAGTTCCTATCAAATTGGTGGAAGATTTTTTGAATACGGAAGAGTAGTTTCGGAGATTATCCCCTACCGTTTACAAACTTACACACATCAAACTAACAAACAAATTTTAAGTACATCTTTAAATAATATTAGTATAGAAGTAGATATATATTTTTTAAGTAAATCAGCTTCTCGTTGTTATTTGGGCAGTTGTTATGTGTTGACGTGTTATGCAATCGAGTAATAATACTTCATGTATAATATTATGAGCTACCTACCCACGTGGTGTAACTAACAAATTGTGAGATTATGCAAAATGCAAGCAACATGAGTTTCACTGGCCTACCTGCTCTGTTGCTACCTAGTCATACCTACATAATGTCTAGGTGCAAATGAATGCAAACTGTCAAACGCCATAATTTATATAATATGTGCATGTCTTGCAACTAAACAATGAGTTAGCACTTTATCTTTTACGTGTATACTGTTATTGCATAGCCCCAATCATGTTTCTATTAGACAGATCCATAAAAAAACTTGTCTGGACCTGCATCATTTACTTTTGATTTCAGAAAACAAGTTCTTATGTACCCAAGTTCCAAGTTCTTAATTTCTTATGTTAAATTTATTTTGAATTGCATAATATGATTGTCGCTAGACCTCTTTTAACGTGCACCACTTGTTACATTTTTCTCTCAAACGTGTCCCGTAATTTTAACATGAATGATGTAACCTAAATTTATAATATTCTATTGCATTTAAAAGAGTGTTCATGGAGTTTCTTGATCGTTCTTCTCCATAGAAACCTATTGTTTAACGAGCAACTACTATTTGACTGACTGACGCCTTGACAATTCAAAAGTGCCTGTAAATGGTTTATTTGAAATAAATGATTTGAGTTTGAATTTGAGTATGACCAATGAGTTCAAAAAAAAAATTTGTCAGTTAGCACGGTGGCATACCATGACAACAGCTGATTTACTCAGGTAATTAGCAAACGCGCCGGGCAGATACACTTGGACGTTATGTGTTTGAAGCGATGTCGTGTCGATTTCCTTTCACGAGTATGACAAGATTTCGAAGCATTCTGCAGCAGGAAGTGTTTGGTGTACAGGAACTGAGACCTTAGCTATCTAGGCGCACGGGTCGGGCTACAAGTCTTAGGCCCAAAACATAAGCGTTGTTTCTAGCGTCAGGTATATATGCGGCGACTAGTTGGAACAACTTTGCGTCTAGAAGTTAATTATCTAATTCATTAATAAATTAAAGCCCACTTACCCATAAATATACCTCTTTGTCACAACAAATAAGCGATGAAATGCTGTTTGAAAAGTAGCATTCAACAAGAGATCAGTCGACAGCTGGAACCGACCGAATCATCAATCGTAGATTAAAAACATCGTGTGTGCTGCGAGCCTTATAAACACGGAAGTCTCGGAAGAGGTTCCCCAGCAAAACGGGTCGAATGACTTTCTCAGTGCGCTCGCGTCCTACCGCACTGCCACCCACCTTATTCGCCTTTAGCGCAGTTTGGCGCACAGTTGCACAACACCGGATAACGCAGGCACATAATACATATAATATGTATGTAGCGCGCACCTCCGTGCTTATTGTATTAATTTACTTTTATTTGCATTTTTGAAAAAAATTAAACCTAAAGCCTGTGTGAAATCAAATTCTATGTATGCCAGTTCTTATAGAGTGAGTTCCGGCAGTTGGACTCAAAAAAATTAGTACACACCTAGTAGCCGGACTCTTTAAAAAAATACAAAATCGTAACGGCTACATTAATCTTAAGTAGATATTTAAAAAAACTTACCTTAGCTACCTTGCGATTAAGAAGTACTTAAGTAGGTTCCCACGGAATGAAATGAATTCAATTGCTACGTTTTTTTCCCAGGAGATCTATCAACAATTTTTGAGGATGCAGTTGAGCTTTGAATATTGAGTGAATATTTGTCACATGCAAAAAAATTGTAAACATCGCCTTATTTTGATTAAGTAATACTTCTTAGTAAGTATCCTTAAATAGTTGCAATAAAATTGGTTTTCTCTTTCGGCATACTTTTATTATTTAGTCAGTGACAGCATCAAACGTGCTAATCTTATTTCTCTAAATAGTGACTAATAAGAATGATCTCTTTGTTTCTCAATCTTACTTGTTATAAATAGCGAATTGTATTGGCAATAAGACAGTACCTATAATCTAATACTTCATTACAGTTTCAAAAGGATTTGAAATTATCATAAAGTTTTTTAGAAAGTTCAATGACCTTTACTAGCAGGTCGAAAATTTAGCTGGAGATACCTACTTTGTGAACTTTCTGAAATTAATGATTATTTATATTTGTCACATTTCGAACACATAGCGAATCCGCAATGTCGCAGTCTCTGAATTCGAATTAGTACGCGGAGGCTTCCTTCACTCAATGTTTGGGTCCGTGCCCCATGATATAATTTATGCGTAAGTAGCAAGTTAAATGCACGGTTCACGAGTTGCAGTGTTCTCGATGTAATTATGTTGGTCAAACTCGTCACTGGTATGGTCACCGTTTTACATTTGACATGTCGCGCGTCCCTATTCTGTATCAAAACAAACAAGTGCCATTGTGTACGTCACCAGTACCTACCTACTTACGAAGTTACGATTTATATAATCGCTGCGCGTGAGTGTGACACACACGACGAGCCTACGTGCACCTGTAACTAATGACACACTTTTGTTCGATTGAGACATGACCCTAACCTGTATATGGGGATTGAGGGCACGTTTATTAGTTACCGCGCAGATTTTATGGCGGCACTTCACATGGCGTATTTGTCCAAATATTTGCCTTATTTGGATAATACAAAATATATGAAATAAAGTCTTATTTAAATAACGATAGGGTATATTTTGTATTGTCCAAATAAGGCGAATATTTTTGTACAAATACGCCATGTGAAGTGCCAGCATTACCTACATAAATACATCAGCATGTGTCATATTATTTGGTTTTTCAAAGGTTTGTAGAAGTCGGTTTTGGCATTGCCATCGATCGTCACGTCTGATGTTATAAAAATTGCGTTATTTTTTTGTACTTTTTAGACTTACTCTCTCAGACCAATAAAAAACTTATTGGTCTGAGCTTAGGTACCTACCTACTCTATTGCTAAAGACAAACGCCTATTTGATTTCTGTTTTGGCAATATATCTACCTAATGTATATTATGTAACATTTAGAATTTTACACACCAATGCTTAAAAAATGATACCTTTGGACTTTTTTCTATAAAATGACAATAGGGTATTACACCCATTTTTGAAAAGTGTCTCAATTAAATTCTGTAGTGCTAATAAGCCAACAAAAAACTCAACATTTTTACTCAATCGATAAATGCCATAAAAATGCATCTAAATTTTAAATTTTCAAATTTCGCGCGTAGTTTGACGAAAACGCTCTTACTGGACGCCATATTGCTCAGCGTAAATGACGTCAGTTCGTTTTGTATCAAATGAGCTCATATTAAATATGATAATTGTATATCATTTAAAAATAATTAAAAGCATATTTTGTAATAGGTGTAATAAGTAATAATGAAAAAATTACGTTGGTTACGAAAATAATAAAAGTACAAAGCCTATAAAATATTACGCCAATCGGTTGACTGACAGTTGACAATTTTTTGCTTACATATCCGTACGGCGTAATAACATGGCCGCTACTATTTCACGGTGTTTTATAACAGATTAAAAATACTGAAAACTTTTAATTGAATTTATAAATTTGTTTTGTTATTTTATGAACTAAAACTTACATTTTCCGACAGCTTTATGCCTAAACTATCTCAATAACATGTTTATAGATTTTTTCTCGTATAGAGTAAAATACCCTATTAGGTCTGAGTGGAATTGGTATTGAGATGACTACCTTTAAGAAGTATCCAATAGAATTACAACATTCTTTTTTATTCATAGATCTGAAAATCGTCCATGTGGTATCGGACGTAACCGTAAAGAATAGCACCACCCCATATCTTCCCGTGGGTGTCGTAAGAGGCGACTAAGGGACTCACCAGAGAATGGGCAGCAGCGTTCTCTGTGCCTTAACAACCATACTGCCATCGCCAATCCGCCTGCCAAGCGTGGCGATCGATCGCTGAGCCACTGCGCCAACCGTGTCGTCATGTCATATCATATTGATAGACTAGCTGACCCGACCGTTGTCCTTTCCCTATCTATCTAACCTACCTACCCTGCCTGCCCTGCCTACCCTGCTTACCCTGCCTACCCTGCTTACCCTGCCTACCCTGCCTACCCTGGCTACCCGGCCTACCCTGGCTACCCGACCTACCCTGCCTACCCTGCTTACCCTGCCTACCCTGCCTACCCTGGCTACCCGGCCTACCCTGGCTACCCGACCTACCCTGCCTACCCTGCTTACCCTGCCTACCCTGCCTACCCTGGCTACCCGGCCTACCCTGGCTACCCGACCTACCCTGGCTACCCTGCCTACCCTGCCTACCCTGCCTACCCTTATGCAGACGCTGCAAGCCACGGCTCGCTTCATCCCCTGGCAGTGCGAGCGAGAGCCAATCTGGCATTAGCCTCGACCCAGGGCAAAACTGTGTCTTTGTTTTGGATCAAGGCACACGCGGGACTGCCAGGGAATGAGCGTGCGGACGCGCTGGCGAAAGAAGCAGCATTGACGTTACGAAGGAGGCCGGACTATGACCAGTGTCCGATTTCATTTATCAGAAGGCAGATCCGCATGGGGTCGCTCGATGAATGGAACCGGAGATACGTGTCTGGGGAGACGGCCTCGGTGACGAAAATATTCCTTCCGGATGCCATAGCTGCCTTCCGTATTGTAAAACAGGTGAAGCCGACAGGTGTGCTCACACAAGTACTAACAGGACATGGTGACATGGTGGGTTCTCAGAATACTTAAACCGTTTATTTTAGTGTAAGGAGAGCCCATCATGCGTCTGCGACCCTGACATGGCGGAAACGATACCGCACTTTCTTATAGACTGTCCGGTACACGTAGCTGAGAGACGGGATCTGGAGATGCAGATGGAAATTACTGTAACAAAACAGACCCTTAGTGAACTTATAGCCCGAAAAGATAGGAATAAATTCCTCAGATACTGCGAAAACGTAGCCCACAAAGTAATAAATAGAAATAAGACCGGATGAAACAACTATGTTTCATTTCATATTGTGTATTATACAAAAATGTAAACATAGGCATTTATAAGTATAAAATCAATATGAAATGAAACATAGTAGCTTACGAATATAAGATAGTAATAGTGATGTAAACTAGATATAAGGTAAAAATAAAAATGCTTGTAATAGGTTAAGGTCCCTAGAAAACGTAAATGTAAATAAAACAATAACACAACTGCGTACAGTCATCCCCTTAAATAGAATAAAATTGAATAATAAAATAAAGTAGAGAGTAGCAAAAATGTAAGTGGGAATCCCACCCACAGGAAAGAATGGCGATGGATGAAAGAAAGAAATAGTATGTAGCATAAAAGTACGACAGGCATAAAAGCGAGAATTAGTACGGAAGAGGTTACTGACATAAAATAGGCGCCAATTTTTTTGGCGGGATTAGTTCAAAAAAAAAACCCTGCCTACCCTGTCTATACTTCCTACTCTGCCTGCCCTGCCTACCCTGCCTACCCTGCCTACCCTGCCTACCCTGCCTACACTGCCTACCCTGCCTACCCTGCCTACCCTGCCTACCCTGCCTACCCTGCCTACCCTGCCTACCCTATCTACCCTACCTACCCTACCTACCCTACCTACCCTACCTACCCTACCTATCCTACCTACCCTACCTACCCTACCTACCCTACCTATCCTACCTACCCCACCTACCCTACCTACCCTACCTACCTAAAATGTTTCTACAACCCGAATACAACGCCACCTACCGGGTCCAATTTTGAATCTAAACCATTCTCGAATCCACTGCAACACTCACAAAAAATTTCATCAATATCGGTCCAGCCGTTTAGGAGGGTTACCTATCATAAGTTCGAAAAATATTTGACCGAATTTCATTTCACCTAAAACTTTTCAACTATTTCGTTTCGTATTTTTTTACTTCATCGAAGTCACGTCTGCCACTGTATCATTTGATTCGATTTTTATCGTTGCTCCGATGTTTCATTTGGTCGAAAAACTTTTTACCGAAGTTACACTTAGCCGAAATAACATTTGTTTGTTTGCTTCAATTACCATATTTTCATTTCACCAAATGCCTAGAAGTAAAGTAAATTTCGATTCACCGTGCGGCGGGCCTTCCAACCGCCTGCTCCTCAGCTAGCGAGCCGCCCTCCCCTCCGCGCCTACGCGGGCTTAAATTACACTTTAGCACGCGTAGCATGACCACGCTATGTCTACGGAAGAATAGACATACTGACAGGAAGAATAGACAAACTGTACTGACTTGTTTATTCTTGCTGTCAGTATGTGTATTCTTCCATAGACAAAGCGTGGGCATACTACGCGTGCTGGAGTAGGGCAGACAAAACTGCGTGAAGTCGGTTTTGCTGCGATTCGTTTCTGTCACAACATTTTCATTCACATTCACTTCAGCCGAAAGACGTCCACTGCTGGACATAGGCCTCCCCAAGGGGGGGTTTTGCCATAATCGCCACGCTTGGCAAGCGGGTTGGCGATCGCAGTATGGTTGTTAGAAAGGTACAGAGAACGCTGCTGCCCATTCTCTATTAAGTCCCTTAGTCGCCTCTTACGACACCCACGGGAAGATATGGGATGGTGCTATTCTTTACGTCCGACACCACACGGATCATTTATTAATATAATTTATAATATAATAATGACTTTTTAAGACACTATTTTAATTTAATATTGAAAATTCTACCAAGTAACCGGCTATATATTTGTGATCAAATAATCTTACGTAAAATGTTGTTTCGGCGTGTTGAAAATATGGCAAATAAATCATTTGGCAAATGAAAAAAGTTCAGAAGAGGCTTCGGCCAAAAGCAAAAAGTTATTTTGTAAATCGGCGAAATATAGTTCGGTTAAATAATACTTATGACACATGATACTTCGATGATATGAAAATATTTCAAATAATGCATATAGCAAAAAAGAAATCGGTCAAAAGTTTTCGGTAAAATGAAATTCGGACAAAAACAATTCGGAAAAGTGATCGGTTCCCATTTAGGAGGAGTTCAGTTTCAAACCGTGCGTTTGAAACTGAACTCCACACACGCAGAAGATTTTTATTAAATAAAATCAAAAAAATTATGAACAACTTTTAATATACCTATCGGCTATCTAGATAGTATCTCATTCTCTACATCATAGAAATGTACACTTATCTGTGCTCAGTGTGCTCTAAATAGTAACAAAGTCGCTTCCCGCCCTCTGTCCTTCTGTGCGCTTGGAGATGTTTTAAACTACGCAACGGATTTTATTTTCATCAATAGATAGAGCGATTCAAGAGGCAGGTTTAAAAGCATATAAAATTGATATTGGTTTGTGTTCATTTGTTTTATTTAAAATATGACGAAAGTTGTTCAAGTTGTCAAAAGAAATTAAGCAGCAATGCTTTGCGCTGGTACAAAATAAAATAATTGACCATAGATATTTTGTGTTAACTAGATACGAACATTACACCACGTTAAAAAAATATATGTCATGTTTGATTATGTAAGCATTTCCCGCGAGTAACCGGTGAGCAAAAGAAAATATCCGGTTGGTACTACTTAATATGCGTAATTGTGCTCTCGTTAAGAGCAAAATTAAGCAACACAACTCATTGCCACGCACTTGAACATAGTTACCTATTAACTGCATATCAACAACGTACCCACAAATCTACATGTCATGTCCACAAATTAAATTAAAATATCATTTAGTTATAAATTATAATAAAATCGTAGTGGACTGTGGAGTCAAAACTGTACATTGCATTTTTTTTAACTAAATTTCTATGAGTGACGAGATCGATTCTTGATGCGATAAATATAGTTTTAAAAATTTTATTTGTTTATTTTTCTGTGTATGTAGGTACTATAAACAAGCAAGATAAAGCCTGTAAGATCTCAGTAAGTACTGGTCCATGAGTCGCTATTGAAGGTAGCCCTTCCTCTGTCTAGCCTCTAAGCGCAAACCCCTATAGTCAAAACTGAAAAGAAATAAACAAGTCGCCGGCAGTCTAGAATTATGTTTAGTAATGTTGAATAGGTACCATTGAAATAATTAAAACCGCGACAATAGCGATTTGATCAGTCGGGACCCATCACTATAGCTGTGATAGGGAAGATTTGAGCCGGTCTAGATTTTAATGGGTCCCGACTGATCAAATCGGTATCGGCGCGGTTTTTATTATTTCAATGGTATTTAACATTACTAAACATAATTCTAGACTGCCGGACTTGTTTATTTCTTTTCAGTTTTATTACAAGTTCACTCTTTACGCAGTCGGGTTTTTATTTATCTAATTTATTTTTTTATTTAATACTTTTCTGTTATGAATACCTATGTATTACTATTATTATTATTTATTTTTCAATGACGTCAAAAGCGACAATCGCATCGGTGGTCTCTGCAATGGCGCGACAATTTAAAAATATAAAATATGGGACTGAACATGAACTGCATGGGTAAGTATGGCAACGACGGAACCCTACATTTCGCGTAGCCCAGCACGCACCTGGCTTTTTTTTGTATTATTATTATATTACTAAGACATTGTAATACCTTTTTGGAATCCTTAAAATGACTTCTTTATTTTGATACCCATATTGCAGAAATCGAAGAAAAAATAGTTTTATTACGTGATTTTTATTTTTATTTTTTAATGATTACTGTGATGATATACGTTTTTAGAATCCTTAAAATAAGCCCTTGAATTTGATACCCATATTATAGCTTTAGACTAAAATCTTTTTTTTTAAACTTCAAACAATGGCATTTTCCAGCTAACACATTTATTTATTTTTTTCATCACGTATCTAAGAACACTTGGACTAATGAGACGAATCTAACGATACCCTAACGAAATATATCCGTTCAGAAGTTTGGAAGATATCAGGTAATAAAGAATATTTTATTTTATTTTACTGGCGCGAAAAACATAACCCTTTCCTTGCAGTCGGGGTATAAATTAGACGATTTTGTGGCGGTAATGGATACCGAGGCATTTATCACCGAAATTTTAAATCGACATAAATATAAAAACATTGTAAAAAGGTTGTGGCCAAGAAATTAAACAATGTTTTCCGGAATATGATGGTAAGTTTAATTTAAATTGATAACACAAAAACATAGTACCTAGGTACCTACCAAACGAAGCTACTAATATGTTGATAAAACTACTGGTATGTTTACGTAATGTAGGTAGATAGGTAGTTGACAAGTTTTTAAAGTTTATTTTTTAGAATGTACTTACACTTTTAAAATGTACAGCTTTCTAAACAGAGAAGGGATAATTTTGATAACGCCACGATTTTGAGCACGTTTTGACTACCTAAATACGTCCACCGCGGCCGCTGCAACTAACCGCTACCTACTAGGGTTCGTGGCGTGCAAAACGCACCGCTTACCGACGCCCGCGCCGCCCCGCTCGCCGCGCCGCTCGCCTCTAAGACCGAAGTCGTACCCAGGCCGTTAGTCCGCGTCTACGACTAACATAAGATCAGTGAGCTAATTCACGTAACTAAAGTGCTGTTGCAGTTAAGTTTCGATCAAAACAGCGCTTTTCGTATTATCAACCGCTGTCAGGCACGCTCGCGTCAAGTCCGCGTCACGCACGCTAGCGCAATAACGGCATTCTACTGTTGCACGTCTTTGGTGCGTGCTTCATCGGAACGCAACATGATCGGTATTCTACTATTCGTTTGATTGTCTTAAAATTACAGTTACAAGCGCTAAAATCTGTACCTACCGGGGTATTATTTTAATATTATAATAACGTCATAATCATTGAAATGTAATTAATCGAAATATTTTCTCTCATGCGGCTACACCATAATTAAGTTTGGTAGAGTTTGGTTGTCGTCCCACAAGAAAATAGCAAAATTATAACTCCTAAATAATTTGCGTTAATTACATTGTTTCCATATAGTTGAGTGTTCAGTTTATGTTGTGATCAATTACAGTGCTAAGCAATCTATTACAAACTTTAAAAGGCGAACTGTTAGCCTCATAAAGTGTTTGTTTTTACTATGATTTGAATGTATCTTAGGGTAAGTGCATTTTGTTAATTTTTATGTTAAATAAAGATATTTGAAATTGAATTGATTGGTTGTCGTACAGCTGACGTGCAGATCACGCGCAGTTCAAAGATTACAAGAATACCGTTTATCACTCAAACTTGAACTTAACTGCAACTGCACTGCAACTTCATCGGCGCGTCATAAAATTACGTGAGTTAGCCCTCAGGTGAGTTGCGGCCAAACGCAAGCCTATCTTCTCCGTTGTTCGCTAGTCTCGCTAAAACTCGAGAATGGCTGGACCGATTTCGTTAATTTTGGTCTTAAAATGTTTGTGGAAGGCCAGGAAAGGTTTAAACGGTAAGAAAATTGGAAAATCTATTGACAAGACAATGTCTGTCGGGTCAGCTAGTAACAATCTTCTTCTTATATATAAAAATGAATCGCTAAATGTGTTGGTAAGCGCATAACTTGCGAACCGCTTGACCAAATTGGATAATTCTTTTTTTATAATATTCCTTGAAGTACGAAGATGGTTCTTACGGAGAGAAAAAAAAAAAAAAAACTTTTGTAGGGTAGGTGTAGGGTAGGTGTAGGGTAGGTGTAGGGTAGGTGTAGGGTAGGTGTAGGGTAGGTATAGGGTAGGTGTAGGGTAGGTGTAGGGTAGGTGTAGGGTAGGTGTAGGGTAGGTGTAGGGTAGGTGTAGGGTAGGTGTAGGGTAGGTGTAGGGTAGGTGTAGGGTAGGTGTAGGGTAGGTGTAGGGTAGGTGTAGGGTAGGTGTAGGGTAGGTGTAGGGTAGGTGTAGGGTAGGTGTAGGGTAGGTGTAGGGTAGGTGTAGGGTAGGTGTAGGGTAGGTGTAGGGTAGGTGTAGGGTAGGTGTAGGGTAGGTGTAGGGTAGGTGTAGGGTAGGTGTAGGGTAGGTGTAGGGTAGGTGTAGGGTAGGTGTAGGGTAGGTGTAGGGTAGGTGTAGGGTAGGTGTAGGGTAGGTGTAGGGTAGGTGTAGGGTAGGTGTAGGGTAGGTGTAGGGTAGGTGTAGGGTAGGTGTAGGGTAGGTGTAGGGTAGGTGTAGGGTAGGTGTAGGGTAGGTGTAGGGTAGGTGTAGGGTAGGTGTAGGGTAGGTGTAGGGTAGGTGTTATTATTATTAACTAACCAGGTAGGTATAGACCTACTTCTGTTGCCAAATTATATCTGCTGGCTCGTTCAGTTTACATAATTAGCTTTAAATTATTTCAATCCTATGTTTCATAATATCTTATCAACCAAATACATTATAATTAATAGAATTGAGTCTAAGAATAGATGCCACGCGCGCTACTAACTTGATTTTTCCGTTAAGGAGGTGCTAATTAAATCGTAACATTCGTAATCTTACTAGGTTTTTCAAATAGGTATAAGTATATTGGCCAATATACAGTGCACCCCGCTAATTAGAGGGTTGCAACCAAATATCGTGCCAGTCCACAATAATTTTGGGACCGAAAAGCCAGCACTCTTGTTTTTGACGGAGACGCAAATCAGATGTGCGTTCGACACGGTGTATTGTCCCCTGGAGCGCAAATTCACTGCCCGCCTCTCAGTTCCCCGATATTTTATAGTCTTGGTATCTTCAAGGCTCGAGTGAAACAGTTCATCCAAGGCAAGCGTGCTCAAACTTACTTAGACCGAATCATCACATAAGATTAGTTGAGCTGGGCTGTGTTCAGTTGAGTTGCCGTCAAACGCAAGCCTAAAGAATGTAAAAAAAATATAACTAGATATTTAAGTACCTAAGTGCCGATTTTGTGAAAACTTCATGTTTCTGCTGAAATATTATTTAAGGAAATATTTTAGTATAACTAAACAATCAGTATCTAAATAAAACCCATATTATCATTACCGCGCATGAATCACATCTTGAACAGCAGTATATATCTACAAATAACACAGAGCTGCAGCTGCAGTTTGTAAAACTAAAGAAAAATATAATTACCCGGGCTACCTTACCGCATTCGCCTTAAGTGAGTGTAATTCATTCTACTTCGCCTACTTTCAAGTTCACCCACGAACAGTGAGGCCCTTCTGGTTTTTAATTAGTTTAGCTCGAGATACATAATAAAAACTTACATAATTGAATTATGTAACATCCATGTATGGGCCTATTGTAAGCACCTGCTTAAACGTAGTACGCAAAAATCGATCAATTATTATAAAATATATCAAAATATTAGTGGTCCGCGACTTCGTTTGCGTGGAAGTCGTGTACCTATACCATCAATTATACTGCGTGCTTCGTTCGAAGATATATTTATAACAATGCAGCATCTTCGTGTTACTCGGCAACTAAACGCAATTTTCAGAGCTAAAACTAAACGTAAGTATTAGTGTGCGTTATCTGTGTCCTAAATGGGAAATGTCATTGTTTTCGTTTGCGCGGCAACTAACACTGTGTTCTGTAGTTATTTGAGTAAATTTTATTGTTTGAAAGTTAAATTGTGGATATTTCAATCACAAGTGTGCCTAAAAGGCGTTATGAAGAAAAATATTTACATTACTACCTACCTACATAGAGAAAAAGTGATACCGATCACTTTCTAGTATTCCAGGTTCCAGGTAACAAAATGTCTTCTGATGTGATTGGTATTTTACCGGTACGGCCACTGACTTTCATAGCAGTTAAAGCCGCAAGGTTTTAATAACCTTTGTACCGGTTGAGACGGGTGGTGTACGAGATACATCGACGTGCTCACTGGACTCGGGTCGTACACGTGATGTACGGACGAGATCCTTAGACTCGGGTCGTACACGTGATGTACGGACGAGATCACTAGATTCGGGTCGTATACGAGATGTACGGACGATATCTTTACTCTTATGTGAAGCCTGCGAGGCCCCAATAAGCAGTTTTTACCAACCACTTGTACACATCTTCCAGTGGTAAGTATAGCTTTTCAGATTACAGTACCTACTGATAACAATTCGAAAGAAAGTCGATTTCATTGCAATGGTACCTACCACGAGATATATATGTCACCAGGACTTATGACAGATACGATTCCAAAAGAACCTGGAAAAATTATAATAACACCAACTATAATTTCGGTGGCACTTTTAGCACTAGGCGATCTCATGCCAGATAAGCCTGCATAATTACGATTCAACTAAAAACAGTGACTTGGCTCATATTTGGAGCGATAATGGTCTTCTTAAAGAGACAAAACAAAAAAAAATTATGGAACAATTGATTCCAGAAAATGACCCTTTAATGAATGCACCGAAGCTTAATCCTGGGATTTTTGCTTTGGTTAGCTATATTATTGTCAACAAAGACAAAAAGATAGTTGGAAAACAACCAGCTAGGCATTGGACTGTCCATAACAAAACCAAGGAGAAACTTAATCTTCCTGGTTGTGGATACTTAAAAAGTTTTAAGTGAAGCAAATATAGTGAAGTATATATATGAAGTTAATATTAGTGAGAAGATCAAATTATTGAAAACTTGACAACAAAGTGGCCTGTCCATCAAAAACCTAAAGGAAACTCACAAGGTTCTCCTCGCTACAACCCGAGGACAACAGCAAGGTACGGACACAAGAAGACCCAATGCTCTAATCAGGCATGGAAATATTATAGCCACTATTATCAGTCCACTGCCAACAAATCCAAAGCCTCAGAGGATCCTGCTTGCACATAGAGGTAAGTCATGCTGGAAGGCTGACACATTCTTAATCTTGTTGGAACAAAATGTACTAAGATCTATGATCCATACTTAATTAATCACAAGATACCTTTGTATCGAAACCGCACCAGAATTAGGTGCCACACCCTCCTTCAGTAATATCAGCTGAGGATAATACTGACATGCATACTGCTATTAGCAATTTATTAAAATTGGGAGCTATATTCCCTCGCAAGCCACGTAAAGACTCTTATTAAACTTAAAGTCATTGATTAAGTATGTAGAAAACTTTCATTTTAAAAATGGAGAACTAAAGGACAGCAATGGCTGTACTTTTCCAGGTGTTTATAGAAAAAGAAAACAAAAAAAAAAAAAAAAAATTAAGAATCATACTTATTAATAGATATAAATCCACAGTATAGAAAATACCTACATTTTCAATATGGTGAATTGTACGATTTTAATGCCCTGCCTTGTGGCCTGTGCTCTGCACCTAATATTTTCACAAATATTATAAGTTTGTAGTAACATATCCAAGAGGAAAAGGTAACAAGTCTGTTCAATCCTAGAGGACCTATTATGTATAGGATCCAGTATGAATCATGTTTGCAGAATGTTCAAGAAACAATAGTTCTCTTTAAGTTCTGGAGATTCATTATAAATTTTGATAAAAATATAATAGTACTATCACAGCCCTGCTTTGCGATTGAAAAAAGAAATGACCATCTCTTCAAAGATAAAGTATCAAATATTAAAACATAATTACAAGACATCTGGCAAAATTAATTGTACTATAAATTATGGCTGGCTTTACACCAAGCTTTTAGAGCATCATAAGTATATGTAATATCAATAATTATAACATGTTCAGATATAAAATTATATCTGCTACGGTGGGCTAATAATTATTATTAGTACAGTAGGTATGTCTAAGTACTGCTTACCATAAACATGATATTGAACAGTTGACTGACGCCTCCATGACTGGATGGGGTGATGTTTACAGAATGAAAGAAAAGAGCCTATGGCTTCTGGAGCAAATATGAGAAAAAAACGCCATATAAACTATTTATTGCTTGCAATATTTATGGCATTAAAGGTATTTTGTAAACTATAAGCAATAACTTAACATCCTGTTTTCTGAAAATAATAATACAGCAATATCTTATATAAACAGAATGGGTGGTATTCAGTACCCACAATTAAATAACTTTGCCAGATTCAAACGGCAGTGGTGCAAAGAGAGACTTAGTTAACTCTTTGCCTCCTACATTAAGTCTAGTAAAAATAAATAGGTTGATAAAAATGTCCCTTAAAATCATTTCAGACATAGAATGGGAATTAAACATTGCATTTCTACAAATTGTATCTGAACAGGTAGCACCTGAAATAGATTTATTTTCATCCCACACTAATTCTAAACATATTTCCTATACCTCCTGGAAACCAAATAAGAAAATCCAAAGGCAATCAGTTTTGATGCTTCTAATTTGTCCTGGACAGAAAATTTCTTACATGCTTTTCCTCCATTCAGTTAATATAAAAATAAAAATATTTCAAATGAGAAGGCAACCGGTATCATAGTCATGTCCCACTGGCCTTTACAAACTTGGTATCCTATAATGCATACTATGCTTGCCTGAAGCTGATATATTTTAAACCTCAAAATATCTTTAACATTTTCCTTTGAGGGACCATCACCCTCTTACCTTCAATTAACTTTGATTGCAGGATTATTATCAGGCAAGCTTGGCCAAAAAAGGGCTATTTCCCTCACATCAATGGATGCCATGTTGGCACTTGGCACCCCCTTTCACATTAGGTAATACAGTAAAGCAACATAATGTGACATAAAATTTGGTGAACCTTCTGTCAGGAACATATTATAAACACATTCACTACATCTATACCATTTGTTATGTATTTCCTAACTAAATTATTTGACTCTGGAGCTGATTATTGAACCCTGAATCTCTTTAAGTCAGCTCTATCTCCAATAATAAGCTCTAAAATTGGGGGGGGGGGGGGGTGATCGTATAAAGAGGCTCTACATATAAAGGATTCTATACGTTGAAACCACCATTACTAAAATTTCGAAAAACATGTTATCCAAATAATGTTCTAAGTGAACTCCCAAAATGACATTAAGTTTGGACTAAAATTTCAAAGAAACTAATGATTTTGTTTGCACTAAGCACAGCACAATGAGCACAAACCTTGTAATAGTCATAATTTATTTAACCCTTTCCCTGTGCAATGACCCAGGGGTGGGTCATTGTGATTGTTTAATTATTGTGCCTACTTGACACACAGTCAACATGTTAAATATCTATTATAACATCGAGTGGAAGTTTTGTTAATATTGTCATTACTAATATTATTAAAGTATCGGCTGCGGGACTAATTCGGCCTAATCATTTACAAAGGTTTAAAAAAAAAAAAAAAAAAAAAAAACAAAGTCTGAGATTTGTCCAGCTTGGATATTATGTGATAACATAAGATTTATTAGAGATATATAAGGTCATAATGTTGTTTTTTGTCACTTGAAAACCCCATATACCGGCTTCTACTACTGGTAGTTGGATTAAAAATATTATCTCAGGCTGCGGTATTGATCATCAGACAGATGGCTGATTGGACAAATAATGAACATTTGCAAAATTGTAGAGCCAACCAATTCTTAATTCAGGAAAGGTTGCCTATGCTGTGCTTAATTCTGAATAATAGTAAATTTATAAATGTTTTAGTTTACACTATTGTCACTGGTATTGTGATTTTAAACGTGACCTCATAAATGACTTTGTAAGTTGGTCAAAACCTGAGGTTATGTACAAAATGAGGCTGATTAATTGAATACTTATTATTAATATGATAAATTACTAACTGCTATTATTAATAAATAATGCCCGCCTATAGTTGTCCCAATGCAGGGCAAAGGCCTCTTCTCATACAGAGAAGGTACGAGCTGCTTGCTCAAGGTAGAATGGTGATTTTAAACTTATATTTACCTACTGTAAGTCCAGGTTTACTCACGGATGTCTTTCCTTCATCAATGTCAGTGATGTCCAAGATAAACTTAGAAAGTACATGTGGAATTGAGAAACTCACATTGGTACTTGCTTGTGCCCGAGAACTGCCTTAACCACTGGGCATCAAGAATAATGGGTGATCAAGACAAAGCATGGTATGATAAAATGGTTATTTTACTGAATAAGGCTGAATAGGTAATTGATTATTACTAATATGATGCCTGCCCGTAATAAAGTTTGAATAGAAAAAAAAAAAAAATGAATATGTTTTATTATAAAACTATGTTTATTATTATTTTTTAAACATCTGTTTTGAAGGACATTTGGGTCAGGGTCATCTCAAGTTTACCTACTATTTCTCTAAACATCTGCATTGTTATAAATATATCTTCGAACGAAGCACGCAGTATAATAGATGATCAAACGAACTTACCTATGTGAAGTTCGATCATTATTATACGAAGTGCTTCGTTCGAAGATATATGTTCCCTACCCACCCCACCCCAGGTAAAATTGAGATGACCTTACAAGAATCTAAAATTAATGACATTTCCCATTTAGGACACAGATAACGCACACTAATACTTACGTTTAGTTTTAGCTCTGAAAATTGCGTTTAGTTGCCGAGTAACACGAAGATGCTGCATTGTTATAAATATATCTTCGAACGAAGCACTTCGTATAATAATGATCGAACTTCACATAGATAAGTTCGTTTGATCATCTAATATAGCCTATCATACTGTATGTCAAAATGTTGAATATTTTAATATTAATTAATAATCAATTTTAATTAACGCTTAGAAGAACCAATAGTATATTATAATTATAATGTAATCTTTAGTGGCTAGGGTGAATAACAATCAGTCTTTCTTAATCAACACTTACAATATTACCTACCTATATAACCTGCAGTGGCTTATCACTTTTTCAACCGACTTCAAAAAAGAAGGAGGTTCTCAATTCGACTGTACTATGCTTGTTTTTTGTATGTTGGTTACGCCATTTCTCCGGCAAATGTAAATCGATTTCGATTTTTTTTTATGGATAGGGTATGCCTCAGGGGTGGTCCCATATAAATTTTATCGAAATTGATTCAGCCCCTTTTTGAAAAAATTAACAAAACCCAAAAATTTTAAATATAGACTTTATAATTTCCTCAGTCTTTAGAGTAGGTAGTTTCAATCTCTGTTTTAACTGTGTTGCCATTTCTTAATGAATTTGGATGAAAAGGGTGTAGGTACTAAAAAGCGAAAAATGAAAAGCTATTTTTACAAGTAATTACAAGTTAAATTGGAAAGTGGGTTGCCCAATTTAACCAGTTCGGCCCGTGAACCCATATTCCCAGAGACAGTGGAATGAGCCGCTCTGCAGGTTGGTACGGAATAATTTCATTAATACGTTCACCAATTATACTGAGCGTGTCCGGTTGGCTGTGGGTGAGTGTGTCTCCTAACATAGAGTCACCTAATATAGGTAGGTAGGTACCTACCTACAGTGCGCGGTGACACTACATTCTGGCTAGCTACATAGGTACCTACGTCTGGGCCGCTCCTTGTGGGGCCCCACAACCCTGTCAATTGATACGGTGAAGTTGTCGACTGCCACGTTCACCATGGCCTTTCCTGCTGTAAGAGCGCAAGCCGAATAGCACGGCACGCCAGCATTACTTCCACAGCATAATGCTGTGGAAGTTGGGTAGACCTTTAGTGGGATGCAACAAAGTCAAAGCATTTATTTCAATTAAACCATTTACAGGTACTTTTGAATTGTCAAAGAGTCAGTTAGTTAGACAGAAAAAATGAAGCTAGTTGCTCGTTCCAAAACGTAGCGTAGGTTTCTATGCAGAAGAACGAGCAAGAAACTCCACGGACACTCTTTTAAATCAAGTTATACAAAATACTGATTACATTATTCACGTTGCTTCTATATGTGAAAACAATGCAGGTATAAAAAGATAAAAGCCATGGAGAGCTGACCAATCTCTACTGACAACGCCCGTTCACGAATATGACGCGTGGATCAGCACCACTGCACCATTCAGCTCAACCATTTTGAAGGGAGCCGCATGATCCAACACACGCGCCACCATCAGCGAGATATTTGAGTGAGCATGACACTGCTCTCAACCGCCATGTTCATTTATGTCAAACACATACATATAATTTACTTTATAAATAGCTCCATAGTATTCACATTCACAAAATTGAACTAATGCTGCTAAATTATAAAAAACTAAGGTTTCCAATGAAAACAAAAAATTAATAATAATTAACGATACTCGTTACTTATGTCAATAAAAAAGGGGTAGAAACATCATTGATTAATTAATGATTAATTAATTAATCAATTAATTAATTAATTAATCAATTAATTAATCCCCCATCCCCATTCCATCACCGGACGAGCAGGGATACGTCGAAGCGTCACCGCTATACGGTTGAAGTTCCACGGTCTCGAACCAAGCGCTTTGACTCCACATTTATTGTGCGGACTGCCAGACTGTGGAATTCACTGCCCGCCTCTCTATTCCCCGATACATATAATCTGGGTATCTTCAAGGCACGAGTGAACCGGTTTATTCTAGGCAAGCGTGCTCCACCTTAGGCCGCATCATCACTTAAGATCAGGTGAGTTGCGGTCAAACGAAAGCATATAACAATTTAAAAAAAAAAAAAAAACATCTTGCAATTAGGTAATTCCCTAAACTGTCTGTGGAGCAGACTTGTGTTGGCATTACCCTTGCGCCATCTCTTAATGTTCCTAGCACGTCATGTCTCTGTCATGTAGCTGGCTGTAATATAATAATAATAATAATAATATGTGGGGACATTTCACACACGGCCATCTGACCCCAAACTAGGGAGACCCTGTAATATGGGTGTCAGACAGCTGATATACATACACAAATATATTTTTAAATACATACATATATAGATAAATATAATATGTTTTCAATATGATAAGTTTCGCATTTAATCTGTTAAATATTTAAACACCTCCACAAACATTTGCATATTTATCTCATTTTCCCTACAAACGAAACTATGTCCCATTTTCCACCTACTATTTTGGCAAATCATCAACGTTCTATCTGGGGAGCTTTAACTTTCTTAACTTCCTGCTAACCACAACTTCAGTTAGCAAATATTCGCGTTTGGAACTGAAAAACGAAGGTTAAACTAAAGCTTTGAAAGTTCACAAACATTGCATCGCGTTTGAATCATTTTCATTCCCGGAAGTCAAACTAGTGTGTATGCACAAAACTGTTTGGGAAGTAAATATTGAAATGAATCGAGTTTTTAGAATTGTTGAAATATACGGGGTAAAAACATACATCTCATACGTTGAGTTGCACAAAGCTAGCATTAGTTTAATGGAGACTTTAAATTCATGTCATCCTTTACATTTTGTATCAAAAAGAAAGAAACAGCATTAATTAATCAAATTTAGATAGTGTCCGCTAAACTAATGTTGGTTTTGTGCAACTCACCGATAATCATTAACTACGCATGCTGCCCATCAAACTAAGTGACTTTGAGCATAAAGTATTGGTCGGAAATGACTTATTTTTTGATGTAAAAAATCACTGTCTATGGTAGCGCGCACGGATATGTAACATTAACTTATGCAAAACATTGTGCTTTTGGGTGACAAACATAGAGGCCGTAAACTTGCATTAGTAAAAATCGTTAAAAAAAGTTGTAGCTTTGAAAGTCAATATCTCCGTAACCCTAGGTTCCCAGAGAGGTACTTGTGGTCCAGAAGAAATAAGTTATCGTGATGATATGAAGAACATGTAACTTTCAGCTTCCTTTAGTGTCTTCTTACACCAGTTACAATAACATCGTCATTATCCAAATCGTCTGCAATGTTTTATGCATTAAAAAGGTAGAACAGACCATTTTCAAGCGTAGAAATGGGTTCTTTGTTTTATCATCAGTCTTTGGAATAATACAAAAAAGCCTATGTTATGAAATACCTACTAACCTGTTTAATAAAATGCATAAATCACGCAACGAAAAGCAATAAAACAATCGGTTTGTGTTACGTTACTAAATAACTTGAGGTATTTATATAAAAAAGTGTACATATAGAAATTATATAGTATTTACTACACCTACTTTCAACACTTTATTTATAGGTGGAGCGCAAAAACCCATGACAATTATGTACCTAATATTAAAATTATATTTCCATGGTAATAAGGAAAGGGATGAAAGAAAAAGCAACTGTTAAGAAAATCAAAAAAGCTCGTAGAAGCTAAAGCCGATACACGTGTCACATCACAAGTATAATAATAACTTAGTAGATAATAGTACCTATAGATAGGATCGTCCTTCAATGTGGTAACGTTTCAGTTTTAAGGCAAAGTTTCGTATTCTCTGATTGTAGGTGCCCTAACTACCTATAAAATGTTGTGATTAATTAATTAAATTACTCACCTACGTAGTAATAGTATTAAATATACAAATAATAATTTAAAGGGGGTGCGTGGGACCCGGGCGCTGGCTCCTGGGGTTGCAATACAATCGCCTTATACCTACCTACGTCCACATACCCATACCACATGCGTAATCTGCTAGTTTAAAAATATATTTAACTATGTACCTTTACTGGAGACTGTATTAAAATACCTATAAAATATGTTGATTTTAAATATTTACTTGCTTTGTAATCATTGAAAAGTTATTTAATATGTCAATGTATTTAATTGAGTTGGCTATGATGATAATGAGTAGTGACGTAAATGGTCGTACAGAATCTATGGGGGAATAGCGTTTTGATAGCTCATCAAATGTGTTTCAATATAAATCAATAATATGTCAATAATAGTTTAATACATCCAAAACTTATGCTTAGAATATATTTTTAAATTAATCAGTGACTGTTAGAGATCCAAAATCAATACAATAACTTCCAAGAATGAGATTTTTTAAACGTGAGTTTTTTCGGTTTGATAGTAGGTAAGTAGGTACCTACTAAACCAAATTGACAGACGAAATTATCGTGTTACGTACAAGTGGTGCTGTTACCTAACCGTACCTACGAATTGATTGGTTTATAATCCCGACGTTTGAAGAATGATCTCCAAACCACCACGGTCTGAATGATCGGGTTATGGGTATCGGTCAATTTCATCAGACAGTATTTTGAGGTAGCACTAGATCTATAATTTTTTTAAACAGACAAGAAGAATGATCAGGAAACTAAGTAGATAAGTACAAAAGTACCTAATTATTTATTTATTTATTAACACTTCAAGCACAATGTACTAAGGCGGACTTAATGCCATAGGCATTTTCTGACTATCTGTGAGTAGAAACTAATTTTATTTATGAGGCGCTTAGCTTTACGTACGTAACTATACTTGACACATTACAGCAAAACCCTTGTTACTTTCTCTTGGCTTCATGTTGGCAGATCAATATTAAAGTTGTCATAGCGGCTGAGGGCCTTCAAAAATGTATTTTAATAATCTAATTGAAATAAATAATTATTTTAAATGACTTCACCACTACTTTAGTACGGGGTCATTCTCAGACGGCTGAAATAGGCGTGTCCGGCTCGAAATTCAGCACGAAATGGATGGCTAACAATTTGTTTTTTTTTTCCATAACAGATACGAACAAAATATTAGGAGGGGCCTGTGTTCTTTTTTAAATAAATTGAATATAAATTGGTTTAAAAAAATAAAAACCTTGAAAAAATTGACCTCGGTGTCGCGTCCGGCCCCGTTTTGCGGCGGAAATTATTTTTTATCTTTTTTTCTCCTATATATATATGGCGCTATTTTGCATGTGTTTACAAATAACTATATAGTGCTTAACTCAATGTATAATATTACCAAACCATAATAGGTCTTAGTAGATAAGTTACAACTGGTGGTTTTCACGTCCGACGTTTAGCATTGATATCAGTGGCGCGCACCGATACGTTCATATATCCCTGTACTCTAATGACTGCGAGAATATTTGTTTGAGTAATGCAAAGTGTCAGGCGCGCCGCATCGGTAGTAAGGCCAACACGCCTGTGCGTCTCCGCATCTCTCTTTTAATAAGATACGTAATCGTTTTCGGTGGCTTGGTATACCTCTAAAGTTGATTTCGGTGAAATTAATTTATTCACAACTATTTGAATTAATGTTTTTAAATTAAAAATAAAAGTATGTCTCTTATCTATATAATCTAATACAGATTACAATAGAAGAGAGCAATATTAAAAATTCTGATTCCAAATTGCTAAATATTTTGATTCCAGTGGCATTGATTTCGGTGTTTTCGGTGGAAATAGGTGCACCGAAATCAAATTTTAAATCACCGAAATCAATCAACAGTTATTTATTTACATTTTAATATCGTTAATTTAACTATTTCATCACCGCTTATCTTGTTTCAGTTTTATGATTATGCCAGATGAGATCGGTTGGTCAAAAAGTGATTGGCTGAACGACGCCGACGTCGAAGCGTCAAAGTAGCATCCAACTAGCATCAAAAGCGATCCAGAGCTTTACGCTGTGTCGGTGACCTTAGTTCTTTGGCGAATTTCCTCATTCCGGATTCTATCGCGCAAAGAAACTCCGAGCTTAGCTCACTCCATGGCTCGCTGAGTGACTCCGAGCTTCTCTAGGAGGCTAGCAGTTAAAAACCACGTTTCTGTGCCATATGTCATCACTGGCAACACACACTGGTTTACCCTCGTCTTTAGCCACTGTGGAATTTTGGACGAAAAGATATCTCGTAGTTTCTCGAACGCTGCCCATCCGAGTTAGATTCTCTTTGCAACTGTATTGGTTTCACGCTCTCGTTCTGTAATCGGATCGACATAGTGGCGTTTCTATGCAAACACTCCAACATTGCTATATGTCTATAACTCTATAGCCAGTACGGTATCGCTGAAGAGACTATAACACCGCCCAGGTTTCGATTGAATCGAATGGCCGATATTACTCCTCCGTCTTCTGTATAATCTGGCGGAGCGTATGAATGTGGTATACGGTGCTGAAGGCTTTTGCTGAAGCAGATTTGTGATGACCCTCGAGAACAACTCGTACACATGGCTAATGAGATAGGTTTATAATTCTTCAATAAGGTAATTATCACCTTATTTGAAGAAGAGCACCACCACGCTCCTGTGCCATGTTTCTGGCGTAGTACCTTCGAGTATGACGGAATTACTCAACTTCTGGAGGACTTAAAGTACTCGTTTTCCAACCGCTCAAAGAAATTCCGTCGTAATTCCATCATCGCCCGGCGCCTTGTTGTTCTTAAGCTGTCGGAGGGCCATTCTAATCTCATACAGGCTGATGTCTGGGATATCCTCAGTGTAATGTCAGGTCAGTCTCGCTCTGGTGTCCTGAGCTGAACTGACTACGGGCTCTCGTGTCAAGGTGTACAACTGTCCATAAATCCTCTCTAGCTCTTTCAGGATCTCAGGTTTCGATGAGATGATACTGCTGTCTTCGATTTTCAGTTTCGTCACTTGGCTTTGCCCAATAGACGCATTTTTTGCAAACGCTTTGGAGCCTTCAATTTGCTCGTAAATCGTACATAGGGCTTGATAAAATAAAATGTTTTATTGTAACATAGCAACCCGGCCCGGCTTCGCCTATAGCCTTCCTCGATAAATAGACTATCCAACACAAAAAGATTTTTTCAATTCGAACCAGTAGATCCTGAGATTAGCGCGTTCAACCAAACAAACAAACAAACTCTTCAGCTTTATAATATTAGTATAGATTAACCTGCAATTCCATACAGACCATAATTATGTTCATAGTAGTACTTAGGCAGTAGATATAAAAAATAGTCTTTGAAATATAAATTATTTTATATATTTAATTTCGGTGCTAAGAATATTGATTTCGGTGAACACTATTTTTTAAAAACTAAATCCCTTCATAACCATTCGGTCTATACGATTCCCTCTTCTACTAATATGTTTTAAATTAAATCTAGATTTGATAGTTCATGTAAGTAACGCTGAAATTATAAAAAAAAATTGCCACTGAAGTCAACTAAATAACGAGTCGCCTGATAATGGCCCACAGTACTGTATCTAGGTGGGTACTGACAGGTACCAACTCACAGGAATTACGGATATAAGGACTTAGGTACCTACAGGAGACCCAAGGGTGACCAAGGTATGGTCACCCTTGGGTCTCCTGTGGACACTTTGCTGCGATTTCTTGTGCCGATTTATCACCATCTCAGCTGAAAGACGTCCACTGCTGGACTTAGGCCGAGAGTCGCAGTTTCGATCGTATGGAACTCAATTTAGTACCTACCTTACCCATTCCTAACCTGCTTAAAGAATAATAACACATTGATACACATACTCGCGCACGTTAAAGGTATTTCGATTGACACTTTCGAGGCGAGTGGCTGTGCAGTAACATGTTCACATGTAGTGGCGGAGTACTGCGAGTAATCGGTGTAAAAATAGGTACCTACCTATATCCAATAGGTACAATTTTTTTTGTAATCTTAAACTCAGATTATGAAACAAAAGGCAGATAGACCGCGCGGAACACTGATAGTGAAGCCACCAAAGCAAATACATTCAAAACCGAATACATCGTAAAAAATAACAAATACAAATAGAAATTCAAAAGCGAAAACAATCACGAAATCGCTGTACGTAGGGTTGCCAACCCACCAATATAATATAGTATCCTACTATATTAGAGGCCCGACTATATTTTTGAAAAAAAGATATAGTAGGTACCTACTATATTTTAAAGGCATCAAACTCTTAGCAATAATATTCGTTTCAAAATGTGTTAGCGTAAAACAAAACGTCAATACCTATTTTTAACGATTCTGGAATGTCAAGTTGACAGATGCGTTCAATAATTCACAAAATATTCTTCAAAAAAATAAAGTACCTACCAAATTTTTGGAACCTACTATTTTTTTTTCTACTATTTTTTTATAGGTAAAAATTTTAGAACTACTATATTTGACCAACAAAGAGTTGGCAACCCTAGCTGTAGGTATCGCTTTAAAATTTGCATTTGCTTTGGCGGCTTCACTCCGCACGGTATATCTGCCTTTTGTTTCATAATCTGAGCTCTTAAAGTACGACACAATTTTTTTTTAATTATAAGAGCTTTATGATTTTTATTTAATAATCTCATTAATTCGTCTTGGGGTGCAAGAAAGGAGCCTCCCCGAGTGACGTTATCATAAATCCTAAAGCGATTCCAAACGTCCGGCGCACCCTGGACAGCTAGCACTCGGTAACGCAGAGTCTAGCTGACTAATCCTTTCACCACGATGGTAAATCCAAATGACTATTCTATAGACACTCACGCAAGGCTTTTCAAACCCGCCCTCATTGTGACTTCAATTAACATCGAAGGGTTTTCAGACAACAAGTCAGATGTTTTATCCCAACTATGCCGAGGCACAAACTGTGACATTCTCTGTGTCCAAGAGACACATCGTGGCATCGAGCACCTAAGGCCCTGGCATGACGCTGGTGTTGGAGACACCTCACGCACAATATGGCAGCGCCATCTTTGTTAACCCTAAAGTCACTGTTTTGTCTGCAACCTATAGCAACGAAAATTTCATAGAAGTCTTTACAGTGGATATTGGTACCTGCACGATCACATCGGTCTATAAGCCCCCTAACCAACCTTTTCAGTTCCGTATAACACCCAACTTGGATAGCCGACGCACTAAAATAGTACTTGGTAACTTTAATAGTCACAGTTTGTCTAGAGAGTACCGCGAGACTAACGCTGACGGCAACTCCGTCGAGGAATGGGCTGATGCCTCCTCTGCTAACACTCCTACATAATGCCAAACTACCTGCATCTTTCAACAGCCGGCGATGGCGTCGAGGTTACCACCCAGATCTAATATATATATGAGCAAGAATATTGAATTTCTCTGCTCAAAACTTGTTGGCCAACCTATCCCAAACACACAGCACAGACCCATTACTTGCCAGGTCCGTGCAGCAATCAAACCAAGACAAGTTCCCTTTAGACCACGGTTTAACTTCCTAAAGAAGTTTTCGGCAGGCGTTGATGCCAAACTACGCGATATGGAACCAACACCTTCAAACTACGAAAATTTCGTCAATGTAGTATGGACTGTATCTCGTCAATGCATACCCAGAGGTTTTCGCACCTCATACATACCTGGCATTGATCCAGAGTCCGTGAAACTCCTCAAAAAGTACGAGGACCTCTACGAAAGTCCTTTTCGTACCGCAATCTCACTCAGGGAGATTTTACAGCTGGCATGCTTTTGGCAAAAATCGTTGCCAAAATTTATTTTCTACTAGCTGACCCCACAGAAGTTATCCTGTCAATAGATTTTTCACCGTTTAAACCTTCCCTGGACTTCCACAAATATTTCAAAACCATCGGTTCAGCCGTTCTCGAGTTTTAGCGAGACTAACGAACAACGATTCATCTTTAAAGATAGAATAGATTAAACTATATAGTTTTAGCTCTTAGAGTCTTTCCGAAACGTTTTAAAATCATTGATTGCAAGTTTGCAACATCAGTAAGCGAATTTTTATATAAAGTAATTTGACAAATGATGTTTGAAGTAGCCATTTTGTGATCTTCTGCGCTCAATGTGCTCAACGGTCGTGGTGTGCTCCCAAAAATGCCGTAGCTATGTATTGGTTTTCATTAAATCAATATCTTATTCAATGATACACGATGTTTTTCTTATCCGTACTTTAACTTTCAGAAACTGACGTGTCGATCTGATAAAAGAAGAATGGCCTGAAACTTCATAAACCAGCTAATGGCCTAAAATTTACGTGAGAGCGCGCCTAAACTTCGCACGTGAGCAAATAAATTGGTCATACCTTCAATGGAGCAAAGTTCTCTTTTCTGACGAGAGTAAGGTCATGCTGTACGATAACAATGGAAGAAAGAACGTGTATCGAAGAGATGGAAAGTGTTTTGCACAGTACTGCATTGAGAAGATAGAGTCAGTTACCGCTGGCAGTTCATGCATGATTTGGGGAGGCATAAGCCGATGGAAAAACCAAAATTGCTTTTGTATCTAGAACTCCCTTGCCGTCATTTAATGGCTCACGTTACATCAAAGAGTGTCTGGAGCGTCATGTGATACCCTACGCACATATTATCGCACAGAGTTCATTTTTACGCAGGACACTGCCAGAGTTCATACCGCAGGCATTGTAAAAGAATACCTGAGCGAACTTAACATTATGGTTATGGACTAGCCAGCAAGAAGCCCGGATATGAATCCTATAGAACACCCGGCTTCGAAAACGCTTGGCCAGCTTAATTAAAACAGCTAAACAAGAAGAGTGGGATAACATCCTAGAACCCAAGATAATGACTCGATCCGTTCCATGAGGAACCGCATGGAAGCAGTCATTAGAGCGTGGGGGGTTTTTTTACGTCTTTGTTTCTAAGGCCTGCTACACATGTAACGATACATCGTAGCGATTAAACTGTGCCAACCGAATTGCACAGTTTTATCGTCGCGTGTGGATATAAATAATAATCGATCACTCATTTCGGCACGCCAGTGGGTACATATTTGAATTTCGAAAATTAAAATATCTATGATTAAAATGTCAATGTTCAAAACATCTTTAATGCCGATTCATCTTTAGTAATATTTTCAGGAATGATTTGACTAAGAGCTTGCGATGATATCATTGTAGAAAACTTCATACATTCGTAGGAACAACCTGTGGCTTAAAATCGCAGTGTAGCAGATAATCTTTCATTGAGGAGTTATTGCTTCTCTCATTACAGTATCTTGTTTTTTTATTAGTGGAGTAAATAAATCCAGCACATTTTAGTCACTCATCCTTAAATAATTATGACAATCTTTCGGAGCGATTTTCAACTCATTTAATAAGTTGGTATGAGAAAATAGCTTTCTTGTCATGAGCCAGTCTTTATACCCACCCATAGTAAACTATTGCATTTGTTGATAAGTAGAGGTGGGTAATTCCGGAGGTACTGAATCAAAAGATCCGGTGCCGGACACGTTAAGCTTATTTATTCCTTCAAATCCTTATCGGCTCCGAGGAATTATCATGAAGCTTCTTGGGAATTATTTAGTCCGGAGTGAATGACTGAATGTAACTGCCGTCTTGCTCTTTAATTCCTTTTGCTCAACGGTTCGAAGTACAGAATACACAGATAAATGAATGCATATATGCCTTGTTATGTTCATACACTTTGAATATTGCTATGATAATATTATTATAATAGCCTAGCCATGAAATAAGAATAAGAAGAAATCTCGAAACTAAAAATCTACAAATCCCGAAATCTAGAAACCAATATTTTCGGTCTTAATACACGGAATGAAAGGAATAAAATGACTTGTTGAATAAAATGAGCTAAATCTTCCGGTGAATGAAAAGAACCAAAGGAATCTTGCGAGCCAAATTATCCCAGGAACCAAGTGAGCCAAAGGAATAAAGGAATAAATAAGCAGAATCATCCGGAGCCCGAGTCGAAATAAGTGAATCAATTCACTCCGAGGAATAAACAATACCCACCACTAATTGACTGACGCTAGCGCCGTCTATCTTTTGGATTACAATCTGTTTGTGGCGGTACTTGTAATTGCATTGAGTTTCTTAAGTGCGCGTATTCGATTTAGTGCAACTCAAAATAAAAACGATTGCTAGAACGGCGTAGCAGCATTGACACACACTAGTACAATACAATAGTCTGTTTGTGGTCATCAGAAAAAAAAATACGCACGAAATAAGCACGAATCATTGAAATTGATCGACAAACGAAAGCGCACGATGTTTTACAGAGCTTTTTAAAATAATTGTCTAAATTAAATGAGTTCGTATAACGGACTGAAAAATATTCTGTATATTAAACATAACCTTTAGTTTCCTAAAATAAATATATCAGTTATGTTTTTATCCAAATACTGGTGAAAAAAAATTGTTAAAGTGAACCGATTTTGTAATTTTTCAACATTGTTTTTTAATACATAATAGTAATATTTTCGTAATTTTGGCTCTGTAATACACTTTAAGACTGTATATTCTGTTGGAAAAACGCTTAAAACGTTATATGTTGGCATAATGTAATGGTTGTATTCGTCCTAAAAGTTAACTCTGACGTCTATTTTCGTAAAACGCTATGAAAGGATTGTCTTCGCTTTAAAAAACCATAATTAAAAATTATACTTTTACTCTGTAGCTGTCTAAATCAAGACTTAATCTTTCTAAAACTGTCATTGCTTTAAATAATCTGCTCACATCATTACGATATTGCTCTGGGCAAAACGCGAAATCATGAAGTTTTCGTCACGAAACGAATACACGCTCTTAATATTATTTAATGCTTGTATGTTTATAAAAAAAAAAATTATTACTATAAGTACGATACAACCTATCTTTATTATTATGTTTGTTTTAAAGTTTTGGTGTTTATAAATAAATATTTTAATAAGATATTTTTTATCTTTTTAGATTTTAATCTTTCGACAACCCTGACTGCTATTTTTATTTTGGTTTGAAAAGTCCTAAACAATGCAGGTAAATTTGCCACATTGTGGAGATTTCCATGGCCAGTTCAAAATATTATTGTTTTTTTGTACAATTTTACTGTGATCAACCCTGTGGGAATCATGACTGTGATATTTTATATTCTACTAGCGGGCGCCCGCGGCTCCGCCCGCGGCTCCGCCCGCGTGAATGTCGGTTACCGCTGCAAAAAGCCTACTCAGGAAAGATACGGTCAGCAACATGATTCCCAGGTCTATTCACAGACACCGACACTAACATCGACGACGCAGTCATCATCCGCAGGCTGCACAGATTGTCTTTCTGTGGATGTTAAAGTTGTTAATGATGAAAATATTTAAATGTAATTAATACTAAGTTTTCACTTCTGCCGGCAGTCCCGGAGTGCAACCCGTTGTTTTAGGATAGATAACTAAAGCGATTATTGTAGAGCTTCTCTATAAACAACATTTGAAGTTAAATTATTTTCAGGTAACAAAATATACTGATGGTCGGGAGCCCCGACCCGTGATAGGGCAACGTAAAGTTGTCCATGCGTAAAACATTCTTCATTAGGTTCGTCCGCCCATTTCTTGGCAGAGCAGCTAGAGCAGATCTTATCCATGACTCCGATTTGGACGGACGCTTGTTGTGCATAATCAAACTGCGGATCATATCTGAAAACCAGTCTGTTGCTGTTAGCTAAAATTCGATTGCGAGCTCTATTTGTGGACAACTGCTGTCTCTCTGCCTGAGCTCTAAGTCGCTGCAAACGCTCGATACTCGACTCTCTTTCGCGCAACTGAGAGGTCCTTATATTTTGTTCATGAAGACGTTGGGAACGCTCGACACTCGACTGTCGCGCGCGTACCTGAGAGTTTCTCTGATTTTGTTCAGCAAGGCGTTGTAAACGTTCAGGTGAAGATTCTTCCATACGACGTATTCTTGCTGCCCGTGTTTGTTGAGAACTATGTTTAGAAAGTTGAGACCTGGCTCTCTTAGGCATTTTCAAATGTTTAAGAAAATGTTAATAGCGTGTAATATTCTAGCTCTGAAAAGAACTGATGTTTAGCCCTGAAAAGAACTGTTGGTTAGCCCTGAAAAGAACTGTTGGTTAGCTCTGAAAAGAACTGTTGTTTAGCCCTGAAAAGAACTGTTGGTTAGCCCTGAAAAGAACTGTTGGTTAGCTCTGAGAAGAACTTTTGCGTAGGTGTAGTTTTAAGAACAAAATCTAATTAAAACGCACGAAAATTATTAGACATCGCGCACGACCGCTGCGTAGGGAGCCGACTACGCGACTGAGCCGCGCGGTTTTTTTTTTTTTTTTTTTTCTGAATGGCATCTCGCAGTTCAACCTGAGGGTTGGTTACTGCTTAACCGGACAATCCTGTGGTGCCTTAAAAGTGACTTTTAGGGCCTCCAGCCAGGGCATAAAAGCTTACAAACTAAGCGACTACACGATAAGGGCACCCCCTGTGGGGTACGAGCCTCGGCTTAGGGCATCGCTGGGAGAGGACAGCAAAGGGACAGGCTGGATCGGATTTCCATTATTTAGGGACGAATTTAAAACTACAGGCTCAGCGGCGCGGGCTGGCACGAGCAAGGGTCGGGGAGGAAGAGCCGCGCGGTTTTTTTTTTTTTTTTTTTTTTTTTTTCTGAATGGCATCTCGCAGTTCAACCTGAGGGTTGGTTACTGCTTAACCGGACAATCCTGTGGTGCCTTAAAAGTGACTTTTAGGGCCTCCAGCCAGGGCATAAACTTATAAACTAAGTGACTACGCTAAGGGCACCCCCTGCGGGGTACGAGCCTCGGCTTAGGTCGCCACTGAGAGAGGGCAGCAAAGGGACAGGCTGGATCGGGTCTCCATTAATTAGGGGCTATTTTAAAGCTAAGGGCTCAGCGACGCGGGCTGGCGCTAGCAAGGGTCGGGGGGGGGGCTTTACGGGGTCGTCGCGAGGGACCTCGGCGGCGAGGTCGGAATGACGGTATTTTGTGTCTGTGTTTGACTAATGTGCTAGTGGCCCTATTTCTTTCCTGAAGGAGGGTAATAGCGTCATCTGGATCGGACAGGGTATGACGTGGACGTCGGGTCCTGCTAATACGGGAAGGGGTATATCGGGCGCGGGTCGGGTACCTCTCATATATAGATCTAAACTCCCCTCCCGCACGCGCACCCCCGCCTTGGTGACGCCCACTTCGCAACGCGCCGTGCAGCAGAAATCGTAATATTTTAATTTCGCCATAACTTCAAAACCAAATGTTCAATTTTAATCATTTAAAGACCAAATATTATCTACATAAACTGTACCTACTTAGTGATGAAATAATTTATTTTGATAAGGATTAATAGCATGAGTAAAATAAACGCATTTAAATGTAGTCCAAAAAAAATTCTAGATTTTTAAATAAAAAAATGGTTGTTGTGCCTCACTCGACATAGATAGATATAGTGTGTCGCGGACTTTTTTGTAGATATTTATAAGATCAACAATTAATTAGTACATTTTATGGTTCTATCTTTTATAGTTTAGGCAGCGTACGCAAAAATATTTGGGTTTTTCGGCCACAAGGTGTAAAAAATCAACCAGAAAAGTTACTTATTTTGCGTTTTGCGTAAGCTATTTTTCTCCAAAATAACGGAACCGGAACTCCAAAATATCGCAACCCTATTTTTCTCCAAAATAAAATATAGCCTATGTTACTCGTGGATAATGTAGCTTTCGAATGGTGAAAGAATTTTTAAAATCGGTCCAGTAGTTTTTGAGCCTATTCATTACAATCAAACAAAGTTTTCCTCTTTATAATATTAGTGTAGATTAATTTTATCCAACATTTTGTTATGGCAATCTTACCACAAGCGATGATTAACTTTACCATAAAATGTTTTAAGGACAAAAAATATCAGTAGGTAATGCTTGAGAAAATAGATTCCGTTTCAATTCTACATAATATTTACTCTATGTATCTGATTGATTGTTGATCTATATTGTCATAGAGATTTTTCACGAAAATTCGTTCCAAACATTTTAATTCATTCTAAAGTGGTAAAGTTGCCAGGTTTCACGGTACGTGTGTAGCAGACATAACATTTTACAAATTCTTCATAATTATGGGTAAAAACATACCGGTTGAACAAAACACGATAGCTAAAGAAATGTAATTTTAATTTGAAACATATTCATTAAACCTATACCTTAAAGTATCCGGAATTAACTGGAATTATTTATTTATTTAGTTCAATGTAAAAAAAAAACTAAAACTTACAAAACCAAACATCAGACATGTCTCGATTTTTGGTTTTGTAAGAGAGATTGTTTGGTTTGTTTTTTTTATTTCAGTATTTTAATGATTAACACCACGAAAGTATTAAATAATAATTTCATCTATGCCACGATGTAAAAATCAACACATATCTCGATGACGAAGGCAATGCAAAAGTTGTAAAAAAAACAGTATTCCCGTGAATGAACTTGTATACTCTCTATCTCTTTCTCTATCTCTACCTCTCTCTCTCTATTCTCTATCGAGTAATCTCGCTGTCACAAATGTCAAAATGTCAAATCAGCTGACTGGTTTCTGGTTTGTCAATGGTTGGTATTCAACAAACGTCTGGGCATGATCTGGGAATGTATTATGTAAATAAAACACTTAATTCCATGAAATCTGTACGCGTAACATAATTTAGCAGTTTTCAGCACAATGTGTACCAAAGGAGCAGTAATTGCTGAGCTGTTTACTAAAGCTATTGCCACCACTAAGGGCTTTGATCAAAATCTTCGCAAGGTAAAGAATTTAGTTTCATAACACGCGTATCCCTTAGTAATATATTATTAATAGAACATTTGAGTAAATTAGACAACTCAAATTAGGTCAGTGTAAACAGTGCTGTGCTTGCAGTTGTTGATTTATCCTACAATATTTTTGTAGCTCTTACCAGGTTAGTTATAGTTTAACATTTTTTTCAAGACCCAGCAATTTGTGCGGCTCATTAAGTAATTTTGGAGTAGTCTGAACTAAATCACTTTAAAAACCTACCTAATAATACAATCAGAAGGGTGCAGTTACCATTATTATCCTAATATAATAAACAAATACTAATACCTATAGATGTTATTTTGATAATAAACTCCTCGAGAATGATGAGTGATCAATTTGTTTTTTTCATAGACTAGATGACTGTTAATATACTGTTCTTTTATTTTATCAACATTTTAGTTGAAAGTTATTGGTTGTGAAAATGGACGAATGGTAACCGAGTTCAAAGTTGGACCCGAGCATCTGAACCAGCGAGGGACTCTACATGGTGGGTTTATAGCACATATGGTGGATGCCATCTCCACTTATGCTCTGACTGCTAATGAAAATGTTGAAACCAGAGGAGTCTCCCTGGAACTTAGTATTAGGTGAGTTTTCAGATCTATTTAAATTAAAAAATTTGCTACTGCTTCATTGAGATTCATCGTAAACAAAACTTGTGCATCCATGTTGCTGTATTATGTTTTTGTATTGCTGGCAGCATTTTCGCATAAATTGTCGGTAAATAATATATAAGAATGCTCATTTTTTTAAATGAAATATATTAACAGTTTTTAAATAGGTGATACTTATGTTATATAATGTAGTATTTTAACAATATTCCAGTTATATGAGTGCTGCCAGAGAGGGTGACACCGTTGAAGTTGAAGCCATCACAAGAAAGATAGGAAAGAAGATAGCCTTTCTTGAAATCCTAGTAAAGAATAAAGACCAGAATCTGTTACTTGCGACAGGCAAACACACCAAGTATATAGGAATTTAATAAAATTAATATTCTATTCTTATGTATTTATATCGAGAATCTTACAAAACACTCAGTGAAATATTTAATAGTAGGTACAATTATATATTTATAGCTTTTATTTTTAATAACAAGTACAAAATATATTAGAGTTGTGATAATATTTTGTTTGATTTTCTTGAGTAAGTAGTTAGGATGTAATCAGAAGTAGAAAATATGTAGGCAATAGGGTATAGGTAAAATCAGGGAATTTAATTGATGAATTTTATTCAAGTCTGATTAATGAAACTAAAAATTGAGAGTGGATACCTACATAACAGTAGGCTGCATCTCAGTGTTTGGCATTTAAAGGTGACCTTCTTGGGGCCAGCAGACAGTTAGCGCGGCACGTAGGCTATTATGTGACGAAACATAATGTACCTTGACGCATGCCTTGACGTCATAAAATTTTACATCCTCATAATAATGACATTGTATAGCACTTGATTATGTAGCTATTATCATTGAAATTGCAACGATGTCATGACCAGCCCCGGATCTAAGGGGGGGCAAACCGGGGCACTTGCCCCGGGCGGCAGTTTCATGGGGGCGCCAAATCCTTGAGACAAGAATTCGAAGTATCGAACAAATAAAGCCTCTTTTCCTACAATCTCATAGGTTTTTATCAAGTAATCAAATCTTAATATCAAATGTTTAAAAAACAGACTTTTCTATTTCCATGCGCCCAATTAGTTTTTGAACACATACTTAGTTATTTATGAACGCATCATAACAGATCAAGTAATTTTTTTAAAGCGTGCGTAGTGTCCGTGATCTTTCTGCCAGCGGAATCCCCGTCACATCATTTTTTTCTGGTTTTCTGTTATCACAAATGAAAGTTATATTAGATACCTAATAAAAAGTTTAAATTTGTTAAAGGATTATTATTTTAACAAATGGGCACAAAAATGCTACTCATTGGCAGTTATAACAGTTTTTCTCAAAATCTTACGAGAGGGGGCGCCACTGTTAAGGTTTTGCCCCGGTTCGAGAAAATCGTAGATCCGGGGCTGGTCATGACTTTAATGTGTATTATGCTCTCGAAGCGGTGGGGAAATTAAGTTAGAATATAAATTGAAACAACATTTGCTTTTTCCAGATTTATTTCACACAAAGAATTGATTGATACTACCTAGGTACATTGTTACAGAATTGAATTGTAGAATATAACTTAAATTAACATTAAGCCTGCAATCGTTATTCTTACTCCACGAATTTAATCTTCGTTTTAAGAGAGTACCTACCAATTTCAGTTCAAAATTTTATGCCATCTTAAAGGTGCCCAAATTTATTTCGACTAGTTATACTAAGATACATAGGTACCTAAGTATTTAAGTAGATGTATGACGTAGTTGTATAAGTATATCTTTGTATTGTTTTATTACGCAAAGATATAGTACCTACCTATAGGTACATCTTTCTATAGTTATAATCGAGAAAACGTGTGCATGGCATTGCTAACATGGCACTGTAGTAAAACCTAGGTACTCAGTCCCTAGGCACCTTTACTTACCCGATCATTCCAACTATCTTAGGTATAATGTAATACATACTCCAGTATTTGTATAGTTTTTAGAATCTTAAATGCTTCACTTAGTACTTTCAACAACTATGGCTACTCAATATGTTTCATGTCTAAAAGAGTTATTCTCAATAAGTCAGTCAGCGACATTGGATTTTTGACCAAATTATTTCAACTCTTCTTGTAAAACGCATCTTCCAGTAGAACGCACTTTAGGCAAACGCGATATCGACACATATGCGATTAGTTGCACCTGTATCTTTAGTACATCGATCCTAAAATTCAGTGACCATACTACCTTCCGCAAGCAGGTTATTGTGAATAGCCTATTTGATCAGGAAGGTTATTATTACCTTCCTGATCAGAAGGGAAAGACATGATTAAAATGGATTACTCGTAAAAGAGGATTAGGAATTATAAGTCATAAGTACTTAATCATATATTATTATTCTGATTTCACCTTCACGAGTTGTTCATTCTTATTACATTACATACTACTTCAATTAATTATTTGCATTTAAGTTATTTCATTATAATTCACTAGAGTTTCCAATAAATATTAACCCTAGATATTATATAAAATTGTTCCTAAAGAAGGTGGACATTTCGTATGTAATATAAATATTTTAAATGCATATATATTGGGGTCACCTTATAGGTACTTATTTATTAAATTTTCAACTAATTAAGTATAATTCTATTGACGTGTCTAAAAAAGGGAGAACTAATAAGTTTCAATTTGAACCCAGCTAAAACATCCACCTACATAGAAAATAAACATACTTATTCAAAAACAAATCTGCGATAAGTATATTCCTCCGGCTATAAGTATCAAAATAATTTCACGAGTACCTACTTAATACCTTTTAGGTATCTATTCTCATAAACAATTTAAAAAATATGTTGTGCAATTAAACAATTACCTTTAAAAATAACATTTAAAATATAACAAAATAAATGAAACACTTTTCTTAGTTCTAGTAGGTTTAACGTAATTATAGCTGACAAAGATTACAATTATTTCATTATATCGAATAGAAATATACACTTCTATTATTTACTCCAATCATCTAAATTATTATATTGTTACTATGATAATGGTAAATTCAATATTGAATAATTATAAATAGAGCTTGTAAAATGTATAATTAGTAGCGTAACTCAAATAGGGAATCAAAATAATTAATAGTGAAAATAGAAAGTTAAAAGTAATCTTAATTAGTTGGACCACAGAGATGGGATTAAAGCTTACCATGTAAAAGATACGTAGAAATATTAAAGGTACAGGTAATATAGAATACACATAGATTTCAAAAATCTTCAAAACATTTCCAAAATTGACGTGTGGCATTTCCCATTCATTCCATTTTACAAGTTTCCTCCAAATATTCAATTCTTTTTTTCAATGACGCGATGGTATTCTCAATATCGTGATGCGATTCCTCCAAATTGTTCAGACGTTCCTCATCAACGTTTTCGTCGTAGTTGTCAACCTCCCGACGAGCTCGGCGTTTTGCTCGTTCCAAACCTTCATTGTCACCGCCGCAACTCTCGCAGTCAGCCCAGTAACGTAAATCCATAGCAGGCAAATCTTCACAAGAAATAAGACCATCTTGAACCTCAGGAAGAAGAAACACATTTTCTCCAATAGTATCGATATTGTCGCCGTTGTCACAGAGGATTCGTGCCAAGCTCGTCTCTTTCAGCTGCCGCAGTTGGTCCGGTTTGAACATAGATGGGTTTTCATACCAGAATCGATCTCCATCTCGCAGGCGTCTGAACTGTTCCACTAGCAAGCATCTGAACAATGGTCCGACTTTTCCACCTTCTACTTGATTCTCGAGAATACCTCCTACCCATACGTCTATGTTGTGCACTGAACCATAAAGCTCTTTCAATTTTTCACGTACAGTTTCATCGGTTATTTCCCCAGCCAGGTCATCAAAATCGTTTACTTCAGTCATATTACAAAATTGGCGCCATTTGGTATACGGTGGAATTCCATGGTCACGGCTTCTTTGAATATTAATAGCGGCCAAATCAAGAGCAACGGCATGAGCACTGTAGAAAAGCTTTTCAGTAAGTTCCGAGTTTAGATTTTGTGTGGGTGTCTTTAGCTTTGCCGGTGTCGTAAACATTCCTCTCAGCAAAGGATCAACTCCACCTTCATCAACCAGTCTCCACGGTGAGAAGAAAGCGTGACGAAGTAAAAGATGCCCTTCCGGAATTGTTTCAAAGTTTTCATCATAGCGATGCAAAATTGGATTAATCATGGAATGTCCAAATCTCAAAGCAGCGGTGGCGAAAACGTTGGAAATGGATGGATTCAAGTTTGGGTCGTATTCCTTATATTTTCCTAATTGTTGATATCCTTCCTTTCCTAATATAATGGGAAGCCAGTGCTCATAAGTTATAATTTGAATTTGAGCACCTACTACCTTTCTTGCTTCTTGATAAACTCTGTCTCCGTCCCAAAATGCATTTAAAACTTTCAATTGAATAGCAATTCGGTTATGTTCTCGCATCCAAATGGTGTGCATAGCTGCCAAGCCGATTTGTTCGTTTGCCCTGATGTCACCTGCCACAAAGCAATTGCGGTTACTTTCGTCCAAATTGCGTCTGCAATCCATTCCATTGATACCCACAGTCGGCAATAATGGCTTTCTACCAGGGAAAGTGACACCCACCCTTAACAATCCGTTTTCATTGGTTAAATCACGTAAATCCTCAGCTACAGCTTTTTCGAAACCATAAACTTGCGACGCATCGATGAATGAAGTTAATTGATTGATTTGTTCTCTTGGCTGTAGTGTTCCAAAGAGAACGGACGTTACTCCAGATCCACACACTGCACTCGTTCTGACAAAGTCGATACAACGACGGTTGGAGATCCGAGTATCATTAGGGGGCACATCAATCGGAAAGCATGGTGCTGCATAGTCACATGTCTTTTTGCAATCTATCCCGTCCCACGTCTGTGAACTTACTGATGGCAAGGCATGGTCTAAATCGTGATCTAACCACTGGCCCCATTGCATGACCATGTGAGTTAACTGTTGATCTTCAGAGATATCTGTTGTCGTTATGATTGAAGTAGAGACTAGACGAGCACTTGGTAATGTAAATCCATTATATTGTATGTCCTTGTTCCACCCCACCGGTTGACTGAATCCATTTTCATAGACAGGGAAAAGAATTCTTCTGAATCCGCTTAGTGAGGATCCCCATGTAGGATGCGCAAAATTATTACAACTACCATCATAACTGCGATACTTGCTATGGTAACACATATCAGAACAGTCTTTTTTGTCTCGATGGGCGACACAACCAGATAAACGGGCAATAACATCAAGATGTTGATTTGACAACACGTTTTGGTAAAAGAATGGTTCCGTCGAGGTTATTTTACGGCCAGTTTGTAAAAAGCCCCTGACTTTATCTAAAGTTCTTTCATAAATTTCGGCTGCGCGTGCGACTTCCCTAGCTGGTGCATTTGGAAAGCTAGTTATTCGGTACAGCTGATGGATGTCTGTTTTTGCTGTACTGTTGTTATTAAACAACTCTTCCATTGTCCTTTCGATAGCTAAATCAACGTCTCTAGTCGCCTCAGTTAGTGCTATATTGACATATTCATCTCCGGGTATAACACGATCTTTTACAGTCAAGAAAGCCGACGCTGTGTCTCGGCCATATTCATTAAAAACTGAACATTCATATCGCCCAGTATCTCTTATCGTTAGATTATGAATGATTAAACTTCCGATAACTGTAATTGAATGTTTTAGGTTTATGTCTATGTAGGAACCATCTTTTCTCCACTCTACTGTAGCAGGAGGCTCACTTTCTATTTCACACGGTAACTGAACAGTTGATTCTTTGAAGGCGTCTGTATCTTCTGGTTTTAAAACAATACGAGGTCGAACAATTTCGTAGTTTTCAACAGTTAAAAAGGCGGACCCTTCGACGGAACCTTCTGCATTTTCGGCTTTGCAGTGGTATATGCCGTCATCGTCTGACGTGACTGACAGAATGGTCAAATTTTGATTTTCGGAGCTCAAAATTATATTTTCAGACAAAGGTAATACCAGTGTATTTTTAAACCAATTGATAAGCGGTTTTGGTACTCCTTTAGCGGTACATATGAATTCGACGTCTTCTCCGACTCTTACAGTTTTGTTTTGTGGCTCGAGGATAAAAGAGGGCGAGACTAAAACAAAACAAAAAGCATACGTGACAAAAAATACATAAATTGGTAATAGGTAGTTACCTACTTAAATAGTGCAAATAATAATAGGACTGTGCCCATAATAAAAGGAGTTTTATTCAGATGAGGTATCTACATACATTATTCTCTTGATCTGAAATGCTATTTAGGTACTTGGGTACTTTAATTAATTTAGACACGAATGAAAATGAAGAATGCATCATCTTGTAACAACATAATTAAAATAAAAGATTTACCCAAAACTTCAAGGTCTGCAGTCGCGTTTACTTTTCCGTTGATATTTTCAGCTAAACAAGTGTATTGTCCAGCATCAGATTCTTGGATATTACCGATAAAAATGGACCCGTTTGGACGTATTGATAAACGTTCATCTAATAAAATCCTTTCGCCATTAAAAAGCCAAAAAATGTGTGGTTTCGGATGGCCATTAGCCAAACAATCAAAGCTGATTGACTGCTGGTTAAGCTTCGCAAATTGTTTTTGTGGCAATAATGTCAATACGGGAGGGCCTGAAAGAGGAGTAAAAACAATTAAACACCTAAACCATTTTATGTAATAACAATCTGTAATTTAAACAGTTACCATTTTCAGCTGGTTTGTTTTGAATCGTCATTTTAGCAGGCTTAGAGTGCGCTTCACCAACTGTATTTTTTGCCATGCATTCGAAATATCCGGTGTCAGACTCGCTAATGTCGTGTAACATTAGTGTTCCGTTCTCCATAACCTCGTAACGTGTGCCGTCGATAGGAATCTCGTTAGAATCTCTTAGCCAGACTATTTCAGGAGTCGGGTCGCCAGTCACAACACATGTAAACATAGCAGCTTCTCCGAAATTCACATTGATGTCTTCAGGATCCTTTTGAATTTCAGGGATTTCTAAAGAGACATGATTAGAGTTAAAATAAGCAATTAAAAACCATATAAATACAACACCTGAATGTTAAGAATACCCACTACAATCGAAGTCCTGTTCTTCCATAGTGGAGAGTGGCTTTCCGGTGACTTTGGTAGGCTGGTAACATGTTGCATCTACGAACATGCCGTTATGTTGGCCCATCATATGCACGAGCCACAACATAGAGCAATCGCATATTAGTGCATTGCTATCTAAACGTAACTTGTGTAGTTTAGGCATGCCCGAAAAGGATCCTGATGGAATCTTCGTTATACGGTTGTTGTGCAAGTATCTGAAAATAATTTCAGTTGTGAATATATTCAACGAACTTGCATTTGTACATTTGAATCCAAATAATTACTACATACTTTCCCTATATTAGGTACCACCTTTAAAAGGTGTTAAAAAATTTACTTTACAAATTTCGTGTAGTTACTTGCTCAGTATCGAAAAAAGAATATACAGCCAAAAAAAAATTGAGCTATGTTAATTTTTCACATGTAGAAGCAATTTAGTTGAATATTTAACTAAATTAACCGAGCAAGTACCCGTTTGTAAAGTTAATTTTTTAACACCTTATACGGATGTTTGGTAGATCGATGCAAAGCCGTAAAGAGGAGCTAGTATAGACTATTTATAACCATTTGAACCCAACTTGTCTTAGCCGAAGCGTGACTATTTTTTTTAGCAAAATTTTAATGATATTTGATGACAAAACCCAAAATATTGCAGTTAATTGCAAATAATGGCCAATTTGAAGGATAAGTCATTTATTTTTTATTTTATTTGGTTAAAAGAATGCGTAATAGTACATTATGGTACAAGTGTGTAATGTTGGTGATTACCGCTGAGGCGCCATTGACACCCGAGCCGTTAGGTGAGGGTCTTACCCAGGCAGCACACAAGTCATTTAACTGGCCAACAATTTAACCTTATACAGGGTTAAGCTTTATTATATATGTATGGAAGCTGTGTGTACTACGAAGTTCTGTATTAATTCTTTTTTTTTCTATAATAATTCTATTAGCTGAGTTAGTTTTGTAATATGCCGATTTTATTTCTTAAAACTGAATAATCATCATAAAAAGACCTGTTACTCAAGAGTTTGTGTAACCTTTTGTATAACATTGGTTTAAAATTCCATTATCAAGCATGATACCGGATAATTTATATTCTGTTCTCTTTTAGTTGTATTAAACACCTTATCTTGACAGTTATTCAGCTGCTGTATAAAATAGGCGTTGTTTCTGTTATGAAGCATATAGTAACTTAACAGAAATTAAGATAGCTGTTATAACTGCTTTATGCCGCTTTAAGTACGAAATTACCGTAATGTGCAGCTAACTGTGCTAAAAGCAATAGTAACAGATTCTTATGCAGAAGTTTGCTGAGTATTCACGAAAAATAGTCATTTTTTTAAACAAGAATGTAACGTTAGTCAGTATTTAAGCGGCTATATAAAGCTGCACTTTGTGGTTGTGTGAAAATGCCGCCTTACAAAAAAAAATGAATACGAATGTGTGTGATTATAGAACAGTTATCGAAAATATGTTGAGTGCAGACCACTTTTAACCAGAGAACAACTTAATAAGTGGACACATAAGGCCTGTTAAGCAGACATAAGACGATAAGCCGCTGTGCAATCAGATTTTATTCAGAATGAGCGTAGCCATATCGAATAACATAACCTATTATAATGATATGGAATTTTATACTCAAATACTCAATTTTAATAACGAAATCGGTATAATATTCTTATAAAAGTATTACAAGGTTATTTTTGAACCCTTAGACTGCATATAACATAAAAAATATTTCACACGTAAAAACAAACCAATAGACGAAATGTTGTTTATTTCTCCAAAAGCCGGCTTATCAGGTGGCGCGTGAAAATTTTATACGAAATGTATATATAAATACACAGTAAAGTTGCATGCGCACCTACAATTTCCTTTTTTAGCATAAATAAGGGTAAAATTTAATTACGATAGGTAATATAATTTGGCCATGTTATATTTCAATGTCGCATTCACCATCCAAAGACGTACCGCGGTGTTCGGATTTGACAATTTCAATTTAATTTGATTAACTTCTTGATAAAATATACTGAAGTAAGCTAAACGCGGTGTATCATCTGAATATCTGAGCTTTGAAGGACATAACCATAAAGTTCACTCATCATTCATTCATCATCTGGCTAACAGAGCTGTAATACTTGTACAAAAGAACAAAATGCTGTTATGTAGAAGATACTCAGCTTGTCGTACAATTATTCAAAACTTATTCATCTGTTACGTTGCTATTACACAGCTATTAGCAGTATAATTTTGTGCCCAAATTGCTTGAATAACGTCTGAGTAAGCGCTTAATCAGCTAATTACGGTAGTCTTATTCAGCAATTAGTTTATATGACTGCTGTTAAACAAAACTTACTCAAAAGGTTTGTGCTGCCTGGGTAAGAGAGCCGAGGACGGTAATCATCAATACACACGTGTATCATACGACGTTTTTCAACACACTTGTGAAGAAAATAATACTAAAAAAATATTTTCAACTGTGAAAACGAATTGTGGAAAATTTTTCGCAATGGCGGGAAAAATTAATCAGTTTTCCTATACGCGCGCATCAAATAATGGCGATCGGCCATAGACTAAAAGAATGAAATTGCGTTTTTTTTTCTTTTCGCGGATAGCGTTCTAGCCACGTACAAAACGGGGAATTCAAAGTTTTCTTAATTACAGAGAAAACAAAAGTTATATTTGAGTGAAAGTTTTATTTATTAAAAACGTACAAGTTGAAATTATCTATTTAAATACGAAGTTGCATGAAATGAGCAAGCAATAGGTACATTAATTTATTTGTACTATTCGATATTTTGTATCGAAACTTTTTTAAGAACAAAGCAACTCAACAAATAAAATAAAAAAAAACCTTATAACTCACTTGTGAATAATAGCAATGAAAAAGTCACAGTTTGATTACAGGTGTCATTATGTGCCTAATTGCGGTGAAATTAGAGCCATTTTATGAGCAAGTGTGTTGAAAACAATCTAATAAAACATAATTATGTGATCTGTGTGATAAGACAATTTTTTTTTACAGCTATTTAAAGTCAAAGACATTTTTAAAGATCTTAGAAATCTGTTTTTAGATGGCATGAAAAAAAATCACGGACGGCGCTTTTTTTACTCAAACATTTTTAAAAACATGCCTGGTTATTGTTATTTTTTTCGAGGTATCAACTACGCGGATAGCTCACCAATTATTGAAATTAGGACCTACAAACCAAATAGGGGGGGAGAAAATTTAAATTTTTTGGCGAATAATTATTTAATAGAAAATTTTAATTAATATCATTTATTATTCGTGTTCAAAATGTTCGCCGCGGTCTCTAACACCAACACGGGCCCGTCTTCACACTTCTGTTGTTGTTATTTTTGACTTCATCACCAGTTTCATCGTTTCAAACGCTGAATTAATTCTCTTAATCAATTCTTCTTTTATGTTTATTTCCACATTCGTATAAACTAGTTTCTTGGCCCGACCCCCCACGTAAAAGTCAAGCGGAGTCCGAAGAGCGGAGCCCGTCTCTGCCGATCCAGCTGTTAAGGAAGCAATTATTTAAGTGCTCCCGTACATTTAGTGTCCAGTGCGCTCAACAACCATCTTGTTGAATGATGACTTCTCGGTCTCTAGCTAATATCGTGGCCTCGGATTCAGACGACTTGTCAGTCTCTAGCCAATACCGGATAGTTTGTATGACAAATCTAGCCATACAAATTATCCGATAAGAAATGGGGCCCAATCCTATGTTTAAATTTCGAGCAATTTTTCTAGTGGTGCTATGTGGATTAGCTAGAAATGCCGCCAAGATATCTTCCTCGATGTTAGTAACATGTCCACCTGGATTGACTCCAGGTTCCACGCGGTGTATCCCATCTTCATCCAGCCGACGAAATGAGTTACCCTCACATTCGGTACTCAACGATTAAGATAGCGTTCTTGTTACATCCGTCGTGCTAACGATCTATTGCCGTCTGCTCTGCCATACATAAAAGATGTATGCATATTCCTCGTTCAAGAAATTCATTCAAATAAATAATTTAAATAATAATAAGTATACTAGATACTTTTTTCACTGATTGGGCCCCATTTCTTCCCAGATAATTTGGATGGCAACAATTATTTGGAATTCCTACAAAATGATCTTCCAAAGTTTTGTTGAGGAATCCGGGCCACGATATTCGCTAGAGACCTACAAGTCGTCTAAATCCGAGGCCACGATATTCGCTAGAGACTGAGAAGTCATCTTTCAACAAGATTTTGTTGAGATTTGGTTGTTCAGCGCATTGGACATTAAATGTCCGCTTGAATTTTAGGTGTGGGGCCCGACCCCACAAGTTCCAAGGAACTAGTTTATACGAATGTGGAAATAAACAGAAAAGAAGAATTGATTGAGAGTATTAATTCAGCGTTTGAATCGATAAAACTGGAGATGAAGTTAAAAATAACAACAATAGAAGTGTGATGACGGGCCCGTGTTGAACACTAATAATAAATGATTTTAATTAAAATTTTCTATTAAATAATTCGCCCAAAAACTTAAACTTCTCTCTCAATTTGGTTTGTAGGTAGGTACTAATTTCAATAATTGGTGAGCTATCCGCGTAGTTGATACCTCGAAAGAAAGAACAATAACCAGCACGCGTAGCATGACCACCGCTATGTCTACGGAAGAATAGACATACGGACAGGAAGAATAGACAAAATGCCGGTTGTAGAAAGATTTCTTTCGTTGCGAGTATGGCGATGAAGAGAAGAAATGTTTCTACTCTACAGTAGACAAAAGTCTACAATGCCGAGCATGACGACCATTTTTTTCTCTACTTTTGACATTTGGGTGTAGAAACATTTCTTCCAACAAGTGTCAAATAGTCTACATCACAATTTACCTAGACAAGTTTATTTCTATGTAGACAAGACAAGGATCTATATTGATTTTAAAACTCAATTTAATATTTTTTACCATCCAAATTTGTTGTTATTGAACAATCACCTTCATTTAATGGCCAATCTTGATAAGTACCTACGTGATATTGGCAAAATTGTGGCGACTCTTCCACAAAAGCCGACTTGAAGTTGATTTTGAAAACATGTTGGAGGACTACCGTCAGCATCTTCTCAGTTTTTTTGCAAAGAAGAATGCATTAAACCGGGGCTCTCGTTCTTCCCGAAAACGAGGTTTTGGAAAATTATGAAGTTAGTAAAGAGATTGCAGAATCTGTGCCGGGAGCTGATCCTGCAAGGATCTGTCTCCTAGAAAATCTCAGGAACTGTTAAAGTAAGTTCAATCTGTTTGAAGATTAGTAACCCACGCCTTCCAACTGCTTCTAATACAAATAGGTCAGAAATATTACCTAGGTAGGTACCGTGAATCCAACAATGTCTAATCATTTGCTAGTTCTTTGATTGCTGAAGTGAGTAGCCGTTTAGTATAGGATAGATTTCTTACTGTACCTAGGTACTTACCAAATAAAAAAAAAAGTATATTGCACATAATAGGGTTGTACTTATTTTTGAAACTGGACTTCCAAACTAAGTACTATACTAAACTTATACTATGGAAGTCAAGGCGCTCTCTTATATTTAGAACAAGAATATAATAAAAGGCAAAGGAAGCATGCAAGGCCAGAGTGCTTGGCAAACAAGTAAAAAAGTAGAAAATATTCATATAAGAGACTATATAGTAGGTATATTGTATTTAATTTATTTGTCTGAAACCGGACAGATTAATAATTAGAAGTAATAAAAAGTCAATAGGTGTATAGTTTTATTTATTAATATAATTATTGTATTTACAACTAGGTAATTCATTTTTGGGCCTCATAATGTTTCACCATTCGGGAACTATGTTATCTGTAATAACAAAACACAAAATTAATTATTTATTATTGATTTTCAGGAGGTTAGGGCTAAACTTTGGAACCGGCTCATGACTTGAATGCTTATCATGGTACACCCTGAAGCACAGAGGCACAGAGGTAGCCCTTTACGGAGGCACATAGGTAGAGGTTCTACAAGTCGCAACTCATGGAAGAACTGACATTACTCGTATAAGAAATTTATTTTATGTAAATAAAAATTGTACCTTTGTAAATGGCTTTGTCTTATTTTCCTTTCAGTTAGTTTGTTTTAAATAAACTTATTGTCACAGATTAACTAATAGTTCCTTTGGAAATTGTAGTCCACCAACAACATCTCAATCTGTGGGTTGGTACTTCGCATGCTGCAAATAAATAAATAAATCAGTTTTAGTATGTATGTGAATGAAGTAAGAACACTGACGATAAGTAATAAAGAAAAAAAAAGCATGACCAAGGTACCTATCATATCATAGCAAGGAGATAAAAGTGAAGAATTTGCCTTTGTAAATCAAGAATTTTTATCAGACGATGCGACAATCTTCTTTTAATCCTCAAATGCGATTTTCAACTAATCGAGGACTACATTCTCAATTAATCACACACAATACACCAATGCACAATGCTAATTATTTAGTAATTTCATTCACTTACTTATATTTACTCGTACTTACTTTTTTTGCCGCGGTCCCAAGTCTGTTTATTTTCCAAAATCGAAACATTTGGACAATTACATTTTTAATATTGTTTTTAGACACATAGATCTATACAATATTTTGATAAATAGTTACTCTATTACTTTGCAAATCCGAATTGATTGATCCGACAGCCGTCACCCGTCACAATAAAAATAACGTTTCGTTGTTGCTTTGAATAACATTACAATGTGGGTATGAGTAGTGTACATAATATTTATTTGTTACCTTTATTCTTAAGTTCTAACCTATGTGTACTTATTAATATACTGTTTGTTGTCTCTAAGTAAATAAATAATCGTTCAAAAGGTGATAAATCGTAACGATTGACACATTTTTGTCGACAACGAAACGCAATTTTATCGTAAAATTTTTAACGTCTAGCTACAACACAGCACCCCGCCGTTGCTATGGAAAGAAAAGATATGTCTTACTCTACGTAGAAACGCGAGTCTACCGATCGGCTCATGCTCGGTTATGTAGAGATGTCAAGTAGAATAGAAAGAACTATGTCTATTCTACGTAGAGTAGAGATAGAATTGTCATGCTACGCCTGCAGGTATGTTTTTAAAAATGTTTGAACAAAAAAGCACCGTCCGTGATTTTTTTTCATGCCGTCTTAAAACAGATTTCTGAAATCTTTAAAAATGTCTTTGACTTAAAGTCAAAGACATTTTTAAAGAAAATTTTATCTGTAAAAAAAATTGTCTTATCACAAAGATCCCGTAATAAATGTTTTATTAGATTGTTTACGCATTCTTTTAACCAAATAAAATAAAAAATAGATTCAAATTGGCCATTCTTTGCAATTAACTGCAATATTTTGGGTTTTGTCAACAAAAATCATTTAAATTTTGCTAAAAAAGAATAGTCACACTTCGGCTAAGACAAGTTGGGTTCAGATGATTATAAATAGTCTATACTAGCTCCTCTTTACGGCTTTGCATCTATCTACGAAACATTCTGTATAACGTGCTAAGTTGTAGGTACTTAGAAGGTTAGGCCCAGAGTCACGTTCGTCAACACTGCGAACGAATGAAACTTTTTTTCTAACCGATCGTCAACAGTGTTGACGACAAAGTGTTACTGATCAGGAATAATCGTCTATGCTTAAAATTATTATGCGCACACAATAACTATGAAAGTTGTAGGACTAAACACTTACAGTCTCTCCAGACGAGGCAGATTTGAAAAGGTTTGTGGATCGATCTGATGAATTTCGTTAATGTGCAAATACCTGAAAAAGAGATAGAATTTATTAACATTGATAAACGACCAAACAATTCGAAATACATAGAAGTGAGTAAGCTATTATTTTTATCTAAATAGGCACATAATTAAAAATCTTAGTACCTATATTTTACTTTCCTGTATTTGAGCTTAATATTGAGCTTAAAATTTATCTTAAGTTACAGTATTTTTACTGTGCATGGTCAGATTCATTTGAATAAAACAATAATGGCTACCATTCAGGGGCAGTTGGGGCCTTTGATGTAGAATTATTTAAGTAACAAAATACACCCTTTAATGATCAGTCCATACCCAGACAAATTGTATAGATAACTAGAAATTAAATAATTAACTCAGTCAACTTTCGTATTAAATCCGTACGGGTCACTCTTGTCTCAAAAGGACAAAACAAAGCTGTAGTATAGTGTCTAAAGCTTTTACCAACGGTTTCTATTTTAATATCTTTCGTATTGCAAATAGAAAAAAATCTTTGATAGAGCTAAAAATATGAACCTTTAATAGGTACGTAGCTTTCCAAGCTTGCCAGGGACTATAGTAGGCTTCGTTTGAAATTTTAAAGAACGTACTGCAATTACAGGATGTTAGTTAGGCAGTACCCTATACAAGCTGTTATATGTATAGGTAAGTTTATCCTAATACACCAAAGATTATGGTAGTATACGTTATTAATGTTGATAAAGTGCTTTTGTGAAAGCAAGTTCTTGAAGCCACTTAGGTCACGTATCATGCTTAGGTAGATACTAGTTGTACCTTTCACTTAGATTTGTACCTACCTACCTGCAAGAGAGAGCCCTCTGTGCGACAAATAAATAATACCACATTATACTTTTTACAAGTGAAAGGTTTTCCATGAATTGACATAAACTACCTACACTAAACAGCGTTTTAATCCTATCAACGGCACTAATTGCATAAATGGGTCTCTTAGATGCCTTGTTACTATAACTAGCCTGTTTTTAGTTTAGTTTGTAAAGGAGTACCTTAAAATTAATTTTCACACCACCTGCTCGACAATGTCAAATTATAAATTGTCATGCAAACCTAACCTAAAGTAAGTCATTAAAGACCTGAGGTCTAGCAGGGCAATAATATTGTACTGAATTTCATTATGACCCGCTGGTCATTAATGTGATTTGAATTTGGAACATAAATATATATATCGCATAAACATTTACGATAGGTAGTAGGTACGTACATATTAATTCCATGCATCTCAGAAGAAAAAGGCAGATAGACCGCGTGGAACACTGACAAAAAGCAAATACAAATTCAAAATCGAATACGAAATTGTAGAATATCGTAATTGTATTCACTTTTGAATTTGTATTGGTTTTTTTTTAACGATGCGTCGTTTCGTGCTATACTGACTCGTGTCAGTACAGCACGAAGCGCGTTGTAGGTAGTCGTTTTTGAATTTGTATTTGCTTTTTTGGCTTCACTCTTAGTGTTCCGCGCGGTCTATCTGCCTTTTGTTTCATAATCTGAGGCATTCATAAGGTCTGCACACGAAGTAAGTATAACAGAGGAGATGGCATTATCGAATTTTCACATAGAAAGATGCGTGACACTTTTTCAAGCTAAACCCTGCTCACTTCAGGCCTAGCCCTGCACACATGCCCACATCTAGTCAAGCCCCGCCTTTTTTCCTACCGATGAATAGCAAAAGCTAAAAGCTGTCATTTTCTACGTGGTTTAGCAATATCATGCTAGATGTCTCTAAGACAATATGTATTCGCAACACAGGGACGAACTTGGTACCTTTTAATTTTTCGCAAGGATTTTCTTATAAACATGGGTTGTGAAAATAAAAGGGATGGTGTGTCCCGACGAGTGTTACGCAATTAAAGGTGCTGTATAATACACAGCGAATCTAGTTAATTGTTGCCACGACATACTGGCTGCATAAGTACCTACATATAAATATTAAAATGAACTTATACAAAGAAGAAAGAATAAAATACAACAAGTTTTTAATTCTAATATTTATATTTTTATAAGTAAACAAACTATATTATATACATGTATTATGTGCCACCTTATTAATCGTCGCAGCAGTTATTAAATTATTGAATTCTAAGTACGGCCCTGCCATTATTTTGCTTGTGAATTCAGCAATGTTGCAATTTTAGGGATTTTCCCATTTTTTGTGAAAAAATAACATAACACACACTAGACAAAATAAACATGGATTCCGACGATTTTGATTTTTATTCAGGGATTTAGAATTAAATATAGTTTTGTCTCGAATAAAATATATCTTGATAATTAACAATGTAACATGGCGAAGTAAATTATAGGTAAGTACAGTACGGTCAACGTATCTCGGCGCGTCTGAAGTTAGCCGATTAGCTGCGCAGTAGACAATTTCGTTCTTAAAAGTTCCATTGCGCAGCCAAACAGCTAACTTCAGACGCGCCAAGATATGTTGACCGTACTGTAGTGCTGGCGGTGCTTCGGCGTTTAATTTTGATTTAATATTATAAGCTAGATATATTATGCACCATGCTTGCATTTTATATGAGCGTGCAACTGGCGAGCGCACTATTCAGTGGTGGATCAATTAGTTTATTGTAATATAAAATGAATTATGTAAAGCAAAACGTCTTTTTCCTAAAACAAAATTGCGCCGGAAATCAGGGAACTTTTTGGCCTCCATTTTATTTTAATAAGGTTTATGAAAAAAAATTAGGGAAAATTAAATTATAAAGTTATAACCCTGGTTTTTTTGTTTCGCTACCTCACACTAAATGACATACGGAACTAGAAATGGAAAATTTTAATTTAAAACAACAATACGATACTTTTAGTCGACAAAAAAGGATCAAGATAATTTAAAATGTATTTACAAACATACATAATAGTTTTAAACCTATTAATAATTATATTTTCACATAGTTTTTTTACCGAAAAGGTGGCGCCCTCTTGTTTCGAGTATTAGAATATCTATGACAATGACGATTTTTTCTAGAACTTTGCTGATGAATTACGCAAAAAATGCCTACCGGTGCGATAAGAGGCCTTATGCCATCAGAACGTTTATTGGTGTAAGTTTAGCAATTAAGCACATAACATTTCATGTTTTAATTTTTATAAATTGAGTAATTAATAAAAAAAATATTAAAACTGGAATGTCCGAAATGTCTGGTGCACAAGACGGCTATAGATCTAATGATAGAAGCCACGCCCACTTTGATGACGTCATTGCACCAGTGCGTGTCACGGTACACCCGGTGCTATGGGCATCTCCTCTGTTATACTTACTTCGTGGGTCTGCACTAAAAAATAAATTGTTCGAAAATCGAACTGGCCACCACGAGTAGAATAAAAGAAAAAAAATACTTTGATTTTAGTACTATTGCTTTTTATTGTCTCGTAGATGGTGTGAAAAGTAGAGTATGCTCCTCGGGGATAAAGGTGCCTTCGTCTTGGGCGACCTTGAATCCCACGCTGCACTCAGGATTCTTGTCTGACTTGTCTTGACTTGTCTGACCCTCGCTTTGCTCGGGAGTTAACGCTAGAATCCTTCGTTTTGCTCGGGATTCAATACGGCGCCCGCTACATAAGACACTACTTTATCCCCTTGATGCATAATCTACTTACTATTATGATATCAACAAATACGATTTGGGGAGCCGCAACTTAATTATGTAACACACAATGACAATACAAGTAGCATTAAATTTCGTTGAGGGATCCAAGACAATTGAATCGCTTATCAGGGCCTCGTCGAACTTTAATTGCCTCAATACTGCTGGTGGTCGCCACTCGCCACTGTTTATTTTCTCTTCAAGATTTGCAGGGGCGGGGTAAAGCGCGGCGGGCTTGTTCAAAAAAAAGATTGCTAGATAGGAATCATTCTCATCCTTAGATAACGCATAGAAACCTAGTACGAGCTTCAAAAGTACGAGTATTCATACCTTACCATAAACGGTTTAGTAGTCGCAGCGAGCCGTCAGTGCTCAAGGTCACGCTCCGTTGAACATAGCTCGCAAGAAATATTTCAAAATGACGGTTTGTTGCGTAAAATACTGCCATAGCACAACCGGTAAACATAAAGAATGTGATAAAATTACACTTCACATGTAAATAGTAACATTATATCTATTACTTTTACGTAAATCGATCTCCGAATAAAAATTTTCATAACCTAATTTATTACAATGAAGTTGTTGGAGTCTACTGTATTATTCTGGTAGAAACCAACAGCTGATCCATACATTTATGTTCGTAAAACTAGGAATAATTATTTATTATGTAGCTGTATGGATCTGAGGTTTTTTTTTTGGCGATATTCAGGTTTTTAGTGAATTATATTTTTTTACCTTGAATAATTTTAACAACTGAAAGCGTAAATAATGTAATTCTGTTGTATCCGTACGTAACATTTATTAAATGCAATCGTGCTATGGCCCAAATGCATTATCATTTTTCCTAGAATCGGGGAAAAAATATGTCCTAGCAACATTTTTTTACGTGTGTGTGCGTGTCAGCGGTCGTAATTACATGCCGATCACTCACGCATAACCTACTATTGTAGCGTAAATTTTTCATAGACAGCGTATAGAGACTGTCCTTCTATGTGTTATTATTCTAAGTTCTCATCCTTTCATTTAACAATTCTACAATATTCTTTTTTTTACGTTATCGAGCAACGAATTTTTCAAACAAGGAAGCACGCAAGCATCGCTTTACCTGTATCCCCTTCAAAATCCTTCGTACTGTGTACAATCACAATATGAAGTTCGAAGGACAGATAAATAGATGAAGAGGTCACTCGTGAAGAAGTTTTAATTGACCACGTGTCAAACGTGGAGGTGGATGTCCAGGAATTAATAATATTCTATTAAAAATACAGAAGTGGAATGTGCTGCATCATAAACCTAACCTACTACTGCAAAAACAAAAATGTATCTAGCTACTGAATTGGAAAATTCGGGGTTAATGTCCAGTTAATCAAGTTGTAAGACCAAACAACTACCATCTGACCTCCGGGAAATAATCACTAAGCAAAACGGTATCGTAATATACACAGATGTAAAAATAAATAAAAATTGCCATGATTAAAAATCAGACATCGGTTATTCAATGAGAAAGTAAGGATAGAACGTTACAAATGCTCACTAATCACACAGGGAATAAAAATTGATAACAAAAAGGACAACCGCTGAAAATAACTTTCAATTCGCAAGCCTTTGGCTTTGGTTTTGCTTGTTGTTTTGTATTGCCACCGACTTGCGAATTGAAAGTTATTTTTTACTTTTTGAAGGCGGCTGTCTTTTTTGTTTAAATTTTTTTTTCGCTCATTAGTGCTTACTGTTCATCATAGAAATGAATTACGAAACGGCGACACCAAAAAAAAACTGTCATCCCTTAATTTTCAACCCATAGGGGTGGAATATTTCGACGAAATATTCCACCCCTATGCTATTCTATTATTTTATATTTTAAGGGTTGAAATGGGACCAAATTTGAGGTATACACTATCAATTAAAAAAAGAATCAACGAGATCGGACTACACTGAAAAAAGTTATGCGTGGTCAAACGTATAAATTAATATGTAAAAATTAAAAAATGATTATAAAATGAAAACTACTGGGCCAAACAATGTTAAATTTTTATGGGACCAAATGGCAACTATTCCGCATCAATCGAAAGAAGAATCACGTAAATCGGATCATAAATCTCAGAGTAATCGATGTACATACATAAAAAAAAAACCAACCGAATTGAGAACCTCCTCCTTTTTGAAGTCGGTTAAAAAGAAGCAGTGATGCAAGATACCTCCATAGAAGCTCCTAACACCGTATCTAGCTTTCACAGTGCTTCTGCTTGGTGACTGCAAGAAACGCACTACAAGATTGAATGAATACTGATATCTATATAATCATCTTGACATTTAACTTCGAGAGGGTAATAGGTAGGCACCTCATTATGACACAGATACAGCAATTGTAATTTGCGATAATACTCTTTTATAACGACAATAACAGACAATGGTCGTTTGCAACTTGTACAATTTTATTTCATTATGTCTATCCATTAAGGAATTGTAAGCACTTAAACAACAACTGCAAACACTCGGTAATCATGTACCGATGTAAATCAATGTTATTATAGTAGTTTTTAAATTGCGTAAATCATTGTTCACTGAGTGTTATCAATTGAGAACAATTGGGCATTGAACTTAATTTAAGAAAAATCTTATTCCCGTGGTTGGTTCTTAACCCTAAACTCGTCTATTATTATTGCAGTTGCACCTTTAATTTGATTGCTCAGTAAAACTGTAAATCTGTTTTGATTCTATTTTGTACGTATTGCACCTACCTACTATTTAAGTTTCTCGGTATCATTTTCGATACCTAAGTGGTCCTAATATTTAGTAAAGCTAGCAAATATAGGTAATAGTTGCATAAACTAACCTAGCAGACTATCTATCTATTAATACCAATGGCAAATCAAATTTCAAACAACTTAACATCAGTTTCGATTTGGTAATTTCTGGAATTGAATTGATTAATGCAATATTGTAACCTCGCTGTTGCCTCGATGTTTAACTTTGTCAATGCGTTCCTATTTAATTAAGTACTTACTATCAAAATCGGAATACATTTGATGTGCAGTAAATTTGGCGATAATTTCGTGAACCGGCCTTTTGGTTATTTCAAAATCGGTAAGTAGATACCAAACTGTAATTTTATTTAATTGATAGAATGGCTGAAAAGTGATCCTATCCTTTCCATAATCCATACTTTTTTCATAATTTATTAGGTCCTTACATATGAAATTGCCGATACTTAATACTGGCAACTTTGAAATCAAATATTTTGTGTTTGATTAGGAATTCCAAATTCAAAATTATTTCAAAATAAAGACTAAAGAATATTGTTTTAAAATTCGTGTTTCATTTGTTTTATCGTCATTTGTTTGGGCTTGAAAATTGCTATTGCAACAACAATGGAGAAATTAAAAATTCGCGATATTTACGAATATGAGTTCTACCGTGGCACCAGTGCAGCAGAAACGGCTCGAAGGATTAACGACGTGTACGGGCCAAGCACCGCTAACGAACGAACGGTGCGTTTTTGGTTTCAACGTTTCCGTTCTGGAAATTTTGATTTACAAAATGAGCCTCGTGGACGACCGGATACTCAAGTAAATAATGAAGAATTAAAGGCGATAGTGTAAGCGGGTACATCTCAAAACACTTCTGAATTAGCAGCAGCCTTTGGAGTAAGTGACAAAACAATCATTATCAATTTGCGTCAAATTGGAAAAGTAAAAAAGCTCGAAAAGTGGGTACCGTACGAATTGACTGAAACACACCAACAAACACGCGTCGGTTGCTGCGCTTCCTTGCTCAATCGTCACAATAATCAGGGAATTTTAAATCGTATTGTCACTTGTGATGAGAAGTGGATCGTGTACGATAATCGCAAGCGATCATCACAATGGCTTAACCCTGGAAAACCGGCAAAACCTTGCCCCAAGCGAAAACTGACCAAAAAGAAGATTCTAGTTAGTGTTTGGTGGTCCTGTGCTGGTGTCATCCACTACAGCTTCATGAGATCAGGCCAAACGATTACTGCAGACATGTATTGTCAACAGTTGCAAACAATGATGGAAAAGCTCACCATTAAACAACCGAGATTGGTCAATTGCTCTAGCCCATTGCTCCTTCAGGATAACGCTCGACCACATACTGCACATCAGACGGTCGCCAAGTTAGAGGAGCTGCGACTGGAAACTCTGCGTCACCCACCATACTCTCCAGATCTTGCCCCAAACGATTACCATTTATTCCGAAATTTGGACAACTTTTTACAAGGAAAAAAAATCAATTCTGATGAGGCAGTTTAAACAGCCTTCAAGCAGTTCATCGATTCTCGCTCCCAGGATTTTTTTACCAAAGGGATCAATGAGCTCCCGATAAAATGGCGAAAGTGTATCGATAACAATGGTACATACTTCGATTGACTAAATATATAATTTCTTTTAAAAATGTTATTTTTAATTGTTTGATACCGAGCGGCAATTTCATATGTAAAGACCTAATAATATTATAAATGCAAAAGTAACTCTGACTGTTTAGTTTTCACGACGAAACGGCTGAACCGATTTTACAAAAGGTAGTAGTCGTCCTAATGTATATTTATTTCGTCGACTTAACGGTACTGATCTTTACACTCTACAAAACTACATGCACATTGACTCGTAAACGTAATACGTCATAGCTATAATTTTATCATATCCAGCATCATTAAAATCTGACCAGACATGTTGCTACACTAAAGCTAATAGCATAATGAACAGTCGTGAAACAGGTAAATAGAGTCGTCAGGGCGTCTGACTGCTGAGAACATTTTCGCAGATATTTTTCAAACTTTTCATGTTAATGTGGACCGCCAAGCGAAGTTTGTATAGTTTTTGGTAAAGGTCAAAGGTTGGTCAAAGTCAAACTTTACTCGCGATGGAGAAAGAGTGAAAGCTTTTTGTAGTATTAAAGCTAGCATTGACCTAGGTACATCTGTGATAGCTAAAGAGTCATACAGTCAGACAGTTAAAGGATTCCCAGAATTTGATCAAAGTAGTAGTGCTTTTGAAGGAATTCTGGGAATACTTTTGGGACATGACTGACTCTGTGCAAAGCTGATAATTCCTGCCCGCAGCCATGCATGCCTGTAAGTAAACCCAACATTTCATTGGCCGTGGCCGCCAAACTCTATTCAGTGCATTACGGTGTTCAATAGCAAAAGCAAGATAGAACCATGCGTGACTAATTATAGATTAAAGGCCACTGCTATTGACGTGTAACTAAATAGAAGTATTTTACCATGATAAATGTATTAGTAGGTACAGGTTTTAACATAAATATCTAAGATACGTATGGAGTAACAACTAACGTGCTAATTCGTTTTAATATATACTTCCCAAAACATGTACGTGCTACGAAACCTATATGTATGCATATGAGCGAGCGAGAGAGCGTTAAGTAGACCTAATGCCTGATTTCCAAAGAAACAAAACAGCTAGAGTACGGAATTAGTCTGAATTACTATGCTGATGGTGGCGCCGGTGTTGGATCATTCGGCTTCCTTCAAAATGGTTAAGCTGAATCGTATGAATTTTATCTTGCTTTTTATGTTTTTTTTATTGCTAGATTACCTTAATTGCTTTTACTTATAGAAACAACAAGAATCATGTAACCAGTAGGTAATTTGTAAAAAAAAAAATTAAAGTAGTGTCCGTGGAGTTTCTTTCTTCATAGAGACCTACCTACGTTTTGGAACAAGCAACTATATTTATAGCTTCAACTCTCTAACTGACCGACTCCTTAACAATTCAAAAGTGCCCGTAAATGGTTTAATTGAAATAAATGCTTTGACTTTGACTACTTAGTTAAGTATAATCTAAGTTTGTGGGTCAAAAATTTACTTGATGTACTTATGGCCAACTATGTACCTAAAGTACGAGACTTAACGGCATCTTAAAATTGAGTAGCGTTTGAGAATTTGGCCATGAGGTACCTACCTAATACATTTGCCTTGACAAGATCCCTGCGTTTCTTATGTGGCAGCGGCAGGCGCTCACGCTTAGGCAGGAGCGTGGTTTTAACCCGTAAGGGTCCAGCACTGCGCAGACTGTTTGAATTATTTAATTATTTTAATAATTATTTTTTGACGACATGGTTGGCGCAGGGGTTGAGCGATTGACTGCTGCGCTGCGTGTCGAGGGTTCGATTAAATACTTGTATGGCCTACAGATAGTTGTTCCGGGTCTGGCTGTTTGTGTATGTGAGTTTATATGTTTGTAAACGCACCCACGACGCAGGAGAAATGCCAAAGTTATAATCCTATTATACATTAACGACTATTGTATGTAATAACTGGTAAAGCAATATACAGGATGTTTGGTAGATCAATGCAAAGCCATAAAACGGAGCTAGTATAGATTATTTACAACCATTTGAACCGCACTTGTCTTAGCCGAAGTGTGACAATTTTTTTTTTAGCAATATTATAATGTTTTTTGATGACAAAGCCCAAAATATTGCAGTTAGTTGCAAATAATGGCCAATTTGAAAGACGAGTCATTTATTTTTTATATTATTTGGTTAACATAATGCGTAAACAATCTAATAAAACATAATTAGGGGATCTGTGTGATAAGACAATTTTTTTCAGACATTGAAAGTCAAAGAAATTTTTTAAGATTTCAGAAATGTGGTTTTAGACGGCATGAAAAAAAATCACGGATGGGGCCCCATTTGTATTTGCTAGAGACCGACAAGTCGTCTGAATGCGAGGCCCCGATATTCGCTAGAGACCGAAAAGTCATCTTTCAACAAGATGGTTGTTCAGCGCATTCGACATTAAATGTACGGGAGCACTTAAATAATTGCTTCCTTAACAGCTGGATCGGCAGAGACGGGTCGATCCCTTGGCTCGCCCGATCACCCGACCTGACTCCGCTTGACTTTTAAGTGTGGGGTCGGGCCAACTAGTTTATACGAAAGTGGAAATAAACAGGAAAGAAGAAATTGAGAGAATTAATTCAGCGTTTGAAACGATGAAACTGGAGATCAAGTTAAAAATAACAACAACAGAAGTGTGAAGACGGACCCGTGTTGGTGTTAGAGACCGCAGCGAACATTTTGAACACGAATAATGAATGATTTTAATTAAAACTTTCTTTTAAGTAATTCGCTTAAAAAAAAAAATTTACTCCCTTAATTTGGTTTGTAGGTCCTAATTTCAACAATTTGGTGAGCTATCCGCGTAGTTTGATATCTCGAAAGAAAGAACAATAACCAGACATGTTTTTAAAAATTTTTGAACAGAAAGAGCACCATCCTTGATTTTTTTTCCTGCCGTCTAAAAACAGACTTCTGATATCTTTAAAAATGTCTTTGACTTTAAATGTCTGTAAAAAAATGGTCTTATCCCACAGATCCCCTAATTATGTTTTATTAAATTGTTTACGCATTATGTTAACCAAATAATATAAAAAAGAAATGACTTATCTTTCAAATTGGCCATTATTTGCAACTAACTGCAATATTTTGGGTTATGTCATGAAAAAACATAAAAATATTGGAAAAAAACATTAGTCACACTTCGGTTAAGACAAGTTCGGTTCAAATGGTTGTAAATAGTCTATACCTACTAGCTCCGCTTTACGGCTTTGCATCGATCTACCAAACATTATGTATTACGGTATTGCAAGACTTTGACAGAATAGGGTATTTTACTCTATACGAGAAAAAATCTATAAATATGTTATTGAGACAGTTTAGGCATAAAGCAGTCGGAAAATGTAAGTTTTAGTTCATAAAATAACAAAACAAATTTTTAAATTAAATTCAAAGTTTTCAGTATTTTTAATCTGTTATAAAACACCTTGAAATAGTAGCGGCCATGTTATTACGTCGTACGGCTGTGTAAACAAAAAATTGCCAACTGTCAGGCAACCGATTGGCGTAATATAGGCTTTGTACTTTTATTATTTTTGTAGCCAACGTATTTTTTTCATTAATACACTTATTACAAAATATGCTTTTAATTATTTTTAGATTATATACAATTATCATATTTAATATGAGCGCATTTGATACAAAACGAACTGACGTCATTTACGCTGTGCAATATGGCGTCCAGTAAGAGGTGTTTTCGTCGTGTTAGGTCATCTAAATTACACTTCAGGATTCAACACAGAAGTATGTATAAGTATTTTTGTTACAGTCAAAACTCTTAACCAGTCAAAATTACTTTTGACTGGTTTCAGTCAAAAACCTTTATTATGATAAAACGCGTTTTCGTTACAAAATAAAAAATACGGAATGCCTTAGTTATAAGAATCACTACAAAACCAAAGTTTTAAAAGGGTCACATAAAAAAACCTACAAACTTAATGGGTTTCTAAATCATCATCATCATCATTTCAACCGAAAGATGTCCACTGCTGGACATAGGCCTCCCCCAAGTGTCGCCACATTGACCGGTCCTAACCGTCCAAACGTAGTTCTGACTGATTTTTGTAGTCAAAAGTAGTGTAGAACGTATAAGAGTATGTAATAAAGTAAACGGGAAGTAGGTACCTACTTGAAAGAATGAAATTTAATTTTATAACTGAATGAAATGCTGCGTTCACAATAGAGAGGGAGAAAGAGTAAAAGGCACGATAAAGATTAAGCGCGGCGTAGCTACACAATTCAGTCCGAAAACTTAATCCAATCTATTGAATCTCAATTTTCTTTAACTTGACAGACCTGATATTTTTTGTTTTCATAGCTACGCTTAATATCTATGAACAAATTATATACATATAAAATACATCATTTAATGTGTTTGTACGTTGATATTTACAAAGTCACTACAGTAGTTTTGAATGGTTAAGAGTTTTGACTGTGACCTAAACACCCATTTTTGCCAAAGCGGTTCGCCTGCTTGATGGTTTATTATCCCACGGGAACGTACAGAGCTACTATCTGGATAAATAGTAGGTACCTACCTATCCTCTATCCAAATTTAAAAAGCTTCTGCAAAAAAAAGAAAACCGCCTTCAAAAACTAAAAAGTGATAAATAACTTTAGCACAGAACACACATTACTTTACTTTCGGAAGTCGGTGGCGGTGCCTTTGTGTTTGTAGTATTGTATTGCCACCAACTTTTACTTTAATAGTAAGCATGACATACTCCCAACCGCCAGGGCATATTCAAGTCAATGAAAGACATAGGTACGTCGTAAATGGTAGCTTTAAAGCAGGCATGTACAGACCACGGCCCGCGGGCCGTATGCCAGCAAAAATATTCCCTCGTACATTTGAAGGAAAAATATTGCTGAGGTTTTCAAATAATATTTTGAATCGCGAGCGTTACTAAGTGCGCTCGCGAGCGTTACTGAGCGTTAATAAGCATCCAGTCAAGCATTTTTATCAGTGATGTACTCACCCAATGTATAATATGCTCGGCTGCATAGTGTGCGTTTTATACAAGACTTAAATTTTGTCTCGTTTAGTTGAACAATGTAGGAAAGTATCTTATTGTAACATTTTAAGCAGTACCCCATGAAAGAAGTATCTACTTCAGCCAGCCTTAAACTTGGTTGAACTAGTTGGTCCCTATTTTTAGTGTTATAATTATGTCTTTCACCTCTTTTACTAAAAAGATGCCGATTTTTTCTAGCATACATGATGTTTTCATACATGTATTGACAAGGTGCCGTCATTATGTTAATTTCCTTAATCAGTTTCCCTTACAGAATCGCGCATACGGAGTATGTAAATGGCTTTGATGGCTCTTTTCTGCAGAATAAAAATAGACTCGATGGCTGCAGCTCGTCCCCACAGTAAAATACCGTAAGACATTATACCTACTATAAAAGTAACTATAGTAGACCAGTCTCGCGGTATCCACATTGTATCCAGTGAATTGCCGGATTTTTCTGACAGCATATGCTGCCGACTTAGCCATTCAGCGAAAGATGTCAAATGAGGACCCCATTGTAGCCTTGAGTCGAGCGTGATCCCCTTATTATTCAATACTTAGATATTAAGTCACTGCTTTTGACATTTGGTAAAGTAAATCTGATGCAATTAGTTTTTTTTTTTCATTTAAGACTAAATTATTCGCCGTTAACCAATTTTGGACGTGCAGTAAGGCGCTATTTACGTGGTCGAGATTCTGGGCCCGTCTATCTATTTTAAACTGTAATTGTTAAATGTTTAGTGTCATCAACAAATAACACCATTTGTGGTTAGTGTTTCAACAAATGAAGAAGATCATTAATATACACTAAAAAGAGGAAAGGACCTAAAATTGAGCCTTGTGTAAGCCCCATTTCTACCTTTAAACCATGTGAATTCACCCCATTTATTTGGACTTGCTGCTACCTATTAATCAAATAAGATTTTATTAAACTAAGCGCAAGTCTACCTAAGTTCAAAGCTCAAGTTTCAAAAGTAGTGTGTCATGATTTACGCAATCAAATGCCTTGGAGAGGTCACAAAATATTCCTATGGCATCTTGTGCCTCTTCCCACGCAGTAAGTTATGTGTTTTAATAAAGTGACACCGTCGTCAGTCGTACAACGTCCTTTGTTGAAACCATACTGTTGATTGTGTAAAATGCCATTAGTGTTAAAATGATTAAGCATCTGATTAAGCATAATCCTTTCAAAAACGTTGCTGAAAGCCGGTAGCACGGACACGGGTCTATAATTATTAATGTCTTTACTGTCACCGGATCTGAAAAGAGGTACATAGGTAGAGGTATATAACCTTACTAAACTTCATTACATCCGGGAAAACTCCTTGGTCTACGCACATTTTAAATATTAAAGCCAAATAAGGCGCTATTGTCTCAATTATAGACGTACAAACTTTAATAGACATACCCCATAGATCCTCAGGTCAGAGATGACTGGTCAGACATGACTTAGTTTAAACGGCCGTTAAAATATTAACCGGACGTTAAAAGTAGCGAGTGTTTCACCAAGCGCAAATTCATGTTTAGATGTCTTAATCAGACGTTATATTTAATTTCTGTAATGGTCGTCCGTTAACTTACTAACCGGCGTTTAGTCAATTGACAAAATGAACTTTATTTTCGAAATCAAAATGTTTAGGAAATTTAGAACAATTTACAGAAGTTGTAGAAATCAGAAAATTCCCCTTGTTTTCCCCACAATAAGAAACACACAACGATTCACAATTCTTACACAAAACGATAACAAACAAAATTAGAAAATTACTAAAGGTGTGTCCAAACACAGCGTTTCAATCATGCGCGGTAATTAATCGCTTTCAAATTCTGCATCCTCTGTTGATAAAGTCGTCGCACCCAATATTGTTCTTTTTAATAGGCTTTCTTCTGTTCATTCTTCTACGCAATTATAGAATAATAGTAGAGCTACACACGCGGCCGCTTTCATTGTGGTTTGAACGCGATTTGAGCGCGGCTTGTCTCGGATATGCAGCGTATTATTGACGCGCAAACATTTCTGGGTTTGTCCTAAATAGACGCACGGTAGATTTGTGTCTTGGGAAAAAACCGCACGTAGCAGCGTTTTTTGCGCGCTGTGTTTGGACACATCTTAGTTTTGACATAATTATATACCGACAAAATGAAATGTTGCAAGAACACACTCATACTGACTACACAACTGACAATTTTATTTAGTTGTATTATTTAACACGAGTCTGTACGATACGGCTAGATAAAGTGATACATTGTCAATGAACATAGACCTGTGACTTTGCGACTTTTTATTTTGGTTGGTTTGATTACTGACCGATAAAAGAGTGAAAGACACATACCTGACTCATTCATTTAACGCCAGATTTCCTGATGTCATGTTATTTTGTGTTGGTGGAACATAAATACACTTAACATCGATGTTATTTGTAACGTCTGATTTGCAAATGTCCGATTATGAAAAGTTTCGTGAAATTGGCCCTAAGACTAGAATACTTACTGATACTTAGTGCCATCAGTTCAAGAAACGATTAGTGAAAATAATAATAAAACGGTATATAGGTAATTAGAAAACGGAACAAAATTAAATAAAGAAAGATATTTTAGTCTGAAGTAATTTATTGGCTGATGTTTAATACTCGTTGGAACAATAACAGGAGTGCCTTTGTAACGTTTCAGTAGGTATCTTGGTTACCTCAGAGGACAGTCTTTATTTTATTAAGTACAAAACAATGACATCATTTTCTGGGTAAACAATCTTGCAGGGTCATTCAAATACATATAGGTATTATGTAATAGTTCGTACTTCGTACCACGTTTCGTACATTACCACTCCATGTTTGTCTCACAGGCAATTACTAGATAAATTACTTACGTTGTATTTGTAAAGCGAATATTATTTAACATTACTTCCATAAACGTACGCGTCGAATTTTTTTCATGTTAACGCTAAAGTATTGTTTATAGATTCATCTAAAAAGTTAACACAGCAATTAGCTTTATTACATCTGCACCTTTGATGGATGCTACGCTGCTGCTGGCTTTCAAATAACTTAAATTAATTTTGGAGATATCAAATCATATTATTATTATAACGTTTAGATAAAGAAACCATTAAGTATGTGTGTGGTTAAATAAACAAGTAGATTAATCAAATAATACCTAACACCAGAAATATGTAGGTAGTAATGTAATTATATCGTTGTAATTATAAATAATAAGAAAACGTATTTCTTTATAATAAAAAGTCACAAACAACATTTGCATTCCCACAAAATAAGAAAATAATTAAATCTACAGAGCATTCTCTGTCACTGCCAGAGATACTCTAACTAGGTACATATTTTTTTAAAAATAATTCTGCATAGGTACCTTCATTTTGTAGCGGTAGCGCGACCTCCGCGCGCCGCCATCCTGAAAGCATACACATGCGTCCTTCCGCCACGGAGCGCGAACGCAGACTAAAGCGCCCCTTAGAAGCGCGGGATATTTATGGTTTGACCCGCGGAGTGAATCGCGACCGCGATCGATCTAAATACTTCGGAATCCTGCGATCTGATTGGTTGTACATATTTTAGCATTTAGGTATATCACTACGCATAGGTTTAAGTTTGTAATATAATAGGGCTCATTTTATTTTAATTTAATAAACTCTCATTCGTTCCGACAGTAGCGTCGCCTTCGACAACGATGAAAAGGCTGAATGTCTAGCCGACAGCCTAGAGTCTCAATGCACCCCCAGCTCTCAACCAGTAGACGAAGCTCACCTTTCTGAGGTCGACGCCGAAGTCGAACGTAGAGCCTCTCTCCCACCCGTTGAAGACCCTGATTATCCTCTGCCTCCTGTCACTCCCGACGAAGTGCACGATATTATCAAGAGGCTCAAACCCCGGAAAGCCCCCGGCTCTGACGGTGTCACCAATAAGGTGTTCAAACTCCTCCCCGCCCATCTCATAATGCTAATGACCGCCATCTTCAATGGCGCTCTAAGCAACAACATTTTTCCTCAGGCATGGAAAGAGGCCACCGTTATCGGCATTCCGAAACCAGGCAAACCCAAGTCTGATCCCACCAGTTACCGTCCCATTAGTCTACTCAATGTTCTAGGCAAAATCTACGAGAGGCTTATTTATAAGCGACTCAAAGACTTTGCCGAAGCAAAGAGTCTCATTCCCGACGAGCAGTTTGGCTTTCGAACCGAACACAGCTGCGTCCAACAAGTCCACCGCATCGTCGAGCACATAAGCGCTGGTTTTCAGCGTGGCTTGATGACGGGTGCACTCTTCTTTGACATAGCGAAAGCATTCGACAAAGTCTGGCACAACGGCTTACTATACAAGCTTTACCAACTCGGAGTGCCAGATCGTCTCGTGCTCATCTTGCGTGACTTTTTGTCGAATCGCACCTTTCGCTATCGCATCGAGGGTGCGCTCTCTTCACCCCACCCGATACGCGCTGGCGTCCCTCAGGGCTCCGTAGTATCCCCCCTCATTTTCACGCTGTTCACCAGCGACATCCCCAAAGATAAAAAGGCTCAGTTGGCTCTATTCGCTGACGACACGGCCATCTATTACTCGGGTCGTAACCCAGACTGCATAGCTCGTACCCTCCAATCCGCGGCAAAAGCCTTAGGCGCTTATTTCCGGAAATGGAGAATCGAGGTAAACCCCATCAAGAGTCAGGCAGTACTCTTTTCCAAACCGCGTTCGTCCCCCTCTCTGCCCAGTCCGATAACCATGTTCGGTAAGCCTATCCCTTGGGAGAAGCAAGCTAAATACCTAGGTGTGATTCTGGACCACCATCTTACTTTCGGAGAGCACATAAAGACGGTGCGTTCGCGCGCCGCTTTCGCTCTCGGTAGGCTCTACTTCATGTTGAATGCACGCAGCAAATTGTCACTCAAGTGCAAATTGCGCATTTACACGGCGTGCATTCGTCCCATCATGACGTACGCCTGTGCTGTATTCGCACACGCGAAACCATACCGTCTCCATAGGATGCAGACCCTCCAAAACCGTTTCTTGCGAAGAATCACAGGAGCCCCTTTTTACCTTCGCAACGAGAACCTCCATCTCGATCTAAAAATACCTACCATCCAGCAGTTCATGAAACGCTCCGCCAAGCGCTTCTTCGACACCGCTGAGAAGCACTCTAACCCGTTAATCGTATCGGCCGCCCGGTACACTCCCTCCCGTATTAGTAAGACTCGACGACCGAGACATTCTCTGACCGACCCTGACGATGCTATTACTCTCCTCCAGGAGAGCAATAAGGCCACCAGTACAGTTAAGAAACACAGACACAGACCGCCGTCATTCCGTCCTCGCCGCCGAGGCCCGCCGCGACGACCCCGTACGTCCCCTCCCCGACCCTTGCTCGTGCCAGCCCGCGCCGCTGAGCCTGTAGTTTTAAATTCGTCCCTAAATAATGGAAATCCGATCCAGCCTGTCCCTTTGCTGTCCTCTCCCAGCGACGCCCTAAGCCGAGGCTCGTACCCCACAGGGGGTGCCCTTAGCGTGTAGTCGCTTAGTTTGTAAGCTTTTATGCCCTGGCTGGAGGCCCTAAAAATAATAATTTTTAAGGCACCACAGGAAAGTCCGGTTAAGCAGCCGACAACCTCCTAGGTTGACCTGCGAGATGCCAATCCGAAAAAAAAAAAAAAAAAAAAAAAAAAAAAAAAAAAAAAAAATTTAATAAATCATTCCATTTTCTACACTCGCTCGGTGTTGTCATTTACCCATAAACTTTATACTAGAGGACACACGCCTCTAAATTGGTGACCCGACAATCCTGAATCAAGACGCCTACCTTCAGATACTTCTAATAGTGAAGAACCGTCGAGATCAAGTGAAACAGCATCATGTCAAGGGATAATGCCGAAGATTTCTGTGACGCCCAAGGAACCGTGACAGCGAAGAGCGACGTGGCTACGGTATCATTACCAGCACGAATACCACCTTTTTGGCGCCAAAACCCCCGTCTCTGGTTCGCACAATTTGAAGCCGCCATCGCTGCCAGTAAAATCGGAGAAGAACAGAGATTCAACCTCGTCGTCACACAGCTGGGCTACAACGATCTAGAACAAATTGGCGATATCATCCTCAACCCACCTAGTTCTGGCAAGTACACCGCACTCAAGAACAGGCTGATATCAACATACCAGGAATCAGACCATCGCCAGCTACAGAAATTACTCGGCGGCCTCGAACTCGGCGACCAGAAACCTACCCAGCTACTCCGTAAGATGCGTGATTTGAGCGGGAAACTCCTAACAGATGAAGCACTCCAAGTCATGTGGCTCAACCAGCTGCCCACGCAAGTCCGCGCCGTGCTCTCTGTAAACACCGAATCCACGCTCGAGATACTAGCTGCAATGGCCGACAAAATGATGGAGCACTTCGAGCCAGCATCAGTCGCCGCAGTCTCCACCGCAACCACGTCAAGTCAACGCGAAAGCCAACCGAATGCTGCATCCATGACGAACTTACAAGTCGATTTGTTATCAAAACAAATCGAAAAATTATCACTCGAGATCGCTGACCTACGCACGATTCAACAACAGCGCGCGGCGTACCCCCGCCGCCCTCGCCCCCGTTCCCGCCACCAGTCCGCGTCGCGGCAACGCAGCGGTTCGCGCCAAAATTCCCGCGCGCCAAGCAAGCCGGGCGACGCTGATTGGCTGTGTTGGTATCACCACCGATTCGGAGAAGAAGCTCGCAGGTGTGAGTCCCCGTGTTCAACAAAGAAGCGGGAAAACTAGAACATACATCGACTGTGGCGGGAGTCGATGTTAATCAACGAAGCCACCGCCTATGCATCACCGACATTAACAACAGAGAGAAGTTTCTTGTCGACACCGGAGCCGACATATCTGTGTTAGCAGCAAGAAACAAACAATATTTGAAGCCGACAGAAAACACCTACAAATTATTCGCAGCGAACGGCACAGAAATATGTACCTACGGAGAGCGTACACTCGAGCTCAACTTAGGTTTACGTAGAAAATTCAGATGGACATTCGTCGTCGCTGACGTGAAGACATCGATACTGGGCGCAGATTTTCTAGTAAATCACAAATTACTAGTCGACTTACATCACCGAAGACTAATCGACCGCGTTACCGATCTCAGCGTTAACGCCGTCCAAGTACAGTCAACTGAAGAAACCGTCTACATAATCGACCGTAACCACGCCTATCATGACATCCTGAAGAAGTATCCAGACATTCTGCGACCCATGTCACTCAAGACTCCGGCTAAACACGACGTAACACACCGCATAGAAACAACAGGACAACCTATTTACTCGAGGCCACGCCCCCTTCCTCCGAACAAATACAACGCCGCAAAACTCGAATTCGAAAAGATGATGGAGATGGGTATCTGCAAACCTTCGAAGAGTCCATGGGCCAGTCCACTACACGTCGTCAAGAAAAAAGATGGTTCACTACGTGTATGCGGCGATTACCGAAGACTTAACGCCGTGACTGTACCCGACCGCTATCCAATTCCGAGAATTCAAGACTTTACGTACCAACTACACGGGAAAAAAGTCTTTTCAAAACTGGACATGAAGATGGCATATTTTTCTATACCAATCGATGAAAAAGACGCTGCGAAGACCGCCATTATAACACCATTCGGTCTCTTCGAGTTTAACTGCATGACGTTTGGCCTACGCAACTCAGGTCAAACGTTTCAACGTTTCATGCACGAAGTATTACGTGGACTCGATGACATAGTATTTTGTTTCGTCGACGATTTACTTGTTTACTCAACGAATGAAGAAGAACACCAGCGCCACCTACATCAAGTACTTGAACGATTGAACAACTATGGTGTCACACTCAACATCGATAAGTGTGAATTCGGCACGAACAAAATACAATTTCTCGGATACGAAGTCACGCAAGACGGAATCAAACCCACTGAAGATCGCATTCAAGCAATAATCACCTATCCGAAACCAACTACAATACAAGAACTCAGAAGATTTTTAGGCATGATCAACTTTTACCGCAGCTGCCTACCTCATCAAGCCGAACATCAAAACCTACTAAACAAGTACCTACACAATAGCAAAAAGAACGACAAATCACCAATCGCCTGGACGCCTGAAGCCGAACAAGCCTTCGAACAATGCCGCCAAAGCATACTCGAGGCGACCGTTCTGACGCATCCAATACAAAACGCTCCGCTTTGTTTACTTACCGACGCATCTGATACTAGTCTCGGCGCCGTACTTCAACAGAAGGTTGACAACGTGTGGAAACCACTCGCCTACTACTCCAAGACAATGAGCGAGACGCAGCGAAGATACAGTGTGTACGACCGCGAACTACTTGCGATGTACACAGCTGTTAAGAATTTACGTCGACTGATAGAGGGCAATGACCTCACGATCTGCACCGATCACAAACCTCTAACGTACGCGCTTACAAGAACGCCGAGCAGTACCGACACACCAAGAAGAGAGCGACAACTTCACTACATAAGTCAATTCTGCACAAACATCAAGTACATTCATGGCGATAAAAACGAAGCAGCTGACGCGTTATCACGGATATCAGAAGTCGAACTACTGAACTCAACTATCGACTACAACAAACTCGTTCAAGAATATGAAAACGATGCTGAGTTACAAGCTTGCCTGAACAACCCCAAACTCAACTTTACCCGACTGACTATGCCCGGAGTTCAACGACCTATACTATGCGAAACATCTACAGCGAACATTCGACCTTATTTACCATCAACTTATCGTCTTGCCGCCTTCAAAGCGCAACATGAATTAAGTCATCCCGGAGTTCGAACATCGAGAAAAATCATAGCAACGAAGTACTTCTGGCCTTCTATGAACCGGGACATAGCTACATGGGCAAGGGCCTGCATTGGGTGTCAGCGCGCTAAAGTTCATCGACACGTGAAAAGCCCACTCGGTGAATTCCAAGAATCTACTAGGTTCGCACATACTCATCTGGACCTCGTCGGACCACTGCCGCTATCTAATGACTATAGATACCTAGTCACGATGATCGACCGCTGCACCAAATGGCCCGAGGCGATACCTACGCGTGACATCACTTCTGAAACAGTAGCGAAAGCTGTGTACGACGGATGGATATCGCGATTCGGCTGCCCGCTACGTATTACTACGGACCAAGGACGACAGTTTGAGTCTGCATTGTTTACGTCGCTGATGAAGAAGTTTGGTGTCACTCGCATTCGGACCACTGCATTTCACCCGCAGGCGAATGGTCAAGTCGAGCGATGGCACCGAACACTAAAGTCCGCGTTGATGGCGCGATCGGCCTCAACACGCTGGAGTGAAGAATTACCTACAGTTCTCCTAGGACTTCGCACCGCACTTAATGAGAACACCTCCGTCAGCCCGGCCCAGATGACATACGGTACAACAATACGCATCCCGTCTGATTTCTTCGTGCCTACAACGCCGAATATCGAAGACGCCGAGTTTGTTCGCCAGCTGACTGAAACAATGTCGTCGTTGTCGCCTGTGAGAAGAACGCACTCAACGAACGCGAACACATTCGTGTACAAAGATCTCGCAACCTGTACACATGTGTTTCTGCGCAACGACACCGTGCGCAGACCGCTCACGCCACCCTACGACGGCCCGTTTGAAGTACTACACCGCAGCGAAGATGGAAAACTATTCACACTGCAACTACCGTTACGTACCACCGTTGTGTCAGTCGACAGATTAAAACCAGCACATCTATACAACGAAGACAACAGTGACAACACACAGACTACAGTAACGCCACGCTCGTCGCCGCCGTCGCCACCGCCGCCGGCACCGACAGCGCCAGCAACACCGCCACCGATCGCACCGACGTCGACTCAAGCTAATTCCAACTCATCAGCTGCACTTCATCCATCGAGCTCAACGCGCAACAACACCTACGTCACAAGATCCGGCCGCAGAGTGAAAAAGAACGTACGCTTCGCTTGAGGGGGAGCTATGTAGCGGTAGCGCGACCTCCGCGCGCCGCCATCCTGAAAGCATACACATGCGTCCTTCCGCCACGGAGCGCGAACGCAGACTAAAGCGCCCCTTAGAAGCGCGGGATATTTATGGTTTGACCCGCGGAGTGAATCGCGACCGCGATCGATCTAAATACTTCGGAATCCTGCGCTCTGATTGGTTGTACATATTTTAGCATTTAGGTATATCACTACGCATAGGTTTAAGTTTGTAATATAATAGGGCTCATTTTATTTTAATAAATCATTCCATTTTCTACACTCGCTCGGTGTTGTCATTTACCCATAAACTTTATACTAGAGGACACACGCCTCTAAAATTTAATTATATCTGAGGTATTTCTCAACCAAGTTAAAAGCTATTTTAATGAAGCATCCTACCTATCTTGGAATACTTTTGGTATTCCGAATTTTCTTTGCAAAATTTTATTTAGATAAGTTACTCATCATAAATAAGAAATACGTAAAATCTGTGGTAAATGTTTTTTTTAATGTGAAGAACGAATTCATTGTGCTTAGGAAGAGATCAATATTTAAAAAAAATCTTTGCTCAACAGTGATAGTACCTAATTAATAGCAAAATAAAACATCTAGGTATTTCACAATTTAATAAGTGTTGCTCAAAATATTGTTGATTTTAATTTAGGCCAAAAAAGACAGTTTACGTACAGATCGCAAACACACAAACACAAGTCCCTTTTATCTTATCTCACTTTAGGGGCCGGGTGTGCCGGGACTCAGTTATCTTGTGTGTCAGTAGGTACCTACCGGATATTTGGAATCAAAGATATTCATTCTATTAAGTAGCCAAATTAACGATAAAGAATACACAGTGTAGATTCACAGAATAATTTATTTTGTGTGGAATTAAAATTTGGTCAAGACTCTGGAGTGATCATTAGCCTAATTTGTGTTGATAACAAAATGTAGGTATGCTTTCTTTTTTAACAACCCTACTTCCTTTTTTCGGTTTTCCAAGTAGAGAGAGATATCAATTCGAACAACCTGCTGAGGTTTTACGTAAAGAAATGTAACTTGATCGAACCATCGCAACTCTGAACTCTACACGTGATAACAATTTCTAACTGTTCATTTACATAATTTCAAAATTTAAGTATTTTATAAATAAGTTACATTATACTTATTTATAAAATACTAAATTTTTACAGATCTCGCTTTTCACTTTGGTCTGTTTGTTATCTTTAATTGCCACCGACTTCCAAATCTAAAGTCATGTGTGTACCTACTGTGCAGTTATTTATCACTTGTTAGATTTTGAAAGCGGTTGTCTTTTTTGTAAAAAAGCTTTTTATTTATCACTTTTAGTACCTACCTATCATCCAAATCCATTAAGAACCGGCAACACAGTTAAAACAGAGGTACCTACCTACTCCAAAGATTGAAGAAACTAAAACGCCGTCTATGTAGATATTTTTGGGATTTTGTTGACTTTTCAAAAAGTTCTGAATCTATTTTGATAAAATTTATACGGGACCACCCCTGAGGCCATATTATCAAATATATTATTAATAATTTTATAATATTATATAATATAATATTAATAATTTTATACTATTATTAATTATTATATATTATTATATGTTTATCTATATATGTATGTATTTACAAAAAAAAAATGTATTTGTGTATGTATATCAGCTGTCTGACACCCATAGTACAGGGTCTCCCTAGTTTGGGGTCAGATGGCCGTGTGTGAAAATGTCCCCACATATTATTATTATTATTATTATTTTCAAAATCGTTTCAGTTTTGCCGGTGAAATCGCGTAACAAATAGGTACACAAAAAAAACATACAGTCGAATTGAGAACCTCCTTTTTTGAAGTCTGTTGAAAATAATAAAGAGTCGAAAACAAATAGTAAGAAGCTGCATTTAGGGGAAAATCACAATTCACGACTATCTGCAACGGTAACGAAAATTGGCACAAAGACGGTCGACGTCAGGTCGATGGAGCCCCGCTACCGCCCCTGGGGCTCCTATTTCTGTCTGCACTCTGCAGGGTTTAAAAGAACCTAACCAAACCGAATCTCGGGGTGCCCCTGACGTCATCGGTTGAAATAAATAATTAAGAAGTACTCATTGCTTTATTCCAACCGACACTGGTAAAACGTAAAACCTAGCATGTAATAAATTCTAATGGTAAAAGCCCGATAAAATCATTCCTTTTTTATATATTCTTATATTTACCGACTCATGTTGGTAAATCCTAAGATTTACTGGTATAACTTAAAATTAACCAATATTCGGGCTTTTACACAGTAACATATACACTCGCGAGCAACTAAATCGATTCAACCCATAACGCATAGGTACATATTATCTTTATTTTTCGGAAAATACATATTTTATTTATAAAAACCATATGTCCATTTTCACTCACATTGTCCACACAAGAAGAAATAAATGTGAAAAACTTTAAGCAAAAATACAAAAAAAAAAATACTATTACAATTACATAAACAACTTAGTTTAAGGAAATACTGTGCATAACCAAAAATATAAAACGAAGCAACCTGTATAATACGTCAACTAGAACCGGTTTTCTAATGACCGGCCCAATAGCAGGCAGCTCAGATTCAAAACATTACGTCTTGTCACAGTAAATATCTTTACTGTGGTCTTGTGACTCGCGTACCTACTTACTGATAGATGTTTGCGGCTAAAATGTTATGTGCAAAATATTTATCATGTACCTACATTTTTACTTTTATGTTCTTCAGTGTTGTTTTAACGAATGTGAGTACCAATACAAACCATCTCTGGTTTAAGGTCCTACAACTTTTATTATGTTTAAATAAAAAAGTCTTAATTTTTTTTAAGCATGACTGTTTAGCTTTCCCCCGTAAAACCCTCACAACCGATTTACCTTGTCTTCCCCGACCCTTGCTCGTGCTAGCCCGCGCCGCTGAGCCTGTAGCTTTAAATTAGTCCCTAAACAATGGAAATCCGATCTAGCCTGTCCTTTTGCTATCCTCCCCCAACGACGCGCTAAGCCGAGGGTCGTACTCCACAGCGTGCCTTTAGCGTGTAGTCACTTAGTTTGTAAGTTATTTTGCCCAGGCTGGACGCCCTAAAAATAATATTTTTAAGGCACCACAGGAAAGTCCGGTTAAGCAGCCGACAACCTCCTAGGTTGACCTGCAACTGAAATTTACCTTATCAGTCGCTTATCAGAAGTTGACCTGTTCACATCTTCGCAAATTACACTCATTGTTTTAAATAAACCAGGACACTACGCCTGAAGAAGCTGCTCACAGTCAAAATGCACTACCAAAAGACTTGAAATATTAAATATTGCAACGGAATATTATAAGGACCTCCTCTATAAAAGCAAAAATGATAAAAGTCCTGATCATATCACTAACGAACTTTTTAGAATATCAATGCCAGTGATTGTTCCCAAACTAACAAAGTTATTCAACGAAATAATAAAAACAGAAAATATCCCAGAAGATTGGATTAAATCAACGATAGTTTTTCTACACAAAAACGAGACAAAGGCGTCATTGATAATTACAGGCCGATAAGCTTAATGTCTAAAATATATAAAATCTTTTCAAAAATACTACTATTTATTTAGACTAACACCCTCGATGAAAATCAGCCGAAAGAGCAAGCCGGATTCCTCGACTATAGACCACATACACGTTCTGCGACAGATACTTCAGAAATACAGAGAATACAATAGAGAATACTATCTGGGTTTTGTGGACTCCTCAGCTGTGTTGGAGACGATCTTTAGAATTGGGATAATTTCGGACTTAACGTTAACGGAGAGAAATTAAGTCACTTGAGATTCGCTGACGATTTGATACTTTTCGCAGAATGCCCGAAAGCCTTACAAATAATGTTACAACTGTTAGCAGACGAAAGTGGAAATGTAGGTCTCACAATGAAGACAAAAATAAGAAGCAATTCTCCGCAAAAAGAGGCTATTAAAATTAATAATCAGCAATTAGAATACGTAAATGAGTATATTTATTTAGGGCAACTAATATCACCAACAGAGAACATGCAGAAAGTAATCGAAAGGTGAATAGCCAACACTTGGAAGAGATTCTGGTCGTTGAGCGATATAATCCATACTTCCATACTTATATTAATATTATAAATACGAAAGTAACTCTGTCTGTTACACTTTCACGATGAAACGACTAAACCGATTTTAATGGGATTTGGCATGAAGATAGCTTGAACCCTGGGGAAGGACATAGGCTACTTTTTATTTCACGACGTGGTAACGGACATTCACGCGGACGAAGTTGCGGGTAAAAGCTAGTGAAAAATAAAGAGATTCCAATGTCGAAGAAACGGAAAGTTTTCAATACTTGCATCCGGCCATGTCTGATATACGCATGCCAAACTTGGGCGTTACCCGAACAACAACAAAGTAAAATTAATATTTGCCAGAATGGAATAGAGAAGAGCGTATTGGGAATAAGGAGAAGAGACAAAATACAATTAAAAAAGATAAAAGGATAGTCTAAGTTCGGAAAAGTTCAATCAGTATGCAGAAAATTGAAATGGCGCTGGGCAGGACATATGTTGAGAGAAAAGAAGGAGAAATGGACTAGACTTATTATCGAATGGTACCCTAGGGAAAGCAGAAGTAGAGGAAGACAACCAAAGCGTTGGGAAGATGACTTCAAAAAAGTAGCGGGCCCAGAATGGGTATGTACAGCAATGGATAGAAATAAGTGCAAAGCCTTAGAGGAGGTTTTTGTCGAAAGACAAGCTGTTAGGAGGGGAGATTAATCGTTTGCCGTATGTTTTAGTTTAAGTTTTTCAGTTTCTTACCTCTATATTTAAATATTAGTTACGTTTGTGATATAAAGTTAAGCATTAGCAGTAATAAAGGCTTATTTTATTTTATTTATTTTTATTTTTTATGGGTTGAGTCGATTTGGTTTCTCGCGAGTGTAGTCGGTTAACTATCGGAGTTTTGGATAGGCAACAGATTTGAAGTATGTACTTACAGTTGATCGAGATGCACGAGTCCCAGGAAGGCGTCTTGTTCGATGTGCTGGATGCGATTCCGGTACAGGTAGAGGTATTTGAGCTTGCGCAAGCCATGGAAGGTGGTCGAGCGCAGCTCTCGGAGGCGGTTGTCGTTGAGAAGAAGTGAGCGCAGGGAATGCAAATGAGTCAGCACCCCCGACTCGATCTCCGTGATCTTGTTGAACCGGAGGTCCCTGCAATATAATGGTGATTATTAGCGTTAGCCCTCGCACAATATTCAATGTTGCATCAGAAATCATTGTCACAGACACTTTTGATTTGAGATCTCAACCTCAATTAGAGAAAATTATTACAGACAAAGACAAGACCGTACATAGTTTACAACTTAGCCAAAACCATAAATAGCTAGTACTTTGTAATTAAGATTGGTCGTATTGTCTTCGGTATAAGTACGGTAGTACTAATACTTAATACTGTGGTATAAGACAGCGATATACTTCCACATTTATTGTGCGAACTGCCAGACTGTGGAATTCACTGCCCGCCTCTCTATTCCCCGATACATATAATCTGGGTATCTTCAAGGCACGAGTGAACTGGTTTATTCTAGGCAAGCGTGCTCCACCATAGGCCGGATCATCACTTAAGATCAGGTGAGTTGCGGTCAAACGCAAGCCTATAACAATATATAAAAAAAAAGAAAATATTGGCAATAACTTGGGCAAATAGACATTTGGTGAGTACCGGAAGCATTTTTATAGTATGGTATTAACCATATCCGTAATATTTCTCGTTCTTTTTAGTTCGTTTTCCGGATGACGCAGCGTTGGTCCCGCCAGATGAACCGACGACATTGTCTAGGTCGCGGGTAACCGGGGGATGCATGTGGCAGGTTGCCGCTCATTGTGGCGTTCTATGGGGGAGGCCTATGTTCAACAGTGGACGTCTTTTGGCTGATGATGATGATGATAATAATATTTCTATGGTATTAACTGAACTGGAGGATAAGCCTACGTGTTCCTACCTATCTACTAACGCATGAATGAATGATAGTGTAGGGGAAGCTCGCACAGTCACCCGTAAAGTCAACGTAATAGCGTGCAGTTAAAGTTAACAAACATACATTCCTAATACCTTCCCTTTGTCGCACTAAAGGTCAGGTATTTACTGGTATCACTGGCATGTAGGTATGTCAGATGAATGTTAAATAGACTCAAACGCAAAATAGCACACACGCAACACGTACCTACCTATGACTTTGCATTTCATAATTTAGAAAGATGTTTAGTTGGAAATTCAACTTGAAACTTGTCGAAGTAGGTACTGTAGAGAGTTGCCCACCAGGGCGGCTTTATGTAATGAAGTCATAACTATTTAGTCTATGGTTAGAACCTTCTGGATACCTTAGAATATATTTGAATGATGTAGAAGATAGTTTTTATACTATGACATGTTATGTCAGAGTGAGGCCCAGCTAGGCTCAGAGCTGCGGTCTTGTAAATCTTACCTCTCGCTAATCTTATTAATATAGTCTTCTGAAAGTCGTTAATACCTTTCATTGTAGTACGTAGACTACTCCGATCCCTATAGTACTTAATATCCAATACAAAATAGACGAGCAAGGATTTTTGAGGAGGTTTTATTTCACACATAAGCACCTAAGCATAAACACAAGTAGGTATGTAGTTCTGTAAAACTTACTGGTGCTGCCTGAAGGTATGTTAAAAATGCAACGTTTGAGATGAAATAAAAACATTTTATTTTATCATACAGTTTATTCTTATTTCGTTCTAGATTCTTTATTTTTATGTTTAGTTAGCATAAAAAGTACTTATTTGAATTTATATTCTTGCCTCAATTCGAAGTACCTACCTACATATAAATATTTTATTAGGTAAGCTATTCGATGATTTTGAAATGTCAATACTACTAGTCCTTGTAACCTTCGGCATAGAGACACTTTGGCTCTTGGAGGCTAAACTATTCCAAAAGTGATCGGGACCGTTTACTGTGGTTAATGATGGGTCGGCCACAGGTGTGTTTGGAGATATTGTCTTCACAAGACCATAAACATTACCTGAATAATATTGATCGTCACGACGCGGCGGCAAGTATTAGATATAGGTACCTACCTACGTCGCCGTCGGTAACAGAAATATATTTTTCATCCCACCATCTCGGAAAGAGTATTTTTAATCTTCAATATCTGAGTGGAAAAGCCGTTTTTATTCTCTAGAGGATAAAGTAAATTGAATTTAGAACATCGTGTGCACTAAGTTTGTGAATTAAAAAAAAACATTAAACCTATTTACTGCTACCTCTATGGTGCCGAATATATCATACAACTTTTTTTTAATTTGTGAAAAACTCAGACTTTGTAAACGTTTTTTTTTTGCATTTAGTCATTTCCTCGCTGAGGTGGAATGAAAAGTTACGTGTTGCACTCGAGTGCAAAGATTTTTCACCTCGTGCTCTTTTGATTCCCTCGCTACCGCTCAGGATTCTAATTTTGAATCACTCGCTGCGCTCGTGATTCAATTTTAGAATCCTTCGCTTGCTCGGTCATCAAAATTGAACACGCGGTTAAAAAGCAACTTTGCACTCTTGTATAACAAATAACTATTTCATCCCACCATCTCGGAAAGAGTATTTTTAATCTTCAATATCTGAGTGGAAAAGCCGTTTTTATTCTCTAGAGGATAAAGTAAATTTATCTTCAATATCTGAGTGGAAAAGCCGTTTTTATTCTCTAGAGGATAAAGTAAATTGAATTTAGAACATCGTGTGCACTAAGTTTGTGAATTAAAAAAAAACATTAAACCTATTTACTGCTACCTCTATGGTGCCGACTATATCATACAACTTTTTTTTAATTTGTTAAAAACTCAGACTTTGTAAACGTTTTTTTTTTGCATTTAGTCATTTCCTCGCTGAGGTGGAATGAAAAGTTACGTGTTGCACTCGAGTGCAAAGATTTTTCACCTCGTGCTCTTTTGATTCCCTCGCTAACGCTCAGGATTCTAATTTTGAATCACTCGCTGCGCTCGTGATTCAATTTTAGAATCCTTCGCTTGCTCGGTCATCAAAATTGAACACGCGGTTAAAAAGCAACTTTGCACTCTTGTATAACAAATAACTAATGTTAATTATGACACATATAACGTCCCGTAAAGCATTTGAAAAAGAGAGCAAAATATGACACGAAACCAGTTCTGTTCTGAGGTTCATAGCGTCTTTTTATTTTGAGTTCGCGTTTGAAGGGCAAACTGCTAGTATACCTACCTACACATAAGGAGATTCGTGTCTTTTTCTCTGGACGTAGATGTAGACAATCTCTAAAAATATTCCTCTTTTTGTTAGAGCTAATAAGAACTTATTTTTTATGTTAGACACAAAGTTTTCGTGTGTAATGTTCACGTCTTGTTGGTTTATAATACAACCACATTGCACTTGTTGCAACGAAGTCTGACATAAAAGCTTTTTAGAGCGCTCGAGGTGCATTGCGCTACCTACATAAAGGTTTTGCTTTGAATTGACGTTGTGTAAAAGATTTTACGAAAATTTAAAACGTATTTTGATGCTGTTAGACATTAATTGTGATCTTAAAAATAAGTAAGTAATCACGTTCTCGATACATATAGGTAATTATCTGTAAAGCACTTGTTGAATAGTTTATAACATGTGAAAGGTCTTTGACGAGTCGGACCCCTTCAAAGACCTAAGTTCTGATGATCATCGCTAGATATTATAAAGTCCCCCGCCACGCTGAATTTATGTCCGGTCAGGTTAATCTCCGGAAATAAAAAAATAAAAAACTGAAAAAAAAAGAAAACTACTGGGCTAAATAATGTTAAATTTTTATGGGACCGAATGGCAACTATTCCGCATCAAACTAAACAAGAATCACGTAAATCGGATTATAAATATCTCAGAGTAATCGATGGACATATACATAAAAAAAAACAACCGAATTGAGAACCTCCTCCTTTTTGAAGTTAGTTAAAGAAACTGCGAGCATAACTCTCTCCCTGAGTTATTATAGGCTATACCCTGTTCACAATAAGATTAGACATTTACAAAAACCTTTTTTACAGTCTGTTCAACCGATTTTGACTCATATTGCGTTGGTAGCATGACAAATGGCAACTGCAGTAAACAGTTGTTATTGTAACCACTTTTTTGCCTCTAATGTAATCATTAAGCCTACGGAATAGAAGTCAAAATCGGTTGAAGGGACTGTAAAAAAGGTTTGTGTTTATGTCTAATCTTATTGTGAACGTAGTATAAGTATATATTATATTATCAAAAAAAATAGGGATCCGTAGGAAAATTACGTGGAAGAACTAGGCATAAAATTGAGTAGGTTGTACCTATTGAGTTTTACTAATTTTCATTGTGCAACGATACCTACGTTGGTAAATGTTAGTTGCTCATTTTAGAAAACAAGTGCATAAAGGTCGACGTTGGATAAGATCTTGTACTATATAATACTATTAAGTATTCTGTGCTATTATGTAAAATTATACCTACTGATCTAATACAATTCATGGTTCGAGGAAATATTTGATTAGATACCAACTTGAAAATATTGAAGTAAGTACCAATTAGTTGAAGTTACGATGCACCCATTGTTCCTTATATTATTCATAGCGGTAGGGTAGCACAATCACTTTTCAAGTTTATTGATTTTAGGTTATGCTTATTAAATTAAGTTGTAATTGAGTAGGTACTAGGGCTTTCAATACCGGTATTCCGGGATCCCGTAATACCGTAATTACGGATTTATATTGGTATTTTTTAATCACGGTTTTGACGAGCCCAATACCCTGATTACGGTACTAGGAACATTACTATGTACATATTATTGCGGTTTGTTGTAATATGTAGCAGAATAAGTTGGACCAGTACGCAAAAAAAATAGTTTGAGACTATTTTCAAAGTTCTTTTTCAATTAGTTGTTTCAAGGATGGCCTTTTGTAGAACTGTCCTACCGCTAAATCCTGTAATTGAGACATTCTCTTTTTTCTCAAGCCTACCCTTAACCATACTGAAAAACAAGCATGAAACGCTTTTATTGGCGTGACAAATACACTTTTCAAACCGAGTTCATAAAACAAGGCGTTTCTCAATTCGATCACGTATAACTTTTTTCAGTTTAGTCCTGTTTCGATCATTCTTTTTTAATTGAATGCGAAAATATTTCACCCCTAAGGGTTGAAAATTAAGGGACGAATGCCATTCGTAATTAATTTGTATGATAAGAAGTCAGCACTAAAAAGCGAAAAAAAAATCATTTTTTACAAAAAAACCAACTGCCTTCAATCACGTGATCACGGTATTGATCACACTAATACCGGTAAGTATTGAAATATTCCGGTATTTGAAAGCCCTAGTATGGAGTAGGTAGTTTTCAGTAGGTAGATTAATTTTGAGTGGCAAGCTACATTTATTTTGTCTAAATTTCGGAACGCAACGATTTTTTTTACGAGTGGTCTTTTATCGAAATCCATTCTTGTCGTTTGGATTGAATAAATTAAATATCTAAGCTTTTCAATAGATAAGTATAATAAGTAGTTGCTGCTCTGGGTACACAACATAAATACGAAAAACTTTATTCCGGAAGTCATAAATACGAATTTCAAAATACCGATTTTCATAATTCCGAATGGTTCAAAATTCCTAATATGGCAACTCCGATTTATCATTCATCCTATTTTTATAATACTAAAATTTCAAAATTCCGAACGATTATAATTACTATTCTCAAAATACCGAGTTTCAAAAGATCGAATAACAAATAGTCCGACATAATGAAAATTCGAAACATCAAAAATACGAATTCCGATTATTAAAATTCCGATTATCTTTATCTTTATCGTGCAATCGTTTATCGTGCAAGCAAGCATGCAGCATGCAAGCAAGCATGCAGCCTGCAAGCAAGCATGCAGCATGCAAGCAAGCAAGCAAGCATACATCATGCAAGCGAGCATGCAACATGCAAGCGAGCATGCAACATGCAAGCGAGCATGCAACATGCAAGCGAACATGCAACATGCAGCAGGCATGGTTTCTGTCACGGCTACGGCGTTGCGGGGCTCCGGCGGTACCACGCGAGCTTATCGTCGCAGATGGTATTCACGCTCACCACCGCAGCTTCGAGCCTCAGCCGCGGCGGCGGGCGTTAAAACCACCTGGTTCTCAGCTCGCTGGCCGCCTCGCCCCTTCGCGCCTACGCGAATTTAAATTACACTCTAGCCGTAGGGCAGACAAGACTATGTGAAGTCGGTTTCGCAGCAATTCATATCTGTCATTAACTTTTGTAGCACAACATATTGACTTTTTAAGATTATTTTTGTTATTGTCTTTCTTTTTATACCTATATATTTTTGTTGAAATAAATTCCATGGAAAAATACACCGAATAAACAATATTCGTTAAAAAGTAATTCTACTGTTTGATAAGTTTGTTAAACAAAAAAATGTGATTAAAAATTCTTTGAATTGTGTTTCTGTGAAATATGTTTCATTCAAGTAAATAGTCTTTAAAACAACAATAGTCGAAATAAAAATACAAGAACCAAATATTATATGAAACATTTTCTGGGAAACGTAATTCTATGAGAAACTTCTGTCTGCGAAACAAGGGGACACCATTTTGAATATATATGCGTAGCTGAATTTAATCAGAATCCTAATTTTAACAGTTTATTCGAAGTATTGAAATTCGGAATTTCGTTTTTCGGACCGAGAACCCATCGAGCATTTGATTCTTCGAACATATGAAAATCGGAAAACAAACAAATCGGATTTACGACATTCGGTAAAATAACTTTCGTGATTTTAAATGATAGTGATTATAATTTTTAGGTATTATGAAATTCGGACTTTTGAAAATCGGAATATCGAAATTCGGAATAAAATATTTCGGAATATTTGGGTGTTCCCTGCTGCTCTATCTCTAAATAAGTATTATAAAACAAAATTGTTAGTCTGTGTATTTGCTTAGTATTTCGTAGTAAAACCGATGGATTTTGATTTTTTGGTCATTAGTCAAGTAGGGTTTAAAAAACTCTGGCTCTTAAACAATGCCGGGGCGGGGTGGGCGGAGTGCTACTCACTGCTCACATACAATTATTTTATTATCCACACTAACAGCTTAGTGTTAAAATATCTCAAAGTATCTGTTTGTTTATATTTCTGTCTCTCGGGGTTACTTCAACTTGGTTGGTAGGTACCTACCATACGTAGGTAGTTAAAGTGTTCATAATGATAAGAAGGCACCACAATTAGATACCTACCCCTTTTCAGGCTTAAGGTGGAGATAAAGGAAGAGTTATAAAATAACGAAATTTTGCTTAATAGATACCTGCATAGAAACAACAAAAAATAGTTGAAAATTGACATATATTTAACTCTATTGCAAGATAAAACATTCACAACTTTCCGTTTCTAGATAGGTAAAACCTTCCATTAGGTGTTTTGTAGGTTGCTGGGCTTTCAATATTGACATGAGCCACTTCCAGTTCAGTGCTATCTATTTCTGCTACCTACTTCATCTTCATGACTTTATATCAAAACGTCTATGACATGATAATAGGTACTTAGTCTTCGGCCGCGCGGCGGGCGGCATCGGCACTCAGGCCATTTTTGTTGCTCGCAAAGCTTGAAGATGAGTTAAAATACCTTTTTAGGGTTCCGTAGCCAAATGGCAAAAAACGGAACCCTTATGGATTCGTCATGTCTGTCTGTCCGTCCGTATGTCACAGCCACTTTATCCGAAACTATAAGAACTATACTGTTGAAACTTGGTAAGTAGATATGTATTCTGTGAACCGCATTAAGATTTTTATACAAAAATAGAAAAAAAAACAATACATTTTGGGGGTTCCTAGCACTTAAAACTGAAACTCAATTTTTTTTTTTTCATATTACCCATACGTTTGGTGTATCTATGGATAGGTCTTCAAAAATGATATTGAGGTTTCCAATATCATTTTTTTCTAAACTGAATACTTTGCACGAGAGACACTTCCAAAGTGATAAAATGTGTCCCCCCCCCCCCCTGTAACTTCTAAAATAAGAGAACGATACAACTAAAAAAATATATGATGTACGTTACCATATATAAACTTCCACCGAAAATTGATTTGAATGAGATCTAGTAAGTAGTTTTTTTAATACGACGTAAATCGTAAACCGCAATTTACCTTACTTGCTGCTACGGAACCCTTCATGGGTGAGTCCGACTCGCACTTGGCGGCTTTTTATTTTATTAACAACTAGGAAGTTATAACTAATAATTAGGTACGTCATCTTACATCATCACCATTTCGCTGAAATATACATAGTCCTTCATTGTGGACTCTTTTACATTTTACTTTTCATACTTTTACCTTTCAACCTAAGTACATAAATTACCTACATTAAAAAAGTACGAAAAGTAAAATACAAAAATGTATAAAGTAGGTATGTTAGTTATAAAAGCACGACCTTCGAATGGCAGGATGTAATATTGTTTAACGCGCCTGCATTTCTAGTGCCTCCTCTTCAAAACTTGAACTAATGTGAAACTGTTCGGCAGTATCATAACTTATACTAAGTTAATTAACAAATACAAAATCTGATACGAAACATGCTTCAGCTTCAATGTTGCCAGTTATAATAAGTTTAGACGTGAACTTATACGTTTTGGCGGCTACAAGTTTCATTAACAAAGCAGCGGATTGGTTTCAGTAGGTAGTGGCCTAAAGAATCATGGCGAAATTCATACATTCATTTGAATGAAAAAGAAAGTAATTTAAAATATTTTCCAATGTGAAGAATACGTCACCAGGAGTAGATTGATATAGGTACCTACTTAGTAACCTTTCAGTTCAAAGTTACTCTGCTCTTCTAATATCATTGAATTAGCGGAATACCGAATTTTACCTCGATCAGACCCATAGATTTAAGAAAGAAGTTTTTCTTCTGTTTTAAGTATTTCTATGATCAGCTCTGTTTAAGTTGCCCAAATCTATTCATCAACTAGAAAAGAGTTGATACCTAATCTTTAATCGACTGAGCAGATTTTCTAGAATCATAGCTAAGCTCAGAACACGTTATAACAAATCACGTTTCAAACAAAAACAAACAAAATGTTGGCTCGCTAGTTGCAACACACAGACAGATTTGTACACAGATACACACGTTAAACTTACAACACTGCTCTGTTTTCTGTGGTTAATAAAAATAATGATTTTATTACTTAGATCCACAGAGTACTTTGTAATATATATCTAAGTATATTAACACATAGATAATATACTTAGATAAATAGTAGTGCACCAGATGTACCTACAATCTACATATACGTCTACGACGTATCGGATCGGATCGTATGGATCGTATTCGGTAGACGTATGTACCTAGGTAGATACTGAATAGGATATTTTACCAAAAAAATCTAATTAGTCCATTATTTAGATAATCGAAAAATACTGGATACGTATTTTTTGTTTTATCAAATCAATATAAATTGACGAAGATAAAAGATAAAACGCATCAAAGATCATGTGTGGGGGTTTGTGACGTCGCTTCGCCACTAAAAGTGTACTGACATAGTGATGTCACACGAGTTTTCGACGCGCTGTATCTATCTTAATTCTCTGTTTACGTGAAAAAAGAAAAAACACGTCTCCAATATTTTTTGGAAATCTACCTGACGGACTAATTCGATTTTTTTGGTAAAATACAATATTGATTATCTTTTTCGGGTTATCGTAGAACAAGCCAATACCTATCGTAACTGCACCATCAGCAGCACTGTGATGGTACCTATTACTGCTACCATACTTACTTAGTGTGATGCGAATTTTTATACAAAACTAGTTTATGACTTCGTTCGTGTAGAAATCGCATAAATCACAAAACAGCCCGCGGCACTTGGCGATAGTAGGTACTGTAGCTTCTATGAATAAAATGAAATGTTTGTCCTATAAAAATCTAAATTTGTTCCTAAAAACAATTGCGAGTCGGACTTGCCCACCGAGGGTCCCGTACAAATATACCTATACAGTTTTCAAACTTTTCCCTGTAGATACTTGTACTATTACTTATACTGTGCTTGTAGTATAAGACGATATTACTTGCCAAATTTCATAGTTCTAGGTTAACGGAAAGTACCTACCCTGTAAATTTTGATTCCCTTAAGAGTGTCGAAATATACGCTTTTTGCGGCACAAACCACCGTATATTTTTTTACCGTTAACTTAGAAGTTTGTTTTTTTACAGCTTCAAGGGACTGTAGATCTGAGTATATGGTTTTAATTTCAACTCACGGATAGACAGACTGATAGACAGACAGACCACAAAGTGATCCTATATGGGTTCGGTTTTTTCCTTTTTAGGTACGGAACCCTAAAAACAAACAATTTTACTGATTTATAATACATACTAGCTTTCGCCCGCGGCTTCGCCCGCCTTGCTTTTTGATAAAAAAGTAGCCTTTATCATTTCAAAAGCTTCGGACTATGCATAATATCAATTTTATCACAAACGGCTCAGCAGATTAGCCGTGAAACATTCCACGGATAAGCAAACAGACAGACAGACAGAAGTGTTACTTTCGTTCTTATAATTATGGCGAAGTAGGTAGTATGCATACTATAATTTTCGGAGAGGGTTACTCTAACGTAGCGGTTTCCCTTCTCGTACGGTAGCAGCAAAAAATGACAACTGAAAGGATTAGAATATGGTACATAGATAATAATTATCGATATGTTTTGAACTGGCGATAGGACGTAAAAGAACCGATTCGATGGTAAAATCCTGGTATTCAGACAATTTTATATGCTCTAAAAGCAGTCATATGAAAGCACGTATTGCATTTTCTTAAACTTCTTAGTAAACAGCGAGACTCATCTGTTTCATTTGAGAAAAATCTCTTAAAGGTTCAACTGGCTCGTCTATAGAAGGAATGGCTACTTTCCCGTCCGAACAACACATGCCTGCTTCTTCTTTCCACTTTAGAGTTCTGCAAAACTCTCATCTCATCGCTTCTATTTATATTATAAACTTGTGACTTTCATAATCAAGAGTCTCGTCATACCCAAATGCAGCTTTACCAAACACTTCCCACCAGTGGCGTGCCTAGGGATCAAAGTTAGGGCAAGCCCGACAGATGAAATAATGGTTCAATACCTACTTAGAGATGTTTAATTTTTGTGCTTTCTGTGTTTTTTTATTGTCTCGCATTATTTATTGCAAGCCTGGCTTTTGGGCTTTAATGGAAGGCACGCCGCTGCCTCCCACGTGTTTCTTGCAAATGTTTGACGTCCCTGTGCTGCTCTTCCAGCAACAGGACGTCTGCGAGATTCAGCCGCTTCAAAGGTTTCAGTGGCTCGTTGGGACGCCATGTAAGTCGCCGTTGTGACACCTAATACTCAGCATGTTGTTGCTGTCGATTTTGGGACCGTTCTGGTGTGTCCGCAGTCCGTTGTGACACCAGATACTCAGCATACTGTTGAGATGCCATATACTCAGCGTGTTGTTGACGTCGATCGTGGGACTGTTCTGGTGTTCTGTTCTGTTCTGCCCTAGCAGCTCGGCTTGTTGAGACGTCTCATTATGTGTAGCTATTTATTTATATAGCTCAGGCTATATTAGAGCTTTGTGAAATATTAGAATTACGCTTACGCGGCATTTAAGTACTGTTAAAAAAAAAACCCAAATTTTGAGCCATAAATACATTTAAATTAAATACTTTTCTTAGAATGCACATTTTAGAGTATTTAGCTAATTCTTATCAAAATTTATAAATTTGTAGCTTTCAGTATTTAATGTAGATGAACTTTGTCTTTTACACTAAGTAATTTGGACAAATAGTTTAAAAAATATCACGATAAGATTGACTTAACCACCTACTTTAATTGGTTGTTTACGTTGAAAAGCGCTATATGATTGTATTTTTAAATTATTTCGGTATACCTAGATTGTATTTGTAAGTATTAAGTAAATAGGTTCATTTTTATTTCAAATGGGGATCCTATACCCTGCGAACCCACGTATGGACTCGAGATAGATATTAGAGAGGTTAAGAGGAAATACCACGGGCTAGAGAATTAAAAATTAGGTATTTGTAAAATCTATTGCTGTCGCGCGATGCCCGAACACGAACCGCAGAGCGCGATAGAGACAACTGCAGCTTTGACTCAAAATACCAATTAAAAGTACACAAAATCAATGATTCGTAGTCCCCAGATTTCTTCTCCAAAACTTAACCGATTTAACTGCTTTTTCATTAAAAAATAAAGAAAGGCTTTTGCCGTGTTCCTATGTTTTCTATTTTTTATATAATAAGTCAAATTTGTTTTCTGAATGTTTGAACACAGCGGAAAATCATGCCAATTTTTTAGGTTTTTGAATATTTATATCTGTTTTAATAATAAATTTATGAGAAAAAAGAAAACATAGGGACATGCCAATAGTAGCCATGGATATTTAAAAAAAAAATCGTTGATCTACTGGCATTATCCAGGGAGGAAACAGGGGACTAACTTTGTATGGAAAAACGGCCCTTGTGTTTCCTCTTAAACACGCTAAGTCTAAAATGAAAAACAGAAAAGCTCACACAGATACAGGGATCACAGATCAGGATCAGGGGTTCCTGTAGACCTTTGGAAAACCCTTGGCCCGATAGCCGGTGCTTCGTTGAATAAGTTGTTTAATATCATCATGTACACGAAGCGCATACCAGCCTTTATAAAAGAACAGAGTGATGTGGCACAAAATATGCACAATGTGATAACGACAGGGGGGGGGGGGGGGGTAAAACTGACCTTACATACGCTTAAGATATAGGAAAAGTCAGCAATAAACATCGACAAATATTACATAAATAATACCTCCAAATCATTTTGGCTTCAAAGCATCCAGGTCAACAACTGACGCTATCTATACAGGCATTCAAGATTATAATGGAAAAGTATAGATTTAACAAAAAATATCTACATTGGGAATACTACCCCTGAAACCATGTACTTAGGGACGACGCCAATTCCCACCGTAGAGACGTTTAAAAACTTGTGATGTTCAGGTGTGTTGTATGACCCACAAATTCCCATACAGACCAAAGGAAAAGTGTACAAAACGGCAGTCCGACCGGCTCTACTCTAAGGGTCCGAATGCTGGATAACAAAGAATATACATGATCAAAAAAATACATAACAACGAAATTAACTATGGGCGGAAGGTGTGACCTGGCTGAACAGAATTCGTAATCAGTGCATACGAGGCAGCTTCAAAGTTGTAACAATCATCGAAAAAGTTACCGAGAATCCGTTCCGTTGGTATGGACATGTCAAAAGACGAAGCGAAGACCATGTGGTACAAATTACTGAACCTACCTGAACAGAAAAGAAGTAGAGGCCGCCGGATAGCGACCTGGTGGTCTAGCACAGAACGAGACCTCAAGAAAGCCCAACTGCCAGAACCGACAACCCAAGATCGTGCGACTTAGCGCACAAAAGTGAGAAGACTCAACCCCAAATAATGGGATTCAGGAAAGGAGGAAGAAGAAGATTAGAATTGTTTCCATTAGATTATTAAATAATAATTTTTGTAGTTTAAGAATAAGGGTCAGTTTTAGGTATAGATTGTGTAATAAGTAGTAAGAAGAAAGTTTAGTTTTTCTCTTCATTAGTTATTGGAATTGGTTAAGTTGTTAGTTTGAAAACGACTACCTATTTAGTCTTTTTTTTAACAGTACTTAAATGCCGCGTAAGCGTAATTCTAATATTTCACAAAGCTCTAATATAGCCTGACTGAGCTATATAAATAGCTACACATAATGAGACGTCTCAACAAGCCGAGCTGCTAGGGCAGAACAGAACAGAACACCAGAACAGTCCCACGATCGACGTCTACAACACGCTGAGTATATGGCATCTCAACAGTATGCTGAGTATCTGGTGTCACAACGGGCTGCGGACACAACAGGCTGCGGACACACCAAAACGGTCCCAAAATCGACAGCAACAACATGCTGAGTATTTGGTGTCACAACGGCGACTTACATGGCGTCCCAACGAGCCACTGAAACCTTTGAAGCGGCTGAATCTCGCAGACGTGCTGTTGCTGGAAGAGCAGTACAGGGACGTCAAACATTTGCAAGAAACACGTGGGAGGCGTTTGGTAAAGCTGCATTTGAGTATGATGAGACTCTTGATTATGAAAGTCACAAGTTTATAATATAAATAGAAGCGATGAGATGAGAGTTTTGCAGAACTCTTAAGTGGAAAGAAGAAGCAGGCATGTGTTGTTCGGACAGGAAAGTAGCCATTCCTTCTATAGACGAGCCAGTTGAACCTTTAAGAGATTTTTCTCAAATGAAACAGATGAGTCTCGCTGTTTACTAAGAAGTTTAAGAAAATGCAATGCGTGCTTTCATATGACTGCTTTTAGAGCATATAAAATTGTCTGAATACCAGGATTTTACCATCGAATCGGTTTTTTTTTTTTTTTTTTCTTTATATTGTTATAGGCTTGCGTTTGACCGCAACTCACCTGATCTTAAGTGATTTTACTTCCTATCGCCAGTTCAAAACATATCGATAATTATTATCTATGTACTATATTCTAATCCTTTCAGTTGTCATTTTTTGCTGCTACCGTACGAGAAGGGAAACCGCTACGTTAGAGTAACCCTCTCCGAAAATTATAGTATGCATACTACCTACTTCGCCATAATTATAAGAACGAAAGTAACACTTCTGTCTGTCTGTCTGTTTGCTTATCCGTGGAATGTTTCACGGCTAATCTGCTGAGCCGTTTGTGATAAAATTTGATTTTATGCATAGTCTGTAGCTTTTGAAATGATATAGGCTACTTTTTTATCAAAAAACAATGCGGGCGAAGCCGCGGGCGAAAGCTAGTCTACATTAAATACTGAAAGCTACAAATGTATAAATTTTGATAAGAATTAGCTAAATACTCTAAAATGTGTATTCTATAAAATGTATTTAATTTAAATGTATTTATGGCTCAAAATTTGGGATATATTTGCTTCCACATGAAAGGTAGATAGATATATGCTGTCGCGGATTTTTATTTAGAACTTTTTAAGACGAACAATCCTACGATACATTATCATCTTGTAACTCCAACGGTATAGGCAGCGCACGCCGAGTAAGCTCTCAGCGGGCAGATATTTTTCCGACTTACTTGATACTTATTGTAATATTATGACCAAATTACACAAAATGTTTATAAATTGTAGCCCATGTGTTATTCTGATGTGTAAGCTATATTTCTGTAAAGTTTTATCAAAATCTGTTAAGCCGTTTTTGCGTGAAAGAGGAACAAACATTCATCCATCCATCCATCCTTACAAACTTTCACATTTATAATATTAGTAGGATAGTAGGAAGTAGGATTAATTAGCATCGCAGAACAGCGTTCTAGCAGCTTGACAAAACGAAACTAATACCACACGTCATAACTTAGTAAATCTAAATCTTACTTTTGTGCAATAAGCTAAATCTGACTTACATTCAACCCCTACATAGGAACATTGAAAAGACAGCATTGGAACTTGATAATAATACGCACTTTATGAGGATGCAGCCAAGTGGTTTAATGAATGTAACATACATTTGACGAGTACCATTGAATGGGAGGCGCGATGAATGCAGTTGTTAATATCGTTTCATATTTGTCAGACAGCTATGAATACCTACCTATCTGCATGCAGTTTTGGAATATGAGTTCGAATTTTTGAATAAAAACTGGTATTTCACTGTATTGATAGTGCAACTTATTTTAATTAGTCATTGGCAATTTGGTACTTTATGAAACGCACAAAGCTCGGTCAAAACTAGGTAGAAGAAATTTTTTATTTAATAAAATCCGATATACCTAAATATAAATGAAAGTGCAAGGATTACTTTATTCGAGCAACAAATAAATTAATAATTTAATTAATTGAAATAATATTAACCATGATCCGTAGTTTCGCATTGATTCTAACCACAAAGTTCCTACTTACCAAATTAAAAAAAAAATAAAATAAAAAATGTCTTTATTGCTATTTAAATGAGATTCAGATACTTGAAATCCCTGACCCCTGAGTTACAGAGGCCAGTGCATTCCCTTTGGTATTAGGCTTATATAACAAAAAGAAAAAAAAAATGTGCACAATGAATACAAAAAAAAAAAAAATTGGTTGTCTGTAAAGTTGGTTTACGGACGATAGTTTTACGTGTTAACGTCTAGTAATTATGTTACCGTCCGGCTAACGTATATAACATAGGCAAATAATGTTTACCGTCAAAGGTGGGCGGAGCTTCTTGCTTAGGCCGATCTTGCCTCTCTATCGCTTGTTCCGCGCTTTCGCTTGCTCGCTCAAGCTCAGGCGGAACTGAAAAGGGCGGCCGTTGTTCATCAATTTATACGACATTATCAAGTCAGAAAAAAAAATTAAGTATATATAAATGAACTTGAAAATAATAAAAAATACAGTAATGACGTGCAAACGGGGACAGTGTGTGTGTAGTGGTATGCGTATTGTGTGTAGAGTATGTAGGTGTGTATGTGTGTTGGTAGGGTGTATAATATGTAGGTATGTGGAGTTGTATGAGTGGTTTTTATATTACATTTATTTAAGTATTGTAAATAGATTTTCCGTGGCTTCGTAGTCTAGGGTCCCCAGCAAGACATTTTTTTATTTGACTGTCGTTAAGCATTCTGGTTTTAGTTGTTTTATTAAGAATATTGTACATGTGCGGCGCTATGACTGAGAAGTGTTTTTGTGCAAAAGATGTTCTTACATGTGGCAGTGGGCAGCTATTTACTCTCTTGGACTCTTTACACCACTGTTAACTGGATGGTACCAAAAAAGCTGTGCTGCAGCACATTGAAATTGAAAGACGATGCTGACTCTACCATCACAAATTCCAAATCCCAGTGTAAGTACTGTAAGTAGGTAGTCAGAAGTCCGAACCAAATCAATCTTCCGCTTATAGCTTTCAATGTCTTGACTTCTTGGAACGGACGTCAACGGCAATAATTCATAGTAAGTATCTTCTGTTCATCGTTCAACGAAGTATTTTAATTCCTCAATGTCTCGTCACTTTACTTGACATCGTCTCTTAATATCACATAGGTAATATCGACATTTCAAAGTTTGTTTGTGTATGAGTACTGTGTGGCCACGGGTCAGAGCCCATTCGTCCCCTAAAATTCGTCCCCCAGCATAAAAGTTGTGGATTCGGCCCCTATATAGGTGCCCATTGGTCTCCTGGTAGGAGACCAATTAATATTTTAATAAACAATATTATTTTTAAGGTACCCATTCGTCCCCTCTAATATATATACAATATAAGTTAAAGATTCGGCACCTATTCAGGTGCCTATTGGTCCCCTGAGATAAAATTAGCTATATTTTACATAAGAAACGGTTAACATAGTACACTTGTGAACAGTTTATTAACGGAATTAATTTAATAAATCTACTTCTAGAATTTAATAAATTCTAGAAGTAGTTGTACCTAAAAAATATGAAGACTTTTTAATATGTGATTATCAAGATGGTTCAAACCGAATTTTAATATTTTCTGCGGTAAATGAGGTGACAATGTCAAGTTTCTTCGATTTCTTTTTAGATGGAACCTTTAAATTTGTAATTCATCCATTTGTTCAGCTATTTAGTATTCACGCTGATATTGGAAGTTCTACCACCAGTACAAATGTTGTACCGTTAGTATTTGCGCTGCTTTTGAATAAAAAGCAAGCTACTTACGAAATTCTATTTCATATGCTTAAGGCCCGTTTTCCCAATTGGTGTCCACGTCAGTTTACCATGGATTTTGAGACGGCAATACAAAACGCGGCACAAAAAGTTTTCCCAAATACGCTAATTTCTGGATGTTATTTCCATTTTTTGAAATCACTGTGGAAGAAAGCAAAACACTTGGAACTCAAATCTAGACTCCATAAGCGACACGTTGCCCTTTGCGCCTCACTAGCTTTAATACCAGAACAATATATAGATGACGGTTGGCTTTATATCATGGAGGACTGCCCTCAAAATAATCGAATTTCAGCTTTTAATGATTATTTTGTCGAGAACTGGCTCGAGAATAAAACTATAGCCAGAAATTGGAATGTATATGGACAACGTCATCGGACGACTAACCTTGTAGAAAGTTGGCATTCCAAAATTAATCGTAAAATTAATGGTAGAAATAAACCAAATATTTTGCAATGTTTAGACACTCTACAGAAAGAAGCGAATTTATCAAAAAATAAAATAGATCAGGTGCAAAGGGGTGTCCAAACAAATAATCGGACTCCTGAATCGATTGAAAATGAAGAGAGAATAAATCGCATAATTAGCCAATTTTTAGAAAATCAGATTTCACTAGGCCACTGCATGGAAAAGCTATGCATATATTCTTAATTTAAAATGAAAAAATAAATATAAGTTTAGTTTTATACTAAAATAATGTTGATTTGTTTAATCTTCAATAATTATTATCATTTTAGTCATTTTTTGTTATTTTAGTTATAGTTTGTTAGATTTAAGTTATTATGATTTTGCATGTAGTTGGTTAATATACAAAAAAAAAGTTGATTTATCTAGTCTTCAATAATTACTGTGATTTTAGTTTTCTTTTGTACTGTTATATTTTTTTAGATTTAAGTTATTATGATTTTGCATGTATGTAGTTGGTAAATATACAAAAAAATAAGAAATAATTATTTTCTGTTGATATGAATTTGTTCTATTTTTTTGCATATTTAATGTTTATATTTTATATTTTATATGATGGTCAATCAAGGCTGATTTTTGTTAAATAGTTGTATTTTGTTAGTTTCTAGGACATTGTGATTTTGCATGTGTATTTGTTGTTAGTAAAAATGTTGGTTTTACATAGCTGATAAAGACTGATTTTACTTTTTATATTTCTTTTATACAAAGTTATTGTGATATTGCATTATTTTGAAGATCTCTTTGACTTTATTTGTAAAGTCACAAAAACAACAATTAATTGTTAGTACTTTGGTACTAACAATTAATTGTTATTTTTGTTATATTGTTATTATATATTATTTTTATTATTTGTTTGTACACTGGATGTAAATTAATCTAAAATTCAGTTATTACTGGGATTTTATTTAAATAGTTACACAGTTTTATTTTACTCCATAAAGATATTATAGTTATCATATATTTTGCTAAATATTTACAAATGTACAAGAAACCAAAAGTTGATTAATTATTTTGAAGACTGACTTAATGCCTAGAGCCTAGAGGCATTTTATCAAACTTAATCTTATTTGAAATAAACGTGATATCTACCGAATTACTATATTTTTTATTTTACCCTTTTCTGCGCGACTGTACCAGGACTACCAAGCTGCAGTATACACATATACATGTACTTATATTAGAAGAATGAATAAAAATAAATATTCTTTAGGGGACGAATGGGCCCCACAAAAGTTCCAGGGGACGAGTGGGCACAGGGTGCGAATCTTAGGGGACGAATGGGCTCTGACCCGTGGCCACGTGCCCTTTGATAAGAATACTGTCGTTATCTATAATACCATCGTCATTATTATATTTAATTATATGGTTTGATCTCCTGAACCACGAGGCCCTTGAAACGCGTGATAACATGATCGTAATACGTCTCAGTAACACCCCGTTTGTGAATAAAATACTAAGATAATGACAGAAACGCGGTTTAGCATTGATACACCACGTAGGAACATACCTTCTGGAAGAATATAGTTGAACTATTGTCGAGTTTTAGTGATTACTCACTTCTGGCTACTAAAAACATTGTTTTGTTGTACCTAATACTTCTCTATAATTGTGATTTTCCGAGCATTTTTAATAACCGATTAACCGCAGATTTATTAGATATCTACACACTGCGGCGGAAAGAATACTTCACCATAGAGTCAGTCTGTGAAGAGGGAGGGGAGAGTGAGGGTGGGAGTAAGTGGTGAGTGAGTGGTGTGTGGTTCAATAGGTATGATTTTTGGATACCGTAGCGACGACAGAACAGAATAAAACTCAGGAAATAGAAGCATTCGAAATGTGGGTCTATAGACAAATGCTAAAAGTTTGTGAAATTTAGAAGGTTACAAACGAAGATATCCTGCGAGGTGTGGATAAGAAACGCGAACTTTGGGATACCATCAAAGTAAGAAAATTTGCGTATCTAGGGCACGTGATAAGACACGAAAGATACGCCCTTTTACAACTTATCATGATGGGCAAAGTACCCGGAAAGCTAGGTGTTGATCGCAGGAGGAAGTCCTGGCCAAGGAACCTACGAGAGTGGACTGGTATCTCAAGCATCGCGGAACTATTTCACCTCGTGAAAGAAAAGGCTAAATATGCAGAGCTAACTGCTAACCTTCGTAGTTCAGAGAGTAACTAGAAGAAGACGAAGTAGTGATGACACAAAAACAACTGAAACGCTCGGGGGTTTAGAATTCATGGAAAAAGTTTTCCTCCAATTCCAAGGCGTAAATTTTAGAGTTGGTCACACATGATCTCCTGTAAAATTTTGACAAGTATAGTAACAGCTATTGTTAGTAAATCATCGTGTAATCGAACTATTTTTATACATAGGCACTATAATAGTTGACCACACCAAGGTATGATGTAATAAACGGCTTTAATTCAACCATAAATTATTCATGGCAATGGTCACGCTATTTTTGACTTCATTGTAGTAGATCAGATGCGAAGCGACATGCGCCTAAGTATGGGCTTGTCCGGCGCTCCTAGGTTCTGGTCCATAGAGCCAGCTGATATCAATGAAGAGCTAACCAATTATATTCAAACTTAAGTACTCGCATGAGCTAATTATCAAGAGGTCAATCAAACTATATTAACATGAATTAATACACTATACAACTAGCGTAAGTAAAGTACCTGCCCAAGTTCGAAATAGGGGTTGGATTTTTTATTACAGAAGTCAAAACTTAAAAAAAATATATAATATTTTAGGGATAATGCAGAAATACACAATTTACAACCCATTCGTATATTTTGAAGGAAAACTGATGAATTTCAGTTTTCACAAGTCCAGTTAAAAATAGGTATGTAATGCAATTTCAAATAAACACAAAAAATATAAAAAGTACTAAAAAGGAAAGATAAATGAGTACTTAGTCATTCTTTTCTGGAATTATGTTTCTACCATTACCATTATAATTATAAAACTATTTATAAATCTCTCTGAGATTACATCTGAGAATCTGAAACATATTTATTTATACATAATATAATAGCATTAGCTTTATTATATACTTATAATAACTTTACTATATTTACAGAGGATATACGCAATAAAGTACATAACCGCGGAGTCCCATGATAAACAAGACCAATTCTTATTCGCCAAGTTTAAAAATATTACTAACGTTGTGTTGAGTTTAGCATTCTATAAATTTATGCCGGCAATTTTATTAAACAGTAATTTCATCAGTTTCATATTATTTCAACCACTCGTGCTAGTAGGTATAAGCTTAATTATACCTTTTCATTGTGATCTGATTTCCTGTAAAACCAGCTGTGCCGAATAACTAGCAAAACATGCAGTATGTATCTTTTTATGTCTATTTATATTTAAAAAACCTCTCAAGTGAGAGTCGGACTCTCGCACCGAAGGTTCCGTACATAACTACAAAGTACCTGGGCGACCGAGCTTTGCTCGTTATTTTTTTATTGGTAAATCGTGTTTTCAACCGACTTCAAAAAAGGAGCAGGTTATCAATTCGTCTGTATTTTTTTTTTGTTACCTGAGAACTTTGGACTGGGTGAACCGATTTTGATGATTATTTTTTTACTTGAAAGCTAGTGCTTCCCGTGTGGTGGTTTAATTTGGTCCAGTTTTGACAATGGCATCCATGAGAAAACCATATAAGTCTTAAATTAGCATTAAGTATTTGTGCGATTTGAAAAAAATTTTTTTATAGATAGGGTAGGTATACCTCAGTTGTGGTCTCATATAAATTTTATCGAAATTGATCCAGCACTTTTTGAAAAATCAGCAAATACCCAGAAATTTTACAAAGTTTCTTCAATCTTTAGAGTAGTCAACTTTCAATGTCAGTTTTAACCGTGTTGCCGTTTCTTAATAGATTAGGATGAGAAGGAGGTACTAAGCGGAAAATAAAAAGCTTTTTACAAAAAAGACAACCGCCTTACTTTCGAAAGTCGGTGGCTTTGTTCTGTTTGTCGTTGTTTTGTATTGCCAGTCCGACTTTCGAAACTAAAGTCAATGTGTGTTCTGTGCTAAAGTTATTTTCCACTTTTCAGTATTTGAAGGCGGCTGTCTTTTTTGTAAAAAGGTTTTTTTTAAAAATGAAACCTAGCTAGATCGATTTATCGCCCCCGAAACCCCCTGCATACTAAATTTCATGAAAATCGTTGGAGCTGTTTCCGAGATTCAGATTATATATATATATATTTATTGATTTTTGATTGATTGATTATTTATTTATATATATTGATTGTATTGATTGTATTAATTTGTAATTGCTCGTTTAAAGGTATTAGATTTACGGTTTACGGGCTCTTTCCTTTACTTGTGCTACATAACATGATATTGCTTCTTGCCAAATTTCATGATTCAACGAGAAGTATCCTATTGGTTTAGATTTCTCTTGCGAGTGTTAAAATATGCGTCTTAATCGGGGCATAAACGGCCGTATCTTTTGATTGCGTCGACTTAGAAGTTTGATTTTTACTCCCCAAGGGATTGCAGACCTTATAGTGTCTGATATTAACTTCAGCTTGATAGCTCCACCCCTCCCTGAGTAAAAGAGTCTTGACAGACGGATAGACGGACAACGAAGTGATCCTATGCGGTTCCGTTTTTCCTTTTAAGGTACGGAACCCTAACATCATTCATAATAAATTAATATGGTTTCATAAACACTGGCCTTCTAAGAAATCAATACCGATAAACAATGAATGACGGGAGCTAGAGACGCGTTGTCAGGCACGCGCACTTAGTTAAATAAAATATTACGAGTACTCCTTAGCTTGAAACAAAACAGACTGTTTATGGAATCCTAGCTACAACAAATGTCCGTCCAAGATCAGTCTGCCAATTCAGTTGATTTTGTTTAGTTTTGCGCAGAGGAAAGATTTTCTTTTCCAAGGCTTCAAAAGTCACTGACGTAATACCTAATTTGAAACACGGTTGTTCATAGGCGTTGCAAGGATTTTGAAAAAATGAAATCTAACAGTATCCGAATAGAGATAAAACTAAAACCCGACTGCACAGCTTTTAATTTTATATTTATCCCAAGCTATAATATTCCACTATACAAAGAATATTTTGAAGCCGCAGTCACACGTCATTTAAATTAATAATAGTCATTAGTTTTTGTACAGACGCCAGCACATCAAGCTCCCAAACTGTAAAATTTGCCCTTATTTAATAAGACCTGAGCAATTTTTCAAGACTCGAATCTTATAAACAAGACTCAGAGCTTGAGTCCTTTAGATTTCTTGAGTCTTTTATAGAAAGATTCGAGTCCTGCCAAAAAGAACTCTGAGACTAAATCTTTTTAAAAGGACTCAGGATTAAGTCCTCTAAATCCATAGCTGCAGTTTGGATTTTGAAGTAGGTAAATAAAATATTATGTAAGTACTTAATAAATTGTTTATTAGGTATTATTTATATATTATTTTATTATATTAAGCCATGGCAGGTGTACGGCAACAACCTGAAGAAGTGGTTATTTTTTATTGGGTTATTATATTTCGATCTACTTTCAATTAGCGAAATAAATATGGGTGACGATATAAAGTCACCCTGTCTGTGTCTGTGACCTGTGTAATACGCCAACTCAAGTTCATGACTCAGTTCTTCAGGCTTAAAAGACTCGAAAGGACTCAAAGGACTCCGACTTGTGAGACTAACGAGTCCTAGTCTCGTAAATCTACTCAAGTCTCGAAATGAAGATTAGAAAACTTGAGTCTTTTACAACACTAGGGTAGCTTGATGTGCTGGCCTCTGTACATTTTCAAAGTTTCTTTTTTCTTCATTTATCTAATCCATTTTCTTTTAGATTGACTTCGAATTAAATACGCATTTAAATAGCCACTCAGCTAGTACTAAAGCTTTCATACAAACTTGTAACATTTCAACATTATTCAAGTCAAACAGTATCAGAAAATATAGGAAACGAACATCAAAGGGACCTCAGTTTTCCGTTTTGCCAATTTACCATTGACCACAGAAAATGTATTGAACAACGAAGTAAGTAGTACCTAGGTACCCTACGTGATAGTCATGGACTGTTTTTTATATTTCTATAGTCATTAATGAAGGTTATTTATTTACTTTATCTTTTTTATTACTATATCTAGTAGCTAAGTTTGAAAAACATTATTACTTAGGTAAGTACTTTACTTACTTATACCTACTTTACTAAATGTTAAAGAGTATAGAATACAATTTCACAATAGGTAGGCTACATACTTATATTTTGAGAGATTTGTATATATATCAACATGTCGTATCTAAATTGAAAAGCTATTGTGCATGTGCATCCTCTTGCTTCGCAATCGCGAATAGTGCCACGTTTGTGCCTAGTACCTACCTACCTACCTGCTCAGTATTACGTTGGGCTATTGTCTGAATGAACCGAATTTATGCAAATTATGGCGTATTATTTAGGCGAATTATGAAGTGCCGCTTTTGAGCACTCGTCTTGTCTATTCCTAGAATGAGTAATGGCGTGCACACACTGGCGGCCGGCACCGCAAAGGATGTAATGTAAAGCAGCTTAATACACAATATAAAATGAATGGAATTTTTTGATGCCTTATTATTAGTTATTATATTAGTTTATTTTTGGTTTAATAGTTATAGGTTTTTCTTTTTTTATTGTACGTTAAATGAACACCAATGATAATCGTTGTAGCAACAAAATCTAAATTAAATGCTGTACAATGTCGTGTCAGTACAGGTTTGCATACATTGCATACGTACTTACATAAAATAATTTGCCGTGTCGTGCCGCCACCAGTCGGCACATGCCCTAATAATTAAGGTAGGTACCTACCTACCTATTGTATAGGTTCTATAATTACTCTTAATACAACTTACATAATAATATAATGAGTTAAATTTGTAATGAAACATCCCGCAATAGCTTTTGACAATTATTTAATAGAATCAGCAGTCAATATTCATTCAAATGAAGCTTAACGTTGGGGCAGGCCAGGCTACAGCTAAACCAGTTACATTCGCATGATTCAATGTTGATTTATAGGTAGGTAATTTAATTCCTGACTCAGATATTTATCTGCTTAATAATAATAATATGGTCAATGGCATGTGATAATTCTACATAATTTAGATAGGTACTGCTGAAACTTCTTCAAATTCTTCGAATAAGAATATGAAATAAGTATAATAAAAGTAGGTTCCTGTTGTGCTAATTGTGCTAATTCCTAAATTGAGGTAGTGAGATATTGGTCAAACGTATCATTGGTAAAAAAAAAAATTAAAAAAAAATTGATAATGTAATGGGCTTCAGTTCAGTTCTGCTCTTATTCTTTTAGTCGTTGTAAGTTCTTGTATTCAAAAATAATGTACGTTTCGAAAGCGCGTCCACGGCGATATTTCGAAAAAAAAAATGTCACTAGGTATAAAGTGAGAATGAAATGCAAACTCTTTCAATATTAGGAAATTAAATACTGGCCGGTAAAGCTAATCTATGTAGCTGATTGCTAAGAAAAAAAAACTAACTGTCCTTTGTTTAAAAAAATACGGTAATTTCTTTGCAATGCTATTGAGTACGTTAGCAAAAATGGAGAAAATTGAACTGCGTGCCGTTATCAAATACTTGAGTTTGAAAAATTTTTCTACGGTTCAAGTCAATTTAGATATGCAGGACACTTTAGGGTCTAATGCTCCTCCGTATTCGACAGTCGCACGTTGGTGCGCCGAATTTAAACGTGGAAGAACATCGACCATGGACGACCCCCGCTTCGGACGCCCTACTACAGCAGTACTTAACGGAAGAAATTGTGAAAAAAGTCGAAAACTTAGTTTTGGCGGATTGTCGTGTCACGGTTCGTTTTATTGCTGAAAATGTAAAGATTTCAACGGGGAGCGTGCATAATATTTTACATGAACGCTTGGGTATGAAAAAGGTATTCTGCGCGTACCCAAAAAGCTTACTGACTCGAAAAAACAAACTAGAGTCACAAAATATTGATGTTTTTCCCCCGAAGGGATAAAAACATTTATTTTGGGTCTTGCCGAAGCTTGACCCTAACGAGATATCCTTTTCTTACCACATAACATCGAACGTGCTATCTGCTCCCTTTCGGCGCGTAGTAGGGACATAAGCTGTCTCACTCCTGCCCACTACCGCGCACCGAACGACCGCGCGCCGGCTAGATCACTAGCGACTTCAGTAACTTTAAGCCGGCTAGGTCTTAAAAATAGGGTCAAGCTTCGGCAAGACCCAAAATAAATGTTTTTATCCCTTCGGGGGAAAAACATCAATATTTTGTGTCTGTGCCTTCGCTTGACCCTAACGAGAAGTGTTTGTATTCTGCCGGCGCCTTAGGCGTACTGTGACCTAGGTAATAGGTACGTCAAAAGAGTAAACGGATCAATAAAAACATTCTGTAAAATAACATAAAACCAGTTTTATTCTCACTAAATAATTAATATCAACGCTAGAAACATAAATCAGTCATATAGAAAGTATTACTAATAGGAACTGTAGACATCACATCTAGTTACCTTATTCAAACAAAATTATAAAATTACAAATATATCAGTAACAAGATAACAATCATATCACATCAAAATTAGAAGAGGGTAATATATCTTTGGGAGAGTCAACAGTCGTTCGCTCTATAGGCTTACAATAAAACTTAAGAAAATTATGACTATTCTTCCAATTTCCTTTCTTTAAGATATCATCTAAAGGCATATCCAGACTAAAACGAGAAGAACCAACGGCTGAGCGAATGCTTCCAGGACTAGTATGTATCCCTATTTGCTTAAGAGCAGTTTTAACCCAACCTGCAATGACTGCTCTAGAAGCTGCACGCACTGGGCCTCTCGTAGAAATAAAAAGGGAGTCAAGACCCTGGACTGCCTTTCTTCTGCTATCAGAGACAGCCACATATATCTTAAACCAATGCATTATATCTAAGCATTGGTAATCATTTTTGGATATCTTCCACCCTGACTGCCGATGAGAGCCTAAATCCGTTTTAGAACCGAACTTAGGCCAAAAATATAAATAAGAGTCAGTCTCTTGTACATGAGAATCGTTTAAAGATAATAAAGTGAGATCATGGATACGTCTACCAGATGCCAGTAGCAGCAGTATTGCTAAATGTCTAGACACTTGGAAGATACTATTAGTATCTGGTGAGTTTGATTTTAACCACTTAATCAGTTTAGAAACATCCCATATAGACGAAGTCTTCTCCTTGACATTAGAAATACTTATTGCTTTAAGCATATGTCTGACTACTGGGTTATTATTAATCACATCAGCTCGACTAGGGTCTGCAAAAGAGGTTACGACCGATTTATTTACTAGGACCGTACTATACGATAATTTCTTATGATTGAATAAATAACTTATAAACAAAGCCACTTGTTCTGGACTAGGAGTATTTATTGGCACTGAATATTTATTGGCCCATTCAATCCATCTCTTCCAACCCGCGGAATAAGTCTTTAGGGTGCCTGGCCTCCAAGATTTTTGAAGCAAATCCAAATCCCCTGATTCCCAGCCTTGTGTTAGTTGTGACCACCCTGTATTTTCCAAGCCTGCAAACAAAGACGGTTGGCTTGCGGTGGTGGACACCCGGTTGCAATGTCTATAAGATGACGATTCAGGTCCTGAATGGGAAGAGGGGGTTCCAGAGCTCTCCGTCGTAGGTCGGGGTACCAAAATGCTTGAGGCCAGTTCGGCGCGACGAGTATGTAAAGTCCTGTTGCCGAGTTGAGGTGATGTAGAACTCTTGGAACCAACGCTGGTGGGGGAAACACCCATGCTTTCTCGAAGTTCCACACCTGGCTGAACGCGTCTATAAATAGGGCTTCCTGATCCTCCGCGAATTGGCTGACATATGACGTTACTACTCTGGATTGCTTCGTTGCAAACAGGTCCACTGATGGAATGCCCCATATCAAGAAAATCTTCTGTGTGACCGCTTCTGTTAGATGCCAATCGGGAATTGTTTTCTGTCGCGATAAATGATCGGCTATGTTGTTGTATATTCCTGGAATGTATCTTATTAGGATTCGAATCTGATGCTGTTCCGCTAATAGAAGTATCTTTTCCACCATCGATAGTAGAATTCGAGATTTCGTTCCACCTTGATTTCTGACGTATGCAATAACAGTCCGATTGTCGGACTGAATTAAAATCGTTTTGTTTTTCAGAGATTGTTTGCATATTTTTATTGTTTCGCACACAGCATGCAATTCCTTTCGGTTTATGTGCCCCGGTATCTGTTCCGCTGACCATGTTCTGGAAATTGTCTGGTTGAAAATATGCGCTCCCCAACCCGTGTTTGAAGCGTCTGTTGACAGGAAAACTTCGGCTGGCGGGATGAATATTTCTGACTGTTGGTGTAAATTGTCCATCCACCATTTCAGATCCTGAACAGCTTTTGCAGGAATTTGGAATTTGGTTTTCGAAGAGTTTTCTGGGAGACATTTGCTGGCAATTTGGATCCGACGACTTCGTAATCGGCCGAGAGGAACTACAAATCCGACGAAATTTAAGCTTCCAAGAATTGATTTCGCTTGGTGCCAATCCCATACTTTTGACTCTATAAGTACCAAGAGCTCTCTTTTTAGCGAAATTATCTTCTTTTGAGGAATATATTTTCGATTCAAGCTTGTATTCCAACCTATTCCAAGAAACTCTATGTATTGAGTGGGCTGTAGAATGGACTTTTCGAAGTTTACCTTCCAGCCTAGATTTATTAGAAACTTCACCGCGAAATACGCCTCTTCCTTTAGCCTCTGAGCGTTTTGATTTACTAAGAGAAAATCGTCTAAATAAACGATTACTCTTATGTTTTCCTTTCGCAGTTGACTCGCTATCCAATTCGATATTCTGGCGAAAGCTATCGGGGCGGTGGACAGGCCGAACGGCAGGCAAGTCATACAGTAGAGTTTGTCTTGATAGTATAAAGTTAGATAACGCTGATGAGTTTCTTTCACTGGAACATGAAAGTATGCCTGGGACAAGTCTAGTTTTATCATGAAGTCCTCTTTTTGTAGGAACTCCGGCACAGTAAAATGACTGGGAAGGTGAAATTTCTTTGGATTTAAGAAATTGTTTAAATTTCTGAGATCGAAAATCGGGCGATTGGAGCCATCGCTTTTCGGTACCAAAAACATTTTTGAGATGAGGCCAGACACCAACGTCTGTGGGGCTTGCTTTAAGATTCCTGAATTGATCATTTTTGATATTTCTGTGGACATCTGGTGGGTGGCTGGAGTTTGCATTCGGACACAAATATCTTTTGTAAATGGAATGTTTGGAGGTTTTCTTACAAACGGAATGGTGTAGCCTGTTATCATATTTATTATATATTTCGGGGCATAGGCTGTTTGCCATTCTCTGACAAAATGTTTGAGTTGGCCTGCTCTCCAATCTTGATAGTCAAAAATGCCGCCCTGTACGCGGTCGACGATCCTTATGAAATTTCTTTTTCAAATACTCTTTTGAAGATGAAGCTTTGCCTTCGGTTGAACGGTCCTGATTCGTTTTCTGTTCTCTTTTCTTCTTCAAAGGTTTCGATCTTTTGGGAGGTGGGGCCGACTTGTCATGAAAATTAGAATTGTATTTTCTTTTATATTGCTTCTTTTTAAAAGCTTCGAAGCTTGAAGAGGGCTGCTTAGAAAGTTCTTGAAGTTTTTCTTCATCAAATAATGAATTAATTGAAGGAGGAATTTTGTGGAGCGACGGAGATATATTTTCATTGACAGGTGCCAAAATCTTGCGCCTTTGCTCTATTGCCTCCGCTCTCTTGCCACAAGTATATTGAAGCAAGTGGTCTGATATTTGTCGAAATTCAGATGTACGATCTGCCAATGCTTCATTTAAGGCCGTAAGAGCCGCCGGACACTTTTCAATTATCTTGAGAACACCCTTTCTAAAGGCCTCTCCCTGCATCAATAATCCATGTGTAATGGTTCCATAAGAACCCTCGGTCTTCTCGAGATACTCCGTGAAAGAGTTGGAAGGGAATAAATGCTTCAGTTCAGGATTTAAAGATAAAGCTCCAAATACAGGCGAAGCATGCAACTTCTTCTGTGCGTCTAAGTAGCGAACTTTATTCCACGAAGGCAGACCTAAACGTTGGCAATTGATTCCCTGTGTTTTAATCTCAGGATCTGGTTCTGGAATAGAAGGCTCCTGTTCCTTAACCCTGGGTAAAAAATCGAGATCCCCGGTTAAGATCCCGGGCGCTTTTGGGGGACTTCAGGATATTTTCTCATTTTCCGAACTTTCCGATTCACTCCCCCCCTCTTCTTCTTGTTCAGAACTTGAAATCTCTTGTCTTTCATCCATTCTGTTAAGAATTTCTTGAAGAAGAGACCTAGTAGCCTTCGACTCCTGTTCCAGAGCGTCAAGACGACTGCAAGAACTCTTACGTCTACGCTCAGGTCTAATTCTTCCGGCTCTGAATCTGAGACTTCTCCACCTAGAGCCATCGACGCTTCTTTCCTTGATAGGAGTTTGTCAGTTACACTTTTTGCCGACTCTCGAATAAGTTCACAGTGGAGAGCTGAACCTCTTATCTGCATCGCTACAGACGGAGGGCCTAAAATCAGCCCACGACAGAAGGCCCAGGACAGCATTTTCACCTTCATGTCTCGGTAAGGCCTCTCTTGCAAGCTTTTGGCATTAGGGTCAAAAGCTTTTGCAATATCTATCGCCGATAAACAATATCTCAATTTATTAAGTAAGGTTGGTTCCGGGTCCACTGTGATGCCCTCTTGAACTTTCCATTCTTCCCATCCTTCAGGAAGAAAACTTGCAGCTGCTATCTTCAATCTGGCAAGGACTTCATCTTCTGAAGGTTCCTCATACAGCTCACGGAGCGTCTTGAATGCTGAAGACGTCGCCATCTGCACAAACAGGAACATCATTAGTTCAAAGTTAAACTAGAACGTGCATGATGTTCACAAATTATATAGAAGGATAGTATACCGCCTCTATATAAGGAATAGGCTCTCAAAACCACTAAGGGTCAATTCATTGACACAAGGATCGATCATCGATCATTAAGGCTCAATTGAAGAACCGTAAGGCTCATTTCTCGAACCGTAAGTCTCATTTATCGAACCTTAAAGGGTCGGAAAGTGAGCCGTCTAGGGTCAAAAATTGAGCCGTAAGGGTCAAAAGTTGAGCCGTCTAGGGTCAAAAGTTGAGCCGTCTAGGGTCAAAAATTGAGCCGCCAGGGTCAAAAATTGAGCCACCAGGGTCAAAAGTCGAGCCGTCTAGGGTCGTTCACTGCGCCTTAACCGGTCGAAAATCGAGCCTACTGCAGTTCAAAACAGAACCCTCGACTTATAACATAAGCGTTAATTCTCAAAGATCAAGCAGACGTGCTGTAATCTTTGAAAGATCCAAATCGTAACTGTAAGATTTCACAGTAACATTGTGACTGAGGTTAGGAACGCTCGAATCACAGGATCTGTCTATATATTATACCTATTTCTAAGAAAAATAACAGAAAACACAAAACTGGATTTACAATTATGCTTATTACAGAAATAAAATGAATTACATACCTGATAATCATTATCCATAGCACTGTAATTCAAAATTCACTTTTTGATATACGTTTACGTAAAAATACACGGGAGCAAAGCGCACGCTCGTTGCGAATGGCAACAAAAGGCGTACTGAAGTCGCTAGTGATCTAGCCGGCGCGCGGTCGTTCGGTGCGCGGTAGTGGGCAGGAGTGAGACAGCTTATGTCCCTACTACGCGCCGAAAGGGAGCAGATAGCACGTTCGATGTTATGTGGTAAGAAAAGGATATCTCGTTAGGGTCAAGCGAAGGCACAGACACAAAATATAAAGATTACGCGCCGCAGCCTTAGGTACTTTGTGCTAGAGTCGAGATTTGTCAAGAAGCTTTGGACCTGATACAGCAAGACTGAGAACTTTTTTTGGCGCGATTTATAGCAATGTACGAAACATGGCTCCAACATTACGACCTGACTGAAACGACTGAAGCGAAACTGCAGACATGGAAAAGGCCATCATCTCGAACTCCGAAGAAATTCAAGGTGGGCCCATCTGCCGGTAACGTCATGGGCTCTGTTTTTTGGGATGTTAAAGGAGTTGTAATGATTGACTATCTCGAGCATAGAGCCTCTATTACGGGTAGGGCTTTCAAAATTACGGAAATGTCAATTACGTAACTAATTACGCAACTTTTTTCTCCAATTTCGTAATTCCGTAATTACGTAATTTTTCCTATTTTTTTTATCGATTATGAATTTTTGTAATTATATTGTAGACAGAGTAACTACAATTTTTACAATTATCTTTTACTATCTCAAATTCAAAGAATTATCAAAATAAACAAAATATTTTAACAAAAAAAAAATTTATTCATGAACTTATCATCGTACATCAGTTAAGTCAAACCTTTTTTTTTCGTCCCGAATATAATCTTTCTTCTTGAAAATGTGATCTCATAAATGACAAGGCTTCAACACTTGTAGGTGTTATCGAAAGCAAATAATTATACGCTGCAGTCAAAAAAACTTCGCGACCGCCGCCAGCGCTGTCGTAAATACACATTTCTACCCTAATAATAAAATTGGTTTATTTACAGTCACTTTGTTTATTTCTTTGCCTTATCATCGTCACTGGTGGCAATTGCGTCCGATACATTCGGTTGTGGTTGTGAATTTGTACTTTTTTGAGTAGAATTGTATTTCAACCGTTCCAACAGTTCCACTATGTACATTCGTATATCAAATTTTTTATAGATAAGTTATTTTTCTTTAGGTACCTACCCAAGGTACCTATTTTATGTTTTAATCAGTGTTCTTAATTATTATATATTTGGGAACCTAGATATTCTATAATCTAATCGGAATAAATATACCTTAAGAAAATGTTTGATTTACAAAATATTTTGTATGAACTATGCATGCTCCACGGGGTTTTGAATACCCTTTTAATACTAAATAGACTGATTAAGGCTTTGGCTTAAGTACTTACATCTTTATTTTATTTTATTTATTTCCTTAGGTCTACCAACAGATGTTACAGATACACATTAAAATACAGTAACAATGAATAGTGATCTTAGTACTACTGCACACCTAATTAAAGGTAAACACCACATGCAACATTTTTACAAATGGACACTAAACTTAAAAAGCAAACCTTAATTTAGACGTATATTATTGCCTATTGTGATTAATTAAAAATATTAATTATAATTATGATGTATTAAAGCTACAAGTAATGGTGGTTATGGGTACTATTTTATTTCAGAATTATTGTTAGCAGTAAGTGTTATGTTTGTTAGAAATAATTGTTGTTGGCTTTACGAATACATGTTGCGAGACTGTCTGCGTGGATGTCGTTAAGGTCACTGTATTTATTTAATATATTACATAAACGCGGAATAGGTGAGCTTGTACCAAATTTAGTCCGTCGAAAAGGTGGAGCTAGAGGAGTTATGGGTTTTCGCGGCGGCCTACGAGGAACCCTAAAAGAGAGTTTATGTAGAAGTTGTGGACAGTCGATTTTGTTCCTCAGCAATTTATAGATAAATCTAAGATCTAACATATCTCTACGATTTTCAAGGTTCTTCATTTTGAAAAACGCTAACTTTTCGCGATACGACATTGTTTTCACCTTTCTACCGAATGAGAACCCAAGATTATTCAAGAATCTCTTTTGGACACGCTCTATTCTTAACGAATGGATAGCGTAATGAGGTCGCCAAGCTGTACTGCAGTATTCTAGTATGCTTCGAACTAGGCTGCAGTATAGCATAATTTTTATTTGCGACGTTTGAAACAGTTTACTATTACGAATCACAAATCCCAATGTCCGTAGTCCTTTTTTAATGATGTGATCAACATGCGGTACAAATGTTAGCTTGCTGTCTAAGATGACACCCAGATCCTTGATACAGGCTACTTCTTCAGGCTACTATCTTTCAAGAGATAATCCACACATTCAAAGTCACCCACGATAAAGATACCAATGCTACAAATTGTTAATATTTGCGCGCATTTACCACCGACTTTTAATTAAGTAATCAGATCAAGTGTCAACTGTGTCGAGAGTCTAGCGATGTGAACTGAACAACCGACAATTGAGCAATGAAACTACTTTATTTTTAGTTAAGAAAGTGACGAGCATAGTAGTTCCCCTAAGTTCCCCATGGTCGTGGGGACTCCCCGGCCCTGCCGACTCGCCAAGTTGGTATATTTGAACTCTATTCTGTACGTCTTAGAACTATATTTTTTGCAAGATTTAACAAACGATAAAATTAACTGCGGGGAATACCCTGTTTGTACAGTTTTGATGTAGTTATATCGTATAGTGTTGCCACATTATAAATGTGTACGTAAAATGCTTTTTTATTGGTTGACTATTTTGATTGATTGATGATACTAATAATTACGTAAGTACGGAATTGACATCTTCAGTTACGGAATTGAAGTTACTTTTAAATGACTTCGTTATTACGTAATTGCGTAATTACGTAATTACGTAATGAAAGCCCTAATTACGGGCACTTTATATGCCAAACAAATAGTAACATGGCGCAATGAGATCCGCGAAAAACGGCGAGGTAAACTCTCGAAAGTTGTGCTGTTCCACCAGGACAATGCCCCGGCACACAAGTCCGCCGTTGCAATGACTGCAATTCGTGATGCTGGGTTCGATATCCTTAAGCATCCTCCGTATTCACCAGATGTCGCCCCCAGTGATTTCTACCTATTTCCGAGATTGAAAGAATACCTGAGAGGCCAGAAATTTGAAGACAACGACGCGGTAGTCGCTGCAGTACAAGATTTTTTAAGTAAGTACCTACTCAAGATGAGACCTTTTAAAAAAATGTAATTTTAAGTTTAGAAAATAGATATAGGTAGGTACTAAGTGTATTAAGCTAAAAGGTGACTATGTTGATAAATAAAATTACATTTAATAAAAGTCGTTTATAACATACTCATTCTCACTTTTTATTGAACGCCCCTCGTATGTATAAATAAGTGAAGCACAATAATTATATTTTCTTTGTCACTATACTTAGGCAGTTAAGCTTTGATCGTATTTACTAGCGTATTTTATTCATATTTTTAGCTTCCTTTGTTGTAGGTTCCTAGTTACTTTATGGATTCTTGCAAACAAGGACAATTTAATTCCTCTTGGTCTAAGCCAGGGTTGACGATGCACGCGGGAAAGTCTAAATTAAATATTTACTAGCTTTTACCCGCGACTTCGAATGTCGGCTATCGCGCCTATCGCGGATGTAGATGAAGTCGCGGATTAAAAAATAACCTAAGTATATATCCTTTTTATAGGTTAAATCTTAGTCTGTACCTACCGAATTTCATCAACATTGGTTTGGTATTTTAGCCGTGACATTCGTAACAAACAAATTACTCGTACAATTAAAAAAAGAAAAACCTATAACTATTAAACCAAAAATAAACTAATATAATAAGGCATCAAAAAATTCCTCCACATCGCCGTCATCTGGGAATGTGCCCAAGAGACTGACTGCATTGCCCCGTTGGATGGCAATGCTTAACGTCTGCGCAAAGTAAAAACCAGCTCTTGGATCACGAGAAGTGTCAACTAACCTTTTGGAAATTTCCTTAAAAAGGAGATGAGCACTCGGACCCCACGATCCGAGGGTTTCAACCCCAAACGGCTCGAAAATAAAGTTATCACCAAGGTGACTATACTTTCGCCGTTTGAGGTTTTCTGCAGCCGCAGCAGCAGCACCAGCACAGCACGCTGAGCTAGGAAGACGGGATGGCGCAACAGTATCGACGCACGTAGCGTCCCACACTAAAGGCCTACCCAACTTCCAAGGAAATAATGACATGCCGTCCGGTCTCTTGCCATTGTCGCGTGCCAAGCCGTTGGGCTCCAAAACTGCTGGAACGCCGACGGCGACGAGAGCACGACGAATGATGTCATTTATATTCGCGTGCCGCGCTATGCGACCTGCAGTCTGCACTCCGGTTGCACGATAGGCCGTGGTGTCCGAGGCAGTTGACAGCTTCCCCACAGCGACAGCGATGACAAATTACTTAACTCACTTTCGCATTTGACCCCAAAAATTACCCCCATGTTCAAAATTCATTCGACTACACTATAGTCCGTTTTTCATTCGGACATAGGTTACGAAACCCTAAAAAGGGCTTCGATTATAAAACATTTTTTATGCAAACTTTATTCAAAGCTTTATTTTATATTTGTTATTATTATTTTGAATGTTTAAATTAACACTTTCATATTTCGAGTTATTTTGTTTAATGTTCATTTTATATAAGAATTAAATACTTACCTGTTTTGTGTGTTACAACATTCGAAGTTCCTAATTAGTAGGTACCAACACTCATAAAGATTATATTAACATATACCTACTTAGGTACCAAAGGAAATACCTACACAATTAACTACATAAATGTCGCTTTATACCATGCAATTATTAAAATAAAACGAGGGGAGTTTTTGTATAATTATCTTCATTAAAAGCCATTAAAGTACCTAGGTATGTAGGCATATCTCAGGTTTAATGTTTCTATTATATATTTATAAACCTAATGTCTATAGGTATCGGTATGCTAGACATGATATGGATGATGAAAAAGTATTAAGGTAAGGTAAGGGTAAGGGCATAGGTAAGTAAATCACAAAATATGTACCTATATCATTTAGTAGGTACTTAATATTTTTAGATGTTAAATAGGGTATTTTACTCTATACAAGAAAAAATCTATAAATATGTTATTGAGACAGTTTAGGCATAAAGCAGTCGGAAAATGTAAGTTTTAGTTCATAAAATAACAAAACAAATTTTTAAATTCAATTCAAAGTTTTCAGTATTTTTTATCTGTTATAAAACACCGTGAAACACTAGCGGCCATGTTATTACGTCGTACGGCTGTGTAAACAAAAAATTGACAACTGTCAGTCAACCGATTGGCGTAATATAGGCTTTGTACTTTTATTATTTTCGTAACCAACGTAATTTTTTCATTATTACACCTATTACAAAATATAGTTTTAATTATTTTTAAATGATATACAATTATCATATTTAATATGAGCTCATTTGATACAAAACGAACTGACGTCATTTACGCTGAGCAATATGGCGTCCAGTAAGAGGCATTTTCGTCAAACTACGCGCGAAATTTGAAAATTTAAAATTTAGATGCATTTTTATGGCACTTATCGATTGAATAAAAATATTGTGATTTTTTTGGTGGCATATTAGCACTACAGAATTTCATTGAGACACTTTTCAAAAATGGGTGTAATACCCTATTGGCTATAGCTCTTTTTATTCTGTTCACATACAAGTATCAACCTTCCTAGAGATCGTTCATTTTTTGTAACCACGACACGTCTTTGAGCGGCCATATCTGGTAAACCGGCGGATGAATATCGTCCGTTTTTGTAACCATAACTCGTCTAGGAGCAGCGATACTTAGTCATTCGCACTAGAAAACACCCCTTACATTACACCCACCAAATACAGCATTCCTAGCGATAATTAGGTAGGTACCTACCTACCTACCTCATTCGTGTTTGTTTTGAGATGCACTTATCATGCTCGATTTTCAAGGTGTGATAATGGAGCCGCAAGCAATGACGTACTACCTACCTACCTATATCATTGGCCGCCTCAGACCAATAAAAAACTTTTTGATTGGTCTGAGTTGGCCGCAAGATAGGCACGGGAACTCCATAACGAAATTAACGTATTTTAGTCATTTTTAGACATGTTAGAATTATCACAAGTAAATCTCGGAATTGCCAAAACCTTAGTTTATGTAATGATTAATAGCAAGACTAAATAATATTTACGTACTCGATGTTAATAGTTATCAAAAACTAAAAAAACAAATAAAAATAATATGTAAAAAGCGTGTGCCTATTCAGTAAACTGAAATAGCTAAAAAACCGTGTCTATTTACTCCCGATTCAACCTTTTAAGCAAAAGCAATCTAGATTTTAATCCGTCCGACCGATTCAGCAAGGTATAGGTACCTACCTAATTCCTATATGTAGGTAACGCTTTTACATGAATTACATCTCTAAAATTATTTCTAGACACACAGTAGGTGTCTAGTAGTAGTAGTAGTAGGTGTCTACTGTAATAATTATGATGAAAATCATTCCTAATATATACTACTATATTATAGTCGAATCGTACCTACTTTAATATATTTATTAATTAGAAGATTAATCTTATTTAAAATTATAACACCATCTACTTCTATTCTGTCTATAGAAGTAGATGGTGACCCGCAGAGAAAATAATAATCCCTAACTAGATACGGTCAGCAACGAAAGTCGATTGACTCTTCAGATTTGTTAAATCTACTCAAGCAGACGGAAATACGGACAGGATAGAAAATCAAGATAAAATAAACTCTTGACTATGAATTGAAATACTGTAAAGTATTATTTACATCGTATTTGTTTTTGTGGCTTTTTAGAGGATATGAAAATGTAATAGTGATAATATACTTTTTTTGCTGACCGTACCTACAAATTATTTTATATAATACTAGCACTTTCCCCGCGACTTCGTCCGCGTGAATTTGCAATAAGTATAGCCTATGTTACTCAGCGATAATGTAGCTTTCGATTGGTGAATGAATTTTTGAAATCGGACCAGTAGTTTTTGATTTTATTCGTTACATACAAAAATTCAAAAATACAAATCTTTCCTCTTTGTAATACTATTATATTATAGGTAGTAAGTATAGATACCCACCCTCGGGGAGGCCTATGTCCAGCAGTGGACGACTTTCGGCTGATATGATGATGATGATGAAGGATAATATAGAAGTATAGATGTACACACTAGCTTCTTTTCGCAATGTCGTCCGCATGGTAGTCAAATATACTATTTAATAACACATAATTATCCTATTACACTCGGCAATAGTGTAACTTTCTAATAGTTAAAGCATTTTCATTCGGATTTGTAGTTTCGGAGATTACCACCTTCAAACTTACAAACTTTACCTCTTTACTTTAACGACAATAGGCTGATATAATGAAGATGATGATAAATTAGTTTAGTCATTTTCAGAGTTGCTTTAAACTCCTGCCTGGTCATCTTGAAATTATAAAGTAACAATGGCATTGATAGCAATGGATGGGCAGTAGGTATATTATTATCAGCAATTAGTCACTATCCGCTTGTTTCAGAAAGTTGTGATTGCTTCGAAAGCTTCTGGAAAACGTCGGTTTTTATCGCAGCTACGAACACAGTTGCAACAGTTGTTTTATTTATAATTACGCCAAACTTAAAAGTAAGCGCTAAGCGTTTCCTTGAAATATTTTTACAGATTAGTGCTTTTAAATAAACCTCGACTGAAACAGATGCTTTCGCAACAATAACATTTCGCGATCGGGTGCGAGCGGCCGCGGCATGAATCTCACACTTATTTATAAAGCCATGGTACAACAACGCTATTTATAAACGAGCGGCAATAAAACTTTGTAAACTTAAGAATGTTTGAATACTTACAAACTGTGAGTGTCGGCCGGTGCTTTCGGAACGGTCATCAGGTCTTGGTGTAAGCACGCAACTTTGCTCCGCAAGCATTGACATTTAGAAGGGCAGCTTTTGGATAAAGTTAAAGTTAAAAAGTTGAAAAGCAATAAGTACTTAAAATATATAATAGGTCTCATTGTGAAAACTGAGTTTGAAATTATTTAAGTCGCGAATACCGTATACGCCGCTACGCGAGCGGGGACGGCTGTGTGCGAGTGCACCGTGCAGACGTCGACTGGCCGTGTGGCGGCTACTGGCGGCTGCCGGCGAGTGACTGTGGCCGTCTGTGGCGGAGTGGCGGCGGGATGCGATGCGATGATGGCACCCGCACCGCGCCGCGCGGACGCGGATTGCGTTACCCGAACAATAAGTGATGCGCTCCGCGATGCCCGCGAGCTGGACCATCGTTCACTTAAAAATCCAAAGTAAGTACAAAATTGCGTTTTTTCGTTTTGCACAATTTTATACTCATTCTGAAGTCCTTATTTTTAAGGTTCCGTAGCCAAATGGCAATAAACGGAACCCTTATGGAATCATCATGTCTGTTTGTCTGTCTGTCCGTCCCTATATCACAGCCACTTTTTTCCGAAACTATAAAAAATATACTGTTGAAACTTGGTAAGTAGATGTATTCTGTGAACCGCATTAAGATTTTCACACAAAAATAGAAAAAAATAATAAATTTTGGGGGTTCCCCATACTTAGAACTGAAACTAAAAATGTTTTTCATCAAACCCATACGTGTGGGGTATATCTATGGATAGGTTTTCAAAAATGATATTGAGGTTTCTAATATCATTTTTTTCTAAACTGAATAGTTTGCGCGAGAGACACTTCCAAAGTGGTAAAATGTGTGTCGTCGTCCCCCCCCCCCCCCCTGTAACTTCTAAAATAAGAGAGTGATAAAACTAAAAAAAATATATGATGTACATTACCATGTAAACTTCCACCGAAATTTGGTTTGAACGATATCTAGTAAGTAGTTTTTTTTTAATACGTCATAAATCGTAAACCGCAATTTACCTTTCATTCAATCAACTCAAATATAAAAATAAAAAAACTTACATTAAGTACGTTACTTGCTGCTACGGAACCCTTCATGGGCGAGTCCGACCCGCACTTGGCCGCTTTTTTTTTGTTTGAGTAAGAGTTAGCTTGCTTATGCTTGCTATGCTATGCTTATATTATATTCATAGTTTGAATTAAGTAAGTAGGTGCTTAGTGTACTACCGATAATAAACCAAAAAGGTATCTACGTGCAATTTAGTATCAACTTGCAGGTAGGTAGGTATTTAATTACTATTTTATTATGTAAGTTACCAAAATACTTTACAAGATCCTTAAAATACTGGTGCATGAGTTCAGTTTCTAAATCGGGCAAAATATTAAAAAGTAGGTAGCTACCTACCTAGGTACCTACGTGATCCAAGCTTAATGATCCAAGACACTCACGAGGTCGAGTTTGGAACAAAAACTACAGTATAAAGTTTAATGTACCCGGTTTCTGACTGCGGTCCTCAGATAATCTTTCAATAGCAATGTACAAAGTGATCTATTTAGGTAATTAAGCAGATGTCTTCCTTTGACTGAGTGTACAAAAACGTGGTTCCTATACTTATCGAATAATAATGAAAAATGAAAAAAAAAAATAAGTTTGGCCAAACAGTGACCCAACCCAGCTCCCAAGCTAATCCACTTTTATAATTACCTACTAGCTGACCCGACAGACGTTGTCCTGTCGCTATCTACCTACATACAGTTCGATTCAAACTTAATGGCAGCTGTGAAGTGCGCTGTTGGCTGCGCAGAGCCCTAGCTGTCCCTCACTCCCGCAGACACGCGAAATTGTTACTGCGCAGCCACTCAACTGGTGTTCAGAGTCGCCATAAAATTGAATTGAATCGTACTGTACCTGCCTATCTACCTACCCTACATACGCATACCCACGGATATCTATGCGCATACCCCTTCTTTTTTATATCTATGTACCCTACCTACCCTACATACCCTACCTCTTACCTACCCTACTTAACTAATTGCGTCAATCCTTCAAAAAATTAAACTAAACTAATACGTCATCTATGTAGTATAGGGCGAGTAGGTAATGGCGAGTAGATAAGGTCTTCGTCGTGATCCTTCATTGAAGAGTCAATTTCAAAAAAATTGTACATTTGAAAAAAAGAACTGTCCTCGGTTTTTAAATGGGTATAATACATCTTTGCGTTATTGTATTTACAAATCAAATATTTTTGTGTCAAGGATATGCTATGTACATGGTGGCCGAGGACCAAGCTAATCACAGCCGCCAACAAACTTCAGCGTATGCAAAAACTGGCTTGCAAGGCGACCACGGGCTGCATGAGGACCACTCCGACGGCAGCACTGGAGGCCATGTTAGGGCTGCCGCCGCTTCACCTATTCATACAACAGGAAGCGATAACGGCAGCATTACGCTTAAAAACACTAGATCTCTGGAGCAAGATTAGTACACTCAACACACCGCGTTACTAGAGGAACTTAGTAAAGAGTTTCCGATTACTGAGGCTATTAACGACAGGATACCTAAACAATTTATCTTTGACAAAAAATACAAAATCCATCTGTATGAGGATCGGCGGTGTGACGGCCTTCGCCCCACAGAGCTGCGGATCTTCACGGATGGATCTAAAACAGGCACCGGTACGGGGGCCGGGGTTTTCTCGGAAGACCTCGACATACATATAGCAACTAGTGGTGTTATGGTGTAGCCCACCGCTCTTCCGCACCGCCGGACAACATCGAGCTCCGCCCCGGGTCCCTATTCGTCCCGCGTGGCCGCGTCGAGCTTACTTCAGGTCTGGCAACCACCTGCCGACCGTCACCACACCTGGCGTCTCCAGCGTGGCACACCGCTGTGATCGTCGTGATCAAGGCTGAGCCAGGAGGGTTCTGTGCAACTCCTAGGGGAGGTTGAAAGGGAATTAGTGACCGTGAACTTACCCACACCTTTCTCTTATATATTTTTTATGTTGACCGGTTACATTGGGTTTCATTTTATATCCCCGCGTAACCCCGTCGTCACATTGGCGTCACACTAGTGGTGTAGCAGCCTCAGCTATAATAAAGAGGCAGGTAGTAGGGCAACCAATTCGCATACTGTCGGACAGCATGACTGTACTACATGCTCTAAACAGCTACACGGTCAACTCCGGGATAATATACGAATGTCACCAAAAACTGAACAAGGTGGGAAATATCAATGATATAACCATTCAATGGATCAAAGGACACAGCGGCTCGCGTGGTAACGATGCTGCAGAAGACCTCGCTAGAAGGGGGTCGAGTATAACCGCGGTGGGTCCGGAACCCGTAGTGCCACTCCCCTTCGGTCACCTACGCACCATGGTTAAATTGTGAATCTAAACCATTCTCGAATCCATTGGAACACACACAAACAAATTCAGCAAAATCAGTCCAGCCGTTTAGAAGGAGTTCACTTTCATACACATGCACAGAAGATTATGATATGATTATAAATAATAATAATAATAATAATATCTTTAATGATAATATCTTTATTGGACACAAACGGTGGTTAATAAAAAAAAGATTTCCCTAACTCCTGCGCTAGTAAAACTGTGTTGCAGAAGTTAGCGTCCTCCCCATAATTTGTCATTTAATTTATCATGCCCTTAGCAAATTATTATATAATTTTGTAGCACAACTTATAAAGTAAAAGAAAAAAAAAACCTAAAATTAAAATTAAAAACAAATGCGATAAAATAAATACAAAGACATTAGGGTGAAAACTATTTGCTATTACTTATAATTTTTTTTTTTATTGTAGGTATGCGTGAGTGTGTGTGAGTGTATATGTAAGCGTGTGTGAGTGTATGTGTAAGTGTGTGTGTGTGTGTGTGTTTGTGTAGGGGTGTGTGTGTGTTTGAGCATGAATGATTTGTAAATAGGCGTCTGTGTTTAAGTATGTGTTTGCAATGTTTGTCATTTTGTAACCTCTAAAAGTTTTTCAATCTCATCATACCTCAACGATTTCAACCAGGTGAGTACTATTTTCTTAAAATTGTTGTTATTTAATTGTCTTGTATTGAATAATGTGTTGTTACATCTATTGTAGATATTTGGGGCATGGTAACTGAAATGCCTTTGTCCAAATGCTGTTTTCTGGGGGGGCACCGGGCAACGCATTTTTCTTTTATTTTGTGTAGCTTGATGTGGAACACATTCTTTATGATATCGACGAAGAATTTCATAAATATAGGTTTTCCTTATAGATAACACATCGGCTAATTCATATACTGCGGTAGTAGAATACTTAAATGGTAAGCTCAGAAGTACCTTCAGAACAGCGCGTTGGGCTCTTTCTGCAAGTACAAGAATCGTTTTACCGGCGCCACCCCATCCACATATGCAGTATCTAATAAGGCATTCGCAAAGTGCTTGATACGTTTGGATTAGCAGTACTTTATCACCTAGTGCGCGGAGATTTTTAAAAATGTAGATTAGTTTTCTGATTCTAGCTGCCAATGTACGAATCTGCAAGTTCCAGGTAATTCGATCGTCTACTATTATGCCCAAGTATTTAATAGAATCAACTCTAATAAGAGCCACACAATCACAGTCAGAATTGTCATCGTTACGGTTACAGGGGTATGTATGCATTATAAGTTTACAGTTCGAATGGGGTTTACCCGAAGCTGTCTTACTAAAACATACATATTTGGTCTTTGAGGAATTAAGTGACAACAAGCTATCCTCCAACCATGCAGAGACCTTAGCGAGCCCATCTTCAGTTTTACGAAACACAGTGCTCCAGTTGGTGCCGTGGAATGTTAGGACGGTGTCGTCAGCAAACATACTTATGTCAATATTGGACAGGGCAGCAACCTTACAAAGTTCATTAATGTAAATAATAAACAGTGTAGGACCAAGGGTGCTGCCCTGTGGGACTCCAAATTTACAGATAGACTCTTTACTCATAACATTATTTACCCTCACACATTGTGATCTCCCCGACAGATAGTCTGTGAACCAGTCTAGAACTACACCTCTCATGCCAATGTTCTCCAGACGCGTTAAAAGTATTGGAAACGAGACTGTGTCAAATGCTTTTTGGAGGTCCAAAAAGACTCCTAGACATTTATCACCTCTATCTAGATAAGATACTATTTTTGTTGTTAGTGCCAGTACGGCGTCTTCCGTAGATTTTCGTTGCCTAAAACCGAATTGTTGATTACTAAGCAGTTCATTTTTTTCGAGGTAGCCTACTACTCTTTTATTAACAATTTTTTCAAGTACTTTAGATAATGTAGAAAGTAGGGAAATTGGTCGGTAGTTAGACGGTTCACTTTTATCACCAGACTTAAAAATCGGGCATACAACCGCTTTTTTTAAAGCTGCTGGAAAAACACCTGTTTGCAGACTAAGATTGCACAGGTAAGCAATGGGTGAGGCAAGAGATGATATATTTTGCTTCAGAACTTTTGCTGTAATAGCGTCCCAGCCTGGAGCACTGTGCATTCTCAATATGTTACTTTAAAAGCGCGTACTACGGTAAATCCTAAGATTTTACAGTAAAACCTAAGATTTACTAACTCTTAATGGTAAAATTACGAACGGTTCTATGATCATCGTTTATGTCGAACTTTTACCACCATTTACTTGGTAAATCTTAGAACTTGCCTCAAAGACACGGTAAATGTTGAAATAAAGATGTCAAAAAACGGAGTTTTGGTCAGATACTGCGTTCGTCAGAATAATAACAAAATGATAAAAACTCGAAAACAAAAAGTAAGAAGCTACATTAAGAGGAAAATAACAATTTACGACTGTCTGCAACGGTAACGAAAGTTGGCACAAAGACGGTCGTCTTCAGACCCTGCTGTGCGCGGTGCTCCTATTTCTGTCTGCAGGGTTTAAAGGAACCTAACCAAACCGAACCTCGCGGATCCTCTGAAAATTAATTCGGTAATAAATGATTAAGAAGTAAGTACTCATTGCTTTATTCCCAAAACCACAGACCAACATTTACGAACCGTCATGGTGTCACTGGTAAAACCTAGCATGTACTAGGTACATTCTAATGGTAAAAGCCCGCTAAAATAGTTCCTTTTTTATATATTCTTACATTTACCGACTCGTGTTGGTAAGTTGGCCTAAGATTTACTGGTAAAACCTAAGATTAACCAATGTTCGGGCTTTTACAGTAACATGTATATGTTACTGTATAATAAATAAGATATACCTATATTCTTCTTTTTTATTATTTTGAAGCGAGTATTGCTTTTTTTCCATAACATGTTTATGCCCAAAGTTTTTTTACTAGGATACAGATAGGTACCTTAAAAATAAAGCGAAGCCTAATATTATGGTTAGTAGGTATAATGTTTTGAGTACAGAAAAGTTATTTTATCGTAGTTTCAATAAACCTGCGAGAGACATGCCGTGCCACTTACAAACTGCAGCGACGGTAGTGCACAACTAATTTTATGCGATGTTATTTTGCGAATCTCGTTGGTAAATGTTAAACTTAGATTATTAATTTTATTTGATTCGTATTTTTTTTTACATTACATCGTATTAAGTGCTTATTACCTAAAAAACACCGCCTTCAAAAACTAAAACCTTGAAATAACTTTAATTTCGGAAGTCGTCGGCTTTGTTTTTGTTTGTTGTTTCGTGTTACCACTGATTTCCGGGAATAAAATTATTTCTAACATTTTAGTTTTTGAAGGCGGTTGCCTTTTATGTAAAAAATGATTTTTTTATAGCTTTTTGGGGAGTATTCCTCAAAGTCAAAGCGCACCCATTTTGAAACGCACCCAACGAAGCGAACCTAAAGTATTCCTCGAAACGCACCCGTTACGTGCGCTTAGAAAATTAAATTTAAAATATTATAATCTTATTCCTCGAAACGCACTTACGATGAAACAGAGTGAAGTCACAAAATATAGAGGAGATACCTAAATAATTACCTAAACTTGCCAGACTCACTAGGGCTGCTACTGTAGTTTTATTTGCGACAATATGAAATTTTATTGACACTGGTTGAAACCCTTTGCAATTTTTTATAACAAAATTTTTCGATCGTCGTGAAATGTCAAAGTCTCTTATTTATTCATTTAGACTACACGTGACAGTCGAGTTTGAAGTCTGCTTGAAACTGCTTGAGAAAGCCTATAAACGTAATGTCAATGTGTGCGTGGTAAAAATGACGGTTTGTACTGAGCGGTCTCTCTGCTCGGGCGCGACGCAGCCTTACGTACTTTCTGGTGAAGTGCACGAAGGATTCGTAATGAATGATATCGATTGAAGACGTTTTAAAATTCAACTGTTTATTAAAACTACCAGGAGAGCAAAAATGACTGGAACTAAGTACTTAAGCGACTCACTACTTAGCTCATGATTAAAATACAGTTTTTGAAATTAAATCATATTTTGTTTTTTTTAATGTAGGTACCAGGGTGACAGAAATGAACAAAAAAAAATAGGCGCCTAAACAATCTCACTAAGTTGTGCACCAACGATTAAACACAAAGAGGAATTTAAAGTATTCGTTATTATTCACTTATAACGATAGTCCTAAAAAACTATCCTATCTTTCCTATAACTGTCATGTCCTATAACTATAACTATCAGGAAAACAGAAATGAACTGGCAGTAGTTGCTTAGGCGATACTACCACGGAATGATTATTCCGTGGATACTACTTAGCTCAATAATGGTTGAAGTACACACGTATAAAATTTACCGTAAATTTTATATACTCCAGAGTTCGAAAATAATTTACGGACTCTTTAAAAAACGTGCATCATTTGCTATCGATTGTTTCCGTTAGCCAGTACCCATCCCTATCCACACCTTGACCATTGGGTGCGTTTCGAGGAATGAGATTATAATATTTTTAATTAATTTTTCTAAGCGCACATGATGAGTGCGTTTCGAGGAATACTTTACGTGCGCTTCGAGGAATACCCCCTTTCTCGTGCCTATTATATTCCTATCATACAAATTATCTTTTAAGATTAAAAATCTTAAGATTTCTGTGGGTGCATCCATCATCCATGAATCATGATGGCGAACGCGTTCCCACTGGGAACACAACTTTTTGTTCGGTAGGGGAATACTTTGCTTTCCTTGGAACTTCCAAGGAAAGCCAACCAAAATTCTGAATAAAAGTTGTATATGACTAATGATATTGATATCAATTAACAATAATCAAGGAAATGCTTGTTTTAAGACGCTCCTGAAGGCACAGGTTAGACCTTTTGTATGAATCTTCTTCGTGGCCTTTAGCTACATGTTTACTTTTAGCGCATTACTGTAGCACACGTAATTAAGGTCTTAGGGGCTACCTACCCATTGCACCATATACTTATACATACCTACCATAGAAATATAATGCATCATACTTACATAAGACATTTTTGCTGAAACTACACATGACCGTCCCAATCCGTCCACCAGAAGTGCTACCTGTAAGAAGCAGGGGCGGTCAACTAAATAATAAGGCAGTCAAATAGTCTCAAATACCATGAGGGTAAACAAGTTAATGCTACGTTTACACACTTGCCAAATCTTGGCAATCATCCACAAATCCTAACCCTAGACAAATGCTTAGCTTGCGTTTAAAACTCTCAGGTAAGCACGGCGGTCACCGAATTTGGTTCGACTATCGGGCCATCACGTTTTGTTTATCATACCTAGGTACTTTTAAAACATTGCATTGATTCAAGATGAGGCAGGCACACGTCACTTTTTTTATTAACACGCTTTATCAGCTTCATTCATGGGTAACTAACTATGTAAAACAATCTTGGAAGTAGAATTTAACCAATATCTAATTGTGGCTTTAACTTGAAACTTTGCAAAGCTTGTTGACTAAATCATAAAATATTAAAAAGAAAGAAGACTCCTTAGTAAACGAGGACGCTCAGAAAATGTACTGTTATCTGGTTTACGTTCTTAAGATTCCAGATAAAAATTGAATTCTGGTAACATTCCAAAAATTATATATTATATAGTCTTTTCGTTCGACCAGCAACTTTTGCGATCGATCATTTGGCGTTAAGCAAAATGTCCGTCTGTCGCGAGATCACTACAAGCCATACCAAGCGTGCACCAACGTGTGAATGCACCACAAGGGCTTGTCGGAAGCGCTCTCTGGTCTGAGGTCAAAACCAGACACTCGGCCGGAACAGTTTGAAGAATGGTGTTTAACTTCTCCAAATTCACGCAAACCAACCAAAACAGCCCCGTTCACATGCTATTGCTTGTAGCTGCTTGCCGAAAAGAATCATGGCGAGATACATGCATTCATTTGTATAAAAAAAAATTTTTTTGAGGGTGTAAAGTATTTTCCAATGTGAAGAATACATTACCAGGAGTAGATTGATATACTTACATATTTTTAAACCCCCGCAAAATTAAAATAACACTTTTTCGTTTCACCTACATGCCCGTTTTGTGTTTATAAAAAAAAGCAAGTTACAAGCGACGTTACCGGATCTATCAAATTGGCAGACAAGTAATGTGACAAGTGTGTGGAAAAAAATAATCATAATTTGTGATATTATTTCCCATAAAACGGTGCAATTTCAGTGTAAAACTACGAAACTGTCAGTATCACTGTTACTGTCAGTCGCCGTTTCGTTCTGAAAAAAATGAGTTTTTCGTTAAACGATTCACTTCTTTTTGCGGGGTTTTAAAAATATTGCAAATGCCTGAAGATACTCTTTAGGTACCCAAAATATAAGAATTAGAATTTCAGCTTCTCTAAACATCTTTATTTTTTTTTTTAAAAATCCTGCCATGATTCTTTGCAAACATGCAAAAAGCATAAAATATAGGATTATTCATTGGATGAATATCCGAACGGCTTTTATTATCTGCGTTAATATTATGAGTCACTGTCACTCTCAGTCAAAACCATTGAACTGTCAACAATATGTCAAACTTGCGTGGTAGTTGCTTTGGTTGATGTAATACTTTAATAATTGTTGAAGAGTGTACAGTTTGTGTGTACATAGCGGCATGCTCGTGCATGATGCAAAATACTATAGCATTCGTGACTATCACTACAGCACACGCGATCGGCCGCAATAAAAGCACTTCGACTAACTTAACCATTTTGAAATTTGCAAGTGACGTGAATTCTCGTGCGATGGTGTCTTGAGATTAGTAAACGGAATTTCCCGCACCGTAAACGAGTTATTGACTATCAACAATGGCAGGATCCACTCTGCCCGAGAGGGTGGCTCAGATTTATTACACTTACGGACTATTTTGTTCGTCTTATCCGATCACAGCAATCACATTAGCATTATCTATATTATTGCTATGTTGGTAAGTGGTTATTTTTATGTTAACTACTATTAAATTGTCCATAATAGATGACTCGCTCAGTTGTCTTTATTTCCAGCTATCCTCTTCTAAATGTGCCTCTCCCTGGAAACATACCAACTGTAGTAACATTGCCACTTCAAGGTGTTAATATCAATGATTTCACTGGTCCTGATTGCAGCCAAAACAAATGTTTACAAGGTAACTACATGAAGTTTTAATTTATGAAATATATTCAATCTTGACTGTAAACATTTCTATTATTCTAATGTTGATTTTATTATTATATAAATTTTACAGAAAGACCCTCACATTTTGATATCCTGTACAATGAAACTCAGAAACTTCCTTATATTTGGGCAAAGGACAAACCTCTTCTTTATGTGCAGCAAGTCATAATGAAAATAGGTAATAGTTTATATAGAGTAAGTAACAAACAATAATAGAGATCAAGGTATAGGTTAAAACAAATAAAATGATTTTGATTATATCAAATAATGAAAACAATAAAGTTTTCAGTAAGCTTGCTAATGCATTTTCATTGCAATGATTTTATTTTCACTTCAGTTACATAATCCAATTCAGATTAACACTGTTAATCTGAATTAGATTTGGTTTTTATCTAGTCACATTTTTGAACAGTGTTTTTTTGTGCCATTAAAAATATTTTAAATTTATTTGTGTTACTCCACCCCTAAGACGACCCACTGACCAAACCATTGCTTAAGTATACCATATATCCATGAAGACGCGCCCCACCAATTTTTGGTTTAGGGGATTTTCGGATTTTCGTGACGCTCTGTCCTGATTAGTCTATTCATTGTAGTGTGCGCGTGCACTCATAGGTTATTAGTCTGTACCGATAACACTCAAACATTGACGGAAGGTTGCACACATATACTATAAACGGTTAGGAGGTATAGTGGGGCGCGTCTTCGTGGATTGCACTATCTGTAGATAACTTCTTGAATCAATAGCTATTGAGTTAATCTCTTCTGTAAAAATGTATTTTTAATTTATTTTTCAAAATAGGTACAAAGGTTAACTAACGCCTTAACGCCTTAGGCAAAAGAGATAACATGGATGGTGCAAATTATTATGGGAGTGTAAAACGAAGAAAAAAATTAAATTCAACAATATTAATGTACTCAAGTACAAAATGATTTACTTGCGCAGTACTTGATTTAAAGGTCAGACCCTTAAATCGAGTACTGCGCAAGTCAAATCAAGTCTGTGTCAAGTCTCATCTTTCGTGGCACGCACTATATGTGTATGTGCTTTTATTGTAATGAAGTGCATTCCAATACTCTTCCTACTCTTCAGGCGTGTCTCCATGGAATAACAATCTAAAGATGTGGGATGCATTCAGAGCTCCTTTGCAAGAAGTTTTTCGTTTGCTGGAAACTATAAGGAACCATGAAGATCCAGAAACGTGAGTCTTTAACATTGTTACTAGAAGGTATCTCTCCTGAAACCACTAAATAATGGTATTAATATAAAATTAAGGGTTTTTGTATTTCCCTTGCTATTTCTACCAAAACAACAGCAATTTCTTTAGTATAGTCTTTTTGTTTTAATTTAGTAGTTACAATGAAGAGGTAAAATAATAATAAATAATTTGTTGAAATATTAATTTAGTAGCTCAGTTGTGCATAAATGAAACAATCATCAATCAATTTTAATCAAATCATCTTCATCAATCAGAATACTCAACTGAAAATAATGGATCATTTATATTAACATTTGCACATTTCATCTATTTGATTGTCTCTTTTTGTTTTAAATCTTATGCATATAAATGTGGTTTGTTAGAGTGTGCAGCTAACAAGGTTATGGAAAGTGTACATTATGATGATGGTGTACTGAAGCCATTTGCATGCTCCATGTTAAGTCAATTTACGTAATGCACTTACTTATAGATTATTTTTATTTAGATTTCCAGCTCTTTGACTGGGTACCTAATGTGTGGTATGTTGTGATGTTTAGCAGGAAATCAATAATTTTATACTAAATAGTTTACATTATCTTGCGACTCGTTTTCATACAAACTGGGTTGTTTATAATTTCTCCAGAATTATAAATTCAGAGCATTTGCTTATTAATTGTGGTGATTCAACTACTATCATATTTATCGGCTTGGGCGATTTTACGGATATATTACGATATTTTTTTATTATTAGTGTCTTATTTTTAAGCTCGCACATTATGTACCCATGCATTTGCGATTCACTTGTTCAACTTTTCAAACCAGTTTTGTTTTTACTGAACTTACGTACAATGGTCCATTTTAAGGGTAACTGCAGAAACTGAACCCCCCTAACATAGAACATAATAAAGTTACAGCTTTCTAGCTGATAAAAATGATTGTATGCTGTACTATGCACGCTTGCATGTTTGGAACAGAATCTGTATGAATTAAATTATTTGTAATTCTAGTTGCAACGGCTCTAAATCGGCTATAGCGTCCTTTAGGAACAATAAGCTATTGCGTCATGCGCTGTGTCTACGTACAAAAATAAAGAAACTAAAGTTTCACGGTTCCGAATTTTTTGCCATCTGCATCGGTAGCGTACTAGCGTATTAAAAACTGAGCTTTTGCCCGCGACTTCAAAATTAAGCCAATTGAAGTGTTTAGTTATGCAACGGAAATACAAAAACAGGATAAAAATGATCTTATGTGTCCCGAGATCAATATCTAAATAACTGTGTGCGAAATTTCAGCTAATATTGTTAAGCCGTTTAAGCGTAATAAACATCCATCCATCCTTACATCTTCACAAAACTTCAGGTTTATAATAGTATTAAAATAGCAGAATAATAATAGCAGTAGTAATAGTAGTAGAATAGGATAAATGCTGACGTAGCAAGAAGGTCAGAACAAGCTTCACAGAGGGAAGAGTTAAACTCTAGGTAGGAGACTAGGAATGGGACAGTACCTATAAGATGAATAAATAAATTAAATAAAAAGATACTCATTCTCATTCTTGTGCATAGTATAAAATTATTCAAAAAATATTATTGTACAGACGTCAAGCCATACCAAACGGTTAATTTTTCTCAATTGATTATGAACCTTATCTTATTGATATAAAGTTGAAAATCTATCAAAGAAGTTTAGAAACTAAAGTCTTCTGATAAGGACTTTTAATACTTGCTGGCGTATTAAGAATAATGGTTTGTTTACTTCATTATCAATTTATCAAATATGGATAACCATACAGTTATCAAATTAAATTTTCTGTTAACTATCAATAGAATAGATAGTTATTACTAATAATAATTAGTAGGTATAAGAAATTTACACTTTCGTAAGAAACTAAAATGTTATATTTGAAGTATACCTAATAGTTAATACCATAGTGTAATAACATATAGGTAGTGAGTTCACTCCTTTGGCGTGGTACATGATACCGACAGAATTCTTCTTTGGAGAACAAGTTTATATTTATAACAAAGTTTGACTGTCATTGTATTAAAACATGCATTTGCAAAGTTTGTTAAATTTGACTTCCAACTGAAAGGCCCGCCAACACAGGTAAGCCCTGAGAAGTATAAGTGTACTTATAGCAAAACAATGTAAAAAAGTGATGCATGTGAAATAAAATAAATAGATTTTTGATGTGGTACTTTTGCGAAAGATATTGGCACAAATGGACATTGGCGCGAATAGACATTTCCGCGAAAAGGCACTTGCACGAAAAGAACTTGCGCGAACGATATTTTCGCGAAAGAAATGTGCGCGAATACTCTTCAAATACACAGAATATCCGAAAAATGGATTCTATATATTTATAATGGCTTGTTTAAATTATTTAAAGTTATATTGTGCGGTCTCACACGTTTTCCCTCCCGAGGGCCGTGGAGGTCGAACTCAAAGATAGCGGATGCAAATATGGTTGTGCTTTCACAAAATATGGAGCTAATAAAAGCGTAATATTAAGAAAAAAATGCTTGCGCAATACGCTATATATACGCTATGAACTAAAAACCGGTGCAATAAGAGCCACTTAAAGCACAAGTGTAGTATAATAATATAGTTTATTTATCTCATAAAGATATGTTACAGTAGTGTATTTATACAATTATGCTTATGCTGAGAGCTGGAGTCTGAGCTACGTTCCGCTAGGTTGGCGCTAGGTTTAATTTGTCCATTGTTACGTAAAAAATAAATACGTGCGTCTGAGTTTGCGGGGCACCCCTAGAAGAGCGTACCGTATGGTGGTGGCCCGGTGGTCCGCCGGTACTAACTCAAGCATCGAGGGCAGGGTCACAAGCTCACGTTGGCACGCGAGACAGCCGAGTTAACTTACTGCATTTATGTTATTACACTATGATAATATGTAATGTAGGAGGTAAAAAAGCTGATAAGACGCGACCATCGGCGCGCGAATACCCAAGCCATCGAGGAGGCCATAGCCCGGAACAATGGCTCGAAGGTATTCGCCAAGCATGACGCCTCCAGTTGTCACCTGACAAAACTCAGAACGTCACAGGGCACCACCGTCACCTCGAAGCCGGAGATACTCGCTGAGGTTAAAAAGTTTTATGGAGACTTATACTCCCAGAAAAATTGTCCACCTCAGACCCACGGCGCGGATGATCCACGAGCCAGACTCACACGCCACCTCACAGACGAGCTTCCCGACATTGACATGGGTGAGATCAGAATAGCTCTCGGACAGCTTCATAACTACAAAGCTCCGGGGGATGACGGGATTACCACTGAGCTACTCAGAGCAGGAGGAACTCCGGTTTTGGCTGAGCTAGTAAAGTTATTTAATTCCGTCGTCCACACAGGCATTACACCGGAGGCATGGAGCAGGAGCGTGGTGGTACTGTTCTTCAAAAAAGGTGATAACACGCTCCTTAAAAACTACCGCCCCATTTCGCTTCTGAGTCATGTATACAAGCTGTTTTCGAGGGTTATCTCGAATCGTCTCGCTCTAAAATTCGATGAATTCCAACCGCCGGAGCAGGCCGGGTTTCGAAAAGGCTACAGCACCGTAGACCACATACATACCCTCAGGCAAATTATCCAAAAGACCGAGAAATACAATCAGCCTCTGTGCCTTGCGTATGTGGACTACGAGAAAGCCTTCGACACCGTCGAAGCCTGGGCTGTTCTGGATTCCATGCAGAGATGCCTTGTCGACTGCCGATACGTTGAAGTGCTGAGGTGTCTGTATAAGGCCGCAACAATGACCGTCCAAGTACAAGAACGTAGCACAAAGCCAATCCAACTGCGTCGAGGGGTAAGGCAGGGAGACGTCATCTCTCCGAAACTGTTTACAAACGCGTTGGAGGACGTTTTCAAGACGCTTAATTGGAAAGGACTGGGCATAAATATCAACGGTCAGTACATCTCGCACCTACGATTTGCAGATGACATTGTCATCATGGCGGAGTCTTTGCAGGAGCTGGAAGTGATGCTGAACGGCCTAAGCGATTCTTCGAGACGCGTGGGCCTCGGGATGAACCTAGATAAGACCAAAATCATGTACAATGGTCATGTCCTCCCGAGACCCGTAGTCTTAAATGGCGCTGTTCTCGAGGTTGTGCAAGAATACATATATCTTGGCCAAAATATACAACTGGGGCGGCACAACTTCGAGAAGGAGGCGAACAGAAGGATACGCTTGGGCTGGGCAGCATTCGGGAAGCTACGTGGTATCTTTAAATCGTCGATCCCACAATCCCTTAAGACCAGGGTCTTTAACCAGTGCGTTCTACCCGTGATGACTTACGGAGCCGAAACGTGGACACTCACCGTGGGCCTGGTCCACAAATTCAAGGTTGCTCAGCGTGCCATGGAGAGAGCGATGCTCGGAGTTTCTCTGGTGGATAGAATTCGCAATGAAGTCATTCGCCAGAGAACTAAAGTCACCGACGTTGCGCATCGAATTAGCACGCTGAAGTGGAAGTGGGCCGGCCATGTCTGCAGACGGACAGACGGTAGATGGAGCAGACACGTTCTAGAGTGGAGACCGCGTTTGGGCAAGCGTAGTGTGGGACGCCCTGCGGCACGATGGACCGACGATTTAAAAAAGGTGGCTGGCAGCGGATGGATGCGGGTTGCCCAAGACCGGGTTGGTTGGCGATCTCTGGGGGAGGCCTACGTTCAGCAGTGGATGGCAATAGGCTGATATATAATATGTACTATAATATATTTTTATTGAACCTCATTGTTGGCCAGAAACTACACTCACCCTAGTTTGAAAATACTAGATTTTGAACGAGTTATGAGGTGCTTATTTGTAATAATATATTATATCATATTATTACTAGCTTTTGCCTGCGACGACGGGGTTTAAAAAGTAGGCTATGTCCTTACCCAGGGTTCAAGCTTTCATCATTATCAGATGTCTTCAAAACTGATTCAGCCGTTTCGTTGTGAAAACGTGACAACCAGACAGAGTTCCTTTCGCATTTATAATATTAGTATGGGTGGATGTATAGAAGATAGTACTGCGCAGCGTCCATTTGTCGCATGTTTTACTTTTACCTTAAAATTGAAAGGTATCACTGAATGTTTATTCATACTACATTTTACCTCTCTAGTGTCGGTGATACAGCATAGGTTCAAAAGCAGTGGATTTTTCGCCTGACGGTCGTTGAGATAAATATCCAAAGATTTATGATGATTAGAAAGCCTGAATCAACTCTCCCCATCTCTGATTATTATTAGCATATTTATAAATCTAATGAGTTGCTATGTCGATACATATTACAAGATCACATTGTACCTACATTTTAGTTCATGAAAATGTGTACTGTTAAACTAATCATAAAATAAATCGCTTGTTTCAGAAAAAGCACGCTGCTGCAACATTGTTACCAAATCGGAGGCATTAAACGGCGGGATAGTAAAGCTAGTATGGAGCGTTTGCTGCCTGAATACAGTTGTTTATTGCTGTCACCTGCGAACCTGTGGCAGCAGAACCTACAATCATTCTCACTCGATGCAAACATTATCAACACAGTTTACAGCTACCAGGTACATAGTACACAGAGTGTAAAAGGTTAATCACAAAGCCGAAACCTAATACTGTACATCTAGCTAGTAAAAGTTGTTTGTTGTTGTTTGCTGAAAAACAAACTGTTACTGCTGGTATGTAAAGGCGATATAAAACACAATCTTACGCACTAACTAAGCCTACGCTTTTATACATGTAGAATAGGACGGGACAGTTTTTTTCCATTATAAAGCGTAAAAGGAGATTTAGATCTTAAACAACTTATAATCTAGTACAAAAGAAATTGTAAATAAAGTATAATATAATTATGACTTGCGGCTTGATGGGGGTAGCAAATCATATCTTAGGTTTTCTATTATATAACAACACTATTGTCACTAACAATTTTTTCAAGGTGATTGAGGCGATGATTGTAGTAGAGGTGAGACGTATATGTATACTGGGACAGGTTTTTGTCAGAACGCGTAGAGACTTGTTCCGTATACCTACAGGATTTATACGAGTCTCGAGTATTTAGGCGTACGACGTCTGACAGATTTCACTTTGAAATGCTACTTTATAATAACTACCACTAAGTAGGGTCAAAATCAAATTAGAAACTTAATAAAACGAGGATTAAAAACGCCAAACAATATCGCTTTAAAGCGATATTGTTTATCGTAACGCCAAACAATATCGCTTTATAGCGATAAGTATTGTTTATCGTTTTTAATCCTAATGTTATGAACATTATATTATACTTATAGAGTCACTTTTACTTTGGAAAATATTGTGTAGATATGTCGATTATGTACATAAAATTAATTAAAATCTTCTAAAAACGCCAGTTTATTGTACTTAAAGTAAAAAAACATACTATAGACATATTATATAGACATACTCGGACTACATATTATATAGACAAAGTATTAGGCCGGCTCCACACGTTGGCCCCAACGTAGGTCCCGACGCCACTCGGCCAACGTGTGGATGATGCGTGTCGATTTTATCAAAGGAATCTGCGCCAACGTTCGCGATCCGTACACACATTGGCGCTATGCTCAGTCCTGTTGCAACACGCATCGAGAGCGCACGACGAGCGATAATGTCATCCTCACCCTCAAAAACGTCACCCCATACGGGTGACGTTTTCGTTCAAATGAATAAGTAATCGAATTTTTATAAGTTTACCAGACACAGCCAATAATATGGAATGCATCTCGGAAGGACAGTTTTCAGTAACAAATATAAATTATAATTGGCGCTCAGTAATGTAAAAGCGCTTAGAGCAATTTTGATTTCTGTATCGGACATACAGACAGCAGGACTGGTATAATAGGCAACGTGTGAACGCCGGGTCCATATTGGCTCACCTAAAGTTCTTTACCCGAAATTGTACTTCCTAAGGATTTGTAATCCGAATGATCACTCTTCCTAAAATTTTTCTACCTAAAGTTTTTATTCATACTATTTGTAGTGCTACCGGCGATGTTCATAACACTCATGTTTCCGAAAATTGTTATTAATAATATCATTAATGTAAATATATTTAAACTCCTACTGTTTTTTATCATAACGCTTCTATCCCTAAACATAAATAGGTACCATAATATATTCACTCATACTCGGAAAGAAACATTTACCAAGTGTAATAAAAAATATGTTTGGGTAGAAGATGATATTTATAATTTTAATTTGAGGGTATCATTATTATTTGGGGGTATGCTTTACATAACGTACTGAGTTGTGTCTATTGCTAAGTTCAAACCTACTGCGCGTGCGTGCAAGCAAGCATGCAGCAGGCAAGCAAGCATGCAGCATACAAGCAAGCACGCTGCATACAAGCAAGCATGCAGCGCGCAAGCAACCATGCAGCATGCAAGCAAGCATGCAGCATGCAAGCAAGCATGCAGCGTGAAAACAAGCATGCATCATGCAAGCAAGCATGCAACATGCAAGCGAGCATGCAACATGCAGCAGGCATGAATTCTGTCACGGCTCCGGCGTTGCGGGGCTCCGGCGGTCCCACGCGAGCTTATCGTCGCAGATGGTATTCACGATCACCACCGCAGCTTCGGCTTGCTGGCCGGCTTCGCCGGCCAGCCTCAGCCGCGGCGGCGGGCGTTAAAACCACCTGCTCCTCAGCTCGCGGGCCACCTCGCCCCTCCGCGCCTACGCGGATTTAAATTACACTCTAGGCGTAGTTTCGCAGCGATTCGTTTCTGTCATTAACTTTTGTAGCACAACATTCACTTTTTATGACAATATTTTAGTTATTGTCTATTTATATATATTTTCGTTGAAATAAAATCCATGGAAAAATACACTGAACAAACAATATTCGTTAAAAATAATTCTATTGTTTGATAAGTTTGTGAAACAAAAAAATGTGAATAAAAATTCATTGAATTGTGTTTCTGTGAAATATGTTAAATTGAAGTAAATAATCTTTGAAACAATAATAGTCGAAATAAAATTACAAGAACCTAATATGATATGAAACATTTTCCGGAAAACGAAATTCTATGAAATTTCTGTCTGCGAAACAAGGGGACACCGTTATACATGTTATGTGAAAATAAAGTTACGCAAAATTAATGTATATAGTACTGATTATTATGAATAAAAAGAAATCTAAACAAAAAAGATATGACTTTGAATAATAGTGTAAAAGATGGTTATGTTGTGAAAATATAGGAAAACAAATAAAAGTATATAGATGTTTATTGCTACTGACATTATGAAGTTGAATGCTTCGGATTATGAACATTAGAGACAGAGTAGTTAGGAATTGTGATTGTTGGGATGAAAAATGTTAGGAAGAATATTTTCGGATTTCCAATTATCGGAGTTAAAAATTTTGGTGAACTTTGGCGCACCCGTGAACGCCTCACGAAATTAACCGACCAATGTTGGTACGAGCGTTGGCGACAACGTGTGGTGCCGGTGTTATGATTTTTTTTTTATGTGTGTACAACATTCAATGATTTTAAATTAAAGTACTCTACACTCAATTCGACAGTTAAGAAAACGTCAATTTACTTGGGAAGCCTAAATACCTACGCGTGGAACTAGTCTTTCGAACAGGTTTTTAAGCGGACGCGTACTTCTAAGTCTCAGTACATCTCACCTCTAGATTGTAGACAACTTCACGAGAGCGGAAATAGCGCAGTAGCGGTTTACTGTTCAGCATCAAGTTGTATATTTACATTTTTGACGATTTGTGATTATACTCGACAACTCAATAGCAGTCTATACTCCATTTAGATAAAAGTTAAAAAAGGTTACTTTTAATGCACTCTTTGTAACAAAAGTACTATAAACATGTTAACAGTTACGATAGATGCCGAATTTATTATAATTTATTTTCAGCAGCTGTCGCACTTAATAATTGTAACCATTTTAATATTTATGGACCACCAAAACAATTGACTTCATGGATGCAGGCTTCTGAAAATCTCTCGCCGCGTCTTCTCCATACCCTAATACGCCGATCGTCGTTAAAAAATTTAACTTTGCATTCGTCTGTGAAGAGCACCATGCCCCATTGGTTTCTGTCCCAGTCCAAATGTTGACGAGAAAATCTTAAACGATTTGCACGATGATTTCTGGTCAATGGAACACGGACAACTCGCCTTCTTGATGCCTGCTGGTCTTCATGCAATCGATTACGAATAGTTTGGTCACTGACACGTGTACCCGTTGTCAGCCGTAAACGATTTTGCAGCTTGTGGGCCGTCGTTGTGCGATCTCGGCGCGCACTTTATCGAAAGAGTTCGCATTACAACAGCTCAAGAGGATCGTTACCTCTTGAGCTGTTGTAATGCGAACTCTGCCCGAATCAGGTCTTCTTCTAACACTGCCGGTCTCTTGGAAACGATTCCATAGATTTTGAATAGCTCTTCGAGAAAATCCCAATTGCACACCCACAGAACGCTGCGAATGACCTTCTTCAATCATCGTAACGGCTCTGGTTGCTGTCAGCGAGTCCATATGACGCCTGCGTGCTTGTGGCATATTGCAAAAGATGTTTCTGACTCGAGATATCAATGAACTCTGATAATTTCTAATAAACCAAGAAGCTAAGGAAAGCAAAACGTCAAAGAAACTGGAATCAAAATTTTCAAAAAGGATTTTAAATCAAATTTATTTAAAATTGTTGCCAGCATTAGATGAATACTACAATATTAAAAAGTTTAGGTATCAAAGAGTTTGTATACTCAATATTTTACTACTTTAAATATGTAAATGTTTAATAAATTACACCAAAATGAAAAAATACCTCGTGGCCCTTATTTTGTTTCGAGTAGTATATTATCATACGTCCATATTTAGTACTATCTTTATCAAATGTATGTTAAACAAACACTTACTTCATTAAAAATATTTTAACTTATCTTTGAAATAAAATGTTTTTCATTCCTGCTTCTACGAGCCTATTTTTTCTAATGCTATTATAAATGGAGTATACATTTTATTCATCGCCCTAAGTATGTAATACGTACTAAGGATATTAGATTCCGGTATCTAAACCCCTAGTTTTAAAGAAAAGTATTAATTTATCAAATTATGTAAAAAAGGTTAATAACAACGACAAATAAATAACAAACAAAGCCCTTGTAATTTAGCCTCATACACCTTTCAGAATCTTCAGAAAACCAAAGCCTCAATAGCAGAAATGGCTTTTGGTATGCAACTCCGAGAAACTGGCATCAAAAGGTATCCTCTAAGAGCCCGACCACGCGTGCTGCAGTATGCCGTCACAATATTCTACCGACAGCCAAACCAAAGGTAACTAGCAACTGCCTTCAATTTTCTGACCGACCTTGGCATTTCCAAACTGCCTGATACGATAAAAATATTCAAATATTAAGGTACCTAAAGTGCACATATCTCGCTTCTCCGGGACCTTAGAGTAATGTTGCTGTAGTATAAAAATTAACTTACTGCTAGTCCTTTAGCTAGTTATAGGTGAGGCTAGCATGTAATAAATACAATGAAAACTTCACACTCCAAAATACATTTTAGGGGTAACTTGTTGTGCTTCTTCTTCATGTTACTTCAATCATTCATGTCGCTTAGACAAAAATTAAGCTAAAAAGTAGACCTTTTATATGATGCTTTACATACATTTCGTTTTTATACATAGAGCAGTTAGCTTTCATACAAACTTGTCCATGATTCTTTATCCTAATTTTCTGTTCCTACTCCATCATCAGACCCTGATCACCATCTATCTCTAACCTATCCATTGAGACCATTTCAATAAACCCAAATAGATACCTCTGCTATAAGTTGATGAGAGTTGGGTATGCTGCACCTCCTAGGTCATGCTGCAGCAACACTTCAGTTCTCCTAATATCATTAAAGTAATGGAATATCAAACTTCGACTCGATCTAACTTGTGAAAGATGCTCAAATCCATTCATCAAATAGAAAAGATCTGACAATCTCTAAACGACTGAACAAACAAAAAAAAACTAAATTGAAATCAGTTCACATGTTTGGACGCCACGATGACACATTCAGACACATATTTGTATAACAGTCACGTCAAACTTATAACATCCCTCAGTTTTCGTCGAGGGTTAAAAATGAACTCGATTCTAATTTTATTTTGAGAAGTCACGAGTTTTTGAACGTGCGTTGTCTCGTGGTCCGAAACTTAGTGACTGTCGTGCCTTCCTAAACCCTACTGTAAATGTTATATTTGAAATTAATGATATGATTAGGACAAATGTTGGCCAAAACTAATGAAAAATGATCTGTTTAGGACTAAAATACCACAGATCAATCTGTATAAATTGTTTCCCCATCGATTTTAAAATCAAAACTAGCAAATTGTATTATCAACCTCATAGTTACTTTCTAATACATTAAGGAGCAACTAGATTGCGCTCAATTAACGCTGACCAGACAATAATTATCATATCAAAATATAGTCGATCGATGAATAATCGACGGTGTGTATTAATTTTGAAACAAACTGGTATTAATCAGCTCCGACATCGATCGTTCGAAATATGCCAGCTAATTGCACCCTTTTGAAAAGAGCGTGTTACCAATTATGTAATGCAACCGTTGTAATGGTTACCATACAAAACACGTTTCTTTATTTTCAGGTTTATTCAATCTCTAACGAAAAAGCTACAGGAAATGTACCCACTATATCAAGAGATGCCATACACTCACGTTAACGAATTCACCCTAGTTTATTACCCAGGACAGTTTAACTATCGAGAACTTGTTCCTTTGACTATAACATTTGTGGGACTATTTTTGTATGTATATTTTTCTGTGAGAAAAATAGAATTTATAAGATCTAAACTAGGTCTTGCGGCATGTGCAGTTCTTACTATTGGCGGAAGTCTGGCTATGTCAATGGGGATTTGTCTTTATTTCGGATTCTCACTGAGTTTACAAGGCAAAGAGATTTTTCCATACCTGGTGATCATTGTCGGGCTGGAAAATGTTCTAGTCCTGACCAAGAGCGTTACATCCACTGACTCCCGGCTCGACGTGAAGATCCGACTCGCTCAGGGACTTAGCAAAGAAGGCTGGTCCATCACGAAGAACTTACTAACGGAAATTACGATACTTACTGTTAGCTTCTTTACATTCGTACCGTTTATTCAAGAGTTCTCAATATTCATGATAGTCAGCTTAATATCAGACTATTTTATACAAATGGCATTTTTTGCTACAATACTCGGAGTTGATGTTCGCCGGTTGGAATATTTTAAAGATCAAAACAACAAGTTACACCTAAAGGAATATTTTAATGCCAATAATGCACTTAACTGGAGATTTAGTAAAAACTATGTGGAAGAAAACAGCTTTTCACCTCAGAGAATGACGAAGTCGAAATCACATCCGAGGTTAAACGGTTTGGCACAGAACAGTCCGACAGACGTCGTAGCTAAGAGAAACTCCAGTCCGGGTCACCAAGACCACAGAGTACCAAAACGCATCCGCCTGGTGAACATGTGGGCGAGGACGCGGTTCTTCCAACGCGCCTTCATGGTATGGATGCTCGTTTGGATATCTATGATAGTATACAATTCCGGTGTTGTTGATTATTTTATAAGCAACATAGAAAAAACTGAAGCCGAAGTTAATAGAAAAAATTATGAAAAGCACGAGCAAAAACAATCCACGTTCGTGTTTTATAACAATAGCGAAAGAAATCCACTGGTGTTCCCGCCGCTTTTAGATATGGACGCCGAAAAAACCGTAGTGGATGCAAATGACACTATTATGCTAAAACATTCACCGCACTCACGGCCCTGGTCGAGGTGAGATAAATTAATACGTATTTATCATCAGCACACTTAACATATTCACTATCTTAACATTCTTACGCTGTAATATTAACAGACTGCTATTCTTACTATTCGTGTCAAGGGTTTGAATCTTGCACAGATTTAATATTTGAATGAAAGAAAAAATATTGCGGCCCGCGCCTTTTTACAGTGTATGCCCGATTCCTAACAGTGGCTCGATTTAGATTATCATCTGATTATCCTATAGCACAGATAACTTAACTTTAACTTTCTTTTTTGCAAATCACATCCACACACGCAGTCTATCGTATACTAATATTATAAAGCTGAAGAGTTTGTTTGTTTGTTTGGTTGAACGCGGTAATCTCAGGATCTACTGGTTCGAATTGAAAAATTATTTTGTGTTGGATAGTCCATTTATCGAGGAAGGCTATAGGCCCGTGCGAAGCCGGGTCGGGTCGCTAGTAATCCATACATAGAAACAGAACTGACAACAGAGCAAAAAAGAAAAGCTGGTTAAATAAAAGTCATGCAGGTTGTCGTCTCACCACTGGTCGGCGATCCTGTCGCACTACAACGAATCGGTGGCGGGGCGCCACGTGGCCGTACTGCCGCCGCTGCTGTTCAGCCAGCGGGTGGGGCCTGAGCTGGCGGCCGGAGTTCGCAACCCGGACGAGCGCGACCCACCGCCACTGCGCTGGCAGGCACTGGCGGCTGCCTTGGATCCCATTGATATGCTACCTGGTAACACAGCCCATACCTAGGTATTTCGGCAAAGATTAGGGTGCAGCTAAACTGCAGTTATAGTTGAGGAGACGTGGAAGATCGACCTTCGCCCATCAGATAACTTGACAAACATGCCTACGATAACTTGCCTATCGAAAAGTTTTCATAGCTACTTTTAATTTTCCAGTATAAGCTGATCTCGCTTTGTATAGAATTTCTTTACAATGCGAGGTCACGGACACGGACCTCGGACGCTCTACTTTCTCTCTCTCGCACCTATCAAATAGCTCCAAATATAAAACTTTATAGCTTGGCAAGAATATTTCATGTACACACGGCTACACATCAAGCTATACTTTTCTAGTTTAAGCTGACCTCGCATTGTAAAGAAATTCTGTACAAGGCGAGATCAGCTTATACTGAAAAATTAAATTAAAAGTAGCTATGAAAACTTTTCGATAGACAAGTTATCATAGGCATGTTTGTCAAGTTATCTGATGGGCGAAGGTCGATCTTCCACGGCTCTTAGACTATCATGACTATAATGAAGTAACATAATTTTGAGGCTATCAAACATTTAAAAAAAAATAGTAAGTATGGAGTTTCTTGCCCATTCTTCTCCGTACGAAAGTACCATTTGGAATGGGCAACTAGATTAAATTTTCCTAATATGACGTTCAAAAGTGCCTTTTAATGGTCTAATTGAAATAAATGATTTGACTTTGACTGGCGGCCGTTGATTAACTGCAGTCTAGTTGCAGCCCTGGACTACTACCGATATATCCGTTCCCTTTAGCCAACGTGTTATTTTAACCAAAATCTTAATCGACAGACTTCGAAGTGACGGAGGGTAAAGGCACGCCTCATCAGTGGGGGAAGGGCTCGGACCTGCCCATATACCCCACCACGCCGATGGAAATCCTCCTGTTGGCCATTCTCTGCACAATAAGCGTCGCCGTCATCGCATACATGATGGTTGTACTTTACCGGTAATCATATGGCAACTTTTTGTTACTGTCAAAGTCACAATGAAAGTATTTCGCATTGGCCTATAGTCTTATACAAGGCTTATTGTTCACGCGTAGCTTTTGCCATCAAAATCTGTTTCCTATTAATATGAGACTTAACATATTGCTCGAATTTATAACACAGATTCCTCTCAAGTGAACATATTTAACTGAACTAAACCTACATTCAAACCGCAAATATTAAAAACCATAAAACCAAGGCAAATGACAAGCACCTAAGAACTATAAAATGAATTCAATACACAATGGTACCAATTCTGTTGTGCACAAACTAAATTAATGTTAAGCTATTTATATCTCTTTCTCTCCAATAAAACAAGAAAGAGACATATTAATAAGAGCTGTCAATTTAAGTTGATCTAAAATGTTCATGCAATTATAGTTGTCATTTCAGAACGTACTGATTAAAAACACTGCGAAGTTCAAGGGAAAAACTAATTTGACATCTCTTAGTCCTTGTCTGTCGCTGTCCTTTTCTTCAGCTGCCTGGTAGTAAGAGATGCCAAATGCCTAATTTTAATTTAGTTTGTGGACAAAGGAATCGGCACCAATATTAACTTAACTTAACTGTATAATACTTATAACATTTTTTGAACCTATTATTAGCCATACAATACTGTAATACACTTTCCTGTAATATATTATATATGCATCGCCATTGGTTACCTAAATAAATAAATAAACTTTAATGTTTTGCAGATGCGTGTGTTCTCGGCATTATGCCGAATGGCGAGCTTCGTGGAGTGACGACGACGAGTATAGGAAGATTGTTGAGAAGCAGCCAGCAGTTCAGGTACATTGTCACCTTGTTTATCTCAACATGTACCGCGACCCTTCATCTCATCATCAAGAAGTTATGCTGCGCTATGCTGTGCTTAGCTAAACCAACTTTATCATACTTTGTTTTCTTTGCTAACAACTGGGAGCTGCGCGTGGTATTTGTCCGACTCTACAGTCACGCATCACGTAAATATAACTAGAAGCAACAAGTATAAGACCTAGCTAGCCGTGCTAAGACCTAATCTCTGTCCACTGGTTTAACCGGTTTTTGATAGCTGGTGGCTTTGACAACTAGTGATTGCAGCTACGTAAAGTTTTGATTATTTATACTTTTATTTGTGTAGAGTATCGATTATCGATTTTTTGAAGCAAACAACAAACAATCGTGATAAATTTAGGCGAAATCTCGCCATCAGACGTAAAAGAGTAAGATCCCAGGGCCCCTAGACCTTACTTATTTTCTGATGGACAAAATATATACAATAATGTAGTATTAGTGTGTACAATGAACGTATACATGCCTGCTAGCTTAGGCCGACGGCCAATTCTCAGGTACCAGGTGCTACAGGTACGTGAAAATTGTACTCACTTTACTTACAGTCTGATATCTGATTTTTACGTATGTTGTAGGGAATATGGTAAACAATTTGAAATGAATACTGCCAGACACCTTCTGTTGGCAGTATTTATTGCCAGACACTTTAAATATCAACATCAAAAAACATAATCTTACTTACCGTCTGACCCTTGATTTTTATCTATGATATTTAGGGGGCTATTCTAATATATAATGATAATTTTGATAATTAGCTAATAATGAATTATTTAATTATTATTAAAGACTTACATTAGACTACTTACAAGATAATTTCAATGAAGCAGTACTTATTCAAAAGGCACTTGATTACCATGCGCGCGCTCTTACTCACAGCGACTTTTTAAATACGTTTATGGGATGTTGGGCCCTTAGGGGTGGAATATTTTCATGAAATTGATATGGGACATAATTGGCCGTCGGCATAAACTAGCAGGCATATACGTTTATTGTACACACTAATACTACACTATTGTATATATTATTTTGTCCATCAGAAAATAAGTAAGGTCTGGCGGCCTTGGGATCTTGGATTATAAGTTCCATATCGGAAGACGACGAATAATTTATTGATTTATTTATAATAACAATGAAAAATTAACTTTAAAATATTAATTTCGTTGTTTAATTTTCGATGCCTAAACCCGCAATATCATTGGATCATTTTCAAAATATATTAATATATATTTATTTATTATATATTTTAAATATATTTATTTATAATTATTCATTTGAAGCGAATACATTCGATCCTATCACTAAGTACGATAGAATGTAACTATATTTCATGCCCATAATAACCTTTATTTTATAACGCATTTTAAAGTTAACTTTTAGGTAATCGGGAATAGTTACGTTCTAAGGCAGCTGTCAAAAAACTAATACCCCAATAGACAAGAGCGGGTGGTTACGCGACATTGGATCAATCTACGTATATCGTGTTTTAAACAATCGTTATATATCTATGCGAATTAACTAAATAGAGTACAAGCACAGCTCAGTTTAACTTCGGCTGTATACATGAACATACATGAACACTCCCTAAGGGTCGCCATACACGTAGATAGATAGGACAAAATAATGGTATCAAATTAAACTATCTGAGTGTCCTGCTAGACATAGGCTGACTGAACGCGTTGATTTGAATAACTTTTGCACGTTAGTTGGTAGCTGCGACCGCGGAGGTGCACGCATACTTGACACGTTGGTTTGGTCGAAGCTTTACTAAAACAAATAATAATAATATGTGGAGACATGTCACACACGGCGATCTGACCCCAAACTGGGCAGACCCTGTACCAAGGATGTCGGACAGCTGATATACATACACGAATACATAAATTCAAACCCGCAACACGCTGTACAGCAGTCAATCGCTCAGCCACTGCGCCAACCGTGGCATTACTATTGCGAATAATTGTGTTTTACAATGTTAATTTTCCAGTTGGTAATGGAAGCGGTGCCACTAGTGGTGGCGGGTCACAGTCAGGAGGTGGAGTGTTTGGTCACCGACGGCGAGAAAGTCGTCAGTTCCTGTTTGCAGGGCAATATCAAAGTATGGGACTCTCAGAACGGCGAGATAATCACGAACATCGACCGCGGCGCGTGAGTGCCTTCACTTATCCTGGGTGGACAAAAATATATCATGTTCACATAGTTACCAATAACTATAACTGCATTCATTATAACATTAGATAAATATCGTAATAACACTATGGCTATTTCAATGATAGCATGTTTATAAACTTCGTTATTTCACGATAGATACAAAGCAACGAAAACTATTAGTCATTTACATATAAAATTATCACAAAAATATAGTTATTTCAACAATATAAATTAATAGGGTATAATAGGGTATTTTGAAAAGTGTCTCAATAAAATTCTGTAGTGCTAATACGCCACCAAAAAAACACAAAATTTTTGTTCAAGCGTTATGTGCCATAAACATGCATCTAAATTTTACATTTTCAAATTTCGCGCGTAGTTTGACAAAAACGCCTCTTACTGGACGCCATATTGCTCAGTAGAAATGACGTCAGTTCGTTTTGTATCAAATGCGCTCATAATAAATATGATAATTGTATATAATTTAAAAATAATTAAAAGCATATTTTGTAATAGATGTAATAATTAAAAAAATACGTTGGTTACGAAAATATTAAAAGTACAAAGCCTATACACGCCAGTCGGTTGACTAACAGTTGACAATTTTTTGTTTACACAGCCGTATGGCGTAATAACATGGCCGCTACTATTTCATGGTGTTTTATAACAGATTAAAAACACTGAAACCTTTGAATTGAATTTAAAAAATTGTTTTGTTATTTTATGAACTAAAACTTACATTTTCCGACTGCTTTATGCCTAATCTGTCTCAATCACATATTTATAGATTTTTTTTTCGTATAAAGTAAAATACCCTATTATCTAATAACTACAATAAGTTCGGTTTTCAACCGACTTCAAAAAGAAGGAGGTTCTCAATTCGTTTGTATGTTGTTTATTTTTTTGTATATTTGTTACGCAATTTCTCCGGCAAATGTAAAGCGATTTTGATACTTATTTTTTGATGGATAGGGTATGCCTCAGTGGCGGTCCCACATAAATTATATCGAAATTGATTCAGTACTTTTTGAAAAAATCCGACGGAAAGCAAAAAAATATACATGGATGATGTTTTAATTTTCTCCAACCTTGTACTTTCAATCTCTGTTTTGACTGTGTTGCCGTTTCTTAATGGATTTGGATGATATAGAGGTACTAAAAAGCGAAAAATAAAAAGCTTTTTTACATAAAAGACAACCGCCTTCAATATCAAAAAAGTGATAAATAACTTTAGCACATAACACACATGACTTTAGTTTCGGAAGTCGGTGGTTTTGTTCTATTTGATGTTTTGTATTGCCACCGATTTCCGAAACTAAAGTCATGTGTGTTCTGTGCTAAAGTTATTTATTTTGATAGGTGCATTGACAGGTGCGCGTCGCGTCGGGTCGTGTCGCGTTCGGTCGCTCACCTAGGACAACGCCTGAGCGACCGAAAGCGACACGACGCGGTGCGAAGTAATGCGACCAATAAGCGACGTGTGTCCTACGTTCTAGGTATTCATTGTACATATTTAGAAAGAAATAAGTGCGGAGAGTTTCATCATTTATATCCGAAACTAAATCCACGTTTATTTAAAGAGTATTGTGAATTATTACCAAGCACTTCCGATTATATTGTTGCAGCTGTTAAACCCACGAAATAAGTATAATTGAGGAGATGCCCATAGCACCGGTGCACCGTGACACGCACTGGTGCAATGACGTCATCAAAGTGGGTGTGGCTTCGGTCATTAGATCTATAGCCGTCTTGTGCACCAGACATTTTGGACATTCCAGTTTTAATCATTTTTTATTAATTACTCTATTTATAAAAATTAGAATATGAAATGGTATGTGCTGAATTGCTAAACCTACACCAATAAACGTTCTGATGCCACATGAGGCCTCTTATCGCACCAGTAGGCAATTTTTTGCGTAATTCATCAGCAAAGTTCTAGAAAAAACAGTAATTGTCACAGATATTCTACTACTCGATACAAGAGGGCGCCACCATTTCGGTAAAAAAACTATGTGAACATATAGTTATTAATAGGTTTAAAACTATTATGTATGTTTGTAAATACATTTTAGATTATCTTGATCCTTTTTTGTCGACTAAAAGTATCGTATTGATGTATTAAATTAAAAAAATCCATTTCTAGTTCCGTATGCCATCTAGTGTGAGCTAGCGTAACAAAAAAAACAGGATTATAACTTTATAATGTAATATTCTCTAAATTTTTTTAATGACCGTTATTAAAATAAAATGGAGGTCAAAAAGTTCCTTGATTTCCGGCGCTATTTCGTTTTAGGAAAAAGACGTTTTGCTTTACATAATTCATTTTATATTACAATAAACTAATTGATCCACCACTGAATAGTGCGCTCGCCAGTTGCACGCTCATATAACATGAAAGCATGGTGCATATCTAGCTTAGAATATTAAGTCAATATTAAACGCCGAAGCGCCACCGATAGCACTACTTATCTATACTTTACTTCGCCATGTTACATTGTTAATTATCAAGATATATTTTTTTCAAGAAACCCTAAATCCCCGAATAAAAATAAAAATTGTCGTAATCCATATTTATTTTGTCTAGTGTGTGTTATGTTATTTTTCCCATAAAAATGGGAAAATCCCTAAAATTGCAACATTGCTGAATTGACAAGCAAAATAATAGCAGGGCCGTACTTAGAATTTAATAACGGCGGCGACGATTATTAAGGTGGCACATATACATGTATATAGTATAGTTTGCTTACATAAAAAAAATATAAATATTGGAATTAAAAACTTGTTGTATTTTATTCTTTATTCTTTGCATAAGTTAATTTTAATATTTATATGTACTTATGTAGCCAGTAAGTCGTGGCAACAATTAACTAGATTCGCTGTGTATTACACAGCACCTCGGAACTCACCATCCCTTTTATTTTCACAAGCCATGTTTATAAGAAAAATAAAAAGGTACTAAGTTTGTCCCTGTGTTGCGAATACATATTGTCATAGAGACATCTAGCATGATATAGCTAAACCACGTAGAAAATGACAGCTTTTAGCTTTTGCTACTCATCGCTAGGAAAAAAGGCGGGGCTTGACTAGATGTGGGCAGGACTAGACCTGAAGTGGGCAGGGTTTAGCTTCAAAAAATGTCACGCATCTTTCTATGGGAAAATTCGATAATGCCATCTCCTCTGTTATACTTACTTCGTGGTTTAACCTATTATTTATCTATCAATAACCAATTTTCAAAAACCTATTTCTATTGAGGAGAGGTTGTTATTGACTTTACTTTAAGGTAAGAAAATACACTGGTACTTAGAATAGTAAATATTTAATTATTAATAAATTATTGTATCGCACATTGATTAAGGCGACAACGTAGGCCAGAAGTTCATACAACGACTATTTGACATTTTCGCGTTGCGTCGCATTACCGCGTTTGTCGTTCACCTAGGACAACGGGTAACTTGGAGACTTATGTTGATGATTTTAATTACTGATGATTGTATTTTTTTTACTACAATGCAACCAGATACGAGGGCGGCACTGAAAATTTCGGGAATCAAGGAAGTGACACAACATTACTATTTAAAAATGAATTTATTGCTTTTCGAAGTATTCTTTGCGAAATTTGACACATTTTTCCATACGATGGAACCAATCATTGAAGCAACCATTCCATTCGGAAGTTGGGGTTTCCAAAATGGCCGTTTTGTAGGCGTCCACAACTTCTTCAGGTGATGAAAATGTCTGACCACGCAATTTATTTTTTATTTTAGGGAAAGTATAGAAATCATTAGGGCTTAGGTCGGGGCTGTACGCCGGATGGTCTAATAATTCTATGTTTTTTTGCTCTAAAAACTCTTTTGTTCTGTGCGCGGTGTGAGAACTCGCATTGTCTTGATGGAGGATGATGCGGCGGTTGCAGCAATTCTCTTTACGGAGTTCAGAAACGACCTGTGGCAAACAAATGCTAGCATACCATTCTGCATTAACCGTTCTTTGTCCCTCAAGAGGAATAGTCGCAACATGGCCGGTTTTGGAGACAAATGTGGCCACCATTTTTTTTGCAACACTTCGTGAACGAACAATTTTTGTTGGCTTTAACTCATTTTCGAACACCCAAACTCGTGACTGATTTTTTGTTTTGGGTTCGTACGCGTATATCCAGGATTCGTCACCTGATACTATGTTGTATACAGCATTTGAGGATCCTGCGTGGAATCTTTCGAGAGTTCTGACGCACCAAGTAACGCAAGCCGCTTTTTGCTTTTCATAGAGCGAATGCGGTATCCATCGGGAAAACAACTTTTTTACACCTAATTGTTCATGCAAGATTATTTGTATTTGACTCATGCCAATGTCTAAAGTTACCTGAATTTCGCGGTATGTCACATGTCGATCTTCCTCAATCAGCTTACGCACAGCATTAACGTTTTCTTGGGTGACTGCAGTTTTTGGACGACGTTGACGGGGATCATCACTTAGCTTCACACGTCCACGTTGAAATTCAGCATACCAGCGATAAATTGTGGTTTTGGATGGGGCTTCATCAGCAGAAATCATCCGGTCAACACACTGTTTTTGTGATCAACCACTTCGAAAGTCATAATAAATCATCGCTCTCGAATTTTCTCAGTCAATTCCATTTTCTCAACGACTAAACAAGTTTGACAAAACCTTGTGACAAGACCGAGAGTCTTTTTTTAAATAAATAAATGGTTTTCGATTTCTAAAACCAAGGAGTTTTCAATTAAAAAGATTTTAATATGACAGGAACAGTGGAAATATTCCATTCCCGATACTTTTAGTGCAACCCTCGTACTGAGCATGGTGATGATTTTAATTACTGATGTTTTTTTTTTATTATAATACAACCTGATACTGAGCTGAAAATTATAAAATACGTAACAAAAATTTTATTTCTCAGGCTGCCCTAGAGCATCCCCCATAACCTCAATTATTATGTATTTCAGCTTCTTCAAGCTGCAAAAAGACCTGTATGAAAAAGTTTCAAAGAAAAGTAATTTAACATATGAGGCAAGTGAAGGTACGTTTCTCATCTATAGTTATTTTTAGTCCTTAGAACTATCATAGTGCAATAACAATATAGTGATTCAACTCCTTTTACGTGGCACATAATGCTAATAACTAACAGTTTTACTCTAAACTTTTTTTAGTATTGCCTTTAAGGATATACTTTTACTTTTGTCAAATCTTTGATTTACTTGTGACAATTTAAACCAGCCCAAACACGACTAGAATGCGTTCTTCTGTTATGTAGTTCTAGTGCCTACCGTACTGCTTTATCATTAGACCTTGAAAACCAATCATGGCCAAAGTGCTAATAAGCTCAAACAGGACTAGATTACGCTGTTCCGCTATGAAGGTTCAGTGCCTACCTTCCATCCATCATCAGATCAGATCGGTGGTAGGTATTGTCATTGGCAATTCACGTCAATCGCAGGCATAGTGACTGCTGGACGTAGGTCTAAACGCAATGGATAGTGCAGGAGAAGGTGGGGAGATGACCTAGACGCGTACTGCGAGGGCTGGTTCGAGGCGGGCGCAAGAAAAGAATACCTGGAAAGATGCGAGGGACGCCTTTGCCCAGAAATGGGAAGAAATGGGAAAGAAATACAAAAAAGCCCGATGAGTAATACGCTGCAAATCAAAAAGCGGTGCATTAAGAGCCATTTAACGAACAATTATTTAATAAAAATATAAAATTGTTGCGTAAACAGCAAATACGTGCGACTCTTCTTCTTCTTCGTATCGCTGGCACGCCAGTCTTTTATAATTGGTTAGCCAAAACTTAGCCACTTCCACGGCGTCGTCGGTGGCAGCGTACGTGCTACTGAGAATATATTAGCATACCGGCGGCGACGCGCCGTTGTACTCCGCCTCACTATAATGTTATTACAATGGTACTATAATCCATTCCCGTTAAGGAAACTTAAATTAAAATTGATTTAAAAAAAATATCTAGTAATTTTTTTAGGAGTTGTAGTTTGAATTTGAGGTAGTTTATTGAAGATGTTTTTATTTGCTTTTAGTCAATCACAGTCCTGAAACATCCGCAAGCCCGAGTGAGGTAAGTACCCATGTTTTTTTTATGAGTTAAGAGCAGAGTTGTCTGTTAACACGTTGAACGCCATGGGGGACACTATGTGTCCGACGCTAGTGGAGGTTTTACCTTCAACGTTTTTGGTTCGGCAGTCAATGACTTAATTAAATGACAGGTGTTCATTATGTACCAACTTGAGGTTTCTCCTTATCCCTCGATTGCTTATTGAAGCTGAAATGAAGTCAAAATGGACGAGCCATTTCATTTTATAGTAAAATGTTTAACGGGCTTCTGCGAACACGCAGAATCCCATTATACATTTCGACTTCAGCCCCTAGTACGCCTTCCCTTTAGAAGGCCTACCTTTGGATCTATGTCCGGGTCTTTTTATAACTGGGATACCGAGTTATATAAAGGCATAAAAAATAATAATAATAACTTTATTTGTATAATAATATAAACAAGCCATACCAACACTTGTGAGCATTTTAATTTAGGGGTGCTTAAATAAATACTTAGGTACTTTTTTTTATGGGGTTCTAAGCTTGCGTTTGGCCGCACTTCTAGAACGGCATAAATCTTCTATAACATAATAATATTATGTTATAAATGTCCATCCAGTTTTATAACATTGTTATGTTATAGTGCAAACGCAATTTTTAGACGGGAATTTCTAGTGTCATGGAGATTTGCTCACGTAAGCAGAGTTGAGCTGACATCGCATGCGTGCCGCGCTGCATAGGAACAGAATTTTTTATTGAGTCTGCTTTATACATATATATGCAGAGTATGCTGAGTGGCGTAATGTGCATGGCGGGTGTATCGCAAGCAGGTCAAGTTAAATTACCACGAGCGAGGTCAAATCCTCATGGCAATGAGGGATACAATTTAGAACGTGCATGATGTTTCTTTACATTATATTTTAATTAGTAGCTTTTCGTGAGTATCGATACAGAAAGTCCGTGTTGTTCAATAGAATGTGCACAGACTTCGCAAAGGGTTGAGCAGTTACCTGAGTGGGTTGCGGTTCCGGGCGGTGGGGCCGCGGGACTCGCCGCAACATCTCTCCACCGCCGAAACAACCAAATATGATTTCGTCAAAAATTACAGGTATTACCTACTTTAGCATTTTAATTGATTTTCAGTTTTATTCACATCTCATTACTCAAGGTCTTTTTTTGATTTTAACTCAAATCAGATTCAAGTTTTAGAAATAACTTCCTATGACTATATATTATGTTGTTGTTATTAAATTCACCCAAATTTAACTACATAATAGTGTCCTTGAATTCCTTTAGTTAGTGAAAATGTGCCAATGTTTTAACTCACCCAGCAAACTGACGTAGATCGAATACATTGCTTCGGTTAATTGCCTAGTAGGTACCCCCAATAAGTTTTTAAAGGTACCCAGCTGCACGATTATTTGTTAGGGACAAACGTATTTTCAATTATTAACATTCATTATTTATATTTTTGACGTTTCAGAAATTTATACTGCGGCGACCAACAAGACGTTTTATACAATTGTTACGAGGCTAAAGAGAATGTAGATACTAGTAATTTAAATATAAATAAGCAAGATTTAATAAACAAAAGTGTTAAGAATAATGATAATTGTGATGAAGACATATTCGTATTTAATTCAAGTGAAAATCCTGTAAATAGTGTACGTATTAAGTGTAATGATAAGTTGACAATAAGTGACAATGGGCCCGCGGTAGAGCACTGCGAGGAAAATATAGTGAGTAATTTAGACTGGAGAGGGAAGGCGATCAATGAATCTCCTGTGTGGTGTATGGACTTTTGTAACGATCTTATTATATTGGGTTGTGCTGACGGACGACTCGAGTTTTGGGAAGCTAGCACTGGGAAGCTGATGGTAGAGTATTACTTTAATTTAAACGTATTTTTTTGGTGCTTAGCATTTACGTGGGTCACACTGAAAGTTTTAAGAAAATAAAAAACTGAATGAGGTAGAAGCCTGTTAATATTTTTAATGCTTTTCAAAGTAGCGTCCGTTCCTTTCTAAGCACTGTCGCATGCGATGGCACCGTTGACTGAAGCAGTGGGCCCACAGTTCTTTCCACGCGTTTTGCAAACGGTATCTTTAAGGTTTACGAAACGAATCCCTCTAAGTTTATCTTTTATTGTTGAAAATTAATAAAAGTCACAAGGTCGGGACTGTAAGAAGGATAACTTACTAACTCCACACCTTCGATAGGCAAATATTCGATAGTCTTTCTAGCGGAGTGAGCTTCTATCAAATTAAGAGATACCTATCTAGTGCAAAGCTTTCTGACGCCTAAATTACCTAAATGTTCATGGAAGACTTTTTGCTCTCTCTGCCCGAATCTGTCACTCTTCTATCATTATAGCCGCACAGCACTCACATCTTCAGTAGTCGTCGTAGAAGGACGTCCTTCTAGCGAATCATCAGTGAGTTTGCCACGTTTAAACTTATCAAGCCAGTTGTAAACAGTGGCACGGGATGGGGTTCGTCATAAAATGCTTATCGAAGTCAATCGTAACGTGAGATCTCAAGGAAAGTCGTAATAAATCATTGAGTGAACATTTTCTGTAGTCAAATCCATTTAGACGCACGACAGACACTTTTTACATTGTCGCCAACTTGTAAAAACAAATGACATATAAATAATTCATTACCCATTACAGATTGCCAAAGAGTTCCTCATCAGCTGGTTTTCTTGCTGAACTTATTCTAAAAACTTTCAGTGTGACCTCCTCAGATTATGAAACAAAACGCAGATAGACCGCGCGGAACACTGCGAGGAAAGGTCCTTACGCATTAGCGGTTGGCCGCCTAGGCGGTTCGTTTGACCCGTCCAATCGCTTAACGCGGTTTCATCGTGGTTTCTTCGCGGATGGCCGCCATAGCGGTCAGCCGCGATGAAACCGCTTTAAGCGGTTGGACCGCTCGAAGGGGCGTGGCCCATAAACAAAATGGACGCCGTCGAGATAGCTTGTGTTATTTATTTTTACTCCCGAAAACAACGAAAGAAAAACAAAAAAAGATACTGGATTCCTTTACTAGAAACACGCAACGAATTTGGCCAGTTCGCAAGTTGTTTTCAAGAACTGAAGAAGCACCAAGAAAATTTTTTCGGCTATGTTAGAATGAGTGTTTTGTCATTTGAAGAATTACTGACAGTTTTATATGACACCAAATAGCTTCTCGTTGTTGAATTTCAACAATTAATTTCTCTGTGTCGAAGTTCATGGCTGCGCAACTCATAACACGTGCATACTTCACCGGCGGCTCGCCGCAAACTGACCGACAGTGCGTATACACAAGATGGCGGCTAGCCGCGGCCCTCCTTTCAACCGCCGCGGTTCAAATTTTGTGGCGGTTTAGTGTGTACAATCATAAGCCGTTGCATATTAAACTGGAAAAGCGGCTAGCCGCGCGGTTAGCCGCCCCCGCGCTAGTGCGTAAGAGCGCTGAAGCCAAAAGAGCAAATGTAAATTCAAATGAGAAGACCTACAATCTCGTGATTGTATTCGCTTTTGAATTTGTATTTGCTTTTTTGGCTTCACTCTCAGTGTTCCGCGCGGTCTATCTGCGTTTTTGTTAATAATCTGAGGTGACCCCCGTATACCGTAAAGTTTCCAAAGTAACAGGCATACTATTCTTCCCAAGATCTGAAGATGAAGATGAAGATGTTAGAAATTGATCTAGCTAGCGGGCTTTCAAATGGTTGATTGTCGTACGTTGCAGTGTGTGTGGTGGAGCGCAGAAGCGCGGGGCGGGCGCAGCGTGACGCACGTGCGCGCGCTGGCGGGCGCGCGGCGCGTGGTCGCGGCGTCACTCGCGGGCCACCTGACCCTGCTTCGCCTCGACGCCTACAACGCCACGTCGGGAGCACACGTCGACTGGCAATTCAGCACGGCACATCGACGAAGTCAGTACTCTCCTCACTATACTAAGCTGCGTCCACAAAACACTGATTTCGGAGAAAAGTGATTTTTCAATTTAAACGTTTGGAACCCTACTGCTGCGGCACGAGTAGTGTGGGTATTGTACTGCACACGGACAATTTTTTTTTCATACAGTGAACACGTGGGCTGCACTACAAACGTCATACGTCAACTTTATTTAAACAGGCTACGGTGTGTAGTACAACGCCCGCAGTCCGGAAGCAAACACTAAAGTTGAACACAAAAACATAAAACTAAGGTAGATAGTTGAGCAAGTGACAATGAAATGATCCATGATTCTGAATTTAAGTAAAAAACTGAATTTAAATAATACCAAATCTGTTATGATGCTACCAGATCCATTATCCCAACATCGACCGATTATGGTCGAATGTCGTCGACCATTTTAATAGGCGTTGAACGCCATGTAGGTCAACGCCCAAGTAACACAGACATGCTGAATAAAGTTTGAGTAATAGCGATCCGCAAAACTATGAGCTGAAACTATTGTCTGCATAATGTCTGAGTAAGCATTCAGTAACATTCAGCAGTTATTCAAGCAATTTAGGTACATTTTAAATGCTTTAGTTTGTATAACAGCGATGTAAAGTCTGGCCCACTTAGCTTAATAACATCTGAAAAAAAGCTGAACTCTCTTTTGTACAGCTGTTATTTTATTTTTATTCAGACAAATGCATATGGATATTGATGTGGGAGTATGGGCTCAGAGTAAAACAAGTAAACTAAATATAATTATTTTAATAAAATACTGAAACACGTCTTGTCGTCTTACGCCATTTTTCTTCCGTAGTTCTTCTTAAGTATGAATCTGACACTCACTCGTCCGTCCTGTTCTCTCACTCATACTTGCTCGTTCACACAGTGTTGACACTCCATCATCTTACAATCCCACATTGATATTCAGCAATTATTCAGGATTAAGTTCATTTGCGTAATACTTTTCAAACAAAATTAAGAGTTAAGTTGTAAAATATAAAAGAAATGGTTTTTAACCTTGCAGTGCGTATTTGTTCTGACACTTTGTTGCATTTAATAAAATCAGAATCAGTACCTATGAGTAAATGTTATTAGGTATTATAACCATGATACACGTTAAATAGTACTGCGCAGGTAGTTTTATCGTGAATAGTAGGTATATGAATTATGTGAACATTTTTCATGCGCCGGTTAGATAATCAAGTTTAGTGATAGTAAATACGACAAAAATGAAGACTTTTAGAAGTGACAAGAATACTTAAGGTAAAAATACAAATTATAAAATTAATTTAATGACTTTTGAAAGATAAGCATTAACTGTTTTATCCTATCTTTCAAAAGTCATGAAATTAATTATAAATTGTATTTTACCTGTAATTAATTACTAAAATGAGACATTTGATATACATAAAATAAAATTGAATAACATTTAAGCTGCATAAAAACTCTCATCGCGGCTATTTTACAGCATAACTCTGAATTAAAAGACACGCCTTTCTAATTATTAAGCTTTTATTTGAGTAATAGTGATATCTGGTAGTACAAAAATCTGAACAACACTTGAATAAGTTACTAGATATGTTGATCTTACAGCTAATTAGGATTCAAAATAAAATGTGATCGATGCAATTTCTCAGGAAAATTGATACTTACCTATTTAGAAATTACGCCTATAATAACAAATCCGCGGTACAACAATACGCAACGGCAGTAAAACAATGTTGCAAACGTTCTTAACTCAATTAGTACCCAGAAAAACTCTGTATAACTGGTTTGAAAGTGGTTCCTGCTTTTACAAGTAATTGCGGAATAAGAATGCATCATTTAGCTTCTATCTGTATTAGTTAGCTATAAACTATGACTTCATTTCCATAATACCGAAGTAAGCTCTATAAAGAACCCGGAAAACACTTTTATACAGTAGCTGAATCACTACATATTATAAAACAAAGTCCCCCGTCGCGTCTGTCCCTATGTATGCTTAGATCTTTAAAACTACGCAACGGATTTTGATGCAGTTTTTTTAATAGATAGAGTGATTCAAGAGGAAGGTTTATAGGTATAATCGAGAGATTCCAAGAGTAATGTGAGGTCATAATAAACATATTTTTGTGCGCTTACATTGCAAACGCTGGCTAAACCGTACGAGATATATCAAATGTATGTACTACGGAATTGTATATCTTAAAATGATCGACAAAAAAGTCTGCGATGGTATATGTTTATCTCTTAAGGATAACCCACAGTAACCATTTTTATCTTTTACATATTACAAATAAGATATGGGTTACTTACGAAGCTATTTTAAACAATACAGTTTTATTTCTTACCAAATTAAATGTCTTAGATACGTTGTGCATGTCATGTAAATGAAATCAATATATTAGAAGATATCACAGTGTTAAAAGCGGGGGTAGAGCGGCTGGCGCTTAGATTTGAGTGTTTCTCACACGGCCAGTTATAATAATTATGTCGCGCTTTCGAGAATAACCTTAAAAAAACATGTTTGTACTGTCTCATGAAAAAACAGCTGTAAATATAGTGTAAAGATAATCATATATTGTTTACCAAGCTATTTTAAACAATACAGTATTATTCCATATCCAATCACTACACATAGTATTAAACAAAGTCGTATTCTGTAGTATATTTAGTATCACAATTGCACCCGTGCGAAGCCGGGGCGGGTCGCTAGTAATTGATAAAATGTGGAACCTTATGTGACTTGAAGACAAAATAAAAGCGGTTATTTAAAATCAAGCTTTATAATAGAAATTAATTACCGCTTTATTCATAGAACAGCTGCTTAGGACACTATTTTACAGCGTAAAGTGTTTTCATTAGCAATGAACTAAGTAAAGTTTGTATATTAGTATTAGATAACTACTTTTATTCAGCTACATAGACTATTATACAGAAAAATGCCGTCTCAGCCAAAGCTCTTTTTCAAATTAAAGTCGTCTGTAATGCTTTAGGCTTAATAAGATCTGTATTATATGCAGTATAAAAGTTATTACTAAGCTTAAAGAAAAATAGTCAACTCAATACAACTTTTATTAAGCTTAAAGAGTTTTAAAGGTCTAAAGAGAATATTATTCAGTATTTGCTCTTTCAATACCCACTTAATACTGTAAGCATTTGCGAATTGCTATTACTCAAACTTTATTCAGCATGTCTGTGTTACTTGGGCGGTGGCCGACGCTAGTGGAGGTTTTACCTTGAACATTTTTGGCCCGGCAGTCAACGTAGTAATTGACGTTGCGAACTGCCTGCCAGACGTAATGAGACAAAGATTAAAGGCCGCTATCCCACCGGGGTTTTACTAGCGTTGGCGTTTCTCCAACACGTCTGAGCAGCGACAACACTGCGCAGACGCGACTTTGACGTTGCGAGTCGGTAGTGGCAAGCGTTAACGTTGCGCTTCCGCTGAACGCAACGTTAACGTCGTGGACATAGTACAGAGCATGCCAGCGTGATTGAACCTGTTGCCAACAAATTTAACCTTAACGTCGTCGTTGGCAAGACGTTAACGTTGCGAAGTCGCAGCGCTAACGCTTGCCACTAGAGACTCGCGACGCCAACGTCGCGTCTACGATGGATAAATGCCAGCGCTCGTAAAACGCTAGTGGGATAGGGGCCAAATAGTAAGTTAATCGACCATATGAGTCTATGACGGTCGATTACTCGATAGTCTGTAGTTCCCAGATGGATCGTAATTTACCAAGTTAGACCTATTTTAATTTACTCACCTTTTCACAACAACAAACAGATCCTTTATTGTTTTTGTTTAGTGTTTTTCGAACGAGTATTAACTGGTAACTTTTACATTATGTTCAGCGCACAAACGCACGGGGTCCGCCGGCTCGCTGCGAGTAGCACATGCACCGGATAGCGAGGCTACTCGCGCAAGAATGAGCTTCTCCTATGAGACTGATATCAGCCACGGAGAAGGTAACAACTTACACTAATAGGATATTTTAAGAATTAATCAATTGATTTTTTTATTAATCCGATGAAATCCAGTCTTTGTTTTGTTTTTTTATTTAAGTATTTAAATTGCAGTGTTTGTAGCAATTAGAAAATCTATTTGCTCAAGGACCAATATATTGGACTCACACATTATTATTTTTTATGGTAATTAAGCCCATCCAAGACAAAGCAGAATGCTTCATATACTTACCTTTCAAACGAACACAGCAACGCTACTTGGTGGTGGCAATTAGTGGTGTGATTAAACGTTAAAAAATATTATTGGTTATAAGTTAAAAGATAAATAAAAATAACATGTTAAATTCAAAGTTAAAAATATAACTGTTAAGAAGTTCATTATTTTTAACACGACCTGTGTCTTGTTATTTTTTATGAAATCCTAAATGTTTAAACGTGTTTCGTTGGTTCTTGGTGGTACGAGTTCGAAATTACGGCATTAATACGTCTTGAAATCATAATAACACAGGTCTCTCACTATCACAGACACTCATGAACACCATCAACGAATCTCAGAATGAAATTTGCGGGAAATAAATGGACATTGTTTTTTTTTCTTTTTATGAACCACTCATTCTTGTATTAAAAGTTATATTAACAACATACGTTAAGAGTTATTTTAACTTTTCAACCAAAAAGGAATACTATTTCCATAGCTTAAGACTTACAATTCTATGAATAACTTTTAACGTGTGTTAAAAGTTTTTTTTTTGCCTGGCAATTTTCAATTACAATTCAAACAATTGTGGCTTTATAATGATCATAATCGCTTGCATTGAGAACAACGCCATCTGCAAAAACTTGTAATATAAACTTTTAGAATAAACTTACACGCCAGCCACTAGAGGGCGTTAAAATAAACTATAATGTTGCTCGCCCAATTCGAAGATTATGTTCGTTGATATAACTTTTAATGGAAATCTCAGTTATTATTACTGAAGTTACATGTTAAAAAAAAATATTAGTGTAAATTAAGCGTTATAACTTTTAATGATCGTCTCTAGTGGCAATAGGTATGGTATAACAAGTTACTGGCTAACAAATAGTGATGATTATAGAGGTGGTGTGCGTGAGGATAGCGCAGTGTCGACCGCATCAGCAGCCAATCACAGAAATGCACTGTGAAGGCGGCCGCATCGTCACCGGCGGTCAGGACCACGTACTCAAGGTACTCGATATAACTTGTTGTAATCATATTGTGTGCATTTAAATCTCGTATAACTTAAATGTGCCGTGTTTTAGTCATTCCTTACGACTGACTCAATATAGGTACGGACAAAAAGATGACAGGAAATTTACTAAACGTTCTGTTTCCCAAACCAGGAAAAAATGATCTGGAGTTATTAATATTTTTAGTGCGGACAATGAACTTGCAAAAATCATATTATGTAAGTATTATTTATTGCTCGGCTACTAGACTGCACTACCAGTACAAATCCAGTAATTTAGAAATGTTGTTTTGCTTAGGAAGTAATCTGTTCGTTGCTCCCCGCCCCGTTGATGTTTTGGTCGCAAGCGCGACTGCAGAGCATTGGATTCCCAAGTCGTTCAAAAAGTATTGTAGGGTTTCTCCATTAGGATATTCTCAGCAGCAGCTCGGAATTTGGAAGTTGTTGGTGCGACACCCCCGTACTTCGGAAAGCACGTAAAGCGGTTCTGCGCTTGATCTCCCCGGTCATGTCGGATTGCCGTCCCATCAGACTATGAGCACACCCACGACACTCCATAGAAACGAAATGATATAATTGCCTACAATACTACCAAAATAACAGGCTGTACAAAAACGTGCGTGTGTGTGCGTGTCTACGCGCCGCTCGAACTAAACGCAGTTCCCAGTATCAGTCGTTCTCGCGGGAAGAGGTGAGGAACAGTTACAGAGGCAGTTGACTTGTAACTGGAACCTTGTGCGAATTTGTTGTTCTGAGATTGAGGAAGACTATCCGCTCGTGATACAGTTTTATACTAGTACGAGGGCATAGGGCGAATCAGTCCAAAGACAACCAACCCATTCCACAGTCCACCATTTTACATTCTCCAGCTGTTGACTTGCCAAAATTTTATTGTAAAAGTAACTTTATACGATTTTTTTTGTCTATTCTGGATTTATTATTAAGTTACTCTGTATGGTTGTCTCATGTTCATGAATAAAGATTATTAAAGAGGGAGGCGGAGCGTGTCGCTACTGTACGGTAGTACTAATATTTATACTGTGCTTTGAGTTTGAAGGGGGAAGAGGGAGTACACCTATGTTTGCGCACTTGCCTATTTTCGATTAGAGATTGGCCACCGTGACCAAAATTCGGTTGGAAGAACATATATTATAATTATATAATCTGGTCGTATTTGCCAGGTGTTTTCCAGCGCAGACCTGAACCCGCTGTTCACGCTACACGGTCACTGTGGGCCCATCACCAGCTGTTTTATCGACCACGCGACTCCTACCATCGCTGGCAGCGGCTCACAAGACGGCCTGCTCTGCGTATGGGATTTGCATACTGGTAAGTTACTCATACAATATGACATCTTATATTTATGGAAATTCCAGCTCTGTATAAGGTGGTATGTTTGTGGAAATGTACCCTGTTATGTAATTTAGCTCTCTACTTTGTGTATTTTGTTTGTATGTATGTTTTTATTATTTCACTAAAGTCAATTTTAAGTATCTTTGCACCTACCATGTTTTGTCCCTGCATCACCCTAAGGTAGACTGGTAGAAAATGCCCAAGGCAATAAGTCCGCCTTTGTACCCATCATTTGGAACAGGGTAGGCAGAAACCGCGTGGTACCGGCCGCGAGAAGCACTACCCCATTTTTACCCGTGGGTGTCGTAAAAGGTGACAGATGTATATTGACCAGAGGATGGGCAGCAGCAGTCTTCTGAGTACCATAACACCTACTACGATCGCCAACGGCCAAGCATGGTGATAACGGCTGAACCCCCGTTGGGGGATACCTATGCCCAGCATTGGGCATCTCAAGTTTGGCGTGTTGATGATGATGAGGCAGATTATCACTTTATTCTGTTACATTTTTAGGTGCTTGCCTGTACAGCATGCAAGCGCACGACGGCGCGGTGACATCACTGGCTTACACCGCCTCTTACGTGGTGTCTGCCGGCGCCGACGAGCGACTGTGCATCTGGGACCGATTCCAAGGACACATGCTGAACTCCATTCACATAGTAACTATTATTGAGATTTTGTAAACATAATAATATGGCCTAAAAGAGAGGCGGAAAAAAACTTAACGTAATGTTACAAAAACGTCATTCTCGCTAGCTTTTGTATAACCTACTGGTACTTGTAGCCTAATAATTGGGTTATTGACAGCATTAACCAATAATTCCAAAATACATACACTTTATAGCCCCGAAAATCCGATTAATTTTCAATTAACTGTAAAATAATAGTTAGTCATTTGAGTTGGTAAATAAGTGACGTCACAGGTCACTATTGTCATACAAATCCTATGTGGGGGAATCTCCTTTTGACAGCTCATAAAAAGTATGTTAATTGATTGGTGATGTCACGTACCCTATTGAAACTTAAACTTTCAAATACAATCACATCACTGTAATTTAATAGCAACATCTATTTTTATCCTCTATCTCCCATGATTCTTTAAACGGGCAAGTGGGGATGCATTCTTTAATTGTAAAATATAAATTATACCAAGATATGACGACATGGTTGGCTCAGTGGCTGAGCGATCGACTGCTGCGCAGCGTGTTGCGAGTTCGATTCCTGCCCAGGGTAATGTGTGATGAGCACTTGTGTTTGCCTTGTGTCTGGTTCTTGATGTATCTATTTATGTATTTGTGTATGTATATCAGCTGTCTGACACCCATAGTACAGGGTCTCCTTAGTTTGGGGTCAGATGGCCGTGTGTGAATTGGCCCCATATAATAAAATAAAAAGATATAATGACGAAATAACTTATTATAAATATTGTTCAGGGTCTCAATTATATGAGCCGCATGTTGCCGCTGACACACACCATGCTCGTGATGGGCGACCGCAGTGGGCTCACCGCGTACGACCTCAGCAGCGGTGACGTCATACGACGAGTACTTTTAGGTAAGATCCTGTTTTCTATATAGCGCCCCAATGAAAAGTACTGCAAAAATGCTCCTACTTAGATTTTATACATTCTGTATAATGCGTTTAATCTTTAGCATCGTTCAAAACAGCTGAGTTTCGTAAAAATAGATTGGTATATATTTTTGTGTTATACACGCTGAAATTTAAATGGTTGTTTTCCCGCGGCAGAACGATTTGCCTTCAGTAGTACTATTTATTCATAGAGTTACTTACAAAATAAATAAAATATATTTTTCAAATAATTAAAAAAATATGCATCAACTCCTCTTAATACAGTCTTTAAACCCGTAAAAGTGTGAAGGGAATATTGGAATCCGTTTTTAGGTAAGTATTGTGTTTCGTTATCACAGGACCTCGCGCAGCCAGCCGTTCGTGCTGTATCACGATTGGTTCGGGGTCGTTAGTTTTCCACAATTCTAAATCTGCCGTTTTTTAATAATTTATTTTAATTTTTTTATTAATCGATTGTACTACCAAGACAAAATAATTTTTCTTCGGGAAAATAACCATTAAAATTTCAGCGTGTATAGCTGAAGAATATGTTTTAACGCGTCAATCTTCGGAACCAATGGTCCTATTCTGAAAGTAATTCCTTAGTGCTATTTTTTATTATTGTCCGACCGAAATCGAATCTTCGATGTCTGTCCTGGTTGTGGCCGACCCGAAACTTTTTTAAAGTCTATTTATTGCTAACTTAAATTTAACTTATTTTTTACATTTATACGAACAGGTAACACGTGTTAAAGGAAATAAAGAATCAATAATTGAAGTTTGTGAAAAAATTATGTGTATTATTTTATATATTATTGCTATTATACTAAAAATATATAAAAAACTAGCTTTTGCCCGCTTTTGCCCGCATAGTCCGCGTGAATGTCGGTTATCGCGGATGCAGACAAATTCACGGATTAAAAAGTAGCCTATGTCCTTCCCCAGGTTTCAAGCTATTTTCATACCTATTAAAATCGGTCCAGCAGTTTCAACGTGAAAGCGTAACAGAGTTACTTTCGCATTTAATCATGGCGAGATACATTCATTCATTTGTTTAAAAAAAAAAAAAATTTACAGGGTTTACAATATTTTCCAATGTGGTAATGTACTCGTATCTACATTACCAGGAGTAGATTAATATACTTAGCATACTTTTAAACCCCCGCATAAATCATATACTTCGAAATGAAAATAAAAGTTTCTCGTTTCATCTCGTTGCCCATTTTGTGTTTATAAAAAAGAAAGTGACAAGTATTCTAAATCTATCAAATTGGCAGACAAGTGATGTGAATCGTTCTTTACATTGGCGGAGTTGAAAAAGTAGATTGATGAATCATTATTTATGACATTATTTACATTATGTACCTCTTAAGATACAGGTACAACCTAGTTTAAGGGGTATAGTGATAACTATTATTGTATGTAGGTACAGATTAGATTTACAATATGAACTTTGTATACCTACATCTCAAAATTACTGTATACATCTGTATTTTTGGCTAAATAAACTTATTATTATTATTCTTTTTCATAAAACGATGCAATCCAAAGTTTCGTTCTGAAATAATGCTTTTCTTATAACTATTCACTTGTAACGTTTATTTTTATTGCGGGGTTTTAAAAAATATTGTAAATGCCTGAAGATACTCTTTAGGTACCTACCCAAGAGGATAAGTATTAGAATTTCAACTTCTCTAAAAATCTTTATATTTTTTGTACAAATCCTTTATGATCCTTTGATAATAATCAAGACTTACGTTAGAAATAATTCCAAATTAAAATATGAACTTATTGAGGTCCTTCCTCATTAATTGAATATTGTAATTTTAATTGCGTTTACAATCACAATATTCTTATTTCAAGTCCCAGGATATTCATATAACTCAAATTGCGTAAAACTGTTAAAAGAGAATGTCAATAAAAAATCAACAACAATTTAACATAAATTAATAATCTATTATAATTCTAATACGAAAAATATTTGGACAAAATAACTATTCAAAATAAAATCCGCACTACTAGTGATTAAATTAAAACGCAGTTTGAATTAAGTGAATATTTCTAGAGGCTTCGTTTCTAATCGATTTTCAAATTGTACATTTTCCGGGAGCCTGTACTACCCTTCCGAATTGACTAGGCACTTGGCTCACGCTCTACATGTTTTCTCACATTTAAAATCAAGTATTTAAGGATCACACACAGTTAAATCAAAGTAGGTAGTTACGCTGGTTAAAATTAAAACCAACAACATTTACCTAATCACTATATGCAAGAAATATTACATAAACTCACAACATTGTCACGCCGGGCCGGCCGGCAAACTCAGCTGATGATGGCGAGTGACACGCGAGCCGAGAACTCACTCGAAGTCAGCCAAACAACGCGCGATATTTCACGAACGCAGAGTTTCGGTGCGGCCGAAGGTTCAGCAGATTTTCTGCCGAAACAAGATTATTTCCCGTAACTTACCGAAACCAAAACTGAACCTTCGTTCTGTCACAATTTTTTACTATCAAAAACAATCTATATCTTATCAATGTTCTGTATTGTATTTCAGGCCAAAGCGACGGATGTATCTTCGTGCGACAGATATTACCATTGAAAGACGCGATAGTTTGTGACTACGCGAATCAGCTGCGTATCGTTCGCTTCCCGCTCGTAACCAGATTATGTGATATGAAAAACGAGTAGTAATGCAAACTATGTACCTAGAGTTGTGCAAAGTGATTGTTAATGCGATGCATTCCTTGAAAGGAGATCTCATTTGCAAATAAGTTACAATAATAATAATTGATCAACAACTGTGAAGGCTCTTTTTATGTGACTAGATCAAGGGCTTGAATCAGAAGGCAGTACTTCTGAACACGACCGGCATTTTTACAAGGTTTCTCGCTCTCGACCCCAGACATCCGGTAGTGTGGACCGTTCATAGGCTACGGTGGCCAAATAACAACGGGTGGGCCCGTATACTGTTAGCTTAGTGGTATAAAAAATAAATACAATATCATAAAATGCAAATAATTATAAACCCATTATTTAAAAAAGAATAGTACAATAGATTTTTCATCTTTTTTTTCGTTTTGTTTCGGCCATAAACGGCTTTGGATGTATAAATTCTCCTTATCTGATAGCGCTCTCTTAAGTATATCAAGTCAAATTACAGGAAATAGTTATTTGTTTTTATAAGTTTTCCAACACCTGCCTTAAGCAGATCTCGATCCTGCTTGAATTACGACGGTTAAACAAAGACAACGTCACATATCCGTAATAAAAATACATGCAAGAGTCATACGCTAAAACAATTTATTATACAAGCCACGACTGAACATCGCTATGGGCCTAGTGTGATTATTATTTAATGCTAAGATAAATACTGTAAAAAAAAATGTTATTCGAATTTTTCAATAACTTAACTAGGCCTCTACGAAAGCGGTTTTGAATTATTCGTATTATTTATATACTTTATTTAAGCTTAAAGTTGCGCTAAAATTTTCTTAAATACTCGAATGTTAAGAGGGTCCTAACGTTCAAACCAACTTTGTTTATGGAATTCTGGCTTCGTACAGGCGTAAGTAATAACAAAACGAATTTATATCATACTGATTTTCTAAAATACAACCATAAATAGAGGAGTAATCACCTGTCGCCGTTTGTATGGAAGATTGACCGGCTTGAACAGCCTTAAGTATTGGGTGCTGTACGCAAAATACGCGCTGAGACGTGGAGTTGCGGACACCAGCCCGTCATACTACCACTACTACTAAGTATTGGGTGTTCGTTCAGAATTTATTTTGTCATCACAAAACTTTAATATTTACTTTCATCGTTGAGAATATTTCTTACAATTAGTAGTTTTGATCGAAAGGCGAAATTCGGATTAAGTCAAAATCAACTCGTTTTCGACCGAGACGAGATGAACTTTGTTGCAATTTTGCTCAAGTTTACTGTATTTCAAGGAATCCATCGAATTACAAATCATCTTGTGTATTGCTCAGTTAGAACAAAAGAAGCAACGCAAACAATTCAATAGTTTAAGATTAACATAAACACGTGTACACGTATACCGAACGATAGACTTGACAGTGTCTTATTAACCCCCGTAACACATTTATCATGTGCTTCAGAATGTTAAAATAGCACGTACATAGTTTATTGTACAAAAAAATATATATATATTAATGCTGATGACACGCAAGAAATTATATTTTTAACTAAAAATAATGAATATTTCAAGTGGTGAGTGAAGTTAAAGATATTATTATTACCTACAGTTATTTCAGGGCATAACGTGCGCTTTCAATGACCGGAACACATACTCTTGTTATCAAATACCTGTAATATATGGCGCCAAGTTATTTGTAAACTAAGTTAACAAATAATTGGGAAGATGACACCACCAGTCAATTGACATACTTTTTATGAGCTGTCAAAACGCGATTCCCCCGTAGATTTTCTATGGTAAAAGTAAAAAGTGACGTCACTTTTGTTGACAACTCAATTAACTAACTATTTATTGATTTCAAGGCAACTAAAAATCTAAATTTACAGTTGATTGGAAATTGATCGGTTTATAATCAAGGCTAAAAAATCAAGTGTACTTTTATAGAAATTCTGTCTTGGAATTATTGGTTAATGGTGTCATCTTCACAATTATGCAAAATCAGGAAACTCGATTGGCCAGTAAAGGTGTTTGAACCTTTTTGTATGGAAGCTGGTATATGGACCCGCCGCCATTTGGATTTTGTTTCGTAATCGCGGCGCACTTTGAAGGTGGTATGTATAGGTAGAGGACACATAGACGAACAAACTGACGAGTAATATGGTACACCAGTGTCACCTTACCGAGATATTTGAAGGTAAACATCGACATATGAGTACAATGACAATCATTACAAAATAGTAGATTGTTATACAAGGAGCTAAAATGACCCATTATACACGAGGTAGTTTTACTACCCAGCTTTAGCGAGGGAGTAATTAATAGAAACCGAGTTTTAATGGGTTTTAGCGCCGTGTGTTACACTATACTTTTGCACTACGATTGCGAGAAAATAAAACAATCCAATACAATATGAAATATGTAGTTTATTTTATTAAAAATTAAATGTACAATTTGTACAATTCTGGATATTTAACGAGATGTTTTTTCCCGGTAACTTAATTTCAGTCCTCTGTGAAGATGAATGTTGAGTTGTCTGTAGGGTAAACGTGGGAGATACACGTAGTTCCAGGTTGGAGGGTCCCTCCTTCGGATGTTCTGGATAGAGAATCAACTCAGTTGCCTCATCTCTTGATGTAGATGGTCGTGGGCTAGTTGGGAGAATATTGATGCGTTCTGTGATACGCTGGGTGATACCGAATTTGTTTTGAATGGAGTTCTCGATATAGCCTTCCGCCACTTGATCGGATCTCCATCCCCCGTGGCGTTTTAACGTTGTTATATTTGCACCAGAATCCGCCAAGAGAGTGGCGGATGTTCTTCGGAAACAGTGGCCAGTGTACTGTTCCGGATTAGGCAAATTTAGATAAGTGGCGATCTCTTTTGTCATGTTGCTTAATTTATTTTTGCCTATAACTTGCCTTGTGCATTTTCCGTTTTGATAGTTGAGAAAAAATCTCGGCGTGCCCACTCCACTTGGCCGTAAGTCTTGGTAGGCTTTGACAATGTTTAGAAATTCTCCACTTATAACGAATTTCCTCTCCTTATTTGTCTTTGTATTGGGCAGATTTATGGCTTGAAGATGGGTATCAGTTTCGACATCTTCCACTGTTATGTTAGCCAGTTCTATCCCTCTGCAGGCACCGCTGATCCCAAAAATTTAAGCAACCTGTAAAACAAAAAATAAGTGTGTTAGAACTGTATTTTGGTTGGTACCTCTAACTAGCAATTTAGTTTGATGAAAATAACAAATGCAACTATAACCTACCTTTGTTCCTAAGTATTTTTCATTTGGTGCCTTATTTATGAAATTCTCGATATCTATCCTCGTGAAAACTTTGGATTTCTTGGCCTTGTAGCCGGTGGATAATTTCTTGAGAAAAGCCGTCAAATTTACATATTTCTTTATATTTACATTATGTCTTATCTGTATGGTTGTTCGTAACATTGAATATATGCTCCAAAGCGTTGAACTTTGATATTTTTTGGAAAGTTCATCGAAATACGTAAGAAAAACTCCTTCCGTAAGAGAATCCACTCGTTTTTCTGTCCTCCACTTCATAAACTTTTCGTAAGTATTCAAATAAATGTTTTGTGACCTTGACGGCAACAGATTGAAAATTATTTCTTTTCCTTTCTCTTCTATTTGTAAATTAGGGTCTCCATTCTCACTAGATGATGACATTTTCACTATTGTATATGTTGTATGTGTATATGTTTTAAGGGAGAAAATAAACGAAATTTATTATTATTTATTATTGTAAAATTAATTACGGTCACTACCAATTCAATTTGCAATTAGAGAAAAATTATAAAGATTTCGCGCCAATGTCTTTTTTTTGTTTCTTCTGTAGCCGCAACACATTGCATGCATTCTACCACAGATCGCCGATTTTAGTTCCATTTTCAAAATTAAAATGACGTTTTTTTATGAAACAGTAATAAGTCGAGTCTTTATTCATGATTATTCTACTTATGACTAAAGACTTTTTCGTTTTTGTAGGCTCATTGTCATATTTGACACACAAAAATTAAAAAAAAAACTTTTTCCCCTAGAGGATGAAATGCTATTTTATCCCCGCTCTGGTATGCTACAATTACGGCCTTTTTGAGCAAGAGAAGTGAAAAGACTTATTACGTGTCTGTAGGCATCAAATTGTATCCAAATAATAGTTCCCAGGTTGATTATTATTATTATTACTGTTTATTGTAAGAGAGTAGGTACATTACGAACGAATAGTCAACAGCTCTATCCCGCTCTCGCCGGACGTTTTGTAAGTCACAGCTTGTCTTCCATTGTCTCGCCGGTAGATAAGGACTCGAAATATATGTGCAACTAGTGCGAGTGAGACCAAAATATAATGTTTTCTTCGCCGCCCTGTGACTCCTACCCACTGCAAAAAGTGAAAGGCATCAAGGCATTTTTGCCACTTTATGTACGAGAAGTCGTTTATTTGTTTGTTACTTTGCTGTGTTTTTCATTATATTGCTTGTTATTGTTGACTTTGTTGTTATATATTGTTGACTGTGTTGTTATACTTACCGTTGACCTGTAAGATGTTACTATATGGGTGCAAAACAGTGCTTTTTTGGTAAAGTGAGCATTGGACCAGGCCTTCGTCACTCGTTAAAGGTTACGCGCTTTAGTACCTACGGCTCGCGCTCGTCCGGACGTGCAAAATCCAATCAGGTTGCCACGCGCTCGCTCATGTGTAGGTACATACCACAAAGAACTTTTTTCCGACACAGTTTAACTAATAGTTTCTTACGATACTGAGACTGCAGTTTTAATAATGGCTAATTAGCCATTTTTTAAATAAAACAACGAACAAAAGTTTATCCTTTTTTAAATTATTATAAGTGAATATTATGTATAATTTGTTTTTCCTTTTAGATTCTATTTTTTTATAATAGAGATTGAAATAGGTAGATTATACTTTTTTATTTATTTTTTATTGAGGGAGTAAACAATTGTACCTACATTATGTCTTACACCTAGGTAAACAAAACAAAATGGGCTAACGTACAATCCACTACGTTTCCACATATTAGAATAAGAAAGAGATATGTACATACTGAGGCTGTATTCTAATTGTCATAAAAAAAAAAACAAAAAAACTTAAATTGATGATGAGGCAAAAATATCAATCTTATCTAAATATTTATTATATTTTTTCACTAATCTATGTAATGCATATTTACTACTTTACTTACGTTCTTTGTGTAATGCTAACAAGAAAGTTTTATAATAGTACCTACCTACCTAATTATAAGTATTGATTTCATCAGATATTTTACGTATTATTTTTTGTGTAATCGTTTTATAACATAGACAGCCCTAGCGTTGCGTAATTTGACGCAGGCGATCGCCCGACATAACGGCAGACGACGTAGTAGATACTCTCGAGCATGTGCGTAAGGTATATTTTAGCGCGCAAGGACGGCTGTAATATTTTTGTAGGTAGTTATAGCGTTAGGTATCTATCTTTTTCTATGGAGTGAACTATCTTTTCCAAAGGAACTATTAGGTAATCTGTGACACTGTACGTATATCGCGGCGAAGATCTCTGCGGCCCATCCAGTCTTATTTGTTAACTGAAGACTAGGTACATAGCTGATCATCTATACATAATTGTAAACGCGTATCACCTATTTGACGATCGGCAGGTCAGTACACAGTACTAGGTATACCTATAATAAAAGTACTACTGTTTGACGATCGGGAGGTCAGTACACAATACTAGGTATACCTACAATAAAAGTACTACTGTTTGACGATCGGGAGGTCAGTACACAATACTAGGTATACCTACAATAAAAGTACTATTGTGTTTTTTAAAGTGATGTCACAGACACTACCCGTACGACTTAAAGATGCACTCCTCTGGAATGCGTCCTCTCTCCCGATTCACTGCGCGAGTATTCACCATAATAATAATAATCAACCTAGGAACGATTAGTTGGATACAATCTGACGCCTGCCGACACATAATAAATCTATTTTTATTACTTAATGATTGTCGTTGTACTCATTAAGTCGATTTTTACCTCACGTTACCGAGAGTAACATGCCATGTTACTTGACATTTTTTGTTCGGCTATGTGTCCTCTACCCATATTTATCACATTCATCATGCGCCGTAATTTCGGAAAAAAAACAAAATGGCGGCGGGTCGATATGCCAGATCGGTTCTATCCAATTCATTTTTATTTTTTTATTATCAATTTTTAAATCTGTAAGTAAATAGTATGAATTGGCTTTGCTACGAAAACTAACGTAGTTTGTCAATCTGCTCAACAATCAATTTCCCAAACTGTATATGAGCTGAGAGCTCAACTCTCAATAGGGAACATTACGCGAAACTCGGCGCAGAGGGCGCCACTATACGCGAAACTCGGCGCAGAGGGCGCCACTAGCACATTCAGTAACCTCGTATTCTTGATAAATTATGTTATTAATTGTTATCACTAGGTATTTTGTTAAAATATATCAAAGTTTAAATTAATCTTACTTACCTAACTGTACTTTTAACAACTATATTATGGCATCCTACGGCCATTTGAAAGTGTATTCTAGGTTATGCTCAGAATAAAATCATATTTGGTTATCTTACATGCTAAAAGTGAACGTTTTTCTGTAAATACGACTATCTCACCTGAATACTTAACCTGAAAATATTTTAGAGTGATTTTTAGCTGCTTCCCAAAGTTTTCGAAAATTTTCTTCGTGAAAATGAATAATTCCCTTCATTTCTACATCGTTATATTGTTATATGTATTCTTAAGTTAAGGTATTTTTCTATGGGTCTTTGTTACCTGAAAATAAATGGTTTTATTATTTAAAACTTCACTTCCAATTTTTGAACTCAATTAAAGGCAGAATTTCACGCTTTGAACGACTCGTCGAAAAACTGTTTACTGTTTATGCTAGTGCTGCACTCTGGTGCCAGATCATTGCAGTAATTTCCCCTATTAGGAGACACAATAGTTAAACAATGCCAAGCGACCAATATTTGGGCGATGGCCAACAGCACCATGCGTAGTGCGTCCGCTACGCATGGATGCATGGTCATATAACTTTTGACGTCATTAACACATGCATAGGACGAGCGCTTCTAGTTTTAAAATACAACAATCCTATACCATTTTTACCTGACTGCCGGAGGAGGAGGTTTATTTCAAGTGAATTTAAGTAACAAGTGTGAAGCGAACATAATAATATACAATTATTCCTGTTACTAAATAATTGAAAGTAAAACTGATCCGTTGTCCTAGGTGAACGACAAACGCGGTAATGCGACGCGACGCAAATATGTCAAATAGTCGTTATATGTACTTGTGGCCTACGTTGTCGCCTTAAGAGCGCGTATTCGGTTCGTGACGAAAACTTCATGTGAGCAGGTTATTTAAAGACAATTTACAGTTTTAGAAAGATTAAGTCTTGATTTAGACAGCTACAGAGTAAAAGTATAATTTTTAATTATGGTTTTTTAAAGCGAAGACAATTCTTTCATATCGTTTTACGAAAATAGACGTCAGTGTTAACTTTCAGGACGAATACAACCATTACAATATGCCAAAATATTTTGTTTTATGCGTTTTTCCAACAGTATATATAGTCATAAAGACAGCTACAGAGCCAAAATTACGAAAAGATTACTATTATGTATTAAAAAACAATGTTGAAAAAGTAGAAAATCGGTTCACTTTGACAATTTTTTATCACCAGTATTTGAATAAAAACATAACTGATATATTTATTTTATGAAAGTAAATGTTATGCTTAATATACAGAATATTTTTCAATCCGTTATACTAGCTCATTTATTTTAGACAATTATCTTAAAAAGCACTGTAAAACATCGCGCTCTGTCGTTTGCCGATCAATTTCAATGATTCGTGCTTATTTAGTGCATATATTTTTTTCCTGATGTACACAAACAGACCATTTTATTGTACTAGTGTGTGTCAATGCTGGTACGCCGTTCTAGCAATCGTTTAGATTTTGAGTGGCGCTAAATCGAATACGCGCCCTTAATCAATGTGCGACAAAACGCGACAAGTGCGAATTTGTTTTTTGCGGGACGAGTTGCGGCGCAATGGTTTATTAATAATTAAATATTTACTATTATAAGTACTTATACCAGTGTTTTTTCTTACCATAAAGTTAATAACAACTTCTCCTCAATAGAAATAGATTTTTGAAAATTGGTTATTGATAGTTGAATAATTGGTTTAACAGCTGCAACAATATAATCGGAAGTGCTTGGTAATAAGTCACAATACTCTTTATACAAACGTGGATTGAAACTCTCCAAACTTATTTCTTTCTAAATAAGTACTATGACTACCAAAATCGCATTACGTCACATCGCGTCGCGTCGGTACGTGTCGCGTTGGTACGTGTCGCGTTCGGTCGCTCACCTAGGACAACGCCTGAGACGTTCGACACAATCGACACGTAGGGTTGGTGTGAACATACTTTGTACTGCGAAACTGAGATTGCGTCTTAATTTTTTTCCTAAATGCCTGGTCAACCACACACTAGTAGTAATTACGACAGTTAATTTAATGTTTCAATTTTGGTAATGGTAGAAAATGAAAATAGTCGAGGCGCATTCTTAGCTTCGATAGCCTTTAAGTAGCTTGGACAATCGTGAAAAGGGAGAAATACGCACCTAGACAAATTAACCTATGCTACTACCACCATGTCTCTCCGTATAAGTTTGACTGGCCAACTTTTATAATTATAAAACAGTGCACTCTTTGTTACAGGCAATCATGCAGATAGGCATCATTGTAATGTCTAGGTAGGTACGTACCAGGATTGTTGCTGACGTATATTTTTTTCACTTCAGTGGATGCTGATGGTTCGTCATTGACATCAGCGAATGCGCTGATTTTAATTATTTTCTTAAAAAAAGCAGGGAAAATGTGCCTATTTTGAAAATAGGTATATCTAAAGGTTGCACAATTTTCCTTGGTATGTGAGGTCGATACGCGACGCGAGTAGGTATTTCCGAAAATCTTATCTGTTTCATATCGCTCGCTCTGCCTCCCTCCGGGTGAACAATACAAATACAATATGCCCCTGACCCCGACCGGCGATAGAGAGAGTTGCAAGTCTATGAGGCAATTACTTACTTACATTTCCTTATAATATGGATTTGGGCGATAACGTTTTTCCCCCCCTAAACCTTCACGAAATGAGACAATTTTCGTCTCATTCGATTCAGTACATTTTAATATAGGTCTGTATGTTTTGCTTTTTTAGTAATTCAAAGTAGATAAATTTAAAAAAAAAAGCTCTCGAGGAAGTTTTAAAGTAAAAATGTAGGTATGTAGATATTTAGATGATAATGACTTTTTGAAAATATAAGCGTACAGACTTAGTTTTTCATTATATATACAACATTTTACAAAAATTATGAAAATTGGACTAAATTTACGGGGGGTACGTAAAACGTTATCGCTTTTTGTATAAAAAAATTACAGGCTCACAATCCTCATAAATAAAAGATTATTTCAATAATTTTGGCGCAATCAATAAAAAATATATTAATAATAGTAGTACTAATTAGTACTAGATTAGTAATTAAGTACCTAGACTACCTAGTGCATGTTACGACTCGAGCATCAGCATTAATAATCAGCATCGATCATTGCGGATGCTGATGCTGATCTTGAAAATGATGCTTGAAGTTCAGCGGATGCTGATGCTGATGTTCGCAACAACCCTGGTACGTGCATTTGAAAATTTTAAATCGAATAGACTAAACAGATCGTCAAGTATTTAAATAAGTATCTAATAATATTTTTATTTTCACTACAAAATATAATTGATCAATTTAGTTCTAACCTGTTTTCTTTACCTACTATCTATAAACCCATTCAACCCATTTCCGTTAACAAGACAGCCCCGTCGTGTTTGTCATGGTGTCCATGGTTTGATGATGGAGCTGGAAGGTGGTCACGGGAACTCTGCAACTAAACAACGCAACCGCATCGAGTTGGGGCTTGGTTGATTTCTCTTCACAAGTACCCTGGTTCCAAATGATGTCCAAGTCCTGATGATGGAGACGATAAGTAGTCACAGGAACTGCAACCAAATAACGTCGCCCTCTGCCTACCCTTTTCTAAGAATTCGTCGTGTGCGTTACCCCAGCAAAATAATGTCGAAAATAGTAATTTAAATGTTACAGGCAATTAGTTGTCCAGCTTCTGTAATTGTTGCGCACATTTTTAAATTTGTTGCACATATAGATTTTGAGTTATTCCACAAAAACATTTCCTGCTGGGGTAACGTTACCGCAGCCAGACATTTTCTTTTATAATGGGAATATTGAAATAAATATTAGCCATATAATTAGTAGTCTAGACGAGGTAAATGTTGCAACTTATTTTGTATTTGTTCTTCCTTCGACTGCAATGTTATTCAAGATTTTGCTGGAGTAACGTTTGTGGTTTTGCTGTATCTCTGAAACGGATTAGCAGATTCTTATCATCTTTTTTACATGATTTCTTAAGAATTAGTTTGAATTAGTTGGGTAATAAAAAATCAAAATTAATGCACCATTCAAAGGTTATTTAATTAAATATAAAAACACTTCAATAGGTCCTAACACTTTGAATAAGAGCTTGAAAGACTTACTTTAAACGTTGTTTTGTAGCTTGTTTCTGTCTTCAAATGTATGTGAAGTTTCATTAGTATCCTGTTAGTAATAAACAAATTATGATGAAATTCAGTTCTCCACTTTGACGGTCATAATGTGCGCTTAGTTATTTGGCCTCCGATAACCCTGTATATGAATATATAAACTAAATGATACCTATATCAATAATTAGTTACTTATTTCAGTTATATTCCTGTAAAAGTTCAGCGCAGTACATACAATAATTAACGAGATAATAAAATAAAAGCCATTAGGAAGCGCAACGCCGTGATAACCCGACCATATTAAGGTGGTTACAAAAAAGCGACCGCGCAGTACATTATGCTACCTTCTTAAATATGTAGGATAGGTTTACAAGTTTAGTACGGATGTGTACACAAGTGTTTTGAATTTGTGTTATTAAATTTTATTTACAGGTAAAATAATCATTTCAATAAAACTTTCAAAATATTGATAAAACTTTAAAACGATCACAGGTAGCAATACTGTTCTTATGGCATTTTCCATTACTTTTTAAATTTTACTTTACACTTTGTCTTTAGTAATACAAATCTTCACTTTTAAAATATAAATTAAGATTTAAAACCATCGCAGAAAATAACAGATATATAATAAATGTTTTAAGTTCACATTATGCCTACTAATACTTACATATATCGTTTAAAAATCACAAAGTGATGGTAATATAATATAACATCACAATGTAAGTAGTAAAGTGCTTACAGTAAGCCCTAGTCTAATTTCAAATATCACAATAGTTTTTCCTAGCTAAATACGGATAGTTGTATTCTAAAAATGACTTAAATTATTTCAAAATCACATCGAATATTGAACAGTGTACGCGTCTGTACCGAACTTGTTAGGTGTATTATATTAAACATTTTAGAAGGTAGCATAATGTACTGCGCGGTCGCTTTTTTGTAACCACCTTAATATAGTCGGGTTATCACGGTGTTGCTATTCCTAATGGCTTTTGTTTTATTATCTCGTTAATTATTGTATGTACTACGCTGAAATTTTACAGGAACATAACTGAACTAAGTAACTAATTATTGATATATCATTTAGTTAATATATTCACATACAGGGTTATCGGAGGCCAAATAACTAAGCGCGCATTATGACCGTCAAAGTGGAGAACTGAATTTCATCATAATTTGTTTATTACTAACAGGATACTAATGAAACTTCACATACATTTGAAGATAGATACAAGCTACAAAACAACGTTTAAAGTAAGTCTTTCGAGCTCTTATTTAAAGTGTTAGGACCTATTGAAGTGTTTTTATATTTAATTAATTAACCTTTGAATGGTGCATTAATTTTGATTTTTTATTACCCAACTAATTCAAACTAATTTTTAAGAAGTCATGTAAAAAAGATGATAAGAATCTGCTTATCCGATTCAGAGATCCAGCAAAACCACAAATGTTACTCCAGCAAAATCTTGGATAACATCGCGCGTCGAAGGAAGAACAAATACAAAATAAGTTGCAACATTTACCTCGTCTAGACTACTAATTATATGCCTAATATTTATTTCAATATTCCCATTATAAAAGAAAATGTCTGGCTGCGGTAACGTTACCCCAGCAGGAAATGTTTTTGTGGAATAACTCAAAATCTATATGTGCAACAAATTTAAAAATGTGCGCAACAATTACAGAAGCTGGAGAACTAATTGCCTGTAACATTTAAATTACTATTTTCGACATTATTTTGCTGGGGTAACGCACACGAATTCGTCCGTGAAGTTGATAAAAAAAAAACAAAAAGAAATCGACAATAAAACATATTATATAGCTGAAGAGTTTGTTTGTTTGTTTGTTTGGTTGAACGCGCTAATCTCAGGATCTACTGGTTCGAATTGAAAAAATATTTTTGTGTTGGATAGTGTTCTTTTTGTGTTCCTCGGTAAATGTACCGAGGAAGGCTATGGGCCCATGCGAAGCCGGGTCGAGTCGCTAGTCTACAATACAAAAGAAACTGCGGACAGCCAGCGCCGGAGTCACATGAATAAAAAATCGAGCAGAAAGTAAGCTTCATACTAATGCCGTGCGCAGGAGCATTACTACACGCACAGATATGTGTGCGTGCCCTGTCACTGACAAGTGACAGGGCACGCACACATATCTCACAAGGCGCGCGGGGTGCACGCCCGCTCGGGTACAAAAGTACAAACCGGTTTGAGCCCGCTCGGTAAGCGTACAAAGTTAGGACGCGGCAGAAATCGAAGCGCGGCCGTATAGTTTTATTTTATATTTATTAATGTTTTTAAAAATACTAATGTGTTGTAGGTACTGTTTCGACAAAAAATAGTAGGGAAAACATGGAGACTTCCTTTTTTGTATATCTAAAGGATATTGACAGGTAATATTATCTATATCTACCTACACTTACACATTTTTAATGCTCATTATTAGGTACGGAAGTAGGTATTTAGTTACGAGGTAGGGAATATCCAAAATGAGATGGCGATACGATGTTCTCATAACAATTAAGTATTGATTTCTAAAAGGTTCGTTGATACTTGCCGTGATCCAAGAGCTGGTTTTTACTTTGGGCAGGGGTTAAGCATTGCCATCCAACGTGGCAATGCAGCTAGTCTCTTGGACACATTCCCAGATGAAGGCGATGTGGAGGAATTTTTTGATGTCTTATTATATTTGTTTTTTTTGTTTAATAGTTTATAACTTTTATTTTTTTTATTGAACGTGTAAATATTGTATTTAAAATGAAAATAAATATATTAAAATTATAAACCTACTAGGCTTAGAATTCATTATTACGATAAAAGAAAATAATAAATTAACAAGAAATTATCTACATACAGTTTGTCATTATTAGTTTTCCCAGCTTGACCCAGTGCCAAAAAACTTAGCCAGGCTTCTCTGTGAAAACAGAGAAGCAGAGAAGTAGGTATTTCAGTCATTCAAACAAGGAAAAGAAGTTTCTAATATTTCCAAGAAAACTCCGCTGTTCAAAACAATGCCAATATCTAGATAGTCTTGTACAGACGCCAGCACATCAAGCCATACCTAACTGTCAAATTTTCCCAATTAAATATGAACCATATGCTTTTGTAATAAAGTTGAAAATCTATCAAAGAAAGGACATCAACCGTAATGGGCTAACCGGTAAACAACCGTATTGGGTAAAAAGAAACTCATAAATAGTTTAGTAATAATATTTAGTAAACATTGGTCTTAATACGGGAGTGTCAAAATAAATAATATTAAAAACGAATAAAAAAGATTTTTAATTGATTATTGTGCTTGTATGGTGACAGCGTGCGGGATGCGTTGAGTTAGGGTTGCCAAAATAAAAACCCAGAAAAAATAATATCGATATTTGATGTTTCGATTCGAAAGCTTCAAAACATTGCAATGTTTTCCTGGAAGACTGAGTTTTGCTCGACCGTTGAAATATTCATCATAGCATGATCATCATTATTTTAACCTCACACAAATAAAAAATATAGTTTACGTAGAACAACATTTATTTTTAAGTGATATTAATCATCAGCGTGGCCACGCGACCAACGTAGAACAAACGTCGAAAGAAGTTTAGCTTCTTTCGAGAAAAAATAGTAAGAATCGTTCGTAATTGGTATTTTGTCTTGGTTCGTTTGGGTTTTATCCGCCGTGGCAGCGGGTATTATTAACGCGTGCTTTTCTTGAAGATTCTAATTGCAATGCAGCATGGGCCATAACCAAAAGAATTACGCAAAGCAGAACAGCTCAGTACTTTGGAATCCTATGGATGGTTCCTATACTATTGAAATGTGCATTGATAGAGCCAGTGGCGTTTTACAAGGATTTCCTTCGGTCGAGAATTGCACATTATTACGAGGAAAAATACAGAGCAAACATATAAGCCGTAAAATATATTTCGTTTATAAAATTATAAAACATTATTGCTGCAACTGCATAGTCGGCCGAAGGACTGTAGGTTGCTGCGCTCATGTCATGTCTGTAGTATGGTATTTAAGCTGGGCAAGGTATGAAAATGTAACTCCACCTGCTCAGTTTTTAGATCATGTTTTGTTAATATATGACAATGAATAGTTTAACTAATAAATCATTTATTTTAAAGTGTTGAAGTTTTTTTTGTTTTTTATTATATTAATCAATTTGATACAAAACTTCCTACATATACGTTTTCTATATACTGTAAGCCACTCAATAAAATCAAAAAACGTACAATATTTTTATGTTCATGTTCAGGCCCAAACGCCATACAAAGTGGTTGATGTCCTTTGACAGATTGTAGTAGCTTGATGTGCTGGCATCTGTACCTAGATAGTAGTAGAGTAGGTCTCAGATGGTAAGTAGTATCATATTATTTCTAGTTGGAGTAGGTAATCTATTTTCATGCACTTGCTAGCATCTGCGGGTCAGTTTAGTGTATGTGGACTCTCGCCTATCGCCCTGAAATATACCTCGCTCGACCCTTATCGGTTCGCTATTCTCTCGGATTTGCCGACATCCTGGATAGTGAAGGACCGTCCTCCATTGCCCCATACATGACATCAGGAAGGTGCGTAGAGTTGTGTCAACTTTATACAACTCTAACACCCTCATGAGCCATGTATGTTGCACAGAATCGTAGGCCTTCTTATAGTCTATCCAACATGTCGACAGATCCCTTCGGGAACGACGAACCTGCTGGTTAATGGCCATATCAATGAGGAGTAGCTCCTTAGTACCACGAGACCTATTCCTACGTCCATTTTGAAAGGCAGACATAATAGAATTTTTGTCAATGTGTTCGTTAATTTTCACTCTCTAAATGGATGTAAGAACTTTATAGACCGTTGGTAGGCAAGTGATCCGTCTATAATTTTTGGGTTCCACAGTACTACCTGATTTATGGAGCAGGTGGGTTATTCCACTTGTTAGGAATTGGGGCAACGATCCTGACTCTAGGGCTGACCTCTTCAATAAAGTCTTAAAACATTATAGAACCGACTTCAATAAAGTCGGAACTTTATTGAAGTCGGTTCTATGTTTTTATTACTGTTAAGTAAATCTGTATTTTAAAATCTATTTAAATTTTAACTTTTCATTAATTTCATTTTTTCAGATATAATTTGATGTGAAGGTAAATAACAAAGAAAAATGCCTCGACATAAATCTAAGGTATGGGAATATTTCGAAAGGAGCGGGGAGGTTGGTCGCGCTGCCCATGTCGCGACGCGACGTTGTGTGTGTGTGCTTACTGCTTGATGCGACGTGCACTCACAACCATAAACTATACCTACCGCTCACAACACAACTAAAGATAATATACTACTAGTTACTTGTAATTGGCTGTCTGTTTCGTTTACCATTTTTATTCTGTTTTGTTTAGCTCACAGAATACTTAATAGTACTACGTACAGAAGGGACACTCCCTTCCCCGCGCTATATCAGATACCGCACCCTCGACCGCGCACCGGAGGGGCTAACCGCCGACTCTTTAGCCAGGGCGCTCAAAATCGTAAGAACTACAGCGCTGTAGGTACTGCTGACACAAACACACAATTTTGCGATTTATTTTGTTTTAAGTTTTATTTATTAGTTTTAATCTCGATGATTCATTTATTTTCCAAGTTTTCGTCGTTTTATAATAATACAATTAAAACTTCCGTAATAATAACATACCAACATTACCAGCTATTAATATTGCTCTCTCTCTTTATTGTCTTAGTCATGTACTTATGTGATATGTCACTTTCTTTCACGTTCTATTCATTCTTGGAATTGAAAAGTAGTACCCTACGCACTAACCTTGTCGTGTCGTCCCATTGTAATTATTATTATTGTAATATTTTAATTAATTCTTAATTTTTATTTTTAATACCTACTTTTGAACTTAACATGTATGGACATGGACTGGTTCCGAAATAAATGAAAAAAAAAAATTCAGTGTGTACTTATGTACGCGCGTGAGAAGTTATACTTCTTCGAGTCACAAAATAGCAACGAAGGCAGTAAGTAGTTCAGCATGTACGTCAGAGATGGCGTTGTTTACAATTACTCCCGTGAGAATTTTGTGTGACGGTGTGCGCGCGCATCGTAAAATTTCACTCTCATCATTTTTTCATAACGCGCCTAAAGAAGTATAACTTCAAAAAAATTGCGTTGCCGCGTAATGGTACGGGGCGATCGTGAATTCCATATTTTGTAATTAGGTAGGTACCTTAATTTACCATTATTGATGAATAAATAAACCTCTTTACATAATAAATAGTATAATATTACTTTTATGTCATTACAAATCCGAGTATTCAAAATCAAATATCATTTATTTTATTTCTTTAAGAAATAAATAATTGAACGCTCGGACAAGATCACTTTATAATAATGTTCGAAACGTTCGGGTAGTTCGTCGTCGTTCGGTTCACCCGACGCAAAGCGCTGCACTTTTCGCGCCATTTTGTACGCCACGACATCCAACTGATTCAACCCTACTAAAATTCACGCACACATTTGCACGTGTACAGACGTCATTTGGTTTTGTAGTAGTAATAGGTAATTATTTTGCAAGTTTTGTATGAAGTGTCCTAGGTGTGGTTTAGCTGTAAGTCTTCCATACTTCATAAATAAATAAATAAATAATTTACAACTTCCAAGCGCGAAATAGGTAGTAAGGTCGATTCTCCTGGTTTTTTTTTTGACAGTTAAAATATTCCCAAAGTTTCGGAATACTAGTATTCGACAGGAATGATTCGGAATTTTTCCCGCCAGGTATATGCTTGACTTAAAATATAACACCAAGTGGCAGGGATATGGTTAGCAATATTTCGACCTTGCCGTGTGCGTAACAGTCCCTTTTTTTCAGCTTTCTTCCAAATAGCGTCATTGTAATGATGGTAACAGTCGCTTATGTTTGCATCTGGAAATACTGATCTTACCGCATTTATTTGCGCGATTTCATAATCACACATAAAGGTTTTGATATTAATGCGCAATTTTTGTTTGAATATCGAAAAAAGTCGCGTGTATGTTTCTTGTGTTTTGTTGGGTAATATGGTATGAATTACCGGTAGGTACTATATTGGTATATTTATTTGTTGAATTTATGTCCTTGTGTGTGTAAAATTATTTTCTTTTTGCTAGTGATGTAGCAAAAATTATTTTTTATTTCGTTTTCACCGTCTTCACAAACTAAACATTTTTTGGTTAAGAAACATACAGAAAATATCTCAGTGATTTACGTGTTATGAGACAGAAACTACATAAGAGTAATGATATTTATTTAGTCATGTATGCTAGAAAAGTTGCAATAAATTATTTTAATTTGGGTGGTGTTTTTATTTCCTTTTTGAGGTTCTTACATATAAGCGTTAATATTAGCGCTGTCTGACGTCGCGGCACGGCAAAGGAATTTATATGTGATCAAGTTATTTTTATTCTTATTTCATCGAGTTTAGAATTCATATTACTTTATTTGCAATGTATACGCATATATTACGTATCATGATGTAAACAAACTTAGACGAGATTTTTGTTAATGGTAAACAGAATGTAGATATTTATAAATGAATACTTATAGCGATGTCCTGGGAAAAATAAAATAAAGGTTACCCTACTTAGAAAGAGAGGGTTGGCCCACAGAGAGCGAGATAGTGATAGATAGGCATGGCTTCAAGTAGGTATTCGAAGTGTTGACTCCATTTTAATCTACAGCTTCATGGTTGCTGTGCTCCGGTGCTCGTACCACGGTCCCATGTAGGGTATGTGTTCTGTGGGAACCATAGACACAGTAATACTAAAAAGATAAGACAAGAGTCAAGACTGAAGACATTCACCTCACCTACTTGGTGTAATGGAGTTTAGTGTTAGCCTGTGTTTTTGCGTTTGGTTAACTTAGATTTAATTAAAACGTTGCAGGTGGTACGGATTAGAACTATGTTATCTACGCACTTAATGAAGAGTGCAGTGCAGTAAAACGATGAGTTTATAGTGCTAGAAGTGGTATGGTGTTATTTTCGATAACTTATTTTGTATATATTGACACTATAGCATAGCTGCCATCATTCAAGACTACGGTATGTATATTTCATTAATGTAATCTATTTTGTAGTTTTATGATGCTCCCGATAAAATAATAGAACGATTAAGTTTGTTTTGCAGTTCATGAGTAATAATAATGAACAAAATGGCCGCCAACCGCCTTTACCGCAACAACGGACAGTGCCATCAACAACGGCACCTGTGGCGGCCGCGGTAGTCCCTAAAAGTACTAAATCATTGGCACCAACGGACCCGCGGATTAGGAATGCCAACGTGCCTTCTACCGATCATCAAAGCAAAAAATGCCGTGACTTTGTGTGGGGTATTTGCACTAAAGGAGCTCAATGCAAGTTTCGCCATGAGTTAGATGTGGAAACTATGAAAGATATTTTGAAGTTCTGCCATGATTATCAGAACAGAACAGGTTGTACCAGGCCAGACTGCACATATTTGCATACGTCGAGAGAGGAGGAAAACCTGTTCCTGACTACAGGCCAGATACCTAGAGCGTTAGCTGAAAGGTATGCAGCAATGTCTACTGCGCAAATGAACTTGTATGTGAGCGAGTATCAAGTGCAGCCCCTACCTCCACCGCCGCCACCACCTCCACCGCCGCAGAAGTCAGCCGCGGCGCAGCCACCACTACCAGCACCTCTGCCAACACTGCTAGCGCCGCCGCCTCCTCCGCCACCGCCGCCTCCACCAACTACCACAGCTGCACCAGTTCGGGTGACACCACCCATTTTCACAGGTATTTTCCCCTAGTTTAGCCCTAGTTTTTATCACATTTCATGCCATATGAAGATCTTGATCCAGCTAGTTACCCAAGAAAAGATTCGTTATGATGAGAGTTTATGGCTAATGGAGTAAATACCTTCAATCTTTTACTGTGGGTTAAAAAGACCATATGCATGTCATGTACAACCATTTCATTACTTATGAGCTCACTTTCAAACTATCACTGTCTGACTCAGTAGCTTCCTGTTACATACTACAAAAAGTTATAATGATTTTCTTTTACAGCTCCACCTCCCTTCAAGACTCCCACAATGTATCCAGTAACCCAGCCACCACCTGCTCTACCTGCAATGTAAGTAGTTATTAACCATCAAACCTCCACTACTTATGTACCTATGCAGTATCCGATGCGGCATTTAGTATCTTTTGACACTCAAGAGTCAAGAGGTTGTTAATCTTAGGTGTCATGTACTAGTAATAAAAGTAGTAGTAGTAGTTGTTTAAAATCAATGTTTTTTTTTATATTACTACCAGAAAATTGCCTGAATGAAGGGAACACCTTACAATGAATTTTGTAAACATTTCAGGTTTGATGCAAGTATGCCTCCTCCTCCACTGCCAACAAATGCATCTGTTAATAAAAATGCTGCTATGAAGCGTCCCGCAGGGCCATCTGAGGGTAATTATCTTACTATATTAAGAAATTGATTTTCTTTGTCTAATTTTACCATGTTAAAGGAGATTGGGTATTGAAAAATGAGAAACCCCCCCCCCCCCCCCCTCTTCTGTAGCCATAAGGTATAAACCAATGTAATGGTAATATATTTACTGATTAGTAATAAAAAAAATGTCAACATAATAAATTATTTCTCTAAGGTATATATGATGGGAATTATATCTGACCTAAACTAGACACCAACCATTATAAGGGAATACATTGTTTTGTCTTGAGAAATATCTATTACCCATCCATTGGTGTAAATCTTATTACTGTTGAGGGGTGGGGCAGACTTTCTCATTTAAAATTCAAAAGAATTAATGCTCAGCGAAAAGCATAAAAGAATATCAAATGTTTTCAATATTAAGTTCAAGAAAAGTTAAAATCAAAACAAATCATTCTAGCATGCGCGAATACTTAGCACAAAATATTATAGAATTACTTCAATATATTGTTTCACTGTGACATGCAATACCTCTTTTTTCATTACTTGACTTGCGTACAACAGAGATTTCCGTTTTCCAATAAGGTAATCATTATAGATAAGAGAATTAAAACTTCATCTACTAATTTGCTTATTTATTGCTTTAGTTTGTATGGTTTTGCCATACAAAAAATTACCATACAACAACAAATAAGCCAGTTAGACTACTCATTTGACAAAATATCAATCTTCGTAATTTTGAATATTGGCAGATAATTATGTCATCTAATACAATACAACAATGTAATGCAAAAAATTACAAGATTCTTTCTGATGATTTCTCATGCAGATTGTTGGGTAGAACTGTAAAGGAGCAATGGGTTCAATTAAGGAGAAAAAAGCATATTAGTTTTTGCAAAAGCTTTTCTGGTTTATGCAAAGAAAATACGGCTTTTGAAAACACTAGTGAACAATAAAAAGAAATGTGAAATACATGTATATCACTATAATTGTTAGCAATTAAAAAAAAAATACTAAATTATTTGGCTGGATTTGATCTTTACAAGCAGTTGATGCTAGCTAATTGCAATAGAGTGGTATCTGTACTTTTATTAAAACACTATAATATCTATTTTTTTGATAATGCATTATAGCCTAACATTCAGGGATAATGTAGCGTCCTATTGGTGAAAGAAATTTTTAAATTGGATGAATAGTTTCGAAGTTTACCCCGTACATTCAAACTTACAAACAAATTTTATGTCTTTATAATATTAGTATAGAAGTATAGATTAAAGTTGGTCAAACCCCAATACTTAAAAAAAAATCATAAGGTTTAGCTCATAGTTCTTTGACGCAATCTTGTAGTCCTGTGCAAATACATAAGTGCTTATATCAAATTAATAACATGTTTATGCATTTTGACCTAGTGATCAAATATTATTGAGAAATGGAACACAATTATTTACATTAACAATAGCAATATTTTAAGTATGGCTTGGCAGTACTTAGCAATATTATTAGTATGGGTTAGACATATCAAAAGGGCTTTTCCTTCCGACCATCGTCGCTGGCTCAGAAGCATAGAATTAAATGATTTGTCTAACAACAATCAAAACTCCGGCCCACTAGTAGAGTAACCATAAATTGAATTTGACCAATCCCTTCCATGTTGTCAGAAATATTCTTTAAATGTCCGTTTACTTGTTTGTGTGTTTGTTTGTCTATTGATGCCCATAATTATAAATAGTCTTAGTTGACTTAATAAAGAGAGTTAAACATTGAGTTCTAGTCTGCTAATACTTTCATTGTCAACTATATTACCACTTACTTACTTGGTTAATATGATTACTTACCGGTTGTGGTGAATCCTGTTGTACTAAACCGTATAATTCCTCCGTGTGGTTTATATTCGCTCAATTAGAGCTTAATACAACATTGCTTGTTTATTAACGGTATAATGAACTAAGAAAGTTTGTTCATGCATCGAAAAGTCAAATTCGATGTGACTGAATGATATAAAGTGCATATGAAAAGCTGAACCTACAAACTTAAACTCAGAAGCTATTGCGTGTACAAAGTCCATACAGAAAAGCCAAACTCTTTGAAGAAATTCAATAGCAATATAGATACATTCATACCATCAAAGCGAAAAGGTGATACAAGCAAGTAGATAAAATTGGGATTGATAGTTGAGCCCAATGTCATAATAATATTGGCATTATACTTAAAAAGACTGAAGACAAAAAACCTAAATCGATATTGCTGGCACAAAAATATTATGTTTTATAGAGTTATTATTAATGAATACTAGCTGCTGCCCACGACTACGTCCCCGGTTTCTAGACTTGTGGGCATACACAGAACAACTTATCATCACTATTGGACCTATGGTTTAGGGATGCATAGGGGCAAACATCCAAGTCTTATTTTTTATTTAAATAGATAGACCTGTTGCAGCCTATTGTTTCTGGGATAAAAATAACCAATTAGAAGAAATCACCTCGATTAATTGCTCTGTTGCGTCATGCGAATTTAGGACGAACTAACAAAACATCACGGCATATCACTCACAACATCATATTAAGCAGTATAATATGTGGGAAAGGATGGTGTAGTAGATAATTGTAAGTAAATACATGTTCCCATAGAATAAATATAAGTCGACATGTAGTTCGTAGCATCGTTTTCTTAACATATATTGCCAGTATGCTGCCATAGTTGATAATTGCAGCCAAAAATTAAGTTAAATGTGTCCATCTGTAAACATCCTATATATACTAAAATTATCTTAAAACTGAATTGATATTCTACCCTCACACGTTACTGACTTAAAACGACAGACTGCTAGTATTCATAACATGTTTAATTAAGATGTGGTAAAAGACAAAAATAAGCAATAGATAAGTATTTTCTCCACTCATTCCTTTAATATTATGTTATAATTCGTGTGTGAGTAAAAGGGCATGGCAAGGTCCTTTGTTTAATCAACATTTTTAATTGACTTCTTTAATGGCATGAATTATGCAAAAAATTCAAAATAATATGTTTTTTTTTTATAAAATTTCATGTATTGAATAATAGTCAACTACTCTATTGTGTTAACATTAAATATGGGTATGTTCTTCAATGACTATTTTCATATGCCCAATATATTTCTTCAGGCAATAAAGTTTGCCTTTATTTAATGCATTTTAATTTGCATTTGCGTGATTTCGCATTAAATACTAACAAAGTCACAATACCTAGTTATACATTATAGGAAGTACATATTTGTACTCAAGCAAGCTGAATTGAGAACTAGATACCTATCTGATTTTGAACCTCGGGAAAGTGTGAGAGTGGGGGTTACAATATCCGAAAAAAAAAACTAAATAAACAAGCTTGCAGCAGTGACTTAACGAGTGAGTGATTTAACTGTGTTAGTACTGTTTACCTTAAGTGTCTTAACTGGGTCGATTAACTACAGATCCACCAGTAAAATCGGCCAAGTGCGAGTAGGACTCGCCCATGAAGGGTTCCGTAGCAGCAAGTAACATAATATAAAAGTTCTCGTAGTTCGTTGTAACTTTGATCGATGTTTTAATAATAGTGTATTTTTTTAAATTACGGTTTACTATTTATGACGTATTAAAAAAAAACTACTTACTAGATCTCGTTCAAACCAATTTTCGGTGGAAGTTTACATGGTAATATACATCATATATTTTTTGTAGTTTTATCATTCTCTTATTTTAGAAGTTACAGGGGGGGGGGGGGACACATTTTACCACTTTGGAAGTGTCTCTCGCGCAAACTATTCAGTTTAGAAAAAAATGATATTAGAAACCTCAATATCATTTTTGAAGACCTATCCATAGATACCCCACACGTATGGGTTTGATGAAAAAAAGTTAGAACAGTATAGTTCTTATACTTTCGGAAAAAAGTGGCTGTGTCATACGGACGGACAGACAGACAGACATGACGAATCCATAAGAGTTCCGTTTTTTGCCATTTGGCTACGGAACCCTAAAAAGAAATGATTTTTATATCTTTAACCGTATTTGATTTTAATTATTTGTTATTGCTTTCTACCGGTTTCTATGGTCCAAAAAGTACCGCCCTGGGAAAGTAGGACTGACCGACAGACATCAGAGTTAGTAAATTGGGTCCCGTTTCGCCCCTTTTGGGTACGAAACCCTAAAAAGTTATGCTTCGGCAGTCATCGCATAACTTTACAAAATAATATGAACACGCATTGATGAAATCTAAGTAGCAATAATCTTTAACTGTCTCTTCTAAAAACAACCATAGTATCTTTGAACTGAAGTAGCAGTAATCTTTTAAAAACGAAAGTCGGCGCCATGCAACAGAATTACCCACTTTGTTGCACGGCGCCGACGAAATCGAAACTAAAATTCGATCGAATTAGTACGAAACTAATTCGATAACGCAGGTTTCTGAAGCCCATACCTTTTCTGGTAAAATTATTTGTGTTTACATAATATTATGTAACCTAAAGATGACAACGGTAACTAGACCATGTTTAGTTTTTTTCCTAAATGCGCCTGGCTGATGCCACATTCGAAAAATAACAGTAGTCCAAGGCATATTTGGAATTTTGATACAGGCTCTGAAAAGCTTTGAACTCCAATCGTCTTTACAAAACGTTTTATGTCTTTAGTCCAAGCTTAAACCTTAGATTCTGTTATTGTATTTTGAAATGTAGTAGACAATATTCTTAATACAAAATTGACAACTTACACTCTGTTCTAATGTCAGTTTTTGTTTTAAGAACTTTATAGTAGTCTGAATAAAGTTCAAATAACAGACTCAAACGTTCAAGCTTGGACTTCAGTCCAATAATAGTTTGTGGTCCAAAATCAGATATGGAGTTAGTTTTCTATATGCGTAGGTTTAATAGACCAAGGATGACTAAAAAATAGACTACTACATGGTTAATTGCACTATGTAAAACTCTAGTCGTATTGTTATATTTTTTTTTTGTATTTCCTGCTGCCAACATAGAACTAGAAATGTGAACGAGTTAGCAGGGGAACTCATCACCGTTTTTTTTTTGTGATTCTTGGTTTATAAAATTATGATGTTTCTGAATGTTCAAGTTTTTGTAACTGCTTCACAATGAAAAGTTCAACGCATTTTGCTTATATTTATAGTAATAAAATAAACTTAGGATAGCTAATGTTATTTGCTTGGCGCGTATTTATTTTGTTCCCAGCCGGGCCAAGCAAAGCGCGGAAAGCAGAGTGCTCCAAAGTAGTTGACAGTGTCTGCGAAAATTGTATCCAGCGGGAACTCAGGTTTGAAATGATAAGATTCTTCTCCATATTAATTTGTACGCATGATATAATTTGAGATATATTTAAGTAATAATTGCCGCTGTGTTATTTTACCGGGAATTAGTTTGATATGAGGAAGTATGAGAGGGTCATGAATCGGCGAGTGTTTATAAGCGAAGCGCGTTATGATTCCAATTATATTTTGAGAAGCGAATTTTTAGCATTCAGTATGTAATAATGTTTATATATTTGCTTGCATAATGCAAAATTTTATAAATACGCAGACATCTCTTTCGTAAAACTAAACTAAATTGTTCGGTTTACTTTAACTAAAACTAACATATCGGTAAAGTATTTAATGGTAAATTACCCGCGGGTTTGAAAAGGAATAAAATGCTGTGCGATATAACAAGAAAAGCAACAAAGTCAATTTTAATAACTTAACAAGTATAAATATTTCTTTGGACTTGTATTTTTTAATTTATAACACACTGTAATTACATATTATGTATTTCGGTTTCACATTACTTAATCAAAGAAATTGAAGAATATTCATATTGCAAGCATTACAAATTGAATGAGCCTGCACAGCGATGAAACTAATGATCAAAATAATTATACAGTGGTCTAGTGTTGTTGATCATTATCGCGCCCTGGGTAGTCTGTTGCTGCCATCCAGTAATCATCACGACTGTACGGTTGATTGGAGGTTGCTTATTTGATATTAGGAAATAGCTGCTACACGCTAACACACTCTTGTTTGTTTTTGTAGAAAGTTGTTGCTTAACTAAACTTTTGAATATATCTGTAGGGTTGAGCTGTACCGACAGGAAATGCAAAAATTGGAGTGTGAGAAAGAATACCAATCATACATTTACGAGAAAAAGTGTGCAGAAAATGCAAATGGTCGGTTGTTGTTGAAGTCAACTGTAAGTCCGGAGTTGTTCCGCATTCTGGATGAACATATAGAGGTAATTTAGTAACCAGTTATTTGAGTGATAATTTATACAATTTTGACACTGATTGATGTATTTCATGTGTTGTGTTCTTATAGGGGACGCCACAGCAGGAGCAAGTTCCCGCAGTTCCCGATCTGCTATCCAGGTTTAACCAACCTTCGATGTTCGTTTCCGTAAGTCTAATTATTGTTTTATGTATTTATTAGATCTTCTAAACATTTAATCTTTAACAACTAAAAAGTTTAAATAATAAAATCTTTTGCAAGCGATCAGATGCAGCTGACAGTTATTTTAGTTCAATCTCAGATTGCCACCAACTTCACCAGACTGTGAGCTTGTTAAACACTGGAAAAAATGTCGACTGACTAGTATTAATAATTATATAAATTTTATAGGAAACATCCACAGTGCCCAAACAATTCCTACTTCAGCTAATGGGATGTGTTTTAAAGCAAAGTACTCTCGTGGAACCTGTAAGTATAAAAGTTATAATAATAGATAATATAAGGGCTCTGACCGCCGCCGGTAGGTTGGACTCTGTTCCCGATACTGATGGGCTACTATATTTTATACCTTTAAATGTTTTATATACAAATATTTACAAATGTAATGTAAAATGTATATAATACTAGCTGACCCGACAGACGTTGTCCTGTCCCTATCTACCTACTTACCTGCCTATTTACCTACCCTACACAAGTTTTCTTTTTTTTTCTCCGTAAGAACCATCCTCGTACTTCAAGGAATATTATAAAAAAAGAATTATCGAAATTAGTCCAGCCGTTCACGCGTGATGCCGTGACCAAGGGAAATAGGGATTCATTTTTATATATATACTTAGTCTGGCCATAAATACTGTTACAATTAAAAATAAGAAAGATATTACATTTGAATTTGGAATCTGTCATTTTATACGATTGTTCATTGACTTTTCTAATTTTGGCGCCAATACATTGTACAATATTTTGCGATATTAAAATGGAGTGGGGTGAGAAAGAGAACCGAATCACTGTGATTGCATTACACAAAGTTGGTATGGAGCCAAATGCAATTTTTAAAACTCTCCATACGCTTGGTATTAGTCAAATGTTTGTGTACCGGGCTATTAATAGCTACAATGAGACCTCCTCTGTTTGTGAAAAGATCTGGCCGTCCACGTAGTGTTCGTACGTAAAAGGTGGTCAAAGCAGTAAGGGAAAGAATTCGAAGAAATCCTGTTTGAAAGCAAAAGATTTTATCTCGGGAGATGAAGATAGCACCCAGAACCATGTCGCGTATTTTAAAAGATGACTTAGGACTTGCAGCCTATAAGAGATGCACTGGTCATTTTTTAACTGATAATTTAAAAAAGAATAGGGTGGTAGAATCGAAACAACTACTGAAGCGGTACGCAAAGGGAGGTCACAGAAAATTTTTGTTTACGGATGAGAAAATCTTTACAATTGAGCAACATTTTAACAAACAAAATGACCGTATTTATGCTCAAAGCTCTAAGGAAGCTTCCCAATTAGTCGACAGAGTGCAACGTGGGCATCTTCCGACTTCAGTGATGGTTTGGTGGGGTGTTAGCTATGAAGGAGTGACTGAGCCATATTTTTGTGAAAAAGGTATCAAAACATCGGCACAAGTGTATCAAGATACCATTCTTGAGAAGGTAGTTAAGCCCCTTAACAACATCATGTTCAATAACCAAGTATGGTCCTTCCAACAAGACTCGGCGCCGGGTCATAAAGCTCGGTCCACGCAGTCTTGGTTGGAAGTGATCGTTTCGGACTTCATCAGAGCTGAAGACTGGCCGTCATCTAGTCCCGATCTTAATCCGCTGGATTATGATTTATGGTCAGTTTTAGAGAGTACGGTTTGCTCTAAACGCCATGATAATTTGGAGTCCCTAAAACAATCCATACGATTGGCAGTGAAGAATTTTCCCATGGAAAGAGTGCGTGCTGCTATTGATAACTGGCCTCAACGTTTAAAGGACTGTATTGCAGCCAATGGAGATCACTAGGAATAAGCTTTTTATATTTTTAATTGTTTTATATGTATGTATTAAACTAACACTGTAAAAGTAATAAATATTATTTGCAATAAAAAAAAAAAAAATTCTGCGTGGCAATATTTATGGCAAGACTAGGTAGATAAATAAATGAGAAAAATAATAATAATTTATTGATAATATAAGGTTATTTGTAGTACATGTAATGCTTAGAAAGAATTGTCATAATAAATGCAAAGCTAAGAACTTGTTGTACACACAAATTGGGTGAAGCCCTGTTCTAGCTACATTACAAAGTAATCAGTGTTATAGGAGAAACAGATTCCATTCCCTAGTTACGATTTAAAAAAGACTAATTTCGTATTTTTTGAAATTTTGTTGTGCTTTTGTAGCCGCCGCCCGTACCTAGCGTGGCAGTGGATGAACCGTCATTGTTGGAATCTCTAACTGCACTTACCAGGAGAGCAAACCCAATCAGTCACACATCAACTGATGTGTTACAGGCAGTGTTGGAAGTGATTCGTAATTGTAAGTCATATAATTATTGTTAAACATTGTGATAAAACTAAGAGTTGATGATCTATGTAATTTTAACGTAATCAATTTATAAGGTTAAAACAGACAATTTTTTAAATTTTGCTACTGAAATACAATACATGGTTAAAGTTTCCATCGTATAATTTTTTTTGTCATGCATTCAGTATACCAAAGAGAAACTTCAACACTGAGGGTCTCAAGTACCTACTTGTTAAATCTACGTAAAAATGTTCGATATGATGTCGAATTTCCACCGTGCATTGTGGTATACTGGGTCATCTTTAATATATTGTAAGTACAATATTGTGAGTATTCATTTTTTTTTCAGCCTCTTCTTCCGGCCGCCATCAATCTAAAAATGAAACAGTACATTCAGACCGGAGTAGACCAAGTACTTCGAACATAAGCAGTAGTGCAGTCAACCACTTCGTAAACGGCCATAAAGAACAAAGTGGACCACCACCAAGTTCTAACAGATATCCGATCATGCCTAACGTTGCGGTCCGAACGTACCCCAGCGGAACGGCCAGCACAGCACCGCACCTACCAACGACTTCGCATTTGCCCAACGCATCCCATTCTCCCGCGGCCCCCCGCTCGTCGAGCGCAACCCATCCTCCTAGTGGCCCGTATCCCCCCAACGCGCCCCATCCTCTTACTGTGCGGGCAGTGGCTGCTCCTGCTCCGTACTTGCCGTACCAACCGGCTGTTCCGCCGCCAGTCAGCCGGGGCTACTATCCACCACACATACCGCCACAGTCATACCCGTCAACCGCCAACCGTAAGTAATGGAAATGGCATAGTAAAACATTTTTAGTCCAATGTGAGCTTAAGGGCGTGAAAATAGGCAGATAGGGTGTTTTTAATGAAAATTGAGCCAAATCTATTTAGGTTGTAGAATTAAGATTCTATATTTTTTTAAAGCAAACGTCGTGGATTTTTCTATGCGAATTAAAACTTATGATTAAATAACTTACATACGTCAGAATCGCGGGTCTTCTTCAGATTTGCATAAATTTATTGCAGTTATTTGGTACCTCCGGCGTACAAAGATATTTTAAAAATTAGGTGCACCCGCTATCCTGATGTCAGGACCGCGGGTGTACTGCTAACCAATATATGTAGCTACCAGTAAATTTCTTGGACTTAGTTAATTTCTTTTAATTGAATACAATGTTTGTTGCCACAAACTAAATAGATTTGACGTTACATGGTTTTAAACACTGTATTTAGAACCTCTTCATCCGCTTTTAAAGTGAAACATCTTAAAAGCCATTTCTCCACTAGATGACTTTAAAGTCAATATTTTTATTTTCACAATTTTAAATAATCTCAAAGTGCAATAGGCGATAGGTATACACAACAAAAAAATATACCAAAATCGTACACAAAATTTTCTTGCATAATACTGGATATTTTTAACTATTCCAACGAAAGTCTACGATTGACTAAAACAACTCTTGGCAAAACTAGAATTTACTACAAAGTTACATTTGGAATGTCTTTCAGATGTACCTAATATTCATCAATCGTACCCTAACTCTACTGCACGAGTAGCAGTGACTCCTCAAATACCAGCGCGGCCCACAACGTCGACGACATTACCGCCTGTGCAAAATGCTCAGAACTACAATCCATATGCTATCGGCAGATATCCTCCCCAGCCGCATAATTATCCTCCGTTCCAATAAAACTGACGGTATGTACACCTCACCTGCTTTGACGACGACGTGCGAACGTGAACGTGACGATTTGCGAATTTCTGTGATATTTAAACCCGCATTTTTAAAACAATTTCAAGTGAGTATTTTGCCAATCTTACCTATAATTATGAAAAACAATTAAAATTTATTTTTATCTATTAACTGTATACTTACGTTTTTGTTTGTGGTTATATTAATTTAAGCAGTTATTTTAAAGTGAATACTCAATGAACTTAGTTTATTCATACGGGTCCTTAGATTTTAAGAACAAAAAGAAAAGCATTGCGAGTTAATGGTCCACTTACACTCTGTTTACGATGGGAAGCGCCTACGTCACGTCGTAGTGCGTGTTAAATTTAGGGCTTGCTTAAAATTTTGTGCAAGTAAGATATTGAGCGTGTAGCCAGACCGGCCACTGATATGATATTTTTGTTTTAAACAACACTTATCTGATTTAATATTTAACATAAAAATCGGTCATGACGTGGATTTCCACGCCGTGTGGCGTTAGACACTTTGTATCGTGAATAGAGTATAATAAAATAAAAAGTTACACATCCTGAGCATAACCGCTTTGCAGGTTAGTTACCCCAAATACCAAGGTGCTTATTTAAAATAATAAAGACTGATTATTATTATAATAGATCATTTAATATTTTGCTGACTTACGGTTGCCTGTAAAAATATGGGTTTTTTGTGTAAGAAGGTAGGGTAGAATTGACTAGAATTGAATGCATTACTTCTTTTTTGCGCTCAGTATAAAGTGTAAAACTTACGCAACCAAAATCTATGGCTTTGGTTTTGTTTTAGTTATATTTCAAGTTCCTACAATAAAATCGTATAATAATGATATCATATTCTAATTTAGAGTCTTGACTACATGAGAGGACATCATTAAATTTAGGTAAAATTATGAAAGAGCTTAACAGAAACCAAGTAATTGTTCTCATTGGGATACAAACGATTGGTGATGTATGCAGACAAGTTGTGCGTATGTTTCGGCGCCTATCGTTTCAACGCAGTTTATATATGCATTTACAGACAGCCAGAAGTTGGTATTATATTTACGTGTACACTATTATGTCATCTAGTTATAAGGTAATATTAAGAGTACAAAATCTTACAGTATTTAAGATCGATAATAGTATTTTACTATATAAAGAGAACAGCTAATCGCCTAACAATTTCCCTATTTACATAGGCAAGTTTAAAATAGGTGTGTATATAATTAGCCCTTGACTGATTGTAGTACACTTAGGTACTATTGTTGAATGTTCCTAAAAATAGACGTTAGAAATATAAATCGTTCTCATAAAAAAAGTATGGGTTCGATGTATGTACAAATCAGTTTAATTAATTATAAGTTTTTTTTTAAAGTTTATGAAAGAAAGATACCTACTTTGCATAAAATTCGGTCAAATGAGAGCTGTACCCTGAAAGATCCCGTGTTGTATGATTAACAGCTTTTTAGCAGTCACGTTAAATCAATTAGTTTTCCCGTCCAACTCCCATTTGACTAATTTTAGCACATTATCTGCAAACTACAGTCATTTGTATATTAAAGATAAAACTGTGATAATTATGTAACTTTATTTGAGACTGATTTAATAATAATGTATACTAGGTGGTTAGTTTACCCGTCCAACTCCCACTTGACTAATTTTTGCAGATTTTTTGCAAAACTGTACAGTCATTTTTATAGATAAAGCTGATAATTATAAAACTTTTTTTGAGACTGATGAAAATAATAAAATAAAAATAAAATCTTAGTTGTTAAAACTAACCCCTCTTAGTTTCTCGAACCAAAAATTAGGTTACGCACGTACGCTGCTGTGATTGGTTGACTGAATTATCAATAAGTAATCACAGCAACTTACGCGCGTTTGAAAATTTACCGTAGGTAGGTACTATTTAATTATTTATCTATAGAGAACCATGTTTAAAAAATATTTGCAGTCTACAATACGGTTAATTGTTAACAAGGCCGGAATATATTCATCGCATTTGTTCAAATTCTCGTAACTAGTCGGTATAGTTTGTCTAAGTTCAAGTTACTCACCCCTCCTTTTTTTCTATACAAATATTAATTTGACGCAACAGCAGTAGAAGGGTGCGTAATTTAAAAAAAAACATTGTCGATACATTAATTATTTCGAATACATTGATGTTGTAGGTTTAAAAAAAAAGATAAATGTTTTCATTGTAACAATATAACTAGTTTGTAGAAAAGCATTGCTTGCCTATGCGATTTCACTCGTTTAACATTGAGGATTTAGCTACATTGTGGAGTGGATTTATATGAAATTCATTCACGGTGCTAAATCGCCAATTAATTGGTTCAACATACAGTAGAACCTCGATTATCGGAACTGTCAATTATCAGAACGCTGACTTAGTTTACTCGAATGCTCAATTATCCGAACGTTGGTGCGAATTTACCGCTGCGCATAGGTTGTACGTTGTTTCATAGCTAATAGTTTTATAGAATTTCGTTTCACATAAAGTTTCATGTTAAAATAATCATATCATAGAATAACAAATCCAATATTCTTTATCCATATATTGTTTATTTAATATAAAAATTATTACCAAGAATGGGGGTCGTGGTTTTAACGCCCGCCGCCGCGACTGAGGCTGGCCGGTCGCCGGCCCAGTAAGCCGGAGCTGCGGTGGTGAGCGTGAGTACCATCTGCGACGATAAGCTCGCCCCTCCGCGCCTACGCGGATTTAAATTACACTCTAGGTTTAGGGCAGACAAGACTACGTGGAATCGGTTTCGCAGCGATACGTTTCTGTCATTAACTTTTGTAGCACAACGACTTTTCAATACAATATTTTTGTTATTGTCTATTTTTAACCCCCGACGAAAAAACGAGGGGGTGTTATAAGTTTTATACATCTTCGTTGAAATAAATTGAAAAATACACTGAGCAAACAATATTCGTTAAAAAATAATTCTACTGTTTGATGAGTTTGTTAAACAAAAAATGTGATTAAAAATTAATTGAATTGTGTTTCTGTGAAATATGTTTCATTCAAGTAAACAGACTTTGAAACAATAGATAATAGTCGAAATAAAAAGACAAGAACCAAATATTATATGAAACATTATCTGGGAAACGAAATTCTATGAAATTTCTGTTTGCAAAACAAGGGGACACCCTGCGCATAGGTAGGTATCGAGCGTGTTGAAACGTGTTAACTCCATCGAACGTTATTATTAGTCCGCTTACGGAGATTCCGCGCGTATTATGTTTCGCCGTATTGTTTTTATAAAAAGGTATTCTTTTTGTTTAATTATGCCCAAAAAAACCCACATTCGATTATCCGAACCAGCTTCGTTCCCAATTAGTTTGGATAATCGAGGTTCTACTGTTAATACAAAGGAACGCGGCGCAAGTTTAAACTTGTAACAAATTAAACTGGCCGAATCTTAACTCTGCTTTAGTACTGATTTATGTTTCTTTTTTCGGGATCGAGGTGAAATTACAATATTCATGAGTCACCAACTCGTACAGACAGCGTCATCAACTGGTTACCCCCCCGTTTTCGAAGGAATTTTAAGACTGCGTTTCCACCAAAGATGTGCGAGGTAGATGAGCGGTGCGAGGATGCGTAACGAGACTGTAGAACGATGTGAGTGTTTCAATCAAAATCTTTGATTCAAAGATGTGCTAGGCAGCTGAGCGGTGCAAAAATGCGTAGCGACGCTGTGAACCGGTGCGCAGATGAGCGGTGCGAGGATGTGTAGCGGGCTCTTTTCAGATGCGAGCGAGTCCACTGATCCATATTTTCCGTACAATACACATCTACTTACCTCTAACAAACTCCGTCTAGTGACTGCTAAAAGTTACTCATTTGCGTCCATCTTTTGCACACATCCCTCGCGCACATTTCTCGCACACATCCCTTGCCCACATCCCTCGCTTGTTTTGTACGTATAAAAACCTCGCTCTGCTAAGCCGTTTCCACCAGAGCTGCACTGAGCGAGGCTAGGTAAATAAAGTGACAAAGTGGTTTGGTGAATAAATTGGTTCTTACGAACACATCCCTCGCTACGCATCCTCGCTCATCTCTGGTGGAAACACAGCCTCAGGCCCGGACTCCACCGAAGCGGAGAGGAGATGTCTCGTAAATAACCAATGGGACACTGTATTGCGTTGAAACTAAGCGGCGAGATGTGAAAATAACGCAAGCTGATTGGTTGTTCGAGACATCTCCTCTCCTCACCGCTTCGGTAAAGTCCGGGCCTAATGCCTGAGGGGTAACCAGTTGATGACGCTGTCTGTACCAACAACGATATTAGTTTGACTTTTTATGTTCGCGTCAAAATTATAAGAGTAGGTACTAGCTTTTGCTCGCGACTTAGGCCGGCTTTCACGAAATCTCGTTTAAATAACTCGTAAATACATTTAGCTAATTTGATTTAAATCCTTAAAGGCGTTTAGCTTAATTTCGTTTAGGCACGTATTTCACCAAGCTGTATAACAGAGCATTTAGTTAAATAGGATTTGCGCGTCGGTAAAACAGTCGATGGTGTTCCGTTGTACTGAATTGTATCTTGGAACATTCAGCGGTGTTACGTTTCATTGAAATAAGGTATTCCGATTGACGTAGAATGCATGAAAAGAAACGACGCTGACTTTTACATCGGTTGTAATCTGTGGCTTAAAGCCATCCGGATGCAATGATTGTTTTACATAAAGATGTTTTGGGTTCAGAGACGTCCCTTAATTACTTACCCAATCCAGATTATACTAGATAAAAACTAGGTACTAATACATAACTTACTAGTTTGTTTTAAAGGTTAGTTGATGTTCAATTTCTTGCAATAACAACAAGTCGTTTTTTTAGGAGGACGAAATCTTGTAACACATTTTATATCACAAAATGTTTCAAACATATTGGTACCTGGACCCATTTGCCTCAGTGCACGAGGTCTATTTAAATAGGCAATAATCTCTTCGTCGTCATCTGATAAAACCCACAAATCCATTATGTTATGATTAATTGATTATCCACAAATTATAATAGATGAGAAACTGATAAAATCTGAATTAAACTCAAAATTATCACAAGTAACAATGACCACGTGACGCCTTAAACGTATTTAGCACCGCTAAATAGCCGATTGTGAGTAATTAACTTTGACAGTTCACTAAACGCGTTTAAGTCGTGGTGAAAGACATCTTTCGGATTTAAACACAACTTTAAGTTAAACGAAATGTTTAAACGCATTTAAAGCTTTGGTGAAAGCCGCCCTAAATCTGCGTATAATTCAGAATAAAACAAAAGTCCTAAATTAACGCACGGGAACAAACATGGAATAATAATTATCGAATTTAATAAGCTAGTAAATATATCTAGCTTTTTATCACATTATTCCTAGCTTTCCCGCTAACTTCTCACACCATCGTGACAGGCGAACGAGGATGAATATACATGTATGGTTATTTTGTCAGATATGTTGACGAAGTTCAAAGTTATGCTTGTAGGCAGCCTGTTCGACTTCATACGCCTTATAGTTATTAAAAAATAAACCTCTGTGTGACCAAGAGTGGCAAATTTACTTATACACAAATAATTTTATGAAATATAATTTTATTATAGTGGTAAATTTACTTATACATTTTATGAAATACAATTATTATAAAAAACCATATTACCTACCAAAATACTGAAAGACTAAACGATTATGCTGGCCTGAACCTACCTGCGCTATTATTAAATACGATGATTTGTATGTATTATGAATAGGAATTAAGTCGGTGAGCAATTAATGTTCAAGGAAAACAAATATTGATGCTAAAAAAAAAAAACAGGGGCGAGGCGTCCAAGCATCTCTATTTCGATGGTCTTCCTTAAAAAAATTGAAACAGCCCATACTACCGTTTGTGTATACTATAGCCAAACAAGAAACCCGAACCGAAAGGTTTAATAAAAAATCATTTGAAATAGAGGTTAAAATAGAATGAATCGGTATTACCCGCGACTTCGTCCGCGTAGAAGTCAAAGACCTAATTCGGCCCTGTTGCAAAATCCGGCTTCTCATCTCGACAAACTATTTACCAAATGTCAGCTTTGGGTCAAATAGTTTTCGAGATTTCAGTAAACCTAGCTATGAACTGTACTTAAGGTGGTAATTTCTCGGTCGGCAGTACGAACAATAGCTCGCCGAAATAATTCTGATGTGTCGTTATAAAACAAGTTCTAGTCATATTTTGGTTAACAGTAATTAAACTTTTTTTTCATTTAATTACTTATTGACCAGAGTTTGACTAGACTTTGTATTATTAATGGAGCGCGCTGATGTCGGTACAGATCTCTTAAAGTTTTCTTTTTTCATGACAAAGTCTGGCTGTGTAACAATATCTGTAAATAAGTAGGTTGTCGTTTAATAATTCAGTATTAAAATATTTTACTCCGCTCAACCGTGTAATTGACTGAATCAACGTTGTTGCTATTCTTTAACTATTGTGTCTGTTAATTGCACAGTTTAGCTTATATTATTCTGATTATTTTTGTAAGACGTTACCTGACGTATGTACCTGATATTTTACCTGAATTTAGAGAATACAGTTCCTAAAAATAATATTTAATGTGTTTTATTTCGTGACTGGTTTCATTCTATTTATTTCGTTTATTGGTCCCGTTGATCAACCGTGGTTAACAAAGCTTTGCGATGCTCTGCGTGTTACGCAGTTACTTTCAGCGCGCGCCGTTCAACACAAGCGAAGGTAAACTATGCTCTTATTTCTTTATGTCTCCTACAAGTCCTATGTAAAGTCGCAAGTCGCAATTTTAAAAACGAGGGGATGTACGAAAAAGGTGATAAAAATCGTTCTAGGCTGCCATTTGGGTGTGCGTTGCCCCAGCAAAATAATGTCGAAAATAGTCATTTAAATGTTATAGATAATTAGTTGCCCAGCTTCTGTAATTGTTGCGCACATTTTTAGGAATTTCACAAATACATTTCCTGCTGGGGTAATGTTACCGCAGCCAGACATTTTCTTTTTAATGGGAATATTGACATAAATATTAGCCATATAATTAGTTGTCTAGACAAGGTAAATGTTGCAACTTATTTTGTATTTGTACTGTCTTCGGCTGCGAAGTTATTCGAGATCTTGCTGGAGTAACGTTTGTGGTTTTGCTGGATCTCTGAAACGGTTAAGCGGATTCTTATCATCTTTTTTACATGACTTCTTAAAGAATGAGTTTGAATTAGTAGAGCAATAAAAAAGACAAAAAAAGTATATATAAATATATTATTCACACACACATAGGTACACTTTGAATAAGAGCTCTAAAGACTTACTTTAAACGTTATTTTGTAGCTTGTAACTGTCTTCAACCCGACCATATTGTTTTAGCCACCACGGTTTAACGCTTCCTAATTACTTTTATTTATTTTAATAATAATAAAAATGTTTATTCACCAAAAAAAGAGAGATAATATACAGAAGAGAACATTATTGAACATTTTAACGAACTGTTGCAAAATCTGTACAATATTGTGTTACCCTGCCTCTCAAACTAGGGTGACCTGTATCTTGAGAGACAGTGTTCGGCCAAGTTATATAGAAATACAATTTAGTGCAACAAGTGAACGGTGTTTTGTGTGTGTGTGTGTGTGTGTGTGTGTGTGCAACAAGTGAATTTATTGTATGTACTACGCTGAAATTTTCCAGGAATAAAACTGAATTAAGTAACTAACTATCGATATATCATTCAGTTAATATTTCTACATACAGAGTAGTAGTAAATTGCGCGCATTTTGACCGTCAAAGTGAACTGAATTTTATCATAAGTTGTTAATTACTAACAGGATACTAATGAAACTTCACATATTTTTAAAGACACTATAAGAGCAACAAATTTAAAAATGTGCGCAACAGTTACCGAATCTGGGCAACTAATTGTCTATAACATTTAAATGACTATATTTTCGACATTATTTTACTGGGGTAATGCACATGCCATTTGGTGGTATCGCGGGGCATGAAAAAGCCACACTGACGCTTGACCTCCCCATGCTTGCTATGCTGCGCTGTTCTCATATACGGTTAGTTCCAATTTTCTGATACCATCGTTATTATTTATTTTTGCAGAAGTTATCAGCTTCGTCGCATATGGACTATAAACACTGGTGATTAGTGAAGTGACACGGACACTTATCTATAAGATTATTCTAAGTACAATTCTCGAAAAAAGAATAAGTGTGCAATTGACTTGTATAGAGCGGAGTTTTGAACATAATGCTGAGTTCTCACCGGGAGCATCAGTAATAATTTAACAGTTCAGAATAGGGGTCGCATACCGAACCATTTTTCAAAACCAGTATTTCCGATACTGCTTACAGAAATTCCGATATTCTGGTATTCTCGGTATTTCAGTTTAAGTTTTATTTACTTTTTTGATAGTTAATTGGTTAGATGGAGGATTTCAGAAGTTTATTATGAATAAAGTGATTAATTTGTAAATAAAATCAATTTTTACTTAAGGGGCCGTGCACGAAATCGGTTGATTTTGAGCAATTTTGTTCATCTTTTGTGAAAAACAGAAAAAGACTTTAATCAAAGTTATTTGTGATTTGAAAAGCCGAGTTCCTTGTTTTGCATGTGGCTGAAAGTATTTTTTCAATTAAATTAAGGATTCATGGAAAATCACTAATATTCGCGACAAGTTTTACAAAATATGACGCGAGACCGACGTTTGATCATCTCGTTAGGTACCAGAAACTACTTATGACTGTAAACTCAAAAAAAAATTAACAACATCATTGAATGGTTTACTTGCAGATAGCTGCACCACTTATTTAATTTCTGCACAAAATATAGTAGAAAAAAAATGTTGAAACAACGTATTTTTTTTGGAAAGTTCATGACAAACAAGTTTTTTCTAATACTTACATAGAAACACTTAATGAAATTTAAAAAATTACACATTAAACTTAAGTTAACCATTTAATACAATCTGAATTTTATTTCGTTAATAAACAATAACTTTATTTCGTAAATAAAACTCAAAGTGAGCAATATTATCGACCGCGCAAAACCGATCCCGTCACTGCCCGTCGGCCGTCAGTCGCTACCGGGTCTTTCCAGCGTGAGGACGTATCACTTTGCATCGCAGGCGAGCATCTATATAAACATATTCCAGAAATTGTACGCATACTACATTTTGATTTTTTGATGCAATGAGTAAAAAATGTTTTCAAGTACTTTGCTTTTTTTTTTATATAACATTCAAATTTGGCATGCCTAAGTTTTTATATTTGTGCGAAATTGGTGATAATGAGAATCAAAAGATGGCGATTTTCAAATTTTTCGTCGTGGGTGTCGTTTCCATGGTTTCCGAGGACGCGGACAACAATTATGGGTTCGAACTGTAAAACTCAAGATGGCGTCACCAAGAATTAACAATTTTATTATTCATCAGATGTGTCGTTGTCATAGTTTTCGAAGGCGCTGGCGACGATTTTAGGGTCATAATCAAAATTGGCGTCACCAAAAAGGGAATTGCTAATTTCGGCCTAGCGTGGAAAGTTGCTCAGTAAAAAATAGTTTTTACGAAGAGATATAATTAATTTGTAAACAATTATTGCAACAAGTATTCTGTAAAAAAAGTTGTAATAATAAGTAATCTCGCCATTACACGCACAAACACCACCATTTTTTAATTGTAGCCTTGCAGGCTCGATTCTGGGTTACCATTGATAATGCGATTTCAGAATAAAAATCGATTAGGGTTAGCCAATTTTCTCCGAATCTACTGGACCAAATCAGATGAAATTTGGTAGGATGGTGTGGCTTATAACCCATACACAGATGTGCAAAGAACATATTTTTTTTTTTATGTAAGGGTAACTTTCTTTTTCCTAATTTATCCCAAATTAGGAAAAAAAAGTTTTGCAAACCTTACTGTGTCATAAACCTATCAAATGAATGGGCTCGTTACGAGGATCTAATCAAATATATTTTTGATATTATTGTAAAATAAATAGTTTTGATTTTATATTTAATAGAGAAGACGAAAATTTGCCATCCCCCCCCCCCCATTCTCCGAAAGCAGTAGTTTCGGAGCCTAAAATTTTGAAATTAACCTCCTCCTTTTTGAATTCGGTCAAAAATACAAAAATATCCTTAATTGCTTGTAGATTACAGGAAAACCTATAAGAATTCTATCAATTCGAAATAAAGTGGTAAACTCAGTAAAATACGTTCACACATCACAATTACATAAAACATTTGACTTTGGCATTGTACCGAACCCTCTCCACGCGAGCGTAACTCAATGTTATTGAAATTCTTAATGTACTATCATGGACACACCCGCCTGCCCACCACTAAGTTCATTTTTGCTTGCACTCAAAAGATGGAAGCACTCTCTAGCCTGCCCCGTTGACTTCGCAGGCGCCGAGGGATTTTTTTTTTTAACTGAGCAGGCTGAAAAGTCCGCTATAGTACCTAAATGGATCTGACACCAAATTTCACCATACCATTATTGATTGTGATAAGTATACAAAACGAATATACACAAACATTCCAGACTTTTGTTTTTAGCCATACTTACAAAAGTATCATCTACCTACAGGATCAAAACTGTTTAAACCGATCACTACGCTCGATCTTTACGCGTGTGTGTGCAAACGGTACACACAAACAGCATCACAATGAATTTGCTTAAACTCGAGCGAGTGAATTTTGTGCACGGCCCCTTAAAATAGGGGTAAGTATACAAAATATTTTTCATACTAATACGAAAGATCAAAATCAAAATAGCCATTAATGAAAACATTGCAATACTTTTTAATCCAGGTTCACTCAGTTACCACGGTAGATAATTAGACATTTAAGTACTACATAAAATCAGGAAAGTACGTTCAGTACCTACCCTTTAAAACTACCATATAAAAATTCAAAGGTTGTATTTTTGAATTTTTTAAATTAAATTAGCTTCAAACATTTTGACTAGGATAAAATGTTAGATACAAAATTAGTAATCGAAAATATAACAATAGAATTTTTACTTCTGATCAGCTCTAATAAAAATATATTATTGTCTTAATTAAACACTGCTTAAATAATCATAAAACAAAAGTTAATGACAAAATGTCCTGCTTCAACATGACATTTTTTAAAATCACCAAATGAAAACTTGAAGTCATTAAATTTGTTAGGCAAGAGATTTATTCTATATTTTTTAGTGAGGCAATGAGATCGCAAAAACATGTCTAAACGTTTGTTACTCAATCTTGAGCTCAAACGATTACATAAGTAGCCCGATGACGAAAAAGCTGACTCAAATTTTGATTTAGTTATGTATTTACAATTTAATTTATTATAACCTAATTCCGAGAATCCCTGTAATTTTATATTTAGTCGGGTTTTTCCGGTATTTTGGAAATAATCTCAAGAATTCAGTACCTACCTACTTACCTATAATCAAAATAGTCTATTGTATTCATAGAGTTACTTCCACTAGTCTAGTTTGCCTTTTTAAAAAGTATGTTTGGATTATGAAGAAGAATGGGCAGGAAACTACCATGAATGAACTATTAAAAAAAAAAATACAATAATTTGTATAGGTACAGACGCCAGCAGGTCAACCTATCCGAAACTGTCACATTTTCCCAATCAATCTTGAACCTTATTTTTTAACCATAAAGTTGAAAATCGATTAAAGAAATGTGACAGATTGTAGTAGCTTGATGTGCTGGCGTCTGTACATTACATAATTATAAGATTGTAAAGATGATGCACCTAAAATATTAACCACTATAGGTACAAAGTACTGCAACATTACAAAGTAAGCTAAATTATATTTATGTTTATGAATATGTACCTACTCACATATATTATGTAGAATATTGTGATCGTGCCACTCCTAAATTTCAAAGGACAGTGATTCATTATGTGAAATTAATATCAATGACTCATCTGCCATACCTTTTCCTACAGTCTAACTGGAACTAGAATTTTGCATGAATTTTGCCTGTCAGGTCTGACTTTCACAACCCAGTTACTGAGTAACACGGTACCCCTTGGCAAGACTGGTTGTCAGATTTTCATGCTTCTGACTACCCATAACGAGTGTCAAAGATCCACGAATCAGAAAGAGAAAAGAAAACAGTCGGGACCAACGGCCTTACGTTATTTTTGAGGCACAGCCCCTCCTTGCTTCTTGGTGTGAAATAATGGTATACATCCACGGCCAAAACGAGGCCAGCTTAGTTTAACTATGACCGATCGATCCGATATGGTATGGTTTTTGTTAAAATTTATGTAACAAAAAACAATAGATATATCGTTAAATTCGCAACCTGCAGTTGATTTTGTCAAGACTCTGAATTGTCCCATGGAGCAGGACCAGCATGTTTGTAAGCATTATTATTTTGAATAAAATTCTCTCATTTGTAATTATGCTTGTTTACAAAGTATAGTTTTTAATATATCTTTTAAAATTTTCTTTCATTTAGTTTTATTAAGCCTATATTTTACGATTGGTTCCCTTTATGTCGAGTCCCTTTACGTCGAGTCTGAAAGTCTGTTGTACTTGTAAAATATTGCTATTTTACGCTTTCTAGTACCGTTACGTCGAGTTTGGTTAATAGACACAGTCAGGATATGACTTACCTGACAAGTTATAACTTACCCTGATATTCGTACTTGAGTGGCGATAAAAGCTATTTAGTGATCTGTAATAATGTACCCTACATATAATTATATTAGTTACACCGATGCAATGTCTAATTACTGCAGCTGTACTTAAGCCATAGATTTTCAGTATGTTGCAATCACCATAATACCTACTTTAAAAACAATATATAATATGTGTTATTATTAGTAATTCAGTAGATACGAATACAATAACACAATACATGTGAACCTTACTGGATAAAACTCTACGTAAAGCTAGTAAAAGCGGGGTAAAGAAACTCGACGTTAAGGGAGTAGAAACGGGGCAGAAATCGTTGACTCGACGTAGGTGTAATAAAAGCGAGGCAAGGTTCTCGGCTCGACGTAAAGGAACCTTCTATTTTATCAATCACAATGTACATATTTAATTCTCAACAAAATTAAAGAACATTAAACTGTACTGTTTAATGATAAAAGGAGAGCAGCAATTAAATAGTCGTAAGCAAGATTTCAGGATGGTCAAGAGAATAATATTTTTAACAAATTAATCAGCTGACTTTACCAAGAATTCCGATGTTACCAGGGATCCAAGTAAGACAACATTCATCCAGCCAATAGGTATTATTTAGTTAAATAATATGCAATCTTCATTTATATCTGTAAGAATTAGATAAAATGGCTGGAATGTACCCCAAGTCCGATAATAAGAGTGTTATAAAGAATAATGGCAGGATTTGTACAGAAAAAAATTAAGATGTTTAGAGAAGTTGAAATTCTAATTCTTATATTCTTGGGTACCTACCTAAAGAGTATCTGCAGGCATTTACAATATTTTTAAAACCCCGCAAAAAAAGTTAATAGTTTAACGAAAAGCTCATTATTTCAGAACGAAACGGTGACTGACAGTAACAGTGACACTGACAGCCGCCGTTTCGTTCTTACATTAAAATTGCATCGTTATATGGGAAATAATGTCTCAAATGATCATTATTTTTATCCACACACTTGTCACATCACTTGTCTGTCAATTTTATTGATCCTTTAACATTGCTTGTTACTTTGTTTTTTTTTTTTAAACATAAAATGGGCATCGAAATGAAACGAAAAAGTGTTATTTTCATTTCGTAATATTTTAATTATGCGGAGGTTTAAAAATATGCTAGAAGTATATCAATCTGCTCCTGGTAATGTGTTTTTCACATTGGAAAATATTTTAAGCCCTCTAAATTACTTCTTTTTTCATACAAATGAATGTATGAATCTCGCCATGATTCTTTATTACTAACTACATAATTATGTTAACTAACTTAACACAACTAACTGACATAATTATGTTAGTTAGTTGTGTTAAGTTAGTGATGATGATACTCTATCATCATTTCAGCCTAAAGACGTCCACTGCTGGACATAGGCCTCCCCAAGGGGGGTTTTGCCATAATCGCCACGCTTGGCACGCGGATTGGCGATCACAGTATGTTTGTTACAAAGGCACAGAGAACGCTGCTGCCCATTCTCTGGTAAGTTCCTTAGTCGCCTCTTACGACACCCTCGGGAAGATATGGGATGGTGCTATTCTTTACGTCCGACACCACACGGACTAATGAGTATTATCAATTAAAATTTTATTTTAAACTAACGTAAAAAAATTAGTTTTAAAGTAACGATCGTTATTTTAAAACTATCATTATATTTAAAATTTGGTATTTCGAAATACCAAATTTCGACTCGATCAGACCTGTGGAAGATGCTCAAATCCATTCATCAACTAGAAAAAGCTGATAATCTTCAATTGGCTTAGCTCTTAGCTAAGAAATCTCGATGTAAGTATTCTAGATCTAGAAATCTAGATTTGTACACAGATGTAAGTACATGTCAAACTTATAAATAATTCTGTTTTCGTCGAGGGTTCAAAAGGTAACAAACGGCATTTATGAAAGGTTGATCTAATTTGTTCCTATTTCTAGTATTAAAACTTCACTTATTTTATAAAAAGAAATGAACATGTTCCGAACATAATTATAATTTATCACTTCAACTTAGTTTTGGTCCACTGTTGGACAGAAGCCTCCTCCATGGCGCGCCATTTTTCCCGGTCCTCTGCCTTCCGCATCCAGCCACCACCGGCTACCTTTTTCAGGTCATCGGGCTGGAGGGCGTCCACGCTGCCTCTACCGATACGCGGTTTCCACTCTAGGACAAGTCTGCTCCAACGGCCGTCGGTCCTGCGACTGACGTGACCAGCCCACTGCCACTCCAGCTTGCTGATCCTGCGAGCAATGTCGGTGATTTTAGTTCTCCTCCGGATTTCCTCGTTGGGAATTCTATCCCTTAGAGAAAGGCCTCCGGTGTATTACCGCTGTGGATGACGGCATTAAAAAGCTTTACTAGCTCTCTAAGGACAGGAGTCCCACCTGCTTTTAAAAGCTCAGTCGTAATGCCGCCCGGAGCTTTGTTGTTCTGTTCTACAGCCGCACTAATCTCGCTTTGGTGAACGTCCGGGATATCCTCGGTGAAATGGCGCGTCAATTGGGCCCTTGGATCTTTGGTACCATGGGAAACAGGCCTCACCGCTTGAGATTTGTACAGCTGTCCATAGAACTTTTCGACTTCCACCGAGATCTCTGGTTTGGAGGTGACTGTTCTGCCGTCTGCCATTTTAAGTTTTGCCAAATGACTCTTGCCGAGCTGGCGCATAAAGACTTTCGACCCTCTGTTCTGCTCAATTGCGGCCTCTATAATAATAATAATTTTATTTCAACAACAGATTGTAGATTTACACGCATTTGTTTTCTTAAAATTATGGGTAGGTAATACAGAGTCACAGTTCCCATCCCCTATAGGTAAAAATTGACTCAGGAACGTGTTACATGTGCAGATTGGTAAAAATAATAGTTAACAGATTGCAATGCAAGGAAAATCTACATTGAATAAATGCTTAAAAAATAAGAAATAGGAACTATTGCATGCAGATGTGTGAGTGAGTGTGTGTAAATATATGTCGCTTGTATTGGAGCATCTCAGGTCCCGTCTAATCATGTTTCACACCAGTCCGTTCAGAGCTCTGACATCTGACAAGGATTCTTGGCTGGACAATGATTCCCGTCGTTTCCTCATGAGTTCCAGAATCTCAAATGAAAGTTTAGACTTGCTGTTTCTGCACTGCGGTGGGTAAAATACGTCCCACTTCCTGTACCGTTTTTACCAAGTTGTTGGTCATTTTGTGAATATCGCCCGTAGTTTCCAGCGAGTCGAATCGGTTTTGCAGTTCTATATGGAACCGTTCAGATCCTACATTTGCCTGGGGTAACCGGGTAACAAAGGTCTGAGAATAGATTTTATGAGACGGTTTCTTTCAACTTTGTAGTTGATATTTAGAGTGCCTCTGACAAGTCTGTGTGTGTGTGTGTAGTTATATATATATTTTAATCTATTGATAGGCATACGTTTGACCACTATCTCACCTGATGGGAAGCAATGATGCGGTCTAAGATGGAGCACGCTTGCCTAGAAGTAACCTATTCACGCTTGACTTAAAGACTCCCAGGTTGTAGCTATCAGGAAACACAGATTCAGGCAGGGAATTCCACTCCTTAGCAGTACGCACAATGAATGTGTTCCCAAAACGTTTCGTGCGTGTGGGTGGGATGTCCACCATGTACCGGTGGCGCATCGCCGTACGTCTTGTGGTCCGATGATGGAACGGGCTCGGCGGAATTCAATTATGCAATTCCGTCGCACACTCCCCAAAATGCAACCGATAGAAAACCAACAGGCCAGCAACTCGGCGTCGATACTCAAGACTATAGAGCTTTGACTCGACGAGCCTATCATTGCCAATGATGCTCTTGGCTCGTTTCTTAATTGACTCTAGGGCATCAAGCTGGTATCTGGCAGATCCGTCCCAAAGATGAAAGCAGTACTCCTTATACGATCGAACTTGCGCTTGATAAAGTTTAGGCAGCTGTTCCGGCGTGAAGTACCGTCTCACTTTTGCTAGGATCCCCAACTTTTTGGCAGCCACTTGAGCCTTTGCCTTTATGAAAGGGCCAAAATTGAGAGTAGATGTTAACGTAACACCAAGAAGCTCAAGTCGGTCGGTTATCGGCAAGGTTACACCTCTGAAAAATGGAGCTGGGTGGAATTGGCTCCTTTTAGCGGAAAAGAGACACGCTTGGGTCTTAGCAGCATTTAACTTGACCAGATTGGCATCGCCCCATTCAGAGACAGCCCATAAGAACAAGTTCAAACGCTCAACCATTGCCTACCAGAGAGACCGGATCTGCGACCCACCACCTCGTGCGTCGGACACGTATCTCTCAGCGACAGTGCTGTCGTTTGCATACCCAAAGATACCGGGTTTTAGCAGATCATTAATAAGTATGCAGCAGGAACAATGTTGCCGAGAGCACCGACCCCTAAGGAACCCTGGCATTAACATCTAGCAGTCCAGACGAGCAGCCATCTATGACCAGTCGAATAGACCGATCCCTCAGGAAATCTGCAATCCAATCACAAAATCCGGCGGGCAGACGGAAGGAAGGAAGCTTATTAATTAAGGCTATCGTGCCAGACCCTGTCGAAGGCCTTTGAGATGTCAAGGGAGACCGTTGGTGCCTCTCCATGCTTCTCGATGGCCTCACTCCAGATGTGAATGGCATACGCTAGTAGATCCCCAGTTGATCGATTTCGGCGGAACCCGTATTGTCGATCACTGAGGATATCACTATGCCAGGAGCTTACGATTTAGAACTCTTACAGAGTATGGAACGGGTGCTAAATCGTAAGCTCCTGGTATACCTAGAACCGAATGATATAGCAAATGATTCCCGTCGGGTCTCAGCAGTGGTGGTAGTGAGGGGCGGCAGAAGTCCGATTCGACCGACTTAGCCAGGGACCAAAAAGCCTTACTACCTGCTGGGTATGAAGCAAGTTTGTTCCCTATTCGGCAAATGTGGTCAAACGGAGCTCTCCGCAACACCTTCTTGCAGGACTTTGCAGCCCTGTTAAAGGCTCTCTTCTTCTGGCTCACGTCATTTGCTTTGCGAGTGCGGGCGTCAACCCATGCTAGGTACGCTGAATGTTTTAGCGCATTAGCGCCATTGCACTCGGCACCAAACCATGGCCGAGCTTCGCCAGACATTGTCACGTCTGAGAACGCAATGTAGTACTCCATCCCCCTCCGCAACACATCCGTCACGGCGTCCGCGCACGACGAAGCATCAGTCGAAGAAAAGCAAGTAGGCTGCCAAGGATAACATGCGAAGAAAGATCGCATGCCATCCCAGTCTGCTGACCTGTATCGCCATACCCGCCGGGTGCCTCTAGAGCAAGGATCGCCTCGGGTGGGGAATAGACTTACACAGACTTTACCAGACAGTGGTCGGTACTACCCAGTGGAGAAGTGATTCGTGTCTGCGGAGATTATGGATGGCTCTGATAGCTCTCTTTTGCAGAATAGAGAAAGAATCTATATCTGCAGCTCGTCCCCAAAACAAAATAGCGGACACACATGCTATAAAAGTAAGTAGACTAACCCCGCGGTATTCATGTCTGTTCTAATTGCCGTATTTTTCAGACAGCGTATGCGATTGAACTAAGCCACCCTGCAAGAGATGTTAAGTGAGGACCGGAATGCACTGCACTGCGTAGGACATTTTGAGAATTTTCCACCCGGAACAAGAAAATAGGACCCCACATCAGCTATGTTATTCTGTAAGAACTCACTCCAGTTCTCACTTCTGATTCCGCGGTGAAAACTGTTTTAGGTAGTCTGTAACTCGATTAAATCTATGCTAGCACCACGAAGTGACAACATAGGTGAAGCGAACTATTATTTCGTTAATATGTAAGCGAATACCAAATACTTTTTACTTTAGGTAAGTGAAGTCGGAAATGAGATCGGATTCGAATTCGCGAGTGAATTCTTACAGGATTGCACTGCAGCTTTGATTCAACCGTAGTCCCTACGAAAACAGCTTAATTTGTAAGCTGTTTAACACACAAAATTAAACACACACACACACACACACACAAGTACATAATATGAAGTGTTAATATGAAAAGTAAAGAAGAAGAAAAACGTCAGATGAGAAATCGAATTTAAATGCCAGAGAATCTCACAGTTTTATAGTAGTTAACACACACACATTACGATACCTAGTTGTTTTAGTTTTTTTTTGATAAGATTGATTTGTCGAATGTAGAACTTAAGTTTATGACTACCTATAAATGACTTTCTCGGAAATAAAAGTAATATATTTAAGAGAATCCAGGTTACAAGTGGGAGCAAAGCGAAGCGAACTCAGTGTTGGAGGTGCCCCACATGAATAGATTAACATTTTGAACGGTAACAAAGCAGGCTATAGTGAGTGAGCAATGCGAGCTTCGTGTTAGGTTTTTAAAATTAACCTTGCATGTAATACAGAAGTAGGAGCAAAGCTCCATTGTCGTAACAAAAACCTATTATATTATATCATTGTATAAATTTACGTTTACCTTACCTCATCGAGTAAATTAGTAGGGGAGAGCGGGGCTGAAAGTGCCGATTTTGACAAATCCTTTTAAGATTCGGATAAAACAAGTACTATGTCTGAAAGTAGTGGTTCATCCTAAGCCAAATTTAATCTATTTTACGAATTTAACTTCAGATTTTGCACATTTTTAATAGTTTTTATGAAAATGCGATTTTTTTATACAGAGGCGGCAAGGCACTACCAACCCCAATCTGGGGCAAGTTGTGCCGTAGCTGAGGTCGGTTGTGCCGTTGATAATGCTGGGAGTTTTATATGAATGAAAATTAATTAGGATATTAAAACACATCAGTTTTATAATAATATACTTATTCGTTATATTTTTCAATATAAATCAACAGTTTTTAAAGTTTAATTGTATAATGTATATGTATAATACTAAGTATTATAATAAAAAAAAAACAAGGAACCTTCTTATGTAATTATTCAAACATAAAAACGTATTTTTAATCAATAGTTTGTACTTATTTTTATGCAAATGAGATCAATTATTAAAAATATCAGTCTATACGGACTAGTAAACTACCTGCTATAAACAGTAAAGATTTCTCTTTCATTACTATGTTCCAAAATTATTAACTTTTTAATCAGTCTCGAGTCTTTTTAAGAAATAAAAAATATACCAAAACTAGTTACTCTCCAGGTGATTGATCAGAATAACAATTAGGACATACAAATGCTTGGTTTTCTTCATCTTCAATACATTGGAAATGGGCCCAATTCTTACATTCTCTGCATTCAATCCATTGTTCTCCAGGGGCAGAGTTAGAATAGGCATCACAACAAATGATACAGAACCATTCTTGTTCGTCATCAGAACTGTCGTCATCTTGCAATACTCTTCTCTTAGCGGGGTTTTTAGTCGGCTTTTTTGTTTGTTTGTTTTTGTTTGTTTAAGGGAAAAGGGACGGGAAGATGCAAGGGAAAGCCCTTGCATCTTCCCGTCCCTTTTCCCTTAACCTTCTTTTAAGTTTCGCTTTCTTTTTTCTTCTTTTTACTAGCCTGTTCTTCTGCTAAAGCATTTTTCTCTGGAGTGTCCGTAAGAACAGCTGTCTTTCTTTTACGTGCTTTAGTATGTCCAATTAGTCGGGGAGGTGCTTTAGGCAGTGGTCTTATTAGCTCTGGTGAGAAAACTGCTGCATTTTTATCTCCTGTGTTATTATCAACTGATTGAGGAGGCTGGAAACTGCAGCAAGGGATAGGTTCCGGAGAGCACTGACGTGTCTCTTGCTCTTGATTACCTGATGGTGCTCTTGTACACTCAACGCTGCAGTCGCTTGGCCCAGGAACATGCTGTAGTATTGATGGACTAGTCTCAATCTCAACATTGCTGCCCACATAATTTGACTCATCAAGATATTCAGGAGTCCTTTCTTGATTTTTTGAGGGACAGGCAAGTTGTCTGTACTTTGTGAGAGTCGGTTTTCTGGCATCGGGCGATCAGTGACAAAAGACGGTGCATAATCTTCGTCTGTAAATACGTTTGAATCATAGGGCCAAATGCCAGTCTTTTTAAATGCGTTGCATATATTGATAGGTGTTGCTGCCAATGGGAAAGCATATTTCACTATACCTGGTATTTCGTAAATGCTCATAATCTTCCCGGGATTAGTTCTCAGCCAGTTATTTTGAGCTTTAGAGCAGTATGTTTTAAAAGGGCCATTAACACCAACGTCCAGGGGTTGCAGACGGTGGGTGCAGTGTGGTGGGAATGATAGTAATATAACAGAATTTCTCTTGGCCTTTTCAATCACATCAATATCAATGTGAGATGAATGATTGTCTAGGAGTAATAGCACTGGCTCTTCAGGACTAGGCTTAGTGTGTTTTATGAAATGATCCATAAACACTAAGAACTCTGTGCTTGTCATCCAACCGGATTTATTACCAGCCCCAATACACTCAGGGGGACCGTCGCGGATAAACAGGTCTTTATATTTCAAACGGGGAAATACAAACATCGGTGGAATCGAGTTTCCCAGAGCACTTACCGCTAGCTCAACTGTGACTAAAGTTCCACGCTCTGCTGAAACAATTGCTCCTACTTGCTTTGTTCCTTTTTCAGCCAAAATTTTCTTCGGTTTGAGCACAGTTTGAACACCAGTCTCGTCCAAATTCCAGATACGTGAAGGTGTAAGATTATGCTTCGTAATTGAATCACCAAGTTTCTCGAAAAATTGATTTACGTTATGTCGGTTGAATGAGCTCGCGCGTCCTGCACTGGTAGCTTCGGGTGTTCTGATAGAAAGTGTAGGGTTCCTCTTCAGAAAGTTTGTCAACCAATCCTTCCCAGCCTCACCATTTGTATGCCAAGATGGTGGGATGTTTTGTACTTTAAACTTCACGGCACACTGGTATGCAAGTTGTCGTACTTCTTCCGGTAGAAGACCGAAGTAAATAGAAGCGCTTTTTAAGATGTACTTCGACAGTAGTGCCTCTTGTTCCTCATTGAACACTAGTCTTGGTTTGTATCCAACCGCAGGAGTAAGTCCACTTTTAATTTTTTTGACATAGCGTTGTAATGTTGTGTGACAAATTTGTAATTCACGTGCAACAGTTTTTAATTTACGTCCATCCTTGATGACTGCATCAGCAGCCCTTTGTAAAAGATCCTGAGATGTAGTTCCCCTTTCAGTTTTTCGCTTGTATGTCCTCATTCTGTCAAAGAAAATAAATGCAGTATAAAGTATCATGTCCAAAAGTATTTTCTTTCTTTCATAATTGCTCGCGTAAATATAAACAATACTGAAACAATATAGGTTGGTTAGGGGTTGGTTGTGCCGCGGCACAAGCAGCCCCACATGAACGGCACATTTTACCCCGTTTATGATAGTGTGATATTTTGTCTCACATATAAAAATCACTGTACACAAAGCATTAAAATTACACTGCATAACAAACTAGGATAAATAACAAACATTTTACAAAAACTCACATATTAAAAGCACGAAAAATGCTAGCTTGAGACCAAAAAGTATTGAAACGAAAATATTTACTTACGTGGCGCTGGAGGACCCTCACATGCAGTGCGACTCGGTCCGCGTCGCTGACGCAACTAAAATGGCAGCCGCGTGTGCGCGACTGTTAGGCCTTACGCGACACAATACGATCGTAGATCTATCTCTTTCTGTTTTTGAGATATTCGCGTCGGCACAATTTACCCCCGGCACTTTCAGCCCCGCTCTCCCCTACACCCATTAGAGCGGTAATACGAGTCATCCATTTCCGAAACTGATCAGTGTTTTTCCACCAATAAATATCAAAATTCACGTGCACTAAAATAGTACATCACCAGAAACTGACTTGTGTACGTTTCCTATTAATTCCGAAATATATTCCGATCACGAAATTTGCTGTTACAATGTCTTAGGTACTGTTCTATTCATTGGTGTGGTAGAAATAGCCTATAACATCTTTACTCTAAAACAGATGGAATCACATTTTACCGGTAAGTAAAGTAAATTTTTTCTATCGACATCCATTTTATCACGTCACGTCCCAAGTTGAAATGAAACTTCCCCTCTATAATACTATACTCTTTTAATGAAACTATTGACAAGTATCTTTGCGTCTTGATTTGTGTGCGTTTCGACCGCGCGGCCACGGCGATATTTCGAAAAAAAAGCTACTCCAAGATTATATAAAATTTTGTAAAAGTATTTTCCCAAAACCATAAATCTGTCAAAGTAATGGTTAAAAAGCTATAAGGGTTTGAACGTGGCCGCGCCATTAAAACGCGGAGAACCGCGCGGCCACGGAGATCTTTAACACTATGCGTGGCACTGTTGGCAGTCGCTACGTGACGGGGGGTCATAGGGGCGTGGCAGGCGGGTTACGGGCATAGCCCTTAGGTCCCGCGGTATGATTCGGTGCCCGTCAATACGAGTACGGGCACGTTCTTTGCGTGGCCATATAGGCCTGGCCTGGGGCAGGTGCGGCAGTGGCGCAACTTGCCAATGTGTGTGAGTGCATTAGTAATCAGCAGGAGCGCCACAGTACTTAATGATAGTACCGCGTTCTTCACGTCACCCCGGCGGTCTGTCTCCGCCAGGTGGGACCTCCGGTTCCCCGAAGGAGGCTCAGCGGAAGACGACCAGCGACAGAGGCGACGACTCACGGCGCTCCGCGCTGAGGATATGGACCCCCGTCTGCAGGCGCAGGTCGAGCCGGTCACGCGAGCTGACTAAGGGGCCGTTAAATGTGTCGTGAGCGGCATTGTGATGCGTTACACCACCCACCACCACCACCACCGTCCATGCCAGCGGTAGAATTGCGAGCCCGCGCCGCACATTAAACGCGTGAGTTTATGCGCTTGTGGAGTTGCGTATGTATGGGGTTCAGTGCGCGTCATGCCCATATTAACTTAGTACACGGCGCACACTGGGTGCATGTGATGTGTGTGGAGTATTATTGTGTGAGTAAGCCGTGTGTAAGTGAAGGCAGCTTAACTCATGCGTCAGTCCGGTGGGTTGGGGTCGTCAGCATCCGGCAATCGCGGGGTAGGCGCCTCCTGTCAGGTGGGCGCGCATCCCAGGGCGCCAAATGCTTGACGTGAGGCCAAGCAGATGCGTCGGCACACGCAAACATGGTTGACGCGAGGCGCCTACAGTGGTCGTCCAGGCTCTCGATCCTAAGATCCCGCTGGATTACGCTCTTCCTCACGTAGCGAGGGGCAGCGGTGATTTTCCGGGGCGTTTGATTCTGCTGCGCGCGGAGCTTCTTATTACCCCGGTCACTCACATGCGCGGAAACATTCGTTCATTGTATGTACGAATGTTTGCACGCATGTGGAGGGCCGTCAGACATTCATTCGCAAACTTAGCGGATATGCAAATGGGTTCGCATATCAATTTGCGAAACCGCTAGCGCTTCCTCCTACACTTGTTTACGAATGTCTCAGTCGTGCTTGCGATTTTGTGAATCATGGACAATGAATAAGATTTTATTAGTGTGGTTGGACTGTTTTACTTATGTTCATATACTTACTTATATCATAATATATGATGAAGTTTATGTACGATACACAGTAGACGTCGAAAAAATTGAAAATGGTGAAACGTCCGTTATGGTCACACGAATGTGTGCTTTGATGTTCGTTAAAAAACCGACACAGCTTGGAAAACCACGAATGCAGCGAAAACTTTGCATAATCATTTGCGAATGTCGTCCTACACATTGGTCCAAGTGGCGTCGGGTGATGAGACCTACTTTATTTATTGAATAATATAATATTATAACACTGACTAAACCCGCAAATAAATCGACACATGGAGAAAAATGTTATTGACACATAAATAAGTAACTAATAGTTATTTGTTATACAAGAGTGCAAAGTTGCTTTTTAACCGCGTGTTCAATTTTGATGACCGAGCAAGCGAAGGATTCTAAAATTGAATCACGAGCGCAGCGAGTGATTCAAAATTAGAATCCTGAGCGTTAGCGAGGGAATCAAAAGAGCACGAGGTGAAAAATCAACTTTGCACTCTTGTATAACAAATAACTATTAGTTACTTATTTATGTTACTAAATTATTCAGTAAATAAAGTAGGTCTCAGAGTGCAACACGTAACTTTTCATTCCACCTCAGCGAGGAAATGACTAAATGCAAAAAAAAAACGTTTACAAAGTCCGAGTTTTTAACAAATTAAAAAAAAGTTGTATGATATATTCGGCACCATAGAGGTAGCAGTAAATAGGTTTAATGTTTTTTTTTAATTCACAAACTTAGTGCACACGATGTTCTAAATTCAATTTACTTTATCCTCTAGAGAATAAAAACGGCTTTTCCACTCAGATATTGAAGATAAATTTACTTTATCCTCTAGAGAATAAAAACGGCTTTTCCACTCAGATATTGAAGATTAAAAATACTCTTTCCGAGATGGTGGGATGAAAAATTATTTTATATACCTATGCTGATTATTAGAAAAATAAGATATTTTTATATTACAGGTATTTATTAAAGCACACTTAACATAACGCCTGTAAACCCCGAAGGCTTAGGCAGAGGTAAAGCTATAGTAATAATTGTGTGTTTTGTATATAATAACGGTTAAAAGGTCAAGCAAATTGATTGTACGTTAAGTTTACGTTTAGTTTTTCGAAATTTAGGGCCATTTTTGACTATTACCCGTCAGTAAAGTATAGTTGAAGCAAGGGGACGCCGTATTTCGGCGGTAAGACCCGTCATGGAGGATTGGTTAGGATGCCGGCACGGTCTGGCGGGGGCGCGGTGCATGCGCGAGCGAATCCCGTAGCACAGTTTAAGCACACCTCGGACACTTCATACAAAACTTGCAAAATAATTACCTATTACTACTACAAAACCAAATGACGTCTGTACACGTGCAAATGTGTGCGTGAATTTTAGTAGGGTTGAATCAGTTGGATGTCGTGGCGTACAAAATGGCGCGAAAAGTGCAGCGCTTTACGTCGGGTGAACCGAACGACGACGGAACTACCCGAACGTTTCGAGCAATAATATGAAGTGATCTTGTCCGAGCGTTCAATTATTTATTTCTTAAAGAAATAAAATAAATGATATTTGATTTTGAATACTCGGATTTGTAATGACATAAAAGTAATATTATAATATTTATTATGTAAAGAGGTTTATTTATTCATCAATAATGGTAAATTAAGGTACCTACCTAATTACAAAATATGGAATTCACGATCGCCCCGTACCATTACGCGGCAACGCAATTTTTTTTTTCATTTGTTTCGGTACCAGTCCATGTCCATACATGTTAAGTTCAAAAGTATTAAAAATAAAAATTAAGAATTAATTAAAATATACAATAATAATAATTACAATGGGGCGACGCGACAAGGTTAGTGCGTAGGGTACTACTTTTCAATTCCAAGAATGAATAGAACTCGAAAGAAAGGGACATAAGTACATAACTAAGACAATAAAGAGAGAGAGCAATATTAATAGCCGGTAATGTTGGTATGTTATTATTACGGAAGTTTTAATTGTATTATTATAAAACGACGAAAACTTGGAAAATAAATGAATCATCGAGATTAAAACTAATAAATAAAACTTAAAACAAAATAAATCGCAAAATTTTGTGTTTGTGTCAGCAGTACCTACAGCGCTGCAGTTCTTACGATTTTGAGCGCCCTGGCTAAAGAGTCGGCGGTTAGCCCCTCCAAGTGCGGGGTGAGGGTGCGGTATCTGATATAGCGCGGGGAAGGGAGTGTCCCTTCTGTATGTAGTACTATTAAGTATTCTGTGGTTTAAGTAATAGTATACAGTACCGACACGCTCCGCCCCCCACCGAAACAGTGTTCCTCACGTCTACGCGCGCCGCACTTGCTTGCTCTGGCAATTCCTTTTAGATCAAGGCTGACTCGCGGCGCGACAACACTTGTAGCTCATTTGTGAAAATAAAAATTTAAGAAACCCCCAACGTAAAACATAAAAGCGATTATTTAAAAAGTTAAGAATGATTATTAAAAAAAAATAAAGTTTAAAAACTAAAACCCGACCACAACAAAAAGTGATCTAAAAAGTACGAAACAAGAAAATATTTCACACAGAAATCAAGACATAGGTACAAAATGGTCAAGGTAAGCCGTGGTTGCATGCCTGTATCCCATATGAGTGCGATGAACATGAATAAAATGGCAATAAAATGGCTATTAGACCACTATAGTTTTTTTTTTAATTTTTACTGACCTATGTTACAGCTACCATAATCAATACCATTGCAAATCGGCAAACTATCAATAGTCGACTATCGATCAGCGACACTACAGCCGACTAGCGTCCGAACGCAGAGAGTCGCCAAAACGCGATATAGCATTGATACAGTCGCATAATCGTCGATCGCCGATGCTAAAAGTAGCGTATGTGCTTTGGCCTTTGGCCCTTAGAGTTTATAAAATTAATTTTCAAGTTTTTTGTTTTCATTTCGTTGGTTTAAAATATTCCTAATTCCCTTTCAATATAGTATGCATTATGCTACTAGTCAAGCCCTTTCATTTGATACCAATATTGAGGAAGATGTGAAAAAAAAATCTAATTCGCCATTTTGTGGTTCCGGCCATCTTGGATTTGAAATTTATCATAGTGTAAAGTATTCTACTAGTGAAGCCCTTTCATTTGATACCTCTATTGAGGGAGTTGTAAAAAAATATGTGATTAGTAATTTTGTAGCGGTGGCCATCTTGGACCGATTTTCATCAAACATAGCTAAGAACACTCCCGACTAATTCACCTTTCAAACAAAGAAAACAAAATCAAAATCGGTTCATCCGTTCGGGAGCTACGATGCCACAGACAGACACACACACACACACACACAGACACGTCAAACTTATAACACACCGTCGTTTTTTCGTCGGGGGTTGAAAAATGGTTCGTTATTGTGCCGTCAGTGGATGATAAAAATCGGAGATTTTTTGGATTTCCTTCACAAGAAACGAGGTAAGTAATGCAATCCTAGTAAGTAATATGCTTACTTACCTACCTAAGAAAGTACACAGTGGCCAGATTGAACCGTCATAATATTCGGGAGGTAGATCGAATTTCAAAGAATGACGGCCTTTCTTTGAAATTCGATCTACCTCCCGAATATAATATAATAATATACAACTAATTAAAGATTAAGAGACCAAATAACTCGTTCCAAATTAGGTAGGTATCAAATAAGTTTCACTTTTAGGGTTTCTTAATCTAGTGGTAAAATCGTAATCGTCTCCACCTGTCTGTCACACATACCCAAATAACTCTGTTTACAACAATGATATTAGAATATCATTGGTTTACAAGCACTGTATTTTGTCATTTTCAATGTAGTTTTTAAATTTTAGAGTTTCATGATACAAATTTCAAATTAGAACTGCTGAAGATTTTGAAAATTCAACCGAAAAAGGGATTTGTACGAAGTCTTATTTTTGGAACGTATCAACTTATCTATGTTGGCACAAATGCCAACACAGGTAAAAAATAAAATTTACATTATTATTATTTCACCTACCTACTTTGATAAGGGGCCTATCGGGCTTTTGTTTTTAGAAGAAGTAGGGGGTTGGATCTACTATCTGGAAGCAAGGGGCTGGGGTTAAAAAGTGTTGGAGTTGGTAGGGGTTGGGTCACGATTATAACGCTACCACTCTCATTAAACGGAATTGCGTAATTATCGAGAAATTAATAAAATAAGTTACTAACTGCAAATCACATCATAACTAACACATAAAAAGCGAAAACGGAACGTTCAAATGGGCGATTGACCACCAAATCTGTCAAAATATATTGTCTGTGGTGTAAAATATCGTGCAAATTGATAAAACAGAACGTAAAAAGTATAAATGACATAATTTGTGTCTGTGTCAAACTCTTTGGACAGAAAAATCTTAGGTTATAGGTTGACATCAGGGGCACCCCGAGGTTCGGTTGGTTAGGTTCCTTTAAAGCCTGCAGACAGGAATAGGAGAACTGCAGCTGGGGCTCCGTCAACCTGACGTCGACCGTGTTTGTGCCAATTTACGTAACCGTTGCAGACAGGCAACCCCTGCTTCCAGATACTCAATTTTAACCGAAGTAGGTACGAAATCTGCGCAGACAGAGTCGCGGGAAAAGTGCTAGTTAAAAATAACGGATGTTTCATACAAATAAAAATTCATCCCTATTTTACTGGAATTTCCAAAAAAGCTGAAACACGTTATTTTCAACCAAAAACCAGCTAAGTAAGTAAGTACCTATCAGGTTTCATGTCTCGAACTACAAAAATGACCAAGTTTCATACAAATTTTATTTCCAATTATACATCTTGAGGGGTTGAATCCCGAAATCCCTTCTTAGTGCTGCCTACATGATAAAAAGAACGCGTGTGCAAAATTTCACAATCCTAATTCCAGTAATTTCGGCAGTGCGCTGATACATTAATCAGACAGTCAGTCAGTTTCTCCTTTTATTTACATACATGGTAAGAGTATTTTAAATACAGTAATTATAAGCACATATGAAGCTTTACACTGGTAGTGCGAGTATTTTATTAATTGTACAGTCAGGAGCTCTTAATCAAAAGCCTCCTTCTTTTTTTTTTTGAAGTCTGGTAAAAAAAAACATTTTTTTGGATCTCTAGGGGGGCCCCCCCCTGGCGACGCCCTTGTTTCATAGTCAAAGTTAAAAAATCATAACCATGTTTACCTGTCTGTCTTAACATAGCCGAATCACTGCGTCATATTTATATCTAGGTCTGGCATATCAATCATGATTTTTAGTTTTAGGGTTCCGTAGTCAAAATGGCAAAATCGTAATCGTGTCCATTTGTCTGTCTTTACATATACCGTCCGAATATATTATGGTTCTAAGTGGCATCTCCGCCACAGTGAGTGATGTTACAATAAAATTGATATTAATTTCTGGGCATTGTCGTGCCGCAGCTGCATCGCAATGCGTTAATATTAATTAATAAATTTATTTTTAAAGTATTCTTATTCTTTTTATTTCACTAGGTGAGCCGCGGAATATCACAAAGAATACAAACCTATTTTTCATATTTTTAATTTATAAATAAAAAATGAGCAGAAATAGACCTTTCCCCTTATCTCAGAAACTCGGACCTACATTTATAAAATAAAAACATACCTCTTTACAAACAGTTTACACGAACATTATTAAAAAAATTCTAGGTCTTCTAGGTAAATTATATTAAGTACTATAAAATTATACAGAACCCTCTTTGCGCGACTCGAACTCGCACTTGCCCAGTTTTTTAGTTCGATAGATACTGCCATCGGTCGCCGCTGTTGACGTACTGCGATGTGAAAATTATAATCATATGTGAAAATTATATTCATGAAACTAGAAAAAAACGTTTTAGTTCTTAAAAGTTTCATTTCCTTGAAAAACTTCTTCTCGTTACAATCATTTTTGAAAGGTACTTATCAGGAAATTCAAACAAACTTCAAATAAAATTTTAAAATATACAGAACCTTTTCATTTACTTACATAACTACTTCTTGTCACATGCATTCTTGGTAGGTACTTACCTATTTCGAAGATTAAATTTCAAACCTTGAAAGTATCAACCTACCTATTTGGAAGTTCGAATTTCAAACCTTGAAAGAATTGAGTACCTACTTGTGAGAGAAAAACATTTGTGTTGAGGCTGGTATCGCGCGCTCGCTCGCTCTCGCGCGCTCGCGGTGGCAGATGGCAGCCCCAGCGGTATTAACGCACACACACGCACGTATTCATACAGTCTGGTATTCTATTAGTAGTGTAGGCAATTATATCGTTTCATTTGTATGAAGTGTCGTGGGTGTGACCCAAGAAGCTTATAGATAAAAGTGGAGGCAACACTCTAAATACCTAAGTGAAGTCAACTGTGGGCAGACGCTCTCTTTCTGAATGCATACATAAGATAAAGAAAACACATATCATTGTCTCGTTCTTATGTATGCATTCAGAAAGAGAGCATCAGCCCACAGTTGGTTTCAAGCTTTTGTTCTAAGTGTTGGCTCCATTTATACCTATATCTTCATGGTGTGCCCGTAGTACAAAACGCCATATTGCTCAGCGTAAATGAGACGTCATTTACGCTGAGCAATATGGCGTCCAGTAAGAGGCGTTTTCGTCAAACTACGCGCGAAATTTGAAAATTTAATATTTAGATGCATTTTTATGGCACTTATCGATTGTATAAAAATTTTGTGGTTTTTTTTGGTGGCATATTAGCACTACAGAATTTCCTCGAGAAACTTTTTAAAAATGGGTATAATACCCTATTCAAGAGGTAGGTACTATTTTTGTTTATTTTAAAACTTTCATGTCATGTCATGTAATCTGAATTTTAAGCATAAAGTTAATGAAATTAATAAATATTCTATAATTTTGTTTACAGGTGTTAAATCGGTGCTTCATTGATGAAATAAATATAACTAAAGTCTGTTTTTTAATCTCAGAGACTAAACTGACATTACGTGGGTTGCCAGTTTTTTGCAGTTCTTAAATAGTGATGTGCCACTATCGTAAATTAACGTTAATAAAATCAAGTATCGTTTTTTATAAAAAGTTATCCTAAAATAATGTGTAGGTTCTTATTTAAAACGAAATAATACAATATTAATTATGAAAAACATATATTTTTAATTACATAATTAATTACAAGTTAATCAGATAATGACTCCATATCTGAGGAATATTCTGAACTATCAGAATCGCCACCTACTTCTATGATAAACCTATCAGAAATGCCGTCGCCCAGCCCTGGGCCATAGCCCCGATTACACATTTCATCTTCAATTTTAATGATCATCGGGGTCACTTGACGAAGCCCTTCTTCAAAAAGGCTTCGTACTTTATTCATTTTAAATGTTTTGTTATTTTTAGCAACATGCCCCTTTTAGTTGAGCCCAGACTAACTCAATCGGGTTTAGCTCGCAGTGGTAAGGGGGCAGTCGCAAAATAGTGACACCCTGTTCAGCTGCCATCTCGACGACGACATACCTTTCATGGGCTTCTTTGTGCATTCAAACACACAATAACTATCGTACTATCATAATTATTTTAATAAAAATTGCAGTTGTTTGTAGGGTGCCAAAGTGCCAAGTTCTATAATTGCCGTATTTTTTAAGTTCTGCCTTTTTGTAAGAGAAAAGGGTTAAGTTTGCCGTTTTAACGCGTACAGGAATAACACTAATGGCGTCTATCATTTTTACCAGCTTTTTATTAGCTTCACCTGTATGTTTGTATGTTTGTAGGTTTGTATGTTTGTTTGTAACCAAAATCTACAAAGTTTGAACGAAATCTGGCCGTTTAAAGTGGGTCAAAATCGCGCCCAAAGAAGTCGGTTACAAACAAACATACAAACAGTAATATTAAAATACATCAGTATCAATAATATTATAATAAATCAGTTGTAATTCAACAAACATCGACTCCAAGCAACTCCTACTTTGATGTACCCACTCCACAACTAGTTGGAATTCAACAAACATCGACTACAAGCAAGTCCTGTGAATCGGTTACAGAATCCCATACTAATAACTTTCAGCAATTTTTCGATAAATATTCCGAATTGTAAGTTTACCTTGTCTTATGCTATTTCATTTCCATTTGGATTATAATACTTTGTATAACAATACCTGTTTCTGATTAAAATACCTACTTTTTATAACGAACTTTCTTTAATTATAACTAAATAATAATGTATTGTATGGTGGCCAGTGTATCAAGCTAGACACACTAGCGCTCTGCGCGCCGTTATCTTATGGGCTATTTTACAATTATTGTGTCCAGCTTGATGTGCTGCCCACTATACACCTACAGTGTTGACCACCAGCCAACAAACGATAATGATAGAAACCAATGATTAAAAAAAAACATGAAAATAGTAAACCTACTATAATGTCACAGCCAGCATTTCTTTTGGCCCCACAGCCATTCGAAAATGTGTGTCTTGTTTCTTGATACTGTTTGTGAGATGAATTAGCAAATAATTGAAGTAATTAAAAAACTTTCTAGGTGCGTTTTGTAGCTTGCTAAAAAGAGTATAAAATGCTCCCTCTGTTTGTAGACAGATCTTTTTTGGCGTCTCAAATATAATAGGTACAGCAAATAAAGTTTTCTATTATAGTCTACCATAATGACCTGCCCGCACTAAGCTATCGAGCAAATGGCCGTGTCGGAACGATTTTGTCGGAAATATGTGAAAATAGCACATGGTGCTATCGGATGTCGGCTATCGTCGTCCGACGCCGATATCGGATCGGATAATCTGAAAACGCTCTAAGGGTCTTCGCCCACGTCAGACAATCGGTGACCGATGTTTTGTCGGGGAGAGAAATAGAACATATGAACTCCAATATACCAACGCAGATGTCCCACAAAAAGTCGGTCTCACGAAACTATGAAATAATCGACCGATCCGATAATCGGTCCTACTAACAAATCTGACATGGGCGGGCAGCCTTAGGAGTATATTATGTTCTGTGGGGTTGGCCCACAGAGAGCAAGACAGTGATACTGAGTGATACCCAAGAAGCTTATAGGTAAAAGTGGAGGCAACACTCTAAATACCTAAGTGAAGCCAACTGTGGGCAGACGCTCTCTTTCTAAGTGCATACATATGAACGACACAGTGATATGTGTTTTCTTTATCTTATGTATGCATTTAGAAAGAGAGCGTCTGCCCACAGTTGGTTTCACTTAGCTGTTCGGAGTGTTGCCTCCACTTTTACCTATAAGCTTCTTGGTGATACCCAAGAAGCTTATAGATAAAAGTGGAGGCAACACTCTAAATACCTAAGTGAAGCCAACTGTGGGCAGACGTTCTCTTTCTGAATGCATACATAAGATAAAGAAAACACATCACTGTCTCGTTCTTATGTATGCATTCAGAAAGAGAGCATCAGCCCACAGTTGGTTTCAATCTTTTGCTCTAAGTGTTGACTCCATTTATACCTATATCTTCATGGTGGTACTCAAACCCAAGATACCTAAGTAGTACTATTAAGTATTCTGTAGTATGGCTTCAGGTGGTCGTGGGTATTCGAAGTGTGGTGCGGACTCCATTTTAATTTATAGCATGGCTTGCACCAAGAAGCTTATAGATAAATGTGGAGGCAACACTCCAAATACCTAAGTGAAGCCAACTGTGGGCAGACGCTCTCTTTCTGAATGCATACATAAGATAAAGAAAACACATATCATTGTCTCGTTCTTATGTATGCATTCAGAAAGAGAGCATCAGCCCACAGTTGGTTTCAAGCTTAAAATAATTAAAATAAACAAAAATAGTACCTACCTCTTGAATAGGGTATTATACCCATTTTTGAAAAGTTTCTCGATGAAATTCTGTAGTGCTAATATGCCACCAAAAAAAACCACAAAATTTTTATTCAATCGATAAGTGCCATAAAAATGCATCTAAATATTAAATTTTCAAATTTCGCGCGTAGTTTGACGAAAACGCCTCTTACTGGACGCCATATTGCTCAGCGTAAATGACGTCTCATTTACGCTGAGCAATATGGCGTTTTGTACTACGGGCACACCATGAAGATATAGGTATAAATGGAGCCAACACTTAGAACAAAAGCTTGAAACCAACTGTGGGCTGATGCTCTCTTTCTGAATGCTTACATAAGAACGAGACAGTGATATGTGTTTTCTTTATCTTATGTATGCATTCAGAAAGAGAGCGTCTGCCCACAGTTGGCTTCACTTAGGTATTTAGAGTGTTGCCTCCACTTTTATCTATAAGCTTCTTGGTAATAACATAATTACAAACTATACTCTTTGGTTTGCATTCAGCCAGCAAGTACTTGCTAGACTTGCCTACTGGCTACTTGCCACAGTTGCCACTCAGTACATTCATCTATGACTCAGTATCAGCGTTGCCAACTCTACATCTTTTTACGTAGATCTACGAACTTTAGGCCATTTCTGAAAACCTACGAACTTCAGTCCCAGAATCTACGTATTTTCTATCAAATTGTACAAACTGGTAAAATAACATAACTCATTAAGCTGAATGGGCATAACTTCCTTTTAATTTGCGAAAAAAGTTAATTATCGTTCCGTTTCATACTAAATTCAATCAAAAATCGCTTCCGCTTTAAAGATGAGCACAGACAAAGGCTGAAAAACTTATGGTATACAAGCCCTGACACATTGCTGGACCCAAATCCAAAACGTTCTGGACCATCATAGCTCAATTGGGGCAAATGTTTCCAGGTATTTATTTTCTCATTAATTTTTATTTTTTTATTTATAGTCTGCTGCACTTTAACGTTTTGATTTAATTTGCTTAACTTTCAGGATTATTATCCTACAAATTTGACGGATTACACAGGAAATGGAGGACTCTAAAAATTAAAAATTTTCCATTTGAAGAAGAACAGTTAGCAGAAGAGTTTTGGCATCATAATTCAAAAATAAGAAAAACTGATTCGTCTCACATGTTTCCTAAATTTTGGCCCAATTTGCACAAAATTACCACATAACAGTGCCAATGTCGAGCGACTGCTTTCTCAAGTCAAAGTCAAAACACTTATTTGCTTAAATGCGGTTACACAAAAAATGTAAGGTACATTATTGTAGTGCAGAGACACATTTCGCCACAAATTGGCATGCAAATGTTGGAGCAATAACTACTCTTCACAAAATGAACATAATATATTTGAGCATTTTTTCATGAGCGCATTTCTGTGATCAATTTAATGAAAACCAACACTCGTTTTATTCAGTTTTACCTACCATACCCTCTTCATTTTACTTGGAAAAAAAGTACGTAGATCTACGAACTTTTCGGACGTAAATTTCACAAATTCTACGTAATTTTCTAATATGGGTTACGTCTTTTTCAAAATCCTAGTTGGCAACACTGCTCAGTATATTACAAAGTACTCACTCAGCACTCAGTACAAATAAAATAAAACTACTCTGTGCTCAGTACTCTGTGGTTGCTGCCACTTGCCACTTTGCCAGTAGTACTACTTGCGTACGACTTAAGTTTTAAAGTTGTTGGGACAAGTTTGTGATGTGATATTTTTCGAAAAATAAAAGAAAGTATAAATTTGAAGAAAATACAAGCTCCCATAATCTTACTAGAAACAAATTACATATACTACTGAGGAAACACTTTAGTAAAATGGCAGCGTAAGTATTATTTTGTTTCTTTTTTATTGTGTGAGCATGACTTGAATTTTAACCGTACTCAAATAAATAATAAATCTGAATAAGTACGAAAATATAATAAGAACATTGCGAACGAATTTGTTGCGTTGCTGTTTTTTACACAACTTTGAACGAATACAATTTTTGAAGGTTAAGGTTATTTCATTGTTATTGCTCATGTTATTAAATTACTGTGATAAATTTACAGTATTGCAAAAGCTCTGTATTACCTTTATTCTTAATTTTAGAATTGTTATAATTAATTGGCTTTTCATCATGAAATGATGTACTTTCATGAAGGTTATTTGAAGGTGAATAGACATGCCTTTCATAAAGTACCTACTGTGTCAAGTGCTACAATCATGATAAATCACACGATAAATGTATGCAAAATCATTCTAGGTGCCCATACAAATTACAAATGTAGGAAACTCATAATGAAATAATTGTTTCATAATAATAATCAAACTAATCATCAAAATTATGGCCAGTACTTATATTGTTCAAATTACTAAATAGGTCATTAAAATTATTTTCCAATTAAACTTAATAAAACCTTAGTTATAGGATTCATACGAATAAAAATAAAGCGAAAGAATATAATAATATGTTCTGAAAATGTTACCTCCACAATAGCTTAAAGATATATTTCTTTGATTTAGCATTCTATTTGTTTATCACATATAAAATACATTCCACATTAAATCAATAAATGTAAATGAATTATTTGCAGGCCTAAAGCAGATATCGCACTTATTGGGTTGGCAGTAATGGGACAGAATTTGATTCTAAACATGGATAGCAATGGATTTATTGTTTGCGCTTTTAATAGAACTGTCGCCAAGGTATAGTATTTTATTAAAAATACTTATCAATATTTATGGCAATTATGCAAAATATTGGCTTTACTTTTAATCCAACTTTAATATGTTAGGTGGATCAATTTCTCAAAAATGAGGCTAAAGGAACAAAGATCATTGGAGCAACGTCTTTAGAAGATATGGTAGCGAAACTCAAGAAGCCCAGAAAAATTATGTTACTTGTCAAAGGTGAGAAAATGGAAGGGGTGAAGGGTTGTCACCCAATTTTATTGGCTATTAGTTTAATACAAAAGTAAATTAAAGTGTTCTTTATACATATTGTTATGTAAAATTAAGACATAAATGCAGATGTGTATTCACAGCTGGATCAGCTGTTGATGAGTTTGTGGGGAAGCTGGTGCCCCTCCTCGACAAAGGCGACATCATCATTGATGGAGGCAACTCACAGTATATAGATACGCAGCGTTGGTGCAAAGAACTAGCATCAACCGGAATACTTTACATAGGAATGGGTGTAAGTAATTTGGACTTATTAAATCCATGGATTTTGTTACCTTAACTATATAATATGTAATTTTTCTTTGAATATCTAATAAATGTCCCTGCCGGATATGGGTCTGTTTGTTGAAATGAAAAGTAACATTTCAATCCTTTCTCAATAAGACATTATAGTGAAATTTTTTTTAGATTCGAACCAAGAACTTTTAACTGAACGAACACTTCCAGTTTTTTAAGCTAACACTTTATTGGTCATTCATGACATCTGTTTCTTATTGTTCTGTGTGGTGTATGTGAAACTACACTACCATTACCTATTTACAATGTGAATAATGTAAATAGGTAATGGTAGTGTAGTTTTTGTTTGTCACTACAGTGGAATAAATAGGAGTTTGTTCTAATATATTCTGTGTTCTGTCAACTGAGTAATTTACAATCAGCACTGCTGACGGGCCTGTTGGTCTAGTGGTCACTGACCCTGACTGCTAAGCCGGAGGTCGTGGGTTCGATTCCCACCCAGGACAAACTTTGTGTGATGAGCATGATTGTTTGTTCTGTGTCTGGGTGTTTATCTATAATATGTATGTATTTATAAATTATATAAGTATGTATATCAGTTGTCTGGTTACCATAACACAAGCTCTGCTTAGCTTGGGACCAGATGACCGTGTGTGAGTTGTCCCAAGATATTTATATATTTATTTATTTATTTATTTATTTATTTTATTTATACTAATAATATAAACAGTTTTTATTATAAAACCACAAGGCATGAAAGGTCACACCTAAGGCACTATTGTAACAGACTTGTACTACCTTGACCACAATATACCAACTATTAGAAAGGTTACATGATGTTTTTGACGACATGGTTGGCGCAGTGGCTGTGCGATCGACTGCTGCGCAGCGTGTTGCGGGTTCGATTCCCGCCCAGGGTAAACATTTGTGTGATGAGCACTGTGTCTGGGTGTTGTTTATCTATATATGTACGTATTTACAAAAAAGAAATGTATTTGTGTATGTATATCAGCTGTCTGACACCCATAGTTCAGGGTCTCCCTAGTTTGGGGTCAGATGGCCGTGTGTGAAAATGTCCCCACATATTATGTATTATTATTTTGTACAGGTAAGCGGTGGTGAAGACGGTGCTCGCTATGGACCTTCACTGATGCCTGGTGGACACCCGGCAGCGTGGCCTCATGTCAAACCTATTTTCCAGGTATGTACCTTATTTGCTATTTGCTGTATGTACATCAATCTCATAAGCATCATACGTTCTACCAATCCCCTGATCTTCTTTGAGACTTATCATCATTCATGCAATCCATCTATCTTTTTTTACCCTTCTACTCTTATTGTCATGTGTTCATAAACTGAAAATTTTCCTTAGAACACTAACATATCGCATTTCTTTGCATTATAGGTACATGAGCAAACTATTTTCACAAAACAGTTCGTCTAGTTCTTACATTGATATATGTATAATTATGTTACTGTAAAAGCCCGAACTACGGTAAATCCTAAGATTTTCCAGTAAAACCTAAGGTTACCAACTCTTAATGGTAAAAGTCCGAACCATTCTATGATCATCGTTTATTTCGAACTTTTACCACCATTCACTTGCTAAATCTTAGGATTTACCAAGTGAATGGTGGTAAAAGATGAAATAAACATGTCAGAAAATAGCGTTTTGGTCAGATTCCACTTTCGTTAGAATAATAACAAAATGATAAAGAGTTGAAAACAAATAGTAAGAAGCTGTTTTAGGGGGAAAATAATAATTTACGACTGTCTGCAACGGTAACAAAAATTGGCACAAAGACGGTCGACGTCAGGTCGACGGAACCCCGCTGCGGGGCTCCTATTTCTGTCTGCAGGTTTAAAGGAACCTTACCAAACCGAACCTCGGTGTGCCCCTGACGTCGTCGGAAATAAATGATGAAGAAATCATTGCTTTATTCCCAAAACCAACATTTACCGACCGTCACTGATAAAATCGTCGTTCCTTTTTTAATTATTCTTACATTTACCGTCTCATGTTGGTAACTCTTAAGATTTAGTGGTAAAACCTAAGATTAACCAATATTCGGACTTTTACAGTATTATATACTTCTATGATTTCTTATAATGTATTTTTAAATTGAACTGACAGACTGGATTTGGAATTTTGAATGAAACTGAATTAGAAATTGTGAATAGTAACCTAGATCAAAGAAATGGATGTTATTAAATCCAAGAAATATTAAATACCAATATGTGGGTATTGGTATTTTGATGTGGTGTGTTCAAGTCCTAACAAAATGATGAAATTCTAATAAATTGAAGAATGGCTAAGTACTGTGATGACTGGGAATTACTAGCTACGTTAAATGAGACGGAGGAGAACTGTTAAGAGGTCTATATTATGATAATATATTAGTTTAAGCTTTAGAGAAAATACATGACCGTGCCCTGACGGCGGGGGTATGACAATAATTTGTCATAATATAAAACAATCCAAATCTACGATTTGAACTTACTCTAGAAGATTGCTGAGTGTTCTCTCATAGAGTTTATTATTAAATGGCTGTTGCATCATAAACACACACAGCCCTCACATGAGCTACGCCCCCTTCATGAATAATAGGGACTAGTAGCTTTTATTCATGCACTGATCACTCTGCAAAGTTATACTACTTAACAAAAATAATTGACTAAAGGAGAATGGGCTAAAATGTATGGGAGTTGGTCTAACTGCTACCTAATCCTAATCCTAATCGGAGGTCCCTACCCTAAAGAAGGAAATTACGTTAGGGACGTCTCTGGAGAGATAGTTCAACGCATGGGGTAATCAATTAAAAGTTCCTACAATATTATTAAATGAAAATAGAATAAATCTACAATAATAACGCTCATGCTATCATGTCCAAACCCCGTTTTTACAGTGCCATGCCATCGACATTCGAAAATAAATTCGAATCTCGTCCAGACAGCCGCGGTAACAGTTCGTTACCTTATAAGCAGATGAAGGTGTAAAATACTACATTTTTAGGAGTATTGGTTCATTATTTCAGGCGATATGCGCGAAAGCGGAGAACGAACCGTGTTGTGACTGGGTGGGGGAAGATGGTGCGGGACACTTCGTCAAAATGGTGCACAATGGCATCGAATATGGTGACATGCAGCTAATCTGTGAAGCCTACAACCTCATGAAAGACGTCCTAGGTATATCCGTAAACACTTTATTATTAAAATTGAGTGAGTTAATAACTACCAAAATAAAAATATGTATAATGATTTTGTCACTAATGTTTAATTAATGATGTAATTAATGATTTATGATATTATTATATTTGAAGGCATGAAACAAGGCGAAATGGCTGAGGTGTTCGAACAATGGAATAAAGGCGATCTGGATTCCTTCCTAATTGAAATATCAAGAGATATTCTGAAGTTCAAGGATTCCGATGGTTAGTTCCCTGAAACGTATAATTTAACAAAAAATAATAAGGGCCGCTTATAATGACCTATTTCTAACATTGCCCTACAATATTACGTTATTATAAACAGTTGGTCATTATAGGCAGGCAGTTATCGCGTGGGACGATGGGCCCAACTGACATTGAACGTTTGTTGTGTTATCGCAGGCGAATATCTATTGCCGAAGATCCGCGATACCGCTGGACAGAAGGGTACTGGTAAGTGGACAGGCATCGCGGCCTTGGAGTACGGCGTGCCAGTTACGCTCATTGGAGAGGCGGTGTTTGCGCGCTGCCTTTCTGCTCTCAAAGGTAAGCAAAATAGAATAAAGATTACTAAATGAGAAATCTATTTTTCTTAGAAAGCGCATTTGATACAAAACAAACTGACGTCATTGCCGCTGAGCAATATGGCGTCCAGTAAGAGGCGTATTCGTTAAACTACGCGCGAAATTTGAAATTTTAAAATTTAGATGCACTTACACGCACTTATCGATTGAATAAAATTTTTGTGTTTTTTTGGTGGCATTACAGAATTTTAATGAGACATTTTTCAAAAATGGGTGTAATAGCCTATTGAATTCCGTGTGTGACCTAGGAGAATAACGCGACTTGTGATTATACGACCAAACGATGTTTCTATGTGCAGATGAGCGCGTTAAGGCGAGCAAGGTGTTGCCAGGCTCTTCAACTAAGTTTACCGGCGATAAGAAGCAGTTTCTTGAACATTTGCGCAAAGCGCTGTATGCTAGCAAGCTGATATCGTATGCGCAAGGGTTCATGCTTCTCCGTGAGGCAGCCAAGGTAAGTTTAAACATTTATTTTTGTGTTATATATGCGAAATATTATATCGATGAATATTAGATGACTTGTAGGTCAATATTACCATGTTTTCCGTTTACCAGGAAGTTCATATATGAACATATAATATTTTTTATATTATATAAATTTTGGGACGGTTTTTGCACGTCGTTTGTTTGCATTGCTCAATCTAGACAGGTACATAATCAAAGGTTATAAATAAAGAATATATTTTTTATGATTTAATTACAAATGTATAGTTTTCAGATTTTTCCCTGTATTTATAGTATAAGACGATATTACTTGCCTAATTTCATAGTTCTAGGTCAACGGAAAGTACCCTGTTACTCAACATGTATTTAAACTAACTACTTGTTATTTTTCTTCAAAAAGCTTGCAGTCTAAGGGCTATAGAGTAAGCAACTTATAAAAGGTGCATACATTTGCTATTTACTAGCTTCAACAAATTCCCAAATATCTAAAGTGATCAAAATGAAATTAATATTTTCATTAACTAAAATAAAACAAAGGGATTTAATGTTAGAAGCTGTTAAACTCCATTAAAAAAATGAATCAGACGGTACGTTTAGTTGCTTATGTCGCGTTTTATTCACATTGTGATTATTAATGTTGTTGTACTGATTCTGTGTTTAGGCTAACAAGTGGAACCTGAATTACGGCAGTATCGCTCTGATGTGGCGCGGAGGCTGCATCATCAGGAGCGCGTTCCTTGGTAACATCAAAGTAAGAATTTATAATAAAAATAATAATAATTCCTTTATTGCCACACAGGCCCATAGATATTTAGATACTTTAACTAGCTTTTTGCCAGCGACTTCGTCCTCATCATCATCATGTCAACCTTTACACGCCCACTGCTGGGCATAGGTCTCGCTCAAGGAGGGGTTCAGCCGTAGTCGCCATGCTTAGCCGATGCATGTTGGCGATCGCAGTAGCTGTTATGATACTCAGAAGGACGCTGCTGCCCATCCTTTGGTCAATATCCCTCTGTCGCCTTTTAAGACACCCACAGGTAGAAATGGGCTGATGCTATTCGCGGCCGGCACCACACAGCTTCGTCCTCATGAATGTCGGTTATCGCGGATGCAGATGAAGTGGCAGATTAAAATCCTTCCTCAGAGTTCAAGCTATCTCGTACCAAATTTCATCAAAATCGGTTCAGCCGTTTTATCCTGAAAGCGTAACAGGCAGAATTACTTTTGCATTTATATAATTAGTATGGATTTATACAAATATAAATATTAATTTATACAATATATTTTTACAAACAAAGAATTTGAATTTGGAGAATAGGTCGTGTTACCATTCATATGTCAAAATTGGGTTGTAATTTTTTATGTATGTACTGGGGCGTTACTTACCTGCACTCATAAGTACTTATGGCTTATGTTTGCTTTAACTTGAATTCAGTGTAAAAAAAAAAAATGCTTTGTTAGTAAGAATAAAATTCTTAATAATTAATTGCGATCTAGCCTAAAAGACTAATAAGCAATTTAACCCTAACTTAATATGTTTTGTTGTACATGAAATCCAATGTCATATCACTGTCATCTAAAATAAATATAATAATATTTGCACTCCGACAAAGTAATTAAGGTGAACAATGTAATCAGTAACCTTATTGATAACATGACCAATTCGACATTCAGTCTACACAATGTCATGCAGATTGTTATATAAGTAATTGATTTTTTGAGTATGAATCAAGACTCTATATATAGGTAAGAACTTGTCATGACAAGCGTAAGTGTAAATTGGTTTTTCATGGTCATTCATTACGATTAGCTTATCATACAGGGTAATATTGCAAAGTTTTGACCTTTTTTAAATCACAAGAATTTTGCCTATTCTTATTTTTTGGGTATAGTCATTATTAATGTTTAATGTATAATGACCTATTTGCTAACTTAAATGATAATTTTACACACTACAAACTTGTTATTTGATGAAACATATTGTTTTAATGGTCTACCGCCATCTACTGGATCACCATCTACTGACCATAAAATCAATACGTTGTAAATCGGAAAATGTAATCTATTTAGTAGTCTTTGTTTCTTTAAACAAATAAGTGTATATTGGCAATGAATGACTGCGTCAGTTTAAAGTAAATGGTCCGATTTGAAGTAGAAATAGACTACTACGGCTTTGTGAAGGATAGCGTCCGGGGTGGTACTAACAAATTAGATACCTATTACTGCCTTACTGGTGCTGACCACGACGGCGCTATACTGTGTTCCGGTTTAAAGGATTTGGGTGTTGGAGTAATTACAGAGATATGTGACATTTTGTCTTTTGTCTCAGGGAGAGCAACGCAAGTGCGATGCCTCTGGCATTGCACGTCTATAGCTATACAATTTAACCTTTTCACCGCCACAGACACTAAACGCGATGCCTCGCCCAGCGCCAGGCTATAAATGTATAACGAAATATATAGTAAAAAGTAGTGGTGAGGGGATCGTTCTATCGATAAATGAGATTTATACGCGCTAGGTAAAGTTTTATTTATAAATTTACGAATATAAATAAAAACTGATTCAATATTTCCATATCTCTTATTTCACAGTATTATACATAAAAAACAGAATAAATTGGAAGTATCAAAGAAACAAATGTGTAATTCAATTGGTGCTATAAGAAATGTGGTACATCTCTATTTGTTTCACGGCGTCATCCGTTAACTTCATATCAAGTCCTTGGCGCTCAGAGCACGCTAAATTCAATTTTGTTTAAGGATGTCGTGTGGTCTTTCTTTCTTTTACTTCTGAGTTCTCAGTGTTTTTTTACCAAAATACTTCAGTCAACGTTTGTTACCGTATCTAAGCGGAATTTTATGTTAGTGTTATTCTACGTGTTTTCTGGAAATGTAAAATAGTAAATTATTTAATTAAATTATTTAAAACGCACTTGTATGGTGGGTGTCCAACAGTGAGCCACGTAAAAGTTAAACTTTAAGCTCAGCTGTCTATATACCAAAAGATTTACAATAGGTACCTACATACTTGCTCATTCAATTTGTAAACTACATCCAAGGGGTACTATAGAACTGTTATCAATATGACACAGAAAAACCATGCCTAGCAGTTAAGCAACAAAGAATTAGCTTGTTTTTTTTTTTGTTATTTCGAGTCAAAATACATACCTTGCAAACATTTTAAAAGGTCATTGAGAGTCCATTTCTTGGTTAATTTTGCACTGTTTATATATTAGTCAAATATTATTGTTGTCACAAGCAATTAGAGAAAGAGTGTGCCCTCATTTGTTTAGTACTGCACTATGTCAAAATGACTTTGACACCCATACGATTATGACGACACAGAACGACTTCTATAGAAGTTCGTGGCGCTCGGGGCACTGACAACTTAACTATTTTGTGGAGATGGGAATATAATTATCGACAAGGATTGGTAAACAATAATAACAACTATTTCATTCCAGAGCAGCACCCATCAGAAGGTCGAAATCGGTCAATTTTCTTTTTGTTATGATATTTCGCTGACCTCAAATTGTTTTCCTCTTGGACTTGATATCAAGTCCTTGGCGTGTAGGGCACATACTTTATTTTTGGAGGTTTTGTTTTAGCTGATTTTAAGACAAATGAGGGATTCTTTTGTGTGTAAAAATATAAAAAAGGGGGCTTTAGACAGCGCTTTATTAAATAATAACAAGAAATAAAACCTTTAAATTAAGTAAATTGATTTTTAAGACTGTAAAAATGAAGAACTTCTAATGAAGTTGTGGCGCTGGTGACACGGAAAACCGAAACTTCTATACATGTCCGTGGCAGTGAAAAGGTTAAGGGCAAAGCAGGTCAAGGTGACAGTCATAGTTGTAACGCACATGGTTCAAACTGCTAACATATAATGGTGGTAATATGCGCCTTTGACTTACTTGCCACTAAAGAACATAAAAAATGCTTTGACTTCAAAATAATGTTCGTTATTTGCCAGGACGCTTTCACAAAGAACCCTCAGCTGACGAACTTGCTACTTGACCCGTTCTTCTGCGAGCGCATCAGTAGGTCGCAGCAGTCGCTGCGGGAGGTGGTCGCGCAGACTGCGCTGGTCGGAGTGCCCGCGCCCGCCTTCTCCGCTGCACTCGCCTTCTACGACGGATACAGATCCTCTGTACTGCCGGCTAACATGCTACAGGTACCTACTTCATAATATACGGTCGACGCCATCTAGTTGAAAAAAAAATTCATATAACAATGTCGTGTCAGCCACACATTTTCGAGCAATTTTTGATCGATATAACTAAATTACAACTTAAATATTGTGTGATATTGGCGTACACGTAATTTCCTGCATTTGCATATTTATGCTCACGTTTTTACTCAAAGCTTGACTACAAAAATATTTTTTTCATGCGCTCCACCAGTTTGTTACGTTGACCGTAAAGGAGTCCCATTATTATTATACATTTACAAAAACAAACATATATACATACTATATTTCAAATAATTTTATAGCAAGTTGTATGTAGTGTGGTATACTTACTTCGTGGATGGTAAACATTGTAATTGCAACTAATATTGAAGGCCAAGCAAATAAAAGTAGGGACCTATGTCATGCCCAAAATGAGAAAACATCACAATAATGCAACACACGAGTTATTTTAGGTAGAGTTGACATAAGCAGAAACACTAAGAAAATAAACCGGTTTTGCTTTTTTCTTCTCTTCAATTGACGGGGTTATTAACAAAGATCTTATGAGAATGTTGTTTTGTTCCAGGCTCAAAGGGACTACTTTGGTGCGCACACATACGAGCTTATCACCAAACCCGGAGAATTCGTGCATACCAACTGGACCGGCCACGGAGGCAATGTGTCTGCTTCCACTTACAATAACTGAACCATTTTATCGCGAGCGATAGAGGGACCAATACAAATTAATTATACATATTTTCAAAATCAGTCTTCGATTTTTATATAATATATATGTTGGTGCATTTTATATCATGTTAAGTTTGATAAAAGGATTTATTTATTACAAAGTTGCATCGGTGGCCGGGAAATGCAGAGTCTTACGAGCCTTTTAAATTTAAAAGGGTGCTTTACTAATTTCAATCTATGCTTCACTATATATTTTAGAGTTTATTGCTATGACATTCCTGTGTTGTTTTGGGATAGTTCCGAGGAAATCATTGAAATTAACATTCCGTGTTGTTTCTTTTGTTTTGTGGAGGTTGTTAATGATGTTATTCTATGTAGGTAAGATGATTTTGACTGTACTGTCTTTTTTATTTTAAGTATATTGCTTTTATGGGTACAAACTATTTTTGGACAATTTTAAATATACCTGTTTTATTATATTTTATGTGGAGTTTCAATAAATTCACCTTATCTTGTACGTCCTGCGCAAACTGGGCTCACTAGGTACTCAGCTACACTAGAACTGAACAGCCGACTGCCTGATAGTTGCCTCTTTGCTTAGTGTAAGGGGAAACTCAAACTCAAAACCATTTTGAATAAATGTTATTTAGAAGAAATAAATGTAAGTATATGGTTGAGCGTTTCGATCGGTACAATAAATTACAGTTTTTTTCACATGGGTACCCCCATGTGAAAAAAAACTGTTTCTCGGTTCAGACAGAAGATTATTTAAAAGTTCGTTGATAACCGTTGATTTAATTGATTTCGTTTTGTAATGCTTTTAAAATAAAAATGAAGTCTTCATTCAGTAATATTTTCTTTCAATGTGGCAAAATCGTGGGACGCCCTGTATAATACTAAAATATTGAATTTATACTCTGATATCAATGGTTTATACAATGCAAGGATAAGTAGTTTTACATCTTCAGCAGGTTCAACATAATTTTTCCAAATGCTTATCAATATATCCTATCCAGTTTTCACCCACGAAGACATAGAGCTTTTATGTACACAAAACTGCGATGCGTCGTCCACCACCAGTTTAGTCCGCTCTGAGACAGTGTGTGGGCAAGGCAAGAGGTATACAAAGTAAAAAAAAAATGTCAGAGTACGACGTAGATTTTTTTTGTATCACTGATTGAGGAGCGCGAGTGTTGAAAACAAGAAATTTGAAAACAAGTGAAGAACCTAAAATGAGTGGTTCTAGCGACGAGGAAGTTTATTTGACGTCAACAGAATTGACTGAAACGCGAGAAGTGTTTGAAACAGTATGATATATTTAACACGTGGCGACTAGCTAAAGGAGCCAAAACTTTCTCAGAAAACGTTTTGCTGGTGTGGCGAGTAGGCAAGTAAACTCGCACGCTTTAACGCAGCACGAAATATCACGCCACTTTGCAAGCCCCGCCTACAGAGATAAGGATCTGGTTATGTGTGCGTCAAGATGCGCAGCACACACTGATGACCGTCGCTTGCGCGCCTTTGTCTTAGGTCCGAACGTTGGTACCGAGGGCGTTACCGGCAGTGACGTAAAAATGGTTCATGGAAACGTATAAATATCGTGTCCCGATATGCCACCGGACCATTCTGCTTTTCTCGCCTATCGCTACGCTTACGCTTGTAATTTAATTTTAATATAATATTAGTATAAAGTTTATTCTGCATTTTTAATTAATATTATCTACGTTCTTGCTGAGTCATTCATACCTTACTCACTAGTGCTCGCATAGTAAGTGGGCAAATTCACACACACCGACCATCCCACTACATTGGTGACCCCGTTTCCGTTGACAAGAGGAGAAGATGGAGCCTAGCCAGCCGAAGGATATATTCCACGAAGCTTGCCGTGTTGGAGTGAGGACGCCGACGTTCAACCCGGATGACCCGGTACTATGGTTCGCACAACTACAAGGGCAGTTCGCATTATCAAGCATGACCCCGGACTCAACCAAGTTTTACTTCGTGCTATCTCAGCTGGAACCACAACACACTGCGGAGGTTCGAGATTTTGGTAGTTTCTTCACCAGCAACTGGCAAATATGAGAAGCTGAAAGCAGAGCTGATCAAGAGATTGTCCGCAGCATAGGAGCGTTTTAGCAAGCAGTTAATAATGCACAAAGAGCTTGGCGACAGGAAACCGTCGCAGTTCCTGCGTCATCTGCAGCACTTGGCCGGCCCGACAGTTCCATCAGACTACATTAGAACGATCTGGTCAAGTAGGCTTCCCACCAACCTGCAAACCGCAGTCGCGTCGCAGCTATCCATGTCTCTAGAGGACGTAGCCGAATTGGCAGACCGCATCAATGATATCGTAACTACTGACCTGCAAAGTACTGCTATAAACGCATTGACCAAGACGGTAGCAGAACCAAGCCGTAAATTGGAGACGATTGGAGACGTCGTCAACGTTCACAGTACCGAAGATCAAGAAACAATTCACCACATCGATCCTGCTCTCGTTCCAGTTCCAAACCTCGAGATCACCCACTGTGCTGGTATCACTATCGGTTTAGTGATCGAGCGCAAAAATGCACGCAGCCATGTAATTACAACAAGCAGCCGGTAAACTTTCAAGGCAGCCACTAGTGGCGGGACGAGACGGCCTAGCTATAACAAGCCGCCTGTTCATCACGGATCGCAAGACGAAAATGCAATATCTGGTAGATACGGGTTCAGACCTGTGCGTATTTCTACGATCCGCTGTACGGGAGCCACGCTATAAAACGAAATACGAGTTGTTCGCAGCTAACGGAATAATTATAGCTACTTATGGCTACGTGCCACTCACTCTGGATCTGGGTCTTCGTCAAGCATTCACATGGACGTTTCCAAGCTTATAGTCGGTATCGACTTCCTAGGTTAGTACAACCTGCTGGTCGACAGCCGCAACCAGCGGTTGATCGACGTGTTATTGCACTTACAGTCGCTGCGCCGTTTCAAAAACCAACCGACGCCATATCGTCAGTCCGCACAATCACAGAAGACACAGACTATCATCAGCTTCTGAGGGAATTTCCAGATCTCACACGCCCAGCTGGTAGACCAGGTACACCGAAGCACAGTACAGTGCACCACATACGCACTACTCTAGGCCCACCTGTATACAATCATCCTCGTCGCCTTGACCCTGAGCGGTTGCAAATAGCCAAACTGAAGTTCGAGGGAATGCTGCAGCATGGAACAGCACGCAGGTCTGAGAGCGCTTGGTCCTCACCGCTTCACCTAGCGTGCAAGAAGACGACTGGAGCCCGTGCGGAGACTACAGGGCATTAAACGCACGTACTGTTCCAGACCGTTACCCAGTTAGACATGTACAAGGCTTTGCGCACCAGCTGGTCGGAACACCATCTACTCAACTGTAGACTTAGTAAAAGCATATAACCAGGTACCAGTTGCTCAAGAAGATATCCCCAAGACCGTCATAACAACACCTTTTGGATTGTTTGAATTTCCATTTATGACGTTTGGACTTCGCAACGCCGCACATACATTCCAGCGGTTCATGGACGAGGTGCTCAGGGGGCTAGACTGTTGTTACACGTACCTAGATGACATTTTAATCTTCAGCGCCCCAGTGCCCAAGAACGTCAAGGAACTTAGAAGATTTCTCGGCATGATAAACTTCTATCGTAAATTCCTGCCAGCAGCAGCTTCCTTGCAAGTACCATTGAACCAATTTCTAACAGGTCCCAAAATCAAGGGTAGGTACTCAGCCAATTCATATGACACCAGAGCACCTTGATGCCTTCAACAGATGCAAGCAGTCTATCGGAGGCAACACTGCTAGTAAATCCAGACCCAATGGCAGAGCTCACTGTACAGACAGACCTCTCAGATACGGCAATCGGTGTGGTTCTACAACAAAAGCAAGGCAAAGAATGGCAACCTTTGGCATTTTTCTCTAGGAAACTGAGCCCATCCCAGAAGAAGTATAGCCCATATGACCGCGAGCTACTTGCTATATACGAAGCCATACGCTATTTTAAGTACATGGTTGAAGCAAGAACATTCACCGTGTTGACTGACCACAAACCACTAACGTTTGCCTTCAGTTCAAACCGTGAAAACTGTCCACCTCGACGGTTCAGATATTTGGACTTATCAGCAAGTTCACAACATATATAAAGTTCGTGGCTGGTAAAGATAACGTAGTAGCAGATACTCTATCACGTATTAATGACATTAATTTGCCCGTAGATTACCAGTCCCTAGCCCGCGAACAGGAAACCGATGCTGAACTTCAAGACCGCATACAGAATGGCTCGAGTCTGAAAGTGAGGAAAGTCAAGCTGCCGGAGACAGAGGTTGAGGTGTACTGCGATTTTTTGCGTTGCAAATTCGCATAGTGCCAAATCGCAGTTTTATGTACTGGCCCTTGCTTCGTGCTTTCACCGCTTATATTCAAAAAAAGGATGCATTTTTTTGATCGTTTCGATATCTCTGTTTCATAGGTTTTATTCAAGAATTTTATGTCAAAACAATTTATGACATTTCTAAATTGCATTTCTGTCATAAATTGTTTTGTAAAGTTTTGTTCAAAGAGGGTGTGGTGTTAAATGGTTTAATCTTGGACTAATGGGTTTGATGTTCAAAGTTTAGTACATATATTACTATTTAGATATCGGCGTGTCGCAGAAGATGGTGTGTAAACAAGAGGCATGGCATGACTGTATACCTATGATATGAGTTTAAAAAGAAATCAAAATCCAGGTACCTACTGTCGTTTGTTACCTATATTTACCGATTTTAATCACCTATAGATTACCTACTCTATAGGTGTAATCTATAAGATCATTAACTTACTACTATAGATCATCTATAGATTTCACCTATAGATTTATGGGGTGTGTAATATGGGTGTGTAACGTTTTAAATAATAACAAAAGCTCTAAAGATCATATGATCTAATTTCATTCAACATACTTTTTTTTTAAATGTAACTATGAAATGATATAATGAATTATTGATATAATTTCATTTTACCTAATTTTATATGGTATAATGAACATTTTCTATAATGCACAATTGAACTAATATTCAGTTACTATAATATTCGAAATCTATAAGTAACGTTTAACATAATTTAGTTATTGAATAATTTGGGTTAGGTTAAAGGTAAGAACAGCGACCATTAACGCGCGAAGGCGAGCGAGCGGAGCGAGCGTGCCGCGGTAGCGGCCGTCAAAGTCAATATGTTGTGCTACAAAAGTTAATGACAGAAGCGAATCGCTGCGAAACCGACTCCACGTAGTCTTGTCTGCCCTACCCCTAGAGGGTAATTTAAATCCGCGTAGGCCCGGAGGGGCGAGGCGGCCCGCGAGCTGAGGAGCAGGCGGTGAGCGAGAATACCATCTGCGACGATAAGATCGCGTGGGTCCGCCGGAGCCCCGCTACGCCGGAGCCCCGCAACGCCGGAGCCGTGACAGAAAACATGCCTGCTGCATGTTGCATGCTCGCTTGCATGATGCTTGCTTACTTGCATGATGCATGCTTGCTTGCATGCTGCATGCTTGCTTGCACGCTGCATGCTTGCTTGCACGCTGCATGTTTGCTTGCACGCTGCATGCTTGCTTGCACGCTGCATGCTAAAAAATAATGTGAAACGAAATTCTATAAAACTATTAGCTATGTTAGCTATGTTACTATTAACAACGTACAACCGGTTATAACAATATTTTTCCTGATATTTACTTATTCATTACAGAATTTTGTCTGAAAGAATCATGGCGAGATTTGTAAAAAAAAAATTAAGATGTATAGAGAAGTTGAAATTCTAATTCTTATATTCTTGGGTACCTAAAGAGTATCTTCAGGCATTTACAATATTTTTAAAGCCCCGCAAAAAGAAGTAAGCTCATCATTTCAGAACCAAACACGCAATGTGTGTCCTACGTTGTAGGTAGTCATTGTAGGCACTTATTTAGAAAGAAATAAGTTTAGAGAGTTTCATCACATAAATAAAAACTAAATCCACGTTTATTTAATAAAGAGTATTGTGACTTACATATTACCAAGTACTACATCGATTATATTGTTGTAGCTGTTAAACCTATTATTTAACTTTCACTAACCAATTTTCAAAAACCTGTTTCTATTGAGGAGAGGTTGTTACTAATTTTACTTTCAGGTAACAAAAAACACTGGTACTTAATAGTACCTAAATATTTAATTAGGAATAAACTATTGTGTCGCGTCTCGTCGCGCAAAAAACAAATCCGCATTTGCCGCGTTTTGTCGCACATTGAGGCGACAACGTAGGCCACAAGTTAAGTAGGCTACATACAACGGCTATTTGACATTTTCGCGTCGCGTCGCATTAGGGTCTTACCAGAGGGTGTGTAACGTTTGAAATAGGTAACAACAAAAGCTCTAAAGATCATAATGATCTAATTTCATCTAACATACTTTTTTTAATATAACGATGAAATGATATAATGAATTATTGACATAATTTCATTTTACCTAATTTTATATGGTATAATTAACATTTTATATAATGCACATTTGAACTAATATTCTTATAGTATAATAATCAGTTACTATAATATTCCAAATCTATAAGCAACGTTTAACATAATTTAGTTAGGTATTGAATAATTTGGGTTAGGTTAGAACAGTGACCATTTACCAGATTTTCTCTATTGTTGGTGAATCGTATGGGTTAGATGAGGTTATAACAGTGTCCCGTTGTTTCGCAGACAGAAATTTCATATAAATTCGTTTCCCAGAAAAGGTTTCATAATTAATATATTTGGTTCTTGTATTTTTATTTCGTCTATTCAAATACTAGGTATTTACTTGAATGAACCATATTTCACAGAAACACAATCCAATGAATTTTTAATTAAATTTTTTTGTTTAACAAAGTTATCAAACAGTAGAATTAATTTTTAACGAATATTGTTTGTTCAGTGTATTTTTCCATGGAATTTATTTCAAAATTATAAATAGACAGTAATAAAAATAATTGTCTAAAAGTCAATATGTTGTGCTACAAAAGTTAATGACAGACAAACGAATCACTCTGTCGGCTGGCTGGCTGGCCTTCAGCATCGGCGATCGACGATTATGCGATTGTATCAATGCTGCATCGCGTTTTGGCGACTCTCTGTGTTCGGAAGCGGTATCGGAATCGCGCGTTTTAGCGACTGCTCCAATGCTGCATCGCGTTTTGTCGACTCTCTGCGTTCGGACTCTGGTTGGTTGTTGGTAGTGATGGTGATCGATAGTCGACCTATCGATAGTTTGCGGATTTGCAATGGTACCTATCAAACAATCAAATCAACAATAAATAACAAAAAATGAAACAATCAATCAATTCAATCATTTGTTTTAATTCGTATTCTTTTTTAACTGTAGTAGTTACATATATATATAAAAAACTATAGTGGTCTAATTGAATGATCTTCCTTTACTTACATTGCTGTTTAAACATAGGATCGTACCCTGGGACAATCGTACCCAGTCTGTACGAATGTGCCAGGGTACGATTAAATGAAAATTGTCACAATCGTACCCAGTCTACCCTACCCAATACAAATTGGCAAACTATTAGATTATAGATCCTAAAACAATCGAGAGTATTACACTAACTCAAAAGAATTGCCATGGAACTATTAGTTAATCTGTGGTTTTGCTGCGTTCTGAGCTATCGTTAATATCAATACTATTGACAGTATCAATAGACCTATCGATAGTATGGTTTTTTCAGATAAAAACAATCGATTCGATGTCGTCATGGCCCACTGCCTTAGATTTCATAGATAGGATGGTCTTTTTAATTTCATCCATGGTGAGAACAGCGAAATGGTGAACCATAATGGGACCAGGTAGGCCAGAAATTAAATCCATTGTCTGAGACAACATATGGCATCCAAATGACAAGTGGTTGTGAAGTTACGCTTGATATAATTCAAGTCAATTGTCTTAGGGAAATCCACATGTCATTTCCTAATAACAGCAGGAGAAGATGAATAATGTTTTCGAAAGTATGGAGGCGTTATGCGTTACGTATCTTGTTATTACACTGATTTCTTGCAAAACGTGAGTATTGTTACACATTATAGATTAAGAACAACGGATTAACTCACTGTGTTGTCGGGTTCTTAATCTATAATGTGATTTCTTGCAACTTTGAAGAGGTTCCTATTATCTTCACTGCGATCCTTTTTAAGTTCCGAAAAGCCCCTGCGCCTCATCGCCATACGAACCCCTGTTGTCATCCAAGGAGCAGATGGCCGCCTAAGCCTAACCCTCTTTACAGGAGCTACTGTGTCGTAATGAAGTCGGCCAATGAACTAAGACTTGCATTGACAGAGTGAAAGGGGCCATCGTCAGATGACATACACTATAAACAAACAATAATATAAATATCACGCAAAAATGCGACTAAGTTATAACTAAACCTTTTGGTGAGACACCAATACTTATCTGTGCACCACCCACAACAGCACCATTACGACAATACATATAACAACATGAAAGAGAAAACTTGTTACAAACATGAAACAATAATAGGAAAGACATACTAGACTTTACTGAATGTAACAATATTTTGTAGAAGAGGTCAAGGATATGGAATTTTGACAAAAAAGGAGTGCAGTTCAGTGCAAGTTCAATATTTCGGTAGAGAAAGCTAGTAGGTATTCATAAATTGGTTGCATAACATCTGATTGGTTTCAAATTTCTGTTGTCTTGAAATAGTTTATTATTATTTATGTAATGTACGACACGGTTGGCGCAGTGGCTGAGCGATTGACTTCTGCGCAGCGTGTTGCGGGTTCGATTCCCGCCCAGGGTAAATATTTGTGTGATGAGCACTTGTGTTTGCCTTGTGTCTGGGTGTTGTTTATCTATATATGTATGTATTTAAAATGTATTTGTGTATATATCAGCTGTCTGACACCCATAGTACAGGGTCTCCCTAGTTTGGGGTCAGATGGCCGTGTGTGAAAATGTCCCCACATAAAAAAAAAAAAAAAAAAAATACAAGTAGGTACAATACAATTTATGCACAGGCGACAGCGCATCAAGCCGTACTACACTGTCAAATTTCCCCAATTGAATATGAACGTTATTCTTTTGCCATAAAATAGAAAATCTATCAAACTTTGACAGATTGTTGTAGTTTAATGTAGTTTGATGTGCTGGCCTCTGCACCTATGTAAATTTTAGTTTGGCAGGTGCCTACAGTTACCGACAAAAGACGCAGAGCAAGCCAATTTTAATTATCAATTATTTGTCATTTGTAATCGTCATTATTGATTTTCATGTCGACTTCATTTTCGGCATCAGAGCCCTCGATAACCATGGAAATGACAATCATGAAAAATAATTTGTAAAATTACGTAGGGTTACGTAATCTTGGTTTTAAATGTTAAGAAACAGGCTAACAAAATGATCTGAACTTTTAACAACGTATTGTGTGGACATGAGTTTTTAGCATGTATTTAGTGACATTTGGTTGCTCAAGGCGACGATATACGCCGGCGACCTTGAGCGACCAGAGAATCGTATGCGCTGCGTCCAGAACTCTCAAAGTTTAGTCGAAAAAATTTAATAAAAGATAATATTCTTTAACTTAAAAAAAGGCGTATACTAAAAGATAGATAATAAAATTGTCTGTGAAATAATGTTGAAATAATTGTATGTAAAATGAAATAATAAGTTTCGTTTAAATATACCTGGTCGATTTTGTGTGATTATCAATGTTTTGTCCGCGTCAGACTCAACTTCACGAGTTAATTAAACTATTGAATATGAACTTAATCAAAAATATTCACATATTTAATGATAAAGAAAATGTTCTAGTTTAACATATATTTTTTTCAAATAATTTACACAACACATTTTGACTTGATTGTCAGTTTAAAATCTGTAAAAGTAGCTTGTTAGCGCCGTATGGTGTTAACGACTTGAGTAACGTTGTAGATGTTCAACGATTTGTTACTGAACGTACTTCCTATTGCTATGGTTTTTTTAACTGACTTTGTGATTTGTCTTTTTACAGGTTTAACACCACATGTAAAGGTAAAATATGATTTCCTGTGGTGTGATACTGGCTACATTTTTGTTCGTGGTTTGGTTCCCTTGCCTAAGGAAGGGAGTATGGGGTAAACCGGGGGCAGTATATGCAAAAGATCGGAAGAATAGACTGTTTCGAATCACACCGACTGGAAAATGTTGCGAGGAGGAGTGTAAAAAAAGGAATGCCCAGCGTTGATTTTTTTTGTTACTAACTAAAATACCTATATGTAGTTACATTATTTTGTGTAAGTAAATATTGGGAGTCGTTAAATGTATTTTATTGACAGTGCCGGACCTCAGCGCCACCCCTGGGAAAAAAAAAATGCCGCCCCAATATCAACATTTTGCAAAAAATGGATAAAGTTTCGATAAACAACTTTTAATTAAATCATATACTTCCACGGATTAAAAAAGGACGGACGGTCGCTTTATCCAATTTATTAATGAAAAGAAGATAACTCATAAATTGCAATAAAATGTTCATAATTTCAGAGGCCATCGTGTCAGACTTTTTGATTTGCAAATTGGTCAATTATATCTTCACAATTTAAGCGTTGAGGTAGTAGTAGAGGAGCCGCTTTTGTATTTACTCGAGCGCGGTAGAATAACATATTATGGGGAGCAGCCTTGCGACTTGTGAAGTGCTCCCACCATACCTGAGCCTTTTATGTAGAGTCGAATGTCCTGGACAACCGATCCGATTATTAAAAAAAAATCGATCATCAGATAAACTCGAGCGCGTCAGATTAAGGCGCGTCAGTGTAAGTTAATTAGATGCAAACAAGTGTGCATTTCAATAATCTGACAATTTGAGCGTTACGTATAGAAATGGGAGAGTCACGAAGTTGCAAAAAGAAAAACGTTGCGTGGACATTCTCGAGCGCGGTTATTTTTTTTATTTTGAAGGTTATTAGTTACGGTGTACGGATCACGGAAACTACATTTGCACAAGCCGAAGTAGCTAAAATCATCGATAAAGTGTAGTGCATGTAAGCTTTTTTTGCCTTAAATTCATTTGGCACCACAGGAAAGTCCGGTTAAGCAGCGGACAACCTTTTTCTTTTTTTTTTTTGGTACGGTGTGGAAAATCCTCATGGGGCATCCATGAGTATTTTCCACACTCTTCTTCCAGACCCTTCCGCCCTGGGGCGGGCGGAAGGGTCTGTCAGACTCTTACTGACTAAAAACCACCCCGGTGTTCCATCTCACACCTACGTCGGGGGTCGCGGGAACTGGATATACTTCCGCAACCCCCGACTGGTGCCGGCCCGCTACAGCGGGCCACTTCTCTGGTCCGGGGGAGGGGAATGAGGAGTTACCTCCTAGGTTAACTTGGGAGATGCCATTTCTAAAAAAGAAAGATGAAGATAAAGAAAAGATAAGATAACGACCAAGTCGAACCATACTTCCAATATGAAGATGATTCCACTGACGATGATGATTGAAAAATTTGTCTCGTTTTTTTTCAGTACACTATTTTATTTTCTAAATACAGTAATTTGGATACAATTTTAAAACCTAATATAACTTAGCATACTGCTTCTCCTAATTAGATTTTCGCATAACATTAATTTCGTGTAACAGCTTACGCATATTTTTTTAAGCATAGTTTCTCTAATCGTAATAATGATTAAGCATAACATACAGCATACATTTATTTATGCATAATGGACATATTTTTACCACGCGTTTACGTGTTTGCATGCTTGCTGCATAAGCATGCAAACACGTAAACAAGCATATGCAGCTGCATACATGGCGTATGCTTAATGGTAAAAATATGTTTGCATGCAAGCAATCATGCAGCAAGCAATTGAATGTAAAAATTAATTATTACATTCAAAAAATTACAAAATGGTATGAATATTTTTGTTTCTAACCGTCAGATTAAGGAAATTCCTCCACATAATAAAATTGTCAGATTATGGGTCAGTACGATAAGGACATCAAGATGAAGCGTCTGTATAAAAATCTGACCGCTCGAGTTTATCGTGGCCTCGATTTTTTTTTGCATTTTCAAAAATCGACCATGGCCTTTGGGCGCATCCAAATCGTCAGTCTTTTGAATAGGAGCTACATGAGGCTTCACTTAACATCCCTTCTCAATATCTGACGCGCTCGACAAAATTATTATTTTTTTCTTATTTTCTACCACTTCGTACGGCCACCCCCATCATCCAACCGGCAGATTAACATTTTTCCGTTACCAGATACACGTGGGGCGCATACACTATTGATATCTGACGCCCTCGAGTATTTCCATGTGACGGTTTTTTTTACATTTTTAAAACCTGTACACGCTTCCTCCACCAGTGAAAGTGCATACATCTCATAACCTTTTTTCTACACAATCCAATAGATGTCCACGACGCTCGAGTAAATCCCGATTTAGCCTCTTGGGCTCCTCTACTATAGTAGTACCTACATCTGATTCAATGGATAGAATAGCTAGGCTATTTTGTCTTTTCTCAGTAGGACATAAGTAATTTTTAACTCATTTCAAACATGAAAACGAGTTACAGTTTGTTACAGCTAATGTGATAAATATTCGATAGGTTTGCTATTTCTACGATCAGAAACTTAGCTCGTTCGTACGCAGAAGTTTCAAAAGATCGGAAGATGAATTTCATTCATATTTTTTTCAGTGCAATACCTACGCGAGTTAGTGCATCCAATAAAGACTCGACATTTGGTAAATAAACATTTTTTAAATGTTTAGATCGTTCACGATTTTTTAATTATTATCCGAATTGTCAAATTTGTCTCAGATAGTGGATTTAATTTCTGGCCAGGTAGGCCAGAAATCCAGGTCAGGCCAGGTCCCATTATTGAACCATTTTGCTGTTCTCACCTTGGATGAAATTAAAAAGACCATCCTATCTATGAAATCTAAGGTAGTGGGCCATGACGACATCAATCGTTATATGGTCAACTTGCTCCTTGACTTTCTTCTTCCAGCAATTAAGTACTCACATTGTCAACACTTCCCTTGATTCCGGACATTTCCCTTTCCTAAGACCTCACTTCCTAACCATTTTCAAACAATTTCCATACTCGCATTCCTGTCTAAAGTGCTCGAGGCCTGTATGCACGTGCTTGTGGCAACGGGAACACCAATGACAGTGACCCTTGGACGACGTTTAAAAGGTTCTCTATTGTAAGGCCCGATGAAACAAACTTTTCCGAAGTCTTCAGTTTATCAATATCGCCTTTGTTTTCGGTGATGATCATGACACCCCCATTTTTAGGGTTCCGTACCTCAAAAGGAAAAAAATGGAACCCTTATAGGATCACTTTGTTGTCCGTCTGTTTGTCTGTCAAGACCCTTTATCTCGGGAACGCGTGGAGGTATCGAGTTGAAATTAAAATCATATACTTAAGTCTACGGTCCCTTGATGCTGTGAAAAAATAAAACTTCTATGTTAACCTGAAAAAAAGATACGGCCATTTATGCCGCAAAAAACGTATATTTCGACACTCGGGAATCAAAATTTATAGGGTACTTCCCGTTGACCTAGAACTATGAAATTTGGCAAGTAATATCGTCTTCTACTACAAGTACAAAAATCTGAAAACTTTACATTTGTAATTAAATCATAAAATATATAGTCTTTATTTATAACTAGCTCTTGCCCGCTATAAAGTACGCGTGAATGTCGGTTATCGCGGATGCAGACGAAGTCGTGGATCAAAAAAGTAGCCATAGTATATCCTTCCTCAGGGTTCAAGCTATGTTCATACCAAATTTCATCAAAATCGGTTCAGCCGTTTCATCGTGAAAGCGTAACAGACAGAGTTACTTTCGCATTTATAATATTAGTATGGATTAAAGTAGATAAAATAGATTCAAGTATGGATAGTAGGTATGAATTAGCATAGAAGTATGGATATGTACCTACAAATGTGTACGGAACCCTCGGTGGGCGAGTCCGACTCGCACTTGTCCGGTTTTTTCACCGTATGATAGTCAGTAGGATATATATATATGTTATGGATCTATTATCCGAAATAAATGTAATTCATATATATTCATATTATATTACATTTTTAAATATTGATAAAAAAAAAACATTTAAAAATACAAACAAAATAGTAGCCCACCGGTATCGGGAACAGGGTCCAAGCTACCGGTGGACAGGGCTCCTGAGTCCTGAGAGAGGAATCTCCTAACAATACGCGCCGTGTCCAGGAGTACCGCTTTCTGTATCAAACCTTTGATCCAGCTGCTCAACGAGAGACCCCTCAGATGTTGGTCGAGGCTCTTTTAAATTATTCCATTGGCCGTAACGACTATCGGCACAATGACTGCTGTATTCACATCCCACATGTGGACAGCCTCGTGAGCCAAGTCAAGATACTTAATTTGTTTATCTTTCTCAGTTTTCACAAGGTTCTCGTCATGCGGAACCGCTATCAACAATCATTGCGCGACGCTCTAATCGATCTATCACCACTATGTCAGGCTTATTAGCAACAAATAGTCCTGTCAGTGATGATAGATCGATCCCAATACAACGTGATATTCCCCTTTTTAAAAAACTGGGTCTGGACCTGTACTACAGTAGGTACTTTCGTCTTTACAAGATTGTATTTAAGAGCAAGTTATTATTATTATTATAATAATTTAGCACAGAAAGTACGTGCATAATGAGGATACGTCAGAATGCCATTAAAGTAGTGGTATTGTTTATTGGAAGGTGGTTTGGTTTTAAAATTGTCTTGCTTGTTATCAATCTTCACGCTTTGTTTGGTCTTTATAATTATAAACATTTTGATGCACCAGATACATCCAGGCTGATCTACCTCTGCCTGGCATATATTCTTAGGGACCATCCATAAAGTACGTCACACGTTAAAGGGCGGGGAGGGCGTTGACGAAGTGTGACATTGTGTGACAAGGGGTGGGAGGGGTTCTAAGTTTTGTTACGTGACATTTCGCAAAGATTCGTCCTTAAAAAAAATTGCTGCTAGACGTGCCAGAGAAATTCTTTATTTGGATGATGACGATGATGCTATATGGTTGGATGAAAAGTTTTTGACACTTCGAATGTTCCTGTTCCTGATTCTATTCTGACATTAAAACTAATTTCGGAATCACTGTTTTAATTTAATAATTTCTAGATGTAAAATTGTAAAATATTTGACGTCACACTAGGGAGGGGGGGGGGGGGAGGGTTTCACAAATGTGACCAACTGTGACAAGGACGAGGGAGGGGTCAAAAAATCAGGAAATTAGTGTGACGTACTTTATGGAAGACCCCTTATCACGACACAAACCTCTCTCATTTGAGTAGCTTTTACATGATAATGATGAGTGAATAAGGGCCTGAGTATTATTAAAGTAAAACAAACAGTTACGGATGATAAATTTTATTTTCTTACAGTTCTGGTAAGACCACACTTAGCAAAACATCGCCGGAGCGACACTAGTTGGAAATTAGAATACGCTGCAAAGTATGTTTCGCTGCTGTGCTCATCCAATATGATCTCCTAAACAATATAATCCTATATATTATTTAGCTGTGTTGCTCCGCTGCAGTGTGGACTTACTTAAACCCTTCAGTTACAGTGCTGCGAATTAGGTATTCTTCATAAGTATTTATATGAATAATTATCTACCTACTTGCATCTATCACAAATTCATAGCACCTTTCGAAATATCTTTTTCTTTTATAAACTATCCTTTCGTTATTTTGTAGGCCTGTAATAATTCATGTATATACTTGTTGAACTAAACAACATCAATAGTTTCTTTCTGATTGAAATCTAATCTAATAATTTAAAATTTATTTAATAAATTAAGATCAAGTTTTACTAATAGGTACTTACCTACTTAACTAAAAGAAAGAGTGAACCACATTTCATTAAATTCGTATAGTATTTTTATTTAAAACTACTCTCTAGGTAGGTACCTATTAATAGATATAACAATAAAATTGATGAGATGATAATACAATTGCTTTCATGGTATGGAAACTGAATAATAGACTAAGATCCCAGGGCCCCCAGACCTTACTTATTTTCTGATGGATTAAATATATACAATAGGTAATGTAGTATTAAGTATGTACAATGAACATATACATGCCTGCTAACTTAGGCCGACAGGCAATTCTTAGGTACCAGGTGCTACAGGTACTATCGTGGACACACCCGCCCGACCACCACTAAGTTCATCTTTGCTTGCACTTAATAGGTGGAAGCGCTCTCTACCCCGCCCCGTTGACTTCGCAGGCGCCAAGGGAATTTTTTTTAACAGAGCAGGCGGAAAAGTCCGCGATAGTACTTACAAATTGTCTACTCACTTTACTTACAGTCTGATGTCAAATTTTTACGTGTGTTGTAGGGAATATTGTAAACAATTTTAAATGAATACTGCCAGACACCTTCTATCGGCAGTATTTATTTTTTCAATTCAATATATTTATTTCGGACAAGGTACATCCATATTTTGGTTAGTTACAATACAGGCACTTATAAAACTATGTTAGTAAGATTTAAAATATAATATACAAAAATAATATTGGGCAAAACTGCGAACACAACTTCACCCCGACCATCCTTACAACAGACACTGTACATACTTATGTGTATGTACCCAATGTCCAAGGAAAGGACTTGTCTTCAAGATAATATTGGGACGCCCTCTAACTCTGCTCATAACTGAGGCGACTCTCTTGCGCAAGATAGCGTAGAAATCATCTGTTCGCATACGCGCAAGCATATCAGACGCACAACAGTATCGAGGCAAACCCAACATTATCCTGAAGGGATTGTTGTACTGTACGCGCAAGGCGTTGTAGGTCCGCTGCGTATATTTCACCCACAGGCTACAGGTATAAAAAGATTGACAGTAAGCCTAAAACAAAGTGATTTTTACATCATTTGTACAGCGTGCAAACCTGCGGGCTATCATATTGCAACGGACCACCAACGCCCTGCGCTCCCTCTCTATATTAGCGTCATCGGAGAGATCCTCCGTTATCACATGCCCTAAGGAGGAATCTCCGACGATACTCTGTTTCTTCCTTTAAATATGAGGAACTCACTTTTCTTTATGTTGTAAACAAGGCCGTGCGAGGTTTGAGTGGTTCAAGGTTGCGTATGATTCACAAATCGAAATCAATTTTCTAATCGCGTTGATTGATGAGGGTCCATCAAGCAGCACCATATCATCCGCGTAGCTCAGGTTATTGACCATTAAGCCATCAATGGAGCTACCGACATTTGCGCTGCTGAGTTCCTCAATCAGCTGATTAACATATAAGTTAAATAATATAGGCGATGTTAGTCCACCCTGTCTAACACACATTATTGCCAGACACTTTAAATATCAACGCAAAAAACATAACCTTACCTTACATACAGTCTGACACTTGATTTTTATCTAAGATATTTAGGGAGCTATTTTAATATATAATAATAATTTTGATTATTAGATAATAATAAATTATGTAATTATTATTAAAGACTTACATTAGACTACTTAGAAGACAATTTCAATGAATCAGTATTGTAAAGGCACTTGAAGATTACCATGCGCGCGCTCTTACTCACAGCGACTTAGGGAATGTTTGGCCCTTAGGGGTGGAATATTTTCGTGAAATTAATATGGGACAAAAAAATGGGAATTAAAAAATCATCATCGAAATCGGACTACCCTGAAAAAACTAATGCGTGGTCAATCATAAAAAAATATATAAGTACTTAAATTTGTGTCGAATTGAGAACCTCCTTCTTTTCTTTAAATCGGTTGAAATAGCCCCCTAAATATCTTAGACAAAAATCAAGTCTCGACTGGGCCTTAGCTAGCAGGTAGTATTATTATAGTGTGTACAATGAACGTATTAATAATACTACACTATTGTATATATTTTGTCCATCAGAAAATAAGTAAGGTATGGCGGCCCTGGGATCTTGGACCATAAGGTTTTAACCCTCAAGTAAATATCCTGTGGTTTATTTTTAGCCCAGGCGCCAAGGAATATTGAATATTTTTTTCCCAACGAAGGTTCTCCTTTTGTGTTTTTCAATACAGCGTACGCATTTATAACACGTGAGCGCGTGACAGGCAAAAATCATCCGTTCACGCAATATAGGTGCGTTTGTAAGTTTTTACCAATGTGCATGGGTTTTATTAACGTATTTTTTCATTTGTTTGCATTTTTCATCACTACATGCAACATAGATAAGTTTCTAACTGATTATCAAGTCGCTTGTACCTATCCTGGAAGGCATTGGGCGCGAAGAAAACAAAATATTTTGAACCATGCGTAATTTTGAAAGTGATTATAAAGAATCAGTTTCAGAGCATAGTTATCACGAATTTTATACTTTACTATTTTTACACGAAATTGAGAGTAGTACTGAATACAGTTGAGCTTTAGACGATGATGTAATGTAATGATAATGGTACCTATGATGTAGGTACCATTATCATTACAGCGGAAAAATCTCAAAGCGGTCAGAAACACTTCACCTTCGTTCGTAACTCAAACTTATAATCATCACTGAAGTTACATCATTAGGTACTACCTACTCTTAGTTTTATTGACCACTGACAAGTAGTGAATTATATTATTATAAAAAACAGGAATTAAAAAATGTAGGCAATTCTATCACTGACGTAATTTTAGGTAGGTATTTATCCTATTGCTTATGTTGGTTGCGAATCCAAAAATAAGGATGTTACTTAAGGGTTAAAATTAAGTAGGTACCTATGTCTGTAAAGGGTGTGTTCTAATTTCTAGAGAACTGCTAGCTATAGACATCGACATCGTATAATTTTTCGTGAAGTAATATTTACATAAATCTCCATCATTATTTTAGTCAAGGTCAAGTTACACCTAAGGAAGGTATAGCGTAACTTGACCACTGAAAATATTCGCAAAACATTCGTCCAACACAAAGTAGGTAAGTATAGGTACATGTAGCTTCGTAATTATGTATACAGGTCTTTAAGTGATACATATACTTAATAAATAAACTGTATTTCAATTAGATAACCATTTACTGGTGTAGTATAATAGATTAAACATGCTTTTAACGAGTAATCCACCTATTAATTCTTAGCGTAATTTTCTGTAGCCAAAAATAGATTATACCTACTTTATTGTTTATTTGATAATGTAAGTAGTAAGAAAGTATTTATGAACTCTGTGACGAATAATATATAGATCTTCCGATACATTTTATCATTTTTATATAAGTAGTTACTATATCTAGCCAGACAAAGTGGCAATACCAAATGTAAAATTTACTAGTGTTAGATTAAATATTTTTTATTGACTAACACCACTACTAATTTATTATTAGTTGCAATTTTCTGGAGACAAAAATAGATTATATTTCTTTATAGTAAATAACAATGTTCTCGTGTTTATTTGAACAATATATACCTGGGTATATATTTAGGTCTTTAGGTCATCATACCTAACATAAATATCATTTATTAATTTATTCTCATTAGATAGAAAGATTTACTATTCACTGTTTCTAACATTACATGGGCGATTGTCTGTAAAAATGTTTTATTTTTATATATATAAATTCTATTTAGAGCCATTCTACGAGCAAGCCTTTTGGCCCTTTTACTGGTGTAGTGTGTAGATTAATATTTTTTTTTTCATACTAATTCTTAGTTGCAATTTTCTATACACAAAATAGATTATATTTTTATTTATAATATTTTATCGTAGGTATTTATTTGATCATATAAGTAGTAACAAAGTATGTATTTCTAATTTTCTATACACTGTGACGAATAGGTAGATATATTTTTTTTATAAATAACATTTGTCTACAATTTCAATTTAGGAAGGTATGTATATACTGGGTGGCGCAAAAGTAAAGACCCTATTTGGTTCAGCTATAACATTTTTTCTAAATTAGAAAACTAGATTTAGATTTTTTTAAATGTATATTTGTGCCATTAAATTTCGTACCATTAGGATTTAAAGATGATGTCTTTTAAATGGTGACCTCCAGAGTTGATACACATTTGAGCCCTATTTATGACATTTTGCATAACTTGCCGTAACACTTCCTGCGATATGTTCGTTATTTCTTGACGAATGTTTTCTTTTAGAGCTGCGAGAGTCTGTGGCTTGTTCACATACACCCGAGATTTCAAAAAACCCCAAAGAAAGAAGTCTGGACTGGTCAGATCGGGTGATCTTGCAGGCCAAGGCAAATCGCCAAAACGAGAGATAACTCGGCCTGGAAAAGCGTCCCTCACTAAGTCCATAGTGTCGCGCGCTGTGTGTGCCGTAGCGCCGTCTTGTTGAAACCAGATGTGCTCCAGCCCCAATTCGTCCAAACTGGGTATCAAAAACTCACGTAACATGGTTCTGTAGCGTTCTCCAGTGACAGTAATCGCATTGCCTCCAGCGTCTTCGAAAAAATAGGGTCCGATCACTCTGTCAACACAGATGCCACACCATACAGTAACTTTTAGTGGGTGTAGAGGTGTTTCTTGAATAATGCGCGGATTATCAGTGCCCCAGAACCGAGTATTCTGCTTATTGACATGCCCTGAGAGATGGAAATGCGCTTCGTCACTCATAACCAATTTTGAAGGACTCAAATGTGTATCAACTCTGGAGGTCACCATTTAAAAGACATCATCTTTAAATCCTAATGGTACGAAATTTAATGGCACAAATATACATTTAAAAAAATCTAAATCTAGTTTTCTAATTTAGAAAAAATGTTATAGCTGAACCAAATAGGGTCTTTACTTTTGCGCCACCCGTTATAAATATATTTTAAGAAGACACTAAGTGTGTTGTGTCCTAAAATCACTACAAAATAAAGAAACAATTAAAACATTTTTTACCTACACTTTTCTACAATAAAATCACGTTAACTCCTTTTATTCCCTACACAGAAAGTCCTAATTTGAATTTAGTTCTAGATAAAAAGGTAGGTATGTACCTACCTACATAGATAGAAACTGTACACTGTCACAGTCTTCAGTTCAAATCAGTACATTAATTTATATAAGTTTTTTTTTAAATGTAACTAATACATGAAATTACGCAAAACCTAAAACTGTTTTTGATAGGTATATTAATATGTACCTTTTTATGCGATGAAGATGTTTGAGTACCAGTTCCTTGCCAAATCTATCAAAACTTAGCATAATGCTAAGAGATTATAATTATTTCCCTGCAGAGATCGTAAAGAGGACATGTGTCACTCAACTCAAAATAAAAAGTAATTAAATTTTTGACGAATGATGCATCCAATTGTTTTTATTTTGACGCCATAATATCAGTATTTTTTACAGGAAAATAATTAAAAGTATTTTTTAAATTGATAGTTACAGTCTGTAGGGTTTTGCGTTTTCCATTACACGTTGTATTTACTTATTCTAAATTCTAATACATACAATAACGTGTACAAACTACAAGGTATATAAAACTAAATGATGATGATAAACAGTTCATCTACTACAAACACCTAATATCAAGGTTGGTAAATTAGTGAGCGAAATCTCTAGAAAGTTTCAGATAGTTGTATACTATATAGAAGATATTAATTCTATTCTATTATTTGTCATCATCTATTTATAATTTAAATACTATTACGGCTACACACAAGAATGCATAACCGGTAAACTGATATTACAAATCGATTTGCAAAACCGATATATTTCGTCTACATTCACATAAATAGATAGAGAAGTGACCATTTCAACAAGTTACAATTATTAAGTACTACTACGCCAAATATAGTTCGATTAGCATATATATCTTTCATCAGGGTTTCATCTATCCCTATACCATAAATTTTCATCACAATTATTTATTTATTTTTTCCATCTTTTTCCTTCCTCTTTCCTTTCCTTTTCCTTTTTTTAGGTACATGTGGTTCAAGCTATTTCCTCGACAAATATCGAAAATATGCCAGCGGGCTAGAAATACAAAGATCATCATCTATTGTACCGTTGCCTTGACGTTTGATTATTTAAAAAACGCTGGAACACTCTTTATATATTACCAAATGCATAAATATTTATTTATAAAAATTGACGGATTCCCATCTAAACTTACATTTCCTATTCCACTTCCTTCTAATTTGATTTCGCGATAAAAGGTAGATAGTCTATGTCTTTCTCCATAGTTTAATCTATCCCTATACCAAAATTCATCAGAATAGTTTTGGTTTAGCGGTTTGTAACTTTACATTTTTACATACACATTTATAATATTAGTGTGGATCGTATTTAGTATGGAATATAAGTATATAATTTTCAAATTTATCTAACGTACTCTTATTGATCTCGCTTCCATTCAATATTATTTGTGAAAATGGTCTTATGGTCATGTCCCTAGATAGAGCCAGTATGCGGCCAGTAGTCAATTTAAACAAAAAACATTTGTCTTTTACACTTTTTCTAATTCACTGTATTAGAATCGGCTGGTGAGCTGGCTGTATTGCATTTAAAAAGTTCGTTAAACAGATATAATTATAGAAAACTACGTACACCAGGTATACATCCACCGGAAGTGTAGTTTTCTAGGCTGCACTCATTCACGCATCCTGCGCCAGCGTCCGGGTCAGTCTGCCTTGTCGTCCTTGCGTGATCCCGGGCTCGCCGAGCCCTTGTTCCTGCACACACAACGAAGTTACTTTAACAATATTATTGACAACCCTACTGTTTTCGCGAACGTGTTCCCACTTTGAACCCGATCCAACCTTGGTACACGCATCAGTGTAGATTGTACAGACACCGTCATTAACGGCTAACCCCCCGCGCGTTGACATTTCTTCATCATAGGGGGTAAGCAGTTGATGACGCTAGTCTGTACTACTGCGTGGAGATGACAGCCCAATTTGCATTGCGTGAGATTTGTGTAATAATAATTATATTTTTTTGTAAGTCAATAAAGCCTGGGTGTTTACTTAGTCTAACAGGCAGGCACATCGCCATCACTGTCCATGGATGAATTGATATTATGTTTTCCGTAGTTGTCTGTTAGAGATCGCTATTAAAAATAATCCCACCTATTAGTAGGATGTATTGGAACATCATGCTCTGTTGTAACCTATACTTCTATACTAATATTGTAAAGAGGTAAAATTTGTTTGCAAGTTTGTATGTTTGTAAGTTTGTATGTTTGTAAGTTTGTGTGTAGGGGGTAATCTCCGAAACTGCTCATCCGATTTCAAAAAATCTTAAAACAGTAGGGAGCTTAGTTATCCCTGAATGCTATATTCTATATTGCATTATCAAAAAATTAGGGTTCCATGAGAAATACCACGCGGACGAAGTCGCGGGCAAAATGCTCGTTATAATAAAGAATATTTGTTCAATATTGTAATAATAAAAATAGTTTATTAGTTAAGACCGAGTTTCAAGTCAATCGGACTATGCATTAAAATTCTCTCCATACAAACTTTTATACCACCCTATTTTTTTTATAGCTTTGTGCGGCTGTGGTATCACTGCGACCAGAGCTTGTCTATACTCCCTTTACGGAAGTTGTTTTGAAAGAGTGGTCATTCCTTACTATTTACTCAGGTCAGGTTAGTAGTCCTATCAAGTTTCAAATCTATTAACCCAACGTATGAAATTTTACATATTTACTGAAATTCCCCTTTTTCACCCCATAAAAGTAGTTTTTGCAAAATCCATTTTTAGTGCACTCTTTCGTTTAAAATACCAAAGAAGAGTCAGGACATGTTCTTTAGACCTATACTTATTGATAAAGACACTTTTTAGAAAACTACAGGATATACCTAAAGTTATTTGCACGCCTTTGGATGGGTACTTCAATGTGTGTATGTACCATTTAATTATACAAGAGTGAGCATTTCGGTCACGCAGAGAGCACGCACAACTAACAATAAATTACTTGGTTTAATCAATGTAGGTCAAGAATATCGCCGTGGAGGCAAGATATCGAAGAGACTCGGATCAAATATACCTATGCATGGCACCGATTGCCTCGTAATTTCAACAAAAATATGAATAAATGCTAATGTGTTTGAAAAATGCATAAAAAAGCTTATAGTTTTGCTTTCTAATTAGTTGCCGTTTCATAATAACTAGCAAATTTTCTTTTAGATTGTCGCTATGATGCTATTAAATAAATACAAGTACCTTCAAATATATCAGTACTTCCAAATATATAGACGCTAGGTATATTGGCCATTTACAAAGCTCTGTGAGGGCGCAAGCTTTATCTAGTGATTTAAAGGCAATGTCTGCACAGCTACACCTACAACTTATATATATTCTTGCCTTGTAAACGTCATCATCCGCCAGCACCTTATATGTCATCCTTCACTTTTGGAGAGCCAGCCACTCGAACTGAAGAATGAACTGACAGAAGATAAACTACGCTATGTTTGAGTACAACGATGGAACACGTCTGCAACACTAGATACAATGATGATAGACAAACCGACCCACTGGGCACTCACTCTATTCATATTATAAGAAACTTTAGTTCCCATCACTATTCAATTTTCATAATTTCTCACTCATTGATGTGAATGGAAATGGAAATATTGAAATAAAAAGTTACCTAATGTAAGAGATAAGCAAATTGTTTCTTACCTGCTGCCTACGACTTTTGACTTTTTGTCCGTTTTCTCCGTACTTGGCCCAGGGACCGGGATAGGGGAAGACCCCTTGTCTCCCTGTGCAAATAAGTAGCGTTAATTCATGGAATATCATGAACGTAACATTATTAGGTGCGGATATTTCAGTCCGAATATTTACTATAGTCAAATTTTTATAAGTGGGCATGTCAATCATAAACACAACTGCACAGCTAAAGACAAATCGACAGGTTTAAAAGGAGATGTCAGCCATGTTCAATGTTCCGATGAACTATGAAGACACAGGCGCAGTTCCACTGCTCACGGCTACGCTACGCACATGTAGGTTTGGCTTAGTTCTCGTAGCTTGGCTTCGTATGAAAATGAAAGCGGGATCAGCCACAGCGTGCATAAATGCTATAGTAACTGCGTTTCGTAATGCTGACGTGGGTAACCTCTCCATACACATTCCTACGTCAAATTGCGCCCTAACTGACAACATTGGCCGGAAATGCATTAGCCAAGTGGAATACATCCTTGACCATGCAGTGTGATAATAAAGACAAAATTTCGACAAATTAATCTTTAAGTATTAAAATATGCTATTCAATTTTGTTATCCGCATCTAATAATGTTACAAAAAGTACCTACAATATGTATAAACTAGAAATAGCATAAAGTGGATATTAAATAAAATACTAATGCATACAAACAGCGTTTATTTCTTAGATTACTTATAACTAACTTATAAGTAATGCATAAAATGTGTAACACTACAAACAATTTGCCATTGCCATTATATTCATGTTTTTATGTGGAAGCATAAATAAGCTGTACCTACTTAAATGTTAGAGTTACTTATCACCTTTGTTCCTGGGCTTGTTGATGGTCCAGCTTCAGTTTGCTGGGACTGGCTGTGTACATGCCCCATTTTGGACAACGGCGGGTTCTTGAACGAGTAGGAAAAGGCCAGTCCCCGCTTCAATGAAGCTCTACAAAATATTTGTTGTTCACCTTTTTTTTTCTCGGATCGTTGCTTTCAAAATGTTGACGAAAAAATAAATAAATAAAAACATCTGAATACAGAGAAAACACGTTTTTTTAACAGTGGTGGCCAACAACAGCTGTTGATGTTCTGATAATAAAATATCATGATTAAAGCCCCGGTATCCATAGATCAATCATAACGAAACCATGTATTTAATTAGCTAAAATGAATAATAAAAGATACAAAGTTAAGTTTGAGAAAAAAAACATAAAGGTCACGGCGACTAACAATGTACCTCAATAACTTTAGACATAACATCTTTTTACATTTTATTTTATCATCAGAAACAGTAGAGGAAACGTCTCACTCAGTACTTACGTACGCTAGGAGAAGTTATAGTGACTGACTGAAAATGTAAAAAGATGTTATATCTAAAGTTATTGAGGTACAGACAGCGTCATCAACTGCTAACCCCCTGCGCGTTGACATTTCTTCGCATAGGGAGTAAGCAGTTGATGACGCTGTCTGTACATTGTTAGTCGCCGCGACCTTTTTAACGTGCTAAATTATTAGATAGGTAGAATTAGTAATCGATATAACAGTTTCGTTCATTGATTGATTGAGATAATCTTGGGGCTTTTAGGGATTATTTTGTATCAATTGTTATAGTTAGTTAACTTTCAAACATGCCATAGTTCCATTTCACGAAGTAGGTCTTATATATCAGGTCTCAGTGTCTAATACAGGAAAACCCGATTAACCAGATCGCGGTTAAACGGATGCGCGGCGGCTAGGTCGATACTTACGAATTGTTACAAAAAAAAAAAATAGGATTTGTGTGCATCTCCGATCGTCATTCTCTTGAGTTTAGCTATAATTTTATTGCCATTTTGTGTTGGTTTATTTAAATTATGATATCTTAAGCAATCATGTTCTGTGCATAGTTATTAGTATAGGTATATAAAATAGGGTTTTGATTCTTAAATGTTCTACATTATATTAGGTAGGTACTTTTGTCTGACGACGATGCGCTTAGGGCGGATAGTCGTTTTCACCATTGCTGATTGGTTTTATAACTTTATCCAAATACTATACTGTACTATAAAACACGAATTAAAAATTAATTTAACTATGCACACGTTTGGCTAATCGGGGTTTTTCTGTGGTTACCTACAGCAAATTATAAATTTTAATAATACTTTGGAGTATTAAGTATTTATAACTTGCAATCCATTTTCCTAATAGATATAAACTTCTTAGGATTATGTTTTAACAGAGGAATAAATAATATCATTTTTGCAGTCTAGACAATAATTTGTGTCTGAGTGTGTATTCTGAGTATAATTTTCCGGTATAATTTTATCATTTAGGAAATCTCAAATAAAAGATATACAATACAATGCTAACCTTTTAAAAAATAACTTGTTATTTATCGAAGATTTGGTATAGCTGTCCTTCTATTATTTCGAAGAATAGGTTACTACAATCTATTTGCCACTTTAGCATATATTCGAAGAATTACGCGATATCTTCAGACTAGAGCCGACTGGCGCTGAATTAATAAAGAACATATTCTAGTAATTTAGATTTTGTTGTATGATGCAAACAACTGCTTTTGACTTTAATGAGCAAAGAATTTCCAGAAGTTTTTCTGAAACTGGAGGTTTCCTACGTGTTCTTATATGCAAAGCTTTATTATTATACCATGGAATCAATTCTCCGTTTTGAATTGTAGAATGATTTCTTCTGAAGTTCAACATAGGTAATACATTTTAGATAATATTAAGTACTTGGTAGTGGAGATCCACTCCACTACCAAGTACTTAATATTATTTAAAATGGATTTAGCGCATTTTATCACTACATATGCGATGCAACTGAAGGTAGTTAGTCAAATCGTCACAATTAGCAAAATGGTACATTCCATTCTTATTATGACTGCACCCATTTTATTGTTAACATATCTACTTTATTTTTGTCTTTTGGCGCCTGTTTTTTAATGCGCTCTGCTTCGATAAAGATCAAGTTTACTGTTTGAATCCAATAGCTTTTTAATAATGTTTTCGCCTTTAATTTTGATATGAGTAAATTAAGATCAAAATATTAGTCGCCACCATAGATATTCGTGGTCGCCACATAGATGTGTGGCGGTTAGTATTTTGAAGCATAAAATAAAATTGTGTTACCTGTGTGTTTTAGTTATTCAAAGGTATCTATGTGCGTTCTGATGTTCTATTAACGAACAATAAACTTATAGATAGGTACTCTTAAAATATAAGAATTATCTAATACCAAAGGTAGGTACCCTTCCAGGCAATTCAATTTCAGTAATGTGAGAATGATGTAGGTGAATGTAAAATAATGTTAATAATAATGAAATTACTTTTCGAAATCGAGAATGATGAGCATTGCTTAATTTAATCGTATTGGAAGTCAACTCCAATACGATTAATTAATCACCTGTATGACACACATCGTTATCTACTACAGCAAAGCTGGCTCCACTTTTATCTCTACAATAATTTTGGCATACGTACAGAGCGATCACCGGTCCCGTACCGAATACCTGTACTCTTAACTATGTATTTCATTTACTTATAAAGAGTCAAGATGTTTTTTTTGTATAGGGTAGTTTCTGAAAATGCTATTTCGGTTACAAAAAATCTTTCATTGATAGGTAGCTCTACACTTCACTATTACCAAGTGAATTAGATAGGGACTTTTCACGGCAGAAAAATTTAAGGGTTCCTGTGGGTATCTCAATATGGGTAAAACCGCGGGGCGCACTTTGTTCTATATACTAAACTGATGGTTATCAAATAAAAATTAGCAGGCTTATCCTGTTCTGGATGGTCGCGAAAAATCACTTATAGAGCGGTCCACACATCCGAAGACCACATACCGACCACTTCCGAAGACCACGTGGCTTTTTTTTATGGACGAACGTGCTACGCTCTTTTCCAGCCACTGCAAAAGCCAAAATCAGAAGTGGCAACCACCAGAAAAGCACCAAGACAATGAAGCTTGACGAGTACCAGAGAAACGATTCAACTGTCTGGGAACAGCGGAGGAGTTAGAAAAAACATAATTTTTAGTACTCGTCTTATCACGCAGGAGACGTGTCTTAAATGATGTCCATCCTCAGCAGTGCCCAACGAAGCAATAAAAAGGAAAAGATTTCTACGATACGCTATCACGATACATAAGTGGACCCATCCAACTGCGTGTTGAGCGTGACAAACTCGAATTGTCAGCAGTTAAGTACTAAATGTATTAAAAAAAAACAAACAAACTTTGATCTACATGATTCTCACATTTTACAAATATCTTTTAAGCTAACGTTTGCATTGCAGTGGTACACACATACATAACCAGTTACTAAATTATTATGAATATCCTTCATTACTTTTCTAAATGCCTAATTACATTTTTAAATATTTTCCTTAAAATTAAAGTTTAACATTTAAAAAATGTACCTACCTAACTATCTGATTAAAACGACTTGGCGAAGAGAAAAAAATAAAACGAAAATAAAAATAACGTCCTATTTTATTTTCTAACAGTAAAATTAAGTTTGTTTTCATGTTATAATAAAACACTACATAGTGGAATAATCTAACGGCATATTTGAGAGTTACCAATAACTGTGAAAAGGACATTAGGCAGAAATGTGTGATACTCAGTTACTCACCCATGGCTCCCAGTCGAGTACTATGAAACTAAGAGTGCGGTAAGCAAACATCGTAATTCCCATTTATTAGCTATCATTTGCAAAACAATGTCTTGTACTTTCATTTAAGAACTTGTCCTCACACCTTTTGTAAGTGCAATATACTAGCTGACCCAACAGACGTTGTCCTATCAATTGATTTTTCATTTTTCTCACCGTGTAAACCTTCCCTGGACTCCCAAAAATATTTCAAGAAAATAAATTACCTATCGTACATTCGCTATAAGCTGCAATTATGTCCCAAGCAGAAAAACATATTTTATAGGTTACCGTATCTTATTTTCAATTCTACAGAAATTCGAGAGACGACTTTTGGCCAGACCGACATGGACAGTTTTAGTCAGATCCGTCTTATCTGAACTAGCATCTATACCGTGTATGTATGTATATTATGGCATACAACCGGCTGAAATGCTTATTAGAAGCAACGATTTGCTTCTAATAGCGGAACTAAACAGTTCTATCGTTTTGTGTGTGGGCTGTGCACGCGGTTAGAACGATCGGATCAGATTCGTGTGAACAGACCATTTTACAGGGATTTTTTCATTGACAAAAACTCCACCAAGAAATCAGATGAAAAATCAGAAAGTTAATAGCCATATGTTTATTTCTCGGTACAATAATGGCCCGGAAGATTCAGGCTAGGTGCCTACACTGTTTTCTAAAATTACCACATTATTCTTGCAAGGAAGTAGATACAAGAAGAAGAAAGAAAATACAATTTAAAAGCACAACAGAACTAAACCATTTATTACTGTCATTTTTTAAAAATTTTAACTTAAGTACTACTAAACTTTGTCGCCGTTCAAAATCTTTAAATTAAGCGAAGCTATATGGTAACTAGTATAAATCCGAACTGGCCAATAATAATTGGAATAAGGCGTCATATATACCTATTCTGTCTTTTATTACATAATATATTATTGATAAAAATTGAAGGTGAGTACCGTTTTGCCCATTATCCTTTTAAATGAATGGCCACCACTGTTTGTATTTATTGTAAGAAAATAATAAGTTCATAACTATCTCTTCTTTCAAAAATAAAATTTCTTCTCTCGAAGGTGGAAGATTATACAGCCTACTCTTCAGCCTGGCTGTTTATTCTCCAACATCTTGAGATTTGCACAGAGTGTGATGATTTTAACGCGATCTATTCGTTTGGCACCTATTATGCTAGGGCTTGCACTTCTGTTGCGCGGACAAATTTGTTTGCCGTAGGGTAGGACGTGCTAGTTTTCTCTTCAGCGTCAAGACTATATGTATTTCAAGGCGCAGAAGGCTTCCCATTATTTTAAATGACTTAATGACTTAAGTAATATTGCTTTAAAAAAATCTTATAGCATAACTTGTAGAGTGTTACCTAGTTGGACTCGGCGGAGGGTAGCTGATGCCGCGGTGGTCAGGACTCAGGTAGTGCTGATGCTGCTGCTGGGCCGAGAGGCGGTTCCTCTGCAGCAGCTCCTGGTGTGACTGGTATAGCTTCTCCGAGGCTGACTGAGGACTGGGGCTTAATATGGCCCAAGAGTATTAAAGTTAGCAATAAGAGAAACGGGACAATAATTTCAATGTAAAGGATAACGAAGTTATTATTTTGTTGCCATGTGCACGGATATCGAGGGATATGGTATGGAGGCGTGGCACACGTCGCCTGCATGGGTTCAAACTGGCCTTAAGTACGCGCGATTTTGTCGTTTGTTTACATAGAAACGTGTAGTGTAATTTAAATTTTTAACAAAATACCGAGTTGTTCCGTCCTTATTTGTAAAAATAGAACAATAACAACAAACTTTATCATAAGTCGTGTTTCCTACCGCCGGTAAGTATAAGATAATAATAATAAGATCACTTCATTAATTATAATATTTTAGGATTATACAAATTTTATTGTTGTGAAATATTTTTGACGTAATGCATCCCGCATTAGTGGTGTGCAGCGTTGACAAATCGATATCGATATTAATTGTTACTTGTTTTTGAAACAACTGTATCAGTATTACTAACATTTGCAGAAATAATATAAAATAATATTTTTATTTTGGTCATACATATAATAGGCTAATTAAAAAGATTATAAAGTTCATAATAAAATAATGGAATTCAGATAAAAATTTATAATTCACAATTCACTTATATTTTCCTACAATATCAGCAAAGTAAATAAAATATAAAAGAATTTCAAATTCTATCGATTCGTATTCTAGAAATTTATTAAAAGGTGGGTCAGTTAATTGCTATAACTGACGTACATGTCAGTGTGGTAAATTTGAAATGGTATAAGTACAGGATTATGTATTTTCATCGTTAAATTTCTACAGAAAAAAAATAGTAATAATTGATAAATATTAAAAGCCTATCAGACACCAATATGAGTCGATAACTTTAACCCAAATTAGAATTCCCTGTACTATCTTACTTTCATATATTTTATATTTTTGTCAATGTACCAAAATTGGTAGTCTTTGGTTAGCCTTTCGTAGCTTATCTATAGGTATAGCGATATTATAATAAACATTAAAAAATACGCCCAAAATACACTTCTCTTCTTTTGCACTCGGTTTTCATCGATGTTTTTAAAATATATATTTATACCTACCCCTCTTTCCTATTTTAGACTAGTGATGCGTGTGTGCATTCAGTGCCTGTATCTTATGTCAGTGCCCGCCCCTTTCGAGCATGTGTGCCATAAGATAGCACAGATGTGTTGCGCATATTTTATTGTTTGCGTGGGAAAATAGTATAATGTGTTTCTTTTGTATTGTGTAAGTAAAATCAAAACACACATTAGGCGACACTATGTTTTGAACAAATATAGAATGATGGCATATCTCTCGGATGGGAACACCCAAATATTCCGAAATATTTTATTCCGAATTTCGATATTCCGATTTTCAAGAGTCCGAATTTCATAATACCTAAGAATTATATTGTCTATTATTTAAAATCACGAAACTTATTAAACCGAATGTCGTAAATCCGATTTGTTTGTTTTCCGATTTTCATAATATATGTTCGAAGAATCAAATGCTCGATGGGTTCTCAGCCGAAAAACGACATTCCGAATTTCAATACTTCGAATATACTGCTAAAATTAGGATTCTGATTCAATTCAGCTACGCATATATATTCAAAATCTATAAGTAAAGTATAATGTAATTTAAAAAAACGTCTACTTTCTTATTATTATTTGTGTATAAATTTTTTTTCTTCTTCACCTTATTTACTTATACCTGAGTCGGGTAGGGTACCATCTACTGTTATTTAGGTTTGGGTTAGGTTAGGTTAGAACAGTGGACGCATTAACGCCAGATCCCCTCTAATGTTGGTGAATCATTTGGGTTAGGTGAGGTTAGAACTGTGACCATTAAAGCGTGAAGGCGAGCGAACGTAGCGAGCGTGCCGCGGCAGCGGCCGCCGAGCGCCAGATTCCCTTTATTTTTATTCAAAAGTAATCAATCATAGTTTAAAATGACAAGTAAAACACTTCAAAAAATGATAATTGGTATTTTAATATTCGAAATTCGTATTTTTGTTTCGAATTTTCATTACGTCGAACTTTTTGTTATTCGAACTTCGAAACTCGGTATTTTGAGAATCGTAATTATAAACGTTCGGAATTTTGATATTATAAAAATAGGATGAATAATAAATCGGAGTTGTTATATTAGGAATTTTGAACCATTCGGAATTATGAAAATCTGTATTTTAAAATTCGGGTTTCTGACTTTTGGAATAAAGTTTTTCGTATTTATGTAGTGTACCCCTCTCGGATATCTATGGTCTTGTGTAATTTCTAGGTAGTAGCAGCATTCTCTCTCTACAACAAACGATAGAATGGTAAAAGGTGACCCCAACTTATGAACAATGCCATACCAGAGGTAACAAAAATATGTAACTCTCCAGAGACATCACTGAAACCTTTTATGTGCCTAGCTGTTACTGCTATTATACCCTACGCATCGGATACAGCAACACTTTGGGTTAGTGATAGGTATTCTGATAGTATTTCCCTGGGCGTGTTGTCGAACACGAGAGTTGTGCTACTACAGTTAACCGATGGTCCTAAGTGTATGTTAGTGTAAAAAATACCTTGGCTGTTGGCGAGTCGGTGAGGGGTCGAATGTCAGGTCTGGCAGGCTATGCACTAGAGCCATCACGACGTTCTGTGGCTGAACACGCAACGTGTTTCTACTGGTGCTCGAACTACGAGACGGCAGCGGTGGCGGCGTCTTGAGCGGCGACGGCGTTTTGTGCGGCGATGAGTGTTGTAGCACCACCAAAGGCTAACAAAATCGTGAAGTAAAACAAATTTAGTTTTTCGTACTTAGTTTGACATCAAGGTGTGCACAATGGCTGGATATTTGGCGGCTGTGCTACGTGTTATGGGTTTTGATTCCCGCATGGAACGAATACACTGGGCCGCAAATATAAGGGGTCAAATAGAAAAACAGCGATATGTCCCAAAGTTATATATAATATATAAATTGCCTATATAAATAATATGTTAAAAGCAGATTAGTATAGCTTATTATAAAATTTAAAAGAGGTTTCATTTGTAGAAGTTAAAGCTTAAAAAATGAACAGTGTTTTGAAAAATAACAAAATAATAAATAATATACGTTTAATGTTATTATAAACAATTTCTTGGATTGGTCACACTATTCAGTACAGCATAATGTCGCTATCACTTGTAAATTATATTTTTAAGGTTCAAGAAGTAACAAGTGCGCCATGAGTATGAGTGGCCAGGTCGCAGCCCAGACTTAAATCCCATAGAACATGCACGGGACGAGCTCGGGAGATGAGTTAGACAACGCTCTCCAGATCCACCTTACACGAGTACAAGAGTGAGCTAGAGGAAGGATCGTCAAACATAGACTGAAATCGTATTCAAAAAACTGCTTTACAGTATGCCACATCGTTGTAATAATCTATACTGGCTCGTGAAGGAGATACAACATATTAAAACCACATTATGATGGTTATTTTTAAGATAAATTGCGGTGTCTATTTTTGTTGTCATAAGTTAGAAGTAGTATATTTGGCTTTGAAGATTTTTGTAGTATTTCATTAAAATTAAAGAATGCACAAAACGTGATATGTATTTTCTTTTATGTATTAATGAGCTATCTAAAACATACTACACCTTTACGAAGAAACTATCGCAGTTTTTGAAAGCGACCCTTTATATTTGTGTGCCAACAAATAGTTGTTCCGGATCTGGTTCTTTGTGTATGTCAGTTTGTATTTTTGTAAACGCATTCACGATACAGGAGAAAATTCTAGAGAAAAGTTTGACCTAGTTAATATAACGTCGTAAATCTGATTATGAATGTACTCAATTTATGGATTCTTGAATATAACATGATACGTACACAAACAAACCTTTACACAGACAGTAGCTGCTGCAATTACTCTCAAATTCACTTTAGGTTTTATAAGGTATGTTGATACAAAATTAATTTATAACGTATGGGAGATACATATTGCACTGAGACTTTCTATGATGTAGGTATAAACTCTAGTTTTTTATTAGATGAAGTTTAATGATTTTATAAGTACCTACAACACGTCGTTTATATCAAATTAATAAACCATTTACAGGCATTTATAGATTGTCATGGAGTCAGTAAGTCACAAATTTGTAGCTATTTGCTCGTTCCTAACAGTAGGTATCTACGGTAAAGGACGAGCAAAGAACTTCATGAACACAGGTACGATGTAAGTACCTATCTATTGATTACAATTTATATGTTACTAGCTGCCTACAATAGAAAGTAACAAACATTTATCCGTCCCCACAAACTTTCACCTTATAATAGTAGTATGATATCTACTTTACATCATACTAGCACTTTACCCGCGACTACGTCTCCGTGAAATTTCTCAAGGATCCCTAATTTTTTCCATTGATAAATATAGTCAATGTTACTCAGGGATAATTTAGTATTCTAATGGAGAAAGAATTTTGGAAATTGGACCAGAAGTTTTTGAGTTTATTCGTTACAAACAAACAAAAATACATATCTTTCCTCTTTATAATAGTAGTGTATAGATGTAGATATTCAAGTTAACAAAAATTGTTTGTTGTGAATTTATTGACGCAATTATTATAAAAACAGTACGACGGACCAGTCTGGAATTTGGAACAGAAAAGTTTACAAAATAAATAATTCCTATATTTTTTGTAGATTTTTCAAGCGTATTTATTACTTTTCTATGGAAGTCTCTGTTTGCAAGGCTCGTCTGAATGCTTTCTGTATTTGTTTAAAAGGTTCAATGAACTCAAATTGAATAAAAAAGGTAATAGTATGTGTTTCATCGATAGTCAATATTTTATGATACGGATAAGCCCAATGGGCCAATGGTAAAAAAGAGTTTTGGTAAACAATTATGATAAATGTATGATGACAAGACATTGAACACCTTAAAACTTCTGTGGTCTGAAATTTTAAATTGTTCATAAATAGGTATTAAATGCATTTGAATACATATACCCGGCCCGGTTACCAGTTCCCCACCTGTGGTACCTACATTATTGTTACCTAGTGAATTATGCAAGTTGTGCTCGGTTAACTTGTAAAGTCCCTCATGTTTCACCGAGTACAATAACAATTAATAACTTACTGTTGTGCTCTAACATCGTTCCTGTGGTTTTCGGGTTGCTTCCCTGCTCATAGAATTATAGCTGTTACAGCCCAAATGAATTTTGTCCTGAAAGTTTCTGCTTGACCCGAAACATTGAAACAATTCGCGTTGTATGTATTATTAAAGCTAAACATATATTGTTACATAAATGTACGGATGGCATCCCATGTTGCCCACATTACACAAAATTTTAAAGCATTGTGCTATAATTATTTTTCATTAAATATTGGGGCAACTTTCGGAGAAGGCTGCTGAAGCTCGCAAGAAGCATTTCAGGCTCTATGAACTAATCGAAAGCCGTGACAAAGATGAGGATGACGAAAACGATGACTCTGATTTCGACGGTTAAATTTTATGAATTTTAACACCTTTCTAATTCTGGTGTAATAAACTTATTAAAACTGTCTTTGTTTGTTTATATCTCTTTCTTTCCACGTAATATAATTATGTATATCAAAAAAATATTTTGGCCAGGTTTCAAGTACAAATACCTCGACGATAATAAATATGTGCGACGGTAAGAATACACTAGATATACAGCTACTGAATTTTGAATAATATTTCATGCATTACAAATCTTTTCGAGTGGAATTAAGATTTTAACGATGCGCTCAAGTGAAAATGAGCAATTTAAATGATATATTGAGACTGCACGAGAAAAATAAGTTCTATTTCTCGCTCATTGCTTTAGTGCATTTTTCAGTAGGTAAAGAATTACAGATAATGCGAAGTCCACGATGCAAAACTTAATAAAAATGAACAGGTCTATTTCTGTTTTGATTGAAATTACATTATCAAAAGCTTAGCTTAGCATAGCAGACTTTTCGATGGTTGTTTGTCACGTATCATAGTATCATTTTAATCAAGATTAAGCTACACTAGGGGTGGTCGTTCCAAGGATGGGTGACCATTCTTTCCATATATCGAGTACCTAGTAACATGGCTAGTTGTGACCTGGAAGTCGTCCTAAACGTAGTTGGAAAAGGATACATCGCATCAAATGAAGTTTGGTTGGTTCATTTAATTCGACCTTGTATTTATTGGAACTTCATCTTACCGGTGCAGGTTGCTGCGTGTGAACTACAGTTTCCGACTCGCTCTCGCTGACTACGTTGACTGTTATTGACGTCACTCCTGCGAAAATAACTTGCATGTTTTTACTCTATTGCTTACCTTCAAACGATGATTAAATCTCTGTTTTAAATAAAAAAGACCAAGTTAAATTATATTTTTCATTAAGACCATTACAAGACACTTTTGGACTACATTTACAAGAAAGGTATAAAACAATAAATTAAAAAGATATTATTAAAAGTAATGTTTTGTTCGTTTTAGATTTCTATGAATTATTAATTTCGTTGTATATATTTTAGTCTAACTATTAAGGATATCATTATGGTTCTTATGGTAATGCGGAAATTAACTTGTGCCAATTTTAAAAAGTCCAACTACAAAAATACATTGTTCCATTTTAGAGTTTCAGTGCGTATCTTTCGGTTCTATCAACAGACGTTGAATACCAATTAGGGCAATTCTCACAAGCTCAAACACAATTAGAATACACTATAAGAGGTTCCAGTATCTACCTTCCGGGTCCATCATCAGGTCAGTTCAATGGTGCCATATATTATTATTGTACATAATTATTTTATTTTATTTATTGGGGACAAAAACAGTTATATGCTAAACATAGGAAATGATAAAATAATAATATGGTATTGTCATGGCATACGTACATTCACGATGAATCAAAACGATACGACAATTAGAACGACGATGCGACTTCCAAGCTAATAAAAATCAAGTGGCCCCGCAATAGGTAGCTTTGTATGGAGAAGAGATGGCGAGATACTGGAGTATTTACTCTTTCAAAATAAATGTATTTTAATACTTGTAAGTAAGTAAGTACATGAATTATATAATTACTACTTCTTCCTATACTATTTTCTCAATACTATAGGGTAAGCAAATGGGTCCATCGAATGAGTGAAAAGGAAAAGTCGTACCAATCGACATTCCTCTACTGGCCTTTACCCCGTATCTTGACGGCTACTGTGTGTCGTCGATATGTTAAATAGTCAAACATAGTTCATAGATTGCATTACCTACCCAGGCAGCCGACTTATTGTGTCTTAAAGTGACACATAACCTAACTTAGTGGTGCCGAAAGATTTCGTGCGTAATGCTGGTAATGCACCTGTGATGATAGTTGTATGTGGTGAATAAATATAATAAAGTTAACCTGAAATAATTTTAATTTTAATGAACGACTTTCTGGTTTACATACCACACCGCCATGAGCGACGCAATTTAGAACTATAATCTACTAATTATCATTTTATTTCACCTGTTTAACATAACCTCTAATCGTTGACCTGCAGCATTGATACGTGTAAATGCAAAACATTTATGCAGTTCTGCATATTAAAGTTCCGTCAGTTTGAAAAACCTCTAAAGTCGATCAGCTGTTTTCCACAACGGACCTGCAGTGCAATTCTGTAAGAATTCACTCGCGAATTCGAATCCTATCTCATTTCCGATTTCACTTACTAGAAGTGAAAAGCATTTGGTTTTCGATTAAATAGTAACGAAATAATAGTTCGCTTCACCTATGCCAGCACTTAGTAGCGCTAGCGTAGTTTTCATCGAGTTACAGACTACCTAAAACAGTTTTCACCGCGGAATCAGAAGTGAGATCTGAAGTGAGTTCTTACAGAATAACATAGCTGTTATGTAAGACAGCTAGTGGTTATATAAATCAGCCAATTAAGCAATCCATCGGCGACATACAAGTATATCTAGTACATATATTATGTCGATGTATAATATGAAACAAATTAGATTTGCCAAAAATCCCGTGAAACGTTAATAATGAATAAAAACTATCTGTCCCATTATTAATTACACGTCGGTTATCGCAGATGTAGCCGAAGTCGAAAATTAAAAAGTAGCATAATGTCCTTTCCCAGTGTTTAAGCTATCTTCATGCTAAATGACAATGCCAGATCCTGCCCCACCCATGTACAGAAAATGTAACCCATTTACAGAAAAGTAATGAATATAGAACCTTTCTATAGTAAATTGTTTTTCTTTAGAACTTGCGGATTACGAAATAGGTACTTACTCACAAAATACAAACTCATTTTACCTAAAATATAATTTAACCTATTATCAATGTCATTATTGTTTTTAGATTCAAACGGAAACCGGAAGTTCTACAGTCACTAAGACTAATGTTTAGTTATCAGCAATAAATAAACAGTAAGATGCTATATATTGCACATGACTTTAATTGAGTGGGGCAAAGTTCTATAGAGTTTCTGGCATTGTCCTTTCATCAAAATCGGTTCAACCGTTTTGTCGTGAACACGTAACAAACAGACTACTTTCGCATTTATAATATTAACTATGGATTCTGGTCCTTAAGTTAAATATCTACGTTGTATCATCAGCAGTGCTATTCTGTTACTATCTCCCTCGGTAAACACCTAGGTGAAGTGAGCTGTCTTCCGTCCCGATGCTAGGGATTGACAAAGCAAACGGACGAATGACAGCTCACTTCACTTAGGTGTTCATCGAGGGAAATTGTAACAGAATTGACATACAGCAGTGGTACTTATTCTGTTACAATCTCCCTCGGTGAACACCTAGGTGAAGTGAGCTATCATCCGATTGTAGTGCTTCGAAAATTCCTAGCATCGGGGCAGATGACAGCTCACTTCACCTAGGTGTTCACCGAGGGAGATTGTAACAGAATAGACATACTGGTGACATAGTTAACTATTGTTTTTTATGAAATGACTGAATTAATGTCTGTTTGTAAATGAGGCTAGAAAAAAATAATTTGTAGCTAAAGTTGAAAAGTGTCGTATCAATTAGTCAAGTTGACTTACCGTCGTCGGGGTTAAGAGGCGGTATGACGTGTTCAACGGACGTGCCCGCTTTGTAATTATATCTGCTGGGCCCCGGCTGTGGCTCATCGTGCGACGCAGCACTGCAATTGCCAGTTAATCATTACTAATACATTGTAATGTTAAGTACAACCAAATACTAGTCTCCAACCAAAAATTCGCAGTCTAGTCCACAGGCGTCCAGTGGCCTGTCGTAGGTTGCAATTCATTCTAACTAACATATTGTTGTTCATATAAATACATGTCGGTTCTTACCTCGTTGATTGGTGGAAGCTGGACAACCTTGAGTTTCTGGAACTGCCCCCAGTGGAATTTCGTTTCATTGGATGACGTAGTCCGTGTGGGAATGGTCGTCCGCCATGACTTGTAGATAGCTCTCCTTTAGATTATAAATTATCAGTGATGTCAAAAAACTTTTCAACTACAACACCCAGCTGTTAATAATATGGCAAAAAGGTTTAGGAAATAATCGGCATTGTAGAGTATCGGCTCTAAGTGTCTTATAAAAGGGTAGTGCTGTTCCAATGATACAGTTTCAAAATCGGGATCACTATTATTTTATTCGGTGGTACATTGCACCATAGGACATAAAGATTTCTTCAGGATCCATTAAAGAGTTAGACGTATTTTTTTTGCAAGAAGATCTGCATCAATGAGCATAAATATACGGGTAACTTACCTTCGAATGAATCAGTGTTCATGGACGCTTGAGAAAAGTTATCGTATTCAGTCGATACTCCCAGGCTTCTGTGGAGCATGGCAGCAACGCGTTCGCGTGCTTCACGATCGATATTTAGTTCATCCGAGCTTTGCTTTGCCCCCTGAAACATCACTTTCACTTGTTAATCTTATTCATCGCCGTTTAAAGTTTTCGTGCTGATAGATCGTCAAAGATCTTCCAGCAATACTTGCAATAGTTCGCCAGAGTATCCGAGCCATACTGAAAATACTGTAATTGCAACCACACGCTGCACAGAAGAAATAGTCGATTTTACAATTCAATAAGGTGCATTTAATGGTTAACTTTGGATACTTTGGACCTATTTCTGTATATGTCCAACTGTTACTATGAGATCATGATCAAGGATAAACTCTAAAATATACTAACCGGCCTAGACATGCTGGGTATGCTCGGACCGCAGTCGGAGGATGAATCAACGTCTATCTCCGTCAGATCCCGTGAAGGGTTCTTAGTGAACCACACTGCGAGTTCATATGTTAATCTGGCTTCCCGCAGCTTATGTTCCCAAGTCTAAAAGTAAATTTCATTATTATTTGTTTCTACTAGCTATGTACTAATAAATGCAGTACTAGTTACTTAAAATATAAATCTCCCACCTTTAGCGTTCCTTGTGCGTTGGGATCCTTTGAAGATTCCGATAAACTGAACGCGAAGTGTGATGAGCCAACGTCATCAATCGCTACGAAAACTAAGGCTCCGTATTCTTTTACATTACGTTGACTAATTTTTGGGTAGGTAACTAGCTTTTCAATAAAGAACTTTGGCCTGTAAAGTAAACAATTTAAGGGTAATTCGCAGAGCAAATGACTGTACACGTTAATAGTTAATATTACTAGCTTAATAGTAGGTATTTACCTTATTAGTTTGTAAGGATGAAGACTGCCCTTAGACAGTTTCTTGCAAATGAGAAGCATATCAGTGAGAAGGAAGACGCGCACTTCCATCTGTTGAAAATCTGTTTCTTAAGAAAGGATTTTTTTCTCTTCGAAATGATAACACACCGGCAATTGTTAAGGTTAGGGAATGTATGCGCAACGCAGACGCCTGCCTCAGCGCTACCTTTGCGTTGGATTGAGGGATGCAAATGTATGCTGACTCAAAAGTGGCTTTACTAGCGTCTGTGTGACGCTAGTACAGCAATCATCAATTAATGCGAAATTTTGTGAAATCATTCACATTTCAAAGAGAAAACAAGTAACATATGTGTCATAATTTTATAAAAAAGTAGAATAGCACAATAGCAGTTGCGTGGTAAAATAAATATAACACAACATATAATACAATATAATTCGCATCCGAGCAATATGCTTAGCGTAACGCATTATGATAAATACCTTTTAGGATTCCCGTTTTCAAAAGTGTATGTTTGCAAAACAATAGATATATTTATTTTTAAATGTCTGGCAAACAACTCACTTTTCAAACGAACTGGCGGATGCATCCGATAATGTTTACGCAAAGCACGAAGAGATACGATTTATTTGACCAGTGATCCCTCAATTTTTTTTACTAAAAGTTGTGTTTTGATTAATACTGTAATTTATCTGTAAGTTAGATGATAGAGATCGCTGTAAAAACTGTCATTAATTTCTAATCTTGCCTCCTTAATGTTGTCCTTATAGCGTAAGTCTCCTTGATATATTAGCGTCCTGCTATGATGGGGAGAACAGTTTACCATAGGTGACTTAATATTTAACTGCGCGAACACTCGAAAGCACCTGTCCAGTTCTTCGTCTTTAAAATCCTAAAAAAAAAGAGCGTTTAAGTAACCGCAGACGCAAACACTGATGTTTTTCATATTGATTATTTACCTATTAATATAGTAGATTGAGTTCTTCTTTTAGGTAAATGCACGTAATTGTGTCTTATTAGTCAAGGCTTGGTGATTGGTTTAAATGTAGGTGATTATGTATGTTTCTTTTAAACTAACACGAATAATTAGGTACCTATAGTACCTCTATCTCATTTAAATTATTTACAACTATATCGGCGAAATCCACATTTTTTTTTCTATATGCTATTGGTTCTTTTCTAATGATTATTAAATAATATTATTGAGGCTCAGTGTTAGGGGAGGACTCAATATCTGTTAATTATTTTGAAATATTGCTTTTTGTGGTAGAATACTGAAATGAAAGGAATATGATTAGATTTAAATAGCATACTTCATTAACAGTAAGGAAATGGTATGTCATAATAGTGAGTTTGATGATTAGAAGTGCAATTAGCTTTGAACACACAAAGGCGGTTAGTGTACGACCGAACTTTCGATTTCAGTCAGGGTTTCGACCTAGTTTCAGTTAAAAAACTGGTTTCGGCTTAGCTTCGGCTTCGGCTGCCATTCCGCCGAAACTGAATCTACATTTGGGAGGTTTCGCGCCGCGATCGGACATGTTCGATGCACTGAACTACGAGCGACGAAGTTTTAATTCTGCCACGTCGACGTCGCGTAATAGTAACACAACACACACACACACAACTCACACACAACTAACACACACATAACTTGCTTAGTATTGTTAGTTTTGTTTGCGTTAGTTTAGTGTGAAATTGCGAGTGAAAATAACATTATTTCGGTTTTCGGCCGTAAAAACTAGTTTCGGTCGGACACTAGCGGTTAGTAATATACTATAACTTTATCAGAAGAAAATACAAAGATTTTATAACGAAGGTAATGGATAGGGAAAGATACATAAATGAACATGATAATTATTAAGGATTGTAAGGTATAATTACGAGGTTTCTAATAGTTGATCATTAGGAAGGAGTATATTGAATCCCGAAGAACGAGGGATTCTTAGGATAACTCCTGAGCTTAGCGTGGAATAAGGCATTTGAAATTAAACAATAACTTTCACTATTTTAAAAATAAGTCCTACGATTAATACCCTTAATAACTTTAGTTCCTATATAGTTTTGTTTTTTTATTATCTCGAGAACAATAAAAAAATAAATCATAAGAACTAAAGTTCTTCGGGGAACTAAGGGGTCATTGTCTTGAATTCCTTGCTGAACTCACCGTAGTCTTAACTATCTCCTTATGCTCGGGAATTAGCTTTGAAGTCATCGCTGCACTCTAGAATCCATCGTTACTATCGGGATTCAGTATGGCGCCAGTGATGTAAGTAAGACACTGATAAGTTAATTTTGAATTATTACCTGTGTCGCATGCTTCATACACAACAGCGCGACCTTCTTCAATGTTTATTGGATAAAATATTAATCCAACAATTGAAGTAATGGTTGTGCTATAACGATTTCTTTGGCTTACAAACTCGTGCCATACCTTTTGATTAGAATGGATGAATAATGATTAATGTTATTATTTATGGATCATTCAAACAGAGAAATAATCTAGGCCAGCGATACTCAACATTTTTTTTATAGGAGCCACAAACATGTTTCAGTCATGGTGTTGCAGGCCGCAAGCAACAATTATTTAGGTATTGATAAAAAACCTAATTAAAAATTAACGATTCATTATTATCACCTTAATTAAAAAAGAAAAGGTGGTTGAAAAGCCACATGCGATACAGACCAAATTTTCAAAGAGCTTTCACAAACAATAATTTTAAGTTTTAACAAAGATGTTTCAGATTTGATTTGGGTGTGTATACAATAGATATGTTTTATATATTATACATACTTTGGAAAGGAACTATTAGTTAATCTGTGCTTTGGCTAGACAATGAGCTATGAAAGTATGAATTTAGTTTTCATTGGTTTGTGTTCCTTTTGACGGCCACAGTCATGTGGATGTAGATAGATGACAAACCAAAATGTGCCCAGCCCGCCACGGTTACAACTACATGACAGTCATGACAGACGAATTACGTAGTAAATTACTTAGTAATTCGTAGCTTGGCGCCGAGGGCACGATTTTGCTTTTGAGACGTGGAGGTCAAAAGGTTAATGGCAGACTATTTACACTTTGAACATAATCTGGATGAATGTTAAAAATAGGAAAACCTCTCTCAAGATTCTTTGATATTAATGCACAGAATTAAATTAACCACTGGGGTTCAAATTTTGACAGTTGGTAAAATCACAGACATACACTAAAGAAGGATTTTTGCATTTTCAAGAACAGGTGTAATAATACACTTCACGATGCCGAGAGTCACATACTCTTCTCATCACGGCAATTTTTGCTCAATGCTACTGAGGTTGATGGCCAGTATGAGTACATAAGGGATATGTGATTTCTTTCTACACTTCGTATGTTTGTATGAAAATTCATATTTTAGGAAAGTTCAATTACTTAACCCGTCGTAACGCAGATCTACGCGAGACATCTAGCGCTTTAATTGTGTCTGTAATTGCGGCATGCGAGGAGTTAAATAAAATTATAATTTTGACTTTTCCGTAAAAAATAAGAAATTTCGAATATTTTTTGTATGGGTTTTTGATTGTGAGTGAAATAGGTGACGAAAGTTTGTATGGAAAATTAACGTGAATGAATGTTTATGTTTTTTTATGTTTTTGATTAGCAGTTTATTCACGACTTCCGGGAGTCTTGCAACCATAGATAGTAAAATACGTCACAGCATTATTATTCGAATAAGAGAACCTTTTAATTTTGCGTTTTTTGACCTTATAATGCCAATTAAATTAAAATTGCCACCTACTACCTACTTAAAAAATTACTCAAATTTAAAATTTTACAATGATCAAAAAAGCAATAGCACGGCGTCTGCTCTGTTGCCGGGCAATAATCGCTGAAAAAAATACCCGTGTAGGCGTAGCAATAAGAAAGCCAAGAAACAAATGAATGTGCTGTACCAAGCGCGTTGTTCAGTTGTTTTCCTCTTCTAGGGGAGACAACTTTTTTGATCAATGTAGTAGCTGAGTGCAATTAAATTAGCTTTTTTCTTGGAACAAAGTTTATAGTGGATGGATTTTCATTGAACTTAAGACTTTTGCTAAGTATCTAGAGGTGATAAAAAAACCAACGCTGAAGTTAAGCTAGAAGAGATGAGCTGAAGGGTTATTTTTAATTCGATTGATTAAATTTGAGAGATAATAGTAGAGTTTGGCTCATTTTCAACCAATCACTGCAATATAGTCTAAGTTCTAAATATCTGCCCAAATTTCTTTAATAATTATACTAAAATATCAAATACGAAGTCGATATTATATTCTATTTAATGTTAACTTTTAATTTATCAAATGTTTAAATAAATAATGTATAAAAGTGTACCCTAACCTAAGTACATAGTTACATTTTTAGAATCGTCAACTCAATGCGTTTTTGACATTCCAAAACACCAAGTAGCAAAAAAAAATTAAATATATTTCTTAGTCTTCAGCATCGATTTTTTTAAACTTTGTTCTCTTGTTTAAAAATACAACAAAAAAAGTTTAATGAAAATCCATTCACTACAATCATCGTTCCATTCCATTTGGAAACTATTTTTGGTATTTGCTTTCTGCTATAGGCAAGAGCGTCACCAGGATTCGCCAGATGATGGCCTGGGGGGGGGCAAGTTGATATATAGTGGATAGGAATTGTATGAATTTTCACTACAGTCAAAGGCACATGAAGCTATTGGAATTTCTGGGGGGGGGGGGGGGGCAGCTGCCCCTACCTGACCTGGTTTCAATAAAATAAGTCAGCTGACGTCTAAAGAGCGTGTATACGTTTTTTTTTATTTTTTTCACCAGTATTTGAATAAAACTGATATATTTAATTTATGAAAAAAAAAGGTTATGCTCAATATACACAATTTTTTTCAGTTCCTTGTAGGAACTCATTTATTTTGGACAATTATTTTAAAAAGCACTGTAAAACCTCGCGCACTGTCGTTTGCCGATCAATTTCAATGATTCGTGCTTATTTCGTGCGTATTTTTTTTTTCTTATGTACACAAACAGACTATTGTATTGTACTAGTGTGTGTCAATGCTGCTACGTCGTTCTAGCAATCGTTTAGATTTTGAGTTGCGCTAAATCGAATACGCGTCCTTAAGAAGCCGAATACTGGGCATATTACCTTATTTTTAATATATTAAAAAAGAAAATGTAATTGTGTAAGAGCTATAAACTATTATTATATATAAAAATACTAAATAAATAAGTCCGAAACTTACAACTTCATATGCTTCTATTGAGCTGGCCAATCTTTCCATTTTTTCTAATTCCTCTCGTTGACGTATTGATCGATTTAAATCCTGAACGTAATTTTTGGCACATGTCTCCTGAATAACAAATGTATAAACAGGCGTCAATTCATAAGTTTTTTCTTTGAATATCAAACATATAAATTCTGTTTCTTATTAAGGACATAGGGTATTTTTTCTTGCACGCCTGCACGCGGGCGGAAATTAAATGAAGCGTAGGTAGCAGATCTAGATGGCAGATCACATATTAATAACTGATTCGTTCGATTTCGTCGGACTGCAACTTAAATTTTTAATGGAGAAAACCACGGTACCGATAAATATTATCTGTTCCGTGCAGAAAACAACCAAGAATTATTAGATTCTTAGGTTGGAACTATAAATTTTAACTATTCTGCATCAAAAATCTAGGTTGCAGTCCGACGAATGAAATCGAACGAATCAGTTATTAATATGTGATCTGCCATCTAGACCTTTTATTAATCTAAATTATTGTGAAGGATGTTTTTTTTTTTAATAAATGCTTAAACAGTAAGTGTACCATGGCCTGCAATGAGGTGCGTTCCGGCTCCATATCTGTGTGATTGATCAAACGACGTAGTAGCAAACTATATTTGGTCAAGCGCTGCATCGGCTTAACCATGATATCTGCTAGCTGAAGTCTGAAACAGAACTGCAGGTTACTTTCAGGACTTTCTTTCAACATTAACAACCTTTCTTGACCGGCAGGACTGACCTGTTACATGCCTTCTGGCGATAACACCAGGTCAGATAGCACATGAAGTCGGTATTATTGGATAAAGATCTTAAATAGTCCAAGGCCTTGGTTTGTTCGTTGACGTATTTTTCGTATGGTTGAAACATATCGCGGAAATGCATGAACCCCGGCGCCATGATTTCTGTGTTAAACCTGAAAAACAAATTTACATTTTTAAATATTGTCAATTCTAAATACTTACTCGAATCGTTCACGTTACACTTATTGTAAGTGTTCATTTAATTGAATGAAAAAGTAATTTCTCCTTATGTTTCTACTATGATATTGGTGTCTTATTTAAAATATAAACTACATACGGTGCTTGTCTCTCCAGAGCATCAGCAATCATTGGGTATACGGTAGTTTCCCAAAAAAATAGGCTGGCGTTGAGTACGTCAGGAATATTGGTGAAAAGTTTCTCCGTGTCAATGTCCAGCAGTTTTCCGGAGTCTTGCAGTGCGTGCGCGGCGGCAATAAACACCTATGGAACAAGGGTTATCTTGAACGTATTTAACTATACCCTGTTCATAATAAGATTAGACATTTACAAAAACCTTTTTTACAGTCCGTTCAACCGAATTTGACTTATATTGCGTTGGCAGCATGACAAATGGCAACTGCAGTAAACAGTTGTTATTGTAACCACTTTTTTGCCTCTAATGTCATCCTTAAGCCTACAGAATAGAAGTCAAAATCGGTTGAAGGGACTGTAAAAAAGGTTTGTGTTCATGTCTTAAATCTTATTGTGAACAGGGTACAGAAGGACCGCTTCCGCCATCTTCAAAAATAATTACCTAAACTTGCCAGACTCACTAGGGCTGCTACTGTTTTGACTCTGTAGGTTTTATTTGTGACAATATGAAATTTTATTGACACTGGTTGGAACTCTATGCAATTTTTTTTAACAAAATTTTCTTGTTTGTCAATGTCAAATGTCTCTCAATTATTAATTTAGACAACACGTGACAGTCGAGTCGTAAGAGCTAGCGCGCACGAGCAACTTTTGTCTCCGCAACTAATTTGTCTCTCACATCAAATCTACGGATTAGTATGAAAGTGCGCGCATGTAGCGACGCGACAGTCGGGAGACTTTTTTGTCCGCGGGTTTGGAGACAGGCCGGCGACGCAACTCAGCAACAATGTCGCCACGTCTATTGGTTGCAATGCAAGTGCGCGCACGGCGACAAAAAAGTTGCCGGCCTGTCAGTTCTCGCTTCGACCTCGTTGACAGAGCGCGTCTCTTCACCAAACGTCTTTATTCGCTATTCTTCTAGAAAATATCTGTTTTGTAGGTCGTCGATTTCGGAAGAAGATAATAGAATACACAACACAATACAACACACATAATAATACACAACACACAACACAATACTTCTTCTTTGTTTTTTTTTTTTAGATATATTTTGTGCTTACTAATTCTGTAAACTTGTGCTTAATAAATTCTTTAATTCTTTAATACAATTATTGTCTCCATGCAGTAATGAAAGTATGTCGCTGCGTTCATACATTTTTAAATTTCACAAGTGATACTGATAAATCACAAATGTTTGAAATAAGACAAGTCAAAACTTTTTTACTAAAATGACAACCGCTTAAAAAATAACTTTAAATTCGCTTTGGTTTTGTTTGTTGTTCTGTATTAACACCGACTTGTGAATTTAATTAAAGTTTTTGTTTTCGCTTTTTAATGCCTACTTCTTATACAAATTAATTACGAAACGGTGACATCAGATAATTTCAGTCGTCCCTTAATTTTCTACTCTTGGGGGTAGAATATTTTCTTGACAATTATATGGTTACTAACTTTAAGGTATACACTATTAATGAAAAAATATTCATCGAAATCCTTAGAGCATTATGTGCTCGAAGTCGAAATCGGACTATACACAGCAAAAACTATACGCGTGGTCAAACATAAAAAAAACGTGCCGAATTGAGAACCTCCTTCTTTTTTTGACGTCGGTTGAAAGTATTTATTTTTTTATTACCCCTCGTGCTAGAGCAAACAATTATGTAAAAAAAATGATTTATAAACTGATTTCTTATTGCTAGTAATAATAATAATCGCAAACAAGAGGAAAGGCTGTGACACAAAGATACTGTGTGATAGCCAGTCTTTCCTCTGGCGAGACAGCCAATCGCATATTTGTATCTTCACGAGTGATTCCAGGTCATACAATTCTACACAATTCATCAAAACTTTCGACCTACTCATTCTAAAATGGGGAAAAATTTTTTTTGGAAATGCTCAATTTTCTGAAATGAAATTTTCATAATGTTAGTCTGTCGCTCTATAATGCATGCACCCAATTTTGCCTTTTTCGTTATCGTCTTTGATTTCTTAAAACAAGCGCACAGACCACAGCCGTCTCTTCGAAATCCATGAATGCGGCAAAATTTTACGAAAAAGTCGTGTTGCTATCGCTCCCGTGTGCGCATCGTCCAAATCTCGGCGAGGAGACAGCGACAGAAACAAAAAAGTTGTCGGACAACTAAGTTGCTCGTGGGCGCCCTCCCTAATGCCTATTTCACACGAGGGCAGAACAGTGGGCAGCACAGTACTGCTACTGTTTGAACGCACAGAACAGTACTGTCTTGACAGTAACCAAGACAGAACAGTTAATAGCCCGCCGGTCTATTTTTTCGGGGCAGTTTGCTTCCCCCACCACTTTTCTCGCTGGTCTGTCTTGTGGTTGGACTCGTGTGAACGCAAGGGCAGCGCAGTCTAAAGAGCATGACAGTGGGCGCGCGCGTGTTTCGACTTAACTATGCATTTGGTGTGGTTTGTTTTACTTAAAATTTTTGTTTTTATATTAAATTGGCACCTCCTAAATTATCAATGGACGAAACTATAAAACTAATAAGACTTTACAAAGAAAAAGAGTGTTTATGGCAAAGTGATCTGGTCTTCTTGCCAGCCAGGGTCTGTTCTGTCCTACTGTTCTGCCTCACTGTTCTGCCCTCGTGTGAAATAGGCATAAGTCTGCTTGAAACTGCTTGAGAATGCCTATAAACGTAATGTCAATGTGTGCGTGGTAAAAATGTCGGTTTGTTCTGAGTGGTCTCTCTGTTCGGGCGCGACGCAGGGTTACGTACTTTGTGATAAAGTTGGCATCAAGGCAATAGCTGTCATTGCCGCTTCCCTAATTTTACGTAATGACAAATGTTTGAATCTGTGAACAAATGAAGGTGAGACAAAGGCCCTTATTGCCACCTTATTTGACACCAACTTTGTCTCAGTATCCAAGTGAACACGGTTTAAACTTAGAATGTTGAATGAACATTCATATAATGTAGGTACTTACACTAGTTTCAAATATTATTAGGTAACAATTTAGTGGCCACTATTAATTAGTAGGTACCTTCTTACCTTCATTATATAATGTAATGAGCGAGACAGATTCAAAAGAATCTGAAAAATACTAAAGTAATATTTTGAAATTGACTACTTATTTCTTTTATGCGTCGACCTTGGTTATAGACGCTTCATTGAAACCTCTCTGTGTGGGTACACAGCAGAGACGTTCCAAAGAAGCGTACCTTTATAAATATGAAGGTAACTTAAGCGACATTCACACTACACCTGTAACTATACCCTGTTCACAATAAGATTAGACATTTACAAAAACCTTTTTTACAGTCCGTTCGGTTGAAGGGACTGCAAAAAAGGTTTGTGTTTATGTCTAATTTTATTGTGAACAGGGTATAGGTAACTTACAGTTTACTGACCAGTTTAAAGTAAATATCTATTAAAAAGTACTTGCCATAAAATTTACGTTATTTCGTGAGATTATGCTCTAGATTCCACTACCAATGTATTTTAATACTTACCTACATCAAAACGTAGAACTGCATTTAACTGATTACCTACGTCCTATTCTAGGTCCCAACGAATTTAATCCTTAGTATTCACTTTAGGCAATAGAAAAGTGTGTTAACAATGTACTCATTTTTAATATCAGCAAAACTAACAGGTTACTTTTTCTCCTAAATTATTAATAATAGGTACCTATTACTTATGTACCGATCATTCGTTAATTAAATAACGTTCAAAAGACGGCACTGTATTTTTGTTCAGTTTATTCTTAAAATATAGAGATTTGTATTTCAAAATTAATCAATCCCACTTCAATGCTGTATACGAAATTAATACCTAAATACTGTATGTATGGAAAAAAGAATTCCTTATTTTGTATAATAGATACCAATTCATATACCTATTATCTTACGGTATTTTTTAACTTAAATATAATCTATACATAAAACATGATGAATAATTTGTCGTATAAATTGTAGGTAGCCACGCGTAGTTGCGTCTTTATTACACGGATGTTACACAACGATGGATCGGATTTCTTCGTTAAAAGCCGAATGTTATTGAGGGAGGGCAACAATGCTGAATTCCTAATCTTACCTGCGTAATACATTACGTTTCAGGATCGTCCAATATCTCATAATGCCGTCGGCAAGTACGCAGTCTATAATCGAAGCGTACTAATCCCCATGATAGGGTTTGTCGATTCCATTCGTGAAACTTCAATTTTAGATTGGAAATTATATTATTTTTTGCCCAAACGATCCTCATATTACCGACACGATTAAATATGAGTCGCATAAAGTGTTTAGGTTACTGAGTGCCTAAGCATTATCCCAGCCTTTAAGTGATTACAATTTTATGAACAATGGTCTCTCATCCACATTTAAATGACTTAATTATAGCTGTAAGCTTTTTAAGAAACAAGGGTAATTATTATTATGTCGCTTTAACAAAAGTGGGTATTTGTGAAGCACTTAAATATTATTGTGTATTGTAGCGGAACGGTAAAGTAAATAAGAGTAAATAAGTAAATCCCCGCAAACGTAAAGTGGAATATGGCATTAAGAGGACTGTGAGGTGCCGATACGCGGCGCAAGTAGGTTTTCCAAAAATTCTATCTGTTTCATATCGCTTGCTCTGCCTTGCTCCGGGTGAACAATACAGATACAACATAGCCCTGCCCCCCGACCCGTATGGTGCCATAGAGAGAGTTGTAGGTAAGTCTAGGAGGCAATTACCTACATTTCCTTTTTGAAATATGGTTTTGGGCGATAACGTTTTTCCTCCCCTAAACCTTAACGAAATGAGACAATTCTGGTCTCTATATTAGTATTACTCTCACACCTAAATCTAGGTCTGACCGTTTTGCTATTTAAGTAATTAAGTATAGTTTAATTTAAAAAAAATAAAAACGCTCGAGGAATTTTTTAAGTCAAAAATGTAGATATTTAGATGGTAATTACTGCTATCGTACGCAATATTTCTTTAAAATAAAAACGTATAGACCTAGTGTTTTATTATATCTACAACATTTCCAAAAATCATGAAAATTTGACTAAGTTTACGGGGGTAATCCGTTATCACTTTTTGTATGAACATTTACAGCCTCACAGTCCTCTTAAGTCATTCGCGGCTTGTGTCCTTCATCGTTGCTCGTGAAGGGCATGGCAATGCTGGGAAGTGACCGACGGTAATCGATTTCTTTGCAGGCTGTGCTTCATGAAAAAACCATCACTATTAAATGGTAAACTTAGTGGTACCATAAACACATTACTGATATTTCACAACAAATATAATATAGTGTGGTGTGTGTGGTGGTAGTGTGGTATTGTGTGTGTCACCGAGGGACTCGTGGCTAAGTAAAAACCGTACGCTTGCCGCGGTTGGTCCGTGGATGGGTGACCATCCATTTCTTACTGAGACCCCTCCGTACCTCGGAAAGCACGTAAAGCCGTAAATCTCGGCTGTCATTCGTTGATCTTTAACAGTCGTTATAGATAGTACGAATTCAGAAAATCTGAAAACCAGTCTTACCAACGGGTATCACGATACCCAGTAACTGTGTTGTCGAGGTCAGACAGACAGTCGCTCCATGTAAGACACTGATATTCAGCTGACCGGACTGGACGACCTCAACATAGTTAGGAAAACGAAGTAACTACTGGCTTAAATACTGCTTGACATAAAATTATAGAGAAAGCACAAGATTTAACAGCATCTTAAAATTGAGTAGCGTTTCAGTATTTGGCCATTAGGGGCATGGAATGACGGTACCCTAAAATTGCGCGTTGGACGTCTGACACACACTTGGCTGGGTTTTAATTAAACAATGATCATGCAAACCATCGTCTTTTGTAAGATGTCGTAATCCTCATGATACATACTGAGCTTATCCTTGAAATAATCAAGTGTGCAGTCATGGGAACAATGGGGACAGGACGTTCTGAGAGCGAATTACTTTTATCCCTCTTATCTTCCTGCTAGTACCCACGCGTCGGTTGTACCTAAATGAGAACATTTCTTGATTACGTTGCTGGTACCATGACCAGTGACGTGAACTTGAAATAAACTTTAACGAAAAATGCTTAAGAAAACTCGTTTTCAGTTAGACCTGCCCCTTAATTACATAACACACTTACAATCACAATCAGGAGTTTGAAGGGGATCAGTAATGCATAGCATCATTGAAAAATGATTTTGCTCTACTTTGAAGGCAATAATTAATATTGTGTGTATTTTGAAAATGTAAGGGATTTGTATTGTAAATTGTATACCTATTACACAGTTAGGCTGCTTTGTTATTTATGTAGGTAGGTAAGATCATTTTCAACCGACTTCAAAAAAGATATAATATTTTTTTTATTTTTGTTTATTTTCTGTGTAGTCCGGTTTTAATGTTTTTTTTTTAATTTGATATATACCTCATAGTTAGTCCCATATAAATTTCATGAAAATATTTCACCACTAAGGATAGAAAATTAAGGGATGACTGAATTTTTTTGGTGTCACTGTAATTAATTTGTATAAGACTAGCTGATGCCTTTGGCGACCAAAAGTAATCATGAAATTTTGATCCTGTTCCCGCAACCCACGGGAACCTATTCCAGGGATAAAAAAAAGAATCTATCCCTGTACCAAATTTCAGCCAGATCCGTTCATCCGTTAGAGCCTGATTGAATAACAAACATCCAGACATCCAAATATCCAAACATGTTCACAAACTTTCACATTTATAGTATTAGTAGGAAGTAGGATAGGATTAGAAGGTAGGAGGTCGGTGATTGCATCAAGCGAAGCGAGGCGCTTGAATTTTATTCTCGCGTCCGTAATTTTTTTGCAATTAGACTCTTTTACACCTTATAATTTAAACGAATATCTAAGAAAGATATTCGTTTAAATTATATGGTGTAAAAGAGTAAAATAATATGCATGAAATGCTTAAAGTCTCTAACTTATTTAAAATGATAAGGTTTAATACCGTATTTGTGTAAATAGCTTTCCAATTACCGCTTCATAATTGCCTATTTTTTAAAGTATAAAAATGGATATAGTTTGCTATCCTTAAGAGATTGACATATGCCATCGTGGACTTTTCTGTAGACCTATATAAGGTACACAATTCCACCATACATCATTTTGTTTTATCTCAAAGGGTTTAGGCAGCGTTTTCGTTGAAAGTTCCCAGACGGCTTATTTTTTTCCGACACCTCCAACAAATATTATATTTTAGCCAAAGTATACAAAATCTCGACAAATTATATACTAATACCTTCCTCTTAAATCACTCTATCTATTAAATAACCCGCATCAAAATCCGTTGCTTAGTTTTATAAAACTTTTAAAGATCTAAGCATACATAGGGACAGACAGACGCGGCGGGGTGCTTTGTTTTATAATATGCAAATATATATATTATGTAGTGAAGTAGACGCTAAACTGCGAAAAAAAAAACACTTTTTTAACAAAAAAGACAACCGCGGTTGTGCGTCGGTTGTCTTTTGTAATATAATCGTGCCCACTGCTGGACATAGACCTCCCTAAAGCGTCGCTACATCGACCCGTCCTATGCTTCTCGTATTCAGAGAATTCCCTTAATCTTCACCTGAGTTTCTAGTCTGAATTACTACTCGGTCTAGTTAAAGCAAACTTCAAATTGTACTGAAATTGTGCCGCCTGGAGACAATAATGGAAAACGTAATGTTTCCATACAAATTGACGTACGCGAACGTTAACGTTAACGTGATCGAAAAGGTATAAAAACTCGCTTAATGGACCAACGGTTCACCACAAGGTAAAATTATTTATTTTTACGATAACCTCACTGTGTAATTAAATTCTTCCCGTTAAGTCGAATTCTCTAAAAATGTTTTTATAGCCTCTGTGGTCATTAAACATTTTCTACACAGTTTCCCAACAGTGATAGTATCGCACCGCCCGCGCCGTGCAAGTGTCAGCCGTAGGTACCTAATCTTTAGGGTATTTAAGAGGTATGCGTATTGAAGTACCTAATCGCCCATTTATAATTGTTATAAAAAAACATTACGATTACCTAATAATACCCAATATTACTTCGGGACGTTTTAATTTAAAAAAAAACAGACGAAGGTACCTGGTATATTTTTTTGACCTTTTGTTTATTGCATTAAATTTTAAAGGGCTATTTAATTTTAAAATAATATGACTCCCATACGCCTCCTTTCTTGCAATGGACGAGCAGGTCCAAAAAAGTTTAAGAACCAATGTCGAACGTAGAGAATAGGCGCCGAACTTTGTTAATTAGGAAAAAATATGGTAAGCTTTAAAAGTTTTAAGTAGATTTAAGTTATTAGCATACGTAACTTATATATACCTGTGCTAACATTATTATCTCACCGCCAATATTTTATTCAGGAAAAGTACAACATAGGACCTACAAAATGATACTATGTTCCGAATGGTAGGTAACACATTCATATTACCTAATTTGTTACCATTATGTAATTGAGATAGTTGCTTGAAATTCAATCTTCGCAATACCGCATAAATGTTTATTTTTATTATATTAAGTTTGCGAACATTGGTTGGTAATCCTTCAGGGATTTTAATTACGTTCTTGTACGTAAAACAAACTGAGTAATTTTAACACACATGTGAGATCGCATCGCTTGTGTAAACCGATACCGTGTACCGCGTTAAGTAAAGATAGCCACATGTACATGTGTTTGTGTGTAAACACACTGGAATTCACACAACTTTTCCCAGTGTTGCGGGATTCCTGTCTGTAAACGAAGTGTCCTTTTTAACCGACTTCAAAAAGGAGGAGGTTCTCAATTCGGTTGTTTTTTTTTATGTATGTACATCGATTACTCGGAGATTTATAATCCGATTTACGTGATTCTTCTTTAGTTTGATGCGGAATAGTTGCCATTTGGTCCCATAAAAATTTAACATTGTTTGGCCCAGTAGTTTTAATGTTTGAATGATTATGTTTGACCACGCATAACTTTTTTCAGTGTAGTCCGATTTCGATGATTCTTTTTTTAATTGATAGTGTATAACTCAAATTTGGTCCCATATAAATTTCAAGAAAATACTCAACCCTTAAGGTTTGAAAATTAAGGGATGACAGATTTTTTGTTGTCACTGTTTCGTAATTAATTTCTATGATGAGAAGTAGGCACAAAATTTTAACAAAAAAGACAACTGCCTTCAAAAAGTAAAAAATAACTTTCAATTCGCAAGTCGGTGGCAATACAAAACAACATGCTTTTGCGTGTTTTCCAAAGCCGCCGACTTGCGAATTGAAAGTTATTTTTTACTTTTTGAAGGCGGTTGTCTTTTTTGTTAATTTTTTTTTAAATACATCGTTGCAAAAGATGACGTCTTTTGAAAAAAGACGTACCGTAAAACGGGGCTATTTGGGTTTCGGGGGGTTATTTGGGACAACCCAGGATTTCGTACAAAAATATTGATAACTTTCGTTTGCTGTTTGGTAGGATTTGTTTTATGAACTCTAGCAACACATTTATAGTTAACGTCATAATTGTCAACTGTCAATGTCAGTATATTAAACAGTTTAGTAACAAATTTTGGTGAAAGAGTCAGAGACCGTTTTTTACGTCAAAATTTAGGCGGCAAAACTTCTCGCACAGCGCAAAATCCTGAATAGTTTTTGAAAAAAAAAAATTTCTTCTTAAAATTCAACCAATCCCTAAAACAAAAACATTATTTTATGTAGTTTTTGTGAGTCTTTGTCCTAAATATCGATAGACTTGTTGAAAGTGGCTGTTTTGTCTCAAAATATGCATTTTATATCGGTTTTTCAGTGCTGTCCATAATAGCCCCAAATATGCGATATTTGGGACAGCCTCATTATTTTTTTATTTTTCTGTTCCTGTTACATGTAGCTACTTCAAAAGTATGTCTGCAGAAGTAAGGAGTTCTCCGACACCCGTACAATTTTTTCACCATAGTATTTTATGTGAAATAAACAAGATATTTGGTAAAGTGACTCAAAATATGTCCCGAATAGCCCCGTTTTACCGGTACTTAATTTAAGATTTGTTTTGTAATGAGTTATTTATTTATTGGACATTTCTAATTAAATATTATAATCAAATCAAACATTTATTTTATTGTAAATAGAAATATATTCCAATTATAACATTCTATTCCAATTGTTGTATTATAACATTGTAACATTCGATTTCTTAACGGATAATAACTGTCAGGTTCGATATTCGAGCCGTGAGAGTTTTTTGGAAATCTTAGATTAGAATGCAGTTTTTTTTAGTCTAAAATCAATTGACGATGTGTTTCTGAGAAAACTCTACCTTTTTGTTCATACTGTACCATACCGACGACGCTCTGTATGTCATTTATTGTTATGCTTGTTGTGAACTGTGCTGAAAGCGACAGTTCCCACAATATATCCAAACACTTATAAAACAACCATTTTATGTTTAGTCTGTCTAAATTACTAACTATCAAAAGCATATGTTTTGTTATCTGTTCCTATGAGGAACACAACAACCTCTTGTGTTTATTAATTCGTTGTCACGTTCGGTAATCGTGATTATTGGTACCAGCAGACACCTACTGTGAATGCACACATTATCAATAGGTATCATCTGTTTAGATTTTTCCCAAATATGAGGGGTTGGCTTTTATTCTAGCCAGATGCAAACGCTGTATTTTTCATGAACCGGCTGATCATATATGATCTCCACAGGGTAGTGGAGATCAGATTATAAGTCATGTTATATCACTGGTAGAGTGGGTAGTTATATAACACGACTTTTGTAACATGGTTCCTCTTGGTAAAACTTGCGGGAACATCCTCGGAACGACCTTGGTGAGCGAGGCAACTGCAACTCTCACCGAGGTCGTTCCGAGCGGTTCGAAATTGCGAATGCACACGTTACTGGATATTTTCGGGAAAGTCTTGTTCATTGTTTCATATATGACGTTTACATCGTGCACTCGAAATAAATTATCACATTCATTCATTTCGTAAAATTTCTAAAAGTTGATCTGTCAAAGTTCATCCAATCGACTGAAAAAATGTGATAATATTTGCCGTTGGAAAACCAACGAATGATTTGATGAAAGCCGTTTGATAAATCAGATTAAAGACCCTCGGGTCGCTGTCTTTAATCCGATTTATGTCGAAATTATTATTTTTTTGATATTTCTACGTGCTGTGGTGTTTACTCGTAGTAGGTATACTAAACCCTCGATAAGATAACAGATATGCTTTGAATGTAGTGACAACAGAACTAAAGTTCATCAAGCGCAGGAGTACCGACTTAAGGTTATCCGAACGTAGGCTAAATAGAATTGCGGTCAGGAATTTGGTTGTTGATATAGGCATGCAAGCAGCATCTTATTCACATTTTTTACATAGTTGTTGTTATTCATATATAAAAAAATATTTTTATAATATTTTGTGTTGTTTAAGTATACCAAAACTTGACAAATCATTTTCATGGCCTTTCTATGACACTTGACGTAACTTACCTGTACTATTGATAGCAAGTGGCGAATGTAATCGGCCTCCGTACAGATAAGCTCGCGAATCACTGCTTGCCTCGCCTCCTCCCATGGCGGGCACTCTGTGAAAAGAAAACCTCTTTAGTTATTGTGTTTTGGCAAACTGCATCTGATCAGATTGGTTATAAAATTAAAATGTAGTTTTACTCGCATCCTTCCAAAGTCCAAACACGCTAACCGGGCAAAGTTTCCAAAATAAAATCCCGTGGTAAATACAGCCTTATTTATAGGTCTCATTCTAAACTGATTTTCTCCTAAACTATTGATTGAAATGTTTTGGGGTTACGAATAGGATATTTTTGATCCCCAACTACTATAAAATAGGTTTTATCTATAAGTTGAAATAGTTATTTCACGAGAAAATTGCTATTGAATCTTACAATTTGTGTACATATTTATGCTCGTGGACTGTACATAGAAAACGTTGAAAATTTCAACTGGTTAAGTGGCTATTTCGTTCCTCTGGCTGTCTGTCCGTCTGACTAACACAGGGCTGTATCTTTTAGGAGTGTGTATATTTGCGCATTTATTGTTTTTGTCAATTGTTTCCCTTGACTTGAATTCCCCTTGACAGTCTCGGAAGATTCTGTTTATTTTATTGGCTCTATATTAATATCGATGGCATCGTAAAATGTTAAGTGGTTAACGAGTACTGAATGTCGGTTGAAAATAAACGCCTTCTAGTGCTTGATAACACATTTATAACGTAACTCAGGTTTTCAAGAACTTTCTCCATGGTAAGAATTTATTGTTAATTTTCATTTCTTAAAATCCTGCTGATTCTATGGTAAAGCTTATATGTTTATGTACACTTTGTTCTATAAAATCTAAAGTTTAGTTAAGTAAGTAGTTTAGTTAAGTGTACTTAGATTCAAAATTGTACGATGTGAGACTTTTGTTACACATAACTGTGGATGAAGAGGATCGATGTATAAGTATTTTAGAACAATCTGGGTAAGCCTGTGTAACATAAAATGTTAAAATATCTCCAGTTTTTTTTTCTGTTGATGTGCTAGCTCTTTTTATACTTAGCGAGAGAGAGAGAGAGTGGCATTTGACAGATATTAAATTTTCTCTATAGGTATAGTAATACCAGCACATTAACTAGACTGTACACTGCAAGGTAAAGGCCTCTTCTATTATTTAGTAGAAATAAATAGAACTTTCCAATCTGGTCCTCTTGCATAACTCACAAAGTTTATCTAAATCCAGAAGGCTTTTAACAATGGCAGTGACCGTGATCGCCAAACGAGATTGCCAGTAAAAATAAACTGATGGAACTATCTCTCGCAACAGGTATCGGCTTCTACGAATTCCCTTTGACCTTTGCTGGATGACAAACTACATTAGTTGGACGCCAAAACTTGAAAATACAAGTAACTGTAACTATGACATGGGCATCAAGTCTGCTATTACTACTTACTTAGGTGATATTAAAATGAAACTAATAATCAAAATAATATATTTTTTTATTAAGTTTTTCAGTGTAAACTTATTTTTTTATATAACAGGTAGGAACTTTGAATTAATAAGAATTTACTTATCTAATAAAAAAAAATAACGAAAATGGCACTTCTGAGATCAATGTCTTACATTATTTTCTTAAACTAATGTTAATTAAAAAAAAAAAACAGTTTTTGTAATATTCAGTACACACCAAAGCCTGGTGATCAGGGCAAATTCATTTATTGCAAGTCTTGCACCACTTTTTCGTTGATCAATATCGAGCTCTTTTACAATAGGCGCAATCGACCAACTCGTCTCAACTTTGGGGTGACATCGTGCTGTTGTTTGTTATTTGTTATTATTATTATAATGTTCATCAAATCGAGAAATATTGTAAATTGCTATCGGTGGCAGTTTCATATGACCATGTATTATTTACACATTTTATCTCTATGAATATGTCACCACACTTAGTACGTTTGTAAAAATAATTATTTCAGGCTTGCGTTCTTCATGTGTATCGGGATCAATAGTTGCATCGTTATGCTCTAGAGAAAGTAAGTTGACTGATTTTTTTTTGGACACAAAAGCCGCGTCGTTCTGGAAACTGAAAATTCAACTCTTGATTGCGAAGCTTTCAATCCAGTTTCGATTTCACTGGATTATGCCTCACGATACAGGGCTTGAAAATCCAGCGCTAGTTCTCTTCTTCACTCTAAATTGCATCACCATTATCATCATAAGTCTCCATAAGTCACCTCGGCACTTGTGCAGTACCCATGATTAGATAAGTAAATATCTGCACAAAAGTAGCCCAATTACGAACTTAAAATAATACATTTTATATTAGAGTACAAAAAAAACATAAGTGTGCTATATGGTAAAAGTAAATATCAATAAATATACCTTATAAACTTGAAATACGATAAAAATGGCTTACCTGAATTTGGTACATCAATACACGCGCGGACTACTATGGTAGGCCCGCGGTTTTGGCACCAAATTACAGAAATATGAGTTCGCGCAAAGGTCACACGCGGAACTGCCCTGTCGACAATTTTAATGGAGCAGGTTTACCTGGAAGCTCACCGCTCTAACATTCAAAACTGCTAAGTTACGAGCAAAAATGTTGCTGTGGTCTACTATAGTAGGCCACGCGTGTACTCTAGTGTGTATTATGAGTATATCTTATTACCCATGCACCTACTGGTATCATGATTTGGAGACTGGATAATCTTATGTATGTTATCCTAAACTTTTTACTAGGAAATATTGGATACGATACGACTTCCAGTAAAAATTAAATATTTATGTATTTGTGTAAACCAAGTATATCAGCAGTCTGACACCCATAGTACAGGTTTGCCTAATTTGGCGTCAGATAGCCGTGTGTAAAATATCCACACATATTTATTTATATACCCCTCCCCCCTCCCCCTGGGGGAGACCTGTGCCCAGCAGTGGGCGTCTAAAGGTTGACATGGATGGATGGATTTATTTATTTATATGCATATTTACTTTTAGTTAATTGTGTACCTGTTTTTAACCGACTTCAAAAATAAAACTGTTTTGAAAAAAGAGAAAAAAAAAATCCATACATACATATATACATACAAACATAATATATGGGTCGAACTGAGAATCTCCTTTTTTTTAAGTCGGTTAAAAAGGAGGTTCTCAGTACGACCCATGTTTGTATGTATGTATGTATGTTTGTCCGCGATTATCTCCCTGTTGGCTGAACCGATTTTGATGCGGTTTTCAGAAACGTGTTTCTTACATTCTGAGAAGGTTTAAGTATACAACAAACATAAATTTATTTCGCGCTTTAAAAAAAAAACAACTAAATCCGAGAACACGTGTTCGTTTCTTCCATCTTTCCATCTTTGGAGGACTTTCAGTATCTGTTTCAGGCACTAAAAAGTGGGAAATAAAAACTTTTTGAAAAAAGAGAACCGCCTTCAATATCTGATAAATAACTTTAGCACAGAACACACATGACTTTAATTTCGGAAGTCGGTGGCAATTTAAAACAACAAACAGAACAAAGCCACCGATTTTCGAAACTAAAGTCATGTGTGTTCTGTGCTAAAGTTATTTTTCAGTTTTTAGTTTTTGAAGGCTTTTTTCAAAAAAGTTTTTATGATAGGTAAAAACTTACAAATACAATATAGAAATAATATATACATATAAATTACAATTTTAAAAATTAATATAAAAATAAAGACAATTTTTATTATTATTATTTATCAAAGTATTTTCTAATCTGCATACTGATCCTTTACTGTTGACAATTATGGCTGACCTCTAATTTATTAACACACATAATACATAATGGTTTTTAATAAGTATACCTACTCAATGTTTTCACCGGAAGGTTTTTAATTATGTATAACGTTAACGTAATATTAATAAGGAAGCTGGTCAAGAGTGATTTAAAATTGCGAACGGATACCTGAATAATAAATGTATTATAATTTAAACATATTATTAACATTTGTTTTGAACGACACTCGAGAGACAGACTGAGTAAACAACCGGCGGCGCTCGAAGTTCGTATTTTCTGAGGAATCTATATTATGCAAAGCGATCCGGAGTGTTCCTTCAGTATGGATCTCATTACGATCGCTTCATCTCCATAAATACGCAGCGTCCTGCAACTAAGTAAGTCCACGAAATGAAAAGAGATTTTTAAGGACTTTGAAAATTGCGACAGTTCTGCGATAGTGACATTTGATAGGTTCCGAATAATCTACTATTTTCAAAACTACGTTTGCATGATAGATTAGGTACATCTTGTTGTATACCTCTATAGTTTGTCTAACACAATACCTACATGTAACATTTTCCCGCTATGCAAGCGACTTTAAAACGAAAACCGATTTTTAGTTTTTTAATTAAAAAGCAAAATAAAGCACTCTTTTTGTTTTAGTAATGCTGTTATTTATCGCCCATGTTGATATAATTTATCAACTGACTTCAAAAAAAGGAGGTTCTTAGTTCGACCCGTATGTTTGTCCGCGATTATCTCCAGTTGGGCTAAACCGATTTTGAGTGTGTTTGATATATTCTGGAGAACGCTTGAATATACCACAATTAATATATATTTATTAAGCACTTTTTGAAAAAATCAACAAAAACAAAAATATACATAGAAGACGTTTTCGTTTCTTCCATCTTTGGAGGACTTTCAATCTCTTTTTCAACTGTGTTGCCGTTTCTTAATGGATTTGGGTGATAAGGAGCAAAGTGGAAAATAATAACTTTTTACAGAAAAGAGAACCGCCCTCAAAAACTAAAAAGTGATAAATAACTTAAGCACAGAACATATACTTTAGTTTCGGAAGTCGGTGGCTTTGTTCTGTTTCTTGTTTTGTATTACCACCGACTTCCGAAACTAAAGTGTATGTTCTGTGCTAAAGTTATTTATCACTTTTTAGTTTTTGAGGGCGGTTCTCTTTTCTGTAAAAAGTTTTTTCTTGTATGTACTGCCTACTTAAAGATAATAAACAACAATAAATCCAACGCATTCATAATGCGTTGGATTTGTTATCCGTTCATTATTTATATTAGTTCAGGAGTCAACTAAATTCTGCAAACATTATTGTATAATAATGTTTGCAGAATTTAGTTGACTCCTCAGTCCTCACCAAGTGTTCCGTTATTCCAATTTCGGGGCGGTATAGGTACTTAGGTATACGTATAAAAATGAATATGGCAGCTGTTCCGGCCGAAGAGCGGATTTCCGCTACCTAAGTTGGTATTTATAGACGGTTGTATTTGTTGGGGACTGAGTTTTGGGGCCAAATGTTGAGATTGCTCTACAAAAACTAATCTGTTCACGTGTTCATAGGTTTTTGTTAGAAATCTAAATAAAATATGTGAACAGTAAAGCTATTGAATGGCCGTTTTTAATCATGCGCAATAAATTGTTAGATACTCGAGGCAGACGGGATAGCGAACCGAATCTTAAGTAGCTATTTGTGAAATTGAATGAAAAGATACTAGTACTTATGTATTTTACTGCGGCGGACGAGTACGTACGTACTTTAGAAATAGGTAGTCTTGTTTCTTCGGATCGATGAATTGACCTAGGCTCACGCACATGTTACAGTAAAGAGAAAGAGTTTGCTCGTAAGCTCGAGTAATTCGATAGCTTGTAGGATATCGAATTACTCGAGCTAGGCAAAATACCGTTAGGTGGCGTGATGGCGAGCAATCAGTGTTAAAACTGTAATTATTGAAAGTCGCCTTCTGGCTGTAATTATGGCAACATGCAGGTTTTGGTTTACGAACATTTCTAGGTTGAGGGTAAACGATAGCGTCTAATTTACGTCTTAATAATAATATTTGCATGGTGTTAGATAATGACCTAGGTCGTTTGTTGTGCTTTTTATCTGTGTGATTGAAGATTTGAATAGCTATAGTTATAGTTAGTTAGCTTAATTAATGTTGTGTTATTGTTGTGGTGTTATGAACATTAGTTGTGGTCATTGTGTTTGTTTTTGTTCTTGCTGCAGTTGTGTAATTTTTTGAGTTGGATTTAGTCCCTAATCTGCTTAAAAATTAATTTTACGTTTTGTCTACTATTTTGTATGACTTGTGTAAACAGTGTCTTGAAGACTTAAATAAGTACCAAATAGTTATAATATACAATGTATAGTTATATAAAAATCGTAAATTATCTAATTATCTTGATGTGAAAAATGCATTACGACGCCGACGTGGGTATTAAGTATACCCACGTCGCCCTATGGAATGTTCCTAATAAAATTATGTGAATTATTGACGGATGCCATTTCGTATTCATATTATTGAACTAGATAAATACAGTATAAGGTAAATCCCTAATAATAAATTATGTTCTCTAGTAACTAGATATATCGAGGAATGAAGGTTAAAGATCTTTAGGGTAATTTTTACCTGCACGAAATATGCATTAGATATAAAAATCATTTTGTCACTGTAGTTTATTACCTGCGACACGGGCTTAATCTGAGTATCGTATTCACATCGTATTCCTTTTCATCTTGTGTCTTGTAAGTAGGTAGGTAGGTATTCCAAGTAACAAAAACTTCTATAACCAAGGCGTTTTATAACCAAACAGTGATATAGTAGGCCTATAATGGTAACCATTGTGTCATTTTGTACTATAAAGGTTTTTAACAGATCGTTTTGGTTCTATAAGAATAAAGAGCATTTAAGTTCTATTATTTTGCTCGTAGAACGCTTGCAGGACTACACAAAAGAATATTTAAATAGTTGCGCTAGATATGAAAATATTGATTATGGTACTATTTAGTATTAAAGACGACCTTACTAACACTGTAATGTACCTATTTTGCACTAATAAAGCTGCAAAATAACTATTACAGTATTAGTATTGTAGCAGTATCGAAATCACTATTACAGGATCAATCTGCACTATGAAAGTACCTTGCACAAACATAACGTAACCTTTTAGCTTCTTTAAAGTTCCTTCAGCATTGCTATGGGGCTATTTCTGTAAAAGTCATGAAAACTCTTCTGTGGTATTAAATAGTACCATAGCAACTCCTGGTGCAGTTGCTAAGTAACTTAAATCGTTTTCAGTGAAAATATGGCTGCTGCTTTCTGTCATGACTCATGATAGCACATTAGCAACACGACTGGAGCCAATTTGTACTATAGCAGCCATATTTGAAATAAGTCGTTATTTTATTATTTTAAATTTTATTCGAACACGAATTTTATGAGGGCGTATTGTCATATTTGAAATCAGCATAATACTTTTATTGATACAATTATTTTCCGCAAGTGGCGGTCCATGAAAGTTTTGTATTATATCCTTTTACAAAAAAGCAACGATGTCAAATGACTTAAAGTATTACACACGACCATGAACGAACCACTGCAATGAAAAAGATTTCTGGAATCGTTTACGGTGCAAAATAGCACTATAAACATGTTTTACATTTCAACTATAGAACTGATTTATCACTGTGAGAACCTTAATGTAATGTTTATAGAATAAATCAGCGATAAAACTAGGGCCTTTTTGAGGTTCTGTAAATGTTTACAACACCATTATAGCATAATTATGAACATTAATTTTAAATGTTCAGAATCAAATATACCTACTACAGAAAAGATAATAATTGTGTAAAGGTATAAAGTTCAATGTACGTTCGTTGTATGTTCGTTAACGTTTACGTTTAATTAAAAACTGAGTTTTGAAAGTTTCACTGAACAACAAAATAATTGCGTAACATTTATTCCAGGGTAAATTAAAATGTAAAATCACATAGTTAGGTATGTACTATTCAATGGAAAAGCAATTTATTGGCAAAGCCGATTAACATTTTGCTTTTTAAAGAATTAAGTAGGATCAGTTGTAGGCATTTCAACAATACTCATTTACTTAAATGGTTCAACGTGATTCGTTCGACCAAAACTGTATATTTTTTTTTGTTTTCGTTGTTGGCAAGAAATTTAAATGTGTGTAAGTGTACCTATATTGTTTACACAAAATCGAGACTTATAATTATTTGGACCTATATATCTGACAAGCATTTCTTCTCTAAATAGAAATATTACTGCCAAACATTTCCGTTATGCCTCGGCCGCATCTGCGTGTATCGTCCTGAAGGTATGTGTGCCGAAGCTTCGTACATTTTGACACTAAAAATTTATCGCTATAAAAGCAGTGGTCACATTATAAATCAAATATCAATGCCGCTATTGATATTTTGCATGATCTATTGTGCAATAATCCAAGATGGCCGAAGTCATTTTCAAACTTTTAATTATGGACGACGGCTTTCTTTACTTCTACATGTGGTGGCCACCATATGATTTTTTTTTTGTGATTCATATTTTTTGGATCCCATAATTATAATGGGCTCAGCTTCATAATTATGGAAGAATTCCAGTACCATTTCTTTTCTTCTTCTTTTCCAGTAAGATTCTATCGCGCAAAGAAATTACGAGCATAGCTCTCTCCAAGGCTCGCTGCGTGACCCTGAGCTTCTCTAAGAGGCCAGCAGTTAAGGACTACGTTTCTGTGCCATTATGTATTTGATAATATATTACAACAAAACATTCGTAACGCGCCGCAACTTCTAATTTTACCGCGCTAATAGTGTTTAAAGTTCGGTGGCGCACTCTTAGATTAGTTTTGCGTATGCAACCGCTATCATTTACTTCAACTTACGGTGCAATTTCATTAAAATCGGTTCTGTAGTTTTCAATAGTCTATGGACTACTGCGAGTAAGAGTTAGGGTAATTAACCGACTTTAAAAACGAGGTTATTTAGTGTTGCCGTTTCTTATTGAATTGGGATGATAATAAGAAATAGTAGTCATTAAGAAACAGAAAATAATCACACTCAGGCACGCACAATCGCCTTGAAAAATGAAAAAGTAATCAATGGCTTTAGTATAGAACACATAATATATGACTTTAGTTGCGGAAGTCGGTGGCAATACGAAACAACAAACAGAACCAAAGCCACCGATTTCAAACTAATGTCATTCAAAAGTGTTGTGTGCTAAAGTTATTTATCACTTTTTTTTTTTTTAAGATTTTTGCATTGAATATAGTACTTGAATCTCTATGAAAAGGTTTTACCCAAATTCGGATGAACTAATAACATCATTGTTCAACTCAAACTCAGCCTTTGTGTCAATTTACATACAGTAACTAGGTATTCGTCACTTAAGGGGCTATTTAACGACTTTTACAGATTTTAAACTGACAATCACGTCAAAATGTGCAGTGTAAATGATTTGAAAAAAATATATGTTAAACTAGAACATTCTCTTAATCATTTAGTATGTAAACATTTTTAATTATATTCACATTATATAGTTTAACTAGCTGACCCGACAGACGTTGTCCTGTCCCGATCTACGGGGGAAGAAAAAGGGGTGAAAAAAGGGGATGAAAAATAGATGTTGGCCTATTCTCAGACCTACCCAATATGCACAAAAAATTTCATCAGAATCGGTCAAGCCGTTTCGGAGGAGTACGGGAACGAAAACTGTGACACGAGAATTTTATATATTAGACTAGCTGACCCGACAGACATTGTCCTGTCCCGATCTACGGGGGATGAAAAAGGGGTGAAAAAAGGGGATGAAAAATAGATGTTGGCCTATTCTCAGACCTACCCAATATGCACAAAAAATTTCATCAGAATCGGTCAAGCCGTTTCGGAGGAGTACGGTTACGAAAACTGTGACACGAGAATTTTATACTTATATTAGATTAACACGAGAAGTTGTGTCTGACGCGGACAAAACATTGACAATCACACAAAATCTACCAGGTATAATTAAACGAAACTTACACTATCTTACAGACAATTTTATTATCTATCTTTTAGTATACTCTTTTAGAATACTACTTTTATTTAATTTTTTCGACTAAATTTTGAGAGTTTTGGACGCAGACTGCGTCCGATCTGCATCAGTTCTGCGTCCAAAACTCTCAAAATTTGGTAGAAAAAATTAAATAAAAGTAGTATTTTTTCAAAATTAAAAAAGGCCTATACTAAAAGATAGATCAGATAATAAAATTGTCTGTAAGATGGTGTAAGTTTCGTTTTTTTTGTCCGTGTCAGACACAACTTCACGCGTTAATTAAACTATTTAATATGAACTTAATCAAAAATATTCACTTACTAAATGATTTAGAGAATGTTCTAGTTTAACATATATTTTTTTCAAATCATTTACACAGCACATGTTGACGTGATAGTCAGTTTAAAATCTGTAAAAGTCGTTTAATAGTCCCTTAAATTATAAGTTTGTATCTTATTTTACAATATGTCATATTTATATTGAGCCAGGGATCAAAACAAGCACATAAGTATTTCGTTTTTATCCAGGTATAATTTTAAGCCCGAAGCTACACTGAGTTACATGACACCTGGGACAAGGCATGTTGCCTAAATTCCAGCTGAAAATAGAACAACCGTCTTGGTGTAGGCGGCCACAGGACTCGATCTTGACGGGACGGCACATAACGTTCAGGCAGTATGAGTGAGGGAGTGAAAAGTGGTGAGTAGCTATGCCCAGTTGCCCATGTGGCAAGTGAGCAGTACCCTATATAATAATGTACTCTGTGCAAGTGAGTATACAATATTAATAATGGTATCAAATAAAGCAACGGTAAAAATTCAAAGAATTTTACGTGGTTGAGTAACATTTAACCTTTACCTACCAAAATGATGGCACAATATTGTAACTGAAAATTAAAATGTTCAGGCTTGTGCATATTAAGGAGGGTCACATCGCAAACATCCTGAAGGATCGTCCGCGAGCGTTCGCTTGATGAATTTGTTTTACAAATTATTCGTTTATTTTATTGGTATGCTAGTAAACTGCTTATGCGCGGCAGCTCTGATGTGCTAGCCTTTATCTATAGTCAATAGTTTGAAAACAAAATAATGTTATTAAAAATCAATTTGAACTACGTAATAATCTAACTGAAAGCTTCAAATAAACAGGTAGGTGCAATAAGAGAAGCCATAATTTACTTATTCTAATAACCTACGAGTCTCAGTTGTTCAGAAAACAGTCCAACGGTACAGCGGCACTTACACCAGACGGGACTTGAAATAATGAGTGCAGGTAATAACTTACCTGAGCTGAGCGAGTTTGGTAAAATTGGAAAAATAAATTTACAATATCTGCTTCCGCTGTGTGCCAAATGTGATGATTGATGAGAATAGGCCATTGGAGGCGGCGGACAGATTGCTAAGCAGCTGCGGCCCGCGACCGCAGAAAGGCATAATAAAACGTGGAGACGATTCATTATGACTTTTTACTGTTTCAGACGATGGACGTTAGAGGAGTAAGCAGAGTAGCAAGCGGATAAGCTAGTGACTCTACGAAAGGCGCGAGGTGTGGAAGTCGGTATGGAAGTCGGCGCGGCGTCGCGTGCTAGACGCCTCGCGTGTCACTAATCAAAGTGATCGATGCGAACGCACAAATATTGCTCATCACAATAAACATGAAATCACCCATTACATTACATTTTAAGGTTTCGTACATACTACTTTTTGTTTCACCGCAATCTTAATTTGTTCTCGTCTTACAAGGTAAAAGAAATAAGAGCGTCTTTTCATTTTGCATGTCGAGGTCATTCTATTGTTATTATTTTCAGTAATACGTTTCAAATTAATGAGTGGGTAGTTGTACTTAAGTAACAGTACCTTGGTGACTTACCAAATTCTGTTTTTGCGGGTGTAAAGTCAATAGTCGAGTTACTTGCCTATTTTCGTAAAACGCACTTTTTCCTGCGGAAGAAACCAACTAAAAAATTATAGGTTGGATGTGGTCTTGGGTCATACTATGGTATGGACCTGTTATATTTACTTCGTGGTATGGACCTACTGTGAAGCATTGAAGGTAAAACAGACAAAAAATGATGTTCACACAACTATCGAAGTAAAAATATCTCTCTAGTAGAAATTGGATTACCTACTAATGCAACATCAGTTATTATGTATAGACCATAGACATTGTAAAGTAACAATTTAGAAATGTCATTATTTACCTTTCTTGCCCGAAATCGACAAGAGCCACGAATGGCTTTTAAAAGATTTAATGACAATGCTGTAATGCTGTTTTTAAAGCTAAGAGCAAATAATCATTGCTTCCGTATTCTTTGTTTTAATCACTGTTAAACTATTCAAGTACCTACACCTTTGTGCTTGAAACAATTGTCAGAAAACATATTTCTTTGGAATATGATGCAAGTATCGCCAAAAAACGTCGATGGTATAAGGTTTGTAAAACTCAGGCATCCAAAAGCGGTCTAGCCGCACGGCACCACCACGTGATCAGCGGACATTTGTATAACACACTCAACAAACACTGTCACATCTATCCATTAACCAGATCAGAATGCAAAAAGAAAGTATCTGAATAGCTCATGACAATGACCTATGCTGAAACGGAAGAAATACTAAAATTAACATACGCACACTAACACACTCTGCACGTACACAAATCACCACACACCCATCTCACCCACACAACGCACTTACACCTCTACTTTTCACACCTGTAGAGCTATTCTGTTACAATCTCCCTGAGCGAACACCTAGGTGAAGTGAGCTGTCATCCATCCCGATGCTAGGGATTGTCAAAGCAGACGGACGGATGACAGATCACTTCACCTTCACCAAGGGAGATTGTAACAGAATAGACATGCTGTTCTTAGTTTTAAACAATTATAACATTTTTTTATTATTTTTCAATAGAAATTGAAAACTCCCATAAACTGTACATTGGTTAATAAGTAAAATTGCCGAGAGCCCTGGCACCCAAAACACAAGTTAAATCTTACCTTGGGTGTCAGTGTTCATTTAAAATAGTATATTTATAATAAGTGCATTTATTTGTTTGTAACTTTTTGTAATTTTATGTAGAAATAAATTCTATTCTATTCTATTCTACCTACTAGGTACTCCACCCAAAGAAAAGTCAATTAAGAAAACGGTAGTTCATTAGGCAGTAGCTAGCATTCCTGAAGTGCAATTATCGCACAAGACTCGTTATCTCATAGAACGCTTATTAATACTCCTGCAATTGAAGCTCGCCAATCTAAGTAAATTTTTGCTATTCAGAAATTGTTTAGTACGGGGCCTGTGCATTTGAGAAACTTCTCTGCACATTTCTGACTAGATATAGTGCACAAAACGCCCTAAAATAATATTCTCGTGCAAAAATGTACTACTTTTGTTTCAGCTACAAGAAACTTGTACGCATCGTAGTCAGTTTCTTTACGCAGTAAAGGCTTTTCAAGTTTCAATAACTCACTAGTTTTCAGTTTAATATATACGTGGTCATTTTGAGGAAAGTAAAGTATAGCTGTACCTACGTGTGTTGAACTTGAAGTAGCACTGAAGGAAAACAACGACAGCATTGTTTTTATTATAATTATTATGAATCTCAGTAACTGTATCAAACATTCTTCAAAAGTTTTGTTCCCTTTTTAACGAAACAGTTTCTTTAAAGTTCGTTTTACACCTTTTTACATTCCTGAATAAAAATTAAATGCTTTTGATATTAAATCACAAACCGAAACAGTAAGTACCTATACATTATAATTACGGTGTAAGTTCGTACAGCTCCAGGGAGTTATACCGAGGGTTGTTTTCAATCGTGCATCCCTAAAATGTTATGGCTAGAAAATGGTGAATACTGCTAAGCCATCTGATGGAGGTGTATGAAAAAAGTAGACGTGCTGCGCTGACCTCAAATTGGGATAAGGTCAAGAAGATGATGATTCTATAAGTTCTTTTTGACTTAAGTGTTAGTGAAATTAGTTTCACTAACACTTAAGTAATAATTATTGTTGTCTTTTATTAGTAAAAGACAACAATAATTATTACGAAGTAGAGTGGACGATTTACTGCAAAATCACATTGATATGTGGTGTAGTCACGCAACCGATCGGCACTGATATATTGCTTGATTCTATATCTAATGTCACATCAGATCGTTTGTTTATAGGATTTAAAGCTTCAGGACAGTCATAATAAAAATGATTTCCTTTTTAACACGTCTGAAAATTTATCAGCAACCTTTGTGCTTGTTAATAATTTCGTGTTTTTGGCTTATTGGTCAATTATAAACTACAGAAATATCATTGTAACGACATTTTTTAATGTCATGGGCATTAACACGAAGTAACAGAAAGCGTGTATAATTTCATAGAAGCTTCTTTAGCTAATAAGAAATAATAATTAGCGCCATAAAATAACCGAACAAAATGAATGGTTTCAAACAGCGGGTTATTCGTGCTTAACGTTTATTACAGTAGGTACCTAACGGGAATGTCATAATTTGTCGTCACTACTGTGACGCCCGTCGTTGTCGCATGGCCGAGCCGAGCGAGCCAAGCGAGCCACGCGGGCCAAGCCGAGCCCAGCGGGGCTAAGCCGACCCTTTGCACATTACCGCAACAAAGCGAGCCGGCCTTCTACAAATATAATTTAAATAAGTCGTGTCAGAAACCTTTGCGGGTGGTAAATGGGAGTTATATTTCTTTTTGTGTGTCAAAAGTAGTCTTGATTCATATAATTTCTCTTCCGCGCTTTTTCTTTGAAGTCGTTACTCGTCTCGAAATCACCCGTTTCTAATGAGGGGCTTAATGTGCGGTTATTATGCCTATCAGTCATCTTGAACAATAAACTATTCGTCGAAGATCCAAGGCGCGCCGAGGGAGTGCTACAGAGTATCTATGTATTCCCCTAAAATTACTTCGTCTTGTTGTCTATTGTTTATACCTATACTTATTTTCATCTTTTTATGAATAGGTGTTCTCATTAATGCGAGGCGAAACCACACACACACCCTGTTGAACATAGGGTGAAGAGTTCAATTTCACGTCGGGTAAAATGTAATTGGGTTTTTTCCACTATGCGCCTGGATTTGTCTGAATAATGAGCGTTTACTCTATCACTATGCAGCTCTGCCTCAACTTTCAACGAAGACAGGCGTTATGTATTGATTATTTTTCGGATAACATGTCATAGCCTGACGTTTCCAACTTTTGTGTCCAATATAAAAAGTAGCATTTATTATTGATCATACAATGTTGGGCTAGTATTATGCGGCCTTGAGGGAAATTAAATACCTATAAATTGCATGTCGGCTTGTTAGACTTAGGTACCGAATGTACGACATGACGGGAACAGTATCTACTGGCGCTAAAGCGACTAGCTTTAGCCCGCGCCTTCGTCTGCGTGAATGTCGGTTTTCTTGTAAGCACAGGGTTGTACCTACATAAATTGGGAGAACCTGCCTCTTAAACTAGGGTGACTTGTATCTTATAAGGCAGAAATTTATTAAAAGATTAAAAGGTAGCCTATGCCTTTAGCCATATCCAAACTACCTCATTGCTAAAGAACATACAAAGTTGCCCCCATACAACAAATATATATATTTTCAAAGACCTTTCGAATGGTACTAATTTCAACTTGCTACAAGTTGGGTACGTTTTGTTCCATGTTCTTTCATTACGATCGGTTTTTCTGAGGTAAAAAATAGACAGATATTTAAACAGGCAGGCAGAGTTGTTTCGCAATGTTATTTTTATAATTTGATGTGGACATTATTACCCCTTAAAGCTTAAACTTCAAAATATGTACCTTTGCCAAGGCTATCTCAATTACGAAGTTATTCTCAGTAAAATTCTCTCGTAATGTCAAATCAGCTTAAACCCACATCAAGTTTGAGACGCACATAGGAAACGGCCCGACGGAACATTAACATATTACGTACCGCTCTAATAAGTTGTATATCCACACATCAAAAAAAGTTTGTGACCACTAGCATAAGCTGATATAATTTTTAAAATTGAACTTTATCAAGAAAAATTCTTTGTTATGTGTTTTCTTTAAAAATAAATACCATGTTTGAAATTAAAAACTAAAAGCTTTTTTACAATAAATAATAGTTTAAAAAAACTAAAAACAAGCTTTTTATAGAAAACCAAACAAAAAAATAGAAAATATTTTAATAAATTTAAATTAAGAAAAGTGTTAAAAATTTCAATAAATATAAATTAATAATAGTGTAAATAAAAAAAAATATATTTTATTTAAAAAAAAGCGTGGGGTGCATGGTGTCAATAGTTATAAATATTTTATTGACAGATATGAGTAGGTAGAGTGATTATCATTTTGTTAATATCTTAAAAAGCACCCCACGCTTTTTTTAAAATATTTTTTTTTTATTCACACTATTATTAATTTATATTTATTGAAATTTTTAACACTTTTCTTAATTTAAATTTATTAAAATTTATTTTCTATTTTTTAGTTTGGTTTTCTATAAAAAGCGTGTTTTTAGTTTTTTTTAACTATTATTTATTTTTTACTTTTTAGTTTGAAAAATGGAATAATCTTATCAAATTAGTGTATTGTCATCGGTCCTCGATAAATCTACAAAATTTGAACGAAATCTGGTCGTTTAAAGTGGTTCAAAATCGCGCCCAAAGAAGTCGGTTACAAACAAACATACAAACAAACAGGTGAAGCTAATGAAAAGCGTGTAAAAAAAACAAGCGCCTTCAAAATCTAAAAAGTGATAAATAACTTTAGCACATAACACACATGACTTTAGTTTCGGAAGTCGGTGGCTTTGTTCTGTTTGATGTTTTGTATTGCCACCGACTTCCGAAACTCGAAACGAAGTCATGTGTATTATGTGCTAAAGTTACTTATCACTCTTTAGATTTTTTTTGTAAAAAAGCTTTTAATTTTTCGCTTTATAGTACTTCCTTATCATCCAAATCCATTAAGAAAAGGCAACACAGTCAAAACAGAGATTGAAAGTACAAGGTCAAGTACATTACAACATCATCCATGTATATTTTTTTTGCTTTCTGTCGATTTTTTCAAAAACAGCTGAATCAATTTCGATAAAATTTATTTGGGACCATCCTTGAGGTATAAACTATCCATCAAAAAAAGATTATTTTTCGCTTTACATTTGCCGGAGAAATCGCGTAACAAATATACAAAAAAAAAACAACATACAGACGAATTGAGAACCTTCTTCTTTTTGAAGTCGGTTGAAAACTAATTTTGATTTTTGTAATAAAATTGAGTAATTAATCATAATGTAATTGTAAAGTTGATAGAAAGAAAAATACTGTTTAAGGGGCTATTAAACGACTTTTACAGATTTTAAACTGACAATCACGTCAAAATGTGCGGTGTAAATGATTTGAAAAAATTTTATATGTTAAACTAGAACATTCTCTTAATCACTCTTCTTCAATCTTAATCAACATAAGTGAATATTTTTAATTATATTCATATTACATAGTTTAATTAATACGTGAAGTTGTGTCAAACGCGGACAAAACATTGATAATCACACAAAATCTACCAGGTATAATTAAACGAAATTTACACCATCTTACAGACAATTTTATTATCTATCTTTTAGTATACGCCTTTTTTTTAATTTTGAAAGAATACTACTTTTATTTAATTTTTTCGACTAAACTTTGAGAGTTTTGGACGCAAATCTGATGCAGAACGGACGCAGTCTGCGTCCAAAACTTTAAAAATTTAGTCGAAAAAATTAAATAAAAGTAGTATTCTTTCAAAATAAAAAAAAAGGCGTATACTAAAAGATAGATAATAAAATTGTCTGTAAGATAGTGTAAGTTTCGGATAATTATACCTGGTAGATTTTGTGTGATTGTCAATGTTTTGTCCGCGTCAGACACAACTTCACGAGTTATTTAAACTATTTAATATGAACTTAATCAAAAATATTCACTTTCTATATGATTAAGAGAATGTTCTAGTTTAACATATATTTTTTTCAAATCATTTACACTGCACATTTTGACGTGATTGTCAGTTTAAAATCTGTAAAAGTCGTATATCGTCGCCTTAACCAAACTTAAACAACAATTTATTTTCGATTCGGTTTCGGTTTATATTCGACATAACAAAACTCCTGCCCTGGTTCAAACACATGCGAAGATAATCCTGGGCATGCTGAGAATCAATTTATCCAACATTTTTTGGGGTGACCAGTCCCATTCTAGAATAGCGGCTTCCCTGAGCTCTGGCACTGTCTGGGGATGTGGCAGACGGTTCCGAACAGCTCGCTTAGGAGCACCCAATAGAGCACGCGTGCTATATTGGGTTTAAGTCAGGCGAGCGGGCAGGTCAGTCTAACCTTGTGATGTCGTATTTTCGGAGAGCAGCATTGACTCGTTGAGCTCGATGGGTGGGCGCATTATCATCGACCAGTGCAAATTGGTGCCCATGGTTTACTCGGAATGGTCTGACAATTTCTCAATAGCAACTGCTCTATACATATCTGCTGTCATGTTGTCATGAAGCCTCGATACGGGATTAAAGGCGTTCTAGCTTAAATCATAATACCACCCCAAAAGGACACCGATTTCCCGCCTGGCTGAATTGTTCCAGTGGCAGTTCTTTGCCTTTCATGGTCTCCTGGTCTTCTCCAGACACGGACACGTCGGTTATCTGGTTGAGTACTGATTCGCGATTCGTCAACGAAGAGACAGTTTTGCCAAATGTTTTCTTCTTCGTTTTGCCGAAGCCTAGCCCACTGCAATCTCCGTCGTTGACGTTGCCGGGGATTTAGAGGAGCTCGCCAAGACCTCCGTGCTCGTAATCCAGCCTGGTGCAAGCAATTCCGAATGGTCTGAGTGCTAACTTCAAACCCAGAGGTGGCCCTAACTTCTGCTTGTTGTAGTCGCGAGTCAAGAGTCGTAAGATAATCAAAATAATCGGTTGTTCACTAAAATCCTAGGACAACTTTATTGCAAACGGAGTTTTATAATCTTAGTCAGATTTTTGTAATCGTACTTACGAGTACTGATGTACGCAAAATACGCGGTGAGACGTAGAGTTGCGGACACCAGCCCGTCATACTACTGCTACTATTGCTCTGATGCTGGAAATAGCTCGTAAGATTACATTGGTGATAGTGCGGTTATCTGCAATTTACCTGACATTGAAACTTGAATACACTCTATACTACACCTAACTACAATCAGTCAGTGAAATCAAAGATCAACTTCAAAGCGAATCTCAGATAAATCGTAGATGCTTAAGGCCAATCAGTGCATATGCTGATTGGCTGATATGAACGCTAGACCTACGCGCTAATTGTTTAATACCAACTACATGCCGTGATCAGGCAAACTGTAGCATCATGTTATAAATTTACTCTTAGATCATGATAATAGCTCGTATAATAAAAAAATATGCTTCTTTTTTAAGATTCGTCTTTTTGCAATCGTCTTAATACGCTCGTGAAGAACTGAATTTTCGATAATCCCACTGTATCCGTACAAAATGGTAAAAGTGGCTCGATCGAAAACATTTTATTCGTTCTAAGATTACTTAGGTTTGCAACCCTTCGGTGGCGATTTTGCGGTGAATAAAACATAACACATTTCGGAAGGTTTCAGGAAGCGCTTTTTAGGCGCCGGTACACTGTTCATGACAACAGAATTTACTGAAATAAAAGTGTTAACCAGAAAATCTAATGTCGTAGGATAATAATCGTACTTATACTATAAGTGTGTACTTACTATATGTATTAACTACTTTGGGCACTCTATTGCTGTGATAAGTAATATAAGTATGCAAATGTTGAGGTATTCAAATAAAAAACCACGGATTGAAAAATCTCAATACAATGATTCTTCATTCCACCTAGAGACGCTAAGAATATGGAGTCAGACGTGGCATAATACTTTATGGTGACCCTTTTATATTTTCCTGATATTATTCAACGTTAACATTTTCTATTACTTGTACAAATTTTGATTGGAGCAGTAACTTAATTTTTACTTACTTTCGCTAAAACGGCGAGACAGAGTACTTAATTGGCACTGCATAGATAGGTACTTACTAAAAAGTAGTCAATCATAACGTCTGTTTTAGTGAAATGTAGGTGATGATGATTTGTCGACTGGTTTTTGGAGCTATTGGCCGAAAATCTTGGCAAAAAATATCACGTCGATTGTTTATGTACTTACCTATGTAAGTTGCCTACTTATTATTTTACTCGTTTTTGTTTGCTTGCACTGGATAATCGACAAAGTTGAGCAAATCAGCTGTGCCTGGACATTAGCCTACCTACTACCTACATTATTCGTTATCGGGTGCGCGCGCGCGTAGTATACGTAAATTTTACAGAGTTCAAATAAACGAATACAAATTGTTTTTGGCTACGTTATTTAGTTGAGGTTAAAGTCATAGAACAAATGTTATTGAGGGTGATGATACGAAGTCCAGATTAAGAGGTTTTGGGTATTTTTTCTATTTCCCTGTATATAGTGGATCAAATCTTTTGACTCGGGGCAAAATGCCGAGAGACTACTAGTCATTATCAATATGCAAGGCTTGTCACAAAATCTATACAACAATTTGAAGTTTGTTAAAAACTTTCATGTTTTAGATTTCCGCGTCTGAATTAGAGTCACTTAAGGCAAGTACTGATTTTTTTTAATCATAATTATTGTTGCATTAAACATTAAATACGTGCGACTGAGTTTGTGTCCGTGGCACCCCTAGACGAGCGTACCGGCGAGCGGCGCGCTCCATAGTGTTCTGCCGGTACTACCTCACAGCTCTTACACACCGCGTTTTTTAAATGCGCCGTCGACGCGCGTTCTAGTAATGTGCTTCGTAAATTTATTAAAAGAATAGAGGTAGGTATACCTACAAAATAGTAATAATAACAGCCTATTTTTGTCCCACTGCTGTTATTATTATTATTAAGTAGGTATACCTCCATTATTTTAATAAATTAACAATGGCATTCATAGAGCGTGCGTCGTCGGCGCGTTTAAAAAACGCGGTGTGGAAGAGATCTCAGGCATTGCGGGCAGAGGGCGAGGGGGGACGCCGCACTGCTTCATACCGCACCCTCGCGTTGCCCCCTCAAACGGCCGAGTTGACTCACTATAATTATTATTACAATATTGTAGCTACGTTAAAGGTCTCAAATGATTGTAACTAACTAGCAACCCTTCCCTGCTTAGCACGGGTGCGACATATCCAAACGAGTGATTTCTGTGCTGCGTCCAAGTTAAATTAATATTATGTCTCACATTAGTGAAACGTGAAACCGCATGAAATATCAATGTATAGTTTTGAAAAAGCAATCAAACGGAGAGACAGGAAAAGTGGGCTTTGCTTGTTTAATACATGCAAATATCATAAGAGTTATAAAATAGCGAGTGCAGTTGAATAAATATTAGGAATAAAGTGTACCCGATTGCTTATGCTAGTGGGTCACGGAGTGTTACCATTAATCGCGCCGGCAGGGGCCGCCAACCCGGCAGCCGTATGCTCGCGTCAAGATCTATGGGTACTTGTTCAGAGTTATAGTCAATTACATAGTATTGTTATCTGTGTTAGTCAGCTTTCCAGATATATATTTGATCAACTGATTATAACTAATTCTTTGACAGTAGTTCGATAGCTCGTTTTTTTTCTTTTTTGGGAATACCATGTTGAATTAATAATGGCAGAGAAATAGTCGTTTGCTTTGGTTTCTGGTATTCCTCTTACATTTTGTAGATTACAGTAGTAAACATAGCATTATTTGGAAGATTTCAGACGCTAGTTGCTAATTTGAATTTAATTTATTTGTGCAAATAAATTACCACTATTTACTTATACCATTCTTCTTTTTCCTTTATGCAGAGCTGAAAATATTTGCTATCATAAAATGACAGCGCAGTGTTTATGACCAAACCTACTTGCAAAGATTGACTGCCAACATAATATACCTAGCAAGTTTTATAAACCAAAACCAACTCGTGTTCAATCAGATTACTTCAAATCTAACTTCCATCTTCAGAATTACGCCGAAGTTTTTTTTATTTCGGCGGCGTTAAACCATTAATGGATAAAATCTGTTTTTCTTTTTTAATATTTATTTGGTATACAATAATATTCTGCGAATACATTATAATGAATTGTTAAAGGATGGAGGCATCGTTATTTATGTGCGTCACTACCAATTAGGTAGAAGAGAATGCTCAACACAAGTTTTGAATGTTCAATTGTGTCGCTGTACTACTGAAGCACTCTCGCATTCGACGAACTGACGACATCCGATTCACTACTACACACTTACCTACACTTTTATAGCAACCTAGTAGGGCTTTGAACACTTTACACATCGAATGTACGTATTTTTCCGGAATCAAAATTCCCCTTAATCGAGCTTACACGCCTCGCTACTTCCTAATCCACCATTGCATATTTTAAATTAGTGCAATAGGTACTTACTTTTCCAATCAATAAACTCTTCCAAGTTGTTGGGAGATTCAGCCCAATAGAGGAGCTCAAAGGCTTCTTCAGGGATGTTGGCAATGCAGAATCCTCTCAGTTCTGGAACTCCAGTCCTCGTGTATTCTGCTAGTAGATCAGACAACTCCAGGTTACCCTAAAATACAACAACATGATTAGAAAACGAAAAAATATATTGTTAGCATAGAAAGTCATGTGAAAGATGTTTCATTTCATGCAACTTAGTTCGGGGAATTCGATTGTAAGTACACACGCATACATATTTGTACCGTCATTAGTTTCTGTAGCTGAACACTCTGAACAGTATTATCGGGGTCACGTAGAAAGCTAGTGGTGGAGTGTTGGCTGGCTATACTAACGTCAAACGACGAAAAACATACGTTATTATTCATGGCATGCATGAAAGTAATGCAATGTCCATGTAGGTAATTCCATCAAGCATCTATTACTACAGCGATAAAGAGAGAGCTGGAAACTTAGATGAAGGAGTTATTGTACTTGAGAGATTATATTATTTGCTCCAGCTGCCTTTCTCGCCATGCCATTTCTGTCTGTGTGTGTGAAATAATCTTTAATTGCCTCCGCAAGGGTAGATTAGAGATCAATCGCGTTGTTATTTATCGACGAAGTTACTTAGCAGTAATGGCAACCATACAGAACTATAATCTGAGATTTCCATTTCCTATGCTATGATGATTGCAAAACTTAGCGGTTTAATGCAAACCACGATTTAATAAACACACTTACATATCGATAAGTTGAGACGAAGCAACAGATCTACAGTTGATGCTTGCATCTCGGACAAGAACATAGTTGTTGGTTTTGATAAAATGTTAGCTGTGTACTTACACAGTAACGAGTGTGTAGTATTTATGTACTCGTTACTATCATGGAATGTAATTTAGAAGAACATTTATTCTAAACAAAATCAACGTCGTTATCTATCTACACATTCTACACACATCATCATTCATTAAAAAATACATAAAGACGAACATACAACTTACTCCTTTTGTGAATTCGCTTAAAAAGTTAAAAACACATCTACTAAGTACATGCAACAATCAAAACTAGTACCTAATAAGTAAATAATTTAACTTCGGTTAAGTACATATATACAAATTCTTGTGTTGTTCATACACCGAACACTGCGGACGGTACCTTTTTCAAGGGCCATAAAACAGCGTCTATTCTATGAAAAATCTTAAAAAATCCTTTCCGCAGGACACATAGCTTTGTCGGACCACTCAGAGGCCAGCTGCCTTCAAGGGCGCGGCGGGGACGAGCGCTCCCAACTAATTTAATATCAAGAGCCTACGCCAAATAAGGCCCGCTTCCGTCGAACTGCTAAAGGCAGACTTGCATTTGTATTACTACACTCATGGACACAATGTGTCTATGAAGAACTTTCGTTGGTGTGTATTTTTTTTTCTACAGTCAACGACAGGTTTTGTTTTATTGGATTGTTTAAACACCAAATCGATATCGTTTTGTCACGGTAATCGTACAACTACGTACAAGCACGTACAAGGGTAAGGTTTCTTTCTATAGGTATTTTATAGTTCTTATTAAACATGTATAGCATCAATAATATTAACGTGCCATTACGAGCATGGGATACTATTCTATCACCTGCTAACAAATTGATATACTTAATACTAGGAGAATCTGACTGACTAACTTTCTTAATAACTGATGTGTCAGAGCACAGCTGAAGTTACAGGCAAAAATATTCATCTTTCTACCACACACACAATATTTTATTTTATTTCATTTTTTTAACTCGAGGTCGTAGGTGTCACTGGTAGCTACCTATATGCACAATATGAAGCAAATAAATTAAATATTGTTATTGTAGTAGAAAGATGAATATTTTTGCCTGTAAATCAAATAGCTTGTTCGACTGAGGATTTTTGTTAATTCAACCCCAAAGGGGGTGAAAAGTGGAAGTTGTATAACAATCTTATTTCTTCTACCAACCTGAAACGTGGTACCAATGCGAAGTAAATAAATAGTGCTTTTCACAATTACTTAAAGGGGCCTAAGAGATATTGAGTTGAGTAGTCGCGGGCAAAGTTCTATTAGTAAGGTAACATAATGCAGCAGTAAACATGCGCTTCCTTCGATTTCAGTAGTGCAATCTAGTGCGCGGCACACTAGATAAAATTGATGATTTGTCGAAAATTGGTAAGGCAGCGAAAAAAAAAATGGAATTATACGAACGCGATTGTTTATGCTGAAAAATATGGGCTTATAGAAATATACTTCGACGTGCACTGTAGGATTATCATTTCCTAAATATGTTGGAGTCGGTTTTCAGTCTAACCGGATGCAGTTGAATACCAGTGACCGCCACAACCCAGTTATTGGTTAAAACGACACCCCTTGGTCAGACGTTCTGGATTCTGATGAGTAGTCGGAAGCCAGTGTAACAACCAGTCTAATGACTGTGAAAGATGTACGAATGACAGCCGGAACCAACGGTTTTACGTGCTTTTACGTGCATTGTGGAATGTGTTTTTCCGTCATCTGAGTGTGTCTGTTCGTTTGTGTTATCAGAATATTTTTTTGCTGAAGACGTTCTTTTGTATACAAATAAACTGATTAATTATCACATATTTGAGTTATTTAAAAATCATTCTACAGCTAGCAAGTATGGTAATGTTTAAATAGGTTGGTTACAGTAAACGATCAACGTCAGCGCAGCAGTAAGGTAGCTTACGACCAAATTCTTTCGTGGCATAAAAGTCGATTTTATGGATTAATATCAAAGTTTGATTGCTTTATTCGGGACCTTTGTGGACTTAATAAAATTACCCTATGCTTTTGTTGAATTAAATTGTAAATCTGCTGGGAAATTGATTTCAAACAATAATTACATATTGAATCAAAACTAGTTTCCAACATGGTATGTAATGTAGCTCTCATTGCACGGTTTTCAGGATTTTCTTTTAGCAAATTACGCACGCGTGCTTATTATAACATTATATTACCGCACTAGTGCTGTGATGGTTGATTTTTTTATCACGGCAGGGTTGATTATTGTTATGCCTAAATATTAATAGTATGATAACTAATAAAATGTGATAAATAAACATTACATTTCATAAAATTATTTATATTATTATATGTAAAAAAATACAGCAATATATAGTAATAATTTATAGAATCTGTTTGGTGGCTTCGTCAGTCGACAATGGTGGCGTGCAATCTCAGTTAATGTTCGAAATTTTAATTAAGAAATCGACGTGCCATTTATTTCTTGTCTTTTTTCAATATTTTATTTAATTTTCTTTCATCATCGTCATCATTCGGAAGACGTTTACTGTTGAACAAGGGCCTCCCACATAGAACGCCACAACGAGCAGCTCGCCACTCGAGAACCTTTCTTCTTCATCGGTTATCGGTTATTCGAGCGATGTGGCCTGCCCATTGCCACTTCAACTTGCATAATTTCCGTACGTCGTATGCCGTAAGCATTTTGTCATTGCGGTCGAGACTGGATTGCAACCCGAGTCGAAGGTAAGGGTGTAATGGAGCCGAGACCGTAAAGTATTATAATGTACAATTAACGTCGTATACAATTATTAAACAACAAGCAATAGTATTATAAAAATAGTATTTAATATTATAAATAGTATTTAATATTATAAAAAGATAAATCCGAAATCGTGAATGTGCAAAACTCATTCGACAGAATATTCGGTCGCACATACTAATAAATCAAGTTGAAAATATCTCTTGGTCACTTAAACAATTCGTAGCGGGTGACGTAGCATCCGCTACGGCGTAGCTGACGATAATTTAATGGTTCATGATGGTTTTCTTGTTTACTTTCAGGTTTGTATGTTTATGGAATATCTTGTAGTACTGAACCAAAAAGAAAAAAAAGATGTAATCTATATAATAAAAATGAATCGTTGTTCGTTAGTCTCGCTGAAACTCGAGAACGGCTGGACCGATTTGGCTAATTTTGGTCTTAAAATATTCGTGGAAGTCCAGGGAATGTTTATACGGAAATTGAAAAATCAATTGACAGGACATCGTCTGTCGGGTCAGCTAGTACCTGATAAATTTAAAATTGTACTATCTAATTAAGCTTATGTGTAAGATTAAGTGAGATTTATTTTATTAATTTTTATTAAAATTATTTGATTTATTTAAAGTTCATGCATATAAAAGTTAAACATGATTTCACATTTCTTAGAAGTGTCTTGAACTTGTTTGCACAGAGGTTTTCTAAATATACTCCTAGTTTCTTGGGTAAAATTTTAATATTTACATTTAAAAGAGGCTTTTCGCAGTTAGCCTTGTTTTGTTTTGCAAAACAAGGAGAATTTAAAGTAAGAGGACTTTGAAACGTTTTAAATAAGAACTCCATTGTGCTGTAAAGTTCTTACTAGAATAAAATATTACGTTCAAGTGAAACGAGTTAAAACTAAAATCGTAAAATATTATTCCGACGAACAAACAAATCGTCAACAAAGTGATTAAAAACATCTTATTTATAATACATATTATAAATGTGAATGTTTGCGATTTAAACATACATATTTGGGTGAAGTTGCACACACTCACATAATAGGGTATTACACCCATTTTTGAAAAGTGTCTCAATGAAATTCTGTAGTGCTAATATGCCACCAAAAAAAACACAAAATTTTTATTCAATCGATATGTCCCATAAAAATGCATCTAAATTTTAAATTTTCAAATTTCGCGCGTAGTTCGACGAAAACGCCTCTTACTGGACGCCATATTGCTCAGCGTAAATGACGTCAGTTCGTTGAGTATCAAATGAGCTCATATTAAATATGATAATTGTATATCATTTAAAAATAATTAAAAGCATATTTTGTAATAGGTGTAATAATGAAAAAAATACGTTGGTTACGAAAATAATAAAAGTACAAAGCCTATATTACGCCAATCGGTTGACTGACAGTTGACAATTTTTTGTTTACACAGCCGTATGACGTAATGACATGGCCGCTACTATTTCACGGTGTTTTATAACAGATTAAAAATACTGAAAACTTTGAATTGAATTTAAAAATTTCTTTTGTTATTTTATGAACTAAAACTTACATTTTCTGACTGCTATATGCCTAAACTGTCTCAATAACATATTTATAGATTTTTTCTCGTATAGAGTAAAATACCCTATTAAATATGTCCTGGATTAAGTAACGCATTCATATTCTAATTTCATTTTATTCAGACAACGAGGATCCTTTGGTAACAAAAGACGTAACCTATGTTAGTACTTAACTAATAACACAGACAGTGTACAGGTGACAAGTGACCTCACCAACTGGCTGTCATGTCTCCCGACTATAACGCTTAGAATGCTGCTGGGGCTGCCACAGACTCCATTTAGCAGCGAGGCCGCTTTCTTACGCCGTACAGCATTGAAGCAGTCGGAACGTGCCTCAGAGAAAATAGATTACGCGCTACAGAACCGAGGCAACCGGAGCAGCACTCTAGATACGTTGTTGTACTGCACTATATACTTTTGTACCAGTAGTACTTTCCCGAAAAATAATATTTCGAAATGGCTTCGTTTTCTGACCTTCTCGTAGGCAAAATTGCGACCAAAAGTTAGTAAATAATAATTATGGACAAAACCGTCCAAAGTATTGTTTTTTACAATTACCGGCACGGATCTTGAGCGCTGACCTTCACCTGCGCAGAAGTGAGTTTTTGGGTCCCTTTGGTGATATGAAGTGAGGCGCGGTAGCGGGGCATACATATTGTCGTACAGTGTTTGGCCCGTCGTGCGATGCGATGCGCAAAGCGATCCCTACTCTACCGCCGACCGCCCAAGATCCGGTAACTATAATTCTGTTGTCTCCTTTTGGTCTATGAAGTTAAAATTATGCATACTCATACCATTTCGATAAGAAATGATAACTTATACTATAGTCAGGGTCAAAGGAACTCTTAAAAAAGCAACCTTTGAGTTCGCTTTCAAAAATTCTAGAAAATATTCTGAACAATTGCTTAGTCAGCTTTTTGAAAACACATAAATGAATAGCTCAAAACCAGTACGGCTTTAGGTCCGGAATTTCTTCAGAAGATGCCGTTACTGCCTTGACTAACAGTCTGGTAAGTAAGCTGGATCATAAATTGAACTGCTACGGTATTTTTTGGACTTAACTAAAGCTTTTGACACGGTCTCTGTCTCTCGACTTATATCAAAGATAGAATGCTGAGGCGTGCGTGGAGTAGCTCTAAAATTATTAAAAGACTATCTCTGTGATAGAACCCAGTATGTGCTCGTTGATTCAGTCTTTGGCATACCACAAGGTAGTATATTAGGACCGACACTTTTTCAAATATACATCAACGATCTATGTAAGCTCTTCATCTCTCATTGCGAAATTTTCTCTTATGCAGACGATACTGCACTTTTAGTGTATGGCAAAAACTGGGATCAAGTCAGAGATAGAGCAGAACACTCGCTTCGGTTAATAATGGAATGGCTGGCTTCAAACTTGCTAACACTGAATTTAGAAAAGACGAAACTAATCCGCTTCTGCCGCCCTCATTCAATAACTCCATCCTCTTTGTCCAACAAAATTTCAGCTCATACTTGTGCCCCTCATCAGTCAGTACCTTGTAACTGTCTTACTTTCAGCATAGTCCCCAATATTTAGTACCTAGGTATAATTATCGACGAAAAACTGAACTGGCACGCTCATATAGAGGCACTTTGTACTAGAGTCAGAAGATAAAATATATATATTATCTTCTGACTTATATTCAAAGAACTTAGGCACTCCTCCAATTCTGAAACTCTGGCTCTTGTATACCTTAGCCTTTATCAATCGATTTTAATGAATTGCATCCCGGTGTGGAGCGGAACTTACAAAACCTCAATGATCCTTGCTGAACGTGCACAACGAGCGATCCTAAAAGTGATGTTGTTTAAACCAAGAGGCTACCCCACTGAGCTGTTTTACTCTAGGCCGAAGTTCTCACAGTCAGTCAACTATATATCCTTCGTTTAAACGAAGGATATATAGTTGACTTAATCCTGCAAAGACACTTCAGCCTTTCTCTAGACAAAAACCTATTCCTGAGACGCCAAGGTTTCCCTATAAGCAAGACAAACCCCTGTCCATTTACATTTGCAAGTAGACAATTTTTGGCTCAAAGTTCTCGTATGTAGGTATAATAAAATTATTCCGCTGTACAGACATAATGTATATGAAATATATAAAATGACTTATAATGAAACAGAAAATATATTGACTACTGCAACATAACCATAAAATAAAGCTTATCACACACTCACACTTTACATACACACACCACTACACACACTACACTCATATATTCATTCCTTGATACACAATCACAATAATTTGCTGTATTAACAACTACTAGAAATGTCACGGTTGTATTATATTTAATAGAAGTCGCAAAATCTCCAACTCCTGAAATACAGGTCTGCGTACCTAATTTAGGAGCCCGGAGAGCTGACATTAATTTTAGACTTGGTTGTACAACCCTGATTCCATATACTATGTGCTGTGTTGTTGTTTGTTTTTTTGTGTACAAATAAACTATTATTATTATCCTCTCAAAAACAATATTTTGTGTTAGTACAGAAAATTATCATACTAAATAAACATATATGTCTTAAAGAACTATCAGAAAAAGGCCAACCTGTCCATGTACTATGCATAACGGAACATGTTATGATGTCAGGTCACGAGGACCACCTTGTCGTACCAAATTATAGATTGGCTGCATGTTTCAGCAGACAAAATAGTAAGAGAGGTGGATCTTGTGGTCTGGTCCGCTCTGGACATTTGTGGAGGGAGTCACTAGAGGTTTCAGATCTTTCAATATCGAATGTATTAGAATACTGTGCAATTGAACTGATGAGCTATTTTATTTTATTAGGGACAACAAACAGCAGTATATAAAACAATAATCTAATAAGAGTAGCATATACACTGCTAACAACGTTATCCACAAATTAATAAAACGTAATAATAATAATTATAAGGTAGTTATAGTATGCATTTATAGAGTACCAAAGGCAGAGAATTTAAATGATTTTTTTAGCAAATTAGAGCAAGTGTTAATGTTACTTACAAGAAAAAATTGTAGGAATATTATTGTAGCAGGCGATATAAATATTGAAACATTGAAATATAGTAATATGACCTCAGAACTAAAATATCTCTTAACAACCTTTAACATGACATTAGCAATAGAAAAACCAACCAGGGTGCCAAGCCAAATCTGCATTGATAACATTGCCCACAATTTTAATAAGAAATGCAAAACGGAAGTGATAGAATTTGCCCTATCGAATCACACTGCTCAGTTGTTGAAATAACCCATACGTTTGAACTGTGTTCTGAAAAATTGGTATAAGTCACAACGGGACTTTAGTCAGAAGAATATCACTAAATTTAGAACCTGCCTGGAAATCTATCATTTTCTGAAATCTATGACAATGATGATCCAAATGATACATTACTTACTTTTTGAACAATTTAAATTATTTTAGGACCTATGCTTTTCCCGTGGACGTATTAAAATACCATCAAGTCAGAAACCAAAATGGATATCGCGAGGACTTAGACTATGTAGCTTAAAAAAGGCAGTTATTATGGACGTCTAGACTTAAACCTACTCAAATAAATAAATCAAAATATTCAAATTACACAAAGATGTAATTAATAAATTTAAACGATCACAAAATGACCACAATGTTAAAACATCTGACAATAAATGAAAAATGACATGGAAAATAATGATGAACCTAATGACTCAATAAATACTATACAAATTGTCAATAAAACTATCAACAAACCTCAATTTTGCTGAACAGTTCAACAACTATTTCATTGAAAAAATTATGCCAATACCCGGAGCAGGCAGGAGATGCGTATATCACAAATAACAAAAATCAATTTTCATGCCTCCATGTCAACCCATAGAAATATTTAACATTATAAAATGTATCAAGAATACTAATAGCGTAAGGGATGACGAAATTTCTCCAAAAATTATAAAACATGTTGCCGACTTAATCTTTAAACATTTGAGCCATATTATGAACATGTGTATCAGCCACGGTGTTTTTCCGGATCGTTTTAAGGTATCTATAGTAAAACCTATATTTAAAAAAGGTAAAAGCAACAAATGCAAATTTATAGACTTATTGCGCTTTTACCAATATTTTTCAAGGTTTTCGAGAAATATATTTATAATGAGCTTTACACATACCTACCTACCTATATTTAGAAAAGCAAAAGATTCTCTGCAACGAACAAAAGGGTTTCGTGTAGGTTAGGTGTAGTATAAGGCATGTCAGCCTTACACTATATTATTCGTAGTTATTCTTTTAAAAATGTCCTTACTAATCTAATTTTTTTTTACTTGTAATAATTTTATATAGCTATGTACCCTAAATGCGCCCCACGTGACAGAATGTGATGAGACTATTTAATAAATATAAGATCATATGTACCATATTCGGACAAATAAATAAATTTGAATTGACCAGGAGACCTGCAGCACAGGTTTTCATTTAGTATGCGCGGCTCCTGATTCCTATTTTCTAATTGTAGTGAAAAAAAATAATTAAATATAGTCTGTTCTTATTTATCAAAATAGAATACACTAATACCTACTAGACAGTTTTTTTATAAATAAACCACACAAATACTGTTTGTACCTGTTCCCAAATCCAAAACATTCAAAGTATAGGTAAACACAATACGTTTTCATTTGATTGATGGAGTCCGCCTATTTAGTATTCCGTGAGCATTTTGTGACTATTATGAAGCCCACGGCGCGAAGTTTGACCTTCTAACGATGGCCTTTATATATGACATTTAACTTGTAAACGCACTGAAACAAGCAAACCTTGAATAGCGTAGATTGCAGTTAACAAAAATCAGGAATTTCCTGTATTAATTTTTAATCTAACTGTTCTAATATAGATGTGAAAGGTAGCCAGGATTATCAATTAATTTAATCTCGTGTTACCAATTAACTCCGACTTAAGAGCGCGTATTTGATTTAGCGCAACTCAAAATCTAAACGATTGCTAGAACGGCGTAGCAGTATTGACACACACTAGTACAATACAGTGGTCAGATTGTGTGCATCAGAAAAAAAATCAGCACGAAATAAGCACGAATCATTGAAATTGATCGGCAAACAACAGCGCGCGATGTTTTACAGAGCTTTTTATAATAACTGTCTAAAATAAATGAGTTGGTGTAACGGACAGAAAATATTCTGTATATTAAGCATAACCTTTATTTCCATAAAATAAATATATCAGTTATGTTTTTATTCAAATACTGGTGAAAAAAAAATTGACAAAGTGTACGATTTTGTTATTTTACAACATTGTGTTTTAATACATAATAGTAATATTTTAGTAATTTTGGCTATGTAGTAAACTTTATTATATTCGTCCTGAAAGTTAACTCTGACGTATTTTGCGTAAAACGCTATGTCTTCGCTTTAAAAAACAATAATTTAAAATTATACTTTTACTCTGTAGTTCCCTAAAATCAAGACTTAATCTTTCTAAAACTAAATAATCTGCTCACATCATTACGATATCGCTCTGGGCAAAACGCGAAAACATGAAGTTATCGTCACGAATCGAATATACGCTCTCAAGTTTTCGGCGTTAGTGGTCCCTAGTATAGTATAGTTAATAGAGTCATAGAATAACGGGCTGGTGTCCGCAACTCCAAGTCTCGGCGCGTATTTTGTGTGCATATTTTAGTGGTATTTAGGGGATATTTTAGTGGTATTTAACTTAGGACGTCCTAAGTTTCTTTTTAATCCCCTAAAACACACACAAACAGTGGATTTTTGTAACACATGCTCACATGCTTGCGTACAATGAGCAATCTGCAATGAGCTGCAAGCTACGTAGCTTGCAGCTCATTGTACGCAAGCATGTGAGCATGTGTTACAAAAATCCACTGTTTGTGCACCACTATCTTCCAAAATGTATGTTTTTTTGTTTAACAGACATAGAACTGGGTAAATATTTAATGAAAAAAAGAAGGACCGTCCATAAAAAAAGGGTCATATCATGTAATAATGTAAGTACTTGCCTAGAGTTTTAGCTTTGTTGTACAAATTTTGGTAGCGAATCCTTATCTGCTTAGTGACATGATAAAAACGGTTGTGGTGCCTGTTTTTAAAAATAGTACTATAATTGTGGATTTTGGTTCGGTTCGGTACTAGTCGTCGTCGTCCTCGTTTAGTCCCTTGAACACATCTTTCTTCAGAGAAATATCAAATGGCATGATGCTCAGTATTGTCGCGGTTGGCTGGAATTATGCTTACTTACACCGAAATAATGTGATTATTATTATCTTGTATATAAAAATCTTCTGTGCGTGTGTATGAAAGTGAACTCCTCCTAAACGGCTGGATCGATTTTGACGAATTTGTTAGTGTGTGTTCCAGTGGATTCGAGAATGGTTTAGATTCACAATTGGACCCGGCAGGTGGCGCTATAGTCGGATTGCAGGACAACGTCTGCCAGGCCCGCTAGTATTATATAAAACTAAACAAGAAAATATGTCTTACGGGGGTTTTTTAACTAGGTGTATCTTTCTTCTTTCTTCGATAGATTTAATATATCTATATACGATCCTCGGAATGTAAGTATTAGTTAAAGCAAAGATATAATAGTTTGTTGTTTGGTTATAAATATTTTTAGACAGATACCGCAAGTAATTATAGAAAGGTGTACTCGCACGATACAGTGATTTTCTGATAGTCTGTGTTACGAGTGGCCGGTCAACATTCATCAAGGAAGAGTACTGGTAAAGGTGTTATGTTTCGGTGTTAGCATGAAACGCTATCATACACCATATGTGACGGCACCGCACCTCACCACACCACGCAGGAAATTAAACTGTCAGCTATTATAATGTATATAAGCCGCTCATTCAAACTCGTAAATATTGGCTCAATAAATAATTAACCCATTATTACAAACCATGCTGTTCTAAAAACTAAAACAGCAACATGAAAGACATGAAGGTATTATCTAAATAATTGTAATTGATGTTTATGTTAAACTCATTATTCGTCATTAGCGTGTTGTTTCGAAATTTTGTGAAAGGAGAAACAGTAGTATAATCGTTTTGGTGAAACATTCAAATCATTTAAAATATTTAGAAGCAGAAGCACGCCAGTTAAAAGTGGTATTTATTAATAATTCAGAAAGCTTACAGTTCAAAATCTAGGTATATTATGTAGGTACTAACATACAGCACTGACATTTGATATTAAACTTAGTTGTATTTATGATTTAAACGATTATTTGGTATTATATATTTATTTATATATGCTAAAACGACTTCGATCAGCCAATTACATCAACATACACACTAAATAACGCAATAAAGAAATATAACAAATAAGTATACTAAATAATTATAGATAGAATAAAACAACTAAAGCATCAAATTGTCTTTCTTTCCTAGAAGCTATTATTATTATCCTGTAAATACATATTCGTTGCGACCACATCAATTTTTCTTTATCAAGTACCTTGGAACCAGATGCTAAGAAAATTCAAAAAACGTAAAACAAATCGAATTTGCTGGGATGCTCCAGCGCTTTCCCCCTAATAGGCTTGAGCTGGTTCTAAATAGATCAACATTTAAGTGAGACGGAAGATCGTTGAAACTTACGCCTTGATGTTACATTTATTTTTGTGTGGAAAAGTCGCAAAGAAATACAAATATTTACCGAAGCTCAGGGATACTTTCGTCGTTTAAAAATGTAAGATTAATTTTTAAGCAAACCTTTTCCCTTTGCGTAGTGTTATTCGGAAGGAGCGATAAGCGTAACATTCCTCAAATATAAACGTGTTCCCAGCATTCGTGCGTCTATTGATATTTAGAATAATGTCTGCTCATGAACAATAAATGTAATGCTTTCGGATATGAATTGTAATGCAGCTACTATGAGTCTTTGTTTTGCCTGTATTAAAATGGTATCCAATTTAATGAATGCTTCCAGCGCATTACTTTGTCTTTGGTCCAGGCCCGAGTTAGTACGAAACGTACCTATATTCTGTTGGCAAATATATTGTAGGAATCAGTGTATCAACCCAATCTGCAGGAGTCTGTACTCTCCGAGGAATACAGACGTTACACTCCGTGTAATGGATGAAGGAACTGCTAGTATCGCTGCTTATGTACGCTATAACAAAATCTTTTATTACTGTAGGTAAGAACTCGAATTTGGTATTGACTATTATATATATAACAGTAAATTGTAGTAAATGATGATTGCCTGTTGGGTAATTGCGTTTAAACATCATCATTGTGCACGTGTTACATAAATTGTATACTACTTTGTATACTATTACTGAATAAAATGTAAGAATTTTGAGGGATATGTTGATATCAGATTCTAGATGTCATTTAATGTGTGGAATGAAGTTTTAAGTTTAATATTCAATTGAGGTCAATAAATAAGTAACTATTAAAGACACACTACAAACAGACAATCCGGAATGTAGTACTAAAAGGAATTGAAGGTGGCTAATAACACTATTGTGAGATTAATCGTTATGCCCAGCAAGCTATTAGAACGTAAGCTACCTAAAACGGAAGCTTTAAGCCATTATTACCTAAATTGAATTTCTACACGATCAGGTTTTGAACCCTTTGTTTTCCAGGGCTTATTCAATTAATGGCCTAATTACAGGGCCATTCTTTGGAAGCTTTTTGTTGGAGCGTATTGTTCAGATTTTGTTCATGTCCGTAAATACCGATTGCACCTATTCTCCCGTGTTTTATGAAGTAAACCTGTCCCAAGTCTACCTTTTCCGTCTGTGCCCCCATAACAAACATCAAACAGCGAGCCCGGTCGGCCGTCATTTTTTGTTATTTGCCTATTTACCAAATAACTGGCACGCGCACGTCGCAGCTATATCTAATACGGTGAGATCTGATTCACCGTCCTATAAATAATACAGTGGGAGAACTAAATCAAAAGGACATACCGAAGAAAATGTGCAGAATAAAAAAAAAATCTTTTTCCTTTCTTCATTGAACAGCTATATTCCAAAGCCTGTCATAAAATTGTAAATTGTCTTGTGATAAACATTGCAAATAGATCTAGAGATGCTTGGATCAGGTCAGCTTGCAGGTATTTAATTGACCTATCATTGTAGGAAGAAATGTAGAGAGAACTAAGGAAGAATTCTGATCGTCCAATCAAAAAAAAAAAAAGATTGTTTCTTTTAGGCAGAGTCTGCAAGAGTTAGAGAGAATGGGCGAACTCTTAACTACAAAAAAAATAACTAGTTACATGATATCGAATCAAAGTAAATAAAAGCTTTTGAGCTACCTGCCATTATAATTTAGTTTTTATGAACCATAATTATATTAACAGGTAGCTTGGAGAATTAAATAATACAAAACGAAGCCCGCGGTGCAAATGTTTTGCAACAGGATAGTGTTTACCGGTTGATTGTTATTATTATTTTAATTAATTGGACTTTATTGCATGTTATTTCAGAAACAGTGAAACATGGCGTTGTTTTTACAAAGAAATCGAGTTCAGCTATTCAGATTTTATTGTAACTGAATGCTTTTGAATAACTATTATTTTTTCAATAAATATCTACGTTAACAAATAAATATAATTCCTGATTATTGTTAGAACCGCTAATAGTAACAGTGAAATGTGTAAAAAGTAGATAGTCTATTTTATGAGACATTTTGCGCTCTACTACGCGATAAGCAGATTGAAGCACGCTCCACTAGAACGTTATCTATATCTACCTCTTGCTAGACTTTTGTTATATCATTACGTTGTTAATAAGTTCAAAGCTATTTATAATGTGAAAAAAATTGCTAATTAACCAAGTATTGAATTAACGTAAGACCATAATAGTGCATAGTTTTCCGTCTTGGAACAGGTTTTCCAAAACTTAGCAAACTGGAATAGCCGAGGTAATAGAACGGTGCAAGTATTCCCTCCAGGTGTACAGTAGACTGCGAGATGGCACGCTGCCAGCTATTGAACATGTACAAGCTAGGCATAAGTTAGCAGTGCCCGCGGCTTTAATAGACGCTTTTAAAGACGAACCATCTGTCACGGTTTAGTATTAGTTCTACTACGTTTTCGATTTTCGCGATCCATTGTCTCGCGCGTTTGTTTGACACAGTACTGCAATCGTTACACTGTATTGTTCTACTTTTACATAACATCAAAATGAACATGCATTCTAAAACTGAAATTAAAACACATCTATCAATAAATAATAATACCATAACTAGTAATAGCTGAAATAATTTTGGACGAGAAAATTGAATAAACCAAATTAATGTGAACAAAGTTTTTCTAGGTGAGCCGCAGTGCTACAACTAACTGTAGATCGCTAATAGGGCATGGTGCGCTACAGAGCGATGTGTAGTGCGGATACAATTACTCACGCGTGCAGTCACGCAGCGCACACCTTCGTTCGCCGAGACAAAGCACCTACAGCCTACAACTAAACATGCTGATTCGCTATGAGGTCGCCTCGACTTGGCGACAGTACGAGCAGAGTAGATGCGTAGCCTCGTAGGACTTACGGCTGTGCCTCCGGGCCCTGTTGCACCGGGGGGGGCGCTGCCACCTCCAGGTCCGAGGCCACCCGCCCCTATACCTGATGGGCCCGGGCGCGCTCCCCCCACAGGGGAGTGGGCGCCCGACATGATGCCGGGGCTGCGCCCTTAGAGACGGCGATGTGGTTTGTCCGTGTCTGCCCAAGTAAACACTAACACATTTTTACTAATCTTTATTATTGGATGTACCTGTGCACATTAAACAAAGACATCAAAAGTTTTACTGCTTTTGATAACTTTTTTTGTAACAGTTAAGTAATTACAATAAATAACTGTAAAATAAAATTAATTGCATGTGTCCAGCTTCTAAATATTATGTTCATAGCGCATGAAAACGCGTTTTTTTATAAATTATTCTCTGTTTTAATTAACTCAATGATCATGAAGAGTGTAAATTATTCCGGCATTGATCTTTTAGTAATAATTATTAAACAACAATGAAAATATATTGCTTATCGTTTCAAACTAGTTAAAACATAATAGAAATAGGTAGGAAGGATGGAGTAATATGTTTTAAAAGTATGTTTCTTTAAATTAGATAACTGCAGGTATAAGACACAACAAGATGTGACGAATATAGGTATTATCTAAGTTACACAACAAACACGGAACGACATTAGTAGGTATTATTGGTACCTTTCCCACTAGTAAGTAGGTAGGTACCTATATCTTAGTCTCTCTGTGAGATTTACGACCACGCGAGGTTAATTGCTCATCGTTCTGGCAAAACTCATTATTAGGAACACTGTTTGTTTTATTTGATCGTAAATGTCTTGTTCTGAAATTCGGAACAAAAAGTAGATAAATGGGTATTTCATTAATACTAGGGATTTTTATGAAACATTGGTATCTTTTTAAATAACACCAAAATACAGGTACGTATTCTAAGTTTCATATATTTCTAGATAAGTTGTGGATACTTCAACTTTAAAGCTACGTAAATATGAAACATTATGTTTACATACTTGTTATCTCTTGGTAAGTAAGTGAGAGTGTAACCTTGATGTTTTCTACCCAACACGGTAACAGGGGCCTACCCCGTTTGTATTGACGACGATAAGAACTGACGCCCAATACTTGAAACGCTCGCGTAAAAGATACCTATCACTCGTGAATGATTTATCAACGCCTTAGGTGAATTCACGATTTCAATACAACGTGGATAAAAAATCACACCCCGGTGCGGTACACGAGAGTTTTTCAATAAGTACCTACCTATGTTTAGTGGAAACTTCTAATAGATTTTTAGGATACCGTATCCAACGAGATGTTGTTATTTCGGGAACACCCAAATATTTCCAATTATTAATATTCTGAATTTCGATATTACGATTTTTAAAAGTCTGAATTTTATAAATCCTAAGAATTCATCACCAATTAATTTTACCGAATGTCAGAAATCCGATTTGTTTGTTTTCCGATTTTCATAATTATGTTCGAAGAATCAAATGCTCGATGGGTTCTCGGTCCGAAAAACGACATTCCGAATTTCAATACTTCGAATAAACTGCTAAAATTTGGATTCTGATTCAATTTAGCTACGCTTATATATTCAAAATCTATAAGTAAAGTTTAATGTAATTTAAAAACGTCTACTTTGTTATTAATATTTGTGTATTAATATTTGTTTTTTGTGTTCTTCTTCTCCTTATTTACCATCTACTGTTATTGAATCGGTTAGGTTAGGTTAGAACACTGGCCATTAACGCCAGATCCCCTCTATTGTCAGTGAATCATTTGGGTTAGGTTAGGTCAGAACTGTGACCATTAAAGCGCGAAGGCGAGTGAGCGAAGCGAGTGGTGCCGCGGTAGCGGCCGCCGAGTGCCAGATCCCCTTTATTGTTCAAGAATCATTTAGGTTAGGTAAGAACTGTGACCAGCGAAAGAATATGTTTTTATTGGAGAGAAAATATTTTTATTCAAAAGTCATAAATCATAGTTTAAAATGACATCTAAAACACTATTTTTGATGTTTCGAATGTTCGTTATGACGGTTCGGTGTTCGGACTTTTTGTTGTTCGAACTTTTGAAACTCGGTATTTTGAAAATATTTAAGTATTTTTATATCGATCGGAACATTTTGCTTATAAAAATAGGATGAATGACAAATCGAAATTGTTATATTAGGAACTAGCTTTTGCCGCGACTTCATGCGCGTGGATGTCGGTTTTCTCGAATGCAGAATTGCAGACGAAGTCGCGGATTTGAAAAGTACCCTAAGTATGTCCTTTCCTAGGATTCAATCTACTTTCATACCAAATTCCATCAAAATCGGTTCAACCGTTTCACCGTGAAAGCGTGAAAGCAGACACCGTGAAAGCAGACAGAGTTACTTTCGCATTTATAATATTAGTATGAAATATGAAATTTGAACCATTTGGAATTATGAAAATCGGTATTTTGAATTTCGTATTTCTGATGTTCGGAATAAAGTTGTCCGTATTTATGTAGTGTACCCGTTATTTCAGCACCTTATTAGAAAATCTACGCCTGTCTGTCTTTTTGTCAGTCCGTCAGTCTATCATAGGGTAGTAGATTTCAGCGTAATTAGCCTTTGTACTTAAAAGTTATTAGGTATAGATTATTAGGTTCAGAATTCGCAGTACGCAAGTCGGACTCGCGTACAAAATAGCAAGAACTAAGTTCAAGTATAACCTAAGATTCACTCTTTAGCTTGGAAAAACTCCTTAATAAATATCCCAATTAGGAAAAAGGTGCTACGAGTATTCTGCCCAGCACCTTTTTCTCTAATTGTCCATGTTTCATCTATGCCATTTAGGTATTAATTGAGGCCACATGACCAGCGTCAATTTCATCAACCCTTTGTCACTTCAGTGGTAATAAATTTGGAACCTTTGAGCTTCAATTGAACGACTGGATTTCAGTAATTTACCTAATGGATTGATACCGGTGTTAAACATCAAATACGGAGTCGACCTTTTATTTTGATTGACGTACGCGACACGCGAGCCTATCACTTATTTATCAAGAGTCAATACTGAAATTCTTGCGATATGTCAGGTTCTTTGCGGCTCTTAAAATTATAGCAAATAGTTTGCTTTTTAAAGAAAAGTTATGTGTTTCCTTGTCCCGACATCTTGTTTAACCAACTTTAAGTAATGTTTATTTAAATTTTAATGAAGTTGATGTTTAAAATGTCTTAACTCTATTTAATAAGTATGACGATGGTGCAATTTATGATATTTTTAATTATGTGATTTGCATAATGCATGAAGTGTGTAAATGTACCACCAATGTTTTTTTACAATATTCACGAGAATCCAGAGCCCTAAAGCTTTCTTTGCATTTTTCTTACTGTCGTGTATTTTATCTATCTAAAAGAAACCTTTACCTTCTAGAACTTTTTCCTACTTATACTTGATGCACTGTATGGTAGGCACGCGCATGATGTTAGTGTGACTCCTACTTACAATTATTCAGGGCAGTATATTAACCCACACCGAATCATTATTTGTTATTTATACTAGACACATAAATAACGAATAATGATTATTTTAGACTTATAAGTATTTTTGTGAAATAAGGGGCCTGCAAATTAACTAAGATCCCTTCGGGCCTCTTCAATGAAGACGACCTTCAAATATTTTTGTTTTCTCGAAAGATATTATTTACGCGTAGGTAGATACAACAAGAACAAGTTGCAATTTCGTTATAACTTGGTTTTTAGTGATATACAGTAAAGGAAATAACGAAACGTGTAACAAATAGATAAATATTTAAAGACATTTTTTGTTTTCATTGTTTCACGTTACCTAAACAAAATGTGGCTTCTCTAACAATAAAAATTGCGATTAACAACCCGGAATTGTGTTTAAATATTTTTGGTATCTGCGATTCGAATCATAACTAAATTCAAACTGTAATGGAATCATCGGAATTTGTATTTGTCCTTTTATTTGCAAACAATAGGACCCAGAGCACTGGACGCGTCATTTGTCAACGTCGCAGGAATTCATCTCGCTACGCTATACTTAGCAGTCACCTACAGCCTGCAGCCACCCAGATTTAAATGAACGTGTTGGAATGTGACTTGTAAACTTATTGTTGCTTAAGTCAAAGTCAAAACATTTATTTCAATTAAACCATTTACAGGCACTTTCGAATTGTCAAGGTGTCGCTCAGTTAGTCAGAAAGTTGAAGCTAGTTGCTCGTTCCAAACCGTAGATAGGTCTCTATGGAGAAGAACGAGCAAGAAACTCCACGGTCCGAGTTTTAAATCAAGTTTTATATAATACTGGTTACATTATTCTTGTTGCTTCTGCATGTGAAAACAATGAAGGTAATCTAGCAATACAAAATATTAAAAAAGGAAACAAGATAAAAGTTATGGTAGTTAAGAGTTGACCAATCTCTACTTACAGCGCCTGGTCACGAACATGACGTGTGAATCAGTACCATTTAGCTCAATTATCTTGGAGGGAGCCGAATAATCCAACACACGAGCCACCATCAACGAGACATTTGAGTGAGCATGACAATGCTCTCAATCGCCATGCTCATGTATGTCAAACACAATAATCTAGGTACTTAGTTACTGGCTTCATGGTACTCACTTTTACAAAATTTAAATAATGCTTCTAAATTATAAAAAAATTGGATTCCAATTTATCTAAAATGTCGATGAAGTGTGTTAAGTAAATAAAACATATATATTTATATATAATAATAATAACGATACTCCTTTACTATAAAAAACTTTCAAAAAGATACACGGTAAGCTAAGTACTACTTTATTAACAAAAACTATCAAAAAGATACACGGCTGGTATGTACAAATTATATAGTGCATACCAGCCGAGCCATACGTATTAACGTACGTATATATTTGTGCAAATTGTGTGTGTGTTCACTTGTCCCAAACATGAGAAGTGTTAATTTTACTCATCATTACTAACTACCTACTTTTAATTTGGGACCAATCCTGTAAACGTGTAAATAAAATCAGCTGTTTTGAACATCAGAGTTTACTTAAACAGCAAACGTTAAGCTAAGCAACGTAGTATTTCAGTAGAAGTAATGAATGAATTGAGTTTCCCTTAAATAGGTACTAGGCATTAACTAAAACGTTCGTAAAACTTGAACCAAATATTAATAGTAATAATCCCGGGTACACTACATAAATACGAAACTTTATTCCGAAAGTCAGAAATACGAATTTCAAAATACCGATTTTCATAATTCCGAATAGTTCAAAATTCCTAATATGGCAACTCCGATTTATCATTCATCCTATTTTTATAATACTAAAATTTCAAAATTCCGAACGTTTATATTTACTATTCTCAAAATACCGAGTTTCAAAAGATCGAATAACAAAAAGTCCGACATAATGAAAATTCCGAACATCAAAAATACGAATTCCGATTATTAAAATTCCGATTATTAAAATTCCGATTATCTTTATCGATATCGTGCAATCGTTTATCGTGCAAGCAAGCATGCAGCATGCAAGCAAGCATGCAGCGTGCAAGCAAGCATGCAGCATGCAAGCAAGCAAGCATGCAAGCAAGCAAGCATGCAAGCGAACATGCAACATGCAGCAGGCATGGTTTCTGTTACGGCTACGGCGTTGCGGGGCTCCGGCGGTACCACGCGAGCTTATCGTCGCAGATGGTATTCACGCTCACCACCGCAGCTTCGGCTTACTGGCCGGCTTCGCCGGCCAGCCTCAGCCGCGGCGGCGGGCATTAAAACCACCTGCTCCTCAGCTCGCTGGCCGCCTCGCCCCTCCGCGCCTACGCGAATTTAAATTACACTCTAGGGGTAGGGCAGACAAGACTACGTGGAGTCGGTTTCACAGCAATTCATTTCTGTCATTAACTTTTGTAGCACAACATATTGACTTTTTAAGATTATTTTTGTTATTGTCTTTCTTTTTATACCTATATATGTTTGTTGAAATAAATTCCATAGAAAAATACACCGAATTTAAACAATATTTGTTAAAAAGTAATTCTACTGTTTGATAAGTTTGTTAAACAAAAAAAAATTATTAAACATTCTTTGAATTGTGTTTGTGTGAAATATGTTTCATTCAAGTAAATAGTCTTTGAAACAATAATAGTCGAAATAAAAATACAAGAACCAAATATTATATGAAACATTTTCTGGGAAACGAAATTCTATGAAATTTCTGTCTGCGAAACAAGGGGACACCATTTTGAATATATATGCGTATCTGAATTGAATCAGAATCCTAATTTTAACAGTTTATTCGGAATATTGAAATTCGGAATTTCGTTTTTCGGACCGAGAACTCATCGAGCATTTGATTCTTCGAACATATGAAAATCGGAAAACAAACAAATCGGATTTACGACATTCGGTAAAATAACTTTCGTGATTTTAAATAATAGAGATTATAATTTTTAGGTATTATGAAATTCGGACTTTTGAAAATCGGAATATCGAAATTCGGAATAAAATATTTCGGAATATTTGGGTGTTCCCAATAATCCCAGCCAATTATTGTCCCGGGGCTGGCCAAAGGTCTCTTCTCGTACAAAGCATAAGTATTGATCACCACGTTTGCTATTGGTGATTTTAGACTTATATTAATTACTAGCGACCCGGCCCGGCATCGCATGGGCCTATAGCCTTCCTCGATAAATGGACTATCCAAAAAAGAATTTTACAATTCGAACTAGTAGATCCTGAGATTAGCGCGTTCAACCAAACAAACAAACGCGTCAGCTTTGTAATATTAAGTATAGATAGCGATGTTTTTTCTTTATCGATGGAATTTGGTGATGTCCAAATTAAACTTACAAAGTACATATGATTTGAAAAAGTCACATTGCTACTTGCCCAGTATCGAACGATGCGATGAAATATTAAAATAAAATAGTAAATTGTAACTGACAACTTTAACATCTCTTTGTACAATTTGAATTGGCTGAATGCTCCACTAAAGCGAATAAAGTCGTGTATTTATAATATTTAATTCTGTTTGCTCGACGCACGACATGCCAATCAAACAATCCTACCAATATTATAAACGCGAAAGTTTGTGAGGATGGATGGATTGATGTTTGTTACTCTTTCACGTAAAAACTACGGAACGGATTTTGATGAAACTTTACAATAATAAACCTTACCTATACTATATCACCATAGAACATAGGGTACAATTTATGAAGATTTTGTGTAAAATTAAGGACAGAGAGAAAAAAAATGGTGAATTCAGTATGATACAACCATTGACAAATGACTGACTAATAGTACTACGGAATCATGACTCAGTTGAAGTCACCAGTTCTTCTCTTCAGTTTCAGTTCCCAAGCTCTTTTATATCCAAGAACTAGGAGTGCATAAATGAGTAGTACGTACTTTCCATATAAATAAAAATAATGTTTGAATGTTTGTCTTCTACGCTTTTCTGGGTGGTTAACTTTAGTGTAGCTTAGCGGGGTAGGCCCGCGAAGGCAAGAAACACCGGGAACGAAGTCGCGGGCAGCAGCTAGTGTATTATATAAGCTGTCTAACTTCCGCTGGTGAATCTGGCTTATGTATAGAATGGAGTGAAATGGGTGAATTAGATCTATAGGCGTTTGCCAATCCGCCAATCAGTTTGGATTGGTGATCACAGTCATTATCTGCCTAGCCCTTTCCCAATTATTTTAGGGTTGGCTTTCAGTCTACCGGATTTGGCTGAATACCAGACGACTGCCTGTCTGACCTCCATAACCCAGTTACTGGGTAACATAATACACCTTGGTAAGACTAGTCTCACACACACACACTTTCTGGACAATTTCTAGCCTACACATATCGAATGTCAAAGATTTAGGAATCACAGCCGGGACCAACGGCTTCATGTGGATTCCGAGACACCGAGAGGTATCAGTATGATTTGATCCATTCATCATCCCTTCCATCATCCTCATCCATTTGGATGATCACATAATTTTGCGTCCACCATGGTTACCTATTCTACCATCTTGATTATCAACCATTATACCCTGTCCATTGGGTTATTGGTTTTTTGACAGCTGCTTTAAGGTGCGTACGGATTAGAGGCAGCCTCGCCCGAGGCACGCACGGCTCGCCCTGTTGCCTCAAGTGCGTACGCGCCTCAGCCCGAGGCGTGCCTCGTGCGAGGCTGCCGCGGCGCGGTGTCGCGAGCCATCAGTTGTCGGTTTTTTTACTATGACAGACCCAGAAGTAAATCAGCTGGAAAGACGATCCGGCGCCTTTTTGAATGTCGCGCCGTCGTGGTTCGACGCGAGTCAAGTTGCCTCGGCCTGCTGCCTCGTGTTGTTTAAATTTTGTACCGAGGCAGCCCGCACACGAGCCGTGCGTGGCGAGGCTGCGCACCCCGAGGCTGCCTCTAGTCCGTACGTACCTTTATAATGTAATTATTCCCGATTACCTTAAGTTAACTTTAAAATGTGTTATAAAATAAATATATAAACTGCCTAATCTTGTTGGATTATCTTATTTATGACCTCTTACAGACATTATAATACAGGTATGCGTATCAGTTTTTACAAAAAAACATTAATATTGTTCACTAGTTGCAGCTGTCAAAAAACGATTAAACCAGTGGACAGAGTGTAGTCGAACATAACTTTATCTTGGCTACATTATAAACATTTCGACTTTGAATTCATTAACAATATGTATTTCAGGAGGTACCTTAGTAGTAACTACTCAGAAAAATGTATACCTACAACTTTAACTCTAACCTATGTAACTAATTCTGAATATTTTATACCAAAATTGCAACTACAAAAATTTGAATATACGTACCTGAGTGTATTTTTTTTTTATATTGTTATAGGCTTGCGAGTGTTGTTTATAGTACCTAAAACTTGCATACCTACAAGTTATATTTCGCTTCGAGAATGACAATGCTGAGCAGGGTACACACACATATGCATGTGCAACTAAGCGACAGCGTTTATGCTTTAGTGCCCTTCCACTACACTGACACGCGTGTTTCGCGACTATTTTGTATTTAGTTTTGAATCAAAGTCAAAGCAGTTTAGCAGTTAATTACATTAATCCTTTTACAGCCACTCCGAGTCGGTTTGTTCATCAGAAAGTTGAAGATAGTTACTCGTTCCAAAAGTGTAGGTGGTCTCTATGAGGACAGCGAGCAAGAAGCTCCACTAAAAGCTTTAGAAAGGTCGTCGCATTTCTGAAGATTCACTATTACATACATAATTGGAGCTCATGCAGCTGTAAAATTACTATTTCGTAGTTGTAGCCCTACTGTCATACAAGTTAAATGTATACCTACTATTAAAACCAATCAATAAATAACAGTAATGAGTAAAAACTTCACGAGTTTTTTTACTAAGCCGAAGCTTTCATTAAAGAAAAAACGTTTTCGTTTACCGTCTTCAATTAACAAAACTAATTTCCTGCAGTTTCCAATTTCCTATAAAATCACCTTTGAACTAGAGCTGCTGAGACGTTAACTGGATACTTGGTCTAATACATAACATTACTAACGACCCGCCATGCTGATCCTACACATCGGAGCGATCTATTGATGCGATGTCATGTCAATACATCAATATTATTGGACTATATTAGTTAAATATGAAAGTAATATACTTACATATAAACATTCTGGAATAAATTCTCAAAATTGCAGAACTAATGAAGATGTTTATCATCTAGGTACTTATGGACTGTACTGTACTCTACGTTCCTAATGAGTAGGTACTATAAAACAAATGCGAATTAATATGATATTTTATTTAAGTACATACGTATATATTTTACATAAGTATTTATTATATTTCATTATAATAATGTGCAAATACGATATTAGTCCATAATTTTATTATTTTAGCACATTCTACACCTGAGGTCGCACTTCTACTTTTTGGTTTGTTTACGCTGTAATAATTCGAAGAGTACACTTAGACTTCAAATATTGTTTAAGTTATATATGAGACTGGTATGCCCACTGTGCCATAAGTGTAACAAAAAAAAAATACAAAACGATTGTAAAACTGCATCAATATCCATTGTGCAGTTTTGAATAATGAATCGTAAACACACAGACATGATAAGCGAATTTATTATGTACTATAGATATAGATTACGTCTCCACTAAAAAAACGCCACGATCGCAAATTAATGCTCGTAAATGAACACTGGCAAATGAATTCTCACCGTATGTTTGTACCTTAACCGTAACCGTCGACGCGAAGTTCGTTGACTAATTGTGTATTTAAGCCTCCGACGGCAGACAAAGAGAACAATGGGGTAGCTACTTTTATATACGTTTAAACATTTAATTCGTTTCGTGCAGTTGTTTGCTTAGAGCGGTTGAACGGTGTAAAAAGTTATAGCGTTCGAACCGTATGAAACTAACTTCTATTTCTAAGTCACGTGATGTTTACTGTACCGTCGAATACACCGAGTTTGCCTATGCACCAGTGACCTACTAATGTTGACATCTTTGCAGTTCGGCGGCCCAGGAAGGTTCAAGTGATTCATGATTAAATCATCGGCTCGAGAAAACATGATCAATTTGATTTACAACCAGTTGTATAATGGTGCCTACTAATATTTTACTTAAAATTGATATTAAGTGAGTAAAATATAAGATTTTGGTCATAAGGATGTCAATTTAACGTTAGTCTACCATTATAATGTTATTTAAAAACATTGTTGAAGTGTTTGTCTAACTATATCCATATCATAAACGTCCATACTTAATGATATTTTCCCGATCGTTTTTCGGTCACGGCGATCAATGTCAATGGAGACTATACTCCGTTCACAATAAGATTAGACATATACACAAACCTTTTTTACAGTCCGTTCAACCGATTTTGACTTATATTGCTTTGGTGGCATGACAAATGGCAGCTGCAAAAACAGTACTGTAACCACTTTTTTCCCTATAATGTCATAGAATTAAGCCTTCGGAATAGAAGTCAAAATCGGTTGAAGAGACTGTAAAAAAGGTTTGTGTATATGTGTAATCTTATTGTGAACGGAGTATAGCCAAATAGGTACATAGAGATATTATAGCACTCAAAAGTGTATGCAAACACGGGTTAACTCCCTATTTCCTCAGTCACATAGTCCGATAGAACGGCAATACGACATGACCGAGGAGAGATCAGGTGCAGGATCAATGGCTTAACGTGCTTTCAAAGTCCGAGTTGCTATTGAGAAATTCTTAAATTAAAAACTCGATAATACTGTTTGATCAAGCTGGGAATCGAACCTAGGAGCAACGCTCGGCAGGCCCGCTTTCAACCACGAGACCTACTAGGCAAATACATCTTTATAAAGTACATAATTAGAAAGCAAGTGTTTAAAAACACTATCAAAGCTTAAATAAAGAGTCACTCACGATTCAAAATAAAGTTCTCTGTAAACCGTATGTTTTTTTACAAACTCTATTTATTTAATGCCCGTTTTATAATTCTGCTTAAAGCAATCGGTCATCCATGCGTTACAGTTGAGCGGCTTTTTTTATGCCGCTTATTCAAAATACGACGAAGCATAAGCAAAACTAGATGATTTCAATCTAGTTTGCCAACCTAACAGGTAAATAAAGTTAATCGAGTTTTAAATTGAATATCTCGCCGAACCGTGCCGCGATGGTGAGCCGAATATCGCCAAGTAGCAAAATAGCTTGCAGTTTGCATCTAGCAGCAAAATAGCTTCGATTCGATAAAAACGACCATGAATTAACAGGAAGGGAAACTACCCCGCGGTGTACGCGCAACTGCCTTGTAACACGGTTAAAAATGTATTTAGTAGCTAGCGGTGCACGGGTGAAAATTGAATATCGGCATCGTATACCTAATAAAAATTACATTAAAATTACATTTTTTAAATCATTTTGCAATGGTAGGTACAGTACGCAAAAGAGATAAGTATCCATGTCGTCGGGAATAGTTGAAGATATCTTAGAAACCAATGGGGGCTTTCAAATGAAATTTTATTAAATCATTGAACTGTTTATTCTCTATAAATTGTATTTTATTTTATTCATAAAAACCTATCGGTTTCTAAGTAAACTTCAACTGTTTCCGGCGACATGGATACTTATCTCCTTTGGTGACCGTACGTATCTAGCATGATACTTACAAAATGGTTGCATTTACTACTGTAGTTATGCTCTGTTCAATACTGTTCATGATTTTAAATCATGGTTCACTATTTGTATATAAAAAGGCACACCACAGAGCCGCCAGCTACCTACCCATCAAACTTGTTTATAGATTGAAAACATTGCACATAACGGCTGCATGTAACGGTACAGGGGTTGAGCATATGCGTTTTTACATAGTTCAGTTATGGTATCTAAAACTTGTTTTTGTTATAAAACAACGGTAAGTAACAAAAAGTTGGAACTTTTACCTTCAATTTATCTGTATGGTATCCGAAACGTATGGTCCAGAGTCAAAAATGGAGAACATGTGACTTGGCTTCATTTAGGGCGGGTTGTTTCAAATAGTCGGTTAACGTTACATACGGACGGTTAAAAAGTTACTATGACGTGAAATGTTTAACGTACGTTAAATATAACGGGTTGACGGTTTCATGACATAAAAATCCGTCAGTTATAGTTATTCAAAAAAAGATTCCATAATATTTTGATGTTTGTGGTAGCTGGTTGACAGCACAAAATTACGTTGACTGGTCGATAATGGTAATAGTAACTTTTTGACGTACGATTCTTGTGATACAAACCATTTTTTTGATTTGACAATAGTTAGCGCCATTTTTGACTTAGTTGAAGCAATAGTTGAAGCAACCCGCCCTAAGTTAGTCCACCCGTTATAGTCAGAGACTACAAGTCCGATAACCAAAACTAAAAGGAGTCCTACAAAGTATATACTTTTATTTCTAAGAACATTTTCTAAAGAAAAGCTGTGTCTCATTGTCACCATCTCTTTATGTCTCTCTATTGACGTCTTTTAGTTCGTAAAAGACAACAACAAGTACGATTAAACAATAGGATTGACACTGCAGTGTGATATTACAACAAACTTATTATGAACTCGTGACAAAATGCTGTCTATTAGTGGTAGTTCAACAAAGAAGATTATTCGATGACATTTTAATAAAGACACTGCAGATTTTTGAAGACAAAGCAAAAATGCCTTGGCAGCTTCCTAGAGATTGACGGGAACTGATAAATTTTATATACTTAACCTCGTCTCGAGCAAGGGGTATCAGGTCGAACTCGATCTAATGACCCTTTAATGATATACCAACTTGACTTACATTAGGTACTTTGTGACAAATCTGTTGTCTTTTTCGAAATTGAATGGCAAACAAGCTGACGGTCCACGTGTTATCTGCAATACTAGAGGGTTTTCAGATGCGTTGCCTTACGAGAAATAATTAACAAGAGGCCATGACAAAGACTTTATGAGACCATGTGCCTATCATTACATCGGTACCCTGTACCTTCAAACCGGAACAGCAACGTTGCTTTGCGCTTGAAATGTAAACTATTTAAACTCTAAAGCTAGTTTTTATTTTAGGTTTCTAACTAATATAAAGCGCTTCGGTTGATAACATGAAGTTATTATTTGTGTTGATGTCATTTTATCGACATCCTGCACTACCACCGTGGCAACCAACAAATTTTAATGTACTGAGATATTTAAACTCGGTAAGTCCTAGAGAAACGATTCAGTAATTTACTGTGAAATTAATCAGGAAACCATGTTGGAGGAGTAGGAGCTAAATTATATAGTTTCCTGTATAGTTTCCGCCCTCTACAGTAATAGAGGCATTGTAAGCTCGTTGTCCACACTAGAGTTCAAGTTTTGAATGTATCTTGTGCCTTAATTTACAAAGGGATGCCTATGTATATGTACTATCCAACCGGGACACAGCAACTGCTTAGGGCGGGTTGCTTCAACTAACCATTACCGACCGATAATAGTCAAAAATGGCGCTAACTATCGTCAAATCAAAAAAATGGGTTGTTTCACAAAATCATACGTCAAAAAGTTACTATTACCATAACCGACCAGTCATCGTAATTTTGTGTTGACAAACAGCTACTTCAAACATCAAAATATTATGGAAACTCTTTTTGAATAAAATTAACTGACGGATTTTTATGTCATGAAACAACCCGTTACATTTAACATACGTTAAACATCGCACGTCATAGTAATTTTTTAACCGTCCGTATGTAACGTTAACCGACTGTTTGAAATAACCCGCCCTTAGAGTAATAAATAGCTAACCTCTTTTACAAAGAGTTCTACTATCTACCAACTTACTAAACAACAACTGACTTACAACCGGTGTGCGTTTAACTGCAATCTTCACTTTAATTTTGATTTAGCAAAATATATTAGTAAGACAAATAAGCTTACCTATAGAAATTATTTAATGCCAATAAAAGGTGTTATTACATCGAAATTACGGATTTATGGTCTGAGGGGCGCTCGTTTGCGCCAAATTTGGCCCAGCCGTAATATTATTTTCATCTCGAGGCTCAGTGACTTTTATCAAAGCAGAACTTTTATGTTACAACGCTTACAAAAGTTATTTGAATTTTTGCTTGCCCAATTCAAGAATTCCGTTACAATGTTTAATTCTATTCACCTTTTGTGGTCCTAAATGTGCAAGCATGTGCAGTGCTGATTAAAAACAATACCGACTTTAGATGTTTTAAACGTTTTGAATTTATTTTATTATAAACTAGCTTATGCCCGCGACTTCGTCCGCGTGAACGTCGAATATCGCGGATACAGACGAAATCACGAATTTAAAACGCCTATATCCTTTCTTGGGGTTATAGCTATCTGCGATTTTGATGAAATTAGGTGTTCCCAATTTATATTTATGCCTATTTATATAAACGGCTCAACTGATTATGATGAAATTAGGCAACAAAATTATAGCAAAATCAGTTCAGTCGTTTCGTCGTTAAAACGTAACATACAGAGTTACTTTCGCAACGATAATATTAAAGTATGTATTGGTTTTTAATAATAAAGAAACTCTATATGACTGTCGTATTTCAATATTACATCTATATTAAATCATACAAAATCAAATCATCATCAAGTTATACGAATTACAGACATTTAGGTAACTGAGAGGAAATAATTATAAATAGATATCCCATGCGTAATTATCTATAGGTACTAGTTATTTAATATTTCTTAAGATAAGCAATATATTTTCATGATAAATCATACCATTATTAACGGCTTGCATCTAAAAGTTACAAAAACAAACTGCATTAAAATAAAACTCGATATACAACTCGATATGCAGACATATAAATTAGGTATATCTGAAGATATCGCGTGTTTGAATTCGTGCGTAAAATTGGCGGTCTTGTTAATGAAACACCTTGGCCCGAATCAATATAAACCCAGATTTTATCGCGCACCACAAAACTTCATTTCATGACCCTTGGCCAAACCCGCCGCTACAAAATGCGTATTACGATAAGAGCCTGAAATTAAACATTATGTTTAGGTACACACACAACTTTTAAGTAAACTTATTCAACTTTATATAAAGTTTTACGAAACTTTTGATAAGAAAAGACACTGATATTTAAAACATTTATATTGAATAAGTTTACTCATTTTCAAGAAGATGCTTACCAAGTACTGGTGGAGAACAGCAAATCACCTCACTCACAAAATATAAATTTAAAATACCCGGAAAAATGCGGTCTCGGTACGACTCCAAAGTTGCGAAAAGTTCTCAAAATTTGTATTAGGTTAAGTCATTATTATCTAGCAAAAGAGATTCAATTGAAATCACAGTCACTTAAAAAAAAATTAAAGAATGTTAAAAGTAACTTATAATTTTTTTATGAACTTGGAAAATATCGTTCGCGTATGGGTTAAGGCTGTACGGAGGAAACGAGTGACTTCGAGCGCTCTTCAACGGACACTGAAAGCTCTGACTAAGGCTTTGCCGGTTGAAGCATATACATATTCGGCGTTTCCGGTGTGATTTACACCTGCGCACTAGCTTCCTAACCTTAGCATCCACCAACGCGCCATTTGCAATTAGACATCAGTTTTTCTATTGTAATAATTAGATATAATATTATTTTTTTTTTTTTTTAGCAAACAAGGGTGGTGCGTAAACAGTTTCTCTTTGCTGTGTCTTCATGTCGTACAAATGCTGGCGCCCGAGCTTCTCTACGGCGTCTTACTAATAATTATAATACATACTTTACTGATATAGGCTTGTTCTGTTTGCCATATAATAAATATAGAGGATCTATTCTTGAGGCAATCAAGCATTTAGATGCTCTGTCTCCTTTCTGAGCAGAAAGGCGCGCTTTCTTAAAATTTTATTAGCATTTATAATTTAAATATAATGACTGTCTTAAAGTAAAATTTTTATTTTTTTGTAAACATTTTTAATATTCTTGTCATTCATCTCATGTGTAAAATTTATTTTTTTGAAGCACTTTAATTTTATATTGTATTTAATTATATATATTTTTGTTTTATTTCCTATATTTTATAGCGTAAAATTGTATAACTAGTAGGTGAAAAACGCAGTAGATTACATGATTGTTAGTTTTAAGTTTCACTGTTTGTATAACGTAAGTCACTTTTTTCGCCGCATAGCGTTGAAACGTGGTCGAAACTATGGGTACATGTGTCGGCGAACAGACATAACTTATTAATCCTATCAAAGCTTACATAAGTATTTTATTCGTGCTGGATCACGTGAATCAAAGCCGCTGCAATTTTGGTTTTTCTATGTTGATTCCTTGGATTTCAAAGATTTTTAAAAGTTATCGTAACTATGAAGATAATGTTCTTAAGTAGTTTCTTAATTTTTCGACGTATAATAAAACGATAATTTAATTCGTTTTTTTAATTTTCGACGTCATTATCGTTTTATTATAATAAAATAATAATTTTATGCTGAAAATATCTGTCTAGGTAACATGGGATAAGGGCGGGAACATGATGATTCGAGTCTGTCTGATTACCGAGGAGCGTGCCGGGCGCTACGGCAGGCGCTCCGGCGGGCGGTCCGCGGCTACGCGTAGGCATGCTACGACCTGCTACGTCCTGCTACAAGCCGCTACGAGCCGCTACATTACGAAAAACGTTTTTGCTTTGAATTTTACGTAAGACACGTAGCCTGGTTCGCTTAGTATTGTCTGGCTGTGTTTATTTTACACAACTTGAGTTTTAAATACACTACAAGATAAACACACTTGCAGATAGAAGAAAGATGATAGATCAGGTATTCTCGTACAATATTTTTAACGGAATTGTGGCCTGCAGCGAATTGCTAATAGACTGCGAATTAACGCGCCATCTCTTTTACCGCGGTTATGTTGCTACAATTTTTTTCACGTGTCAGGACCCAAAACAACAAGTCTAGGGCACTACAACGCTCTGCCAAGGCTCTGTAGGCAACATAATGACCTCTCAAAGCGATCTAGCTTGGATTTCACTGTTTTGATTTAAAAGTACAAAATGCTTTTGAAAACAGTGCTTTCTATCCAATAATTGTAATTCTTCTTAATATAATTCAGTGTAGTGTAGTCCTTTGTTGGAGATCCTAAATAAACGGTTGCGGTCAAACGCAAGCCTACTTAATAGTAAAAAAAAAAAAAAATGATTAGAAACAAAATCCAATTGTTTCTTACTTATTCGGAACCAATAATAGGTTCCACATATCAAAGATATGAGAATAATGTATGCAATGTCTACCTATCGATCTCATTTGTTCGTATTCGTGCTCTTTGTGGCTTAGATAGAGCAGTTGAATCGAAAGACTGAATCCATTCAGGCGTTGTTCGTGCTTCACGCGATTGCAACATAAACAAACATCAATTTGACGTTAAAACATGGGGCTGAATTATTTCAGCAATGCTTATAAATAGCCCAGTAATAGAAATTGGCTATGAATATCAACACCAGAAACCTTAAAAGTAGAAGAGCTTGCCTAAAAATACAAGTCAAACCATTTAAAAAAGTAAAAAGCAGTACTTTTTTAGTCATAACCAACAGTTAGAGAATTCCTTTGATAAAAAGTTAAAATGATTACGAGCTGTTTTGAAACTCTTACAAATGAAACGTACGGGATCGTTATTTCTGATTTAATATTTTTGAATTTCGTATGTGTTCGATTTCACAATAGTCATGCCGAGGCAGAAATAATTGTCATCTAGGTGATTACAACTTTTGGTTTAGGACTTAAGTTATTCACAAACTTCTTATTTTTAATCTGATAATGTATTCACGAGCTGTGCCGAGATGATGTGGGGGTGCAATTCTAGTAACTTATAGGAACGTTTGCATTCTAATCTCAATCTATCTGAAATGAAATTTTACCCAGGCTATTGTCAAGATTTCACTGAATTGAGATTAAACCTATATTGAACGTTGTTCATTTCGACAATTGGCCTTCGGGTGTTAACTGCGAGAGTGGGGTCTTTCGACAAAAAGATTACCTGGATATAATTAGGAGAGGATTTTCCCAGCAGTGGGACATTATAGGCAATTAAAAAATAAAACGTATTCACAATTTTGTACCGTAGGAAATGTTTATGCAGTTTTATATATAACGTAACGACAGATTATGATACACCAAGAAAAAAATCTATCAAAGATAAAAAAAGTGTAAAAGTGTATTTCAATTAATAACGTCAATAAGCTCACTCGTTTGTTTTTGCATCGTTAGGTTCTGCAAACGATCAGAATACGTGGAATACCGGGGAATGTATATTTATCTATAACGAATTCGCACTAAAACGGATGCTGTTCGTCCAAAGTTAATTACTTCGTCGAAATCCGAAGTTGAACTTGATTTCGGATTAGATGTAGTGCGTCAAAGCTCTAACCGGAGCACGCTAATTTGCACGTAGGTTTTAGGTACAACTACGAGTAAGTTAATAATAAGCAAGTTACCTCAGTGTTCTCAGGTATGAGCTGTTTCCTCCTGACGTTATTTTCATGGTACCGAGGGTCCTCGCCGGAGACCGCTCGCTGGTACGACAGCCGCCTGCCTTTCAAGTCCGCCTTCGGTTCGTCTGAGTTGTTCTCAGGTATTGACGAGAAGTCCTGGTACGAGTGACCCTTGCTCAGCTCTCGGCTCTTTTCGTCTTGGATGACGCGACGCAAGTAGTTCGTGAGCCCTTCACTAGCCAACCATGTGACCCTGAAATGTTGCACGGAATATTGATTGATGACTCGTACAATACACACGATGAATTTATTGAAATGTTTCGCTCTTATTTTGACGTGTGTTTCATTGGGAATACTTTTATCGTATTAGCAAAGGATTTACATAATAACATGTTCTGGGGACAAAGATTATTACTATTGTGTATATTCAAATGCATACATTGATGAGTGTTCTAAGTAGACTTATTTATTTATTTGGAGATGTGTTATGTAGGAAAATCCGTCGAGCTTGGTTATGGTAATGTACTACACATTAAATGTGAAGGGCTTAGTATAAAACAGATTCAGTTAAAATAATACAATAATAATTGGCTTGCATTGTGCAGGTGTATCATTTGCTACGCGAGTATACGGTGTATACCTACACTGATATGAATATTTTGTTAGGAATGTCTAGTCTTATTACGTAGAAAAACAACTGGTGAAAAGTGTGAGTGAATGCAGAGAAAATATAAAATTAACTAGCTTCTGCCCGCGGCATCGCCCGCGTAAAAAGAAAGATTATCCCAAGGGAACATATTACCGGGATAAAAAGTATCCTATGTGTTAATCCAGAAAATGGTCTACCTATGTGCCAATTTTCATGCAAATTTGTTCAACGGTTTACGCGTGATTGAGTAACAAACATCCAAACATCTTCACAAACTTTCACATTTATAATATTATACAGTAGGATCACTGATTTCATTTACTGTTAGACAGTAATATTTTTACACACATAAATACATTATACTAGCTGTATTGCAAGTTTGTAGCAGAAAAAATCAAAGACTTTCAAACAAAGTTGCGAGAACCATTAGACTTCCTTAATCCGGCCCTGTCGTAAAATCCGTTCTTAGCAGACGTCTACTAAATATTAACTATCTCCCTGCCAAATATCAAGTTTGTAGCGCAAAAATGAAGGACTTTTATACAAACTTGCGAGACCCATTAGACCTTCTTAATCCGGCCCTGTCGCAAAATCCGTCCCTATGGGATGTCTACTACTTATTATTTACCTCTTTGCTGAATTTCAAGTTCGTAGCGCGAAAAATTAAGGACTTTCATACAAACTTGCGAGAGCCATTATACCTCCTTAATCCGGCCCTGTCTCAAAATCCGTTCTTATCGGACGACTACTACTTGTTACCTACCCCTCTGCTGATTTAAAAATTGTAGCGCAAAAAATGAAGGACTTTCATACAAACTTGCGAGACCCAATAGACCTCCTTAATCCGGCCTTGTCGAAAAATCCGTTCTTAGCGAACGTCTACTGACTATGTACTACCTCCCTGTCAAATTTCATCTTAATATGTCAAGCGGTTTTCGATATTTCGTGATGAGTGAGTGAGTAGATGACCTTTCGCTTTTATGTATATAGATAGATAATCCTTCTTACTTTTAAAAAGAATGACATAGGCGTCGCTCTATAAAGTGAATCATTTCTAAAGCTTGCTGTGCTCCAGCCGTGTGGCGGTGAGCTTAGTTCCTCCCACCGCTAGCAAACCAGCTTACTTACGACTGCACACTTATCTTTATTTCTCGAAAAAAATCTCATGAAATGAATAATTTGGATGTGTTTTAATATGACTTGTTTGTTTGCTGTGGAAGTAAAGTTTAGCACTTTTGTTGCGCTACATTATGTTATGTTCAACCTTTACATAAGCTACCAGTAAATACAGTGTTTTGGCCGTTTTAAAACCGGTGAAGCAGTGCAAGTGCCACAAAATAATAATTGCGGCGCACGTCGCCTTGCCCTAATACAGCCTGTAAGTGACGATAACATAAATAAACGTCTATCGTAACCACTCTGGGCTCAGCCCCGCAACCAATACAAGAACTGATTATGAAGCCGATTTCTTCTTATGATAGAAAAAGAATAATTAAGCGATTGAATATCGGCCGTAGCCCCTGCGGGCCAGAATAGATACATCACGCGGACGTTGATATGACAAATAAGGTTTTAGGCAGACTGTCCTTCAGTTATGAATATCAGCGACAAATCTTTACAAAGGTAAACTTTTTAAAAATCGTTAAATTAGGTATCAATTTTCACCGCATCTCAACGCAGGATATTATTAAAGAAAAGCATTATAAGTATCAATAAGAAGAGTACTTTTGACTTAGAGGCCACGACAGTCGACTGTAGTCCTATTATTTTCCGATAACTAAAACCAATCGATACAGCTGACCCTGATTCAATTTTATTTTCCGTCTGAATGTCATATTCAAATAGCCTCCGCGAGTGGCGGTACTAAAATACCTCTACGTGGCTTATTTTAACCACGATCGTTTTAGGTCGGTTTCTAGAAAATAAAATGATGGGTTTCATTCATGCCGATCTAGAGATAAAGCATTCATTAGAAAAGTGTGCCGATTATGTTATATTCCTTTCATAAATAATTATAAGGTACGTTAGAAGAAAGGAAGGAAGGCTGATGACCGCCACATTGAGAAACTGACTAATTAAATGAAGCCATTAGGGGTGCTACGCGGTAGCTTTATTTATTTACTAGATTTAGCCCGCTGCTTCGCCCGCTTTGTTTTTTGATAAAATAGTAGCCTATATCATTTCAAAAGCTTCAGACTATGCATAATATCAAATTTTATCACAAACGGCTCAGCAGATTAGCTGTGAAACATTCCACGAATAAGCAAGTTCTGCAAAACTCTCATCTCATCGCTTCTATTTATATTATAAACTTGTCACTTTCATAATCAAGAGTCTCGTCATACTCAAATGCAGCTTTACCAAACACCTCCCACGTGTTTCTTGCAAATGTTTGACGTCCCTGTACTGCTCTTCCAGCAACAGCACGTCTGCGAGATTCAGCCGCTTCAAAGGTTTCAGTGGCTCGTTGGGACGCCATGTAAGTCGCCGTTGTGACACCAAATACTCAGCATGTTGTTGCTGTCGATTTTGGGACCGTTCTGGTGTGTCCGCAGCCTGTTGTGACACCAGATACTCAGCATACTGTTGAGATGCCATATACTCAGCGTGTTGTTGACGTCGATCGTGGGACTGTTCTGGTGTTCTGTTCTGTTCTGCCCTAGCAGCTCGGCTTGTTGAGACGTCTCATTATGTGTAGCTATTTACATGGCTCAGGCTATATTACAGCTTTGTGAAATATTAGAATTACGCTTACGCGGCATTTAAGTACTGTTAAAAAAAAAAACTAAATGGGTAGTCGTTTTCAAACTAACAACTTATCCAATTCCAATAACTAATGAAAAGAAAAACCAAACTTTTTACTTACTACTTATTACACAATCTATACCTAAAACTGACCCTTATTCTTAAACTACAAAAATTGTAATAATCTAATGGAAACAAAAATGAATCTTCTTCTTCCTCCTTCCCTGAATCCCATTATTTGGGGTTGAGTCTTCTCACTTTTGTGCGTTAATTTCGTTGGTATGTATTTTTCTGATCAAGTATATTCTTTGTTATCCAGCATTCGGACCCTTAGAGTAGAGCCGGTCGGACTGCCGTTTTGTACAGTTTTCCTTTGGTCTGTATGGGAATTTGTGGGTCATACAACACACCTAAGCATCGGGTGTGAGCTTGGAGCATAAGTATTTAAACTTCTCTACGGTGAGATTTGGCGTCGTCCCTAAGTAGATGGTTTCAGGTGTAGTATTCCCGATGTAGATATTTTTTGTTAAATCTACTTTTCTATTATAATCTTGAATGCCTGTATAGATAGCGTCAGTTGTTGACTTGGATGCTTTGAAGCCAAACTGATTTGGAGGTATTTATGTAATATTTGTCGATGTTTATTGATGACTTTTCCTATATCTTAAGCGTATGTAAGGTCAGTTTTACGCCCCTGTCGTTTCCACATTGTGCATTTGTGCCACATCACCCTTGTTCTTATAAAAAAGGCTGGTATGCGCATCGTGTACATGATCATATTAAACAACTTATTTAGTCAGCCAAGCACCGGCTATCGAGCCAAGGGTTTTCCAAAGGTCTACAGGAACCCCTGATCCTGATCTGTGATCCCTGTATCTGTGTGAGTTTTTCTGTTTTTCATTTTAGACTTAGCGTGTTTAACCTCTCTAATATCTATCTCGAGTCCATACGTGAGATCGCAGGGTATAGGATCCCCATTTGAAATAAAAATGAACCTTTTTACTTAATATTTACAAATACAATCTAGGTATACCGAAATAATTTAAAAATACAATCCTATAGCGCATTTCAACGTAAACAACCAATTAAAGTAAGTGCTTAAGTCAATCTTATCGTGATATTTTTTAAACTATTTGTCCAAATTACTTAGTGTAAAAGACAAAGTTCATCTACATTAAATACTGAAAACTGCCAATGTATAAATTTTGATAAGAATAAGCTAAATACTCTAAAATATGCATTTAAAAAAAAGTATTTAATTTAACGGTATTTATGGCTCAAAATTTGGGATATATTGGCTTCCACATGAAAGGTAGATATATGCCGTCGGGGACTTTTATTTAGAACTTTTTAAGACAAACGATCCTACCATACATTGTCTTTGTGTAACTCTAACGGTTTTGGCAGCGCACGCCAAGATAGCTTTCAGAGGGCAGATATTTTTCCGACTTACTTGATACGATTATAACGTATTATTATGGCCAAATTACACAAAATCTTTATAAATTGTAGCTCATGTGTTATTCTGATGTATAAGCTACATTTCTGTAAAGTTTTATCAAAATCCGTTCAGCCGTTTTTGCGTGAAAACGGAACAAACATCCATTCATCCATCCATCCATCCTCACAAACTTTCGCACTCTTTAATATTAGTAGGATACTTATATGCAAAATCCGTGTACAAAACGGTGGTAAGGCGAGTGTAATGCTATAACATGACATGTACGAGTATCTAAGAAAGGCAAGCCGCGAGTAACGCCGCCGTAATCTCGCCGCTTCAGTTAAAAAAGCTAAAGCTATGCTTTTGTGGCATCATTAATAAAATAAAATAAAAATAAAAAATAAAAAAGCCTTTATTATTCCATTGGCAAGTACGTACAAACATATGAATAGTAAAGGGTGTGGATATTGTTAGTCCAATGCCATTTGGCCCCTCTTCGGGTGAAGGCCTCCTCCAGAGATTGCCACTCGTCGCGATTCCTTGCGAGGTTGGACCAATTGCGTGTTCCGACGTTCTCTATCTCGTCCTTCCACCTTGCCTTTGGCCTCCCTCTGCTTCTGTGCCCCTGAGGTCCTCTCCACATAGTCACGATTTTCGTCCACCTGTTGTCAGTGTAGCGTGCCACGTGACCCGCACACCTCCATTTCAGACCTCGTGCGAAGGACAAGGCATCTAAAGAAAAAATCACGCCAGTCTGCTTCCTTATTGCTCTGTGATTAACTATGTCGTTCAATTTTATTTTTAATGAGCTGCGTTTTAAGGCTCTTTGACATGATGTTAGCTTTTTGTTGGTTGTTGAATCAAATATCCACGTTTGACATCCATATGTGAGACAAGGTAAAAGGCATGAATCCATTACTTTCTTTCTTAATTTTAAGTCCATGTTAGACTTCATAACTTCTTTATAGCCCCAGAACTTTTTCCATGTGGTAGATATACGCCTGATTATTTCTTCAACGTTGTTACTTTTGCAAAAGGATACCTGTTTGCCTAAGTAGATATATTCAGCAACATAATCTATGATGTTATTATTTATATGAATCGGAGTTCTGTTGTGGTTAGTCATGATCTTTGTTTTTGAAATATTCATTTCCAGGCCGACACTTTTGCTTGCGTTATGAAGTTCTGACATCATGGATTGGAGCTCTGCGGAGCTCTCTGAGAACCGCACAATGTCGTCTGCGAAGCATAAATGGTGAAGACGCTCATTACTGATTTTTAATCCTTTTTTGTCCCAAGATAGATTTTTCATAGCGTTTTGGAGAACTGATTGGAATAATTTAGGTGACAGGGGATCGCCCTGTCTAACTCCTCTGTTTATTTCTATTATTTGTCCTGAACTTTCTAGTTTGATTTTGCTAGTACTGTTTTCGTAGATATGTTTTATAATTCTGATATATTTGTTGTTTACATTTTGTTCGTAGAACGCGTTCCAGATGCTTTGGTGAGATATAGAATCAAATGCCTTCTTATAGTCGATGAAAGCGAGGTATAATGGCCTGCGGAATTCATAATATTTTTCAATTATTTGTTCTAGTACTTGTATGTGGTCAATGGTGCAGAACGATTTTCTAAACCCTGCTTGCTCTCTTGGTTGGTGTTTTTCTATATCGTTGTTAATTCTTTCTAGAATGCAGCTAGCAAAGAGTTTATACAAACATGGCATTATACTTATGGGTCTGTAATTCCCTACGTCTGTTGGATCTCCTTTCTTATACAACAGTATTATTTCTGATTCTGTCCATGTCTTTGGAACCTTTTCTTCATCAATAATTTTGTTAAATAGTAATGTTAAGGGGTAAAGGATCTCTGTTTTAGCTAATTTTATGGCTTCATTTGGTATTCCGTCTGTGCCGGGGCTTTTGACATCTTTTAATTTCTCTTTGAAATATGGTGTCTCTATATTTTGATTTGTTGCTGTTAGACTTTCTATATTCTCCTGGTGCATGAGGTCCTTTGAGGCGCTATATAGCCATCGGTAGAATTCTGTGGCGGTGTTTATGACAACTGCTCGAGTCTGCTGTTTTGGAGTGTTCATGTTCAATGATGGTATCCATTGCTTTGCGGTATTTAGTTCTTTTATAGCCTTTTTAAGACTTCCGGAAGATTTTAAATGTCTCATAAAAATGGATTGTCTATGATCTTTATAGCTCTTTTTAATTTCTTTGTTAATTGTTTTAAATAGGCTGGTAAGTCTAGCTTTTTCATCGCGGCTTAGGTGTTGTTTGTGGAGTAGTTGACTTCTTTCTTTCATTAAGTTTAAGGTGTAATCTTTGAGTATTTTTGGTTTTTGATGTAGGCTATTGTCTTTTTGTTTGTTTAGACATGTTTTAATTGTGGTTTCAATTACTTTGCCGTATGTATTGGCGTCTAGAATTTCGCTTCCTTTTTCAGAGAGGCCGTGTTCGGCGTTTTTTAAGTTGGCGATATATTCTGATTGGTCTTCTATTGTTTTTAGTTGGTTTCTTGGGTTGGTGAAGTTTCTCCTACTTAATTTCGCGGCTTTTAATTTGACTGTACCTCTTAGCATCTTGTGGCATCATTACCGGTATATTATATTTATGGTCGAAAACCACGCCGACGAAGTCTTGGCCAAAAGTGATCAGAAAAACCTATAAAAAATCAAAAATAAATTGGTCAGTTACATTTCGTGGCATAAATTGGACATAGGTCAGAAAGCCAATTCAGTTCATTGTTAAGTAGGTAGTTGAGCTGCAATATTGACAGAATTCGGCTTCGCAACCCCGGCGATACCAGACAATATGAGATTCTACCGGCGCGGGCGGAACTACTGAATTCATCGATTCGATCGACAAACGGTAAACTAATATCGTAGTTGCGCTTCAACGATCGCAAACGAACTTAATGCGCCTTATTCACCATCCATCTTGCTGTACGTCCCGCCAAGGACGATGTACATGCAAAACGACCGTGAATAAGCTTGCTGGACGTCAATAATTATTATTGATTGTTTTCTTTCACGGTACTAAATTGTCTCAGACAGTGTATCCGTACTTCAAGCTCTACAAAGCAACACTATAACCTCTGTCCTAATACTGGAGTGTCATAATACACTGCAGTCCTTTGCAAACACAAACAGGGTGACTCTGCAATGGATTAAAGGACACAGTAACTCACTGGGTAATGATGCAGCCGATGAACTGACCAAATCCGTAAAGTACTAGGTACGATAACCGGACACTGTCCCCTAAACAAACACCTGTGTACCATAGGTGTGACAGATAGCCCTCTGTGTAGAGGCTGCATGGAGGCGGAAGAAACGCCACAGCACGTGCTCATGGAGTGCAGGAGCGTGGCGGATCTACGGGCACAGATTCAACAGTCTCCAGCTACACTATCGGAAGTCTGCAGCAACCTGAAAAGGCTGCTCGGCTTCTGGGATGAATTTGGATGGCTGGAATAAAAGAAGAGACAGATTTCACGTACAATGGCCCAATCAAGTGGCTAAGTGCGGAAAAGGCCCCGACAAACTAACTAACTAACTAACTAAAGGCGTTTAACCCTGCCATAGGCCAGGTGATATGAAAATACATAATATTCTGCAGCAATGATTTTTGATACCTACACTATATTCATTTAGTAGCGCAGCATTGTAGTGATATTAGAGTAACAATCAAGCAGGAAATGAAAGAGAAAATTAGGTGAAAATAAATCATGTAGGTACTTACATTCTTTTTATCTAAGGGAAAAACCACAATTATATTATGTTGATGGCTATATGGACAAGTGCAAAAAGTTTTGGTATAGGCCTGTACCAACTTATAAATTTATATCGGTTTCGGTGTAATCCGTGACTGTATGTGTGATTTATGAGCAAACAAATTTAGACCTTAAACTAACATTGACAATACACATACATACATACATGCATACATTAAAATTTATTGTTTTTGAGAGATTAGATTCTGAAATTGTTGAAATCTATATATATAAAAAAGCGAAAGGTCATTCACTCACTCATCACGAAATATCGAAAATCGCTTGATGTATAAAGATGAATTTTGGCAGTTAGGTAGTTTATAACTAGTAGACGTCTGCTAAGAAGGGATTTTATAACAGGGCCGGAGTACGGAGGTCTAAAGGCTCTCGCAAGTTTGTATATAAGGCCTTCATTTTTTGTGCTACAACTTGAAATTTGGAAGGAGGGTAGTTTGTAGTTATTAGACGTCCGCTAGGAACGATTTTGCGACAGCGCCGAATTAAGGAGGTGTAACGGCTCTCGCAAGTTTGTATGGAAGTCTTTCATGTTTTGTGCTTGAAATTTGGCAGGGAGGTAGTCAGTTAGAAGACGTCCGCTACAAACGGATTTTGCGACAGGTCCGGATTAAGAAGGTGTAATGGCTCTTGCAAGTTTGTATGAAAGTCTTTCATTTTATGTGCTACAAACTTGAAATTTGGCAGGGAGGAAGTTAGTAGACGTCCGCTAGGAATGGATTTTGCGACAGGGCCGGATTGAGTTTGTATGAAAGTTTTGATTTGTTTTTGACTACCGATCTGAAATTTAGCAAGTCTAGAGTTTATGAGTAGAAGACATTCACTAAGCAAGAATTTTGTGACAACCTAGATTTAGGGCTCTAGCAAGTTTATATATAAACCCTTGGCGTTTTATACCTGAAAATTGGTAGAGAGATAGAATATAGTTAAGACATGTCAGGTAGAAACAGATTTTACGACAGAGCCAGTTCAAGGGAATATAATCTTACCGTATGTGTTCAACAAACATTTATTAATGCCTTATAATACAATAAATAGAAAATACTTGCAACTAAAAGAAATTCAAATGAATCGAGACCTTAATATTTTTTATTACAACACAATTTACTTATGTTATTAGTTTCATAAAGTTATATCTCAAATATTTCTTTTTATTTTCCCTGGATACCACTATGACGCATTTTCGTGGTTAAAAGTATCTTATAATACGTTGAACCTGGTATTCACATACCACCATATCAATTACCAAATTCCAGACAACAGTTTATACATTTTTGTTTATCCCACATGAAAACGATGGTGACATCGTTTTCTGTAAAACTATAGATTTAATTTTCGAAAGCTCACATTTAAAATCTTTACTATCCATCCCCTCTACAAACATACAACAGTTTCGAGTAGACTTAAGAGTCAGAAAAGTTTTCTCCGCAAAACACAGCCCATCCAGGACCCACCACGTACGGTCAGACGAAAGTTGTGGGAACATCACCCACTGCCACTGAACTTCTTTCAACCCAGGAACACTTGGCACTCGGAAGTGATTTGCAGTAGCCTAAATGGAAAGCACTCAATAGAGTGTGCTCCCAAGAAGGCCGCTGTAAACACAACCTAACAAAATGGGGGATTATAGATCCCACTGATACCCAGTGTGAGTGCGGTGCTCCTGACCAGATGATGGCCCACTTCTACAGTGCCCAAAGTGACCCGTCACCTGCACCTTAGAGGACATTACAAACGCCACTAATGCTGCGATTAATGCAACTCCTACTGGGCCCAAGCAGTCTAACCACGGGTATGAACCTAACACAAAAAAAATCACAACCGTCGATTCGAAACGAAGAAGATCCCTGTATCATAATCACAAATGCCATCTCTTTAAATATATAATGAATTGAAATAAACTGCAGCATGAAAATAAAACTATAAATGTGATGTAGGTACAGGTAGGTTTTACAAAAATAACAACATACATTTTTTAACAAATTGGTGCCTTAAAATAGGCATTTTCTGTTGACTAAGTATAAAAATAGTTTGCGTTCAACATCATTAAACTTCATATTTTCATAACCACACGGACGAAGTCGCGGGCAACAGCTAGTATATATATATATCTAAGTGGATGTACCGAGTCCCAATCATAATACAAATGTTATTTACGTCAAATTACGTCACCTTTTTGGGGGGTCTGCGTTTATTATTACGCCATATTTCCCAAAACATGCAATAAATTAGATCGTTTTCATTGCATAACACATATTAAGTTTGTATTTGACTGTTTCAGTATAGTCGACAAGTTGAGGACATAAAGTTAATCAAGTTGCTTGAATTCTAAAACAGCTCCTTAAGAAAAGAGTCAAATATAAGTAAAGAGCTCCACTTATTAGGTAAGCAAGGGCAGCTTAATGACACTACGAAACTGAAAAGATAAGGGAGGTCCCTTTTCGTCACGTAAGCAATAATCTACGTATTTCGATTTTTCATGAGAGGACTTGACACTGTGTTTAATATCGTGTTGTATGATAAAAATAAGCATGCGAAAGTTATTTATATACAGGATGTTTGGTAGATCGATGCAAAGCCGTAAAGCGGAGCTAGTATAGACTATTTACAACCATTTGAACCGAACTTGTCTTAGCCGAACTGTGACTAATTCTTTTTTAGCATAATTTTAATGATTTTTGATGACAAAACTCAAAATATTGCAGTTAGTTGCTAAGATAAGATAAGTCATTTATTGGAACGAAGTTCCTTATCGCGCGTTGTGAAAGGGGGCTAGACGGAAAAAATTCTTACGAAAAGTTGTCACGACATGCTATAATAAGCTAAATTGAATCGTTGGAACTGTCAAATAGAGTTCATTATTAGTTGAATGGCGGCTTTTCTATGAAAATATTGGAGCGAATTAAAACCTTATTTTTGCTATTTTTATTACTTCACAAACGCAGACAATTCGAACAGAAAAATTGAATCGTTGGAACTGTCAAATAGAGTTCATTATTAGTTGAATGGCGGCTTTTCTATGAAAATATTGGAGCGAATTAAAACCTTATTTTTACACATTAACCGTGAAATTCGGTTGCACATAGCTCCTATTGTCCGGTCGGGCACCAGCCTATACGTTTCTCAGAATAATTTTATCATATCTAGTTTGGTAAAATTTCAATTTTTAACCGTTTACGTTTACAAAATAAAGTCCGAATTCGCTTTTCGTAGAATATGTTTATGTATTTAAAGGCGGCGCGGCGAACTCTTTGAACTAGGTACCTACGGCGATATGTTTAGTACCTAAGTTTATTCGCTCAAAAATATTATTATAACTTCAAAAAAATAAAATTTTATTACAATTCCTTCACTAATTAATCGAAAGGAACTTCGTTCCATCCGGGTGTCCCTTGACACCTCTCAAGTTTTTTTTTTGTATTCTATTTGGTTAACATAATTCGTAAACAATCTAATAAAACATAATTAGGGGATCTGTGTAATAAGACAATATTTTTACAGACATTTAAAGTCAAAGACCTTTTTAAAGATTTCAGAAATCTGTTTTTAGACGGCATGAAAAAAAATCACAGATGGTGCTTTTTTTGTTCAAACATTTTCAAACACATATCTGGTTATTGTGCTTTCTTTCGAAGTATCAACTACGCGGATAGCTCACCAATTATTGAAATTAGGACCTACAAACCAAATTGAGGGAGAAAAATATTTTTTTAGGTGAATTATTTAAAAGAAAATTATAATTAAAATTATTTATTATTCGTATTCAAAATGTTCGCCGCAGTCTCTTACACCAACACGGGCCCGTCTTCACACTTCTGTTGTTGTTATTTTTAACTTAATCTTCAGTTTCATCGTTTCAAACGCTGAATTAATTCTCTCAATCAATTCTTCTTTCCTGTTTATTTCCACGTTCGTATAAACTTCCATGGTCCGACACCACACGTAAACGTCAAGCGGAGTCAGGTCGGGTGACCGGGCGGGCCAAGGGATTGGCCCGTCTCTGCCGATCCAGCTGTTAAGGAAACAATTATTTAAGTGCTCACGTACCTTTAATGTCCAATGCGCTGAACAACCATCTTGTCGAAAGATGACTTCTCGGTCTCTCTATCGAATATCGGGGCCTCTAATTCAGACGACTTCTCGGTCTCTAGCCAATAAAAATGGGGCCCAATCAGTGAAATAAGTATCTAGTATACTAATTTAACTTTTTTTAAATTTATTTGAATGAATTTCTCGAACGAGGAATATGCAGACATCGTTTTTATGTATGGCAGAGCAGACGGTAATGGATCGTTAGCACGACGGATGTACCAAGAATGCTATCCTAATCGTAGAGTACCGAATGTGAGGGTAACTCCCCGTTAATCCAGGTAGACATGATACTAACAACGAGGAAGATATCTTGGCGGCATTTCAAGCTGATCCACATACCCCCATTTCTCACCGGATAATTTGTATAGCTAGATTCGCCATACAAATATACGGTATTCGCTGAAGACCAAGAAGTCGTCTGAATTCGAGGCCCCGATATTCGATAGAGAAACCGAGAAGGCATCTTTCAATAAGATGGTTGTTCAGCGCGTTGGACATTAAAGGTACGGGAGCACTTAAATAATTGTTTCCTTAACAGCTGGATCGGCAGAGACGGGCCAATCCCTTGGCCCGCCCGGTCAGCCGACCTGACTTCGCTTGACTTTTACGTGTGGGGTCGGGCCATGGAAGTTTATACGAATGTGGAAATAAACAGGAAAGAAGAATTGATTGAGAGAATTAATTCAGCGTTTGAAACGATGAAACTGGAGACTATGTTAAAAATAACAACAACAGAAGTGTGAAGACGGGCCCGTGTTGGTGTTAGAGACCGCGGCGAACGTTTTGAAAACGAATAATAAATGATTTTAATTATAATTTTCTTTTAAATAATTCGCCTAAAAAAATATTTTTCTTCCTTAATTTGGTTTGTAGGTCCTAATTTCAATAATTGGTGAGCTATCCGCGTAGTTGATACTTCGAAAGAAAGCACAATAACCAGATATGTGTTTGAAAATGTTTGAACAAAAAAAGCACTATCCGTGATTTTTTTTTATGCCGTCTAAAAACAGATTTCTGAAATCTTTAAAAAGGTCTTTGACTTTAAATGTCTGTAAAAAAATTGTCTTATTACACAGATCCCCTAATTATGTTTTAATAGATTGTTTACGCATTATGTTAACCAAATAGAATACAAAATAAATTACTTATCTTTCAAATTGCCCATTATTTGCAACTAACTGCAATATTTTGGGTTTTGTCATCAAAAATCATTAAAATTATGCTAAAAAAGAATTTGTCACACTTCGGCTAAGACAAGTTCGGTTCAAATGGTTGTAAATAGTCTATATTAGCTCCGCTTTACGGCTTTGCATCGATCTACCAAACATCCTGTATAACTGTAACAGTGTACTTTTATGAGGGAAATAAACTATATTATTATATAAGCATGTCCAAGAACCAAACTTTTTAAGACCTTTGTGACATCAGCCAAGCCGTACTGAGCACGTGTAGTGACTTATGGCCCACTCCCTCCCACAGAGTCGGGAGGATTTTGTCCCCGTGGAAACAATACAATAATGTGTATTGTGTGTATTGTGATGCCACCGAGGAGTGGGTACCACCCATCTTCCGTTGCTCTCAAAATTATTAATCTTGAACGAACTTGTACAAGAAAATCATCGTGAGGATTTGTAAACGTTAGCACAATAATAAATAACCCAAACACAGTGTAAAAAATATCATAAATCTGTTTATACTTTGTTGGGGAACCAATTTTATAACAAAGCTTGCTGATAATTTTGATAGTAATGGCCGATACGTGTAAAGGCATAATAATCTGTTAGAATAAGGATCGTAGCTGGTGGCGTTCTGTAGTGCTGGGTACCGGCATAACCTCAGAGGCGTTAGCTTCTATGTAACATTTAAATTACATTATGAAGAAATACATAGTATGAACTCCGTGTTTCGTTGTAACTTGAACAATTCAAGAAGGAAAACATTTGTTTTGTAAAATCCATGTGAGGTCTATTGTATTTTACTAAAATGCTTGAGAACATTGCAAAGAGAAATATTTAATTTTTAAATTGTATGCTATTTCAATGAAAAGAAAACGTGACTCGCTACAAAATAAATTGAGCAGTTTATATGTTTATTCGGTAATATGCGTTGATATGGTTACACTGGTACTGGTTCACGTGCAAAAGAAGCAAATTCTTAGTCCTATGTCTTTAGTATAATGTAAAACTTACGTCGTAATGACGCGGAAGTAAAGGAACTTTTAATCCCATTCAACGTAATAAATCTTTCATATTTCTTTAGCAGTCGTCTTCATCATCATTATACCGTCGTATGAAAACAGTCGACGTGATTACGTGTATATGATAGTATATGTGTAGGTGCAAGGGTTGTTGATGTAATTATAATTAGCTACGATTGTACCTTCCAGTCATAACATAATATGTCTAGACTAAGCGAATTATTAACCTTGGACCGTACAGATTGACTCGCACGCATAGCCGATCTTTGACTGATTCCTAGACTACATAGAAATCACAGACTGAACGTGCATACAACTAAAACTAAACACGTGGTAGATATTTTTTAGTCATGCTAGCGGTGCCGATTGATAACTTTTTAGTGTACATAAATAACTCCGATATCTGACTCGCAGCATAACTGTAAATAAATCTGAATATTGGTGTTTTATTTGAACTTGACCAGGTGCAACATTCACGGGCGCTGGAATTAAACGACTTTAATATTGACCTACATGCAACTTGTGTAAGCATAATACATAGTTGAAATCATTAGTTATTATAAAGTGAACGGAATACGGAGAAAGTTCAATCTTCAATAAGTAGTGAACCAATATCCTTTCAACAACATTCCTTTGATAAATTTAATTAAATGAAACCACCCAAGTTACTCGACTTTCTACTCGTAGTGCACTAGGCACCCACGCAAAACGACGGATGTAGGTAGTTCGTAACAGAGTTCAATGTTCAGACTAAGCTTGGTCGGTAAAGTTATAAGGTAAAAATGTTTTCAACCGGCTTCAAAAAAGAAGGAGGTTCTCAATTCGACACGTGGCTTGGCTGTTCTATTTATTGTTTTGTATTGCCACCGACTTCCGAAACTAAAGTCATGTGTGTTCTGATTTATAGCTTTTATTCACTTTTTGGTTTTTGAAGGCGGTTGTCTTTTTTGTAAAAAAGCTTTTTTATTTTTCGCTTTTTAGTATTTCCCTAACATCCAAATCCATTAAGAAATGGCAACACAGTCAAAACAGAGAATTGAAAGTATAAGGTGAGAACAATACAACATCATATTTTTTTAGCTTTCTCTCGATTTTTTCATAAAGTGCTGAATCAATTTTGATAAAATTTATATGGGTGGTCCCACATAAATTTTTAGCCCTTGAGGCATACCATATCCATCAAAAAAGCATTTTCAAAATCGCTTTACATTTGATGGAGAAATCGCGTAACAAATGTACAAAAAAAAAACATACAGACGAATTGAGAACCTCCTTCTTTTTTAAAGTCGGTTGAAAAGCGCCGAGCCAATGAAGCTCATCGATTCCCTGAGAAATATTATAACTGTCTTGAAGACTGGTTGTCAGACTTTCTGGCGTTTGACAATGATATTTTTTTACTGTACTTAATCCGATTTCGATGATTCTTTTTTTTATAGTGAATAAGTACCTCAAAGTTGGTCCCATATAAATTTCATGAAAATATTCCACCCCTAAGGGTGGACAACTAGGGGATGACTGTTTTTTTTAGGTGTCACCCTTTTGTAATTAATCACTATGATAAGAAGTAGGCACTAAAAACCCAAAAAAAACTTTTTAACAAAACATACAACCGCCTTCAAAAACTAAAAAGAATACTTTAAATTCGCAAGTCGGTGGCAATAATATTAATAATAGCCATTATTCAGATAAATTAGATAATATAATAGCTAACATAAAACTTAACCTATAAACAAAATCGACAACTGTTTATCTGTTTGTCTATCGAAAAAGGCTTCTTCCAACTTCTTCTATCTCTGTCTGTCTCTGGCTTTCCCCGGCCATAGTTTATCTGCTACTGCTTTCAATTCATCTTCCCATCTTCTTTATAGTCCTCCACGTCTCCTTTTTAGGTTCTTCGGGTACCAGTTTGTAATAGCTTTACTTCATTTGTCGACACCACGTAACATGTGCCCAGTCCATATCCATTTGTACTTTCTTAATAAAGACGTGACATTTTCTAGTTTTGTTCTTTCTCTTATAATTGTGTTTTTTATTCTGTCGGACCATTTGATGCTCAGCATGCTTCTCTCCACGGATCTCTGGCAGACCTCAAGTTTTTTGATGTGTGCTTGTGTGGGACGGAGCACATGTTTGGCAACCGGATGGTAATACAGGAAGTATGTAAGCGTTGTAGAGTTTCGTTTTTATATTCATTTTTATTTCTTTGCTTTTCATAATTTCTTTAAGTGCCAAGTATTTCCATGTATTCCCTATTCTTGTGTTAATTTCCATTGATCGATCTGGGTGACTTTCTCTGTCTAGGTCATCAAGCATGTTTGAAAGTTCGGTCTTGATGAAGAAGAATATTATTAAATCGTCTGAAAATCTCAGGTTAGTGAGTTATTCTCCGTTTATATTTCATCCATACTCATCACAATTAAATTTTCGAAATATTTCTTGCAGTACTGCAGTAAAGAGTTTAGGTGATAAAGGGCACAAAGTACCTAAGGTTGCGGCGCGTAGGGTCACCCTGGCGGACCCCACGTTCTATTCTAATATCCTTTCCTTCTCTTTCTAATTTAACTTTAGCTTTACTATTTTCATAGATGTTTGTTATAATCCTGATATATTTGTTTTCAATTCCATTAAGTGCTTGCCATATGACTTTTCTATCGAATCGATTGCTTTACTATAATCTATGAAACAGCAGTAGAATGGAATATCATATTCTTTACTTTTTTCTACAATTTGATTTACGACGTGGATATTATCGATCGTTGAATAGCTTCTTCTAAACTCGGCTTGTTCACGAAGCTGATTACTGTCAAGTACTCTGGTTATTCTACCGAGAATTATTTTTGAAAATAATTCTCTAAATAAGGCGGTTGTCTGCTATTTTGATTTTGTAAAAAAAGTTTTTTGTAGTTCGTAAATTAAACTATAAAAACAATTCTTTAGTTTCTATGTATATGCATGAAAAGAAGAATTCAGGTATATTTTTGAAGACTGGTTTTTTATTTGAGGGGAGGGGCTCGTGGCTAACTGAAATCCGTACGGATCGATCGGTCATGATTAAGCTACGCTTGATGCGGACGGTCTGTGGATGGGTGACCATAAATTTTATACCGAGACCCTTCCGGGCCTCGAAAACCTTGTAAAGCCATTGGACCCGGCTGTCATCCGTAGACCTTTGACAGTCTTTATGGGTAGTCAGGAGCCAGAAACTGATGGTTGTCAGTTTCTGTCTTACCAAGGAGTATCGTGTTACCCAGTAACAGAGTAACTGGGTTGTGGGGGTTAGAAAGGCAGTCGCTACATGTAAAACACAGCTATATCCGGTTAGACAGGAAGCCGACCCTAACATAGTTGGGAAAAGGCTGGGCGGATGACCTATTTATGAGAAAATGAACGTGGTTGACAAACATCCGTGGAACTGGTATATCTTCTTTCACTTAGATATTCTACTGGTTTATAACCGTTGTTTAAAATTGAAGGTAAATATATTTTAATCGATAAACAATAAACCTATAACATATATTATAACTACAGCTTTGAAAAATATTTTGTAAAGGCAAGTTCTTTTTTCTTTCGTAGTTCGTCTAGGGATGTCAATCAGGTGCCGCGAAGTCGAATGAGCGATAACCCTTTCTTTAACCCTTTAGGACAGATCATTTTGATGGACGGACGGAAAAGTAACACCGACAGGGTCCGGGTAGAACCTTTTCGGGCTCCGAATTGTAAAAAAGAAATGTTTTACCAACACAGTTATAAACCTAAGGGTTTTAGTGATCGAAACCCTTTGACACTTCACTGTCTTCTTCTTAAAATCTTTAACCTAAGTAATCGTAGATAATATTATTTTCGAAGCTATTTGTTCAATGCTGTAGGTACCTAATGGTACTATAGCATTGCAAAAGTAATATTAAAGCGTGGGCCCTTATACAAATGTAGGTAGTTTATCAAAAAATCTTTTTTTTTTAAAAGCGTCCACACGTTTAATAATAGGTACTTTTCATACCTCAGAATGCGCGAGTTTTAGTTCTTTTTTCACCTACTTATTAAAATATATTTTAGTCTTGCTATGGATATTTAGAAAATACTTGTACTTTTGACAATTCCGAGATTTATGTGTGAAAATTCTAACAAACTTAAACACGACAAGAACAAGTGGTTCCGTTATGGAGTTCCAGTGCCTTTTTCCGGATTCATCATCAGACCTTGAAAATCTATCATGGTTAAAGCGCGGTTCAAGACAATTCTAACAAGTCCAAACATAACTAGGATACGTTGTTCCTTATGGAGTTTCAGTGCCTATATTCCAGTTGCATCATCAGATCAGGGCCTCAAGTCTGCTATTACAATAGTGTCAGAATGGTATGTAATTGATTTCATAATTGTTGATTTTGACAAGTTTGGTAATCTACTAATATAATGGCGTCATTATGAAAATCAATGATAGACCATTCTGACACTATTGTAATAGCAGACTTGAGGCCCTGTTCGATGGTACCACATTATTGTATTGTCATGGGTATTACATACATTCGCTGAGTTTCAAATCAATACGACAATTAGTAGTTGATTCAATTCGACTTGGAAGATTTTTTTACATAGTTACAGGTGAAAATAAAAACAGTACAACACATATTTATCTACTATTATTTACTAACTTGATGGACATCAACTATGTCTTAAAACCTATATCGTTAACATAGTAGGTAAGTAAGTACCTGTTCGATCTGGATTTCCGACGGTTTTGCCCCGTTGCCGAGTCCAAGCCGGAACTCATGGAAATAGCCCGGTTCAGCATAGCTTCTTGGATATATGCTTCATTCAGACCTAGTAACCAAAATATACGAATTAAATAATAAAAATGTAAGACTAAATAAGTAATATGGTGTTATAAATGCGTGCGTGTGGTGTTTATTTCTTAAAGGAAACCTGCTCGCTATGTTGGTTTAGGGAAATACATTTCGAAAACCTAAATAATTATGATTGAATTTTAAGTATCTGTGATTTGACTTTGCGGCGACCGTGTGGAAGTCAAAACTAAAGTTAAAGTAAATTCGATCTGAGATGAGTTCTCCTACCTACCTACATGCATAACGGATTCATAGGTCAGGTAGAAATCACAATCACTTAATATTGTAAAAGGATGACCTCCACCGCGACCGTCTGCCTGAACGCGGTAAACTCAAAAACTCAAAAACTCTCAAACTGATTTTCATACGGTTTTCACCAAGTGATTTATGTCGAACGTTGGTGCTGCTGCTGCGGCTGCAGAAAACCTCAAACGGCTAAAGTATAGTCACCTTGGTGATAACTTTATTTTCGAGCCATTTGGGGTTGAAACCCTCGGGTCGTGGGGTCCGAGTGCTCATCTCCTTTTTAAGGAAATTTCCAAAAGGTTAGTTGACACTTCTCGTGATCCAAAAGCTGGTTTTTACTTTGGGCAGAGGTTAAGCATTGCCATCCAACGTGGCAATGCAGTCAGTCTCTTGGGCATATTCCCAGATGACGGCGATGTGGAGGAGTTTTTTGATGCCTTATTATATTAGTTTATTTTTGGTTTAATAGTTATAGGTTTTTCTTTTTTTTTTATTGTACGTGTAAATATTGTATATTTGTTACTAATAATTAAATCATTGTCGAACGTTTTGGTATATAAGAGTCAATTTAAAAAAAAATTACATTAGAAAAAAAAGCTGTCCTAGGTTTCTAAATGGGTACAAAAAATCTTTGCATTATTGAATTTACAAGTCAAATATTTTTGTGTCAAGGATATTTATTTATTTATTTAATTAAGGTTCACCAATAGTTGTTACAGATATTTTACAGATAGGAACATACAAGTAATTGTATCTTAAAGTACAACCAATTACAGGCAAACACCACATGCAAAATGCTCTTTGTACCTAATTATTATATGCTATCCTACTCATAAATATTTTTTTTATTTACTTTGATTAGTTCACAGAACCACCAAAAATAAATGTTCTGTGAGGGTAGATTTTTTTCGCTCATACAAAAATATGATGTCCACTTCGCAAAACTAGTTGATCAAAGTGACCCAACACTATTATTTTTAGAGCTACCAAAAAAATCCTCATTAAATATAAAGACTCGTATAATACAACAATTTTAAACTTTTTTGAACGTATTTTAAATATTAAATTTAAATTCAAAATGTTGTCCCATTATTTGATACTTTGTGTAACGACGCTTGTGTTACGATGCTATGAACTTAATATAGACATTTTGAACGTACTCGTAACTTTATTAAATTTGGCCACATTTGCACCAACATCTACTACCTACAAATAAAAATTAAATTGAAATTGACTTCAATAATGATGGGTTCCTCATTCACACTTTCATCCCCTATTTTACCCACTTCCAGTTTTGTGTTTGCGACAAAAGGTAGCCTATGACCGTCTCCAAGGTCAAATTTATTTCTGTATCAAAATTTCAGCGGTTCAGCGTTTTAGGCATGAAAACAAACAAAATAGACAGAGTTACTTTCGCATTAACAATATCTGTATATTATTTGGAAGTATGGATTTGTGGCACCCGTGCGAAGCCGGGGCGGGTTGCTACTTACGTATACAAAAAAACTTAAGTCCCCTGCGCGAATGCTATTTAAATAGTTTAAAACGATATAAATGTGTTTTATTACTGCTTATTTCAATTTGAAATAATTTTCCAATACAGTTAACACAATTTTCAATAAAAGTGCAACAAGAAGAAGTATTAGGTTCGACTTCTAATCATATTTAGTAACTTGACAGTTCAAGGGATACTAGAAATTGACAAAAAAGGTAGTGAGGTGGTGTAAGAATGAACGAAATTGAATGAACTTAAATAATGACCTACTTATAAGCAAACATTTTGTTTGAAATTTTATAACTTTTCTTAAAAGCACGATATAGATACACTATTAAAAATATGTACACACACATCACACCCATCTATATCTTTACACTATTTAAATGACATTAAATTAAAAATTTAAAAAATCCCCAACGCAAAACGTAAAAGCGATTATTTAAAAACTAAAAAATAATATCATTTGTTGAGCCATCAAATGTTTGTTCGTCGAAATGGCGCTATAATGTCGCGGCGGGATACCGCTAAGTTAGCATTAACTAAATAGTTAAAATAGCAAACTCATGGTAACTAGATTGGCAACAAAAATTTTATCGGTTCGAAGCAAGTTGGTCGGAAATGCTGGTAAATTAAGAGATAGTCAATGAAATGAAGGGTCTGTCTAGCGCGGTACCCCGCCGCGACATTATAGCGCCATTTCAACGAACAAACATTTGATGGCTCAACAAAAGATATTATTTTTTACTTTTTAAATAATCGCTTTTATGTTTTGCGTTGGGGGTTTTTTAAATTTTAAATTTAATTTTTATTTCTAATTTTTTGAACGTAATTTAGTTTGGTTTTGTGTAAGGGCCTTAGAAGACGAGCTACTTTTAGCATCGGTGATCGACGATTATGCGACTGAATCGAAGTAATATTAGGTCTTAAAATTGTATGCAAATGGATAGGGAACCGCTTTTTGGCCCTTCATCGTCATTATGCCAACCTATAAGAGCCACCTGCTGGGCATAGGTCTCCCCCAGGGGGGTCCAGCCGTAATCGCCATGCTTGGCCGATGCATGTTGGCGATGGTCTTTGGCCCTTAGAGTTTATAAAATTAATTTTCAAGTGTTTAGTTTTCATTTCGTTAGTTAATTAATATTCCTCATTCCCTTTCAATATAGAGTCAAGCCCTTTCATTTGATACACTGAGGGAGTTGTGAAAAAAAAATGTAATTCGCCATTTTGTGGTGAAGGTCATCTTGGATTTGAAATTTATGATAGTGTAAAGTATTCTACTAGTAAAGCCCTTTCATTTGATACCCATATTGAAGGAGTTGTGAAAAAATATGTGATTAGCCATTTTGTAGCGGCGGCCATCTTGGACCGATTTTCATCAAACACTCCCGACTAATTCACCTTTCAAACAAAAAAAAACAAAAATCAAAATCGGTTCATCCGTTTGGGAGCTACGATGCCACAGACAGACACACACACACACACACACACACACACACACAGACACGTCAAACTTAAAACTTATTAACACCCCGTCGTTTTTACGTCGGGGGTTAAAAAGTAAAAAACAAGTAAAATAGAATAATTTTTATTTTGTTTCTATTAGAAGAAAAAGAAAGGAAATTACTTTTATAAAAAAATATTATTTGTTCTTATTTATATTCCACATCTTACATACGGTAATTTTAAAGTTTTAAATAAAATTAAACCATTTTTATCATTCGTCGTTGAGCAAAATCATTCACTATCCCAACACAAATAGTTTAAAAAAATAAAAATAAAATAAAAATATTTTATTTCAGACCTTGATCCATATGATGTTAGTAATACAGAACGTTAAAAACTACGTTAGTAACAAAAGTAATATTTCAATTCATGTATTTTCTGTTGTACTCATCTGACACACCGGGTATATGCATATGTACATGCACCCAATGAGCCATAATGGCGCAACATGGTTTAACACTAATAAACCTTCAGAATATCGTTGACGCTTCCACGCACTCTGCGCATCATGGATGCAATCCTCTTCCTCAGTATGGTATTGAAACCATCAGTGTGTGTTTCGGCAAACATTCCTCATGCACTGCAGTAACGTGAAAGCCCCAACAACACTCTGAAGGCATTATTGTACTGAACTGTGAGGGCGTTGTATGCCTTTTGCGTATATCGAACCCACAGAGTGCACGTGTACAAGAATCGGCAAAAAGCCATAAAAAGAGTTACCTTTACTTCTGGTGTACAACGTGCAAACCTGCGGGCCAACATACTGCATCGGACAGCCAACGCCCTCCGCTCTCTTTCCATATCAGCATCATCTTTTAAGTCATCAGTAACTATGTGCCCTAAGTACTTAAAATCTGGCACCCTTTCAAGAGCCACACCTTTTATCATAACCGGTGGGATATGTGCTGGTTTTTTACGCTTTACCCTAAACACAAGTAGTTTGCTTTTCTTTACGTTATACACAAGCCCATGCGCTACTGCATACGTCTCACAGACCTCCAACAACTTCCTGAGTGCGCTAACTGACGGACTCAGCAGCACCATGTCGTCCGCATAACTAATACTATTAACACACAGACCGTCAATGGAACAGCCAACATGTGTGCTACTGAGCTCGACAATCAGCTGGTTTACATACAGGTTGAAAAGCGCTGGCGAGGTCAATCCACCCTGCCTCACCCCGCATTCCAACCTGTACTCCTCAGACAACCAGTTGGCCCATCTAACATGATTGGTTTGGTGGCCATACCAATACTGAAACATATTTGTTATGGCGTTGGGTACTCCCGCTTCGCGCAACTTACACCACAGTATGTCATACCTAACCAGGTCAAATGCCCTGGAAAGGTCTAGACGCTGCATATACCGGCGTATTTCTCTCCGTATAGTACCTGACAGTATTCTTGAGAGACAGAATAGCACGTTCAGTCGATAGCTGTGGCCTAAAGCCGAACTGAGCATCGTGAATTTTAAGATGTTTATTTAATTGTCTCTCAAACACACCGTCAAGCACTTTAGCCGCAACAGTAGCTTAGGAGATCGGTCTGTAATTACTCTTGTCACTGACGTCACCAGTTTTATTTTTCAATATTGGTACCACCATCGTTCTCATCAACACGGCGGGTAGGTAGGTGTGCCGGATACAAAACGTAAACAATAACGCTAGCAGTCGCAAAATGTTCTATGCTAAGGCTGTCATGTCCCGGCGATTTGCCTCGTCTCATATTTTTAATTATTAAACTAATCTGCTTAGCCGTAATGCGAGCAGGCACCTCAGAAAATAAAACAACAGCCCCAGCAATGACACCATTAACATCCGATTCTGAAGGTAGTTGTATTTTAAATTGTTCCTTAAACAGGTTTGCGATCTCTACGGGCGTGCTTACACCGTCGACACTTACCGGAATGCTAGGCTTGGGGTTTAACTTTTTGGTATGTTTCCAAAACCCGCGAAAGTCTTTCTTTTCGTGTCTTGAAGCCTAAATATCAATTTAGTATGGTATCATTATTATTCTTTGAACTGTTATGTTAAAGCTGATTACCAGCAGTGCAATTCTGTAAGAATTCACTCGCGAATTCGAATCCCATCTCATTTCCGATTTCACTTACCTGAAGTGAAAAGTATTTGGTATTTGCTAATATAGTAACGTAATAATAGTTCGCTTTACCTATGTTGTCACTCAGTGGCGCTAGCGTAGTTTTATCGAGTTACAGAATACTTAAAACAGTTTTCACCGCGAAATTAGGATTTTGTTAAAAAATTCATTCATCATTTGGGAAAATAATTATTGTAATGCAAACAGCATTACAATAATTATTTTGATGTAAAAAATATTTAATTGATGTAAACAAATTGACGGGAGATAAGATTTTTGATGTGCACTTAAAAATAAGTCTTTTTATTATGCGGGTTGAATCTGAGCAATCTGAGTATGTAAGTTCTGTAAGTTCATCCTACATTATTGCGGATGTGTAAGATGAATCTGTCATCCGGAACCAAAATGTCTCTTGAGGTTTATCTAACTTGAGTACAGTTTGCCAACACACGGATAGGTATTAACCAGTGCAACAGTGTTTTTTAAAAGTTGTAATTTGTACAGCGACATGCATCTAATAACATAGAAGTCGTAATACAACATCTAATAAAAAGCATTATTATTTGAGGTGCACAGGGAATAATAAATCTTGACATGAACCGATATTAACTTTTGATCGCAGGCGCTTCCTCATGTTAATGAGAAAAACCAGTACTTTGGTGACGAACATATTGGTTCACTATTGTTTCACCAAAACACCATTGACATTTTTTTAGTTATAACCAAGGTTTCGTATTCTATTTATTTCACAAACAACTTATTCCGCAAATGTTTAATTGTATAAACACTCGCTTTACAAACATTTATTTGGCAAATGCTTCTCTTTACGAATGTTTCAGATGATATTTAATCATTTATACTATTTTCACATTTATAATTTTATGATACAACAACAAAAAAATACTTTAGAATTTTATAAACCTACTAAAGTAATTTTTTCTATATAATTTAGTGGTTGCTGGCACTCGCCGGCCGCTGCCGCGGCACCACTAATTATTTTCCTAAGTGAATTATTTGGCAAACTTGTTGTTATAAATTGATGAAATTTAATGATAAATCATGTGTTTACCAAACGTTGCTTGTCAAGTAAAAATTTGTAAATAATTTTTTGATGAACTGACAGGACACCGAAAATATTGCATACAATTGTACCTAAATTCCTAACACCCAGAAACCCAATACATGCATGGTACGACTTATATATCACGTTTGTACCTAATTACATAAGCCTTCTAGGATTGGCAGGATATTATATCTAATATTGAACAGGAGTTGCCTTCTCTTCAGGCGTATAGGCACCTGTCTATATGTCTGTATTACTCGTACAACTTATGGACAGTTGATGCAACGCAAATGTATCAAATTCCTTCAAGAGTTTTAACGAGCTCATGCCCATAAGTTTATTACAAAGACCACAGTTTTCTACTTGTATTAGAACTTGAGAATAGCAGCAGCTCAGGTGAAATTCAAGTTCACGTCAGATATAATAATAATAGTAATAATATTTGGGGACATTTTCACACACGGCCATCTGACCCCAAACTAGGGAGACCCTGTACTATGGGTGTCAGACAGCTGATATACATACACAAATACATTTTGTTTTGTAAATACATACATATATAGATAAACAACACCCAGACACAAGGCAAACACAAGTGCTCATCACACAAATGTTTACCCTGGGCGGCAATCGAACCCGCAACACGCTGCGCAGCAGTCGATCGCTCAGCCACTGCGCCAACCGTGTCGTCCAAATAAGTTTCTAGTTGATTAGATAGTAATTAATATATCTAAAGATTTAATGCACACGCAGATGATTACATCCATCTCCAGCTAAACGGAGATTTGTAATTTATGCAAACCAAAAAGCACGCTCGTTTACGTTTGAGGGAATTGGACAGGCTGTTTGTTACCTCCAAGTCTAGGAAAATATAAAGTAAAGATGATCACGTTTGTCAAACTGTTTTTCTCCATGAAACAGTTGGCAAATTGGTGTGTTATAACGCTGATTACGATCTTCTCGCCAATTTTTTCTTACTTCTGAGAAAGCAAAAGAAAAAGCGGTATCACAATTTTTAAGCTGGTTTGTGTATGATTTCATGTATTATCGTCGCTTAAGTTTTCATAAAGCTTCAGACTTTTTCTTTAAAAAACATAATAATTGTCATGGTATGGTGGTAATAAGACAAAGAAAACGTGCCGCGTGGAAACTTTTGCATCTGTTATTAATGTGGCACGTACCTAAAACAACTGCGTATCGCGCAGTTGCGCTGTCGTGAACCTACTAGTACCACTATACCGCTTGCTATAACTAAGGACGTGCAGCGCTAGCCACTTGGTCTCCGTGGACGAGTGTGTGCACATTCGTCCATGGTGACGAAACCTAAAAGCAAAAAAATGTTAGATACATCTTGTTTGAGTGAAAAATGACGTCAAAAGTACAGTAAAGTACTACATTGTTGAATTAAACTTTGAACAAGAAGTGTTTCTTTCTTTAGAATAATGATCTGAAAGCTGGTTTTTTGCCGTAGACTTTGATTAAAATAATAATAATTTTATTATTCATTTTACATTGAGAAACCACTTAATCTACGGGTTAGTTACTAAATCTAGAAGGCCTTTATTCTTTAAGGAGAGGGACCTGGGGGTCTAAAATGGCCACTTTGGGTGAAACATCTGTAATATAAATCATTTGACAGATCGTAGCAGAACAATAGTAGCTTCTCCTAAAAGTCGTAAAATGGTCGTTTTTTTAGATGATTCATGAAATATTCATATCTTCTGCGGGAACATATATTATTTACATAGTAAACCTTTATAGGTTATTTTAAAAAAAACACGTTACCAACAAACAATATTATTTATGCTTCGGCGGCATCTGCGTGTATCGTCCAGAAGCAATGCATGCCGAAGCTTCATACGTTTAGACAATAAAAAAATATCGCCAAAACAGCTGTGGACATATTTAGTGGCTTCGATATTTTGCATGAACTATCGTGCAATAATCCAAGCTGAGCGAAATTATTTTATGGACGACGACTTTCTTTACTTCTCGATTCATATTATGTTTCATTGAAAATTCGTAAAATGGTCCAATAAGGAGAATTGCTTAAATGTCAGTTATATGAAATTTTAGAAGTTACTCGGGAAGCAACATCTTTAGTTCATTTTCGCATTTTACTTGATTGTTGTGAGTTATTTAGCGTGAAAATGGTAATCAATTGACTTAAAACATTGTAGTGACGTACAGTAATGGCAGACTTGAGTTTGTACGAGATTTTTGTGGATATTTGGTAGCTCCATAGATATCCCAGATAGCTCTGAAAATAGGTCGAAGGCTATTTTATTTTATTTATATGGTAAATCAAAGTTTGCCGGGTCAGCTAGTATAACAATATATTGCATGTTTGTTGACGGGTTTTTTTTTTCAGTACATTATTATTAGGAAAGCACTTCCAGTACAACTTGATGAGTCTTCCCTTCTAGATTTATTTAAGATCTGTGTGTGTCGTTGCTAGGTTACTGTTGTTTCTATACGTCATTTTCAATGTTCCCGCAGATGATATGAATATTTTCATGAATCATTTAAAAAACGAGCATTTTACGACTTTTAGCAGAAGTTGCTACAATCTGTCAAATGATGTAAGCACGCGTACAACCCGTCTTTATATGTTTTCGTTTGGTTTATGTTTTCTTTCTGTATTGATATTTTACCAATAAAAATGATAATTATTATGTATTATACATCACATTTCGTTCTTCTTTCGTTTGTGGAAAGTGAATATACTTTTTTCGAAAATGGTCACTATTCAGGGCCAATGTTATTGCTCGTATGTAGTTTGATACGCTTACTTGGTGCATATGTATAGCATTTGCTCCTACATAGCGTTGGTAGGATCCCGCTGCGTAAATCGATAGTGCACTTAGGACCTAAAATTAACAAAAAGTAAATAAGTAATGGAACAAATCATCGACAGTATAATATTAAATCTGGCATTCTTAAGCTGCCACTGAGATGTTACTGCTGATGAAAGGAATTAACAAGCAGCTATAGAATTCTTATAAAAAAATGTATGAGTATTACACTTGAAGCAGGTTCACATAATAATCATCATCTGCCTAGCCTTTTCCCAACTACATTGGGGTCGGCTGCATAATAATAATATATTACATATTTACTTACTTTGCAAACTGTCGATAGACCACGCTTCCTGGGTAAATAAGGTTCTAACTCTTCTACGAGTTCAAGAGTCACAAACTCTTATTTAGCCTATAGAGTGCAACGAAATCTCGATCCGGCATTTCGAAGCATAACTATATGTTTCTTACTCCAGCCGTGGTTCTTCTGTAGAAAAGAGCTTCCTCTAGACGAGCGTGCTCCAAAAAATTCTCGTACAAACCCAAGTCTGCCATAAATGTACTTATTCACACTGGATAACTCACAACAATCAAACAAAATTCGAAAATGAACTAAAGCTAATACTTCCCGAGTAACTACTAAAATTTCATATAATTGACATTTAAGCAATTCTCCTTATTGGACCATTTTACGAATTTTCATAAAAACTGTCAGATCTAATATGAAACATATTATGAAACATATAGTGTGGCCATTTTGTTATTTATGAAATGAAACATATTATGATCAAACTCTAACTCAAATCATTTATTTCAAATAAACCATTTACAGGCACTTTTGAATTGTCAAGGAGTCAGTCAGTCAAAAAGTTGCAGCTAGTTACTCGTTCCAAGCAGTAGGTTTCTATGGAGAGGAACGAGCAAGAAACTCCATGAACACTCTTTTAAAATCAATAGAATATTACAAATTTAGGTTACATCATTCATGTTGAATCTAGGTGTTGGCGACAGTGTAACGGCCCGCTCGTCGACTGCCTAACGATAGTGCTAAATACTATTTATTTATCTTTAATTGTTTAGTTAAAAGTATACTTACCTTTTTATTACTAATGTACCTATATACAACCTGTTTATGATAAATTAAACGATGATCTATATGACTCATTTCGAAAGTGGATTAGTCAGGCTCAGGAAATAAATAATATTAGAATTCCGCGATGGTATTTTTCTACTGAGCTGACAAGCGATAGTTTTGAGAGTTTGGAAATTCATATGTTTAGCGATGCATCGCCGAGTGCGTACGCCGCGGTCGCTTACTGGCGGCGCGAAAGCATTGACGGACGCGTTACCGTATCGTTCATCGCGAGCAAATGCAAAGTTACTCCCCTGAAACCAGTTTCAGTGCCACGATTGGAATTGCAGGGAGCCGTGTTAGCGTGTAAACTAGCTAATAGTATAAAAAAGGAACACCGTTTGCAACCGAATTCATTGTGTTTTGCATTGGATTAAAAATCAATGTCGAACTTATAAAGTTTTTATTGCAAACAGACTTGGGGAAATAGATGAGGTGAGTAAGTCTGACGATTGGCACTATGTCCCAACTGGCATGAACGTCGCAGACCTAGGGACAAAAAATAATGACTACGTACTGAGTAGTGACTCAGAGTGGTTCTTGGGACCGTCCTTTTTACACCAATCTCGTTCCTGCTGGCCGCAGCAACCTGAAATAAAAATAATTAACGATGATATACTAGAAAAGGTGCAGACTGTACAGGAAAATAACATAATATGTAACTTACCTGTACCCGAACCGAGTAGATTTTCTAGCTGGTTGCGATTGTTACGAACTACAGCGACAGTATTATTGTTCATTGAGAAATGTAGAAAGAGTTCAATAGTTGTTATTAACGAACAAATTATGAATAAAGCTGAATCATTATTACTACGCTACTCACAAGCACATTCGTTCCAAACTGAAATAAATTCACTTATATTAAACAAAGAGCTTAAGCACGATAGCCGTTTGCGTTCACTCACGCCAGTAATTGATGAAAACAATTTGTTACGTGTAGGTAGCCGTATCGGTAAAGCAACAGAAGTAGATCATTTTACTAAATTCCCTATAATTTTAGATGGCAAAGATCATATCGCACGGCTCCTCGTGACACATTATCATATAAACGCTGCTCATTCTAGTAACGAAATGGTAGTCAATGAGTTGCGACAAAAATATTGGCTCATAAGGCTAAGGCCCACGGTTCGGTTTATAGCAAGACAATGCCTAATTTGCCGCTTTAGGAAAGCCTCACCACAACCGCCACGCCTCGGCGATCTACCCGAATCTCGACTCACGCATCATCATAGACCATTTACAATGTGTGGAGTAGACTTATTCGGGCCATTGGAAGTAGTGGTCGGCCGACAGAGGGTGCCTAGATACGGTGTATTGTTCACTTGTCTCACGGTGCGCGCGGTTCATATTGAAGTGGTGCCAAGTCTTACAACCGACTCCATGATAATGGCCTTGCGTAGGATGGCTGCACGTAGAGGATGGCCACGTATGATGTTTTCCGATAATGGAACTAATTTACGCGGTGCCGACACGGAGCTAAAAAAGGCTTACAAAGAGATGGTTAACAATCAACAAGGGTTGATTTCAGAGACATTAAATAAGGGAGTTGAGTGGCAATTTATTCCACCAGCCAGTCCCCACATGGGAGGAGCCTGGGAGCGCCTCATTAGGAGTGTTAAAACGACTTTAAAAGTAGTGTTAAAAGAGCGTGCACCTAGGGAAGAGACTTTAATTACTTTCTTGTGTGAGGTAGAAAACATGATTAACGGACGGCCGTTGACTCACGTTTCTGTCGATCCGCGAGACCCGGAATCTTTAACACCTAATCATTTCTTATTGGGTTCGTCATCAAATCTGCCGCAAGTTGGTATTTTCGATGACAGTGATTTATACTTAAGAAAGCAGTGGCGTATATCTCAACGACTAGCTGATTTATTTTGGTCTAGGTGGCTGAAAGAAGTATTACCTACTCTAGCACCCCGCAAGAAGTGGGACTGTGAGGGTGCACAGTTGAAGGTAGGTGATCTCGTAGTTGTTGTAGACCCCAGTTCTCCGCGAAACGTCTGGCCAAAAGGCGTCATACAAAAGGTATATCCTGGAGCCGATGGACGGGTAAGAGTCTTAGACATAAAGACTAAAACCGGTGTCATGAAGCGTCCAGCATCGCGAGTAGCTTTACTACTTGGTTATGAGTGTCGTAGTGACGACACTAAGGGGGAGGATGTTGGCGACAGTGTAACGGCCCGCTCGTCGACTGCCTAACGATAGTGCTAAATACTATTTATTTATCTTAAATTGTTTAGTTAAAAGTATACTTACCTTTTTATTACTAATGTACCTATATACAACCTGTTTATTTAATAAAAAATAGTACAATCGAAGTCTATGCGCATTGCCGCAACCTTTAAATAATTCTAAAAAAGAGGGCCGTCAGATTTGTCAGGAGAAAAAACAGTTGTCGATCGGAGGGGTCCTGCAGGGCTCCAAGCTTCTATTGTACTATTCAGTTTCGAGTAAATTCCTAGTTTTATTTTAGCAGGTTGTATATAGGTACATTAGTAATAAAAAGGTAAGTATACTTTTAACTAAACAATTTAAGATAAATAAATAGTATTTAGCACTATCGTTAGGCAGTCGACGAGCGGGCCGTTACACTGTCGCCAACACTAGGGGTACAATGTGAGAACAATGTAACAAGTTGTGCACCTTAAAAGAGGTCTAGTGACAATTAAATTAGACAATAAATTTAAAATAACCGAGGTAGCTAAGAGATGACCAGTCTCAACTGACGGCGTCCGTTCACGAACATGACGCACAGATCGGCACCATCCAGCTCAACCATTCAAAGTCAAAGTCAAAGCATTTAATTCAATTAAACCATTTACAGGCACTTTTGAATTGTCAAGGAGTCGGACAGTTAGTCAGAGAGTTGAAGCTAGTTGCTCGTTCCAAAACGTAGGTAGGTCTCTATGGGGAAGAACGAGCAAGAAACTCAAAGGACACTCTTTTAAGTCAAGTTTTTTACAAAGTCTGGTTACATGATTCTTGTTGCTTCTATATGTGAAATCTATGAAGGTAATCTAACAATACAAAACACAAAAAAGAAGCAAGATAAAGTCCATGGCAGATAAGAGCTGAGCAATCTCTACTGACAGCGCCCGTTCACGAACATGACGCGTGAATCAGCATCATTCAGCTCAACCATTTTGAAGGGAGCCGAATGATCGAGAAATTTGAGCGAGCATGACAATACTCCCAACCGCCATGTTAATTTTTGTCAAACATATAGGTATTAATATACTTAGTAAATGGTTCCATGGTATTCACATTTACAAAATTGAAATAATGCTGCTAAATTATACAAAACTAAGGTTTCCAATATTATTTTATCATATGACGTAATAAGTAAATAATTTAAAAATATCTAAGTATGTATAATAATAACGATACTCGTTACTCATGTCAATAGAAAATTTGAAGGGAACCAACTGATCCAACACATGCGCCACCATCAGCGAGACATTCAAGTGAGCATGACAAACTCTCAGTACATAGTGCTCACATGTATGTGCTATGCAAAATTATATAATACTAATAGTTTGAGTTTATACAATGCAAAGATAATGTAGTTTTAGATCTTCAGCAGCTCCAAAAATAGTCACCAATGCTAATCAATAAATCTATGAACCCTTATGGCTGTGGAGCTAGACCAGCATCCAGCCAAGCATTTTTATCAGTGATGTAATCATCCAATTTATAATATGGTCGGCTGCATAGTGTGCGTTTAATATAGGACTTAAATTTTGTCTCATTAAGTTGAACAATGTGGGGAGGTATTTTATTGTAACACTTTAGACAAAACCCCATGAAAGACGAATCTACTTTAGCCAGCCTGAATCCTGGTTGAACTAGTTGGTCCTTATTTCTTGTACTATAGTTATGTCTGTCACTTCTTTTACCAAAAAGATGCAGATTTTTTCTTGCATACCTACATAATGTTTTCATATATGTATTGACAAAGTACCGTCATTATGTTAATCTCCTTAAACAGTTCCCTTAGAGAATCGCGCATACGTAGATTGTAAATAGCTGTGATTGCTCTTTTCTGCAGAATAAAAATAGACTCCATGTTTGCAGCTCGCCCCCATAGTAAAATACCGTAAGACATAATACTATGAAAGTAACTAAAATAGACCAGTCTCGCGGTATCCACATCAGGTAAGTGCCGAAACTTTCTGACAGCATATGCTGCCGAACTTAGCCGTCCTGCGAGAGATGTTAAATGAGGATCCCATTGTAGCCTTGAGTCGAGCGTGATTCCCAGAAAAAACATTTTCATCAATGAATTCCAGTTTCTCTTTATTCAATAATATATCGCAATTACTACTTTTGACATTTGGTAAAGCAAATCTGATGCATTTAATTTTTTTTCCATTTAATACCAAGTTATTAGCTGTGAACCAATTTTGGACCTGAAGTAAGACGTTATTTACATTGTCAAGATTATTTGCCCGTCTATTTATCTTAAAAATTAAAGAAGTGTCATTGGCAAATAACACCATTTGTGGTTGGTTTTTAAATAAACGGGGAAGATCATTAATATAAACTAAAAAGAGGAAAGAACCTAATATTGACCCATGTGGGACTCCCATTTCTACTTTGAAACCACATGAATTCACCCCATTTATTTGAACTTGCTGCTGTCTGTCATAAAGATAAGATTTTATTAAACTAAGCGCAAGTTTACCCAGTCCGTAATGCTCAAGTCTTAAAAGTAATGTGTCGTGATTTACGCAATCAAACGCCTTGGAGAGGTCACAAAAGATTCCTATGGCATCCTGTGCTTCTTCCCACGCGGTAAATATATGTTTTAATAGAGTGACACCGGCGTCAGTCGCACAACGTTCTTTGGTGAAACCATACTGTTGCTCGTGTAAAATGTAATTTGTGTTAAAATGAACAAGCATCTGATTTAGCATTATTTTTTCAAATACCTTGCTGAATACCGGCAACACGCACGGGCCTATAATTATTGGCATCTTTACTGTCCCCGGTTTTGAAAAGTGATATGACCTAAATAAATTTCATTAGATCTGGGAAAACTCCCTGGTCTACGCACATATTAAATATTAAAGCCAAATAAGGCGCTATTGTTTCAATTATAGATGTGCAAATTTTAATAGACATGCCCCACAAATCTGTCATTGTAACTTTTTAACCGACCGAATGTAACGTTAACCGACTGTTTGAAACAACCCGACCTAAGGGCGGGTTGCTTCAACTATACATTACTGACCGGTAATAGTAAAAAACGGCGCTAAATATCGTCAAATCAAAAAAATGGGTTGTTTCACAAAATTGTACGTCAAAAAGTTACTTTTACCATAACCGACAAGTTAACGTAATTTTATGTTGTCAAACAGCTACTTCAAACATCAAAATATTATGGAATCTCTTTTTGAATAACTTTAACTGACGGATTTTTATGTCATGAAACAACTTGTTACATTTAACGTACGTTAAACATCTCACGTCATAGTAACTTTTTAACCGTCCGTATGTAACGTTAACCGACTGTTTAAAACAACCCGCCCTGGACGTATGCTGTTGAGCCCAGCAATTAGCTGATTTATGAGCAAGTTGAAGAGCTTGAACCAGATAAGACTGCTTTGTCTTACCCCACCCTCCACCTTGTACTACTTGTAACTAGAGGACATGACCCCATGCAGCCTTATTTACTTGATTTGAGTACTGTATTAAAACAGGCACAGGAACTCCTGAGACCGTAAACACACTTCCCTGAGGTTATCCCAAAAGACTTTATAGGACACTACGTCTATTCTTATAGCATTGAACGGTCAGCTTCAGACTGAGTATAGTGCTTTCAGAAGATTGCTCGGGCCTAAACTCGAACTACGCGTGCATTATGAAGTTATTATTACAAGCACCTAATATCTGAGGCTGGTTAAGTGATAGATGAAGAGATTTGACTGAATGCATCACTTACAGTGGCCCACCGCAAGTTCCGAAATATTTTTTATGTAACATTTCCAATTCGGCCAAGAAACTTGACAACCAGCTGCTCTTTTACGATCAAAGGGGAGTGGGTACTTTAGTCGGTAAATTAGAGCAGTATTACTCGAAAATAAAAATGTATTAATGGATTTAGGGGCGCTCGCACTGTCTTATAATAGCCGAACTAGACGGATAGCTGCTGCAGTCGTCACTCATCTTTCAAATACAACAACAATAAATAGTTTGATATAAATTAGACTCAGTAAATTAAATATACCTATATTTGTTCACACTAATACAGGGTGGGAAAATATGGATAACTGCTGTGGCCTCCCACAGTAAGTAAATGACATACAAATAGTACTTAAGGGGGTGAGACTATAATTTTGGACTACGCAGCGTACACAAACTGTCCGTTTTCATATTTTATTCCCAGTGTTAATGTCAGTATTTCTAGGGCGCCTTCGTTTGTCTTGCTGTGGTATCGCTGTTTATGTAACTTCTTTGGGTTCGCTCACAATCTCTTTTTATTTACATAGTTCAAAGCAGTTCAAAGTATCCCAAGACGATTCATGGCAGAAGTATCTAGACCAGATTCTTAATTGGAATAATCTAATATATAAAATTCTCGTGTCACAGTTTTCGTTCCCGTACTCCTCCGAAACGGCTTGACGGATTCTGATGAAATTTTTTGTGCATATTGGGTAGGTCTGAGAATCGGCCAACATCTATTTTTCATCCCCTTTTTTCACCCCTTTTTCATCCCCCATAGATCGGGACAGGACAACGTCTGTCGGGTCAGCTAGTAATATAAATAAACTTGCTGACCCGACAGACGTTGTCCTGTTCCTATCTACACTAACGACACTACATTACCCTAAAAAAAAATACCCTACGTCCTATTCTCAGACCTACTGAATATACACACAAAATTTCATAAGTTTCGGTTTTGTTACAAATCCTGTGACACGAGAGTTTTATATACACGGTGTCCAAAAAGAGTATCGGGTATTTGTATCAGCGCTGAAGTTGACACGAAGCGGCGAGGGAGCGTGGGGAGGGGATTGTCAAGTCCGCCATTTTGTGCAATTTTAGCTGCAATGGAGCAGTACGCAGGGACGCATCGCGCATTTTGCGTACGAGCGTATTATCGTAACGGTGATTCAATAGTGACTGCTCAACGTTTGTATCGTACGGGGTATCGTACACGCAATGCACCAAGTGACGATAGCATTAGAAATTGAATCAGGATGCTCGAAAATACTGGTGCGACAGTAAAAATTCTAAACTCGTGTCGCCCACGTTCAGTCCGCGACCAAGAAGCAATTGAAGAAGTGAAGGCGTCAGTTCGTCAAAATCCGTCTTTATCCGTCCGAAAGCGAAGCCAAGCATTGAACATCAAAAAATCGTATTTGCATTCAATTTTAAATAAAGATTTGCATTTAAAAGCGTATAAAATTCAATTTGTTCAAGAATTGAAGGATATGGACTACGAAAATCGATTGAATTTTGCGAACGAAATGCTGCAGCGATTCAACAACTTTGAAAACATACTGTTCAGTGACGAAGCCAACCTTCACCTGAATGGTCATGTCAATAAGCAGAATTGTCGATACTGGGCAGAGGAGAATCCGAGGCGAAAACATGAATGACCCCTGCACAGCCCAAAGGTCGTTGCGTGGGCCGCTATGTCTGGTAAAGGCATAATTGGTCCTTATTTTCATGAAGATCGACGAGGCCGAGCGCTCAATATGAATAGGTGAATAGTGACCGTTATTGCGATATGCTGCAAAACTTTTTGGTTCCAGAGTTGCAGAAGTTTCAAGGTTTCAATTCAAGAACGTGGTTCCAACAAGACGGGGCCACTTGCCATACATCAAATCAATCAATTGAAGCTGTTTACGAATTATTCCCTAATAAGGTCATTTCACGTAGAGGTAACATCAACTGGCCTCCCAGAAGCCCCGACCTTAGCCCACTTGACTATTTCGTATGGGGATACCTTAAAAGTAAGGTTTATGAGAATAATCTGACGAACCTAACGCAATTGAAACAAAACATCAGGTCAGAAATGGCAGCACTATCGAGGGCTATGTGTCAGCGTGTTATCACCAATCTTCGTTCCAGATTAGAAGAGTGCCAGCAGCGTAACGGTCACCATTTGGATCTTTTCGAAATAATTTTCCATTTTGTATTCTAATAATGAACATTAAAAAAATACTTCATTACTAGTCGTTTTTTTTTTAATTCAACAAACAAATACCCGATACTCTTTTTGTACACCTTGTATTAGATGTATGTGATGTATTCATTCTTATATTGTATTCGATTACTTACGTTTCTAAATATTAATAATTTTGAAAATAAAAATGCATAAAATGCAGCTATCTTAAACTTGATCTTGAATAGATTTTTACAATTACCTTCATCTCGGCGCAGCACAAATGAAGTAAATTGAACTCGCTCTTTGTAAAATGACAAACAAACAGAATGCTTGTCTTTATTTTATTTTTTATTTTCTGTTGTTGTCTTTGTACTGCCTCAAGTCGTGCTAATATTGAGACAAATCTGAAATGTCATGGCAATGAAATTGTGACCCTAGACCTGCATTCAATGTATTCTTTGTAGTGACTTTGAGTTTCTGCTACTCTTGACTCTAATTAAAATACACGAATACAAAACCAACTTGTGAATACTGAACTTGGCATTGGAAACTGGACTGTGAAATGCTTTTAACGTACAATTCTAAGAGGCACAAATCCCTTTGACCATCTGCATTGAATGTGATGCATTTACATTTGACGAACTGTTTGGCCTCTCTATTAAACATTTGTGTCGTATCAGACGCAACACGGCATTCAAGCCATGGGGGCGTAACGTAATGAATTAATCCACAATCCTATCCTATCTTGTAAATTGCCATTCCAATCCTTGTAGCACAAACTACATTCGTATGACGTGCTATAATAAGGGTATTTTACTCTATTTGAGAAAAAATCTATGAATATATTATTGAGATAGTTTAGGCAAAAAGCAGTCGGAAAATGTTGGTTCATAAAAAAACAAAATAATTTTTTAAATGTAATTCAAAGTTTTCAGTTTTTTTAATCTGTTTTAATACATCATAAAATAGTAGCCGTTATGTTATTACGCCGTACGGCTGTGTAAACAAAAAATTGTTAACTGTCAGTCAACCGATTGGCGTATATATATGCTTTGTAATTTTATTATTTTCGTGCCCAACGTAATTTTTTAATTATTACATCATTTACAAAAATAATATTTAAATAATATTTAAATAATATTTAAATAATATTTAAATAATATTAATATTTAAATAATATTAATATTTAAATAATATTTAAATATTATTTAAATTATATACAATTATCAAATATCAGCGCATTTGTTACACAGCGAACTGACGTCATTTCTGCAGAGCAATATGGCGTGCACCACAAAGCGTTTTCGTCAATCTACCCGCGTTTGAAAATTTAGAATTTAGATGCATTTTTATGGCACTTATAGATTGAATAGAAATGTTGTGTTTTTTTGGTGGCATATTAGCACTACAGAATTGAATTGAGACACTTTTCAAAAATGGGTGGAATACCCTATTGTTACACTGTCATCATTTTCGCAAATCATCAACATTATAATATATCATCATCATTATTACATATTATAAATTTGAGTTGAGATTGTATTCGTTCGGGCTAATTGTAGGAACTGCTCATCCGATTTAACAAAAAAACCGGCCAAGTGCGAATTGAACTCGCGTGGAGAGGGACCGTACAATGCTAAAGTCAAATGTTTTTATTCAATTGTGGTATGTTTATAATAGGTACTCTTGAATGTGAATTTTTAATCTACTACTATTTTCCGTATGTGAACGTATTATATTGAATTTACCATTTATTTTCAATTGATAGAATTCTTATAGGTTTTCCTGTAATTTATAAGCAATATTATTTTGTATATTTTTTTCAAAATTTTAGGGACAGCAGTTTCGTATATCGTAATAATAACAAAAATATATTTGAGATCCTCATAACGAGCCCTTTCGTTTGATCTATAACACAGTAAGGTTTGCAATTTTTTTTTTTTTAATTTCCTAATTTGGCCCCCGAATATGACCCTTATCTTAAAAAAAATATTTATAGGATTACACCATCCTACAAAATTTCACCTGATTTGGTCTAGTAGATTCGGTGTAAATTGGCTGTGACAGACGGACGGACAGACAGACGCACGAGTGGTCCTATAATGGTTCCGTTTTTTTTTGTACGGAACCCTAAAAATATTTGACCCTGGTATCCCTAAGGGTTATAGATTATTTTTTTTAATCAAAATATTGCGATATACTCAGCACAAAGTAGGATATTGGAGTAGATAACGGCTAACTGTAACACTATGAAATGAATGACAAGCGACGATTTACGCCGGCGACCTTGAGCGACCAGAAAATCGTATGCGCTGCGTCCAAAACTCTCAAAGAATAGCCGAAAAAAATAATTAAAAGATAGTATTCTTTAATTTAAAAAAGGCGTATACTAAAAGATGCTACTAAAAGATACTAAAAGATGAAAATTGTCTGTAAGATAGTAAAAGTTTCGTTTAAATATACCTGAAAGTTTTTGTGTGATTATCAATGTTATTTCCGCGTCAGACACAACTTCACGAGTTAATTAAACTATTTAATATGAACTTAATCAAAAATATTCACATACTAAGACTAAATAATAATAATAAATAAATAATAATAATATGTGGGGACATTTCACACACGGCCATCTGACCCCAAACTAGAGAGACCCTGTACTATGAGTGTCAGACCGCTGATATACATACACAAATACATTTTTTTTTTGTAAATACATACATATATAGATAAACAACACCCAGACACAAGGCAAACACAAGTGCTCATCACACAAATATTTACCCTGGGCGGGAACCGAACCCGCAACACGCTGCGCAGCAGTCAATCGCTCAGCCACTGCGCCAATCGTGTCGTCAAAAGATTAAGAGAATGTTCTAGTTTAACATATAAGACGTTTTTGCATCCTATATTTAGAGGACCGCTGGAACTAAATACTTACAGACGATAAACCGTTCATTTGTATCGTGTTTTTTTAAGATTTTATTTACCATGTTCAAGTTTCATGTAAATATGAACAAGTCGAAATTAAGACTATACTCGTAAGTACCTACTGTACGCAAAATACGCGCTGAGACGTGGAGTTGCGGACACCAGCCCGTCATACTACTACTTCAATCGCTCAGCCACTGCGCCAATCGTGTCGTCAAAAGATTAAGAGAATGTTCTAGTTTAACATATAAGACGTTTTTGCATCCTATATTTAGAGGACCGCTGGAACTAAATACTTACAGACGATAAACCGTTCATTTGTATCGTGTTTTTTTAAGATTTTATTTACCACGTTCAAGTTTCATGTAAATATGAACAAGTCGAAATTAAGACTATACTCGTAAGTACCTACTGTACGCAAAATACGCGCTGAGACGTGGAGTTGCGGACACCAGCCCGTCATACTACTACTAGTATATGAATATGGGTATTTCGCAGAAATATGTATGTAATTTAAGCCTATAGATGCTTTACACTGGTAGATTTGAAGCCAACCAACATACTTAAAAATCGTACAAGCGAATTTGACTAAAATCGGGAATTCGACCATTTAAGTGGCCAGTCATCACACTAACATAATTTAGACTTATGCTCGGTTTCTGAGGTCTACGGACAAATTTTCGATAGCTATTCATACGACAAAGTTATCTATTTGAATGAGTTTCTTCCTTAACTGAGTGCTCGGAAACGCAATATCGAACCAATAGCACTATCTAATAGATATGGTCCAGTTAAATCACCTCAGAAACTGGGCATTAGTATATTTGTATAATTTAAAACTCACTATGTATGCTGGGAGACGTGTCTCCGAGGAGTTGACTATCGGCCAGTGCGGGACGGCTTCCGGCCAGGCTATCTCCTTCGCTCTGCTGATCCGGCAGAATTTGCTCACTCTGACACATGGACAGACTGGACGCACTCCGAGTTGGAATTGGTGACGACTGTAGGCTCGACATACTCCTCTGTAGTTCCTCCTGAAAAAACAAATATAAACAAATAAACTTACCGAACGACTAAACTGTACCTTTTTCAAAAAAAAAAAAATTAAAACAATCATTTCCTTTTTCCTCATCGAAGTTCTTTTATAAGAATGAAATGAAGCGCAGCAAAAAGCTGATATAAACGAACAAGGTCTATCTGCTGACGAATCAAACGACCCTTTCGGAGCCATAGGTTTATGAAATTGAGATACAACAATAAGAGATTCCCGAAAAGTAGGTAGGCGTCTAATAAATTCTTTCTCAAACATAGCGACAAATATAAATGACATTTACCAAAATATACATTTAGCCACCGAAAGGATGCTGTCTTAGTTACATAGGTATTTACTATAACCATTATTTACAATTTATTAATCATCGATTATTTATCTTTTTTATTATTTCGCCATCATAAAAAGGACACAATAATATATTTTGATAATAACAATTTGTCTAGAAGTGTACATTTCACTAGATAGTTAGTTTGAAGTAAAGTTATTTTTTAAGGTTGTTTTACACATTCGAGCGTTTACTTGTTACAGAACACTGAGCCAAAGTGTCACTGTGCTTTGACGAAGAACATTGTGCATTGTGTGCATAGAGAAACGCGGAACAGCGGCCGGATTGTGTGACACTTGATATACCTATTTCGTCACAACCTACCACTTTATTTGACAAGCTATGAGCGAATTTGTGTAATAATAATTCATCGATCCAAGGGATAAGGACGGACCAAATGTACGACTAAGATTGGAATGCTAAAATGATAGTAGATGTTAGAAGTAAATGTTCAATAGGACAAAATCTGTTCGCCGGACACATCAGGCGTTCACAAGAACATTACATGGAAATGCTCTTATAAATTGAGTATTTGCTTGTATTATATACCATTCGAAAGAATTTTACAAACGTTCTGATAATTCCTAGAGCATATTCTTTACTTTGTTTCACTTCTTGTGTGTGTGTATATTTAACTCAACAGACACGATTTAATTTATAATTTAGACGTTGCCATTCAGTGAAATTTATTTTCCATTATCTCATCTCATTATCTGAAAAATGCAGGTTTGTTTATTTATTCTCTTATGTTACAAACATATAAATGATTTTTAAATTGAAATATTTTATAAACATAATTAAATAGAGTCTAACAATCTATTATGTTTTTATAATATTAGAACGTTAGAGTTAAAGTGTGCTACAATATCGCATTGGGTCTAGCCTGTAAGGATATTTGTATGTTGAGTAAATAAATAAATAAATAATATAGGAATTAACGCGAAGAAAGATAAGTACAAAATAACGCGAGCGTTGTTTCAAGTTTGTATTTAAATTGCAATGTTCGTATGTACAGACAGCGTCATTAACTGATAACCCCCTTTCCGAAGAAATTTCAATGCGTGGGGGATAAGCAGTTGATGACGCTGTCTGTACGAGTAAGTAAGTTGTCTTACAAAATTGGCAAACTGTTTTTCGACCATTTGCCGGTACCCGATTGGGCTGAAATTTGGCATACGTATGATTTATGTAAGTTCGCTGACAATGCAATATTGTGGAGCATCGCGAAGTTTTGGAAATGAATAATATGATATAAAAGTTATTTTAACGAAATACCATGTCTATATGCTCTTATCACTAATTAAGTACCTACTAAATAATTTTTTATATTTTAATCTAATGATGGCATGGAATATACAGGTACCTATCTATTTTTAAGTTTGAGGCAAAGATGTACGTTACAAGTTGTACAGGTTTACTATACAACAACATTAATGCCTCAAACTTTTAAAATTTATACATATTTTACATTTTGAAAATCTAATCTATCTATATATATAAAATTCTTTGTCCTGAATGACTGACTGACGGATCAACGCACAGCCTAAACCACTGATCGTAGAGACCTGAAACTTGGAGGATGTGTTCTTTGTATGACGTAGGCATCCGATAAGAAGGGATTTTCCGAAATTCTATCCCTAAGGGGGTGAAAAACGGGGGCAAAGTTTCTAGGGACAACGTGATTCCTTGGTCCAATCTACTTCAAATTTTGCATAAACATTCTTTATCAGAATTGAAGGAAGACGTGTATAGAATTTTATTGAATCTCATCGCCAAACGGGGTTAAAAATAGGTAGAAAGTTATTTTGGGTGTGATTTGCATTAAGTTGATATCAATACTCCTTAGTGCTTTTGATTTAAATGACATTTTATTATGACACATGTCATATTTGAAAACTCAACTCAAAACAAATATTATTACATTAATACTGAAGAAGAATTACATGTATTTTTTATTACATTCAATTAAAGGATTATAACATTATTTTGTTAAAATAGTGTGGCAGGCGCTGCCTGTGGTGCCGCGAGGAACTAGGGCTGACGAGGTAAACGCATCGTTGAAACGATCAATTCTATGGTCACGAGTTTATAAATCGCGCTTGACCATCAATATCCGCGCTCAGCTTGGCGGCAATTCACGTGTTCAAGAATTCTCCGATGTTCATTTAAAAGTTTGGGAAGACTCTCTACCAGTGGAGAGAGGGCAGGTGGATCTAACAGAGACTCTAGGTATTGTAGTATCTACAATAGAAGAACTGATTCATCTGTTGTACGGCGACATCAGTGAAATACCGCACCAAGAGAATTTGGGTGTGTGAACAGGCTATTTTATTTAACGCCCAAAAATTATCCAGCTGCAGCGATCGATAAAAGCATTCTGTTTCTCTCAAATTGATGGGAGACAAGTAGTACACATCTCAATGAACACAGTAGTCTGGCAAGGTGACGCCCCACATTACCCCATAGAATTTTGAGAGTTTTATAAATATACAGCTAAGCTTCCTTAATGTTTTTCTTCTTTTTAAACATTTTTAGGTTAGGAATTTCAAAATTTTTGTTTTGGAGGTAGGCGTATGAATATATAAAAGTATTTTTTTTAGAACGACAAAGAACATATCGTTTTTAAATCGTGCAATATACGTATTTATCTTAAAATGTAAAAAAGAAACAATCATTCATGTTCACTTTTTTTTCAGCATGCATCGCGAAAGAGTCAGCTTTTTTAGTCATTAACCGTGTGCACGACATAATTTCCTATTGGCATAAAAGACAAATCACCATACAAAGTTCCATGCTTCTAGACCAAGCTGTACACTGCCTGTCAGTGAAATTTATTCTTAACTTCCACGCGAACGAAGTCGCGGGCATAAGCTAGTCTTATATATAAAAATCTTCTGTGCGTGTGTATGAAAGTGAACTCCTCCTAAACGACTGTACCGATTTTGATAAAAAAAATTGAGTGTGTTCCAGTGGAATCGACAATGGTTTAGATTCACAATTGGACCCGGTAGGTGGCGCTGTAGTCGGTTTTTTTTTTATTTTCAGGGCAGGACAACGTCTGCCAGGCCCGCTAGTAATATATTAAATTTTCGTGTCACAGTGTTTGTAACAAAACTCCTCAGAAACGGCTTGACTTATTCTTATGAAATTTTGTGTGTAAATGCAGTAGGTCTGAGAATAGGTCGTAGGTTATTTTTTTTATATGGCGAAACAATGTTTGCCGGTTCAGCTAGTATATACAATAAATGGATAATATACATAGATATCCGTGATAATATATGTACGTTCCTAGAACTTACCTACTACTTACGCCTAGGTATATTATGCTGATGAGTTACCACGAGAAGATTATTCTCTTTATTCTATTAAAGACATAATAATTTTATTTTTAGTAAACGTTGGTTAACAATTTTTATTTTTTTGGTCAATATGTTCGCAAATGTTCCCACGACTTTTAGCTACAGGTCTTTAATTAGAAAATTTACGAAGCAGGGTGAGTGTACCGGTATAAACCAGGTACCTACCCATAGTAGACTATTTCAAACTCCTACTGTGACAATTAAACATTATTATTATGGTTGGTAGCCTTAAAAGACATTTACCAAAAGGGCAAACAGGATACCTAGAATCATTTTTTTTTCTCATTTGACGTTCAAAAGTGCCTTATAATGGTCTAATTGAAATAAATGGTTTGACTTTGACTTTGATAAAAAAAACTAGTAAGAATCCATCTAAAATATTTATATGACTTATTTGCAATCTTCTCTCACTCATTTCGTTTCGGGCTAGCAGGTCTTTGATGTTTACCATAAGTAAGGGTCACTTTTATGTTTTTACTTACGGCTATGTGCGTTCCAACCATAGATATTAAAAGATTTCTGTGGTTGCATGCACTTGTTTTTAAAAATCTTTTTTCAATGAATATTTATCACGAAAAAATTACTAGTACACAAAAATTCGCATTACTCCTGTGGTTGAAGGACCCATTTATTTTAAATATCTATTTAGATTTTTAGGTTTCCGTAAATATGCTGTTTATTATACCTACTTATTTATTTTACCAACGGATAATAATATATTTTCTTGTAGGTCAAACTTAATTTTGCATATGGATTTTCACTTGGCTACTTTTTAATGTTTAAAGGCGGTTGTCTTTTTCGTAAAAAAGGTTTTTATTTTCCACTTTTTATTACCCTTGAAACCCTGTGTTTCTGACACAGTTAAAATCGAAATTGAAAGCCCTTATCAAAACTTTTGCTGAAGGGATTGCCACAAACGAAAACGTCATCTATGCATAGTTTTATGCTTTTTGTTGATTTTTTCTAAAAGTAGAGATACCTACTTTCCACTTTTTATTACCCTTGAAACCCTGTGTTTCCGACACAGTTAGAATCGAAATTGAAAGCCCTTATCAAAACTTTTGCTGAAGGGATTGCCACAAACGAAAACGTCATCTATGCATAGTTTTATGCTTTTGTTGATTTTTTCTAAAAGTAGGCACCTACTGAATCCTTTTCAGTAAAATTTATATGTTATCATTATCAACTCTGAGGCATTTGTCCATTAAATAAAGAATTTATAACTTTATAATGGTTTCGAATCCCTTTCTTGTCCTTTACTTTTTTATTTATAAATATTATGATTAGGTACTACGCACCAAGATTTATACATTCCTGCCATCCCAGAATTGTACCAACTGCTAGTGATATTTGTATATTGTACTGTAAAGGTTAATAGCCTTAGCTATTTGGTCTATGGTTAGAACACTCAGAAAACTTCTAGAATAAGTTCAAATCGTAGATTTGTATCGTTTTAGATTTGACATTCGGGATTACTTACCCTGATCTTGTCACGGGCACACGTAAAAAGTATCTTAATTATAAACTAGTTCCAAGTATCAGTGGCAGAAAATTGAAAGCTCATTTTTTTCTGAGAATAATTGATTATGATTTAACATTAATTGAACCAATCTAGAATTTAAGAAGTAATTGTCCTGAAAATATCTTTCGGTATACCAACATATACTAGTACCTACATTAAACCGTATGTTTATTTTTCGAATTTGGTGCATTAAACTAAACACTTTCTTGAACACCGTTGATCAGATTCTATGAAAGTTGTACAATAGGACACTCAACTGATTTTAAAGGACTCAAATGCTACTCAATTGTAAAATGTTGTTAAGGCGCTTCCCTGACCAAATAACCTTGACCATACATTTCCTCTTTGCCGCAGAATCGAAATTCGCACATTTTTTGGGTATCTTTTGTTACAAAAAAAGAGAAACGATCTTTTAAAATAAAATAAAACGTGAATTATATAGATTTTTATGTTACCCATCTATTAGTGTAATCCTCAAATTAACAGCACGTCAACTTTAGCAAAAGATACATGTTTTCAATTATTTTAATCATTATTTTACAGGGAGATTTAGATTTTCTTTTTTACAGGGTGTATATACGGTACATAAACAAAAAATAAGAACGAGGAATGTGATGATAGGATATTGAACATTAATAATATGCTTTTGGAAGTAGTTTGATCCTCTTAATTAATGAGTTAATAGCCCCTGAATAATGATGAAAAACGCACTTTTGGTCGGGGTAGCGCCTTAAGTCTCGTGCTGTCTCTATCACTTTATGTCAAAGTGACTGTGACAGCACGGCAATTAAAATTGAGTAGTAATAGTATTTGGCCATGAGAGCTTTTGTACCAGTTGAGTGACTTGGCTATAAGTCTCTTAAAAAATAATTACTAAAGAAACTTACTGGATGTTTGTGCAAGGGTTCTCCATAATCACCATTATATGCGGCGCTCTCGTTCAAAGACTGAAGAGACACCGACATGGAACCTCGTCTCTGAATTGATTGGCTTCTACTAATTGATTGACGTTTAAATATTTCTGTAGTATTTTTCAAAAAGCTGTCCATTTTTTTCCTAAAAAAAGAAGATTTCCTTTCTAACGGAGATTTTCCAATTGAATTCAGATCCAATTCAGACTGTGACAAGCCCCCACGTCTAGATAACATAGTCTGGTCCAGAGACAACTTTCTGTCGCGAACCTTCACGTGCGAACATTCGCTTGGAGAAGGTAAATCGATCTTGACTTCTGGAACAACTTGAATGTTTTGTTTGTTTTCTTCATTAATTAGCACGAAATCTGATAATCCCTCCGGTACGCTGATGGATTCATGTATCTTCGTGTCAATTGAACCGTTGTTTTCATTACAACCGGTAATAAGTTCTCCGTCCGATTCATTACTTTTATCTTCAGGTTCTTCTATTTTACTTTCGTTTGTGTCCTCATTACTATTGTTCATAACTACTACGTCAGGATTTGTTGCACTAGGTGTTTCAGTTGTACTTTGTTCTTCATAATTTTGCTTTTCACAATTTCGATCTTCATTAACTTGCCCGACCCCAAAAATGTCTTCAGTATCATTAAAATCTTTATTTTGCATCACTTTGCTGCCCTTTGGGGCTTTTATTCGCATGCTACTGTTCATTTTAACCGTTCTTAAAATCTCCTTTATTTTAAGATTTTCTTTAATTGCCTTTACGTCAGTTATAAACAAGGGAGGTTGATCTTTGTCAACATACTTCGTCTGCTTTTCCTTTTTAGACTTTTGCCTAAATCTATCCATTTTGAAACACTTCACAGAACTCACAGGAACCTTAAAAACACTTTACGTATAACAAAATCTGCGTTATAGCATTTATTAAGAGAAACACTTATCAGCATTCAGCCCGTAACTAGCGCACAACGTTACACCTGTACAAACCATTTAATCATGGTGATGGCGGTATCGATAACAATAAGTCGACGAAACCGAACGGCATCGAGTCACAAACCAATAAATGTGGTCCCAGGGTCGCCACTCGCACACTTGCCGTACATATAACACGATAATTAATATATCGTTTACATTATCCCGTTATTAGTACATGGTTTCGCTCAGCGTAGTCCATGACTGTGTTGGATGTTGTCACTACGAAAAGAACTACGTCATTAAATGTTATAAAAGTAAACACGTTTCGTCCGGCCTCTAGTCCGATTAGTTACATGTATGTCTTCAAGTCTAACGATATCTCGTAGCTTGTGATAATCTTTGATAATGTATCGCTTAATCTATGCCGTTTCACTTTTATCTCTAGTCACCGTTGAACGTAGTATATCGAGTGGAGCGGCTAGTCTGCTGCACCAAGAGAGTGGCGATCGAGTACTTAATAAAAAATATTACACTAATTTTCCACTATGGCACACCATCTTATCAGTATAGAACTAGCAAATATTTATTTTATGTGTAATGATAATAACACAAGGTATTCGGTCCTCAAACAACTCGAAGAAATACCTATTATTAATTTGTTAAAGTACGATAACAAATTGATAAGATCATTTCCTATGATTACCGTATCTAATCATAGTTTACGTTGTTGCATGATTGAGATGTTGCAAGAATTTGAATGTTTGTTGACGAATTGACTGGTTGTTATACAACGTTGTACAATGATAGATATTCAGGACTATTCATGAATCTTTTTTATTATTCTGCAGTTGAAAATGACAAATATAAAATTAAATTATGTAGGTAAATTGCTAATTTAGTTGAAAATTGCTTTGCACAGAAGCATAAATGGACGTAATAAAATTGTTAGCTGCATGTGACTGCGCACAGACAATAATTTTGTTACGTCTATCCTAATAGGCCTTATCACATTTTTGTCACAAATACTGCATCTAATACTCCTTTATACATAAGTAGTTTGCCTATTGTATATTTGTATTTATTCGAAGTGGTAATTTACATTTATGTAAAGTTGCAATTGTTGTGTAATATGGTCATGTAATATGACCATGTTTATGGTATAGATAGCAAAAAAGTTAGGTATGCAAGCAAATATATAATAAATATAATAAAGGAGATAGCTAAATGACTGCCCCAAGCGTGTATTGGTATTTCACCATTAACTCGTAATATTTAAATATTCATTAATGATTTATTTAATGTTTAATAATTTCTTAGAACTTTCAAAAAAAGTCTCTTAAGTTTAATGTATTTTAAGCTTTTTTTGACATGACAATGTCAAGAGGAAATAATACTGCCAGCTAGGGAGGGCTCATATATTTTGCCAGAATGTCATGTCAATCGAACCTGTACATACCTATATCGATTTCAGGTATCAAAACGATTTATTTTCTGATAATATAGACGACTGGATAAGCACATTACTAACACTTTGCGCGACTTTGGATCGATTTGGGCTTATATTCCTATGAACATTGTGATATTTTGTTGAACTTGGAGACTTGGTTCTATGTGGTGGTGATCATAAGCTGGCATAGACAACTGTTGTTGTCAAAAATACTTCAAACATAAGGCAAAATATTAGTTCGATTTTTGCCACGGGCGAAATGATGTTTATATCATTCCGCGTTGTTGTGCTAGTTTAGTTGACGTTTTTAAAGTGACATTCGGCTCTACCCGATTCCACTTTATAATGTTATCGATTATGTTACACTTGTAATCCCATCGCTTTGAAAAAACAAACGTCAGACGTCGTTTGAACGCTCTGCCGTGTGCTTGTTCATTGTGCTTTTTATTTTGTATTTTCATTCACCCTCACTCAGCTACAGCGCCAACCGTGCCAACCAATCATCATTTCAACCATTTGTTTATTTATTGTCTGTGAAAACTGTCTTGTATTTCAACTCGTTTGGATAAGTAGTTTAGGTTTTACGAAAGTTTAACACCTAAATACACGCGGGCGCGTGAGCGACGCCCTGATATTTACTCAAGTACCACCGTGCCAAATCGGGGTGGGTCGCCAGTCAGAAATACAATTATCAATTTATCATCAAACGCCTATAAAAGTTCATAGCAATGTCATTTGTTTGAAGTCTTCTATGCGTATTCACGTAGGAGTTACATGATTTTATTTTCATTATTGTAAAGATAGTAATAGTTCCTGAAACTTTTTTTATACGAAATTCTAATAATCAGCTATGCAGTATTATTTATTGCTAGGTATCCATGTTCATTCATTGCCATCTACTTTTCCACTACGTAGATACGCAATCAATATTCATTAAATACTTATTGATATTTAAAACATAAAATAATACTTTTATCACACCGAATTTAAGTAGAGTGCTAACTACTTAAAACTCACTATTTAGCACATGCACAATGTTGCTATGAAATCACGTTCCATCAAAGTCGACCGTCAACTAGTGCGTCATGTCAGCATAAACAAAATACATTAAAAAAAAAATGAACCTCAATGTGTTCAATCCATCGCAGCCTGCTTTAGGCCTCTGCCTCGAATCTTGCGGGCAGCGGGGCGGCGGCAGGATCTAATGCGTATAATCAAATGGACCGGCCCTCGAAAACAGCGGCGCGTGGGCGGGCAACGAGCGGTGCGCTCCAGTCAAGCGGTGACCGCGCGACTGCATTGCAGTGTTGTGCAATTTATTTTTAGCGTTTCAAAAAGATGTTGTCGCCGTTGTTCAAACATTTCGTTCGTGAATAAAAACAAATATCTCGACGACACAACTACGAACACAACACTACGCCGCTATAGTGCCGCTCGATCTGCCCGCTCGTTTCGAGAACGGGTCTGCGTTGCCCGCCCCGCCACCGCGCCGCCTCCGCCGCCGCCCCGCTGCCCGCAAGATTCGAGGCAGAGGCCTAATAACAGCCGTCACTCGTTCAGGGGGTCAAGTCTGCTATTTTTATAATTTCGTCATTCCAACACGATCCCATTGTCATTTTGCTAAAAGTTCGTAATCTGCAAAATTCATAATGGTCTATCATTGGTCGGTCGAATTAAAAGCAATGACTGCACAATGACGTTCTAATGGTAGGTCACTGATCAAAGGAACTGTCAAAATTTTAGCAGATTACTGCCTAAGTCAGTCATTCAGTTGTCATTTTGTACGAGATTACTATTCTATATCATTTCTTTCAATGGCGTGTCAGTGGTTGACCATTGGAAAGTCGTAATGACGCCATTATATTAGTAGATTACCAAACTTGTCAAAATTTGGTAATCTACTAATATAATGGAACTTGACAATTATGAAATCAATGATAGACCATTCTGACACAATTGTAATAGCAGACTTGAGGCCCTGACATGGTGGAAACAGCGCGAATGCCGGTCAAATTGTAATATAAAATGTTACGGCTAAACATGGTTGTGAAAATAAATTCAAAATTTACTTAAGCGTCACCTTCCACATCCCTTGTTTAAAAATGAAAAAAAAAAAAAAATAATTAAAGAACCGCCTAAGTCAGGCATTCAGTTGTCATTTTGTACGAGATTACCATTCTATATAATTTCTTTCAATGGCGTGCCAGCAGTGTCAGTGGTTGACCATTGGAAAGATATTAGGTATATTTTTTCTGTCATCCTATTTCTGTCTGCAGAGTTTAAAAGACCCTTACGCGTTGGGGGTGCAAGTAGTTTAAGGGTAAAAAACAACTACCTACTTAAGTTAGACTCCTCTAAGCCGGGGTGTTAATCTTAATGTTGGTAGCATATATATTTTTAACAAATGATAAGTGTACCTAAATATATATTACGTAAGTTTAAGTTATGCCGCAAAGTGCACATTAGTCTAAATTAATAGTCCTATTAGGTATATTTTTTCTGTCATCCTATTTCTGTCTGCAGAGTTTAAAAGACCCTTACGCGTTGGGGGTGCAAGTAGTTTAAGGGTAAAAAACAACTACCTACTTAAGTTAGACTCCTCTAAGCCGGGGTGTTAATCTTAATGTTGGTAGCATCTATATTTTTAACAAATGATAAGTGTACCTAAATATATATTACGTAAGTTTAAGTTATGCCGCAAAGTGCACATTAGTCTAAATTAATAGTCCTATTAGGTATATTTTTTCTATCATCCTATTTCTGTCTGCAGAGTTTAAAAGACCCTTACGCGTTGGGGGTGCAAGTAGTTTAAGGGTTAAAAACAACTACCTACTTAAGTTAGACTCCTCTAAGCCGGGGTGTTAATCTTAATGTTGGTAGCATCTATATTTTTAACAAATGATAAGTGTACCTAAATATATATTACGTAAGTTTAAGTTATGCCGCAAAGTGCACATTAGTCTAAATTAATAGTCCTAATTTAGGCTAATATGCAGTTTACTCGGATAAAGACGAAATAATTTACTGCTAAGGTGCTAAACATTTATATTAGGTATGTGGAATATTAGTTTCTCCTCGAAAATAAACTTAAGTTTAGTCGATTAATCGAAGTAGAATCGAAGTCGAAGGTGACCTGACTTATAAGTTTTGAAACACCAGTCTTCCACAAATTAAGTATAAAATTGTATCTGCGGACTAAGTAAATTTTCGAGCGGGAATCCGCTGGATGCGAGTCGCACGGGACCGGTCAATGTGGCGACACTTGTGGGAGGCCTATGTCCAGCAGTAAACGTCTTTCGGCTGAATGATGAAGTAAATTTTAAGCTGGAATTTGTGATAAGAAAATTAATCTAAGTATTCTATTCTATTCTTATAATCGTAAGTTTATTTTCTCACCCCCATCTTTAGCCGTAAGATAAGACTGATATTCCTACATAAGTACACGTGGATGTTCACGCGGTTTCCGCTGCGCCTGTACGGATGTCAAAACAAGTGTAGTAATACTACCTAGTACCATATCTAGTGTTTAAACTAGTGGACTAACTAATCTTTATTTTACTTTACTGTCATGTCTGGACGTATGATGCGCAAGCACATCGCTAGATGATCGTTCGACGGATAAATTCTAATGCGATTCGTTCTTATCTGCAAAAACTAACTATCAATAATAAGGAAAACACTAAACATTTTATTTTACTATAGATTTATCTTATCTTGTTATTACCTGCCTATTTTACAGCAGTCTTCGCGCAGATAGAAAAAATCCTCTGTCATCAATGGATAATATAATGAGACATTTTCTACAGAAATATTAATTTTTCTGTTAAGTATTTTTTAAATAATGCATTTTTGTTTTAGCTTTTTCCAAAAAGAGTCATGACAACCTAACTCCCAGCACGATTTACGCGTGTACAAACATTCACTTTTTCTATTGCTCCTTTTTATATAAAAATCTTTGTGATTCTGTATCATGTCTCGTGGGTGCGTTTACAAACATATAAAGTCACATACTTACCTACTGTTATATTCTTATACTAAGTAGTACTTAAAACTACCGATTATACATAGTTACTATTATTACTATTAAATAAAGTTATCACCAAGGTGACCATACTTTCGCCGTTTGAGGTCTTCTGCAGCCGCGGCAGCAGCACCAGCACAGCACGCTGAACTAGGAAGACGGAATGGCGCAAGAGTCGATACTCTTGCGACGCACGTAGCGTCCCACACTAGAGGACTACCCAACTTTCAAGGAAATAGAGTCATTCCGTCCGGTGTCTTGCCATCGTCACGTGCCATTATCTAGCTAACTCGATTTATCGCCCCCGAAACCCTCTGCATACTAAATTTCATGAAAATCGTTGGAGCCGTTTTCGAGAATCAGATATTATATATATCTATATATATACAAGAATTGCTCGTTTAAAGGTATTAGATATATTTATATAGATATAAGAATTGCTCGTTTAAAGGTATTAGATATACAAAATGTTTTAGCGTCTTATTAGTATTAAGTATGGTGCGTCCACATTGAAGTTACCTTTTACTGATTTTAGTGGGCCACAATGGATAATAAAATGTTATTTTATGTAACCGTGTTAAGGGGATTAATTGTGCCAGGGTAGCCCGCGAAATTTAAAATTTCGCGAGCTAATAAAAAAAAGATTAAAAAAAATAAAAAACCCGACTGCGTAAAAAGTGAACTTTAAATAAAAACTGAAAAGAAATAAGTCCTGTAGTCTAGAATTATGTTTAGTAATGTTGAATAATTATACTTACCATTGAAATTAAAACCACGTCAATAGCGACTTGATCAGTCGGGACCACGGGACAGATAAATCCAATGGAGAGATTGATTCATTCAGGGAATATAATTAATTAATTTTCTACAGGGAGGTACGCGTCCGCTGAGTCCAAAAGATCGTGAACTTAAGTTGTGCATACGCATGCTCTAATTGTTACTCTTTGCAACTCCGAAGTCTCGTTTTGTTAATTTATGATACCTACTGGCAATATGCACGCGATGAAAAGATCCAGCAAATAGAAAAAAGTGGCCGTAAAAGTTACAGAAAGTTGTTCTTAATTTTACCATGTTGGAAAATATTGTACCGTAGGCCCAAACATGCACATAACACCAACGTGCATGCTATACATAGATATCCGAATGCGATACGTGTGTCTTGTTCGTCATACTTACGTATTATTACAATTTGTGACGTCTGCGCCAAGGGAAGTGTAGAAAATGCACCAAAAGGTACTTCAAGCGAACTTAAAAAAACGTTACCTGAGTAATTGGCCTGAGTAATTGGTTGGCGATCTCTGGGGAGACCTACGTTTAGCAATGGACGGCAATAGGTTGATATGATGATGATGATGATAAATACATATAATATAATACTATCATCATCATCAACCGGCTCTCCGAGGCAAAGGCCTCTCTACTCTTCATTAATGCTCGACCCAATAGGGCTCTCTATCTCCACATGGCAAGCGACATCGCGGCAGGCACAGGCGGATAAGGCGGGATGATATAGACTTCTTCGACAGATAGTCCCAAATTGCCCTTAATGAAGGAGGTAGGTAATAAGTAAAGTAAAAATACTTCAAATTCTCACGTGTTCGTTACTGTTTATATAACTGTATAAATAAATATATCTGTGTGTTACACTATTTTACGACCGAACACCGCCCAGCCGTTTATTTGGCACATCGAGTTAATGAAATAGTTACTGTTCAGCTTATGTAGGGCGTCGTTTGTAATAGTACCTAAGTATCTTATGCCTACGACAGTCTCCTTTAAAAGATATATTTACAAAAGTAACATTAATTAATTAGTTAACCAAAAAGCTTTTTTACAAGAAAGACAACCGCCTTTAAAAAGCAAAAAGTGAAAAAAATAACTTTAACCTTTTAAACACCATTGTCACAAATACGTGACAAGCAAGCGCGTGCACTGTACGCCACTGTCACGAATATATGACAAGCATGACAGACTAATTACTACTCTATGATATTACGTTTAGAAACATACTTCCTTATAGTAATTCGTAGCTTGGCGCCGAGGGCACGCTTTTGTTTTTTTGATGTGGCGGTCAATAGGTTAAAGAACACAGGCTTTGGCTATTCTATTTATTGTTTTGTATTGCCACCGACTTTCGAAACTAAAGTCATGTGTGTTCTGTTTTAAAGTTATTTTTCACTTTTTGGTTTTGAAGGCGGTTGTCTTTTTTGTAAAAAAAGCTTTTTTTTTTCGCTTTTTAGTGTCGTTATCATCTAAATCCATTAAGAAATGGCAACACAATCAAAACAGAGATTGAAAGCTCAAGGTGAGAACATTACAACATCATTCATGTATATTTTTTTGCTTTCTGTCGATTTTTTCAAAAAGTGCTGAATCAATTTTGATAAAATTTATATGGGACCACCCTTGAGGCATACCCTATCCATAAAAAAAGAATTTTCAAAATCGCTTTACATTTATCGGAGAAATCGCGTAACAAATATAAATATGCAAAAAAAACATACAGACGAATTGAGAACCTCCTTCTTTTTGAAGTCGGTTGAAAATAATGTTACTGTTAAATTCCTTATAGAATCATGGCGAGATCTATACATTCATTTATACGAAAAAAAGAGTTAATTTAGAGAAGAATAATTAAAATATTTCAAAATGTAAATAACAGTTTATCGTTTTATCTCGTTGACCATTTTGTAATTCTAAAAAAAAAACGAAAGTGACATTTAACGGATGTGAATCGTTGTTTACAATGACGGAGTTGAAAAAGTACATTGATTTTAAACCCGTCACATACGTAGAGCTATAATATACCTATATTAATATACTATGCTATAAATTATATTATAGCTAACCACCACACACGGTAGTTATAAAATAATAATATATTTTCGCCCTTATTAGGTCTGCAGTCACTGTTTGCATATTATTATTATTTGTTTTATTGTTTGAATATTATTTCAAAAATGTGCAGCAAATATAATATTAATATAATTATTATATTAATATGCCTTGCTCAATGATATTCTAATAAAATATCATTGGCCTTGCTATATTTGTCGACATATTTTGGTGACGTAATAAAGATATATATTATAGCTGAGTCTGTGGTCACACGAAGATTACTACAGAAAATATATCGTAATAAGCCATTGAGTTATATATGTACTACGTACTCAATGTAATAAGCGTTGCTATGAAATATATGAATATACAGGTGTTTGGTAGATCGATGCAAACCCGTAAAGCGGAGCTAGTATAGACTATTTATAACCATTTGAACCGAACATGTCTTAGCCGAAGAGTGACTATTTTTTAAATCAACATTTTAATGATTTTTGGTGACAAACACCAAAATATAGCAGTTACTTGCAAATAATGGCTAATTTGAAATATTTGTCATTTATCATAGAAATATGTGCGTAGTACAGACGCCAGCACATCAAGTTACTACAATCTGTCACATTTCTTTAATCGATTTTCAATTTTATGGTTAAAGAATAAGGTTCAAGATTGATTGGGAAAATGTGACAGTTTCGGGTAGGTTGACCTGCTGGCGTCTGTACATATATATCGATGTCATTTATTTTTTATTTTATTTGGTTAAAATAATGGGTAAGCAATCTAATAAAACATAACTCAGGGGATCTGTGTGATAAGACATTTTTTTACAGATATTCAAAGTTAAACACATTTTTAACGATTTAAGAAATCTGTTTTTAGACGGCATGAAAAAGATATCACGGTTGGTGCTTTTTCAACCGACATCAATAAAGGAGGAGGTTATCAATTCGTCTGTATTTTTTTTTTTTTTAATGTTTGTTACCTGTTTCTTTGGACTGGTTTAACCGATTTTGATGATTCGCCGATTTAACCGTTTTTTTTATTTGAAAGCTAGTGCTTCCCGTATGGTCCCATTTTAATTTGGTCCAGTTCTGACAATGGCATCCATGAGAAAACCGTATAAGTCTTAAATTTGCATTTAGTATGTGCGCGATTTGTTACGCGATTTCTCCGGCAAACGTGAACCGATTTTGAAAATTCTTTTTTTTTATGTATGGGGTATGCTTCAGGGGTGGTCCCATATAAATTTTATCGAAATTGATCCAGCACTTTTTGAAAAATCAACAAATACCCAAAAATTTTACATAGACGACGTTTTAGTTTCATCAATCTTTGTAGTAGTTAACTTTCAATTTCTTCTTAATAGATTTGGATGAGAAGGAGGTACTAAAAAGCGCAAATTAAAAAGCTTTTTACAAAAAAGACAACCGCCTTCAAAAACTAAAAGGTGAAATATTTTTCACCTTTTAGTTTTTGAAGGCGGATGTGTGTTCTGTGCTAAAGTTATTACTTTAGCACAGAACACACATTGACTTTAGTTTCGGAAGTCGGTGGCAATACAAAACAACAAACAAAACAAAGCCACTGAATTTCGAAACTTAAGTCAATGTGTGTTCTGTGCTAAAGTTATTTTTCACTTTTTAGTTTTTGAAGGCGGTTGGTTGTCTTTTTTGTAAAAAGCTTTTTTTTGTTCAAACATTAACCAGGCATTTAAAAACATGCCTGGTTAATGTTCTTTCATTCGAGGTATCAACTACGCGGATTGCTCACCAATTATTGAAATTAGGAGCTATAAACCAACTTCATCTTTAGTTTCATCGTTTTAAACGCTGAATTAATTCTCTCAATCAATATTCTTATTTTCTGTTTATTTCTAAATTCATATTAACTAGAGTTCCTTGGCCCGACCCCACACGTAAAAGTCAAGCGGAGTCAGGTCGGGCGACCGGGTGGGTCAAGGGATTGGCCCATCTCTGCCAATCCAGCTGTAAGGCCTCTGCCTCGAATCTTGCGGGCAGCGTGGCGGCAGCAGCGGCGGCGCGGCAGCGGCAGTATCTAATGCGTAAAATCAAATGGACTGGCCCTCGAAAACAGCGGCGCGGGGGCGGGCAAGGAGCGGTGCACTCCAGTCAAGCGGTGACCGCCCGCGCATCTGCATTGCAGTGTTGTGCAATTTATTTTTAGCGTTAGGAAATAAATTTGAATCAAAAAGATGTTGTCGCTGTTGTTTAAACATTTCGCTCGCGAATAAAAACATATCTCGACGACACAACCACGAACACAACAGTACGCCGCTATAGTGCCGCGCGATCTGCCCGCTCGTTTCGACAACGGGTCTGCGACTCTGCGTTGCCCGCCCCACCACCGCGGAACCGCCGCCGTCGCCCCGCTGCCCGCAAGATTCGAGGCAGAGACCTTAAGGAAGCAATTATGAAAGTGCTCCCGTACGTTTAATGTTCAATGCGCTGAAAAACCATCTTGTTGAAAGATGACTTCTCGGTCTCTAGCGAATACCGGTTACTTATTGAATCACCATTTACTTATATACGTATTTTATATCAATGTTTTCATCGGTGTCGGAGCTTGGAGTGCAGTGATGATAAGATCCTTGGCAAAGCCGTTTTGAGAAGTTGAGTCAATAAGACTTATAAAATCCATGTCCACTAACACGCAATCTACCTTCACCTCATTCAATGTTTTCTCCCTAAATACCTGCTTTACGAGAATGTACATGTTCCTCTTTTAATAAATTACTCAAAGAAGATAAAAGTACAATTATTTCTGTGCCTACCATAGTATACCATTATACGAATCACCCCTAAAAGCTTATGAGAGAAAGTTTTATTAGCTGAAAACAACAATTGAAATGCATAATTACTAATTTTGATTGCGTGTAGCTAATCGCAATATACAGGCACTGTAGATACTGGTATCCATACGACCAGTCAATGATCAGCGGAGGGAGCCTCCCTGCCGCCCGTGCTTCGTTATAACTCCGGCCGGGACCGGAGTGTCAGCGAGCCTGTCGGAGATCAAACCGCTCTGGTCACTTGTACCTCGGTTGGTAGGAACAAATGGTAGTGAGGTGGTGGATGATAGATACCGTATCTGTCGGTATATGGTAATTACGTCTAGTGATGATGATTTTAAATTAAGGGATTACCTACTAGTTTTAATTTTGTTATTATTATAACAAATTTATTATATATTTAATATTTAACAACAACATTATTCTAGGTCTATCTATTCATTCAGGAAATCTCATAAGGGGTCATTGTACTCAGCATTATAAACTAGTTTTAATAAGGGACCAATCCTAAAATCGCGAAAAAAAAATCAGCTTTTCTTTCCATTTTGTCGAGGTACCTATACTTAATTGTATTTATAATTATATCATTACACGTGAATACGATGTACCTTACTTAAATAAAACACTTTAGTGAAGTATGTACAAAGTATTACCAGTTCAAGAATGACTGGTACTGGGAATATCAATCGTTAACGCCAATACTGAGTAAATGGTCAGGCAAACATACATAATTATAGCGAGCTTTTGGCTATATCTCCACCGTATCATACGGTGTCCGCATCGTAATTACATTTTGCTCGTCCGCACGAGGAACGGCACGTGTCCTGTTTTAAAATATCATTAAAATTATCTAGTTACACCATAAAGCGATTAAAAGGAAGCAAGATAGTAATAAGTCCCATGTTTGTAGCCCTTTTTATTTTATACGTGTTCTCGTAATGTTAATTTACTTTTTGCATGAACTTTTTAGAATCACAAGTTTAGAAGGGTTCCATGATCGAATGTATGAAACAGAACACGAAGTGATTTTTCTATTAATATTTAGTGCTATTTTTCTAGCATGGAAAATCCTTCTGTAGTTCAGAAACATCGATACAGGTGCAACTCTGTTGAAGACCATCCCCCCATTGCAATATTTAAAAATGAAAAAAATCTAGAAAAAGAACATGTTAATACCTTGGATTTGTATTGATAGATCTCCGCGCGCTCTGACTAGATACCGCACTACCTAAAAACAATAGCTCCGTGAATGGGACAACTCAATATTTTAGTGTGTTTAAAACAAATTAAAAGGAGGCTAGTGTGCGTAAAAAAGAGTGCATGAAAAATTGCCTGTACCTCCACCTGATACATTGGTTGCTAGGAAACAAGCTCGGCTAAGCCAAAACTTGGTTAAAGCCGTAATAAGGGCGAAAATATATTAATATATTATAGCTATTTATGTGACGGGCTTTAGTGTTTGTGGTTCCATTTGACAAGTACGTTGGCGGTATCTAGTCGGAGCGTGCGGAGACCTATCAATAATAGGTTAAACCTTTCCTAAAATTTAATTTTTGGCAGATTGAGGGTAGGATTAGAATACAATCGTTTTCAAATCGCTCTATTTAATTAATTTAACTTACGAAGTCCTTTTTACGCGTTTAGCTTTTATTCTGGTCTGTCTGCAATCATCACTGTCGGTCACCATTTATTACCTCATATTACTATTTTAAACAACTCAACTCGATTCCGCCCCAAACACAAACGATGCCTCCGTTGACGTACATTCGCCAAATTTCAAGGACAGCTGACAATTGACGACACGGTTGGCGCAGTGGTTGAGCGATTGACTGCTTCGCAGCGTGTTGTTCGAATCCCGCCCAAGATAAACATTAGTGTGATGAGCACTTGTGGTTGTCTTGTATATGGTTGTTGTTATATGTATGTATTTAAAAATGTATTTGTGAATGTATATTAGCTGTCTGACACCCATAGTATAGGGTCTCCCTAGTTTGGGGTCAGATGGCCGTGTGTCCCCACATATTATTTAATTTCACTTGTCCTTGAAATCCATACGAAGACCCTTGCAAAAGCAATATCGAGATGATAAAGTTCTGCTCGAGATCAATTTTAAAATAATGTTTTAAACTTCCGACTATCTGTAACGTTTGTCATTTCTTATGGTGTGATATAATCAACCGGCTCTGGAAGCTGGCGTGGGTTCAATCGTGTGAGTGGTCATCCATTACGTAGTACTTTAAATTCATACGAATGGAAAATCATAATCCTTAAAAAGCGTCATTAAGATAAAATTTATTCCTGTTCGGAATTCATTGATTTGATTAATTGTGCAGTTTCGGCCGCCTAAATTAATTAATTTAGGCGGTCGAAAAAAAAAAACGAAAATTAAACACTACGCCCTTGAAATAAATAAAGCAAAGGTGATTGAATTATTGGATATCTTAAGTTTTGTTATGTACCTATAGAATTTTCAATAATTAACAACCTCATTAGTTTTGGGAATTGGCTTAATACAAATGGAACACTCAGTGGCGCTAGCGTAGTTTTTATCGAGGTTTTTAAGGAATTACTATCTAAATTATCATGGCATCGGGCGAATTCCAGATCGTCTGCCACGCTGCGGTTAGCGGGTGCCACTCCTGAACCTGCAGGCACCATCGCGATCGGCCGTTCGTTCAGACGATGGGCTAGCGTGGTGATGCATGGAGGTGGTTTATCTTCTGGCTGTATCATGATCATGATGATGATGATAACATCTCAGTTTGTTTTATTAAAACGCACTACTTTTCAAATACAAATTTATACACTGACAATTTTAAATTGTTTTACAATATTGTAATACAACCACTGCTTTCTCCGGTAATGGGTTTAATTGATAGTCGTGTTCACTTCTTGCCAGTATCTACCACGTCGAATTCACTAACTTGCGCATCCACAAGCTGCTTACTGCGTAGTTTTACTATAGCACGACTTGGCACATTTGGATCCTCCATCTCGAACTCGATCAGCCCTGTAAAGATAAATTCGTCATAAAAAAAATTGGTTGTCTGTAAAGTCGGTTTACGGACGATAGTTTTACGTGATAACGTCATAAAGAAACATAATGGCTAACAGTATAACATATGGCTTCCGGCGAGGTGGGCGGAGCTTATTGCTTGGGCCGATCGTGCCTCTCTATCGCTTGTCCCGCGCTCTCGCTTGCACGCTCAGGTTCAGGCGGAACGTGACACTTTTTCGTGCGTGCAGCCGGTGTTCATCGATTTATAAGATGTTATCACGTCAAAAATGTTGTTGTAGTTATGATAAGATAAAGTCGCATTAACTTGATCACGTCAATAATCATGTCCGCATGAAGCCCTCATGTGGTTGTGAACAAACAAAGCCAGTGCGAACTCTTATAGTAACAGACAGAGGCGACTGAGACGTAAGACGAAACAATTTAGACCGATAGACGGCTACATACATACACTGGTCCTCATATATAAAGACGTTTATCGGATTGTATAGTTAGTAGAGGTTGTTGCCTAAACTGCGCGATATTATATTATTACATACTAACAACAAAAGGGCAATGTATGATTTTTATTAGGTAATAAATATACTTCACATGCAAATCAAATATTATTTTTTACAAACCGAACCGAACGTTATCAAAGGGTCATTGTTTTCACAAGCTAAGCGAAAATCACAAACATTTTCGATTGCCTTGGGCAAGTTGGCTATTGATCTGTATAATGGGTACGGCAATGATATCTTAGTTCAAATCAATTGAGTTATTTAATTCAAACGTTAAGTCGTTCTAGGAAAGTCGTATTGCAGTTTCACACAATAAAGCAATAAATACATATCTTACATACATTGTAACACAAAGTACTTTTACGAGTACAAGTAAAACCACAGAGGACGGTTAAATTTGTCAAACATTCAAGCGTCATGTTTGAGATGAATTGTTATAAAGGGGCGTCGGAGAGAAAATGTCGGAGAGATAAATTGAGAACATTAGCGATAAGTGGTTTACGAAGACTACGGTAGTTCGACCCACGGTTATGATATTGGCACATGACAGCATAGGCTTCGTGATGCAGCATTTTTGTAAATTAACAAGATTAATGTAACATGACGAGCAAAAAATAAATAAATTAAATACAAATAACTTGGCCTACACAAAATTCAGAGAAATATGAACTGCCAAGATTTAATTAATTATACCTGAAATATAACGCTTAGTTAGAGAGAAAAAAAAGCAACGGATTAGCTGGTAAATTTTAATATTCACTGACATGATGCTACAACAGAGACATCACGGCGACCGAGATCCTACTTACTCTGCTAATTTTAAATGTAAATACTACTACACTCGAGAATTAATTACACAGAGTACCTCTATCCAACGATGAAACCGTCGCAGTTTCGCTTAGTTCAAGTTCAAAGTTACGATTCAATTCCATATCTCTTTGACGTGCTTTGCCTCCCGTCTACACGCAGTGACTTGCATAGTTGCTTGCATCAAAACGTAAAATTTTAACCGTCAAACAAAAAAGTTTTCATTTTAGCACCTATCCTACTTTTACCTCAAAAATAATTTTGGTTGTAAAGTCACAACGTCAATAGAAAGGCGGGTTTGGGTGGGTTTGGAAATTATTAAAAACACGTTGTGACAAACTACCAAGTTAACCCTCATGTGGAACTATGAACTCCAGAGCCATAGCTAATTAAAATCACAAACAACATTCTTCGAAATACAAAACTAGTCACATAACTTCATCAGAAGATACATTAGATTCTCTGTAAAATAATTCAAAAACGTGATTTTTAAGAAAAATAAATGTTAATAGGCCTGGTGAAGCAAATATTGCAACAGCAATGGCAAACAGGAACAGCACACGTAAATAGTTTTTACACATTTTTAAGGGTTGCCTAAATAAACGTGATGTTCTTAAGAACAGATTAACTAAAATTTACTAAGGCTGGCGTGCATAGCACATTCAATTTGTAAGAATGGCGCGACGTGTGCGTCGTAGTTTAGGTATAGAAAAAAAAATTGCTGGAGGTAAAAAGATCACGCGTCAAGACTCATTATAAAACTTTGTGGGTATAATATTCCAGTGAGGATAATGGATTATTTTTGGCACACACAAAAAAGTTAGTGGACGGTTTCCAATCGATTACCGGGAATATTGTTTGGTAACTTAATAATATTTTACTTTAGGATGTAAAAAAAATAACAGTAAACTACAAAAAAAATATGCGAACGGGATCAGTTGACTAAAGAGCCACACGAAATACTGTTCTCTTCAGTTTTTTTTTTAATAATTAAGGTAATAATAATACAGTCTCTCACAAGGATTGTCCTTAGGAAGAAATTACTGAATGCCTAAAATGAAAGACTTATGATGAAACAGAAAGACTAATTGAAACATAATATCACATACTCACACCACTACACACACCCCTACATACAGACACACTCTCACATCTTACACACCTTACTTACTACACAGACTCATACCTACACAATTGACCAGAAACACAAATACATAATTTGTATTATATTATTATTTATTTATCTAAGTTCATAATTTAAGTTTTATTTCTATTAACTTTTTCTTAGTTTTAGGTAATAATTAGTTATAACCTGGAACTATTTTTACTTTTGTATCTGGAGGTTTTTTTTTAACTGTTTCTAACTACTGCAGCTATAATCGTTACTATTATAAACATTCTTATGTATATTTTTAAGTTCCAAACAAAGACTTTTATTGTTTTTATGTTTAACTTTTTTTATAAAATTAGAATCAATTTTTTATAATACTGTCGCAAGTGCTTTGTTTTGTTTAATCAATTGTATCATCAACTGCGAAGCTGGTACGGCTACATGCAGAACATGTGCTACATAATATTTGTTATTAAAACAAATATTCACAATGTGTATTCCAAAGCACACCCTCTCACACACACACACGTACACTACACCCATATACAAAGAGAGGCACTCTCACACACCATTGTTTTCACATTTTATTCTATCTTGATTTTGTGTAAAATAGTATATAAGCTAGTTTAAGTTCTGCTATTACAGGTCCTAACCTAGTTCGGCAGCGGATGCTGTTATATATATTTTAATCATTGTTAGCTAATAATTACGACACACCTTGTAATATTTTTTCTGGAAATAAATTTTTATTATTATCAAATTAAAGCTCTGCTATTACTTGATGCAGTTTCAATTACACCATTTTCACTCTTATTGTAAGCTTGTTAAAAAAGTGCATTTTGTGTGTAGACGCTCAGATTTTAATTAGTTGGAGTGCCTAAGTTAAAAATATTACATTCACATTCGCAATTCCATTTCAAGACTTTATGACAAATCAACCATGTCGCATTCTTCGTTGGATTATAAAACACTCTCGCATTCGGAGTAGTTTCTGCGTGCAACTTTTAGGGTAGTTTACATCATTTTTTCGTCAAAATGTTTTAAAGTAGATATCGAAGCGAAAAGGATATTTTCATGGAAACTGTGATTAAACTCCTTTTTGGTCAGATACCTAGTCTCTGTCCACTGGTTTAATCGTTTTTCGACAGCTGCAACTAGTGAACAATATTTATGTTTTTTGTAAAAACTAATACGCATACCTGTATTATAATGTCTGTAAGAGATCATAATAGAATCCAATAAGATTAGGCAGTTTATATATTTATTTTATAACACATTTTAAAGTTAACCTAAGGTAATCGGGAATAATTAGATTATAAGACAGCTGTCAAAAAACCAACAACCCAATGGACAGGGTATAAGAGCGCATATTCGATTTAGCGCAACTCAAAATCACGTGTGCTATACACGATTGCTAGAACGGTGTAGCAGCATTGACGCACGCTAGTACTTACAATACAATGGTCTATTTGAGTGCGTGAGCGCGGCACTATTAGCACGAATCATTGGAATTGATCGGCAAACGACCGCGTGCGAGTTCTTATAGTGTTCTTTATAATTGTCCAAAATAAATGTGTGGGTACAACGGACTGAATAAAGTTCTGTATATTGAGCATAACCTTTACTTTCATAAAATAAATATATTAGTTACGTTTTTATTCAAATACTGGTGAAAAAAAAAAGTTTTTTTACCCGACTGCAAGGAAAGGGTTATGTTTTTCGCGCCGGTAAAATAAAATAAAATATTCTTTATTACCTGATATCTTCCAAACTACAGAACGAATATATTTCGTTAGGGTATCGTTAGATTCGTCTCATTAGTCCAAGCGTTCTTAGATACGTTACGAAAAAAATAAATTAACGTGGCAGCTCGGAAACGCCATTGTTTGAAGTTTAAAAAAAAAGTTTTTTTTTCTAAACCTATAATATGGGTATCACATTCAAGGGCTTACATTAAGGATTAGTAATAATTGAAAAATAGGAATGAAAATTGCGTAATAAAATTTTTATTTTCTAAGATATCTGCAATGTGGGTATCAAGATAAAGAGCTCATTTTAAGGATTCCAAAAAGGTATAACAATGCCTTACTAATGTAATAATAATACAAAAAACCGGCCAAATGCGTGGTTGGAAACGCACAATGTATAGGGTTCCGACATCCGTCGGCGTCGTTGCCATAGCTTACCCATGCAGTTCATGTTCAGTCCCCATATTTTTTTATATTTTTAAATTGTCGTGCCGTATCAGACACCACCGATGCGATTGTCGCTTTGAGGTCATTGAAAAATCTAATATATAAAATTCTCGTGTCACAGTTTTCGTTCCCGTACTCCTCCGAAACGGCTTGACCGATTCTGATGAAATTTTTTGTGCATATTGGGTAGGTCTGAGAATCGGCCAACATCTATTTTTCATCCCCATTTTTCACCCCCTTTTCATCCCCCGTAGATCGGGACAGGACAACGTCTGTCGGGTCAGCTAGTAAATAATAATAATAGGTAAAGGTACTTACCTATTATTATTATTTATTTTTCAATGAACCTATCTTTAACATTTATCAATATCTAATTATTTCGTAATGTAACTTAATATTACTTTATTTTAATTTAAAAGATATTAGTCGGTAATAAATAACCTAGGTAATTATAATATTTATAACTATACTGATAGTGTTTTTCATTCACCAAGACAATTTCTACTTATTTTTTCATTAAACGAAACGTGAGTATTGTTGCAACACAGTGAGTTATTTCGTTTTTCTCTATCTATAATTTCTACATAGCCTTATTAAGGGGCTATTAAACGACTTTTACAGATTTTAAACTGACAATCACATCAAAATGTGCAGTGTAAATGATTTGAAAAAAATATATGTTAAACTAGAACATTCTCTTAATCATTTAGTAAGTGAATATTTTTAATTATATTCATATTATATAGTTTAATTAACACGTGAACACATTGTGTCTGACGCGGACAAAACATTGACAATCACACAAAATCTACCAGGTATAATTAAACGAAACTTACACCATCTTACAGACAATTTTATTACCTATCTTTTAGTATACGCCTTTTTTTTAATTTTGAAAGAATACTACTTTTATTTAATTTTTTCGACTAAACTTTGAGAGTTTTGGACGCAGAACTGATGCAGAACGGACGCAGTATACTAAAAGATAGATAACAAAATTGTGTGTAAGATAGTGTAAGTTTCGTTTAATTATACCTGGTAGATTTTGTGTGATTGTCAATGTTTTGTCCGCGTCAGACACAACTACACGAGTTAATTAAACTATTTAATATAAACTTAATCAAAAATATTCACTTTCTATATGATTAAGAGAATGTTCTAGTTTAACATATATTTTTTTCAAATCATTTACACTGCACATTTTGACGTGATTGTCAGTTTAAAATCTGTAAAAGTCGTTTAATAGCCCCTTAACAGATAGATCGATTCAAGAAGAAAGTTTACGGCCAAACCCAATTACCTATTCTATCTCCAATTTTGACATACTGGTAATAGAAAAACCTATCTGTCTGTGGTTATAGTGTCCCAATTATTTGTTAGAGAGTAAGAAATCTTACCGGCACACGATGTCTATCGATGAGAGGGTCTGTGGCTTACTACGGTTAACTATTTGTATGAAAAAGCCAAAGTATGTGTCCCAATGACGTGTTGACAATTATTTGTTGGATAGGGTGGTAACTAATGGTAACAAACTTGTTGATCCGCCGAATTCTAGGAATAAATGGTTTGCTTTTAAAATAAACTTTATTTATAATAATTATCATGAAACCTGTCCTACTCAAGTTAAAGTACTGATTTGATTGACTTGCTTTTGAGGTCCTATAACATAGAACCAATAACAAACAATAAAAACCGTATCGATCATATGAGCAAATTAACTTGTAATGAATTTACATATATATTCCATTTAAATAAATCAATAGCAAGTTACTAAACGAAATAATTACAAAGAAAAAAAAATAGTTTTAAATTGTCAATTAGGTACGTTTAATTCCTAATCTCTAGCCTTACCGCTTTGTTTAGTAAAATGTAGTCAAGTCTTGTATAATGTTCGAGTTACTCGCAGAGTTTTATAATAATAATAATAATATGTGGGGACATTTCACACACGGCCATCTGACCCCAAACTAGGGAGACCCTGTACTATAGGTGTCAGACAGCTGATATACATACACAAATATATTTTAAATACATACATATATTTATGTAAACTATAACTAAATCCAGTAATTTAATACTTTAAACATACAGAAGTTTTTTATAAAAACTACGTTGTTTGTGATGATGTTGGTTGTAACGAAACGCACGGGAGGGCCACCCCTATCTATTGTTTCCGTCACATAGATGACCGTTATTGATGAATGTGAAACACCGATCAAACATAGAAAGAAACATATGGCCTACAGCAGTAGTGATCTACATTTCAGTGAAGGTAGGTAATTGGTTTCAGCCGTTAGTCTATACGGATAGTTTGATATTGTTTTGTTTAATTTGTTGAAATATAAAGATAATTGATCAGGACGTTAGGAGAAATCAATCATCGCACGGCAACCGTGTGAAGCCGGGGCCCGGGTTGTTAGTTATATATAATGATAATAATAATAAAAAACATTTATATAGGCTTTTTTAAATTTCGCGCTTTATTACCCTACCTGTGCACGAATATGAGAAAGAATCAAACATTTTTTGAATAATACTTTTTTACTTCGATACTAATCTTATCGATACTCGATACTCAGGAGTATTGATACCTTTAAGAGTAGCAAGTTTGCCTACTCGCGCTTGAGTTGGCGGCTGTTGCTCTATTTGTCAAACTTATAAGTTGATCGGCTAATACTCTTAAACTTGTGAAGCCTACTTAGCTGTGATAGTTTTCCTTTGAATTTCATATTCTACTACCGTGATTTTTTTCACATATCCAAAAACAACCATTTAGCTGGTCCGGACCGAGGGGACACTTGACTCCAACAAAAAATAGCACTATAAAGGATCTCTTGATAGAAATATTGTTTTTGCAAACCCTTAATATTTTAAAAAGACCTTATTAAAGTCACCACATACTATGGGGTAGACTAGAAAAAAAATAACCATCCCCACTACCTACGTGTAGAGGAGGTACCCAAATATTTTTCAACATTTTATTTTAATACTATCGGCGTGACTAATATTTATATTTATGCTAAATTACAGCTTTCTATTTCCAATAATCTTTGAGCTACATAGCAGACAGATGGACGGACGGGCACGGCGAAACTATAAAGGGTTCCATATTGACTTCGAAACTCTAAATAACACGTAATAGTAAAGATACACCAGAACTGCAACAGGATAAACCGCTTACGTAACTTAGAATAGGTATTAATAACTGAAAAGTATCAAATAAAAAAATAAATTAGAAAAATAAAAAAAACCGACTGCGGAAAAAGTAAACTTTATATAAAAACTGAAAAGAAATAAACAAGTCCTGTAGTCTAGAATTATGTTTAGTAATGTTGAATATTAAGATTTCTGTGGTTGAATAACTATACCATTGAAATGAAAACCAGGCCAATAGCGATTTGATCAGTCGGGACCCATTATAGGGAAGATTTGAACCGGTCTAGATTTTAATGGGTCCCGAGTCCCTACTGATCAAATCGCTACTGGCCTGGTTTTCATTTCAATGGTATAGTTATTCAACATTACTAAACATAATTCTAGACTACAGGACTTGTTTATTTCTTTTCAGTTTTTATATAAAGTTTACTTTTTCCGCAGTCGGGTTTTTTATTTTTTTAATATCTAAAAGTGACATTTTCGTCGTCCCGTCACGCGTCCTAAATTCACTTAGAGTTATTTTACCTGCATCAGCTCTCATAAAGAACCGCATCGAGTCCCCTTCATATAGAACATTCTACGAAATACAAAACTATATATAGTCACATAACTTCATCAGAAAGGGTGCAGTTATGATACATTAGATTTTCTGTAACAGAATTCAGCTATGTTATTCTGTAAGAACTCACTCCAGTTCTCACTTCTGATTCCGCAATGAAAACTGTTTTAGGTAGTCTGTAACTCGATGAAAACAGTTTTCAGCTGGCATAGGTGAAACAAACTATTATTTCGTTACTATTTAAGCGAATACCAAATACTTTTCACTTCAAGTTATAAGTGAAATCGGAAATGAGATAGGATTCGAATTCGCGAGTGAATGCTTACAGAATTGCACTGCAGAAACGTGATTTAGAAAAAAAGGAATGTTATTAGGCCTTGTAAAAAGCAAATTTTTTGCAAAATACACCGTTACAATCTGAAATCAAATTAGATTAAAAAATGCCTTGGAAATTCGCAATAAAAAGGATCGTGAATCAAAATTGACGTCAATAGGAAGTTCATTAGGCAGGCGTCAATTCAACCGGCCCTCTTCCATGATAGCCTGGTAACGTTCATACGTACAAACAGGTACCTATATCGTCAGCTAAGAGAGGGTTTCATTATAAATGTTCCTGAATCAGAACATTAAAATGGCGATTTTTGTTACAAAACGATGCAGTAATAATATAATAATAATAATAAAAGCTTTATTTGATTCCATACAAAGAAACAAATAATAAATTATTAAAAAAAATACAGATACTTGATCTCATAATACATCTAGATTCCAATTAATATGCATAATAGGTTATCATTGTAAAAAAAAAAAAAAATAATTAAGTTACCAATTTATATAAGAAAAAATTGATTTCAAATTAATTTTTGAGTAAGTATTTAATAGTAGGCTGTCATGCAATTTGAAAGGTGAATCCGAAGTAAATTACAAATTTGATTACAGTATTTTTGATTAAATTATTAATATTTTATTTTCTTATTTTTTCTAATTGTAATTTTAATGTAAAAATTGTAAGTTTAATTTCATTGCATACATTTAGACAAAACCATGTAGTACAAATTCTTATATATTCAAAGTCCCAATGTTAAAACAGCAACATCATGGCAGACCCAGACGAAGTGACGACGAGTGCGGGATTAGCTTGACGCTACAGGTAGTATTGGTCAACACTAGGGTAGAATATAGAGGATTGGGAAGAAGGGGGGCGGGAGAGGGACCTTTTCCGTGCAGTAGGACAAAATGAGCTAAAATTAAATTAATTAAACATAATCTTTACATTCATTTTGAAGGTATCTTTATCTCCGTTATCTGCTTGTCTTTGCTTATGTCTTTGTTATTCGTGTACCTACCACACATATAGACAAACGAATGTATTAGAAATGTATTATAGATATACCTATAGATGTATTTCGATTTGTGCACATAGGTACAGGTTATTATTGCGGTGCATGCCAAAATAGCAACAGCATTGGTGCATTCAGCATTAGACCTAACTCATTATATTAATTTCAGTCACATTTTATTTATTTTACTTTACAGGTTACTTCTAGGCAAGCGTGCTCCATCTTAGACCTCATCATCGCATCCCATTAGGTGAGATAGAGGTCAAACGTATGCCTCATCATCATCATCATCATTTCAGCCTAAAGACGTCCACTGCTGGTCATTGGCCTCCCCAAGGGGGGGTTTTTCCATAATCGCCACGCTTGGCAGGCGGATTGGCGATCGCAGTATGGTTATTACAAAGGCACAGAGAACGCTGCTGCCCATTCTGTGGTAAGTCCCTTAGTCGCCTCTTACGACACCCACAGGAAGGTATTATGGAATGGTGCTATTCTTTACGTCCGACACCACACGAACAAAACGTATGCCTATCAATTGATAAAAAAAAATATTTTTCTCATTTACCTACCATTTGTAAGTAGTTGCCATTATGATTTGCAAATCTGTGTTAAAGAGTACCTATTTCCTATTTGAGCGTTTGGCTAGTGCATCTTACATATTTCTGAGATTAACCGTTAATTCTGCACTCAAGTGCAGGAGAAAGTTGATTTAAACAACCGGCCAAAGTTGGTTTTTAACTACAAGTAGTCAAATCTACGCTTTATTGTTCATTCAAAGCACTTTCGGACTAATTTGTTTATCCTTGGATTAATCATTATTCGATCTGCAGATTGGAGAAAATAAAAATCTATTATTCTATTTTTTAACATTATAATAAGCCGCGGTATCGACCGGAAAGGACGAGAAAGGAATAAGAATTGATAAGAATACAATAAAATCAGTTGGAAACCTTACAGATTTAAGTTAGCATGTTGATGTGTGCATTTTGCCAAGCTCGAGCTAAACGGCTCGTCCTGTCCAATTTCGTAGCATTATTGTAGCGACCACGTAGCGAGTCATACATAGTGTTTTCTGTTTAAAGCGAGTTCGCAACGTTTCGTAGCGTAAACACGGATTTCGTAGCATTAGCATGGCGTAACGTATTCGTAGCGAATTCGGTGCGTTTTTTACGTAGTTTGTAGGGAATAGTAGCGACTTCGTAGCAAGTCGTAGCATTTTGAATGCGGAGCGAGTCATAGCATATTAATTATGCGCCAGCCAACAGTTAAAGCGGAAGACATACATTATAAAAAGTCACGACGATAGCATTCTTTAATGCCTTTATTGAATCTTTTCTTTTCAATTTATCGTCTATAAAAAGTAATATCAGCCCTAGGAATCTCTTTTAACGCGTCCTGAAGAAATCGGGAAACAATGAAAATGAAATTAAAATTCATCAAAAGTTACAATACGGTAAAAACTGCGTTCACAAAAACTATTTAATTAGTAAAAAAAGTAATTTTAGAAGAGGTTAAATAATTCGATTCACTTATATTAAAGTAAAGTAATAGTCACATTACCTCTCAGAAACGTTAACTTTCAAGTTAACTGCAAAAATATCATACATATTTTTTAGTTAATGCACGTATTAATTAATTTTAAAGAGTTTGTATATTAACACACATGACACAGGATATTTGTCATTATTAGGTTAGCGAGGGGCGATCAAAAAGTTTCCAGTACTTAGATGGTTATTTGACATTCATTTCTAGGGTTCTGTACCTCAAAAGGAAAAACAGAACCCTTATAGGATTACTTTGTTGTCCGTCTGTCTGTCTGTCCGTCTGTCTGTCAAGACCCTTTTTCTCGGGAACGCGTGGAGGTATCGAGATGAAATTAAAATCATCTATTCAAGTCTGCAGTCCCTTGAACCTGTGAAAAACTTCTAGGTTAACGTGAGAAAAAGATACGGCGGTTTATGCCGCATAAAACGTATAAGTATATCGACACACTCTCAAGGGAATCAAAATTTATAGGGTACTTCCCGTAGATCTAGAACTATGAAATTTGGCAAGTAATATCGTCTTATACTACAAGTACAGGGAAAAGTCTTAAAACTAAACATTTGTAATCTATATGATAAAAATGATCTATACGATTCATTTTCATTATATAGATTTGCGTACCGCTTCTATTCAAAACTCGCCGTTAATTTTTTTATATGCGCGTCGTGTTTGTAAATTATCGTCAGTTCCCGGGCCGACGCCGTGACGTGAACGGGCACGTCACGGCGTCGGCCCGTTAAAAATCGATAGACAGGACAACGTCTGTCGGGTCAGCTAGTTAAATCATAAAAATATAGTCTTTATTAAAGTACGTAATCAATTATCGAATTATGCACGGTCATAATCGTATGGGTGACCAAATCACCGGAATTTAAACGGCACCCTAGGTGGGCGAGTCACTCGACTTGTCCGGTTTTTTTCTCTCATTGGGACTATCTTTGGTAGTTCTCACCGTAAACATTACTTATTACTATTCCTTTCTGTGCTCGCATTTTTGTTTTAATCTGAGGTTCGTCGCTCTAAGCCAAAAATGGAAAAATCTGAAATACGCGCCGTGATAAAATGCTTCGTACTGGAAAAAAGTGTATAACAAAGACATTTTTAATGAAATTTCAAGTTCTTTAGAAGCCAATGCTCCATCATATTCCTTGGTTCAATTTTGCTGTTCAGAATTTTAATGTGGAAAAATGAAAATCTGGAGGAAATTTTAGAAGATCATCCTGTAACAGATGTCTGTTACCGTAGATGTTAAAAAATCTCGAAGAGTATAAAGATAAACGTGTAAACATTTGTTACATAGCAGCTGAGAGTTTTAAAAATATATTGGGACTGTTCAGTTCACAAAAAAAAAAAACATAAAGAATCATAATCAGCCGAAAAACCTCCACTATTGAACATAGGCCTCCCCGTGCCCATAAAGACCACAACGAACGGCAACCTGCCGCTTGCATCCACCGGTTACCCGCGACCTTAAAGATGTTGTCGGCCCACCTGGTGGGAGGTCTAAAACTTTTTTTTTTGTTCCGGTTTGGTAAATCATGGATCTCCTCCGCTCTGAGGCGAGCGGAGGGTTCAACCAGACTCTGACTAAAAATCACCCTGGTGTTCTATCTCACATCTACTCCGGGGGTCGCGGGAACAGGAGATACTTCCGCAACCCCCGACTGGTGCCTCGGGTCTGACACTTCTCGGGTCCTTTCTAACCATTTAAACTTCAGAAAAGTCTCCGTGAGGTAGATTTGCGTTTTTTGATGGTGGTTCACACGGGTGCGCCAAAGTTCACCTAAATTTTTAACTCCGATAATTGGAAATCCGAAAATGTTCTTTCTAACATTTTTCATCCTAACAATCACAATTCCTAACTACTCTGTCTCTAATGTTCATAATCCGAAGCATTCAACTTCATAATGTCAGTAGCAATAAACATCTATTATACTTTTATTTGTTTTCCTATATTTTCTCAACATAACCTTCTTTTACACTATTATTCAAATTCATATCTTTTTTGTTTAGATTTCTTTTTATTCATAATAATCAGTACTATATACATTAATTTTGCGTAACTTTATTTTCACATAACATGTATAACGGTGTCCCCTTGTTTCGCAGACAGAAATTTCATAGAATTTCGTTCTCCAGAAAATGTTTCATTTAATATATGGTTCTTGTCATTTTATTTCGACTATTATTGTTTCAAAGACTATTTACTTCATAGAAACATATTTCACAGAAACACAATTCAATGAATTTTTATTCACATTTTTTTGTTTAACAAACTTATCAAACGGTAGAATTATTTTTTAACGAATATTGTTTGTTCAGTGTATTTTTCCATGGAATTTATTTCAACGAAAATATATATAAATAGACAATAACTAAAATATTGTCTTAAAAAGTGAATATGTTGTGCTACAAAAGTTAATGACAGAAACGAATCGCTGCGAAACCGACTCCACGTAGTCTTGTCTGCCCTACAACTAGAGTGTAATTTAAATCCGCATAGGCGCGGAGGGGCGAGGCGGCCCGCTATCTGAGGAGCAGGTGGTGAGCGTGAATACCATCTGCGACGATAAGGTCGCGTGGGACCGCCGAAGCCCCGCAACGCCGGAGCCGTGACAGAAATCATGCCTGCTGCATGTTGCATGCTCGCTTGCATGTTGCATGCTTGCTTGCATGGTGCATGCTTGTTTGCACGCTGCATGCTTGCTTGCACGCTGCATGCTTGCTTGCATGCTGCATGCTTGCTTGCACGCTGCATGCTTGCTTGCTTGCTTGCTTGCATGCTGCATGGTTGCTTGCGCGCACGCGCAGTAGGTTTGAACTTAGCAATAGACACAACTCAGTGGGTACGTTATGTAAAGCATACCCCCAAATAATAATCATACCCTCAAATTAAAACTATAAATATCATCTTCTACCCACATATATTTTTTATTACACTTGGTAAATGTTTATTTCCGAGTATGAGTGAAAATATTATGGTAATTATGTTTAGGGACAGAAGCGTTATGATAAAAAACAGTAGGAGTTTAAATATATTTACATTAATGATATTATTAATTACAATTTTCGGAAACATGAGTGTTATGAATATCGCCGGTAGCACTACAAATAGTATGAATAAAAACTTTAGGATGCAAAATTTTAGGAAGAGTGATATCAATCCTTAGGAAGTACAATTTCGGGTAAAGAACTTTAGGTGAGCCAATATGGACCCGGTTCACACTTATTCACTGGGTGTGCGGAGGCTTTTAGCGAGCGAGAACATCTTAAATGTGTCAAAAATGTAGTCTATAAAGTTGATTTCATATTTATAAGAAAGGTATTTTATTTATATGGGTATGATATTCCGTTACATCCATAGAACACAAGACTTCAACGTTACGTGTTTCTTGACATTTTCTAGCCGCACTTTGGATAGTTGTTTAAATAATATTGCTCCCGTACCTTGAAGCAGTTAAAATCGAGTGGCTCCATTAGTTAGATTTCATCGTACGCGACGTAGGTACGGACGTAGGGACTGTCAGTCTACCAACCTAATAACTGGTAGGTAATGTAATAACAACGCGCTGCTATTATATGAGAACATGACAGAAATCTAATGAATAGAGTTAGAAGATATTGTTACAATATCATACATGTAGTTAGATGTGAGATAGAGTGTTTATGCACAAAGTACGTAAGGCTGCGGCGCGCCAGAGCAGAGAGACCACTCAGAACAAACCGCCATTTTACTCACGCACACATTGACATTACGTTTATAGGCAATCTCAAGCAGTTTCAAGCAGACATCAGTCTCAACTGTCACGTTTTGTCTAAATGAATAAATGAGAGACATTGACATTTCAAGACGAACAGAAAAAAAATGTTATAGAAAAAATGCAAAGAGTTCCAACCAGTACAATAAAATTTCATATTGTCACAAATAAAACCTAGTGTCAATACAGTAGCAGCCCTAGTGAGTCTGGCAAGTTTAGGTAATTAGTTTTGAAGATGGCGGGAGCGGTCCTTCTGTACCCTTTATATTTTGTGGTTTATGTGTGTCAGAGGGGTATCTGTTAGTATACTGGAGTTGCATGGCATGCGCTTGGAGAGGCGGCACCCAACGACCTGGGCCTCAAGTCTGCTATTACAATAGTGTCAGAATGGTCTATCATTTACTTCATAATTGTTGATTTTGACAAGTATGGTAATCTACTAATATAATGGCGTCATTATGACTTTCCAATGGTCAATCATTGACACGCCCATAGATATCCGAGACACGCCGATTGTAAGAAATGATATAGAATGGTAATCTCGTACAAAATGACAACTGAATGACTGACTTAGGCGGTAATCTGCTAAAATTTTGATAATTCCTTTGATCAGTGACCTACCATTAGAACGTCATTGTGCAGTCATTGCTTTTAATTCAACCGACCAATGATCCACCATTATGAATTTAGCAGATTACGAACTTTTAGCAAAATGACAATGGGGTCGTGTTGGAATGACGAAATTATAAAAATAGCAGACGGCCCCCAGGCTACAAGTTTACGACAGTAATTATCAAATCTGTAATGTAACAACTTATTTGGTGACAGTGAACTGTATAATAGGCCGATGATGAAATCACTTATAATTTCTGACAGTCTACTTTCTAGCTACTTTTAACATACCTCCTTCAAGAACGACATCGTCTTGGTAGCTTTCTCTCATCGCTCTTGCCACGATTTGGTGGTAGAATTGATTTGCGTTAGCCTTGATATCTGGAGTAACCTCCATCTTACTCACAGCTTGAATTAGTATATTCAGCTTATTCTTAGCGGTCGAAATTAGCTTGTCAACTGTAAACATTACAAATTATTTGAAGATCAAGCTTATATTTCAAACAGTTGATACAGTAATTTCGCAAGAGGTCCTGTGATCGATGTCCAGATTGGACAGTGTTCGACCCACTTGTGCCTGGCTGAAGGAAATAGGCTCATTCCCTATTACATGGGCTTCATTGGAAGCACAGTATAAGTATTAGTACTACCGTACAGTAGCGAAAACCCCGCCTTCCTCCGAAATACTGCTCCTCACTTCTACCCGCGTTGAAGTTGCTATCGAAACTGCTTTTACTACAAGGCGAGACTCGCAGCGCGTAGGCACGTACACACTTGTACGTATCTGTACTGGTCTGTTATTTTAGTAGTAGTATAGGTAATTAAATCGTTTCGTTTGTATGGAGTGTCGTAGGTGTGTTGGAAGTGTCAATCTATCTATATTACAAAAATGCAAAATACGCGCTGAGACTTAAGTTACGGACACCGGCCCGTCATACTACTACCACTATCTATAAAATAAAAATTAACCGTCGTTCGTTAGTCTCGGTAAAACTCGAGAACGGCTGGACCGATTTCGCAAATTTTGATCTTGAAATATTTGTCCAGGGAGAATTTATACCGTAAGAAAATTGAAAAATCGATTGACAGGGCAACGTCTGTCGGGTCAGCTAGTATGTTAATAATAAATTAATTAAAAACTAAACAAGAATGTGCAGTTCCAATTATTGCGTTTGTAGATTCGAAACAAGATGTCCGATATTAGTGTCCTTCTGACAAATTGCGAGCAGGAAAACTTCATGCGGCTGTCGGCGACGTGCCTTAACTATGAACAGCGAGCAGGCACAGCTGCTGATAAGAGCAAGCTTAACATAAAATGGAGCGCTTCATTTTAAGCCCGGTGGGGTGAGCTTATCTTCTAATTAAATTAATACTCTGCTGCATTTTAGTAACCTATATGGTTATAGATCGCCAAATATAATTATTTCGTTGTCATAATCATGTAATGGTATAATTAATTATGAAGCAATCTATTAATGTTATCAGTTTTGCTGTAGGCTTCATTTTAATGAGACCCATGGCAAAATCTCAAGTAACCCTAACCCAACCGAACTCTTACTATTATTAAGTTTGATTTTAAGCAGGGACCAATCACAAAATAAAAAAAAATAAACAGGTGACAATTTTAAAGATTTGGTTCCGATTAACATACATTTCATGCTTTTTAGGGTTCCGTAGCCAAATGGCAAGAAACGGAACGCTGATGGATTCGTCACGTCTGTCTGTCTGTCCCTCCGTATGTCACAGCCACTTTTTTCCGAAACTATAAGAACTATACTGTTGAAACTTGATAAGTAGATGTATTCTGTGAACTGCATTTAGATTTTCACACAAAAATAACTCACCTTTTCACACCAAACTCAATATTTTTTTTATCAAACCCGTATTTGTGGGGTGGGGTATCTATGTATAGGTCTTCAAAAATGATATTGAGTGTTCTAATATCATTTTTTTCTATACTGAATAGTTTGTGCGATAGACACTTTCAAAGTGGTAAAATGAGTGTGTCCCCCCCCTGTAACTTCTAAAATAAGAGAATGATAAAATTAAAAAAATATATGCTGTACATCACCATGTAAACTTCAACCGAAAATTGGTTTGAACGAGATCGAGTAAGTAGTTTTTTTAATACGTCATAAATCGTAAACCGCAGTTTTACCCGCTTTTTTTGCAGCAGAGGTTTTAATTCAAAGTCATTGACGCTTCACTGTGGAGATACGGCAAATACTCACAGTCTGAATCTACGTAAGGCACTATCTGCAGCATATTTTCCAAGGCATACTGGACAGAAGGCGGCATTTCTGCGAACGGCCTCGGCGTATTTACAACACCTGTAAGTAAATAATGATTCTGAATTTCTCCTGCGCGCTTAATGAATAAGTACAGGGCCCGAGTGTATATTACGTGTCGAGCTTTAGTGCTAAAAAACTTTACCCGAGGCGACGCTCTACAAAGCCGAACTTCTTCAAGAACTCCGTATGTTATATATTACCACGGAATAGACAAAACAAGTAGAAGTGCCAACCCAGCTATCCCCCGCGTGTCACAATTATACGGAATTTATGTAAAATAATAACAAACTTCGTCAGTTGTAATAAGTCCTAATTTATAACCGACTTCAAAAAGGAGGAAGTTACCAATTCGGAAATTTATATATATATTTTTTTAATATACATATAATATAACTCAGTCATAGATACGTGGATTTGCAAAATTATTTTTTGTTTGAAAAAGGTTGATTCTGAAATGGTCCCATTTAAATTTCATATAGATCTGATGATGAGTTTCGGAGACAAACAACAGAACTCTTCCAAAAATGACAGCAAATCAACCGTGATTGCTGTTATCGCATTGATATAAATTGTTTACGCAATCACACAACATAATATCATCACGCCTCCTACACTCTAAAGGGTAACTTAAATAAAGTATTTTTTTCGCGACTAGAAGCTATTTGTATCACATAGTTAGTACCTGTACATGAAATTTTATAGAAATTGTTTAATTTTAGGAAAATTAAGCGATCACTTAATTTGTTTTTTGGTGTTACCGTTTCTTCATTAATTTGGATGATATAGTATTTTTATTCTTTCTAGTGCCTACTTCTTGCAGGCACTATAAATCCTTCCTGTTCAAACAAAAAAATAACAAAAGACAACCGCCTTCAATAAGATAAAAATAATTTTAATTTCGGAAGTTGGTGGCAAAACAAAACAACAAACAGAACAAAAATCGTCGACTTGCAAAATTAAGATTATTTTTATTTTATTGAAGGCGGTTGTCTTTTTGTAATTTTTTGTTGATGGCTATTTATAACTTTATTTATAATATAATTCAGAATGTCGACAAACGAATACCTGTTAGTGGCATATTTTGTGACATAGGCCTTTGAATGGTCAAAGGCCTGTAAAAGAATAGCATAATCTACATGGGTAGATTATACTATTCTCTTACAAAAGACTTGAAGCTTACGGTATTAGAGGTACTACTTAGACTTCTTGATTTTACCGAAAACAAATAACTGAAGTTTATTAAATTAATCCAGTTAGCAAGCGCGAAGACATATATCGATCCTCAAAGCGTAAAGTTATGTTTGGAATACCGCAAGAGAGCGTATTGGGTCCTTTTATATTTTATAATAACGATTTACCTAAATGCATTGAACAACCAATAACGCTGTTTGCGGATGATAGTACTGTGACAATATCATGTAAAAATGCGGAAACATAAGAAAGGGATACTTTGGATTCTTGTACTGCTGTACATTTTAGTCAGCGGATTCCTAGAATTAGCCCTAATATACATTACAACAATGAAGCTGTAGAAGAAGTGGAAAATACAACATTTCTGGGACTTTTAATAGATAAAAACCTTAATTGGAAAGCACATACTGACACTTTATGTAAGAGAATTAATAAGTCCGCATATGCTCTGCATTCGCTATCCCCAATAACGCACAGTCACCAAAAGAGATAATTATCCATGTCGTCGGGAATAGTCGAAGTTAACTTAGAAAGCGATGAATGTTTATGAATATAATAAAATACAATTAAAACCCTAATAATGCGTAATAGCCTAATATTGTTTGCCTTGTGTCTGGGTGTTGTTTATCTATATATGTATGTATTTACAAAAAAAAATGTATTTGTGTATGTATACACCCATAGTACAGGGGTCAGATGGCCGTGTGTGAAAATGTCCCCACATATTATTATTATTATTATTATCTCATTTATTTATTGTATATACATATTTTATTATATTTTTGAATATTAGTAAAAAAATAAATAAAAACATTTATAAACATAAAAAATAGTAGCCCACCGGTATCGGGAACAGGGTCCAAGCTACCGGTGGTCAGGGCTCCTGAGAGAGGAATCTCCTGACTATACGCGCCGTGTCCAGGAGTACCGCTTTCTGTATCAAGCCCTTGATCCAGCTGCCCAACGAGAGCCTCCTTAGGTGTTGGTCGAGGCTCTTGGAAATGAGTCCATTGGCCGTAATGACTATCGGCACAATGACTTCTGTATTCACATCCCACATGTCGACAACCTCGCGAGCCAAATCAAGATACTTAATTTGTTTACCTTTCTCGGTTTTCACGAGGTTCTCGTCATGCGGAACCGCTATATCAACAATCATTGCGCGACGCTCTAATCGATCATCACCACTATGTCAGGTTTATTGGCAACAATAGTCCTGTCAGTGATGATAGATCGATCCCAATACAACGTGATATGGCCATTTTCGAGAACTGGGTCGGGCACATACCTGTAGTACGGTACTGTAACGCTTCGGCTACACTTGCACCTTTACGAACTATTGTAGGACTACGCTACGTTAAATGAAAGGTACGAATAACTTGTAGAAGATTATATTAATAAGATTAACGAGAGGTAAGATTTACACGACCTTCGCTCTTAGTCGAGCCGTCGGTCTCCCTGACATCACATGTCATAGTATGAAAGCTATATTCTACATAATTCAAATAATATATTCTAAAGCATCCAGTAGGTTCTAACCATAGATTAAATAGTTATGGCTTCATTACATAAAGCCTCGTTGGCGGGCAAGTCTCTACATCAGCTACGCCCCCTTCATGAATAAAAGGGACTAGTAGCTTTTATTCATGTACTGAACATTCTGGACACCAACACTAGTCTACTACTCAACAAAATAATTGACTAACTAACCTAACAACTACCTAAACCTATAGTAAGTCCCTACTCTAAAGAGGGAAATTGCAATGAGGACGTCTCTGTAGAGATGGTTTAATCCATGACGCATGGGGTAATCAACTAAAAGAATTAACGAACAACAAATACGCTCATGCCATCATGTCCAAACCCCACTCTACCAAAACCCTCTCGAAAAGGTTAGAGTGCATGTTTGAACGTAGCGTAGTCCTACAATAGTTCGTAAAGGTGCAAGTGTAGCCGAAGCGTTACAAATGAAAGGTACGAATAACTTGTAGAAGATTATATTAATAAGATTAACGAGAGGTAAGATTTACACGACCTTCGCTCTTAGTCGAGCCGTCGGTCTCCCTGACATCACATGTCATAGTATGAAAGCTATATTCTACATAATTCAAATAATATATTCTAAAGCATCCAGTAGGTTCTAACCATAGATTAAATAGTTATGGCTTCATTACATAAAGCCTCGTTGGCGGGCAAGTCTCTACAGTACCTCCGACTCCACAAGCCTGTACTTTAGAGCAAGTTGCTGGTGGATAATCCTAGCTACAAGGTTGTGTCTATGCAAGTAGTCTCCGTTAGCTAGACGAGAGCACCCAGAGATAATGTGTCGGATTGATTCTCCCGGTCGGGGGCATGCCCGACAAATGTCAACCGTGCCGTCCTTCACAATATACCTCCGGTAGTTGTTCGTCATCATAACTTCATCCATAATCGCACAGACAAAACCCTCGGTTTCCCCAAACAGGTCACCGAAACGCAGCCAGGATACGGACGCCAAGAAATCTACATCAGGCCCATGTAGGGCCCGGTAGAAGCGCGCGTGAAGCTCCTTGCTCTGCCATACCTCCTTGAGGTCATTAGTATCGAGTACTACAGGTTTGCGCCAGTTCTCGTTCGCTAAGGAGAGCGGGGTGAGGCCCTTGTCCACTACCACATCTCGGTGCATACCTACGTCGGTTTTAAGGAAGTATTGCCTGAGACTGCATACCTCACGGTTGTGCAGGGACTTAGCATTAAGAAAGCCTCGGCCTCCGCACTTCCGTGGGATATACAGTCTCATTACCGATGACCGTGGGTGATGCATTCGATTTGCGGTCAGCAATGTACGGACCATCCTATCCAGGGCGTCAAGTTCCGTCTGAGTCCACTTGAGTATGCCGAAAGAGTACATCAAAACCGGCATGACCCATCCGTTGAAGGCGCGCCCCTTGTTTCCGCCTTATAAAAGACTATTTAACACTTTATTCAGGCGGCCAAAGAAGCGCTCCTTCAACGATTGTTTCATGTCGGCAGCATTGATGCCTAACGCTTATTATTATTATTATTATAGAGATAATAAACAGTTCAATGATTTTATAAAATTTCATTTGTTAGTAAATATGAAAAACGATAATTTGCTTAGCAAAAGCAGTCGCTGAGCTCGACGGCGTATTCACAGCTAACAAGATGTCTAGTTCGCCGTCGAATGATAACGTTTTTGCATTGGCGAATAACAGAACAGCAGAACAGATATTATGACCGTTTTATAAGAATTGAGTCAAATATTTAAAGAATTCGTTAAATCGGAACAACGTGTGTAAAAATTCCATAATATGAAGAAAGATTTTTATTGTAGCACTAGCACAGTATTTAATAGGGAACATGTCCCGCGACACACGTGCTTAGCCGTTTATCTGAACTGGCTATAAAAGTATCCATACAATTTTTAAGATTAATCTGAATTGGCTACTTTTATGCCCCGACGCCATTTTTTTTAGTTATTTTACTTATGTCCAATTTACTTAATTTTTTTACGTAACACATTATACTTCCATGCAATAATCTGTGGGGTCTTGAAATTCCGCTCACTGTGGTATATGACAATACTAGACGAGAATATCAGGAACATTTATTTATCTGTATCCTTTTTCTGTCAATCAATCATGTCGTTCATAAGACAATAAAGCTGGTAATGTGGAAGTTTTAATTGTATTATTATAAAACGACGAAAACTTGGAAAATAAATGAATCATCGAGATTAAAACTAATAAGTAAAACTTAAAACAAAATAAATCGCAAAATTGTGTGTTTGTGTCAGCAGTCCCTACAGCGCTACAGTTCTTACGATATTGAGCGCCCCCCTCCAAGTGTCGTATCTGATATAGAGCGGGGAAGGGAGTGTCCCTTGTGTAGTATTCTGTGCTAATAACCTTGTGAATTTTTATGTTCTTCTTCGGAAACCGGCTTGTTCGGAAACCGGCTTGTTCGGAAACCGGCTTGTTCGGAAACCGGTTTGTTCGGGAGGCTGGAAGTCGTCAAACATGCGCGCGAGACGATTCGTGATGACTTTTGAAAACAACTTGCAGCCGGGCATTGTCGCCCTTTTTGGAGAGTTTGGACCTCTGCACCATGCCTGTGGCGTTTTACCCTCGATTATGACGGAACTAAAGGCCCTTTAAGTACCGGTTTTCCAAGGCCGAACTTAGCCCCCCTGCCGAACTTAGCCCCCCTGCCGAACTTAGCCCCCTGAGCCCCCCTGCCGAACTTAGCCCCCCTGCCGAACTGAACTTCTCCCTGCCGAACTGAACTTCTCCCCGCCGCACTTCTCCCCGCCGCGCTTCTCCCCGCCGAACTTCTCCCCGCCGAACTTCTCCCCGCCGCGCTTCTCCCCGCCGCGCTTCTCCCCGCCGAACTTCTCCCCGCCGAACTTCTCCCCGCCGAACTTCTCCACGACGCGCTTCTGCCCGCCGCGCTTCTCCCCGCCGAACTTCTCCCCGCCGAACTTCTCCCCACCGAACTTCTCCCCGCCGAACTTCTCCCCGCCGAACTTCTCCCCGCCGAACTTCTCCCCCTTCTCCCCGGCGAACTTCTCCCCCTTCTCCCCGGCGAACTTTTTTTTTTATTTTTTTTGGCGATCAACAGTATGGTTTCACCAAAGGACGTTGTACGGACTGACGCTGGTGTCACTACTTTTGAAACTTGAGCATCGCTTATAAATGGGGTGAATTCACATGGTTTAAAGGTAGAAATGGGGGTTCCACAAGGCTCAATTTTGAGTCCTTTCCTCTTTTTAGTGATCTTCTTCATCTGTTGAAAAACACTTAACAAATGGTGTTATTTGCTGATGACACTTCTTTAATATTTAATGTGCCCTGGCGGTTGGGAGTATGTCATGCTCACTGGAATGTCTCGCTGACGGTGAAAATGGTTGAGTCAAATGATGTCGAATGATGTTCGAGAACGGGCGCCGTTGACTAACCATAATGTTGATCGCCAAAAAAAAAAAAAAAAAAGTTCGCCGGGGTGAAGGGGGAGAAGTTCGCCGGGGTGAAGGGGGAGAAGTTCGGCGGGGAGAAGTTCGGCGGGGAAGAAGTTCGGCGGGGAGAAGTTCGGTGGGGAGAAGTTCGGCGGGGAGAAGTTCGGCGGGGAGAAGTTCGGCGGGGAGAAGTTCGGCGGGGAGAAGTTCGGCGGGGAGAAGTTCGGCGGGGAGAAGTTCGGCGGGGTGAAGTTCGGCGGGGAGAAGTTCGGTGGGGAGAAGTTCGGCGGGGAGAAGTTCGGCGGGGAGAAGTTCGGCGGGGAGAAGCGCGGCGGGGAGAAGTTCGGCGGGGAGAAGCGAGCGGGGAGAAGTTCGGCGGGGAGAAGTTCGGAGGGGAGAAGCGCGGCGGAGAGAAGTTCGGCGGGGAGAAGCGCGGCGGGGAGAAGTTCGGCGGGGAGAAGCGCGGCGGGGAGAAGCGAAGCGGGGAGAAGCGCGGCGGGGAGAAGCGAAGCGGGGAGTAGCGCGGCGGGGAGAAGCGCGGCGGGGAGAAGCGAGGCGGGGAGAAGCGCGGTGGGGAGAAGCGCGGCGGGGAGGCGCGGCTGGGAGAAGTTCGGCGGGGAGAAGCGAGCGGGGAGAAGTTCGGCGGGGAGAAGCGCGGCGGGGAGAAGTTCGGCGGGGATAAGCGCGGCGGGGAGAAGTTAGGCGGGGAGAAGCGCGGCGGGGAGAAGCGCGGCGGGGAGAAGCGCGGCGGGGAGAAGCGAGGCGGGGAGAAGCGCGGCGGGGAGAAGCGCGGCGGGGAGAAGCGAGGCGGGGAGAAGCGCGGCGGGGAGAAGCGCGGCGGCGAGAAGCGCGGCGGGGAGGCGCGACGGGGAGAAGTTCGGCGGGGAGAAGCGCGGCGGGGAGAAGTTCGGCGGGGAGAAGCGCGGCGGGGAAAAGTTCTGCGGGGAGAAGTTCGGCGGGGAGAAGCGGCTAAGTTTAAGGGCCTTAAGGACCTTGGAAAACCGGTACTTAAGGCAAGGGCCTTAAGGTATTTGGAAAACCGGTACTTAAGGGCCTTTAGTTCCGTCATAATCGAGGGTAAAACGCCACAGGCATGGTGCAGACGTCCAAACTCTCCAAAAAGGGCGACAATGCCCGGCTGCAAGTTGTTTTCAAAAGTCATCACGAATCGTCTCGCGCGCATGTTTGACGACTTCCAGCCTCCCGAACAAGCCGGTTTCCGAACAAGCCGGTTTCCGAACAAGCCGGTTTCCGAACAAGCCGGTTTCCGAACAAGAACATAAAAATCTGAAGGTTATTAGCCCGCTCTATATCAGATACGACACTTGGAGGGGGGCGCTCAAAATCGTAAGAACTGTAGCGCTGTAGGGACTGCTGACACAAACACACAATTTTGCGATTTATTTTGTTTTAAGTTTTACTTATTAGTCGATGATTCATTTATTTTCCAAGTTTTCGTCGTTTTATAATAATACAATTAAAACTTCCACATTACCAGCTATTAATATTGCTTTACAAAAGGATACAGATAAATAAATGTTCCTGATATTCTCGTCTAGTATTGTCATATACCACAGTGAGCGGAATTTCAAGACCCCACAGATTCTTGCATGGAAGTATAATGTGTAACTAAAAAAAAATGGCGTCGGGGCATAAAAGTAGCCAATTCAGATTAATCTTAAAAATTTTATGGATACTTTTATAGCCAGTTCAGATAAACGGTTAGATCACGAAGCTTTATACTAAGAAAGTAACATTTTCCACATTCATACTATTCAATTTTCAATAATATTGAGACAAACCCTTTATCTTGTCATTTAGTTATATTTAATTTCCTAAGAATTTGTGTAGAAATTGTTTTACTATTAAGTACCTAGGCTACTTCTTAGAAGTGTTATATCCTCAATTTTAACTCAACATTTTGCCATAGTAGATACTCTGGTAGAAGTTTTGTGTTTCTAGACAGGCATTGCCAGCTGACTTTAGTTCAGTCAATGTTGTTAATTAAATTTAAGCCGTGGCAACATTCCTGTTTACTGAATTCATATTTCCTCACTTTAATTAAATTATATAGCTGAAATATTCTAATTTTTTTCTGTTTACGGACTAAATGTAGGCTACTATTGACACTATCACAATAATTAATAGAAAAATCTTTTTTACAAAAAAGATAACCGCCTTTAAAATCTAAAAGTGATAGAAGTGATGATTGATGTTTTGTATTGCCACCGACTTCCGAAATTAAAGTCCTGTGTGTTACGTGCTAAAGTTATTTATCACTTTTTAGATTTTGAAGGCGGTTATCTTTTTTGTAAAAAAGCTTTTTAATTTTCGCTTTTTATTACTTCCTTAACATTCAAATCCAATAAGAAACGGCAACACAGTCAAAACAGAGATTGAAAGTACAAGGTGAGAACATTACAACATCATCCATGTATATTATTTTGTTTTCAAAATTATTTGCTGATGACACTTCTTTAATATTTAATGTGCCCTGGCGGTTGGGAGTATGTCATGCTCACTGGAATGTCTCGCTGACGGTGGCGCGCGTGTTGGATCATTCGACATCATTATGTCGAATGATGTTCGTGAACGGGCGCCGTTAGTCAACCATACTGTTGATCGCCAAAAAAAAAAAAAAAAAGTTCGCCGGGGTGAAGGGGGAGAAGTTCGGCGGGGAGAAGTTCGGCGGGGAGAAGTTCGGCGGGGAGAAGTTCGGCGGGGAGAAGTTCGGCGGGGAGAAGTTCGGCGGGGAGAAGTTCGGCGGGTAGAAGTTCGGCGGGGAGAAGTTCGGCGGGGAGAAGCGCGGCGTGGAGAAGTTCGGCGGGGAGAAGTTCGGCGGGGAGAAGTTCGGCGGGGAGAAGTTCGGCGGGGAGAATTTCGGCGGGGAGAAGTTCGGCGGGGAGAAGTTCGGTGGGGAGATGTTCGGCGGGGAGAAGTTCGGCGGGGAGAAGCGCGGCGGGGAGAAGTTCGGCGGGGAGAAGCGCGGCGGGGAGAAGTTCGGCGGGGAGAAGCGCGGCGGGGAGAATCGCGGCGGGGAGAAGCGCGGCGGGGAGATGCGCGGCGGGTAGAAGTTCGGCGGGGAGAAGCGCGGCGGGGAGAAGTTCAGTTCGGCGGGGAGAAGTTCAGTTCGGCGGGGAGAAGTTCAGTTCGGCAGGGGGGCTAAGTTCGGCAGGGGGGCTAAGTTTGGCAGGGGGGCTAAGTTCGGCAGGGGGCTAAGTTCGGCAGGGGGGCTAAGTTCGGCCGGGGGGCCCAGGGGGCCTAAGTTCGGCAGGGGGCTAAGTTCGGCAGGGGGGCTAAGTTCGGCAGGGGGGCCTAAGTTTCGGCAGGGGGGCTAAGTTCGGCAGGGGGGCTAAGTTCGGCAGGGGGGCTAAGTTCGGCAGGGGGCTAAGTTCGGCAGGGGGGCGATCTTAGCGATCAGGGGGTGGAAAACCGGTACTTAAGGCAAGGGCCTTAAGGGCCTTGGAAAACCGGTACTTAAGGCAAGGGCCTTAAGGGCCTTGGAAAACCGGTACTTAAGGCAAGGGCCTTAAGGTATTTGGAAAACCGGTACTTAAGGGCCTTTAGTTCCGTCATAATCGAGGGTAAAACGCCACAGGACTTTAGTTTCGGAAGTCGGTAGCTTTGTTCTGTTTGATGTTTTGTATTGCCACCGACTTCCGAAATTAAAGTCCTGTGTGTTACGTGCTAAAGTTATTTATCACTTTTTAGATTTTGAAGGCGGTTATCTTTTTTGTAAAAAAGCTTTTTAATTTTCGCTTTTTATTACTTCCTTATCATTCAAATCCAATAAGAAACGGCAACACAGTCAAAACAGAGATTGAAAGTACAAGGTGAGAACATTACAACATCATCCACGTATATTATTTTGTTTTCAAAATTAATTTTCAAAATCGCTTTACATTTGCCGGAGAAATCGCGTAACAAATATACAACAAAAAAACAACATACAGACGAATTGAGAACCTCGTTCTTTTTGAAGTCGGTTGAAAATAAAGCGAAACTATCACACCTGTCACATGACTATGTGGAAGTAAGATTTTTTTTGAATACAAGGGTTAGTTGTTTATTCACATTATGTTAAAAATGAGCACTTAGTAAATGTCCAAAGTTACATGACAATTCAATAATTTCTAGTACTTTCCTGCCTAGAAATGGTAGACAAAGTATATATTGAAATTGTTCTAGCTAGAAAGTGTTATACGAGTATCTAAATGCTTAACAACTTCACTAAACTAATGAAGGACAACATTCACCTTTATGCTACAAAAATAAAATATAATAGAATGAAATCAGACAACAATATTCATTGTTGAACAATAAATCAGTAATAAGAACCCTACTACATCTGAGCGGAAGCCGGGCGTGACCCACTGGCAACGACCCCGATCCAGGACCGACATTGAACCTAACGTGACGCTGCTTTCGGGTTCAATGTCGCACAGAGAGACGCGTCGATAGTTAAATCCAGAGCGCCACCTATCCTACTACTATATTGGAAACGGGAAAGTTTCTAGGGATGAATGGATGTTTTATTACTCTTTCATGCCTGAACGGCTGAACAGAATTCGATCAAATTTGGCACACATAGATTTTGATCTAGCTTACCACAGGACCAATTTTATCCTGCTTTTGTGTTTCTGCGCGATAATTTAGGACTTAAGCTTAATTCTGCAGTCTACGCAGACGAAATCACGGGCTGAAGCTAGCATGTTCATATTGTTTGATGTCATGCTCAGATTATGAAACAAAATGCAGATAAACCGTGCGGAACACTGAAAGTGAAGCCACAAAAGCAAATACAAATTAAAAAACGAATACCTACAATTCGCTTCGCGCTGTACCGACATGAGTCAGTACAGCACGAAGCGAAGCATCGTTAAAAAAAACAAATACTAATACGAATAAAAAACTAAAAGCGAATACAATCACGAGATGGTAGGTATTCTATTTTGAATTTGTATTTGCTTTGATGGCTTCACTCGCAATGTTCCGGGCGGTCTATCTGCGTTTTTTTTCCTAATCTGAGATGTCATGCTTAATGCTCATTTTAAAACTGTTGCTTTGTTACTTTCGGAAATGGATTAATCGGTTATTATTTTCCTTTTATACGCCGTGGACATCGCAATGGCTCTCAAACATGTCCATCTTTATCTGAGGGAATGCCGAGAGTGACCCACTTGCAACGACCCCGATCCGGGACCGACATTGAACCAAATGTGGCGCAGTTTTCAGGTTCAATGACGCACGGAGCGACGTCTCGATAGTTTCATCTAGAGTGTCAACTATGTTTATATGATACTGATGATTGACGTCATGCTAAATGCTTGATTTAAAACGTTTAGCCATTATCAGAAATTGATCAATCGATTATTACTTTGAAAGATCTAACTTTCGTTAATTGTTCTTTCATTTGCTGCGCGCAACGCAGTGCTATCTCAAACATGTTTACCTACTTACCAACACAGGATAGAAGCTCGTTAATCTGTTGTAACGAGGTCCTCATTTCTATTATTAGCGCACCCTTCTCGTTAAGCTGTTCAGTTAGTTCTTTCATCGCACGGGTTTCGGCATCCATTTGTGCTTGCAGTTGTCTCTTTTCCAACATATATCTGTAGCAGAAATTCTCAATTTCTCATTCTAATTAAATAATAATAGCGTAATAGTACATTATGGTACAAGTGTGTAATGTTGGTGATTACCGCTGAGGCGCCATTGAGACCCGAGCCGTTAGGTGAGGGTCTTAAGAGAGCCGAGGACGGTAATCATTAATACACACGTGTACCATACGACGTTTTTCAACACACTTGTGAAGAAAATAATACTAAAAAAATATTTTCAACAGTGAAAACGAGTTGTGAAAATTTTTTCGCAATGGCGGGAAAAAAAATCAGTTTTCCTATGCGCGCGCATCATATAATGGCGATCGGCCATAGACTAAAAGAATGAAGTTTCTTTTTTTTCGTCTTTCCGCGGATAGTGTTCTAGCCACATACAAAATGGGGAATTCAAAGTTTTCTTTATTACAGAGAAAACAAAAGTTATATTTGAGTGTAAGTTTTATTTATTAAAAACGTACAAGTAGAAATTATCTATTTAAATACGAAGTTGCATGAAATGAGCAAGCAATGGTACATTTATTTATTTGTACTATTAAACACGATCTTTTTTGTATCGAAACTTTTTAAAGAACAAAACAACTCAACCAATGAAATAAAATAAAAACCCTAATTACTCACTAGTGAATAATAGCAATGAAAAAGTCACAGTTTGATTACAGGTGTCATTATGTGCCTAATTGCGGTGAAATTAGAGCCATTTTATGAGCAAGTGTGTTGAAAAAATCAAAACACAATTATGCTTATACTCCATTTATAATAGCATTAGAAAAAAGAGACTCGTAGAAGCAGGAATGAAAAACATTTTATTTTAAAAATAAGTCAAAACAATTGAAAAACCAATATTTACTTTTTAATTAAATTTGATAAATATATCTAGGATAGTACTAAAATATGGACGTATAAAAATATAAACACAATAAATATAATACAAGTCTTTTATAGATTAGGTAACATTTTAAACTTGGTAGAATTATAGTGAAACAAAAACGTTCCACGTATTATTCATCCGTGCTTCTTTTAGGTTTTTAGCCATGACACTGTAATTTTAAATTGGAATTAAATAATACAGCTAAATGAAAGCCAATTAATTTTCTAAGATAAATTATTAAAACAGTTACAGTTAAGTGCGACAGCTGTTATAAAAATAGATTATAATAAATTCGACGTCTAACGTAACTGTTAACATGTTTATTGTACTTTTGTTACAAAGTGTGCATTCAAAATAACCTTTTTTAACTTCTGTCTAACGCTATTGTAAATGGAGTATAACTTTTAAATTATAATCATAGATCGACAAAATGATGTTATAAAAAAATAAATAAATAAACCATGATGCAAACCATAGATCGCGCAGCGGTTTTATTTTTTAGTATTGTTAATTCTTGTAATAGCTGCTGATAATTATGAATATAGCACCATTACACCTGTATACAGCAATGAGGTAGGCAGAAGTGTAGGTACAGGAAATACACACCTCGTTCACCAATTATATTATAGGTGGCAATATTGTTATTTATTTAATTATTTTTAATGCTACGTTTGGGCGTAATACTGTAAATTACTATCTACTGTTACCGGAGATTGCATTGTAGGTATGTTGAACACAACAATGTTAACCAAATTGTTGTTAAAATGAGGCTGTAACTCAAACGTGTAAGATCAATAATTTGAAGATTCACGGAATATTTGCGGTAAACGTAGGATGCGACTATGTTTTGAATAAGGTGACAATTTAATACATTGTTCTCAAGTAATGTAGTCATCTGTTCATTATAGGGTATTATAGACACACACGTGTTAGCATTTCTGCCTCTTGTTACATCGTTGAAAATTGGTTCACGCTTAACTCTCACTGTCTCTGTCTATAAGAAGCCCCAAATCAACACGCATACGAATAATTTTTATCATAAAAACGTAATAATATCACCTATAAGATTCAATTGATGGTTAATAATATAATTTTGAAATATTTTTGGAACGAAATTCCTTAGCGCGGCTTACGGGTAGGTAGTGCGAAGTAGTAGACATCGTCACGTACCTAACGAAGTGTGTGTGTGTATGTGTCCGTGTATCGAGCCAACTACAAATAAATGAGTACACGAGCAGGCGTGTATATAAATATCTTATTATTATTTTTATATATTTTATTTTATTTTTATTATATTTTTTTATGTTTTTTATTCTTAGTTTTTAGTACAGACACGGTTCCTTACGTACGGGGGGGCCCCCGACCACTCATATTTTTTATTACATAATATTATAGTTGTCGTCAGAAGATGCTAACTTCGAATTAACGGAAGTAACATTGTAGGTATGGTTCTACATTTCATAAGCCTGGCATCCCAAAACCGACGTCGTTCCAGCATCATCAAATATTTTTCACCGTTTCTCAACCAACTACATTCCTATTGCCAATTCAACGAATCGAGACTAGTAGTATAGGATCCCACCATAAAACGACCTTCACCAAGCTGGTTAATGGATGAAAAGTGTTTTATATTCAATTAAATATGTCAATAAATATATTACAAATTGGTTGTCTTAAAAATTTCAGTCCAGAATATGATTAATTAACAATTTTTTTTTACATTTCACTGGTTTGGTTAATAGACAAATTCCAAACCAATCGAAAGTATGAAGCCCATAGAATATGCAAACGTTAGGTTAACTATTTTTTCCCGTCACAACTCTTGGGTAGGCAGGTAAAAACAGGTAAATCGATACTATAGTAACTTGCACCGGTCTGGCCGGTATCGCTTGCTAGCAGCAAGCCTATACAGCTATGTGCAGTACCGGCGTTAGGGCAGGGCGCAGTTGGGCCAGTCGGGGGTTGCGGAAGTATCACCAGTTCCCGCGACTCTCGACGTAGGTGTGAGATGGAACACCGGGGTGGGTTTTTGTCAGTAAGAGTCTGACAGAAACAGGCGGAGGACATCCATGAGGACTTTCCACACAGAACCAAAAAAAAAAATGGGCGCAATTGGGCGACCGCCAAGGGCGTCAAGTCCTACCAATAAATTCTCTAGTAAGTCTAGTAGTAAGTAGTAAGTCTTACTAGTAAATTCCCTAGTAAGTCTAGTAGTAAGTCTTATTAGATTCCCAAAATCTAGCTACAAAATTATTATGATGGCACTGAACATAGCATCTACATCTGGTATACAAAAGAGTGTATCGGTAACGGGGCCTCTGTCTGACAAGTCAGATCAGGTAGCAGTTGAAGAGATTGTGGACCAAGTTAAGTGATCAGGTTGCGCTACAATTACAGATGTTGCTCAGGATGATGTCATTGGTGGCATTGGTGATGGTGATGTACAACAAGTACACGTTCTAGATGAGGTTTGTACTGTTGTCACGAATATATCGGATCCAGCCACTTGGTCCCTCACTCGGAATAGGAAAACTATTCATCATGTAATAGCTACTGGCCCAGTGCAAACTAAACGTTGAATTATTCAAAGAATGACACAGGGTGAAATTTCTCTAATTCCCATTTCATAAAAAAACTTGCATACAATGAAACAATTCAGCGTCGCTGGTTATACTCCAATTCTAAAGATTGCGTTTAATAGTTTTGTTGCCGGCTATTTGATAGCTCTTCGTCGAGTTTAGTATACGAAGGATACAACTGGAAACACTTGTCTAAAATGTTAAAAATTCATGAGAATAGCATTTCCAAAAAAAAAAAGTTTTTCAAACGAATGTCAGTCAGTAAATCTCTACAATCAATAGACATGGATCTCAATAAATGCACAAAAATGTTGAAAAAATGCTGCGCATTTTTGAAAGAATACAGAAATATAGGCTTTTAAAGCGTCATTTTTACTGCGAAGGAGTCGGCTGAAGAGCTAGAAATTGAACCTGTGTTTAGTGCGGCAACGAGAATTCGACGTATTAAACGCCAAGCTGGTGAAACTGCTCGCGATGAGCCTATAACTTCTCCAGAAAACAAATTTTAAGTTGAATTTTTCAACTGTCTTTTCGACACTACCTTAAACTCACTGAATGAAAGATTTGAACAGTTAAATGAATTGGTACTCAGAATCTTAGTCCTTTTTCCGAAAGATTCCGGAAAAATCAGACCTCAAACTCTGTAGTGATCTCCAAATAAAATAAACCGTAGACTCGAAATCAGGATGGTTGTATGTTGTGCGATGAACTTATAAATCTAAAATCTTTTATGCCTGCTTAGAATGTCATTATTTTAATCTTGTACTTAAATATCAAATCGCGAATTACAAGAACTGCAGTGCAATTCTGTAAGAATTCTGTCTCATTTCCGATTTCACCTACCTGAAGTGAAAAGTATTTGGTATTCGCTAAAATAGTAACGTAATAATAGTTCGCTTCACCTATGTTGTCACTCAGTGGCGCTAGCATAGTTTTTATCGAGTTACTGAATACCTAAAACAGTTTTCACCGCGGTCAGAACTGGAGTGAGTTCTTACAGAATAACATAGCTGCATCCAAATGTATGGATAGCATTGCGAATATTGACCACTACCTATACCTGTAACCGTGGCTAGTTGGGAAAGAAGTTTTTCCAAGCTTAAGCTGACCACTTTCCTCCTCTATCATCAGACTTTGTTCATAATTTCCAAGTCAATTTACTCATGGATAATTAATTCTCCATGGGTAAATTGACTTTATAGCGAAATCCTGCTGAATGAGCTCAGATACGATATGTCTACTGTGAATTGTGGAGGACTTAGTCGGCAGAAGTTAAAATATCAGTATTTAACCAACAAAATGAATTCATGCACAATGAAATTGAAAACACGTGTACGTGTCGTCGAATCACGTAGCAAAAGTTTATTTTATGATTTAAAGGTACGGCAACATTCTAGGAAACAAAAATATAACACAAAATTGTATTCACTTGCTATTAAACAATAAGGTATTTCATTTTTGACCATGAAAGCGTTCCGTATATTAAATACAATTGCACGTGGATCGTTTTATTATAGTTGTGGGTGTATCAACTAATAATAGTTAACAATCGCCGAAATGCAACTCAGACGCTGCGAAATTAAATCCTTTGACACCACAAGTACTTTGTTGGTGTTTTGAATACCTCCGACAACTTGAAAATACCTGAACTAAAGTTCCCTCTATAAATAGTCAATTTGGTAAATTATTATCTTCATAGAAAAGTACCGCTAATGTTCGATGGTAGGCATTTAGGTACATACTAAATATAATTCATTCGATTGTTGTAGGAAACTAACGTTTGGATGATTGGCTGACTCTTTTACTGCCTTCATTATTTCGATGCCGTTTATTTTATGTTTGTTCCAATTACATTTTATATCGTGTTCCTCGAATCAAACTACTTGCCAGTACACCAATTAGGGACCCGGTCAACAAGCTTCGAGCAATGCACGATTATCAGAACCGATATGATTTGCACAAGGTCTTGAGTACACAGGGACGTGATATTACTAGTGCTACTGTTGCTGTAGTGACATACTGAGAAATCAGCTACAATTTCACAACTTATAAGTATAATTTATTGTACCTAGGGTTAACAATACAATACATGTATAACGTTGCAGTAATAATATCGGCATATTCAAGCTACAACTTAATTAATTACAATTAATATTCTGATCACATACGTACCTACACCAACATCTACCTAGATTTTATTTGTACTTTACTACCAATAATATGGATTCTTACACTGCTAATTAACAAAAACAAATTCAAGAGTAAGGCAATATTTGCAATAGCTTTTAATGCTTTTGACTGTAATTGCAACACAGTTGCAATCACAAACATTGGCATGACCTTCGCGCAAGTGTATTGGCAATTATTGTTTTCAGTTGCACTCACGATTTCCTGCGAAATGCGTTTTCATTTGCAAAACATACCCATGTTATAAAAAAAAAAAATGTTTATTGCAAAAACATATATACCTGTAAAAGATATACCTGTGCTAGGAGGCCCCGCTCTTCTATGACAGTTGTTAATAGTTATGGTAAAAGTGATGTACAGAAAGAAAATAAAATTTTAACAAGATGAGGCTCAAACAAAAATAAAATACGAGACAAATAATAATAATAAAAATTAAATGAAAAACTTAGATATATCCTAAAATAGTGTCTGTGAGTGAGTGTATGTGTGTGTGTATGTGTGTGTGTATGTGTGTGTGTGTGTGTATGTGTGTGTGTGTGTGTGTGTGTGTGTGTGTTACAAGAACCTATACTTACGTGTATCTGGCAAAGTTTTTCTAATGTGTACAAACCTATTAATGCCTGCATTACGAGTGCTTGGGTTTAGCCCCAATCGTGAAGGTGTGTAGGTATGTTGATGTCTTTCGTAGTGACAATCGATCACCATGCAACATGGGAATTTTCGTATTGACAAAAAACTGAAATATCACATTTGTTACGACACAAAACAATCCATGTGTAAGGAAAAGGAAAATTACTAGGAAGTAACATTCTAGAACTATTAAGATTGATTGATGAGACAGTTTTAAAAATCTGACACCATACCTATTACTGGAACTCTTGGAATCTTTTGGAAATCCACACTCTTCTATACTATACTATATCTAATATTTTAAATGCGAAAGTAATTCTGTCTGTTCACGATCAAACGGCTGAACCGATTTCGATGAAATTTGGTATCAAAATAGCTTGTACCCTGGAGATGGACGTAGGCTACTTTTTAATCCGCGTTAACCGACATTCACGCGGACGAAGTCGCGGGCGAAAGCTAGGGCTATATAATTATGCTTTAATGACCGTTATTAACACCAGTTGAACCAAACAAACTATTTTGAAACAGGAATATGTGCCTATACATATTTTACAATAGCGTTTCATTTACATTTAATTATTTTACTTTTCGACAGCAACCATACATCGCTTACCTACCGGAATGAAAGTCACTCTGATGCAAAATCAATGGTAAAAACAATGAACTGATGGAAATATATTTACCAGAAAATACAAAGGCAAGGGCGATCAATCATTACACGATGGCTGCATACACGCGTTGCTAGTTAACACAGTATCATGTATACCTATCATACACACATATGTGAAGGTCGCTTGCTATTTTGAGTACACGTGGAACTGCACTCAGCGAATATTCATGAAACTCATCGAAGGTTGAATCCATTACAAGCGCTTTCATTATTGTATTTCCCGAAGTTTGATTTGTTAAATCAAACGTTAATTTTTAGTATTCTCCCAATACTGTCAAAATACAATTATCTCCTTAAAATACAATGTAAACTAAAAAAAATATTAAGAGGAACAGTGAAAACTAAGCAATAACAGAATCAAACATTATTTTATAATTATGTTTTAACAACAAGGTTTTATATAATATGAAAACGAAAAGTTCGCATTCTTCATCGTAGTTATTTCTATTATTCTCTTAGTCCGATAAAACGACAATCCGACATCTTGCTTAATTAATGATGGCCCAATCTATCGCACATATAGCTTAGGACTTTAGATGGTTGATAATCTTAATATGAGTCGATGTCGTTTCTGCATAATGGTAGGTTTCTTTTTAGCAAAAGGCAATGCCAAGGCCGATAAACATCAGTATCATTTTTCTACCCTTGCCGTATGTTGGGGCGTTGGGTCGGCGTAACGCATTTTCTTTTCCCATTCCGTCTTATCAACTGTCATGATATCACTAGTCAGTTCCTCTTTTTCATATTCTTCACACAATGAATCCATTTTCTCTTTGGCCTTCTTTTTCCTCTTCATCCACCCGCATTTAGGTATATTCATTACTGTTTTGGTTGCATACGTGTCATCCCTCATCTCCACAAGCGGAAACGGTTCTCTTTTCTGCCAGGGCCTCTAAACAATGGAAGAAAACAATTTTCCTTTTCATTTAAAAATTAAATTCTAACTGAGCGTGCTTAAGTTTTCCAAGAAACTATTTAAGTCAAGGTGAAGTACATCTAAAGTTTTTCAGGATAATTATGAATTTCCACTCGTTATGATTTCCCAGAATAATGTATTAAACTTGGTACATTATGTTTGTAAGTTAGTCAAGGTAATGTGCACCTAGTGATACAAATACATACAACCGCGTGTAAAAGAGGTGGGTGGTCATATTTTGGTTTACTCCAATTTTACACTATGGGTTATCGAGACACGATTGTTTTAATCGCACACAGTGTCCTTATTTATTTATGATTGAAAACACACAAAAAAAATGTTTGATTTGTAAAATTAGGAATTACCTCGTGTGTATCGCATGCGTCAGAATATATTATGACGTTCTTATTGTAAAATAACTAGGCGGGGTAGTATCTGGAAAATTGTGTCACTCACAAATCTTACAAATACTTAATTATATTCTGTTGACCGTAAAATCAACAACAAAAAACCAGATTATTTTTATTTTGTTATTATTCCAATAAGGTGGTCTTCTCTCTCAAAACCAAGTTTACTGAAATATTGTAAGTATGAAAATGCTCCTCTCGTAAAGAAGTCCTTGCATTGAAGAATTCATTTCAGTGTTTCGAATATTGTTTATTTATTTATACTTCATGCACAAACGTACAAAGGCGAACACTTTCTCTATCACCAGTAAACACAAAAGAAAAGCAATGTTCGTTACAATAGCATCGACTTTTATTCCGTTTAAGGGTCGTAGGCGTTTTGGGACCGAGACCGCGGTTCCGGATTCCGCTTATAACACGATAATTTTTTAGTAGTATTTTGGGACCAAAATTAAAATAAACGAAGTTACTTGTCTTGGGAAAACACGTAAATAAAAAGAAAATTAAGTCTGACAGAACATACCTACACAACACACACCTTCAAAAGACACGACTTCGACAAAACCCTTCTTCGATATGTACTTAAATGGCTGATCTTTATTTCGGCAGAACATAGTTACCTACTTCGACATAATACATAATACTGTTCTGACTAATAATTGAATTTCGCTTTATGATTTTCTCAAAAGAACTTGGGGCACCCAGACTCGGACAGGGTAGATTAGAAGACCACGAAGAAAAAGACCATACCAATAGAAATCCAAATATAATACATATATTCGACTAGCCGTGTAGCTGTAGCGCATCGGGTATGTTTGCCGAGGCGCGTGTGGATTGTTTCCACACAATCATGCGCAAGCGGTGCACATCCTTGGTGCGTAGGGTGCGGGCCAGCCCCAACAGTATCCTGAGCGTATTTGCTGATCGATTTAACTGTCAGTACGTGAACCACTGCTGGCATGGTTCACTTACAGGCTAGTGTTAGTATATTATTTTAATGATCCAAAGTTGATTGAAATAAATAAATAATCTTCTCTTACACATGATTGAAATATTGTTATTTTATTTTATAGCTGCAACTATCATTTTATAGGTGCAACTAAATAACATTACCTTTTTCATTATAAGTTAGTTAGTTTGAGGCACGGTCTTATACTAAAAGAGCGGTCGTTTGTGAATCAATAAATAGTTCATGTGGGAACTACTTCATTTGTTCTACTTTCCCTTGTGTGCATTTCCCACGGTGTTTCGAAGAATGACACAGCGCCGACTGTCAAGTAGTATTTATCATTCATCATTCTAGATGGTGAAAATGCACACCTACCGTATAAGCTAATAAGATTTTTAATAATTAGCTACAGTAAACGAGTTATGCAATAAAACATGCAGTCCTGGTGATATTCAAGCCGCATTTTAATTAATTATAATCAAAAATTAATTTAAATAAAATTGCATCTTAAAAATCCCTTTATGATCATGCTGACTAGAAATCAAAACGTCTATGCCAAGTATTGCCTAAACCTTATATTGACTAGGAAGCACAATCCTACATTGCAATATGTCTATACAGTATTTGAACTAAACCTTATTCTGACTATGAAGCAAAATGCCTGACTTGCAATATGACGATGCAGCATTTGAACCAAACCTTATAATGACTAAGGTGTCCCAAAGATTAAGGGCCGAGTCACACCGGAATGGCAGCAGCGGGCGGCGCGGCGAGCACTTTCAGTGTGAAATAATTTTAAACTTTATCTACATACTTAAAAGAGGCTTAAGGTCGCCAGGCCGCCCGCGGCGATGCGAACAGCCGCGCGCCACGCGCGCCTTGTCGGTGTTTCTGCCCGCGGCGGCGCGAGGCCGCTCGCGGCACCACACGCTCCTCACGCCCCGCGCCCGTCGCAACATGAGCGCACCATTTCTCTGTAGTATAGCGACGGGATACGTTATACGATAAGTGCTATAAAAACCAATTCCAACATGTTTACTCTAAACACACCGAGTTTCCTTGCCGAATGTAGGCGCATGGGGTGTGGAGGTCGCGCGAGGCTGCCAGCGGCAACGCTGGCGGCCGCTGGTAGCCGCTGGCGTCGCCGCCGGCCGCTGCCATTCCGGTGTGACTCGGCCCTAACAGTTCGCCGTCAGTCTCCAATCGCATCAGGCGTCCCATCCAAGACAAGTCCAAGGCAATGGTCGAATTGCTTCCACACAGTAGTAAATATTCGGCAGTCCCACACCGCGTCGCGCATACTAACCGTGTCGCGTCGCCGCGCCTGACCACAGCCTGACCACAGCGACTACGTATGATCTACAGATTAGCAGGCGGCCGTTCATAGGAGTAGGTAGGCACGTATGTATTTGGCATTTTGATCTCCAGGCGATTTACTACTTAGAAATTATTGCATTTTAGGCATTTTGCTTGTTAAACATTTTGATCTCTAGGCGATTTACAACTTAGACAATTTGCTGTGTAGACATTAATTTTAGGCATTCTGCTTCGTAGACGTATTGAAAGTTGACACTCTGATCATAAAGTTTCCTGTTTACAGCTATTTTCAACCAACTTCAAAAATAAGGAGGTTCTCTGTTGTTTGTTTTTTTAACACGCTTCTATTAGGTCGACCTGTAATGTGCCTATGTAATGGAATCTAAGGTTGCTAATTTAACCATCTTCCAAGGATCGTAGCGTCATGAAAATTGGCAGCTGTATGTAGTTCTGATGACAATACAATAATATGGTACTGTCGAACTGATCTGATGATGGAGCCGGAAGATAGGCACTGGCATTCCATGATGGAATATCATATCATAGCCGTGTTTGGACTTGTTAGAAAGGTCTTGTAATGAACTTTGACCACAATTAAGTTTCAAGGTCTGATGATGAAGCTGGAAGACAGGAACTGGCATTCCATGATGCAATATCGTATCATAGTCGTGTTTGCACTAGTGAGAAAGATCACATAATGGACTTTGAACACGATCAGGTTTCAAGGTCTGATGATGAAGCCGTAAGATAGGCACTGGCATTCCATGATGGGATATCGTATCATAGCCGTGTTTGGACTTGTTACAAAGGTCTTGTAATGAACTTTGACCACGATTAAGTTTCAAGGTCTGATGATGAAGCCGGAATGCAGGAACTGGCATTCCATGATGGAATATCGTATCATAGTCGTGTTTGCACTGTGAGAAAGGTCACGTAATGGACTTTGAACACGATCAGGTCTCAAGGTTATAACAAAATACAGACGCACTGGCGGAGATGGAGAGTATGCGGGCTCATTCGCCTGCTTGAAATAAATGTATAAATGTTAAAAAAAATTCGTTATCAAAGACTAAAAAAACACTAGAAAAACAAGCTTTTATGAATGCACGTAAAAACGAAAAATAAATTATGGATCGTTCAAGTTGTCTCTATTTCTGGGCTGAAGAGTAAAGTATGTACTTTTAATTACAATATTTGATTGTAAAAGCGTGGGGCGCTGGAACAGGAAAGACTTTTTGTATAACTTGCTGAGAAATCAAGTTAAGCGATGTTACGGGAAGCAGGTTACAGAGATCGGCGCTCTAATAGCACGACTAGTAGGTGGCTCTACATTAAACAGTCTGTACAAAGTGCCAGTTTATCGAACTCAGACAAAACATTCGCCAGCAGCGACGAGACACTACATTCACCGACATTTTGAACGCCTCTTCTTTTCGGCAATTAAGTACCTACATAAATTTTTGTATATGTATATTTTAGTATGTATGTGCATAAAGTACTTTGAATAAGATAATAAGACCGTACATTAGATCTTTGTATTATCATAATAAAAACACCCAATTTGTAACTCAGGGGGATCGGCGTTGAGGGCTGAAGTACAGGTTATGCCTAGTTCGGCCCCAAATGTTAATATTATTGTGTACTTTAAGTTCGAATAAAGCACTATATTTGTAAAAAAATTACATATTTTAGTGAATAAACATTACTATTATTATTAAACATTATTACATAAGGGTAATGCGTCAACAGTGGCAAAATGTAGAGTTCTTGTTCGTGGACGAGATATCTTTGGTTCCCTTTGGTAACCCCTTGGCGACATAAACGTTATGCTCTTGTGCGACCTCATGCAGCTTCCGCCAAAAAGTTAGTATTAGTATTTGTTTACAAGAAAGTCTTTCCTGTTCCAGCGCCCCACGCTTTTACAATCAAATACCTATTATAATTAAAAGCACATAGTTGACACTTCAGCACAGAAATAGAGACAACTTGAACGATCCATAATTTATTTTTGGTTTTTACGTGCATTTATAAAAGCGTGTTTTTCTAGTGTTTTTAAAACTATTATTTTTTTATGTTTGTTACGCGATTTATCCGCCAAATGTAAATCAATTTTGAAAATTCTTTTTTTTTATAAATATGGTATGCCTCGGGGGTATATACAAATTTTATCGAAATTGATACGGCAGTTTTTAAAAACCAACAAAAACCCAAAAAAATTACATAGACGACGTTCTGATTTCTTCAATCTTTGGAGTACTTCCAATCTCTGTTTTAACTGTGTTGCTGTTTCTTAATCGATTTTGATAAGAAGAATATAAAGCGGAAAATAAAAAGCTTTTTTACAAAAAAAAAACAAAAAAGCCCAAAAACCCTCAAAAACCCAAAAACAGCCTTCAAAAACTTAAAAGTGAAAAATAACTTTAGCACAGAACACACATGCCTTTAGTTTCGGAAGTCGGTGGCTATGCAAAACAACAAACGAAATAAAGCCACCGACTTCCGAAACTAAAGGTCATGTGTGTTCTGTGCTATAGTTATTATCACTTTTAAGTTTTTGAAGGCGGTTGTCTTTTTTGTAAAAAAGCTTTTTTGTATTTAGTGGATTGCCGTGTCGTGCTAGGGCTGGCATGAACGCCTTAGTTCAGCGGTAGCTTATGTCTTAAATATTAAAATCACAAGGTCCCTTTACACACGACGCGACGAAGACTGTATAGACGTCGGGTATCCGGAAAAATATGGAAAGATTTTACACGTAGGATAAGCCACCTGAATAATCCTTTTTTACCCACTCCGGCTGAAGGATAACTGGCGATCAATATCACAAGGTGAAACGTATAGGTAAACAAGAATGTCATAATAATAATAATAATAAGCCAAGGTCGCACATGCCGAGGGCTGCATGGCTAGGGGAGAGGCCTAGTCGCTAGTGTGCCAACTCTGGATAATAGGGGACCACCAGTTTTATTTACCCTTGCCGCAGTGAACGCAGGGCACTGCTGCGGTCGACGTCTTAAGTCCCTAGCTACTCGTGGGTATAACATGAATACTAGATCTAAAACAAAAAAACAAATTCAGGCTATGGTGCCTCAGATAAATGACGAAATTTCACAATTCTCTTCGTCATCCTCCTCTTCTCTATTTCCATCAATTCCATCATCATCATCACAATCTTTCCGCGTCACTCCGACGCCATCATCATCAATCAGTATACAGTCAGCGGATGTTGCACAGGAGACAAATTTTGTCGACGATACTGTGCCCACTGCTAGAACTGCCACAACTCGTAGGAAATGGAGCACAGAAATGAATAAATTCATCCTACGCACATATCTTCATCTTACAAATATGGAAACAGACAAAAATGCATACCTTCCATCACTTCACACCAAGTTTTTAGAAAAATACCCGGCAATGCAAGCAAGCCGACAAAGTATAGGTGACCAGCGTAAAGCCATAGTTCAAAAGGAATTATTACCACAGGATACAATAGACCACATTTATGAGGAAGTCAGAGCCGAACTTCAAATACTTGATTCTCAAATACAGCAACACTCCACACAATCTAAAACCCCAAAAAACACACAATCTGGCCAGCGCATGAAATGGACAAAAGAATACAATGAAACACTAATTAGAATATATTATACTACTACACAGCTAGAAACAAATAAAACAGGCTATAGAAAATATTTACATGAGGAATTTCTAAATATTTATCCAGAATTAACTTAAATAACAGAGCAAAGATTGTCGGATCAAGTGAGAGCTATTGTAAATAACAAATACATAAACACTAACAGATTAGAAGAAATAAAAAACCAGGTTGCAACAGAATTATCTAACACAAAAAAGCACCACACAAAATATTGAATATGTAGACAACGATAATTTGAACACACAATCGCAGAATGACTTAGAGGAATCAGATGAATATATTGAAACACTAAATACTCAACACACAAATATTCACATCTCTAACACATCGACAAACTTCACAACAAATATAGTCGTAAATAATAGCATAGATACTGACATCGCATCTCACACACTCATAAATACAGATGAAGACAATTTCTTGAACAACATAGATATTGATCTATCTCAACCTACGCAACATAACTCTGAAACTGCCCCAGAAATTAATCCAGATATAGAAACCACGTTTCAACAAGCCCAACAGTTTTTTTCTAATACACACCCCACTGATAGACCATACATCCCTAAGCAGAAGACCTCTAGAAAGTTCTCTGCTATAGTTACATATATAAACACTGTCATTCTCCCTAAGTGCGTAAATGTGGACACCGATTTTACTACATTGCAGACGATAATTTATTGTGCAGCATGGTCAGCAGCTAATTGCAACGGAGCTAAAATGTCACACTTTACACAAAATGAACAACGCCCCTATAAACAAAGAAAGCCAAAGTGGCAAATCAGATTAGAAAAGAAAATTGAAAATCTAAGAGCAAACATAGGTAGGCTGACACATTTTACCCGGGTTACCCGGTTTTTCACCCGGGTGCTCGCAAGGACATTCAAGAGGTTAAGGGGCTACCCTTAACCTCTTGAATGTCAAAAATTAATAACAGCTGTAGAAGCAATAAAGCTAAAATATCAACTACATGCACAACACGAAAACTCAAATAAGCAAATATTTAACACTTTTTAGACACTTTAAAACAATAATTAAATGCAGCATCTAGCAGACTTAAGAGATATTTAACATGCACTAACCGAAAAGTACAAAACACTAAATTTACTAACAATGAAAAAGTATTTTATAGGAACCTTACATCTAGTAACAACGACACCACTAACCAGAACTTACAGACACCTTTCCCCGAAGCTTTACGAGAATTTTGGGCAAACATATGGGAAAATCCTGTACAACATAATGATCATGCAGACTGGGTCAACGAAGCGACACCAGAAACCCCAGAAATGGCGTTTGATTTCATACCGATCGACACATTTATAGACGTCCTCTTACGTACACACAGCTGGAAAACTCCTGGCACAGACAATATTCATAACTACTGGTATAAGAAATTCACTTATATTCAACCATATATACATAACCACTTAAACACATTCATTCAATCACCACATTTACTTCCAACATACATAACACACGGAGTAACATACATGATACCTAAAGACTTGAATGATACCACCGACCCAGCCAAATATCGACCAATCACCTGCTTACAAACTCTTTATAAAATTCTAACAGCCTGTGTAAGTGAAGTAGTATACGAACATTTAACCAAACATTATATTCTTGCTGAACAACAAAAAGGATGCCGCAAAAATAGCCAAGGATGTAAGGAGCAACTGACTATTGACGCAATTACAATGAACAGTGCACTTAAATGGAAAAAAGATATTCATACAATGTTCATCGATTACCAAAAGGTCTATGATTCAGTTCCGCATAGCTGGTTGTTACATGTCTTAAATATATATAATATCCACCCAACACTCAGATTGTTTTTAGAAACTTCTATGCAAAATTGGCAAACTGTACTTAAAATAAATCAAGCCTCCACGACTGTGGCAACAGAAGCGATCCACATAAAACGTGGGATTTTTCAAGGTGATGCTTTAAGCCCTTTATGGTTTTGCATGGCACTCAATCCACTCTCAAACCTACTAGATAAAACCAACACAGGATTCACTTTGACAAGCGATAACACACAATTCACCTTAACACATCTCATGTACATGGATGACATAAAATTATATGCAGCAGATAAACAATCACTTTTTCGTTTAGCAGACACCACCCAACAGTTTTCTAATGACATTTGTATGCAATTCGGAGTAGATAAATGTAAAATTTTGTCAGTTGTAAAAGGTAAAGTCCAAAACAATAGTTACACACTCGGATCAGGTAAATCTATTGAGCCAATGGATGAATATAGTACATACAAATACCTAGGTTTTAAACAATCTAGACAAATACAACAAAAGATGACAAAACAAGAACTACTTAAAAAATTTAGATACCGCCTTAACCTAATCTTAAAAACCAACCTTAACTCAAGAAACACAATTAAAGCAATCAACACATTCGCAATACCCATTCTTACATACTCTTTCGGAATCATACGATGGTCAAAAACCGACATCAAAACCTTACAGCGTACTATCAATACACTCTTTACCAAACACAGGAAACACCATCCTAAATCATGCATACAAAGACTCACACTACCTCGTCAAGAAGGAGGAAGAGGATTGATAGACATATGTAACCTGCACAACAAACAGATACTCTCACTCAGATCTTACTTTCATAACAAATCAGAGCATTCATCACTACACAAACATGTATCGGAAGCAGATAAAAACTTACACCACTCAACTTACAAAATAGGAACACTCAAATTAATGAACACCTCATAAGCACACAAGCAAAAATTGCAGCATGGTCTAGAAAAGCTCTACACGGAAGACACCGAGCCTACCTGAGCCAGCCACACGTCGATAAAATTAAGTCGAACGAATGGCTCAAACGAGGCAAACTGTTTCCCAAGACCGAAGGGTTCATGCTTGCAATCCAGGATCAAATCATAGCAACTCGTAATTTCAGGAAATATATTATAAAAGACCCAAATCAGCCGACTGACACATGTAGACATTGCAACAGTGCCTCTGAGACCATACAGCACATAACGGGGGCCTGTAAATCACTCGCACAGACCGACTATAAGCACCGACATGATCAGGTTGCCGCAATAGTACACCAACACTTAGCGCACAAATACACACTTACCGGAGAGATGATTCCATATTATAAATACAAACCTGAAACTATTCTAGAAAACAGAAATGTGAAAATCTACTGGGACCGGACTATAATTACAGACAAAACTATTCATTACAATAGACCTGACATCACCGTGCATGACAAAATTAATAAATCAGTTTACCTAATAGACGTAGCGATACCTAACTCACATAATATTCAAACAACAATTTCCGAAAAACTTAGTAAGTACCAAGACCTCGCCATAGATAAAAACCCAGTGGAAAGCACAAACAGTCCATATCGTCCCCATAGTACTCTCATCCACCGGTATTGTACCGAAATCACTAACACAAAGCCTTAACACTCTACATATGCCTACTCACACACTTTACATGCTTCAAAAAGCCACTATACTCAACACCTGTCGCATAAACCGAAAGTTCCTGACTTCCTCTACTCTCTCATCCACATTTTCAATTTAAATTTCCCCTTACACACTTGGCACCGGCCCATGTGTAAGGTCTTCGACTCTCTTTTATGAGAAGAAAAACAAAGAATCGAAAATAATAATAATAATAATATGTGGGGACATTTTCACACACGGCCATCTGACCCCAAACTAGGGCGATCCTGTACTATGGGTGTCAGACAGCTGATATACATACACAAATACTTTCTTTTTTTTTGTCTTACTGGGTTTGTACATACTATCCGACTATTCTAACTACTATAAAATATTCGGCAGTTGGATCGTGTGATAGAACACTTAGGTTTCCGTGACTAGAAGCAAAAGTAACTGACAGCACATCGGATCATGGCACTTTAGGAGTAATTGGCCACACAACCCACCAACTCACCATCGAATGCATTCAACGGAGAATTATTGATCACTGGCTGGTCATTACTGACTAAAGTATTCAAAAGCATACCATTCGAAAAGGCAAGTACATAACAGTGCATGGCTATTTAACTACACCCCTTCCCTTAATGTTTAATGTTCGTGGGTCGCTGAGTACAGTCAACAGCAAAATTAGATGATCAAAATCAGAAATTCAATACTAATGAACGGAGTTCGCGTCAGAACTGTGTGGCGTCGAACTGATTCAAAAGTATGTGTGTGACAATCACATACTTTTAATAAATAAACTAGTAATAAATTATATAACGAAATCAGTGTTAGTAAATTAGTATTTAATTTCTGATTTTGATCATTTACTTTTGCTGTTGACTGTACATAAATTATGTTTAAAGTTTAAATAACTAAACTAAAGAGTTTGGATGAGTTTTACTATAATATATTTCGTTTTAACCTTTGAAGTTATTACTCGCACAAACCCGAGTCCACGACAGCTCATAAACATAACATTCTATTCATTTCTTTTTGTATGTACTTAATTTATTTATTAGGTACTTAGCTAGAAGCGCTGTCAAACGTGGCTTAAAATTAAAGATTTTGAATAAGTCTTAGTGAAGTGCCTATGTCTGAGGAGATTGCTTTTACAGTTGTTTATATCTATAAAATGACCATTAAGGGGATTTGTGCCGGAAGGTTTATTGGCAAGGGCGGTGATGTTATAATGAAATAACAGCAGCAAGTAGGTAATACCAGTTTTTTATACATTACTAGCATAAATTGTGTTTAATTAAATAGGTACATTTAAAACTACATTTTGCTCTCATTTTTCAACCGACTTCAAAAAAGGAGGAGGTTATCAATTCGTCTGTTTTTTTTTTATGTTTGTTACCTGATTTCTTTGGACTGGGTGAACCGATTTTGATGATTCTTTTTTTATTTTAAAGCTAGTGCTTCCCGTGTGGTTCCATTTAAATTTGGTCTAGTTCTGACAATGGCATCCATGAGAAAACTGTATAAGTCTTAAATTTGCATTAATTAAGTATGTGCGCGATTTGTTACGCGACTTCTCCGGCAACCGTAAACCGATTTTAAAAATTCTATTTTTTATGGATAGGGTATGCTTCAGGGGTGGCCCCATATAAATTTTATCGAAATTGATTCAGCACTTTTTGACAAATCAACAAATACCCTAAAATTTTACATAGACGACGTTTTAGTTTTATCAATCTTTGTAGTAGTTAACTTTCAATCTCTTCTTAATAGATTCGAGGTACTAAAAAGCGGAAAATAAAAAGCTTTTTACAAAAAAGACAACCGCCTTCAAAAATTAAAAAGAGAAAAATAACTTTAGCACAGAACACACATTGACTTTAGTTTCGAAATTCAGTGGCTTTGTTCTGTTTGTTGTTTTTACCTATATAAACGCACTCCCATTGTTCATAATATAATCCATTCATCCATCATATCTGCTCACATCCATCCATTCATACAAGGAAGCATAAACCATTCAAAACCATACATCAGATACCAGGAGTTACTAGGGGAGTAACGAGACGCGCGCGGCGTGCTACCACCGCTACTTCTCGACTGTTCCGGCACGGCGACGCAACTCACTCGCTCTTCGAGAAGCTCCCGCGACACACACGCAGTATAATTTTATTGTCGCTGAACCATGTACTTACCCATATAACCAATAAACCTAGATACAGTCCAAAATCGAAGTATTAATCCAAAACACCCATCCACTTCCCGACCTCAGATCGCCCGTAAAATATTTTTCTTTCATTTTTGTTACTTTCTCTTCCTTTTCGAATGGGTACTATTAAGTATTCTGTGCCAATGGGTAACATTCTACTATTATATTTTTGCTTTCAAAAATTATCGACCCTGGTCTACTTAGCGCAACTCGAAATCTAAACGATTGCTAGAACGGCGTAACAGCATTAACGCACACAAGTACAATAAAAAGGTCTGTTGGTGTGCGTGAGAAAAAAAAACACGAACGAAATAAGTACGAATCATCGGAATTGATCGGCAAACGAAGGCACGCGAGGATTTTTATTGTTTTTAAAAATAATTGTCTAAAATAAATGAGTTCATAGAAGGCACTGAATAAGTTCAGTATATCGAGCATACATAGCCTTCATTTTTCTTTTTTTTTATCATCATCACACAGTCTACAATACGGTCAACGTAACTTGGCGCGTCTGAAGTTAGCTGTTTAGCTGCGCAATGAAACTTTTAGGAACGAAATTGTCTACTGCGCAGCTAATCGGCTAACTTCAGACGCGCCAAGTTACGTTGACCGTACTGTACTCAGAGTTATTGACGAAAACTGAGGCATTGGGTATTCGCTATTACGCGAAAGAAAATTTAGGGTGTGAACACGCGGCTGATTTTAAGTTTTTAAATTGAATACCCCTACTTGCCTGACTATCTACCTACCCTACGGAGGAAACTAATACATCATCGATGTATATTTTTTTCGTTTTTGTTGATTTTTTAACGTTCCGCGCAACATTTTTTACTACAAAACATGTAGTAAAAAATATATATAGTATATTTATATAGTATGTCATGTGAACCTAGTCTTAATCAATCGACCTAATTCATTAGTCGGTAGAGGCCTTCTACCGACTAATGACTTAGGAAATAGCACAGATATAGATAGACCTAGATACCGCAAGAGCAACTACTTCGCGTTCCTATTTTCGTGCCTAAGTTGCGATAAAAAATCGTAAATAAAAAAATAAAGTAAACGTTTCCTTCCATCGGTAAGTCATTTTGTGATTAATATTATGCGTAATTAATTTAAAAAACAATTATTTTTAATCTAATACCCTCAGTAATACCACAAAATATAGAGATTGCGCCGCAGCCTTACGTTCTGTGTACGCCTGGGAATACCAAATTTAGGAAAAACAAAACATTCGTATTACATTGTGACGTTCAAAAAATGGCACGCTTGGTTTTCATACAGATCGTGATACTTGCGTTATCTAGGTCTATCTATATCTGTGGGTAATAGCAATCGATCGTTCATACATATTTGACGAACTGCACATGATGGAGCAGTAATTTTAAACTTCCGACCACGGATATCGAGGGATATGGCATAGAGGCGTGGCACATGTCGCCTGTATTTGGCCTAACGGAGTTTATGTACGCGCGACGTCAGTCGGCACTGTTTAGTCGTTTGTTTACATCGTAACGTGTAATGTAATTTCGATTTTTACAAAATGCCGAATTGTTTCGTTCTTATTTGTAAAAATAGAGCAATAACAACAAACCTTAAGACAAGTGGAGTGTCCTACCACCGGTAAGAAAAAGATCACTACATTCATTATAATATTTTAGTATTTTACAAATTTTATTGTTGTGAAATATATTTGACGTATAAGTGGTGTGCAGCATTGCCATATCGATATCGATATTAATTGTTAGCTGTTGTTTCTACGAAATTGATCGTATCATTATTATTAACATTTGCATAATAATAATATAAAATAGTATTTTTATTTTGGAAATACATATTTAATTTCCTTATAAGGCTAATTGAAGAGATTATATAGTTTAGTTAAAAAAAAATTAAATAAGGAATTGTATTTGTGAACCTGTTTAACAAGAACTTTTAATAGTGTAACTAATACTGTAATAAACACTGTAATTGTTTATAGTCCCAATAAAATGGGAACTCTAAACCCTGACGATATACCGCTCGGCTTTCCTGATTTTTGGTGTTTATAATACCTACCACATCAAAAACTGAAAGAGAATGTTCATAAATCCTTATTTATATAAATGAGAGAACCTAGACATTACTGATTTTAGATTTTAAGTACGTCAGTTATATCAATTAACTGACCCACATTTCCATTAAATGGTTGAGATTTTTTAAAAAACGAATCGATAGAATTTTATAATTGGTTTTATTTTTCTACCATTTGAGAAAAGTAAATAAAATATAAAACAATTTCAAATTCTATCGATTCGTATACTAGAAAATCTCAACCATTTATGAAAAGGTGGTTCAGGTAATTGCTAGAACTGACGTACATGTGAGTGTGGTAATCTTGAAATGGCATAAGTACGGTCGAACAAGCATTAGCTTGTTCAAATTCTAATTTGGGTTAAAGTAATCGACTCATATTGGTGTCTGATAGGCTGTAAATATTTATCAATTATTACTTTTTCTTACTGTAGAAAATTAACGATGGAAATACATAATCTTGTACAGTCATTTTTGCCTGTAAACCATTTAATGGTTTACAGGCAAAAATATTTATCTTTCTACTATACTAACAATTTATTTATTTTATCTTTAATACGTAGGTTCCAGGGATACCTACGTGCTCGAGATAAGAAAATGGCATAAAATGAAATGAAAGATGAATATTTTTTCCTGTAAACCAATTAGCTTGTTGGACTGTACAAGATTATGTATTTCCATCGTTAATTTTCTACAGTAAGAAAAAGTAATAATTGATAAATATTTACAGCCTATCAGACACCAATATGAGTCGATTACTTTAACCCAAATTAGAATTTCCTGTACTATAGAATCTTACTTTCACATTATATTGATAACGTTCCAAAATTGGTTTTTTGGTTTAGTTAGCCTTTCGTCGGGTATCTATAGGTAAAGCGATATTATAATAAACACTACAAAAGACTTCTGTTTTTTTTTTGCACTCTGTTTTCATCGATGTTTTTATCGATAAAATATTTATACCAATCCCCCTTCCCTATTTTAGACTAGTGTTGCGTGTGTGCATTCAATGCCTATATCTATACATTCTAGTGCCCGCCCCTTTCGAGCATGTGTGCCATAAGGTAACACAGATGTGTTGCGCATTTTTTATTGTTTGCGTGCGAAAATAGTATCATGTGTGCCGTATCAGTTTCTTATGTTTTTGTGTGAGTAAAAACAAAACACAACTAAGGCGACACTAGGTTTTGAACATATATATTGAATGTTGACATATCTCTCGGATATCTATGCTTCCGACGTTTTCTGAATATGGACCGCAGGCAGATTTTTATGTAATACTATAATCTACTTGGCTACGCTTGTGTTTGTAAGCCTAGGTAATTAATATTATTTTTAGAATAATATTAATAATATATATTGAGCCGTTTGGGGTTGAAACACTAGGGCCTATTTCTAAGCGGCTGGTCGACTCTTCACAAGACCAGAGGGCTGGCCTTTTCTTGGGCCAAAGAATTAGCATTGCTATTCAACGTGGTAACGCTGCTAGCCTTCTGGGCACTTGTCCCATTGTGAGCGATGCGGACGAATTTTTTGATGCCCTGTGAGCCCTCCATTGTACATAATATAAATATATTTTTTAATTTATTTTTAAGCTTTGTACATATTTAATTCTTTTGATGTAGTAAATAAATAAAATAACATAATATATACATATTAATATTATGAATATAGTATTAATATTTAAATGTTTCTTTTTAATTGGTACGGTGCAAACGATGTATTTGGTCTTGAAGGCAAAAAACGTCGTAGTTCCCGCACGCGTTTATGAGATTTCTACGAATGCTATAATTATCCGCTAGTAATTATCCCTATGGAAGCTCCATATAAGTGGAAGGAGAGTAGAGAGGCCTTTGCCCTGCATTGGGAAAATACAGGCTTGGCATATCAATTTGAAGTTTTTAAGGTTTCTAAATGGCTTACTGAAGATTCGAACACAATATATTTGGACACAGTACCTACACGAAACTATATTTTTTTGACAAATTATTGGGAACACCAATAAAAAAACTGTTTTGTACAGTCAGATAAAAACTTCCAACGATACTTTAATTGTAGAAATCCGTCCCCCGCCCAGCCTATAGTTGTAAAAGAATAGTTTTTAACCATATTTTAACGAAAGTAACCGTTGAAAGTGTTTTATATGACTGTACCTACACGACCACTTTTTTTATTAGTATCCGAAACATCAGTAACAAAAATAATCGTATCGGACAGTGTCCGAATCTGTGGTCCTAATATATTATGTTCGAATCTTCAGTAAGCCATCTAAATCATCACCAACCATTCGCTGATCTACTCTCAGTCACGTAGCAGCCGATACAATCATTACATTTTCTTTTCTTATTACGTTGAACGTATTAAGTAGGCACATAAAGACCCACAGAGCAGAAATATGTGAACAATGTATTAAAATTCTGTCGTAGGTACGGGTTTTTTTTATTTTTTTTATTTGCCAATTATAATAACATATTGGTATTACATATTTGAGATGATGCAAACATAAACTCATTCGAGTTTTACCGTGCATCAAAATCATCGACTACATGAGCTAAAACTAAAACATAGACCAGGTAATATTTACTCAAAGAGGGTATAAGCAAATTACAGTATTTATATAATTTCTTTTTGTATTTACGTAATTTCTTTTTGTCAATAAAATCGGGAGATAATCTTGAAATTGTCACAAGAACCCAGTTCTCATGTTCTGTACATTATCAAAAGTAAACAGGCATATATTTAAGGATCAGTAGGTCGATTCTGTACAATTCAAACAACAACTCGCATCTCACATCACTATTCACTCTCACTTCGCATAAAGTTCAAAATGACCTTGATATATTTGACACTTTGTATCGGGTTCGAGTGTGAAGTGAGCGTCGAAGTGACGGGGAAATAACTTAAACTTATAACTTCTTACGTCATCTCATACTTTATCTGTAAAAATTTCAATGTCAATTTAGTTCAACTCACTGACACGCTCGCAAGGGTGGCGCTAGTGTAAATTCGAATTATCAACAGGATTTTTAAAATGCCAATCAAGAAACTCACAGCGGATTCAGATTCGAAGTTTAGAATGAGGTCTTAAAGAATCACACCCCTAAAAAGTAAGGTAAGTAGGTACAATACAACCGCAACGCGAAGCATGCGTGTAAAATTAATAACAAAAAACTGATACCATATGGTAAAACCAACGTTATAAAATGAAAAATAGAGTATATTTTTGGACTTACCAGATTTTCCACGAAGTACTCACGTAGATTCTATCTTGAAAGTTAAGAAAAGATATTTTCTTTTATGAGACAAAATAAAATTCAGTACTTATCTTTATATTATAACGTGCAGCGAGCAGTAGTAAATTTAATGATGTTTTATTCGTTTTCATAATAGGTTGGTTTTTGCCAAAACGAACTAACCCAGGGCAAAAATTTTCCCTTTTTCGGAGTTCCTAATTGTAATGATTTTGGATACATTTTAAGTAAATGTATGTATAACTTTTGGATGTACAGAGGCCACCACAACAAGCTTACTCAAATCTGGCAAGTTTCTTTGATAGTTTTACAGCTTTATTACAAAAGAATAAGGTTCATGTTCAATTGGGAAAATTTGACAGTTTGGGATAGCTTGATGTGCTGGCGTCTGTACATGGATCTGTTTTTAACGGACTTAAAAAAGGAGGTTCTATGTTCGATAGTAGGTACGTATTTTTTAATGTATGTTCACCGGCCAATGGTAAATCGATTTGGAAAACTTCTTTTAAATGGTATGCCTCAGAGGAGGTCCCTTATAAATTTTATCGAAACTGATTCAGCACTTATTGTAAAACTAGCGACCCGGCCCGGCTTCGCATGGGCCTATAGCCTTCCTCGATAAATGGACTATCCAACACAAAAATAATTTTTCAATTCGAATCAGTAGATCCTGAGATTAGCGCGTTCAACCAAACAAACAAACAAACAAACTCTTCAGCTTTATAATATTAGTATAGATTGGTGGTTTACTAAATTGAATTCTAAATTGGTTCAGTTTAGAATTCAATTTAGTGTAGTGTGATCACTAGCTAACAACTTAGGTTCCTAAATTGGTTTCCTAATTGTATAGTGTATGTAATAAGCACAGTAGCCTTGACTTTTTGAAGCTTTACAACAAAGAAGGTTTTTATGTACTAAACTGCTTGGAATACTCAGTCTGAAATATAGAGTTCCAGTTTATTCTGCTCGTCTGAAATAAGTCCCTAATAGAGGAAAAGGCTAGGGTTAGAATGAGGTGTAACTAAAGCTACGTAGAGGTAACTTTGCGCAGATGAGAAAATGACCCGATGCGAATTTTGTGCTTTAAAATTTAAATCAATAATTTAATACATTATTGAACAAGTGGGAGTCAAGACAAGATCGATGAAAACAATGTTAAGTATGCCCGTGAAAAATATAAGCAATTTATGAATTCGCTTGTTTACGGAAGTTCGAATTTGATGATAAATTTGGTGTGTGTTCGTGATTACTACTACATACTACATGGCCTAAGACACATTCATCAGTATCCTTTTTCGTCAAAATAAATTATATAGGCTGTTTTTTTTCTAACGAAAATTACGGAATTCCACTTTGGATAGAAAAAAACTTACGTTAATTTAGGTCGACGTCAGGGGTAACCAAACCGAACCTCGGGGAGGTTCGGTTTGGTTAAGTTCCTTTAAATCCTAGAAATAGGAGCTCCACAGCGGGGCTCTGTCGACCTGACGTCGACCGTCTTTATCCCAATTTTCGTAACCATTGCAGATAGTCGTAAATTGTTATATTCCCCTTAATGCAGATTCTTACTATTTATTTTCGGCTCTTTATCATTTTGTTAGTATTCTGCCGAAAGCGGAATCTGACCAAAACTCCGTTTACCCATAATTTCAAGATCTCACAGCAAAGGTAGGTATGATTTACAAATATTTATCTGAATCAATTCTGATGCTAGGCTGCAAGTTGAAGTGACAACACAGCGCAAAGAACCGACAGTCGTTGAACCTGCCGAGTACATATCGGTCCCGAGACACCGCGACTCTCGCGCGAACCGGGTGTCGAGGTGTTTCATGGAAGAACCCCACGTTCGGTACTAAAGTGTGTTACAGGTCTACTATGTTTTATAGAATAAAAAGCTAAGTTGACTTGTACATAAAACGCACTGTGTTAGCGACAGATACTTCAAGGCTCCACAGCCTGGCCGGCAAACAGGATCGGCCGAAGATAGACTGCCGCGGTCGGCTCCTAGCTTTGGGACGGAAGTCCCCAGGCGGCCCTATCAGTAGGACCCGCCCTGGGAGCAGCAGGTACGCGACAGCTCGATGGCTCGACTTAGGACTGTTACCAACGCTCGGTTGTGGACTGGTCGACTTTTACGTTATCAAGACCGTGTTGCTTATTCGAAACCGAAATCTAGACTGACTCATTTGACAGATTTCCTTCAAGTCGGCTCCTCCGAAATTCATATTATTTTCCAAGTATGAATTTTACTTCTGGAACGTCCGTATCGTCATATAGAGGAGTATTTTAGTACCGGCCAGGTCTAAGTGTAGTCTGCCAGTTATATTTTTATATTGTTAGTGCGAAAAGGATTTTTAAGAACACCAGACACATTAGCAGGTATAGAGCCGTTTTATATAAAATACAGCAAACATACACTTATTAAGCGACAACAAATGTCAGTAAGAAGGATTTAAGTTACACATGCCATAACTAATTAAAACGAATAACTGACAATTGTCAATGTTGACAACTGTCATTAGAAATCGTATCACAACAAATATTATTTTTCAGGTCTTTCTAAGGAAACTAAGTATTTATAAATATTTAATTAGAAGACACGCAGTCTTTATGAAGCTATGGAGAACAAAGGTAATTATATTAAGTGTATGTAATAAATATTAAAAGTTGACATTACAAGATTCCACGAATCCTTTGAAAAACAAGTATTATAAAATAGAAACAGCAATTGAGAAGAATGATTGGATTGGAAGAGGATTGGAAGTTATTTGAGGTGAACTTTCAATCTCTATAGCATTATAGAGATTGAAAGTTCACCTCAAATAACTTGTAAAATGTTTATAGAATAAACCTGCTTGTCAACAGCGTAGTCAAAAGTTATAGCGTGTAAATATTCCTCGTTCTTTTTCTCTAACTACGTCGTTGCACCGTCTTGCCCGCATAACTTTAGCCTGTGAACATTCTTCAAAACAGAAGTACTTACACAATATTATAAATGTTTACCTGCGCGACCCTAAGCTCGTATTGTTATTGTGTAATCTGTATTCTTTCATTTTTCGTCGTTTGATCTTTAAACAAGCAACTAAGTATACCATTCAGATTGTTGTATGTTTGCAAATTGTAATATGAAGGAATGAGAAATTAATTTCTCTGTTTGAATATTATCTACGAAAGTTTGTTAAATGTAGAGATTTTGACCCTAGTCGATGGTCTAAAAATCATGGCCAAAGTAAAATTACAAATAAATCGATGATGTACCTAATGGAATACCATCAGGATTGGTTACGATTTTTTTTTTAATAATCAATACCTTCCACCTTTTATCCAACAGACGTCCTTCGCTAAACATCAATATTATATACTAAGTACCCATATTTATAAAAACATTAACAAACACCTTAATATTATAAATCTAAACTCACACGCACTAAAATCTAAAGTAACAGAGTGACTGATTCTTAAGGATTACTCTTACACGGAGTATTTACTGTTTGCGTTCCCATTGAGGGACCACATTTGGTTTTGAGATTTTGAATGCGTCAGCCTTTAGTAAAAGTTCTCAAACAATTGTAAATTCAGCCTTTAGTTTGTAAAAGTAGCCACTCAAAAGTTACAATCGGTTAAAGGTGGTCCCTCAATCGTGACTAAAAGGCATCCATATCTCAAAACCTATTTAAAATTTACGACTGTTATAAATGACTACTCTTAGTAAAAGATTTGTAAAACTAATTTATTGAATATCAACTCTTTCTGTTCACTAAATAAAAAGAACTAGCATACGGAAGGTGGTCCCTCAATCGATCACCATAAGTTAACCTTGAGTGGAGACTACAATGGAATTTGAAATTTACATATGGGTCTAGCGTTAGTAAAAGTACTTGAACGCTTGTAAATTCAACCTCTAGTTTGTAAAAGTAGGCATTCAAAAGTTACAATCGATATAAGGTGGTCCCTCAATTGAAACGTTAGTCCTAGGAAAAATCAATTTACGCAGCATTCAGAAGTTAAATAGACGAATAGGGTATTTTACTCTATACGAGAAAAAAATTATAAATATGTTATTGAGACAGATTAGGTATAAAGCAATCGGAAAATGTAAGTTTTAGTTCATAAAATAACAAAACAAATTTTTAAATTCAATTCAAAGTTTTCAGTATTTTTAATCTGTTATAAAACACCGTAAAATAGTGTACGAGCAAACCCGTACATATCAATAGTACCAATTTTATGCTGACATCGACGCGCAGCGAATGAATAAAATACATGCATTTGAGTAAGCGTTCAGTAGTTGCATATCATAGTTCGGGCAAACTAAAGGGCACATTCGCCGCGGGTCGATCATATCAGTTTTGAGTGTTTGTGCTTTCTTTAAACTATCAATACACAAGTTGAACTCATTATCAGTTTTATCATTTAAATGTACCTTACCCGTACAAATAGTAATGTTATTACGCTGTACGGTTGTGTAAACAAAAAATTGTCAACTGTCAGTCAACCGATTGGCGTAATATAGGCTTTGTACTTTTATTATTTTCGTAACCAAAGTAAATTTTTCATTATTATACCTATTACAAAATATGCTTTTAATTTTTTTGAAATGATATACAATTATCATATTTAATATGAGCTCATTTGATACAAAACGAACTGACGTCATTTACGCTGAGCAATATGGCGTCCAGTAAGAGGCGTTTTCGTCAAACTTCGCGGGAATTTGAAAATATAAAATTAGAATGCATTTTTATGGCACTTATCGATTGAATAAAAATATTGTGTTATTTTTGGTGTCATATTAGCACTACAGAATTTCGTTGAGACACTTTTCAAAAATGGGTGTAATACCCATTCTACAGTATATCCTTTAGGAAAAAGGCAGGTAGGAAAAAGTAGCGTAGTACTGAATATAATTTAGAAACTGCACATGGTCCCATAAATTCAGATATAGAAGTAGCTTTTTTTGGCAACATTCCCATTAGAACCACTGAAGCCTTAAATTCCTCTCCCGCTCTCTCTGCTGCCTCACTTAGGAAGAATGTTAAGAAATGCCCTTTGGAGTTTAGGTTTCAACATACTAACCCCCAGGCTGTTATAAAAGCCTTTAAAGATCTTAAAATTAAATCAACAGAAGATCTCTGGGGAATGTCTGTAAAAGTCTGTAAATCTATTATCGAAACGATTGCGCCCTATTTAGCTCTCATATTTAACACCAGTGTATACCAAGGAGTCTTTCCGGATCTGATGAAACACAGTACAGTAGTACCATTGTTCAAATCCGGTGATAGTAAGACCCCAACAATTATAGGCCTGTGTTGATTCTGCCAGTTCTCAGTAAGGTGTTTGAAAAGTTAATGCTCAATCAAATGTTACACCACTTTAATAAAAATTCTGTCTTTCATGAACTAGGTACAATACGGTTTCACCAAAGGGCGTTGTACAACTGACGCCGGTGTCACCCTAATAAAAAACATTTTTAGCGATTGGGAGGAATCAAAAGATGCCATTGGAATCTTTTGCGACCTCTCAAAGGCGTTCGATTGCGTTGACCATGAGACTATTGCTGAAACTGGAGCACTACGGGATCAGTGGAGTTTCTCTTGATTTACTAAGGTCATACCTGAGGGATAGTCAGGCAACAGTTCAGGTTAACGGTGTGAACTCATTGGGGTCTAAAATGACTATGGGCGTTCCTCAAGGCTCAATATTAGGTCCATTTCTATTCTTAGTCTATATAAATGATTTACCCCAATTACTTCAAAATCAACCGATCGCTCCATGTAAAACATGGTATTTAGCTGCATCCGGTTGGACTGGAAGCCGACCCCAACATACTTGGGAAAAGGCTAGGCAGATGATGACTTCAAAATCAACCGAAGATTGTGTTATTTGCCGATGACACTTCATTGATTTTTAAAGTAGACAGACGGTCACAACATCTTGACGACGTAACGTAAATGACACTATTCTTTAGGTTCAAAATTGGTTTACGGTAAACAATTTGGTACTTAATGGAAAAAAAAACCAAATGTATTCGATTTATTTTACCAAATGTTAGGAATAGCAATTGTGACATCATTCTAAATGGAGAGAAACTGGAATTTACTAGTCAAACGGTTTTCCTAGGAATCACGCTAGACAAGAAATTACAATGGGGACCTCACATAACATCTATTGCGGGCGACTAAGCTCTGCGGCTTATGCTGTTAGAAAGATAAGACAGTTGACAGATGTAGAAACTGCGCGTTACTTTAGCTACTTTCACAGCATTATGTCGTACGGTATTTTACTGTGGGGTCGGGCTGCCGACATTGAATCCATTTTTATCTTACAAAAAAGAGCTGTTAGAGCCATTTATAATCTACGTCGCCGCGATTCTCTTAGGGAACTATTTAAAAATATTAATATAATGACACTGCCTTGCCAAATTATCTATGAAAATATTATGTACGTAAGAAAAACCTACATTTATTTAATAAAGTTAGTGACAGACATAATATTAATACTAGAAACAATGACAAAATAGCTCAACCATATTTTAGATTGTCTAAAGTTCATAAATCTTTTGTGGGGTTCTGTGTTAAGTGTTATAACAAAATTCCTAGTGATATATTGCAACTAAATGAAAGAAAATTTAAAACATATATTAAAAGTACACTCTGTAAACAAGCATATTACAGTTTAGAGGATTATATCCATGATAAGAATGCTTGGAAACATGCTGGTCCGGGCTCCATAGGACAATCTACAGTCTAGACAAAATCAAACTGATTGCTAATTAAAACTACTTAATTTATACTTAGTATATACATTATATTTAATTCTTGCTTTGGTTCACACACTGGTTCATAGTTTGTTGAAATGTATGGAGTGGTTGTCTACTTTTACAATGATTGTAAATAATAATATGTGAACACTATGTATCTATGTATACAACTTAGCTGTCATTCTTTATCTTGTAATACTTTGTACATACTTCAATATAGTGTTTTTATGCAAGGTCCACCGTATTCACGTATAGTTATATAACTGTAAACTGTAAATGCAAAATATTGTACACATTTATTTTTAAAAGAGTAAGTATGGAGTTTCTTGCCCATTCTTCTCCATACGAAACTACCTTTTGGAATGGGCAACTCGAATCAACTTTATATTTTTTATTATGACGTTCAAAAGTGCCTTTTAATGGTGTAATTGAAATAAATGATTTGACTTTGACTTTGACTATAGTATCATGATATTAGACGAAATACTTTCATATTCATAATATACAGTGAACGCCACATCAAAATTCAACGTGGAACGATATCTATTAATGAAACTAATTTATCTGTTATTTAACTAGATATTTGTGAAACTTTCATTCTGTTTTAGGTTCATATTATTATAAGTACTATTGTATTGACGACGCGCGTTCAAATGTTGAGAATCTGCGGCATTGAGAGTTCAATGCCGCAGATTCTCAACATTTGAACCAAAAAACCATTCTGCAATACCGAGAACTCGCTAGGCGAGTGCCTAGCGAGTTCTCGGTATTGCAGAATGGTTTTTTTTGTTCCAAATGTAAAAATGTTATTTACATCCAGGCCACCATATAAATCTTTAAATAACATCATATTAAGTCTACACTGTAATTTTGAACAGAATATACGGAAGCGTTTTGAAAATATGACCGAAACACACTGAACTCGCCAATCGAGTCGCCGGCACTGGAATAAAATAAACGTGAACTCGCAGGGCGAGTCGGTGGCAGTGAATGTGTTAAGTAAATTAACTAATAGTAAGTCATCTGAATGTTTCTCAATGTTTTTGACATTAAGTTGTGTTAGTTCATTAGTTCGACATGCTCCACTTATACCAATAACTTGAACAACCTGTAACGTAAAGAGTATGTAGTAGATAAATTAATAAAATTGATATGCATCCATAATTATGCCTATCAACATCTACTAAGTAGGTACGTATTAGATTATGTTAAGTAGTTGATTAAAATACTTAAGTAGATACTGAATGTGCAACTGACTTACTTTTACAAATATACGGAATCTGGTGCTTCGTTAAAAAACTTTTCAATTTCAGATGCTGTGAAAACCTTCGATTTTTAGGTTCACGACCAGATGAGGCTCTTTTTAAACATGCCAGTAATTTAGGAAAGGTGTTGATGTGTATTTCTTTTTCTATCTTTATTGTTGCTTTTAGCATTGAATACGTAATCCATAGAGTGCTTGATTTCTTGGTCTCAGATAATTCAATAAAATATGCCAGCAAAATGTTTTCTGAGAAAGTTTTGGGTCCTTTAGCTAGTCGCCTCGTGTTAAATATATCGTACTGTTTCAAATACTTCTCGCGTGATTGTTGAGGGAGAAAGCTCATTTGTGCATTATTAACAGTTTCAGTCAATTCTGTTGGCGTCAAATAAACTTCCACATCGCTAGAACCACTAATTTTAGGTTTTTCACTTTCTTTAATATTTAAGATAGATAGACGGGCCCAGAACCTCGACCACGTAAATAGCGCCTTACTGCAAGTCCAAAATTGATTCACGGCGAATAATTTAGTATTGAATGAAAAAAAAACTAAGTGTATCAGATTTACTTTACCAAATGTCAAAAGTAATGACTGTGACATAGTATTGAATAATGAGAAGCTGGAATTCGTTGATAAAACTGTTTTCCTGGGGATCACGCTACACTGACTCAAGGCTACAATGGGGTCCTCATTTAACATCTCTCGCTGGACGGCTAAGCTCGGCAGCATATGCTGTCAGAAAAAAATCCGGCAATTTACTGATTTGGATACCGCGAGACTGGTCTACTTTAGTTACTTTCATAGTATAATGTCTTACGGTATTTTACTGTAGGGACGAGCTGCAGACATCGAGTCTATTTTTATTCTGCAGAAAAGATTCAGATTCTCTAAGGGAACTGTTTTAGGAAATTAACATAATGACGGTAGGTACCTTGTCAATACATCTATGAAAACATAATGTACGCTAGAAAAAATCTACATCTTTTTAGTAAAAGGGGTGAAAGACATAATTGTAACACTAGAAAATAGGGACCAACTAGTTCAACCGAGTTTCAGACTAGCTAAAGTAGATACTTCGTTCATGGGGTACTTTTTAAAATGTTACAATAAAATACCTCCCCACATTGTTCAACTAAATGAGACAAAATTTAAGTCTTATATAAAACGCATACTATGCAGCCGAGCATATTATACATTGGGTGAGTACATCACTGATAAAAATGCTTGGCTGGATGCTGGTCTAGCTCCACAGCCATAGATAGGGTTCATAGATTAATTGATTAGCATTTTTAATTATTTTTGGAGCTGCTGAAGATATAGATCTACATTATCTTTGCATTGTATAAACTCAATGTGTTAGTATTACATACATTTTCATAGCACATACATGTGAGCACTATGTTATTTAAGCTACCATTTACGAAGTATGTCTTTCATTGACTTGAATGTGCCCTGGCGGTTGGGAGTATGTCATGCTCACTGGAATGTCTCGCTGACGGAGGCGCGCAAGTTGGATCATTCGGTTCCCTTCAAAATGGTTGAGCCAAATGATGCCGATCCGTGCGTCATGTTCGTGCGCCGTTAGTTGGGACTGGTCATCTCTTAGCTGTCTCGGTTACTCTAAATTTATTTTGAATTGTTTAATATGATTATATTTTTATCTAAACCTCTTTAACGTACACGACTTGTTACATTGTTCTCACATTGTACCCTAGATTCAATATGAATGATGTAACCGAAATTTGTAACATATTATTGATTTTAAAAGAGTGTTGTTCATGGAGTTTCTTGCTCGTTCTTCTCGATAGAAACCTACTGCTTGGAAGTGCTTCGATTTTCGTTTCCAAGTTTCTTGTTTTTAACCTAAGGTTTTAACATTAAGACGTAAAAACAAAATGGCGCGCGCAAAGCAAATTAAAATAAAGTACAATCGACAAACAGATGTATACATTTGAAAGTTATAAAAATATGTAGGTATCCATTGATGATATCGTCATTATTTCTTACAAATACTAGTAGACATGATGTATGCCAGATTTATGTTCCTATCAAATGTGGCAAATTTATGTACACAGCTAAAATTACACTGTGCACGCTTTGAAACGAATTAATGTGTTCATATTTGGTTACAATTTTATGTATACAGGTCTAATATTCTATTTTTAACAAAAATTTTAAATGCAAATGCGGGTATACTTGTTTTCTCTTTCATTTCGTGCATGACGTCATTGGCGTGTCATTTGTTTATCGAAGTTGACTTACAAAGTTACAAATTACTTTCGCCACTTATTTAATTTTTTTTCTCTCACTCGACTCATAAAAAGAAGGTGCTATGGTGTCTATGTAACCTGTTTTTCTTTCCATGCAGAAACTTAACTTAACATTATTTGGAAATAGATAAAATTTAAACTATTTAATCATAAAACAAAAAAATTATTGAAACTTAAATCGATGTCTTGCTTTTGTAAATACTTATAACTTATCTATAATATTATTTTAAGTACATAAAACAATAGTAGATCTACTTCACATTTTGGCAAGAAATTATAAATCTTGCGCGGGGCTTCTATTTCTGTCTGCAGGGTTTGACGTCGACCTAAATTAACCTAAGTTTTTTCTGTCCAAAGAGGAATTAGTTCCAGAGATTACCCCTTACATACAAACAAATTTTACCTCGTTATGATAATGAATATGAATATATAATGATTAATAAGAGTAATCATAACAGAAAAAAAATATTATACCATCCAAAGAGATATCAACGGTTTTGACACAATTTCTGAAATTTAAAATTAGAACGACAGCTTGTATACGTATTTTTGTAACGAAATGTGAATACATTAATTTGTTTCGGAGCGTACTCATTACAGTGTCCATCTTGCTGTATACATTAAATAGGCACATTGAGTGAATACATATAGGTATGCGTCATATTTCATATGTACAATAATTTGTAACAAAGTATGTACACTTATTTAAATGGGTACATGTATTTGTAACTTTAGGGGATATACATCTCTTTGTAGTCGACTGTAGACCAAGATGGTTCCGAGCACGAAACAGATAAATAGAGTTGGAAAGGCCCTCGCTTCAATGTTGTTTTAAAACCAGTGTCACCGTTTACTCCCACTATTTTAATTTCTAATACATACGCAATACTATGTATATTAATATTTCGCACACTACCAAATCACACGCACATAAATCGCAGGGCAGCTATTCGTTTGCACACTAGCACAAGTTCCCGTAGGCATTGGACACTCACACACGCAAAAACAATAAAATTTGTCATTTACGCTAGTGCTTGATAAAGCCGATATTTTTTTTCCATAAATTCTAAGTTCGTTTAACTACTGTGTATTTAAAAAAATGGAATTTAATGAATTTACGGGGAAATATGAAACATGAAAAAAAAATCAATAAATCATTTTATTTTTCGTTTATAAATGACAAATAATCACCAAAAAATCAACCGAGTCTAAGGCTGGCTAAAGTAGATAAATCTTTCAGGGGGTTCTATTTAAAATGTTACAATAAAACTCCTCCCCACATTGTTCAACTAAATGAGACAAAATTGAAGTCTTATAAAAAACGCACACTATACAGCCGAGCATATACCTACCTACATACATATATGTACCTATAGCCTAATGCTTAAATGATGAAATCATTTTCAGCAAAATGTTTATAGCAAATAGTACTTGTATTTGTAGGCATCCAGTTTCCTCTACCTGTCACGTCTATCCACTGTTCCCTCCCTGACGTAAGGTATTTTAGGAAACCTAAAATTTATAATTTAATACATAAGTCAAATAGGATTTATTTAAATTGTTATTCTTATTACAATACAGTAATTAATACTCGTAGGTGACAGGTCTACATGTCCCTTTTAAATCATTCTGTCACATTCATTTAATGATTAATATAATTTTTAACCGGTCAAGCGCCGATAACACACAATTTATTTTTCTACGGTTATAGTGCGATTACTATGCGAAATATACGTCTAACTAAAAATATACTATCATTAATTAAATATATGATATTTCAAAAATAATCTTTGTCAAACGTAAATATAGTCGAGTTTTCTATCGATTATTTTATTTCACCACATGGTTACCTCACTATCGATAGACAAGGCTGGCCAATCATGGCAAACCTTGTAATCTCCATGGTTGAAGTGTACAGAATACAATGCATGCAGTACATTGCAAGCGGACTAGGTCATTGCGTTGATTAAGCGAGTAAACCTCGGGCAATGTATGTTTTTTGTAACTTAATGCAATAATGTTGTCTATACATTTGAAATTTCATAATGACCATTATATTTTAAGCTTTTTACGAATAATATTATAATTAAATGTTATTTTCGACTTACCGATGGAAAGAAATACCTCCGCCCTCTATACTTGAGGTCTGACTTTTTGTATTGCAAGTTATTATGGCACAATACGGCATTTTAATGCAGAGATTTTCTTCTCCGAAGTGGACCGAAGCACACTAAACGCGGTGTACGAATGAATCGGTCGAGTTATGATTGTCAAGTCATAATTGTGGCACGCTAGCCACGCCCACATTACCATTCCAACTCTACTTGTGTTCCGTGGTTCCGAGTCTGAGTTTTTAACAAATTAAAAAGGTTGTATGATAAATTCGGCACCATGGAGGTAGAAGTAAATAGGCTTAATGATATTTTGACTTCACAAACTTAGGGCGGGTTGCTTCAACTAACCATTACTGACCGGTAATAGTAAAAAATGGCGCTATCATCAAATCAAAAAAATGGGCTGTCCACAAAATCATACGTCAAAAAGTTACTATTACCATAACCGACCAGTTATTGTAATTTTGTGTTGTCAAACAGCTACTTCAAACATCAAAATATTATGGAATCGATTTTTGAAAAACTTTAACGGACGGATTGTTATGTCATGAAACAACCCGTTACATTTAACATACGTTAAACATCGCACGTCATAGTAACTTTTTAACCGTCCGTATGTAACGTTAACCGACTGTTTGAAATAACCAGCCCTTAGTGCACAGGATGTTCTAAATTCAATTTACTTTATCCTCCAGCCGATAAAACGGCTTTTGCACTCAGATATCGAAGAGCAAAAATACTCTTTTACGAGAAGGGGGATGAAAAGATTAATATACATACAATACTATACCCAGCAGTGGACGTCTTTCGGCTGAAATGATGATGACGAAGATGATGATGATACATACAATCCAAAACCACACCAGCCAATCTACTGTCAAAATCCTACAAGCCAATGTGTTTAGCTGCGTTCCAAGAAAGGGATGCATTCGCGTTCCAATGTGTAAGTTAAGTAAAAGTCAAAGTCAAAGCATATACAAATAATACCTTGTGACGAGGTCATGTCTCACAGCTCAATCATGTCAGTGATAAAACTAACGACACAATTGGCGTATTCGCTGAGCAATTGGCTACTGCACTGCGTGTCGCAGGTTCGATTTCCACACGTAAAAAATACTTGAATGGCCTACAGTTGTTCAGGGTCTGGTTTGTGTACATGTAAGTTTAATTAAATGTGTTATTAATTGCATATAAACGCTCCCACGATTCAGGAGAAATTCATAGTGTGGGGTATTAAAATAAAATAAAGAATCAAAATGTAAAAAGACCAAAAAGTACCTATGGATAGAAACTGCATCACTCTTCTGATACATTTAATTTTCCAAATCGACAGTCGGAAATAGCAAAATAAGTAATCAAGTAATGTATGTTGCTTTTATCTGTATTCCTCTCCAGTAGGTATCTAAAGTACGACTTTCGACGTATGTTCTATTACGAAGCACTACGTGAATTACTCTGTTACAATAAACATAAATAAGTATTGAATTGCACTGTATTACATAACAGCTTTGCTAATTGGATTTCTCTTCTTACACTATAAATAAGTATATACCTGCTGAAACACGACATTCATTGCTTCATTAATAATTTAAATACACAATAATAAATACTTCATGCTGTTAGTGTACCTGCCATTCATTTGGTACGATAGAGCATATGTCATTTAGACATCAGAGCAGCACTATACATTAAGCAGAGCTCCTAGATGTGTGTTGCTTCAGCCTAAAGTAGCGCCTTCCAACGATAGTGTTCGAGGATTTATTACAGGTAAGTACAAGGTACCAGAATAAAACAATTTAGGTATCCTTCGTACAACGCGGCTTGGTTACATGTTAAAGCTTGCAAAAAGTAAAAAATAACTTTAAATTAGCAAGTCATTGTTTTGTATTGCCACCGACTAGCGAATTTAAAGTTATTTTTTACTTTTTGAATCTTTTTTTGTAAAAATATTTTTTTTGCTTTTTAGTGCCTACTTCTTATCATTACAAAGTAATTACGAAACGGTGAATGGGTGAAATATCTTCTTGAATTTATATGGGACCAACTTTGAGGTATACACTATCAATTAAAAAAAGAATCATCGAAATCAGTCTACACTGAAAAAACTTATGAATGGTATAACATGAAAAAAAATATTCGTGTATTGGGAACCTCCTTCTTTTTTGAAGTCTGTTAAAAATAGTAATAAGTAGGTGATGCTCGCGCATTCATTAGTAACGCACCGGATCATCAAGCCTTCGACGCGTTACATTTTGATATTCGGATGGCTGTTAACTTCGGCTTACTGGCCTGCTCCGCCGGCCAGCCTCAGCCGCGGCGGCGGGCGTTAAAACCACCTGCTCCTCAGCTCGCGGGCCGCCTCGCCCTCCGCGCCTACGCGGATTTAAATTACACTCTAGGGGTAGGCCAGACAAGACTACGTGGATTCGGTTTCGCAGCGATTCGTTTCTGTCATTAACTATTGTAGCACAACATAATGACTTTTAGACAATATTTTTGTTATTGTCTTTTTATAATATACATTTTTTATTTTTTTTTTGAGGTTATATAACCGTGTCCACCGTTATATAACCTCATGTAACCCATACGATTCACCAACAATAGAGGGAATTTGGTTAATGGTCACTGTTCTAACCTAACCTAACTCAAACTATTCATTAACTAAATTATGCTAAACGTTACTTATAGATTTCAAATATTGTAGTAACTGATTATTATACTATAATATATGAATATTAGTTCAAAAGTGCATTATAGAGAATGTTCATTTTACCATATAAAATTAGGTAAAATGTAATTATATCAATAATTAATTATATCATTTGATCGTTATATTAAAAAAAAGTATGTTAAAGGAAATTAGATCATATGATCTTTAGAGATTTTGTTATTATTTCAAACGTTACACACCCTGTACATACATGCCTTACGCACACATTTACCTACATCCTAGTCACGGACTAGAAAAAAAAAAGGATTCCGCGCCGAATGTACCGACTTCCGACCAAAAAAATAAATGTTTATGTCCACGATAATGTTTATTTATTAAAAATTAACTAAAAAATGTTAGGAACAGTTAGAATAAAACTGTTAAATGTTGCGCGAGCTCGATATTAAACCGAAGACTGACGTACTTGCGTATGTGACGGTGTTACATGTTCTTAATTAACACAATTTGCAGTATTTATAACTAGGCCAAAGTACAATGTGCGGTTGCTGACCGTACAATGGCAATTCTTTATATTTGTGACTTATTCGAAAAAAGGTTCGACACGTATATTTTATTTTATTAAATCCCCAACATACGACAATGCTCCTCCTGACAGGAAATAAGTTGGTTTTTCCTTTGTTTTTCCGATATTCACAATGGATCATTTGAACGAGTGCGTAAATTCGAATTATGTACGATAATATTTACCAAATCCCTGTGCCTCGTGTGCCTCATTGGTGTAGTGGTCGCATTACGTCTGCGAACGGGGCCGTAGGTTCGATCACAAGTCGAGCACTGTATTAGGTACCTGATATTTTCAGTAGAGAAGCCAGCCGTCAATTCTTTTTTATTAATGTGTCAACAATTTTCGCCTGTACTGTGGGTATTACAGACATATTATAAAGTCACACCCAACAATAACCAACCAGACCCGGAACGTCGTCCTGCAGGCATTTAAATATTTTTGTTCCGTGCGGGAACAGCACCCGCGACACGCAGCGTAGGAACCAATCGCTCAGCCACAGCGCCAATAGGGTATTTTACTCTAAACGAGAAAAAGTCTATAAATATGTTATTGAGACAGTTTAGGCATAAAGCAGTCGGTAATTATAAGTTTTAGTTCATAAAATAACAAAACAATTTTTTAAATTCAATTCAAAGTTTTCAGTATTTTTAATCTGTTCTAAAACACCGTGAAATAGTAGCAGCCATGTTATTACGCCATAAGGCTATGTAAACAAAAAATTGTCAACTGTCAGTCAACCGATTGGCGTAATATAGGCTTTGTACTTTTATTATTTTCGTAACCAACGTAATTTTTTCATTATTACACCTACTACAAAATATGCTTTTAATTATTTTTAAATGATATACAATTATCATATTTAATATGAGCTCATTTGATACAAAACGAACTGACGTCATTTACGCTGAGCAATATGGCGTCCAGTAAGAGGCGTTTTCGTCAAACTACGCGCGAAATTTGAAAATTTAAAATTTAGATGCATTTTTATGGCACTTATCGATTGAATAAAAATTTTGTGTTTTTTTTGGTGGCATATTAGCACTACAGAATTTCATTGAGACACTTTTCAAAAATGGGTGTAATACCCTATTGTGTCAGCATAATATTTAATTCCGTAACACACGTTATTATTTTCATATAAAGAAGCAACGAGAATAATGTAAGCAGGATTAAAACACAAAGTACGTAAGGCTGCGGCGCCCCCGAGCAGAGAGACCACTCAGAACAAACCGCCATTTTACTCACGCACAACAATGTGTGCGTGAGTGTGTGCTGCTTGAGATTGCTTATAAACGTAATGTCAATACATTACGTTTATAGGCAATCTCAAATGGCAAGATCGTAAATCATCATATTATCGGAACATCATATTATCAACACGTCATATTCTCGAAACATCATATTCTCAAAATATCATAATCTCAAAACACCACATTCGCAAAATACAACATTCTTAGGATAAGTTCAAAGTACAGTCCTCAACTACAGCGTTGAGCTGTGTGGAATTGGGCAAAATTTATTCGAATAAGAATTATTTTTCTGCTATGTAGGTTTAAAAACGCGTGTATTTAGGTCATTATGTGGTTTAATAAGGAACCAAAAATAGTTGTAAAATTTTTACGGGAACAATTTCATCAAAAGGTAAAAGAACTTTAAAAAAGTCACATAATTACCTAGATTTTACTAATTTTTAGGGTTCCGTACCTCCAAAGGAAAAAACGGAACCCTTATAGGATCACTATGTTGTCCGTCTGTCTGTCTGTCTGTCTGTGTGTCTGTCTGTCTGTCTGTCTGTCTGTCTGTCAAGACCCTTTATCTCGGGAACGCGTAGAGGTATCCAGTTGAAATTAAAACCATATACTTACTTCGACGGTCCCTTGCAGTTGTGAAAAAATCAAACTTCTAAGTTAACGTGAAAAAAGGTACGGCCGTTCATGTCGCAAAAAAACGTACATTTCGACACTCAAGGGAATCTAAATTTGTAGGGTACTTTTCGTTGACCTAGAACTATGAAATTTGGCAAGTAATATCGCCTTATACTATAAATACAAAGAAAAGTCTAAAAACTATACATTTGTGTTGAAGATATATCACCTGCATGTACTAGCACTGCCTAGATAGAAACTGTCTACTAGACAAGTGACTTATGGTTTGATACATTATTGTTTTATCCACGTTATTCTTAGATTACTCTTTATACCTTTCCAAATATATACTTAACTGTGTTTCCTGTTGTTTCGCTCTACAGACCTCCCCAACAAAGGTTATGGGCCCAGAGCAGTAAAGTAGGTATGTTGTGAGTTGTGAAAATAATTCGAAATTGTGAAAATTTGTAAAGTACATGTAGGAAGAAAAATGACTTCGAATGTATGTTTAGAATTATTGACGAAGGACAACTACGATAGTTGGAAGGTACAGGTAGAAGCATTGTTAATAAAAAATGACTTCTGGGAGTATGTAAGTGGAGAAAAGCCAAAACCTACTACCGATGCTGCTATATCGACATGGAAGACCGCTGACAGAAAGGCAAAGTCTGAGTTGATATTGGCATTAGATCTGAGTGTAGTTCGTCATGTAAAAAGAGTGGAGACTGCACGAGAGGGATGGTTGAAATTAGAGAGCTTGTTTGTATCAAGAGGACCTGCAAAGAAAGCGAATTTAATGAAAAGGCTCATGTTACAAAGGATGAGTGAAAAACAAAAGGTGTGAGCACCTTGATTTTTGAAGCCGTCGATAAACTAGAAGAAATGGATATAAAAATCCATGATGATTTATTAACGATCATGTTGCTGTATAGTCTTCCGGGAAGTTATGAAAACTTTAGATGTGCTATAGAGTCTCGAGACGAGCTACCAAAGCCAGGGCAACTAAAAGTTAAAATCATCGAAGAGTATAGTTCAAGAGGAAACGCTCAAGTTGACAAAATAGAAGGCGCCATGTATTTGGACAAACATCAGAAGAAAATGACTAAAACAAATTTTAAGTTTAAATGTTTTAAGTGCCATAACTTTGGCCATAAGGCATCGAACTGCACAAAGAAAAGGGAAAATCAAAAATCCCGATGTGTGGAGTCATGCACTAGTCATGAAAGTTGTGAAGCTTTAACCATATATCATGTTTCAGATGACTGTCGCATTGCTGTCGATGCGAAGCGCCGTCAGGAATGGATTTTTTATAGTGGTTACACTTCTCACATGTGCAATGACGTGGAAAGTTTTGCTGAGATACTCCCTGCGAGTCAAAAATTAAAATTAGCCACAGATTCTTTGACAACCGTGCGAGGTAAAGGTACAGTTAAGTTATTAGCATGCAATGATGATCGAACGCGTAAAATTCAATTTGAAAATACTCTATTGGTTCCCGATTTACGTAGTAATTTAATTTCCATCGCCCAGCTTACTGAACGAGGTTGTGTAGTCACGTTCAAGCACGACGTAGCCTATGCAGTTAAAAACGGTGAGGTAAAACTGACCGCTGATCGGCGAGGCGGTTTATATTACTTAAGGGAGCTGGACGCTTCAGCGTCGATGGTATGTAGAGAAAGGGTTGATTTGTATAGATGGCATGAGCGTATGGGACATCTGAATGCTAGGGATCTTATGAAAGTACTGAAGAAATCAGATATTGATCCAATAAAGATCGATAGTAACTTGCATGATTGTGATGTGTGTGCTAAAGGAAAAATGGTGTCGTTGCCTTTTGTGAAATCCAGTTCACGCTGCAACGACAAGTTGCAAATAATATACTCTGATGTGGTAGGTCCAATGAGAGTTCAATCGAATGGTGGAAATAAATACTTTGTCACTTTTATTGACGACTATACTCGTTGGTGTGAAGTTTTTATGCTGAAAAATAAAAGTGACGTTTTGTCAAAGTTTAAAATTTTTAAATGTCATGTTGAAAACTTGACAGGAAGAAAAATTTAATGTTTACATACGGATAACGGAACTGAATATAATAATACATTTTTTGAAGAGTTTTTACAAAATGAAGGTATTAAGAGACGTTTCACGACACCATACTCACCTCAAAGTAACGGCATCGCTGAACGGATGAACCGTACGTTGATTGAAATGGCAAGGTGCATGATCTTATCGTCAGGTATTTCACCAAGTTTTTGGGCAGAAGCTGTAGCTACTGCATGCTATTTGCGTAATAGGTGCCCAATTAGTGGTCTAAATGGTGAAATTCCATATGAAAAATGGTTTGAAAGACCTGTGAATGTCAAATATTTAAAAACGTTTGGCACGAAAGTACACGTCTTGGAAAAGGAACCAGGTAAGGATAAGTTTGCAGCACGAAGTTCACTCGGCATTTTTGTGGGTTATCCAGCTGACGCTAAAGGCTATAAAATATGGATACCTGAGAGCAGAAAAATCGTAGTGTCGAGAGATGTCTGAAATTGAGTGTAAGGTCTCAAATCAATCACTAATTGAACCACAATGTGAAAAGAGTATTGTGCGAAAGACTGTTGATATAGAAATCCAAACTAAAGAACAGTCGGAAGTGCCTTTTAGTGATGAACCTTCGAGAGAAGAAACTCCATTAGATATTCAACCGAATGTGCCAGCGATTGATGAAGGAAGAACAGAGAATTCAAGTTCTACTGGAATCGGTGATAGAAACGTTATTACTTTAAAAAGAGGTCCTGGAAGGCCAAGGATTCAGAAAAGACATGTTGGCCGTCCTCGTAAAATCTACAACATGGTTGAGATAAGAGAGAGTAGCGACAATGAGTCATCAACGGAAGAATACGTCGATACTGATTATTTTGCTGGAACTATTGAAACCACGTTAAAGGAAGCTTTAGCATCTAACGAAAAGGTCGAATGGGAGGAAGCGATTCTTTCAGAAATAAGAGGTCTAGTAATTAACGACACATGGGAAATTGTGAAGAAACCTTCAGATCGTAATATCATAGGATGTCGATACGTGCTAACGACAAAGCTAAATGTTGACAATACTGAGAAAAAGAAGGCCAGGTTGGTAGCAAAAGGATAAAGTCAGCAACACGGCCTAGATTATAATAAGACATTCGCCCCAGTTGCGAGAATTGCAACTGTACGTTTGTTGGTAGCCTTAGCTGTCAAAATGGGCATGGACATTGATCAGATAGATATAAATACCGCCTATTTAAATGGTGATCTGAACGAAGATATTTATATGAAGATCCCAGAGCTGCTGAAAGAAGGTTTAGAGAAACTTAAAAATGCAGATGGCGTTATTTCTGCAGTAGGTAGTAAAGCAGCAAAAATGCTTGAAGAAATGAAAGCAGGTGGTGACACCTGTCGCTTAAAGAAATCTCTATATGGTCTCAAACAAGCTAGACGACAGTAGAATATTAAACTAGACGAGAAGCTGAGAAAAATGGGATTGAGACCTACGACGAATGAACCTTGTTTGTATCACAAGCATTATAAAGATGGTTCAGATCTATTTGTTGTTGTTTACGTCGATGACATATTAATTGGATCACAGAAGAGATTGTATATAGATCAATTCAAACAGGATTTGGCGAGGAGGTTTGTACTTAAAGACTTTGGCCAAGCAACCTTCTGTCTCGGGATAGAAATAAAGAAAAGTGACAATGAATATTTCTTATCACAGGAGAAGTATATAAAAGATATTTTGAAGAAATTTTCTATGAATAGTTGTAATCCTATCAAGACTCCAATGGAAATTGGAAATTTTGTTATTAGTAAAAAAGAAGTAATAAAAGGGAAACAATTTCCGTATAGAGAACTCATAGGAGCGCTCATGTATTTAAGTGTAGCGACTAGACCTGATATCGCTAACACTACGGCAAAACTTGCACAGTTTGCAGAAAACCCGCAGGAAACTCATTGGAGGGCTGCGAAGCGAGTTCTTCGATACTTAAAGTTACGATAACTCACGGTTTGGAGTTTAAGCCGACAAGGTTATGCATACAAGGATACGCAGATGCAGATTGGGGTAACTCCGTCGTTGATAGACGATCTTTTACGGGTTATTTATTTATTCTAGGTGGTGCAAGCATATTATCATGGACTTCACAAAAGCAACGCATCGTTGCGACTTCAACTTGTGAGGCTGAGTTTGTAAGTTTGGCGGAAGCTATGAAAGAAGCTATGTATTTGAATAGCCTGTTGAAAGAACTAGGTTTACATCAACTCTGTAAGGTAAGAATGCATGCTGATAATTTAAGTGCTATTTGCCTTGCCGAGGATCATGGTATACATCATGCGAAAAGTAAGCACATTGATATTAGACATTTCTTTATAAGGGATGTGCCACGTGACAATAAAGCTATTACGTTGGAATATTTGTCAACTGATAAGATGTTGGCAGATATTCTCACCAAACCTTTGCCTCGCGTAAGACACGAGTTACTAACAAGTGCGTTAGGATTGTGTGCGCGAAAGTAATGATAGTTTTATTTTGGTTTATTTTTGTGAATCATATCGTACATGAGTTGAGGTGGTGTGTTGAAGATATATCACCTGCATGTACTAGCACTGGCTAGATAGAAACTGTCTACTAGACAAGTGACTTATGGTTTGATACATTTTTTCGTTTATCTACGTTATTCTTAGATTACTCTTTATACCTTTCCAAATATATACTTAACAGTATTTCCTGTTGTTTCGCTCTACAGACCTCCCCAACAATTTGTAATCATTAAAAAAAAAATTCTTTATTTACATCGAGTTTTTGTACGCGATTTGGTCCGTGTGAATGTTGGTTATCGCGGATGCAGACGAAGTCCCGGATGTAAAAGTATCCTATGTGCTTTCCCAGGGTTCAAGTAATTTTATATCGAATTTCATAAAAATCGGTTCAGCCATTTTTTTAAGAATCTTACAAATAGTACTAGGATAACATAAGCTGGCAGGAGATTACTTAAAGTTGTAATTTACACATTAAAATTAATTTTCTAAGAACCGCCTATAAGCTTATGTTATCCATATCCTATTTACTTACTTTAAAGTGGAAAATAAATAAAAGTGAATAAAATCTAGGTGATTATTGTTTTTTTTTTAAGTTAAATTAACTCTCGATGAAATAGTATCCGTGAAAATTTTACAAGTATTTGGCTCCACATTGAAAGCACATGCGTATTTTAAGTCCAAGATGACTTTATTCACAGTTGCCAAAGTTTATTTGAATAATTTAACGATAACTGTCTGCACTTTTCTGTCCAAGATTTTCAACTTTTTTCAGAGTTGAAAAAATTGGACCATTGAATTACCTTTTTACTTTTAGCGAAGTTCGCTAAGAACTTGGTTAATAACAGTACACAGGTTAAAAAATGTTATAAAATACGAATATGATGTCTTAAGATTGTTGTGTTCTGCGAATGTGATGTTTTGAGATAAGATGTTTTGAGAATATGATGTGTTGATAATATGTATGATGTTCTGATAATATGATCATTTGTGATTATGATATTTAAAGAATATGATCTTCAGAGACTGAGCCGTTTCAAGCAGACATCAGTCTCGACTGTCACGTTTTGTCTAAAATTAATAAATGAGAGACATTGACATTTCATGACGAACAGAAAAAAATGTTATAAAAAAATGCAGAGTTCCAACCAGTTTCAATAAAATTTTATATTGTCACAAATAAAACCTACAATACAGTAGCAGCCCTAGTAAGTCTGGCAAGTTTAGGTAATTATTTTTGAAGATGGCGGGAGCAGTCCGTCTGAATCCTTTATATTTTGTGATTAAAGGTTGAAAACATCATTGAGTGAGTGAAGTGGAGTTTCGAGCTCGTTCTTCTCCATAGAGACCTACCGTTTTGAAACAAGCTTTAAGGCTGCTCTCTCGAAAAAAGCTTGAAAGAAGCATGCAGATGAAGCAACTTTTCGTCGGTATTTACAGAGAAATTACATCTGAAAAATTGTTAGTACCTAATCTACATGATATGATACGTAATTTGGTTTAGCCACCATTTTTCTATCGGTATCACATAATAAGGAAAAAAAAATTCAAATCACCTCAAAATCATTGAGATGAAACCATTTTACTCCTTAATTTCTTATCAAAAGAGTATAAAAAAATATCTACTGCTTTGCAATACAAAGGAAAATGATTTGGTTTTGTTACTTTTTACAAATATGTATTATTTTTATTACAATAAATTAAAAATGCGTCCGATTAAAGACTGCGTCTACATCCCCCGCGCAAACGTCCACAAATTCAGTACGGGCCAAAAGCTCAAGGTTATTGGCATTTATATATAACAATAATATACAAGCCTTAAGGCGACGATATACGCCGGCGACCTTGAGCAACCAGAGAATCGTATGCGCTGCGTCCAAAACTCTCAAAGTTTAGTCGAAAAAATAAAATATATAGTATTCTTTAACTTAAAAAAAGGCGTCAATAAAATTGTCTGTAAGATAGTAGAAGTTTCGTTTAAATATTCCTGGTAGATTTTGTGTGATTATCAATGTTTTTTCCGCGTCAGAATATGAACTTAATCAAAAATATTTACATACTAAATGATTAAGAGAATGTTCTAGTTTTTACATATATTTTTTTCAAATCATTTACACTACACTTTTTGACGTGATTGTCAGTTTAAAATCTGCAAAAGTCGCTTGTTAGCGCCCTAAGAGGACTGTGAGGTGTGAGGTGCTGATACGCGGCGCGAGTAGTTATTTCTAAAAATGCTATCTGTTTCACACCACTCGCTCTGCCTCCCACCGGGTGAACATTACAAACAACACTTATTGACTAACTAACTAACCGACTCCTTAACAGTTCAAAAGTGCCTGTAAATGATTTAACCGAAATAGTGAAAAGCTTTTGACTTAGACTTTGACAACTACAAAACGGCACTGTCTTTCATTTTGACAATTCAATAACATTCATTGCGTTATTTAATTTATTGAGTAGACAATTTTTTTCGAAATATGAAGCAATTGATCATTCATGAATCTCCTTTAAAATCCTTCGGAATGGCTAGATTTTGCATAAGTGTCAAAAGGTTAATTCACCCCTATTATTTATTTATTTTTTTGTTGCTCTAACTTCGGAATTTCTCCTGTATCGTGTGGGTTTACAAACTTATAAATTCACATACACAAACAGCCACCAGTATCTGTAGGCCATACAAATGCCTGCCAGCCAGAACAAGTACTTATCTGTAGGCCATACAAATGTGTGTATCGCGCGAGAGTCGAACCCACGAAAGGCAACAAGGAGTCATTCGCTCAGAAATTGCAGTTGGTAATCGTGTCATCAAACAACGTCGATACGACATAAACATAATTTGATGGTAAAGTGAGGGTTTACTGGTGTTCTAAACACCTCTGCCAACCCCTTTGAATACAGGCGTGATGAAAACAACACAATCATCTATAATATAAAAATGAATCGCTGAATGTCTTGCTAAGCGCAAATCTCGAGAGCGGCTGGACCAAATTGGATATTTTTTTTTATTGTGTTCGTTATTGCCAGGAGAAGGTTTGTTTAAAAGAAAATTTTAAAATTTTTTTTTACCCTACCCTAGCAGGGTAGGTGTAGGGTAGGTACATAGTTTGGTAGATAGATAGGGACAGGACTGAGGACAATGTCTGTCGGGTCAGCTAGTTCTATATATTGATGATACGTATGTACTCACGCGCCTGTCTGCTCCTGGCCGACGTTCTTCAGAGTATCCAGCATCAACATCGCGTGCTTCCTGTCTTCAAGAAGCGCGTCCCGCTTCTCACTATTCAGTGCAAGCGCCATCATCAGCCGCCCCGACTGGTAATTTTGTTCTTTCAACCTTCACATAAAAAGAACCTTTACAAAAAAAATTAAAGGTTACTCCTGCTAGTAACTTTTAATGCTCATGTTATTGAACAAGAGCTCAATGTGAATCTTGTTATACACTAGGTTTTATTTCCTGCAAAATCTGTCTTAGTAGGGACCTTCTAATATGCATTACTTACTTTATTTAATTATCAACCAAAATCGCTTGGCTGAACTAGTGGCATAGAAAACAATGTCTCTCCTTTCATTGCCATATTGGTGTATTATGATGCTAATTCTTCTATAGCTAAATAAACTTACCTCAAAAGAATTTGATCAAATGAAGAGACAAGAGTTGATCTTTGCAAATATTTGCAAACATCCAATATTTCTTCAAGTTCCCCGTGCACAGACATTTTGCTCCCGACGTCCTCATCTTCGTATAAATCATCGAGATTTGTGAGTTCCTATTAAAACATTAAGTGTATTTCTAAGAATTTATTAAAGTACGAGAACCCCATAGATAAAGTGAACGCTGGACATTCTTCAAAAGATCCTCAAATTAAAACTTGCGAAACATTGCGTTTGCTTTTGTAGAAATCACTTACTTATAATAATAGAAGAAGAGTATTAAGAAAATAATGATGTAGTCGTGAATGTTCTGAGAGTTAAATTTATTATTCATAATCTATAGGTAGTTGTAATCAAAGACTGTTCTCTTTGGTTGTAATACATACTATTACCAAACGTAGCTCCAAAGGCAATATGTATTGACGATCCAAAACCAGAGAATCTATAGGTATTAGAATCAGCTTAAACATAACTAGCATCTTCAAAGCCATCTAGGCTTTCAAGATGTTTGTGACTAATCTCAATATGCGGACTTCAAAGGATGGTCAATACAATACCTACTGAATTGCAGATACTCATGTCAATATACTTTGCTGATGTTCAAATGAAATGTCAAATCTGTGTATATTATTCGCTTAGCAAAGTATTATTAATAATACTAAATAATAATACTTATATTATTCTATTAAATTCCGCTTTGTGAGAGATGGACAAAAAGTGATGTCATTAGGGTTACGTTTTTCCTTTTGAGATTTGGTATCCTAATATAACTTTGTACAGATTTCTTCTAAAAGCAACAATGAACAATGGCAAAGTTTCAATACCTCACTTCTAAGGCTGTAAACTCGACGAATGCCGAGAGAAACTTCTGGCTTTCGGAACCCTCTTGAAACCAAACCAACTGTTTCATTAAAACAATTGTACATTTTTAATTACTTTTTCTCTTAGCCTTTCGTAGACGTTCGTAACTTTTGAAGGAGTTGATGTTACCCGCGTCCATAAGTTTACCCTTGAGACCCTACATATGACCCATGGATGTTGTCAAACGAATGAGTCGTGTAACACTTTGCATGTGTCCTACCTCACTAGGTAGGACTGCGCGGGTCACCGCTCTAAATGAGCAGCCCGTCTGGGGATCATCCACCATCTCCAACTAGCAGGAGTCAGCAGCCAAGTATCACGTTGTGATAATAATGTTCTTGCTGATGAAATAGGTTCCCAGTGCTGGCATTGTGCTACTAGCTGTACCACCAGTAGTGGGGATTATCTAAGAATTACATTTTAAGGAGGCAATGTGAAGCGGCTGTCTGCTGGCCGCCCGCAGGTAAGTACGGTTTCCGAACCGAGTTCGCTTAAATTCTACCTTAAAAGGTTGAACCGTCAACCTGTACAATCTTTAAAACAGACATCCTTCCGGAGGAAGAGACCTCACTGGACCCGATTGTTGTGAAAGAGGGGGACCGGTAGACCTTCTGTCTGCCGTACACGCATTTTCAAGGTTGTATGCCTTTTTTTGGCGACTAAAAACGACTGCATTTTGTATCTTTAGCTACCAGCATAACAACACCTTTGTTACCATTTCACACTCTATTATATATATGGCCAAGAAACAAAAAGAAAACTTTGGTCAGCCGCTTCCTCTTTCAGCATAAAACGATTTTAAGTCCGGGAGGATATTTTCCACCTTAAAAGGTTGAACCGTAACCTGTGCAGTCCCTAAAATAGACATCGTGCCGGAGGAAGAGACCTCAGTGGACCCGATTGCTGCCAACACAACAAGTCGAGTGGGCCTGACGGTATACCTGTAATATTATAGTTGAAGCGATGTGCACCTAAATTGGTGTCACGTACTAACGCGCCTTATCGGTATTTCATACTCCACACGAAAAGTCGCAACTTCGGAAGACAGCCCATGTACATCCTATACCTAAAAAGAGCGATAGATCTGACCCATCGAGTTACTAGCTTTTGTCCGCGACTTCCATCAAAATCGGTTTTGCTTGCACACTTGTGCGTACTTGAGTGATCTCCATTGAGATTGAATGAAATTCGGTCGGAAGAATTACAATGGTTAGGTATGTGTTCTGAGGAACTGTTTGAAATGATGCCAACAGTCATATTATTATCATTGCACCATTCGACACCGATAGGCAGTTCATTCTTACGCACTAGAACCTTACTGGTCGCGTGTGCAGCGGTTTCAGAGACATTTTTTCTTACGTACTCCCAGGTTGTGGGATCGAGTTTCTTGATTTGGTTTTCCCATCGAAGAAGGTTTTTGGAGGGTCAACAACGCGCTTGTGATGCCTCTGGTGCCACAAGCGTCTATAGGTTACGGTGACCACTGCACATCAGGTGGCCGTATGCATGTTTGCCACTTTAGTGGCATAAAAAAAAGCCTATCGTACCCATTGAAACCAGAGAGAGTTGTTTTTCTTAGTACCTATAGATTCAGACAAAGATTACACTCGTGTAATTTGCAGATTCTTCTACAAATCTCTTGCGTCCCCTGTGCATGTGGTTGGGATTACCTGCTACATTCAAACTTTTAAACTTTCCCCCCTTATAATATTAAAATCTATATAAGTCTGGAATCACCCTTGTGCAAGGGTGGTGTCCTCGTCTCTTCTCTGTATGAGAAGAGGCCTTAGCTCTGCAGTGGGACATTTAATACAGGCTGGTATTATTATGTGGAGCACCGCCGCTTATGAGTTTAATGTACTTAACCTATAATTGAACGGCTTGTATGACATAAAGGGTGTAGAAAAGGCACGAAATATAGCCGTAAGTACCAAAAATTAATGTTGGGAAACTATTTATATATTTGGCAGGGAAAATCACAGTTTGTAGCGCGTAATGTGACGCACACAAAACACTGCTTAGGAAAGTATGCAACAGTACCTAGAGGGGTCGTTGGACAATTTTATATTATATTTTTTCACCCATTACATACAGATACCCCTCCGTGACTCGAAAATCACGTAATACCGTAGTTAATCCTTAAATGCTTGTCCGTTGATGAACTTTGACAGTCGTTATGGGTAGCCAGCAAGTCTAACAACCAGTCTTACCAAGGGGTACTTATCGCGAAATCCAGTAGCTGGATTGTGGAGGTTAGTCATGCAGTCGCTTCATGTAAAACATTGGTATTCAGAGTTGGGAAAAAGTTAGGCAGATGATGATTGTATTGAAGGAAAATAAATCCGAAATATATAATACTAAAGCTACTAAGTCTAATTTCAACAACTTAAGGAAGACGTAACTCGCCGAACATCGTTAAATATACTAGGCATGTGAGCTGTTTAATTAAGTTACCTACGTAAATTAAAAGATTTGTCCTATTTATGTACCTCTTTCCTGATAACATTGGGGAACGAGTCTGTCAAAAAAGCGACCTCACGACGAGCCAGCTTGAGCGTTCTTTCTCTCTCTTTCATATTTGCTTTGATTTCGCCCTCTAACTTATTGTATTCGTATTTCCTATCGTCGAGATATTCCATGGCGAGCTGGCCCATCTCGGTGGCACCCATGAGACACCTGCCTTGCGCTCGACAGTCCAGTTTCAACGCGTCCAACACGACGGTAAAGTATGACGCATCCTGTTAAAAACATGAAATCAGATATTGTAATAAATAAAAAAAAAAACTAAGCGCTAATCAGAGAAACCAAAGGAAATACAAATCCTTTAGATCATACGTGGCCTGGACCTGTTGGTTCTGCTTCTATTGTATTAGGTGTTGAACATAACACAAAATAAAGTAGGTACTCACCTGCCTCGGTTCAAAACCACAGTTACATTTTATAAAATAAACATCTTTTTATGGTGATGTTTAAAACTATTGAAACTTTTTATCTTATAAAAACCAATTTGAATCTGCAAGGTTTTTAAAAACTAACATTACCTTTTTTAGTATGTCTAGAATTTTCTTATACATGACTTTGATAGCAAGCGCAGCATTTTTCTTAATATTGGCACGCTGCACCCAGTTAGCTACAGCTTGTTCCTTTTTCTCTGGTGGTAGCTTCCCCCCCACTTCGAAAATGACTCGATCGCGCATCTCTGCCGCTTCTAGCTGCCAAACGTCAGTAAATGTTAAAATAGTAAAGGAATCTTCAGTAGATAAGTTATATGAAAGTGTAAAGAAATCGGTCAGGTAAAGGTAAGGACAAACCGTGATGTTAATGTTTATATCTCTCTCATCATCGTCATCCACAGCCCTTAATGTCATGTCTTGCTCTCACTCAGTTTCTCACCACGTATCATATATATAGATATGTATTAAGTATAAGTCGAGTCGTAACGAGTAGACCAATATTTAGGTATTCGGAACCCTTTTTTTTAATTTGAATATTAAACAATGAAATTCAATTATAAACAATACCTAATAATAATTTATCCTAACAATCCATCATTAAGTCTTCCTTAAATCCGAGTGCTGCAGTATCTCAATTCAATGGCGCCTCTCGAAGGTTCTCGGAACTATTTTTAACCCGCTAATCCTGGTAAGCTATTTCTGTTGAAACTTCTACGAATTTAAATTTAATTAAATTTGCCAATCTCTTGAAAACCCCGTCTTTGGGTAACTAAACGAATATAGGTAGGTATATATGTACTATGTGTTTCGTATTTTACAAATGGTATCATAAAGGACTAGAAATATGAATACAACATTGGTTTGTTTCAATTTGACTGACAAGGAATCACTCAGAATTAACATCTGATATTCGCGTTGAACAATCTCTTAAAATATTTGAGACCAATAAAAGTAACATTGATAAATCCGATTCTTAACTTCACGTTTTCATTCATTGTTGCCTAAATATGCTGAAATAACAGATTATCACATGAGTGAAGCCAGGTAGGTAGTGGTAAATGAAGTAAAAAAAATACGTCTAGCTGAGGTAAATTTATTAAGCGTTCAAGATCTCATCTCGGTCGGCCTACGCTCGGCTGAAACGACCCAAAATAATAAATTATTCATTGGAGAGCTCCCGAAATAAACACTTGCAATGCACTGCCCGCCCCGCATTCATACTATCAATAATAAATAATAATACAGCATTTAGTCTAGGATACGATTATTTTTGTGCAAAACAAATAGGCTTCCAAAGAAAAAAAAAGTCATAGCATATACAACCGATTAACAATAAAAAATATTCGCCGTTTGCTGAAATGGTTAAAATAATGTGTTTCGAGGACATCTACTTACAACACTTACCTTTAGGTAGTCGTATAAATAAAAATCCAATACCTAATTAATAATTATATGAAATGTCATGATGGCGGAGTAGTTAAGGCGCCTTTAAGCATTAAGTTGCAGAATCGATTCCGAGCAAGAACCAATACAAATAATTTATATGGACTTTCTAAGTTTATTTTGGACATCAATGACATTGGTGGAGGAAAGAAAACCTGGACTTATAAAGTCAGAAATCGCCAATCCGCCATGAGCAAGCGTGGTGATTGATGCTCGTCCCTTCTATAAAATAGCCCTGCAGTGGGCCAATAATAAGCTATTATTATTATTATAATTATTAAATACCTACTTGTGCCAAACGAAATGTTTCCATTTTCTTCTTCTTTTTATATCTGATTCTGTCGAGTTGTTTTCTCTTATTGAAGTTTTCTTGATGAATACTTTCCAATACTTTCTGTAACAGTATTTTAAAATTATTTATAACTTTAATAACTCACAGAATATACACTATTATGTCAACGTCAATGATAAGATCATAATATTTTATATATAAATTCTTAGGCAGTAATCCACATGGATTGACACATAAAATAGGCATGTAGGTATCTCGTAAGTTGTCAGTTGATTACGAAACACAAAATTTATTTGGGCCTCGTACCTACTCAAAAATAAGTATTGTGTTCAAATACTATCATGTTTTTACAAACATTCAATATTTTTTTCTCAGTACAAAGAAAAGTTGGCTTATAAAAACCGCACAGTAGAAATATATTATGAATGAACCAATGCCATCTGTATTCATTTTCTTGTCTTGTAAGAAATTAGAATGTATATGTATGTACCTAATACTGATTCATTTTATCCATTATTTATCATACGAGTATAAGCTCCAATCTGTTTACCGCGAAGATTCAGTGGGTTTTTCCAATAAGTCTAAGAATTACAGGAAAATTTCACACGGCGGGGTCCTGTGAATACGCCCACAATTATTCCATCTGATGATTCCAGCGCAGCTAACTAACCTAACAGTCCGTTAAAAAGTGCAGTAAATTATAAAGGTGTATTTTAATCTTATATTCAATATTTATCTTAGAGCCCTGTTCTAATTTTTTTTATAAATTGACGTACCAAATATTTAGGTATACCTGCGATCATTTACCTTTCTTCACACTATTGCATATTATGCAACAAAAATCTGTTTGTACTTTTTAATCAGTATAATTTGATCAGTTGACATGACGGAGTGGAAGATTGCGCCGAACCCAAGTAACTTGGGACTAGGGCAGAGAGATGGTAATGATGATATGTTTTATCGACTAAATATTACTAATAATACTTACCGTAAATACTATTTACAGTCAGAAACTGTTTAAAATGTCCCTTAAAAGAAAGAAAAATGTCTAATACACAGGCAACCTTCATATTAGGTGATTGCTTTGTACCCTCCCGGGTTTCTCCCCAATGAGTTGACAAATACCCTTATAGGGGCTACAGACTCTTTAAGCACGTATTTATGCTCTGTTAGTCCGACACCGTTCTACCGCATTATAAACAGTGTGTTCTTAGTATAGCAACAAAAAATATGATAGTGATGCAAATCTAGTCAAATACAATGATACCTACAGCTTTACCTTGCAGCTTGCAAATAGCGTATTTTAGTTGACCGAAAATAGTATTTTAATAAAGGTATTATGAAAAGACGTGCAGAGAGTGTAAGTGTTAGTGTATGTTTAGATCATGTATGCATTAGTTTTCAATGAGAGTGTAGGTGTCTACGTACACTCTCATTGAAAACTAATGCATACAATGAGAGTCTTCTCACAAAGGAACATACCTAATTATTCGTACCATGGCCGTACATTCCAGTATTACAATGTCAAGTACCAACTGTGTCTACAATAAAGAGGTCCATATTATTTAAATAATGAAATGTACTAATTATGTCTGTTCATTAATAGTACCTACATTGTGACACAAGTGAGGTAAGTTTGTCTTTGTCATTGTTTGTCGTTTTGTTTGCCGTGTGATGCCGGCCGGAAATAGCACGTTACCCCATTTCTACCTCTGGGTGTCGTAGAAGGCGACAGAGGGTTATTGACCAGAGCAACAGCATCTTTCCGAGTACCAAAACACCTACTGCGATCGCCAATATGCGTCGGCCAAGCATGGTGATTACGACTGAACTCTTGGGAGAGGCCTATGCCCAGCAGGGTATTTAAAGGTTGACATAATGAAGTTTGTCATTGCGGCCGATGCTGGATTGCAGATCGAGCCATGGGCGTGGGCGTAATGGATCCGACTTTCGAGACTGTAATGTGATGACCGTAGGTATCCATAGATATCTATGTAGTATTAAACAAAGCTTATGTTGACTGTTTAATAATAATAATAATAATAATATGTGGGGACATTTTCACACACGGCTATCTGACCCCAAACTAGGGAGACCCTGTACTATGGGTGTCAGACAGCTGATATACATACACAAATACATTTTTTTTTTTGTAAATACATACATATATAGATAAACAACACCCAGACACAAGGCAAACACAAGTGCTCATCACACAAATGTTTACCCTGGGCGGGAATCGAACCCGCAACACGCTGCGCAGCAGTCGATCGCTCAGCCACTGCGCCAACCGTGTCGTCCACACTTCGTTCTTTAAACCCACACAATATATTTTTGTGCAGTTTGTACCATTCATTGTTTAAAGAACTTTTTTCGAAACTTATCCGTATATTCCCGAAAGGGAATGTCTAGTAGTAGCTAATACGACAGCTGAGATATCCTGATGTTGACTGCCAGGCCGGATTAAGAGCGATCGCTCCCCGAGCCTAGATTAACATTTGTGACCTTTTAATGACAATAGGTTCGCCTCTATAATTAAACGGGAGCTAGACACAACTTACAGCGAAATGTAAAGGTACCTCTATACTAGTGTTTGTGAAGCTGGATGGCATACAAAGTCACAAACAGATATTGATCTAGATTAATGCAATGCTCAAAGGATAATTTTTATTCCGTTTTTGTATCTTGGGATAATTTAAAACTTTGGCTTAATTATGAATTCTACACAGACAAAGTCGCGGGCAGATAAAGCTAGTACTAATATAATGTAGTAAAATAAATGATTTTACTAACATCAGCTTTACTATTCATGTAAGTAAGCTGCAGCCTCCTGTGGTCCTGGAAAGCATTTCGTAGGAACTGCTTGTCGCCATACACAGCGACTCCAAGCTCCTCGCGCTTCGCTGCGATCTCTTTGCGAAGCTGGCGAATGTCGCGTAAGTACCGCTTCTTCTGCTTTGCCAAGTCACCTTGATGTATCTTCCGGTCTCGTTCTAATTACATAAAAAGAGTAAGATGAATATTCCACTAGCTTCAGCAAGATGTATACTATGACCATCATTTGTCTCATTAAAAATATTAAAGTGTTGTTTAACGATAACAAAAAAAGAAAGGTGAAAATAAAGACTTACGTAATTCACACATGAAAAAAACTAAATACAAAACTAAAAGGAAATGGGCAAAATACACGTCTTATCCTTGCAAAAGATCGAAGGTAGCACCCGTAGCCATTGAGCCAAAATTGTGGATAGCAATGCTGACGTAGTATCGGACACGTAAGACGTAAAGGCTTAGCGGGTGCGCGAACTACTTTACACCTAATTATCTAAGGGCGTCTTAAAATGTAGAAGTTTACAGAAACGCTGCAGTAGCAGCACAGTGCCGCGGTAGTTGCGCTACTACTATTATTTTCATACCATATCTAGAAGTGCAGTTGCAGCACCACTATCGTGACACACGCCCGTCATTGTGCATAGTAAAGTAACAAGTACCTTTTAATTTTGTTGCATCTAAACAATATTAATGGGGATCTTGATATCCTTGATATACAAGGTTTATTGAGGAAGTTAAAATACCTCTAGTAGCAGTAGTTCGGTTGTTAGTCCGGTTGACCGAACTACTGAAACTTTCAGTTGCGATAGTTCGGTTCTAACAAAGCACCGAACTACTGAAACTTAAAATATGAACCCCTTTAGTTCGGCAAATAAACTAGGCATATATTATAAACAAACTACATCCTAATTTTATTTTACTTTTTTTTTTATAATATGTTTTTGCCTTCAAAACGTACTGAAGGTTTTATATTTTTTTGGCCTATTTAAATTTGTTAGCCTATTATCGATAGTTCTACATAATTAATGTGTTGTTTACAGAAAAAGATCTCGCTAATACTTACTTTTTTCGATAGATAATCAAAACTTATTTCTACGCGATACCGCACTACTGCTCCTAAAATATAAACCTATGTATATTTTTTCCATTTTCGACAAATTCAAATCTAGGTTTTACAAAAAACTTCAGACCACTGCGATGCTTTTTCAGCGAGATATCGGCGATAACTTGTTTTCCACCGTTTCAATGGCGCGGCCATGAGGTTTTAGTCTGACAGCGCCTAAAATATAAACCTACGATATTTTGATGTACCTAAGTATTTTTTCAAATTTCGACAAATTCAAATCTAGATTTTACAATGAAACTCAGACGTCTGCGATGCATTATAGGCAAAACGCACACGAAGGCGTGTGCGTTTTGACCGCGCGGCCACGGCGATATTTCGTACAAAAAACTATTCCAAGATTATGTAAAATTTTGTAAAAGCTGATTCCCAAAACTAAAAAATTGACAAAGTTATGGTTAAAAAGTTATAAGGGTTTGAACGTGGCCGCGCCATTGAAACGCGGAGAACCACGCGGCCACGGAAATTTTAAAAACTAAGCGTAGCAGAGACCTAAAATTCAGGTAAATAGCAGATTGAATTTGTAAAAAAAATGTAAAAATACAAAAAAAAACCTAGGTTTATATTTTAGGAGCTGCAATACAAAAAAGCCCATGGCCGCGCCATTGAAACGGTGAATAACACGTTATCGCCGGTATCTCGCTGAAAAAGCATCGCAGAGGTTTCAGACCTCTGCGATGCTTTTTGTAAAACCTAGATTTGAATTTGTCGAAAATGGAAAAAATATACAAAATATACATAGGTTTATATTTCAGGAGCAGTAGTGCGGTATCGCGTAGAAATAAGTTTTGATTATCTATCGAAAAAAGTAAGTATTAGCGAGATCCTTTTCTGTAAACAACACATTAATTATGTAGAACTATCGATAATAGGCTAACAAATTTAAATAGGGAAAAAAATATTAAATAGGCAAAAAAATATAAAACCTTCAGTACGTTTTTAAGGCAAAAACATATTATAAAAAAGAAAAGTAAAATAAAATTAAGATATAGTTTGTTTACATTATAAGCCTAGTTTATTTGCCGAACTAAAGGGGTTCATGTTTAAGTTTCAGTAGTTCGGTCAACCGGACTAACAACCGAACTACGGCTACTAGAGGTTAAAATCATCCTGTAGGTAATGTGGGGTAACTAGTTCTTATTCCAGTTATACTAATCGCATAAAAAAGACGTCATTAGAAATTGTGTTTTCGAAGGAGGTGTATTTTCGGTGAATATAAGTTTAGGTACTATTTACTAGTTAAAGCTTAAGTGTATTCTCAAAGTAATTTTTGAATATTTTACCACTAAATTGGCGTAGGAATATTATAAAAAATCACCATTATTTAGACAGCAAAATAGTATACAGTTTTGTAATATGTGTTAATTTCGTTTTTAGTCTCTTTTTTTGCTGAAATAAAACAATTACCTACTTCTTTGTCAGTTATAGCTTAACTGAGTTTTAAGACACTCGCTACAGTCGGGCAACTGCAGCACTTCTCTATGCTACTGCAACGCTTCTTCACGCCTGTCATTTAATGGCGCCTCTCGTTTAGCGACTTAATACTATAATAAGGATTACGCTATTTTAAAGGATTTATTTTATTCAGCAGTTGATTAAGTCGAGAATTATATTCGTAGAGGCGACAGTAATGCTCGTAGCAAAAAAAGATATATTTCTTGCTATACTCGTAGTTCAGATATAACATTAAGTATTCAACTATGTGACGCATTAAGTACTAAGTTTTTAACATGTTCCGGACAATAAAATTCCACTAACGAAGTCGTACTTATAAAGTTTCGATGCGGACAAGTGTGTTTTTATATTTATTACTATTTACGAACAATCATGAGGAACAGTTCTTTCGAACATATTTCGATTTCCGGATCTTGCACCTATAATGGTTTATAAATTACCTGTATTTTAAGTGCCCTAAGTGACCTTTAAAGAAGGTGACTGGCAGGGGATGGATGCGCGATGCCCAAGACCGTGTTAGTTGGCGATCTTTGGGGGAGGCCTACATCCAGCAGTGGACGGCAATAAGCTGATATGATGATAAAGTGACATTCTATTTGGTTACCATATTACCAGTTTATACAAAGCAAGAGAGATTGTTGGGCCCCAATGATTGTTTACTCAACCCTGGAGTCCAAATCAATACCTTATGATTGACCTACACCGCCACGTCTTAAAATTTCATGTAAGTGACCTGCAATCTCCTGCTGCCTTGGAAAACGTTAAAGAACTGCTTGACGCCATGCGCGACGACTCCAAACTGCTCGTGCTTCGCCGACAATTGAGAAGATAGGTTGGGCGTAGTACATTTATATCGAATGAGTACTGGACGTACCATACAACTTTATTAGTCCCCGATATTGATTGATTTTGTCCTTGATGACCCAGTTCTCATCTTGCATGCCATGCTGGCGTACTTTCGCTGCTGACAACATCTTGAAACACAATAAACTTCTACACAAATAAAACGTACAAATTGATAAATTAGATTTCAGAAGAAATATTCATGACAGGCTTTTTTTTATTTTTTCAAAGCTATAATGTATACCTACAGGTTTAATTTAAAATGAGGTTTTACTAATGAGGTACCACATATGTATTTTTTTTTCTTTTAACTAAATATATGCAAATCTTCAAAATAATAATATTATGTACAATTCCAAGGATAACGGAGGGGGGAGCTCAAAGAGCATCAAAAAGCTCGACCACATTGCTGTCAACGGAACGCGTGCCCAACAAGCTGGCAGCATTGTCACGTTCTATGGCAATGCTGATTCTTTGACCCGAAAATTGACCAGCTAGCCACCAGCCTTCGGGTTTCATGAAGAGTCGAACAGCCGCTTGGCGATGTCTCGCACTCGGTCCCTATGGCCCTAGTGCTTCCACCAAACGTCTAACAAACATTTCGGGTTCGATTCCCGCCCAGGGTAAACATTTGTGTGATGAGCACTTGTGTTTGCCTTGTGTCTGGGTGTTGTTTATCTATATATGTATGTAGTTACAAAAAAAAATGTATTTGTGTATGTATATCAGCTGTCTGACACCCATAGTACAGGGTCTCCCTAGTTTGGGGTCAGATGGCCGTGTGTGAAAATGTCCCCACATATTATTATTATTATTATTATCACCATTTATTAATTATATTTACCTATAAAATACATTTTTAAATATTAATAAAAAATAAAAATATTTCAAAATATAAAAAAATAGTAGCCCATCGGTATCGGGAACAGGGTCCAAGCTACCGGCGGTCAGGGCTCCAGAGAGAGAAACCTCCTGACAATGCGGGCCGTGTCCAGAAGTACTGCCTTCTGAATCAAGCCCTTGATCCAGCCGCCTAACGAGAGCCTCCTTAGATGTTGGTCGAGGCTCTTGGCAATTAAGCCATTGGCTGTAAACTATTATTATTATTATTTGAGAGGTCGCCACAACGTGTCAATTCTAACTTTTGGTTTTATACGTTTGTCGTAAATATGTCGCTATCACGTTGACACCACCGAGAATAGGCCCATTTTATACCAATCAGTGTCGTAATAGAGTCACGTACCAGTTGTATAAATCACTATATGGTCGTGTAGTGGTCGTACAGATGTCGTGAGATCAACTTTTTGTCGAGTTATGAAGTTTATTACCGCTGCTTTACGGCATTTTATCGAATAACCAGGTTCATCACGACTTTTATATGGGAATTGAAACTTTAAAACCGGACAATTATTTATACTATGTTAGAACTTACTACGCCGCCTAACATCGACCGGATGGGGGGCTTCTCCCCAAGTCCTGCGAACAACTGGAATGGCGCTCTGTTTCTCCGCTGGTGAATATGCTTACCCAGTATGGAGCCGCTCCGCCCACTCTAACTTAGTGGATACAGCACTAAATGAAACGTGCCGGATTGCCACTGGCTGTCTCAAACCGACCCCGGTACGAATGCTGTACCCACTAATCGGCATTGCACCCAGGGCCGTCTTTAACCGGTTGGGGGCCCTGGGCACAATAGGATAATGGGGCCCCTATGACCTAAACATAGCACTAAGTTGTTAGTTCAAACAAAGAAAGTAGATAAGCAAAGTTCTAGGTTTATTTATTTACAGTGACAATAAATAAATAAGAGGTACCTACTAGATTTGAGATGGGCAAAATCTTTAACCACTTCTTCACCTACATGGACATTAGTGACAAACCGGTTAAAATCTCTTAATGCATTAACATAACCTTTTTAATATGGAGAAGGAACGCTCGCCAATGCAGTTACAATCTTTATGCTTAAGAAGATTCTCAATACGATTTCTGTTTTTATTTTCGATTTCTCCTTTTGAAATGTGTCTTCAATTTTGATTTTTGTAATATGATATGTTCACAAAATTCTTTCTTCCTTCATTTTCACTACGAACAATTTTCAAGTATTCTGTACAATGTTAATGTTACGGCTAATAGCCGAAGTGCGGCTACACCTAGTTTAGGCCGGCTACAACTTGGTGCAGCCGGCCACTTGCGGTTAAAGTTAGATGTACATCCTACTTATCCTCGGTTAGAACCAAGTTTAGCCTTCATCATAGCGGCTAGGACTAGGTGCAGCCGGTGGTTAAATTGTCTGTTTTTGTGCTATTGAACCGGAAGAAGACAGAAAGAGGAGCCCCGCACAGCGTGGCTACGTCGACTTGACGTCGACCGTCTTCTTCTGCTCAATGGTTTGGTAAAAAATAATCAAGTCGGGGTACCCCAAGTCCCGAGCTCGCAGGCTATACCTAAATTTAGGACACGCCATAATTTCGGCGGTAAGACCCGTCATGGAGGATTGGCTAGGGCGCCGACATGGCGCCCTTACGTTCCGGCTGACGCAGATACTGACCGGCCATGGTTGTTTTGTGAAGTATCTGTGTCGCGAACAATTGCCCGGTTGTCACCACTGCGGAGATTGCTTGGAGGACACAGCGCAGCACACGCTGGCAGAGTGGCCAGCATAGGCAAAGCAGCGCCGTGAACTCTCCGCAGCAGTAGGTGACCTGTCGTTCCCAAACATCGTTCTTTCAATGCTTCAGAGCGAGAGTGCGTTGGAGGCTGTCGCCTCGTTTAGCGTGCAAGTCATGCACGCAAAAGAGGCGGCAGAGAGGGTGAGGGAAGCAACTGCCTCACTTCCCTCCAAGATAAGACGCACCGGGCGCCGGAGGGTGCTTAATGACCTCGAACCTTCATGCGTTGCCGGCCTGCGGGTGGTCGACTCAGAGGCAGTCCACCACCCAACCAGATGCAGGCCCATGTAGCCGTCGCGCCGTGTTCCGCGCGCGCCACCCTAGAGGATTCGGCGGCGTTTAGACCGCCGAGGTCGACGGGACCCGCCTACATCATTGGAGGGTCATAGCTTGTTGGCAGTTCCGAGGATTTAATCGTCACCGCGAAAAAAATTTACTACTAATTTACAACAGCTACAATCCGTTTACATTTCTCCAGGGCCTCAAGTCTGCTATTACAATAGTGTCAGAATGGTCTATCATTGATTTTCATAAAGACGCCATTATATTAGTAGATTACCAAACTTGTCAAAATCAACAATTATGAAATCAATTATAGACCATTCTGACACTATTGTACCTAATAGCAGACTTGAGGCCCAGGACTCCACTTATTTTCGATGTTGACAAGTCTACATGTAATCAATCAACCGCTTTACTTCGTGCCAGACAAGTCACCATAGTTTTACTGGGCTTTTTAGATGTGTTAAAATAATGTGCTTCCAATAATAAAATTAAATCCACTCAAAGAGCATAGATTTACATTAGAAGGGATTTACATGAAAACAAACTAGTTTTTTTTTAATTATATGAAAAATTTGTTCACTGATTATTTAGTCTTCAAAATAGTGTAGTTAGTAGTGTCCCATTCAATTGTACTTTTATTATGTCTTTTTTTTTTTTTACTCTTAAATAGGCTTGCGTTTGACCGCAATTCACCTGATCGTAAGTGATAATGCGGCCTAAGTTGGAACACGCTTGCCTAAGATGAACCGGTTCACTCGTGCCTTACAGATACCCAGATTATACTTATCAGGGAACAGAGAGGCGGGCAGGGAATTCCACAGTCTGGCAATTTGCACAATAAATGTGGAGTCAAAGCGCTTGGATCAAGACCGTGGAACTTCAACCATATAGCGGTGACGCTTCGCCGTGTCTCTGCTCGTCCGATGATGGAACGGGGATGGGGGAATTAAATTGTGCAATTCCAAAGCACACTCTCCGAAATGTACCCGATAAAAGACCGAAAGGCTAGGACCGGTGCGGCGATGTTCAAGGCTCTGGAGCTTAGCCTTAACCAGGGAGTCGTTGTTAATGAGCCTCTTGGCACGTCTATCGATAACTTCCAATGCCTCCAGTTGGTATTTTGCTGATCCATCCCAAAGGTGCGAACAGTACTCCATGCACGATCGAACTTGTGCTTGGTATAAGTTGAGCAGCTGTTCCGACGTGAAGTACTTTCGCACCTTTGCGAGGACTCCCAGCTTTTTGGCAGCTAGTTTGGCCTTGGATTCAATAAATGACCCAAAGTTAAGATTCGACGTCAAAGTAACGCCAAGAAGCTCAAGCTGGTCAGTGATTGGAACGGATACATGTCGGAAAGTAGGGGCCAGATGGAAAGGCCTCTTCTTGGCACAGAAAAGACACGCCTGGGTCTTAGCTGCATTGAACCTGACCAGATTGGCATGGCCCCAATCGGAGACTGCCTTGAGGGACAAGTTCAAGCGCTCGACCATGGACTCTCTAGAAGACTGCATTGCAATCGCACTGGCACGTGCGCTGGATGTGTAACTCTCTACAACCGTGCTGTCATCTGCGTACCCAAAGGTACCGGGTTTCAGCAGATCGTTGATATGCAGCAAAAAAAGGGTTGCAGAGAGTACTGAGCCCTGAGGAACCCCGGCATTTGAATTAGATATCGGTTATCGTTTTGTGATCTGGCAGGAATTGGGGGCCCCTATCGATCGCGGGGCCCTGGGCACGTGCCCAGTGTGCCCAGTGGGAAAGAGGGGCCTGATTGCACCCCCAGAAATTCGTAGGACCATGGCTAGCCGCATAGAACGGGCGAAACTAGAAAACGACCCTCGCCACCCAATGCATAATTATTGCTCTGTGCCTCAGAGACTAAAAAGCCGGAGAAGTTTTCTAAGATGCGTAAGTCCATCTGATGGCAACACCTCAGAGAGATGCGATCTTTGGCGCGATAAGTGTAATCCCCCAGAAAATTTCATGGAGCCATCGGGGACCCTCTCTTCTGGGCATGCGCTGCCGTGGCCGATATGGAAAACTCTGAATCGCCTCCGCACCCAGGTTGGCCGCAGCAAAGAGAACCTTCAAAGGTGGGGGTTCTTAGATGATGCCAATCTTCAGTGCCTGTGTGGCGTCTCCCTGCAGACCATGGCCCACCTTCTATCCTGCGCTCATGTGCGGACCTAATGACTGCGTCACCGAACGGCGTTGCCGTGGCTAAATTCTGGGCCAAACATGGAATCTGACAAGAACAAACACTACTCACACATACATACTCACATACACACTCGCACATTTACACGCACACATATTCACACATGTAACACTTCCGTGTTTGCTATCGACACGCTAAGAAGAAGAAGAACTTTTATCATTGATACAGTCATTTCATTTATTCATTATATTACTTCGAAACTCATGTTCAAGTACATTAATCTGTTGGGAAATTAATATTTACGAGTGTTATGCGTTAGTTTTCTCAATATAATGAACGCGCCTTATAATTTATTTAAATTAAACAATTTTTTTTTTTAATTTATGGACCGTCTTAACAATTTCACCTTTATACGACTCAGGGTTTAAGACACAACTGTAATACAATATCTAAACGACTTGTCATTATGTGCACTTATTTTTTATCTCAGCCATTACTGAAAAAGTAGCATAAAAGTTATTTATTATTGTTCAAATTGACTTAACATCGTGTAAGAGTGCAATTTATTACTCTTACACGATCGTCACGTAAAGGTTGTTCTCGCGAGTCTAATACGGTTAATGTCGGTGTTAAAGTCATGTAGACGTTATTAAGACGAGAGACTGGTTATACTACTGAAAGTTGTGTAATAGTCATTTAAAGTAGTCGTATAGAAGTTTATACAACGTATAAATACGACTAAAACTTGTATTAATAAAGATAAGAGGCACTAAGTCGTATTTTACGCAAAAAAATCTTCAATACGATGTTTATAACGTTTTGAGTCGCTGTTTGAGATTTTCGGCACCTGCAGCAGCCGCCCAGCACAGTACCTACATCATGTTAGGAAGATGAACCACATCATTTTCTTACCATGAATTCCATTGAGGAGACCTGTTCATGAAATAACCAACCTTTTTAAATGGCGCAACTGGGCGCAACAGCGAAGTATTGTAGGGTAGTGCGGTTGGCAACACTGTGTTCGTCATAATTTCCCGCGTAAGTGGATATCGTACTTCTTTTCCGCGTTATTGGTATATGTATGCAAGGTTTTCCAGCGTTCGTGGCGTTTTTACAAAATACGATTTTCGGGAGCAACGATGCAACGTGAAGTTTTGTGTGAAACTGAGAAATACTTTAACCGAAAAAGGTATTTGAACTTCAGATCGAAGCTTACGGAGATTATGCTCTAGTCATACAGATATAGGTAGATGGATATCCGAAGTATTACCGATTCAAAAGTGAAGTTGTCAATCAGGTGAAGATGACTCTCTCTGACTAGGTGTACCTATGTATATATAGTATACTAGCTGACCCGACAGACGTTGTCCTGTCCCGATCGACCTAATGGGGGATGAAAAAGGGGTGAAAAAAGGGGATGAAAAATAGATGTTGGCCTATTCTCAGACCTACCCAATATGCACAAAAAATTTCATCAGAATCGGTCAAGCCGTTTCGGAGCAGTACGGGAACGAAAACTGTGACACGAGAATTTTATATATAAGACTAGCTGACCCGACAGACGTTGTCCTGTCCCGATCTTGGGGGATGAAAAAGGGGTGAAAAAAGGGGATGAAAAATAGATGTTGGCCTATTCTCAGACCTACCCAATATGCACAAAAAATGTCATCAGAATCGGTCAAGCCGTTTCGGAGGAGTACGGGAACGAAAACTGTGCCACGAGAATTTTATATATTAGATATATATTCGCTTTTCACTCGGGCCAACGACAGTTTTGCATTGCACCATCAAGATAGAGTAATATTTTTTTTTATACTCGTAGTTTTCCGTAAACAGTTATTTTATATTAAAGTCGCGTCACAGGTGTCACGTTCGCATGGTAGGAGCGCACACGCCGAACTGCTTCTGTAGGGCATGTTATTTTGTATCACATTTGTAACTGGCGAAATGTAGGTATGGTACACCTCTGCCTAAGCCTTCCGGGAATACAGGCATAATGTTAGGTCAAACATTCATGTTTAACTTATTTAGTAAAAAATGTAGGTAATGTAAATGACTGTTAATTTCTTCGTAACCAGAATGTTCCCTGATGTAGTTCAGTACAAACAAGATCGCATCACGTGTCTCTCCTTTTGCTTCTGTAAACTACTTTTGATGGCCGTGGAGAGACTTAAGTTTATGGACTTTACGCACCGAGCAAGTCGGCTCGGTGCGTACGGGCCATAAAATTAAGTCAGATTCAGACATTGTTTCAATTTTAACATGAAGAACGCAGAACCTTGTTATAATTCAAAAGTTATGATCCAACTTTCAAACACGTGGATTTCGAAAACAGACATGTGGATTTCTAAATCACGGCTGGAAATATCTAATCTAACTTCAACACGTTGTTCCTATGCATATTATACTTTCTAGCATCTGGGAAAACCGTGGCATGCATTGTATGATCTGTACGACAAAGTTCTTTCTATCTGTACCTATTTGTTTAGAGACTTGCTGTAGAGACTCTGTATCCTGTTCACAATAAGATTAGACATTTACTCAAACCTTTTTTACATTCCGTTCAGCCGATTTTGACTTATATTGCGTTGGTAGCATGACAAATGGCAACAGCAGTAAACAGTTGTTATTGTAACCACTTTTTTGCCTCTAATGTCATCCTTAAACCTACGGAATAGAAGTCAAAATCGGTTGAAGGGACTGTAAAAAAGGTTTGTGTTTATGTCTAATCTTATTGTGAACAGGGTATAAGTGCCTATAATTTATACTCCACAGATAAAGAAAAAAGCAAGCAGTGTGTGTTAGACATCTTCGAAAATTTGTATCATTTGAAAGGCCTATCAATGCCTATACAGGCCTATTTATGGAATATGACATCCACAGTCCACAGAGTAATCGTTCAAATTTGCCGATGGCATGGGTTATGTTGGCTTGAAGGCCGCTGTGGCTCGTAATTTATTCCCATAGACCTGCAACTTAAGAAAACCCCTCAAAAAAATGTCTAACGGGACCAACTTGTACGATCTCGGTGGTCAGGTCACATCTCCTCCACGTGAGATGACTATGCCCTCAAATCAATATCGATAGAAACGCCACTATGTCGATCGGATTACAGAAGGAGAGCACAAAACCAATCCAGTTGCAAAGAGGCGTGAGACAGCGAGACGTCATTCTCCATTTCTCCATCTTAGACCGCATCATCGCTTCCCATCAGGTGCGATAGTGGTTAAACGTATGCCTATCAATTGATAAAAAAAGATAAAAAAACTGTTCACAAACGCACTGGAGGACGTTCTCAAGCTCTTGTACTGGGATGGATGTGGCATCAACATCAATACATCACTCATCTTCGTTTTGCGGATGATATAGTCATCATGGCTGAGTCGATGGAGGACATTAACACTATGTTCAGCGAAATCAGTAATGTTACTCAACAGGTAGGTCTTAAAATGAATATGGACAAGAGGAAAATTATGTCGAATGTACGGGTAATTGTTGGTCGCCCAAAGAAAAGAATACGAGATATCTTTCCGTACAAAACTCCAGTGCCTAAAGACGAGGGTTTGTGTGTGTATGATGACGTATGGCACAGAAACGTCCTTAACTGCAGGCCTCCTAGAAAAGCTCATAGTCACGCAGCGAGCCATGGAGAGAGCTATGTTCGGAGTACCGTTGCGCGATAGAATCCGGAACGAGGAAATTCGCCAAAGAACTAAGGTCACCGACATAGCTCTCAGAATATGCAAGCGGAAGTGGCAATGGACAGGCCACATCGCTCGAAGAACCGATAACCGATGCGTAAGAAAGTTTCTCGAGTGGCGACCACGAACCGGAAAACGCAGCGTTGGTAAGTCTCCTACCAGATGGACCGACGACATTATCAAGGTCGCGGGTAACCAGTGGATGCAAGCGGCAGGTTGCCGCTCGTTGTGGCGTTTCATGGGGGAGGCTTATATTGAACAGTGTCTTTCGGCTGATGATGATGATGATGATAACCATCCATGGTGATTTGGCAAAACAGACTTAATAAATAACAGCCAATTTAATCGAAGTAGCCTCAACAATATGGCCGCTATCAACAGTCGGAAGTCCCTATTGGAAATCCCGTTATAAACAATATATTTTTTTAATGGGACAAGCCCGCCACTCTATTCCCAAACTACAGCAACTCTTGTAAGCCAGAATCAACAGTGGCGACCACCGAAAAGCGCCGAAGCAATGAAGCTCGACGAGTCCCAGGGAAACGATTTAACTGTCTTGGACTCCGCAACGAAATTAATCAGATACGAACAGCGGAGGAGTAAGAAAAACGTATTTTCCACTTCCCTCCATATCAAGCAGGACACAGAAATAGGCCAGTAGGCACAGATAATGTTTACAACTAGGAGAAGCCCAGTTGCCAACCACCACGGATTATAATTAACGTAATTAATGGGTCCTTAAAATTGAGCTGTTACTTTTGATTCCAATAATAGGATTGGCAAAATCGCTTGAACTTACGGAAATTAGTTATAGTTTCTACAAGTTCCGCATAATAAATATCCGAATGTAGCCTATACACTATTCAACACCACACATCACCTAGACATTTGCCTTATCCAATAAAAAATTTAAACGTATGGCTATAGACACACTATTAAATAATAATGATTGACTGCACTATCACTACTGCATCAAAGAATGGTTGCCGAGTTTGCGAGTTAGGTAACCGCAAACTCAAACTCAAACTCAAATTCAAAATCATTTATTTCAATCAAACCATTTACAGGTACTTTTGAATTGTCAGAGTCAGTCCAGTCAGAAAATTGAAGCTAGTTGCTCGTTCCAAACAGTAGGTTTCTATGGAGAAGAACGAGCAAGAAACTCCATGAACAGTCTTTTAAAATCAGTTATATTTTACAAATTTAGGTTACATCAATCATGTTGAATCTAAGGGTACAATGTGAGAACAATGTATCACGTCTTGTTAAAATGTTAAAAGAGGTCCAGAGAAAAATATAGTTATAATAACAATTCAAATCAAAATTTAAAATAACCGAGGCAGCTAAGAGATGGCCAGTCCCAACCGACGGAACGAACATGAACGAACATGACGCATGGATCGGCCCCATTTAGCTCAACCATTTTGAAGGGAACCGAATGATTCAACACACGCGCCACCGTCAGCGAGACATTCAAGTGAGCATGACTCTCCCAACCGCCAGGGCATATTCAAGTCAATGAGAGGTATACCTCGTAAATGGTAGCTTTAAAGAACATAGTGCTCACATGTATGTGCTACGAAAAATTATATAATACTAACACATTGAGTTTATACAATGCAAAGATAATATAGATCTACATCTTCAGCAGCTCCAAAAATAGTTAAAAATGCTAATCAATTAATCTATGAACCCTTATGGCTGTGGAGCTAGACCAGCATCCAGCCAAGCATTTTTATCAGTGATGTAATCACTCAATTTATAATATGCTCGGCTGCATAGTGTGCGTTTAATACAAGACTTAAATTTTGTCTCATTTAGTTGAACAATGTGGGGAGGTATTTAATTGTAACACTTTAAACAGTACCCCATGAAAGACGAATCTACTTTAGCCAGTTTGAAACCTGGTTGAACTAGTTGGTCCCTATTTCTAGTTATATAATTATGTCTGTCACCTCTTTTATCAAAAAGATGCAGATTTTTTCTAGCGTACATGATGTTTTCATAGATGTATTGACAAGGCACCGTCATTATGTTAATTTCCTTAAACAGTTCCCTTAGAGAATCGCGCATACGCAGATTGTAAATGGCTCTGATGGCTCTTTTCTGCAGAATAAAAATATAATCGATGCCTGCAGCTCGTCCCCACAATAAAATACGGTAAGACATTATACTATGAAAGTAACTAAAATAGACCAGTCTCGTGGTATCCACATATCCACAGTAAATTGCCAGATCTTTCTGACAGCATATGCTGCCGAACTTAGCCGTCCTGCGAGATATGTTAAATGAGAACCCCATTGTAGCCTTGAGTCGAGCGTCATTCCCAGAAAAACGGTTTTATCGACGAATTCCAGTTTCTCTTTATTCAATACTATGTCACACTCACTATTTTTGATATTTGGCAAAGCAAATCTGATGCACTTAGTTTTCTTTTTTTTTTCCGCAAACTCGGCAACCACTCTTTGATATCTAACATATCTACTTTGTTCTACGTTGTTATTTTTGTATTTGTATTTTGTATTTGTTCTGCCGTATTAAAACAAATTTAATAGTTCGTGGACAATGGTGTGGGTTGTATGTTTATGATATCTTATTTATTATTTCATCATTGTACTAGCATATAACTGTTTTTGTCCCCAATAAATATAATAAAATAAATAAAAACATAAAATTGCGTTATTTCTGCCAAAGAATACACTCCCATAGGATATGACGTACAGATTGTTCGTATGTACTACAGTCAGATGTAGAACATTGACACAAAGGCGAAGCAACAATTTAAGCTTGAAAGAAAATAATTTACTCTTAAAGATGCCAAGAGCTATTAGAAATTGAGCAACACAGTGGTCCACCTCCAGTGGTTCCGTCCATGTCATGGTAAGAACTGATGAAGGTGTCGGCCCTTGATGGAATTTTCCTACCTATATTGCCATTCGGATATAAGTTCCTCCCGAACGTCAGTCTGCGATTTAAATAATATCTAGAGATGTTAGCACGATCACGTTGAGTTAAAAAGTTTGCGTCTATTATCTTTTGCGCAGTATTTCAGCACTTCGCTGCACCTCAAAATCGACTGGAAGCACACCTGTTAGTACCGGATGGGCTGCAGCACTAACGGTCTTATGTGCTTTACATAAAAATATAAAACCTATACCTACGTTGACTTTGAAGCAATTAACATCGCACCGCTCCTATGGTGGCCCTATCGGCCCAAACCGATGCTCCGTAGCACATACATTCCACGTTATAAACAATCTATGAATCTATATATATAAAATGGGTATCCCCTTGTTACGCAGACAGAAATTTCATAGAATTTCGTTTACACAACAAAACAATAACAAAAATACTTTTAAGACAGTATTTTTGTTATTGTCTATTTATATTACATTTCACAAGTCAACATGTTGTGCTACAAAAGTTAATGACAGAAACGAATCGCTGCGAAACCGACTAGAGTGTAATTTAAATACGCGTAGGCGCGGAGGGGCGAGGTGGCCCGCAAGCTGAGGAGCAGGTGGTGAGCGTGAATACCATCTGCGACGATAAGATCGCGTGGGGCCGCCGAAGCCCCGCAACGCCGGAGCCGTGACAGAAACCATGCCTGCTGCATGTTGTGTGCTCGCTTGCATGATACATGCTTGCTTGCATGCTTGCTTGCACGCTGCATCCTTGCTTGCATTCTGCATGGTTGCTTGCACGCACGCGCAGTAGGTTTGGTTGGTCTTGACGCCGCGACATTATAGCGCCATTTCAACGAACAAATATTTGATGGCTCAACAAAAGGTATTATTTTTGACTTTTTACATAATCGCTTTTATGTTTTGCGTTGGGGGTTTTTTTAAATTTTAAATTTAATTTTTATTTTAAATTTTTTGTATTAGGTTTTGTATTAGAGTTTACAAAAATAATTTACAAATTTTTAGTTTTCATTTCGTTACTCATTCCTCAATCCCTTACAATATAGTATAAAATTATTCTACTAGTCAAGGCCTTTCATTTGATACCCATATATTGAGGGAGTTGTGAAAATAGAATGTAATTCCCTAAGATCCCTACCGCAGCTAACAAAAGAGCTGATAACTTCAAAACTGCTGAACCGATATTGATGAAACATGTCTAAGAACCATCGCTAGAGAATCTGCTTTCAAATAAAAAAAAACCGCATTCAAATCGGTTCACCCGTTAAAGAGCTACAGTGCCACAGACAGACACACAGACACACAGACACACAGACCCACAGACCCACAGACACACAGACAGGTCAAACTTATAACACCCCTCTTTTTCGTCGGGGGTTAAAAAGGGGTAGAAAGTTATTTTGGGGGTGATTTGCATCGAAGTTGATATCAAAACTCCTTAGTACTTTTGATTTAAATTACATTTTATTTTGACACATGTCATGTTTGAAAACTCAACTCAAAATAAATATTATTACAATAAACTGCAGAAGAATTACATGTAATTTTTAATCCATTGCATTAAACGATTATAAAATTATATTGTTAAACTAGTGTGGCGATGAGAAACACTTTCAAAAATTTTCGGAAATATCCCAGAGACATTTGTTTGTTTTGTGGAATTGCAAACCCAGTACTTTTGTGCGTAGTAGGTATATATACGAGTATATCGATGACTTTTGTGGAAGAAATATCGGCATCATCTGTCCGAAGACTTCTTGCGAGTTTTGAGATCAACTACTAAAGGTGACATTGAACACAATGATAAACGTACCTATTCTAAACAATTGTCTTACTTCTCTTCAAAACGTGGTCGTTTAGATAGGCACATCAAAATCATGGAAATCGGGAATACACTGCCGAAACCAATTACGATCCAGGTGCAATGAGTACTATCATAAATAACCACGTCTGCCCAATTGCAGAGCAATTGCTGCTCCCGGTTGAACAGGAAAAACATTCATTACCATTGCCACTGGTACTCTTGCAGAGGTCAGGAATTTGGGTGTGTGAACAGGCTATTTTAACGCCTAAAACTGATCAAGCTGCAGCGATCGATATAAGCATTCTGTTTCTCTCAAATTGAAGGGAGAAAAGTAGTATACATCTCAATGAGCACTGTAATCGAGCAAGGTGACGCCACACATTACCCCGTAGAATTTAGAATAGAATTCGCTTACGGCAACTGGACTTCCAGCGCACGTTATCCAGCTGAAGGACCAATATTTGTAATTAAACCCTGCTAAAGTTATGTAACGGGCACCGTCTTGAAGTCGTCTGTCTGCAGAGAAATATCATCGAAGCTGAAATTGAAACAGGTTGTGGCGTTGGTGAGAGTGTTTATATACTACGTATACCACTAATCCCCCACAATTATCCCTTCCAATTCAAGCCGGTGCAGTTTCCTGTGAGCGTGTGTTTTGGCATGACTATAAACAAGTCTCAGGTCGGTCGGTGTTTGCCACACTGAAGGCTGCGGTTGTCGATCTCAGAACCAGCTGCTTTTCCTACGGTCAACTGAACGTCACTTGCTCTCGCGTCACCAGTCCTGGCTCCCTGTACATTTTGACTAACGGCAACACTACAAACGTAGTTTACAGGGAGGTTTTATAAATATATAGCTAAGCTTCCTTAATGTTTTTTCTTCTTTTCAAACCTTTTTAGGTTACAAATTTCAACATTTGTTGTGTACGTAAGTATATACAAGGTGTAACGTTAAACACGCAAAACCTCAGACACCCCAAATGATTTTTAATTCAATTAACCTAACAGTGAAAGAAAAAAAAAATTTAAAGGTTTTATGTGCTGTTTTAGTTTTACCAAGACTCGTATTTGCATTGAAATAAGAACTATTATTATGACGCGTATGAGAAAATTTAAATTGGATGACAACCATTTGTTTTTGTTTACCTAATTTGGCAGGTTTGCGAACGTGATGACTTGACTTATTAACTCAACGACTGTCGGGCGAAAGTGTTGAAGGTCACACCTCCGCTGCTTATGTCGGACTGTGTAACATAAGACATTCGAAAGGTTAATAAATAGACAGAGCAACATGTATAATTAAGATTTTTTTTTGAAATGTGACCTATATTAAAAAGTCGTTCAATTGATTCTGCTCGTTATTCTAATCAAACTATTTTCAGGTTTTGCGTATTTGTCATTACACCTTGTATAAAAGTATATTTAGTATAATACCTATATTTAAAAGAACGACAAAGAACAAAATTAAATGGTTTTTAAATCGTGCAATGTACATATATTGTATACTCCCTGTATACTCTGTATTTACCTTAAAATGTAAAAGAAACCATTATACCTATATATGATCACTTTTTTTCAGCATGTATCGCGAAAGAGTCATCTTTTTTTAGTACCTAGGTACACTAGGTAGGTACTAGGTACATACACCGTGTCCACGACAGAATTTCCTATTGGCATAAAAGACAAATCCCCATACAAACTTTCGTCACTCTGACATTTTCTAACAACTTTCCTTATCAAAATTTCGTGCTTCTAGACCAAGCTGTACACTGCCTGTCAGTGAAATTTATAATTGCTATTGAGTCCTCAAGTACGGTTTCCACGCGAACGAAGTCGCGGTCATAAGCTAGTATAAACAAAAATTTAGCAGAATATCAGTAATAGTGTGTGGTGTATTTCACTAAGGTTATGGTAATTCCGTTCGATTCCCAAGACACCGCTGGTCCCCGCCATGTTGGTGGCCGCTTTTGTGACCTCTAGTAGATAAATAATATCCCATAACTACTATTTCATCCCATTACAATCATGCTGTATGTAGTGAGTTACATAGTACTAAATTATTTTGTAAGAAATAATAAAAGCCGTGCTTGTTTCAAACATTCTAATAAACCAGAATACATTTGAAGATATGCATAGAGCATAAATAAAATTAATAAATATTAATACTATTCTTTTTTATAATCAGGATCTCCGAACACAGAGCACAGGGCCCGGTGAGTGCGGTCTCCACAATGCGAGCCCTGAGGACAGTTTGTGCAAGTATGGCCTGCTTCATATATCGGAAAGCCATTAATATTTCCTGCGGGTCCATAATTGCAAAATGTGTATGCCAATATTTTTGTTTCCGTTCTTCTTCTTGCTTTTTGATCTTGCACAATTCCACGGTGCAAAGGAGAATCTTTTCTTTTGTTGATGCTATCAGTGGTAGCAAAGTCTTCAAAATACGCAGATTTCGACTCAGTCATGTATTTAGTGCGTCGCAAAATGTTTTGGCTTGGCGTAAATGTGCTTGTCGTATTTAATATTAAAGACTTTAACGGTTCCAAATTATTTATTTTTCTTTTTTTGCGAAAGAGAACACATGATGGTTTTTTAGCAGTACAAAGAGCTTGTGAGCAACCAAGGCGCCATGTCGAAGCCCAGGCTGCTGCTGAATACCAATGAGCGTTACAGCCACCAGGAGCACTACAGTTACTTAGTCTAAAAGACCATACATGCTCAGGCGGAAGTACTCTAGACCCAGAGAACCACGCGCCCACTGCATCTGAGAGTAACTGAGCTTGTGTAACCCTGCTTAAAACGGCCCGCACATCCATGTTTTGTAGAACATTAAACCTAATAGTATTCCTGCACTCGTCATGACGCTTCTGGCATTGACGCGCCCAAACGTCTGCCATGAGCTCGAGTTCATAGTCCCAGTACATTTTGCGCATGTTAGTGGCAGGTGGCTGACCCGGTTCTAACCCCATGGCGATATTGTCTCTGTGCCTATTGTGCAGTAACAGCATTTGGTACCGCATCCAACTCGTCATACCTGATGCATAGAGCCTTGAGCTCTGTTTATTAGCGGCTACGCACATTGTGTGCTGGTTTTCCAATGAACAATCCGGATGTGAGCAATAATTAACATCCGTATAATTCTTTGTTACGTCAGCGTCAGCACAGAACACATTTCCTAAAATAAAACTACTACAAAGCAAGTAAATAATACTCATCTCTAAATTAAAAATCTGCAAAGATAAGACGTAAAAAAGAACAGCAAGATGTTTCGAATGAAATACGTCTAACCCAATGGCCAGCCGCCGCTTATTATGATTTTTTTTGTCACGGTGACCACAGAGTAATATAATATAGGTACCTATTGACGGTGACTTTTATTTAGTCGTTGTCTCCTGCATAGATATATTATATTACTCTGTGGTCGTTGTCGTGGTCACTATAGTGTACAGGTTACGTGTCAGTTACGCAATGTTGTCACACCTGATTTTGTAAAATAGGTAGAAAGCATGTCCAAAATTGGTAGAAGTATGTAGCATTTGGAATTAAAAATAGGTAGATCTACTACCTTAAATTCAGTACATTATTAGAATAAAAAATGTGAGAAATTCATATTTAAAAATGTATTATTATATATTTTTGTGATGCTTACACATAATCTTATTGGAAAGTTTTAAATGTTCTTTTTCCCACGTTTTCAAATATTTTTGACCATATTGCTGTTTCCTACTCTTTCGAGGTGGAGTTGCTGACCTTTGACTCCGTGATCCTTTCATCTCAGCTTCGCTTCTGTCAGAAACCACTAAAACAGCACACAATTATGCAGTCTTAAATTACAATATGTACTAAAATGTTCACCAAGAAAAGCAAACTTACTTTTCTTCAAGGAAATTATATACCTACTTACTTATATTTTTCAGTCAATTTTTTATATTATTTATTTATTTTAATAGTCAATAAAGAGAGAAAAACCATTTATTCACGCGAAAGCGACGAACATAAATATAACAATATTAAGCGTAAAACTAAACAAGTAAATTCTAGAAAAGAAAATCTGTTCGAGTCGGAAACATGCGTCACTACCGCGCGAAACGGCCAACGCTCAGCCAATAGGTACTTATTCAGAGTATTTGCTTTGACATGTCAGTTGACTACGTGGCACCGTCAAAGTTACAGTACAATTTAAACTTAATAGCGGCTCTGAACACGAGGTGAGTGGCTGCGCAGTAACAATTTCACGTGACGGCGGGGGTGAGGGACGGGGCACTGCGCAGCCAACAGCGCACTTCACAGCCGCCATTAAGTTTGAATCGAACTGTACCCTACTAACACTTAGACGCAAAGTCAAGAGTTATAAAAAATCTATGAGAGCGCTAACCAGATCCTAAAATTATTATAAGAGTTATAGTGCGCTCCAACTCCGAATGCGTAATTCGGAGTTAGAGCGCAGAGTCATAGACTTATAGTCTATGACTCTACTATACCCCCGAAATGGGCACACTTTCTTATCACCTTAGATTTGTTTAATGGATGTAAAGCTGAGTTACAGAACGGGTTAAGAGTTATAATAAAGCGATAAGAGAGCTATAATAGCGATAACTGAAACTACAAAAGATAAAAACGTGGTACCTATATATAGGCGACAATAAATTCCTTTAGTGGTACATATAGAGAAAGATATTGATTAACTCTTTGGATGCTAAGAGGGCTGCAAATAGGTGAATACTAACTCCTTAAGATGTACAGTAGTTCTATCATGTCGCTCACTTATCTTTAAGTTTACAGTGATAAGGGGATGGGGATGGGAGGTGATATTAGGTGATTATAAACGCTTTGAGCTCTAGTATAGATCCACAAAGATAAAATTGATAGCTTGAGTTACACGTTCGTTTCTTGTAGCACGAATAAAGAAATTCAACAGGAATATTATCATGAATAGGTATATTTGAGGCTGCAGTTGGTAGATAGATAGAATGGAGTTAAAATAGGTATATATTAACTAAAGAGTTGATAGATGTGACAACACTGCAGTCACGTCACCTAGTGTCGCTGGCCGCTAGGATCTGTTGGTCTACTGTAATATCACGTCACGATTATGAGCGCACTCCAATGGGAACACCCAAATATTTCGAAATATTTTATTCCGAATTTCGATATTCCGATTTTCAAAAGTCCGAATTTCATAATACCTAAAAATTATAATCTCTATTATTTAAAATCACGAAAGTTATTTTACCGAATGTCGTAAATCCGATTTGTTTGTTTTCCGATTTTCATATGTTCAAGAATCAAATGCTCGATGAGTTCTCGGTCCGAAAAACGAAATTCCGAATTTCAATATTTCGAATAAACTGTTAAAATTAGGATTCTGATTCAATTCAGCTACGCATATATACCTATTCAAAATGGGGACACCATTTTGAATATATATGCGTAGCTTGTTTCGCAGACAGAAATTTCATAGAATTTCGTTTCCCAGAAAATGTTTCATATAATATTTGGTTCTTGTATTTTTATTTCGACTATTATTGTTTCAAAGACTATTTACTTGAATGAAACATATTTCACAGAAACACAATTCAAAGAATTTTTAATCACATTTTTTTGTTTAACAAACAAGTCAAAGTCAAAGCATTTATTTCAATTAAACCATTTGCAGGCACTTTTGAATAGTCAAAGAGTCAGTTAGTTAGTCAGAAAGTTGAAGCTAGTTGCTCGTTCCAAAACGTAGGGTAGGTCTCTATGGAGAAGAACGAGCAAGAAACTCCACGGACACTCTTTTCAATCAAGCTTTTACAAAATCCAGGCTACATTATTCTTGTTGCTTCTATATGTGAAAACAATGTAAGTAAAGAGAAATCCAAAACATTCTAATTAAAAATAAATTAATATAAAAGCCATGGCAGTTAAGAGATGACCAATCTCAACTGACAGCGCCCGTTCACGAACATGACGCGCGGATCAGCACCACTTAGCTCAACCATTTTGAAGGGAACCGAATGATCCAACCCACACGCCACCATCAGTGAGACATTTGAGCGAGCATGACAATGCTCTCAACTGCCATGCTCATTTATGTCAAACACATTGAATAAATAAATGGCTCCATAGTTCTCACATTTACATAATAATTGAAATAGTGCTATTAATTTATACAAAGTCAAAATTTCCAATGTATGTAAGTATTTCATTCGACAGATAAAATATAATAAGTAAATAATAATAACGGTACACGTTATTCATGTCAATAATAAGGGGTGAGCAACATAATCTTCTTGCAATTAAGAAATTCCCTAAAGCGGCTGTGGAGCAGGACCAGCATTATGCCAAGCATTTTTATCATTGATATAATCTTCCAACTTATAATATGCTTGCCTACATAGTGTGCGTTTAATGCATGTTTTAAATTGTCTTTCATTTAATTGCAAAATATCGAGCGGTATTTTATTATAACATTTTACACAATACCCCATAAAAGACGTATGTACTTTTGACAATCTGAAACTTGGTTGATATAATTTGTTCCTTGTTCTAGTATTAAAGTTATGTCTGTCACTTATTTTACTAAACAGGTGAAGATTTTTCCGAACATGCATGATGTTTTCGTATATATATTGACAAGGTACCGTCATGATATTAATTTGTTTAAACAATTCTCTTAGAGACTCGCGTCTGCTGAGATTATAGATGGCTCTGACAGCCCTCTTTTGCAGAATAAAGATAGACTCTATATCTGCAGCCCGTCCCCAAAGCAAAATACCGTAAGACATGATACTATGAAAGTAACTAAAATAGACTAGTCTAGCGGTATCCACGTCTGTCAATTGCCTGATTTTTCTGACAGCGTAAGCGGCCGAACTTAGCCGCCCTGCAAGAGATGTTAAGTGAGGACCCTACTGCAGCTTTGAGTCAAGCATAATCCCTAGGAAAACTGTCTTTTCGACGAATTCAAGTACGTCCTTATTCAATAAAACGTTACATTCACTACTTTTAACATTCGGTAAAGCGAATCTTATGCACTTGGTTTTCTTCTCATTTAACACTAAATTATTTGCAGTAAACCAATTATGAACTTTAATCATGGCGTCATTTACGTCGTCATAGTGCTGTGCCCGTCTATTTACTTTAAAAATCAATGAAGTATCATCAGCAAATAACACCATTTGAGGTTGATTTCTCAGTAAATGCGGTAAATCATTAACATAAACTAGAAATAGGAACGGACCCAATATTGAGCCCTGTGGTACTCCCATTTTTACTTTCAAGCCCGATGAATTTACACCGTTTATTTGAACTTGCTGCAGCCTATCATCTAAATACGATTTTACTAATCTGAGCGCTAGTTTACCGAGTCCGTAGTGCTCAAGCTTCAAAAGCAGTGTTTCGTGATTTACGCAATCAAATGCTTTGGAGAGGTCACAGAAAATGCCAATGGCATCCTGTGACTCCTCCCATGCGTTAAAGATATGCTTAATCAAAGTGATACCGGCATCAGTAGTGCAACGCCCGCTGGTGAACCCATACTGTTGATCATGTAGGATTTTATTGCAATTAAAATGACTGAGCATTTGATTAAGCATTACTTTTTCAAACACTTTGCTGAATACCGGCAAAACCGAAACGGGTCTATAATTATTCGTGTCCTTGCATTCGCCGGATTTGAAAAGTGGTATAACTTTACTGTACTTCATTAAATCTGGGAAAACTCCTTGGTCTATACATAAATTAAATATGTAAGCTAAATAGGGTGCTACTGTCTCAATAATCGATTTACAAACATTAGTAGACATTCCCCACAAATCCTCAGTAACTTTGATCTTTAGTTGTTAAAAAGTTTTTAAAATAATCTCAGGGTTTATATGTTTAAATTTGAATTCCGAAGGGCAGGCTAAAACATTCGTTTTTAATAAATCAAAAGCAAGTGAGGGCGAGGAAGCTAAATTTTGTGTAGTTTTAATTGGAAGATCAGTAAAGAATTTCGCAAATTCCTGAGCAACATCGATATTAGTACTTATTAGACCACAGGGTGTCTCCAGAGTGTAATCAGTTTTATTTCTTTTGTTTCTATTGGTTTCATCATTGATAATTTTCCAAACAGTCTTAATTTTATTTTCTGCTGATTTTACCTTGTTGCTTATGTATAAAGCTTTAGCTGTCTTGCAAGTATTTTTAAAAGTTTTAGAGTAAGTAGCAACATACTTATTAAAAGTTTCAGTGTTTATATAAGGCTTAAGGCCATATAGCTCAAAAAGTCTTTCCCTACTTTTCCTGATACCTTTAGTTGCCCAGTCACTGAATAAAAACTTAGGGCTAATAGTTCTAGCTATTTTCTTAAAAATATTATTAAACTCTGTTTGCACAACTAAAAATAATTCTTCATACAAAACATTACCATCACTCATATTAAGGCCCTGAATGTTTAACTTACTCATTAAACTGCTATTAAATTTAATTAAATTGCCAGATGTTACTGGTCTTGACAGTACCTGCACTTTTTGTATTGGAGCGTTGGATTCAAAAGTAACGGTTTGCCCGCTGTGATCAGACGGGAGATAATTCACTATAGCCTTTTCTAAATAGTCGCAGCAACAAAAAACATTATCAATACATGTAGCAGTAGTCGTAGTTACTCGTGTTGGTTCTAAAAACACATTTGACAAATTAAATGATTTAAAAAGACTTATTAATCTACTGCTATTTGAATTGTTTTCTAAAATATTAACGTTAAAGTCACCGCAAATGATTACTGATTTATTGCCATTTGTAAGTTTAGTCAAAACATCTTCCATTATTGACTCAAAAATTGAGTAGTTTTGATAGGGGGTCTGTAAACGCACACTATTACATGCCTATCTAGCTCAACACAGGACAGTTCAATAGTATGTTCAACCGATAGTTCCACTATGTCTTTACGAGACTTAAATTTGATATTATTTTTTATTAAGATTAGTGAACCACCACGCATCATAGTTATCCGGTTGAAACAACTGCCAATAGTATAATTATCATAATTAATTAACATTTCATAATCCTTCAGCCAGTGTTCGGTGAACCAAATAATGTCGAGCTTTGTCTTTTCTAAAAACAACTCAATTTCTAATTGCTTAGAAGAAAAACCTTGAATATTCTGGTGAAATAATTTCATGGAATGTTGCTTTGACCCTTTTTTACAATTTACTAAGTGATTGCTAGAAGATACCTTGTTTTTGTTACTTATCAAACAGTAGAATTACTTTTTAACAAATATTGTTTATTCGGTGTATTTTTCTATGGAATTTATTTCAACAAAAATATATAGGTATAAAAAGAAAGACAATAACAAAAATAATCTTAAAAAGTCAATATGTTGTGCTAAGTTAATGACAGAAACGAATTGCTGTGAAACCGACTCCACGTAGTCTTGTCTGCCCTAAACCTTGAGTGTAATTTAAATTCGCGTAGGCGCGGAGGGGCGAGGCGGCCAGATAAGCTCGCGTGGTACCACCGTAGCCCCGCAACTGTGACAGAAACCATGCCTACTGCATGTTGCATGTTCGCTTGCATGCTCGCTTGCATGATGCATGCTTGCTTGCTTGCATGCTGCATGTTTGCTTGCACGCTGCATGCTTGCTTGCATGCTGCATGCTTGCTTGCACGATAAACGATTGCACGATAACGATAAAGATAATCGGAATTTTAATAATCGGAATTCGTATTTTTGATGTTCGGAATTTTCATTATGTCGGACTTTTTGTTATTCGATCTTTTGAAACTCGGTATTTTGAGAATAGTAATTATAAACGTTCGGAATTATGAAAATCGGTATTTTGAAATTCGTATTTCTGACATTCGGAATAAAGTTTTTCGCATTTATGTAGTGTACCCCACTCCAATACATCTTCACACCACACGACTTGGTAACAAAAAGTCGCCGGGACAAAAAATCGGGAACACCCAAATATTCCGAAATATTTTATTCCGAATTTCGATATTCCGATTTTCGAAAGTCAGAATTTCATAATACCTAAAAATTAGGTGTTAAGTATTATTTAAAGTCACGAAATTTATTTTACTGAATGTCGTAAATCCGATTTGTTTGTTTTCCGATTTTCATATGTTCGAAGAATCAAATGCTCAATGGGTTCCCGGTCTGAAAAACGACATTCCGAGTTTCAATACTTCGAATAAACTGCTAAAATTAGGATTCTGATAAAATTCAGGTACGCATATTTTTAACTGCTGTAATATTTATTTAGGTATAATAATATAAACACTTTAGGAGGTAGAAAACTTAAAAATACATTAACAAACGATCAAAAATAAAAAAATAAAGTGATAAACATGATTAGATTTCAAAAATGTAACTCCTTACTTTTAGCTACGCATATTATATTCAAAATCTATAAGTAAAGTTTAATGTAATTTAAAAACATCTGCTTTGTTATTAATATTTGCGTATTAATATTTTTATTATGTTGTCTTCTTCTCCTTATTTACGTATACCTGCGTCGGGTGCCATCTACTGTTATTGAATCCTTTGGGTTAGGTTAGGTTAGAACAGTGGCCATTAACGCCAGATCCCCTCTATTTTTCGTGAATCATTTGGGTTAGGTTAGGTAAGAGCTCACGTTCATATCTCCCGTTCCCGCGACCCCCGACCTAGGTGTGAGATGGCACACCGTGGCGGTTTTAGCCGGTACGAGTACGGCATTTACCCCCGCCTTCCCGTACGGGGGATAGACCATGAGGATTTCCCAACGATAAAAAAAAAGGTAAGAACTGTGACCAGCGAAAGAAAATATTTTTAATCTAGAGAAAATATTTTTATTCAAAAGTAATCAATCATAGTTTAAAATGACAACTAATACACTGCAATAGGGTATTTTCCTCTATACGAGAAAAATCTATAAATATGTTATTGAGACAGTTTAGGCATAAAGCAGTCGGAAAATGTAAGTTTTAGTTCATAAAATAACAAAACAAATTTTTAAATTCAATTTAAAGTTTTCAGTATTTTTAATCTGTTATAAAACACCGTGAAATAGTAGCGGCCATGTTATTACGCCATACGGCTGTGTAAACAAAAAATTGACAACTGTCAGTCAACCGATTGGCGTAATGTAGGCTTTGTACTTTTATTATTTTCGTAACCAACGTATTTTTTTCATTATTACACCTGTTACAAAATATGCTTTTAATTATTTTTAAATGATATACAATTATCATATTTAATATGAGCTTATTTGATACAAAACGAACTGACGTCATTTACGCTGAGCAATATGGCGTCCAGTAAGAGGCGTTTTCGTCAAACTAAGCGCGAAATTTGAAAATTTAAAATTTAGATGCATTTTTATGGCACTTATCGATTGAATAAAAATTTTGTGTTTTTTTTGGTGGCATATTAGCCCAACAGAATTTCATTGAGACACTTTTCAAAAATGGGTGTAATACCCTATTAATGATAATATGTTCCTATTTTAATAATCGGAATTCGTATTTTTGAGGTTTCGAATTTTCATTATGTCGGACTTTTTGTTATTCGAACTTTTGAAACTCGTTATTTTGAGAATAGTAATTATAAAAGTTCGGAATTTTGATCCATTCAGATTTATGAAAATCGGTATTTTGAAATTCGTATTTCTGACTTTAGGAATAAAGTTTTTCGTATTTATGTAGTGTACCCCAAAAAATCACAGTGAGCGGCAGGCCTCTCTGCTGTCTCTAGATTAACTCTATACATATAGTTTGTGGTGACAGCAGTTACTGCATATTGACTTGTATCTATATTAGAATTGCGTTTGCGTCCAGCATCAGAATATTCGCTACTCTGTAAAGAAAGAAAAAAAAAGAATTTATTCGCCCCCCAGGACAAAAACACACAAAAAAATAACATTAAAAAACAATAAAAAAAAAATGGGTGCGTGTACTTATGTACGAGCGTGAGAAGTTATACTTCTTTGGCATTATTAAAAAAGTATATAAGCACAATTTGAACTACTTACTGCCGAAGGCAGTAAGTAGTTCAGCATGTACGTCAGAGATGGCGTTGTTTACAATTACTCCCGTGAGAATTTGGTGTGACGCTGTACGCGCGCATGCGCGAATCGTAAAATTTCACTCTCATCATTTTTTCATAACGCGCCTAAAGAAGTATAACTTCAAAAACAAGAAAACGAACGAACACAATAACGAATACAATAAGCATAGTGTCTTACATGTTTGTGTATAGTACATACTACTTCCATGATTATGCCAAAAAACGCTGTAGTCACATCTAACTCTACTTTTTTTTGAAGTTATTGAAGTTATACTTCTTTAGGCGCGTTATGAAAAAATGATGAGAGTGAAATTTTACGATTCGCGCATGCGCGCGTACAGCGTCACACAAAATTCTCACGGGAGTAATTGTAAACAACGCCATCTCTGACGTACATGCTGAACTACTTACTGCCTTGGCAGTAAGTAGTTCAGCATGTACGTCAGAGATGGCGTTGTTTACAATTCAAATTGTGCTTATATACTTTTTTAATAATGCCAAAGAAGTATAACTTCTCACGCTCGTACATAAGTACACGCACCCATTTTATATTGTCTCAGTTCCCAGCTTTACCATGTTGTGTGGATGGATAGCTTTCTTTGTGATAGATTTCCCCAAAAGCCAAATTACGATTCCCGCTTCAAAACGATGAAGACAAGAAAGATGGGCAACTAGTCTCTGCCAACTAAAATTCAACCATTAACGTCATGAGCAGAGTAATAGTGTTCTGTGGTCATGAGTTTCATCTGTCAGCCATTGTCAGAGTCTTTATAGTTTTATAAACAGAGCAATGTTCTTTGATTTCACCAATTTAACCTTATTTAACTGTGATTTCGGCTTTCACAGAATATTTGATTCCTCTTTTCATTAATCAAACCGTTTAATTGATCGTCTATTCTCCTTATATGAAACTGGCGTGCATAGAAATATATCTTAGTACATAATATATCGATGCTGGCGTGATATTGGCGACTCTTCTACAAAACCCACAAATCAAGAATTATTGAAGACTCACCATAGAAGTAATAGCTTAGTACATATATATATGTATACATATATCGATGAGACACACAGACATTTTTGTGGTTTTGTAGCTTTGTTTTATTTTTTAATACTTATTTCACTTTCCGGAATTTCTACTTTCTTCTGTTATATAAGCTAAGTCCTGTAAAATCAAGCTCGTTCACCAGTTACAACAGCCATGTCTTTCAATTTCGCACAGATGATTGTGCGAGGAGCTTTTCTATTTCTCATGGGTGTAGGGTGGTTTTTCAGCTCGGAATGTGTGGACTTAAATTCGCTAGACCATTTTATAATGAGCGGTGTATACAGCAGCTTTGCGATTGTTATATTTGGCCTCATGATAGAGGCAGGACTGCACATACAGGACACTCATATACTTATAGAGACCAATTTTATACTGTTGGCCATTTTATTCAATTTACTGGTTGCTATTTTAGCGTTCTACGAATACGATTCAGGCATATTGCCCACCCGCCAATCTATGACCAAGGGTTTTGTGTCTACTGCAAGTATTTTTCTTTGCTTTTGTGATTTGTTTATTATGCATGTCAATAAATAATTTTAAATCCATTGATATACCAAGTGTCTCAGTGCATACTAAGATTTGTTATTTTTAATTTCATTCAACCCTTACAATACAATAAATGATATAAATAGTTGAACTTATTTATTTATTACTAACTAGCACTTCGCTTACGGCTTTGACGATTCAAATATATTTTTTTTCAAACAACTCCCCCTTTTCATCCCCTTAGGGGTTGAGTTTTCAAATATCCTTTCCTAGTGCTCGCTTATGTCATAAAAGCCAAGGAATTCAAATATCAGTAAACAAGTATTTTATAAATATTACTAATGATTGGAAAAGCGGAGTCTCCTAATACAGGTTTTATTCGCTTAAAAGTAAGCTCCGAACACCACAGATGTAAGATGACTTGTTGATTCCAATAAACCTTTTTTCATTTTCAAATAGAAGCCATGTGCAAAATTTCACGTTTGTAGTTCCTGTAGTTTCTGTTATTATCCTTACAATAGTATTTCATCCCCTTAGGGAGGATCCGCATAACACTGATCATGCATTTCTTCTCTAACTACAAAAACGACGGAGGTTCATACAAACTTTCATCCCCAATTTTACACCCATCGGGGTTGTATTTCAAAAAAGCCTTTCTTAGTGCTCCCCTACATTATAAAATAAACCTGTGTGCGATATTGACCCAGTAGTTTTGGCTGTGCACTGATACGTCAGCCAGTCAGACAGGTTCCTTCTCCTTTTAACTAAACAAATGAATACAATTTTAAAGGTATGTGTGTACTGTCAATATAACAGCTTTATGAAAGTATATAGGTACCTATATTGTGGTACATAGACCAAAAACACAATTTTTAAAATTGTTATCTGTCTATTTGTTCCGACTAATCTCTGAAACGGCTGGACCGACTTCCACTGGCAGAAAGCTGAAGTTATAAGGACTAACTTAGCTACTTTTATTTTAGTAAAAATATTAGGGTACCGCTCAAAAAAATTAAGAACCTGTTGATAATCGAAGACGACGAAGTTGTGGGCATCAGCGAGTATAATTATAATATAAATTGCGGGTACTATCCTACTCATGTAGGCATAATTATATAATGCTACTGTATAGGTAGATTTTTAATGTTTACCTTATTTAACCCATACTGTCCCACTGCTGGAGCTGCCACGTACTTTCAGGAACTCTTCGTAGGTATGCGTACGCTAGGACTGGTTTTCAGCTTCCCGTCAAATAGCTTAATCTCATAATGAAGCGTAAGTAACTTAAATTCTCTTATGAGATTTTGAACACAAGCCTAAATAATAGTACCCTTATCCCATCTACAAAATCTCATCAAGTTTAATATTTTATTGGCCAAAATATTTATGAATAGACGACGTTTGTTCGCTGTCGGTAAATTCCACTTAACTCCTTCAGCAACGAAAGCTGTCTATCATGTGCAACATTCCATAAAACGTTAACACCTTAAACACCAATATGTCGCTGAATACTCGAGGCCACACAACACAATAAACATGTTAAGTTAACAAATCAGTAGCTGTGTGTGATCGCCATAAAGCAATATAAACTGCACACGTCAATATTACGATATTGGGTTGAAGTCAAAGTCAAAGCATTTATTTCAATTTAACCTTTTACAGGCATTTTTGAATTCTCAAGGAGTCGGTCAGTATGTCAGAAAGTTGAAACTAGTCGCTCGTTCCAAAACGTAGGTAGGTCTCTTTGGAGAAGAACGAGCAAAAAACTCCACGGACACTCTTTTAAATCAAGTTTTTAATAATACTGGAAATATTATTCTTGTTGCTTCTATATGTGAAAACAATGAAGGCAATCTAGCAATGCAAAACATAAAAAAGAATCAGGTTAAAAGCCAATGCCAATTAAAAGTTGACTAATCTAGCTCTACTGACAGCGCCCAGCACTATTATTCAGCTCAACCATTTTGGAGGTAGCCGAATAATCCAACACACGCGACACCACCATCAAGACATTTGAGTGAGCATGACAATTCTCTCAACCGCCATGCTCATTTATGTCAAACACATAATAATTTACTTAAAAACTGGCTCCGTGGTACTCACATTAACATTTAATTCTGGCATCGCTCCTGGTGGAAGTGTGCAGCGCATGAGATGGACGCAATCTGTTAATAAAAGTGCCATGCGCTCATATCTTGGGGCTACAGAGGGGGGAAGTAACTTGACTGCGTACCGTGGTCGGATGCTCTCTCTGTTTCAGGTGCTTGAGCCAGATGTCAACGTGTCGGCGCAGCGACTGTCGGATAAGGTGAGGGCCATCCAGCGTAATCATATGCTGGATGACACTGTACTTGATTGACTACGCCTTGAATCACGAAGTAGCCATGTCACGTCTGCTTTGCCACTGGTTGCGGTCGCAGTACAATCGCAAGATTTAGCCAGTGCTTCACCGCGAACTGACGACGGTGGTGAAGAGGATAATGACGAGGCTTTATCCGTGAGTACCCAGTACAATGATCAATTGAGGACTGCTTTGAAGGATGCATTCCGGGAGAGATTGTACGCCCTCCAAATATTGTAGAAACTAAAACGTCGTCTAAGTACTTAATTTATTTGGGATTTTGTTGATTTTCTCTAAAAGGGGTGAATCAATTTTGGTAAAATTTATATGGGACCATTTCGGAATAAACCCCTTTCGAACAAAAAGAATTTTGCAAATCCGTCCATATATAATTATGACAGAGATATACATAAAAAAAAATATAAACATTCATTCGCATTGATAACCTCCTCCTTTTTGAAGTCGGTTAAGAAAAAATAATTATCTAATTTGGTCCAGCCGTTCGGAAGTTATGCGCTTACATACATTTCGGCGATAACGCATCCTTTTTTTCTTGCGGTCTTTGTAATCCTTATTTTTATAACATCATCATTCATCATTCATTTTTTGGAACGAAGTTCTTTAACGCGCCTTACACGCACGTTATTTTTTTTTACTTCCCATATTCATTCATATTCATGAATAATGCTTGCTGCATGTTGCATGCCTGCTTGGAGGTCGCATGCTTGTTTCCATGCTGCATGCTTGTGTGCATGCTGCATGCCTGCTTGCATGCTACACACTTGAAGCATCCTTGTATGCATGCTTCTTACTGGGACCACTTAAACCTACTTTTGTATATAATCCACTATTTTACTAAGTGCCATTACATTTAAATAATTAATTAAACAAAATTTAAACTAATCTGAAATTAGATCCTTAATCTGTAACACCAGTGCTGCAGTGTAATAATTACATTAGTTTTGAAAGTTCTTTCAAATATTTATTTTCACTCTAATTGAAATGAACTGAAATGAAAATATGGTAATTAAAACAGTGGTATAATGAATGTTTGAAAACGTAATACTTCGAACAAATGTTATTTTGGCTAAGTGTAACTTCGGTATAAAGTGACCAAATGAAACGTTGGATTAACGAAAAAGAATCGAATTTGTAATAATAGGTCGACTGAAACAGTGGCAGAAGTGACTTCGGTGAAGTAAAAAAAAAACGAAACGATAATAGTTGAAAAGCTTTAGGTGAAATGAAATTCGGTTTTTTTTGAGCGTAGGTAACCCAATTTTTTTTTTCTAAAATAAAGGTAGCCTAAGTTACTCCTTATAACATCAGCTATCTATCTGCTAGTGAAAGTCCAGTCAAAATCGGTCCAGCCGTTTCAGAGATTAGCCGGAACAAACAGACAGACAACAATAAAAAATAAGGTTTTTTGTGATAGGTACCGTACTTACTTTTATATGCATTTTATTTTGACATTACAAACAGACACTTCAATTTTATTTATTTGTATGTATGTATGTATAGATAGGTATACATAATAGACTACCTTTTGCCCGCGACTTCGTCCTCGTGAATGTCGGTTATTGCGGATGCAAATGAAATTAAAAAGTAACCTATGTCCTTTCTCAGGGTTCAAACTGTCTTCATGCCAAATTTCAATAAAATCGGTTCAGCCGTTTCATCGTGAAAGCGTAACAGACAGAGTTACTTTCGCATTTATAATATTAGTATGGAAGTATGGATTAGAATTCATTATACTATAAAACGAAATAATAAATTACGAAAAAACAAGCAAAATAAGAACAAAAAAAGGTTGAGAGTTGGACATTTGCAGAAATAGGTATATAACACTAAACTTTTGAAATAAAATATTTTGATTATAATATATTTTATTTTCATTTCTTAATCAATAAAATACACTATAGGTAAGTACCTACCTATTTAATTTCCAACAAACTTTTAACATAATTAACCATTTCGTTTTCAAAGCTACACATTTTTAATGTTCCGTTTTTTTATTTCCAAGTAGCTTATGCCCGCGACTTCGTCCACGTGAATGTAGGTTATCGCGGATGCAGATGAAGTCGCTTATTAAAAAGTAGCCTATGTCCTTTACCGACATTCAAGTTATATTCATACTAAATTTCATCAAAATCAGTTCAGCCCTTTCATAGGACATAAAAAAGTGACTCTTATCCTTCTTTCTCTTGCCTCCCTGACCGACAAGTTGATAGTCGTCGTCAGAGGACGCGGAGACAGAGAGGGATTCCTCAGAGTCGGAGTGAGGGGGCAGTTGCTGGCGTGCACCGTGTTTTATACCCTCGGTTAGACCCAACTAGCAAAAGTGCTTTATAACGAATGATTTACAAGGGAATAGCTCTTTTAAATGTTTTATAACAGCATTTGTTTTACAACTGTCCTTATAATAGCATGTCAGAAGTGTGTTTTGCTTATATGGTACATCTGTCTTATCACCTTCTCTTACATACGTTTATATAACCAATTTAAATGTCCCTTACAAAGCAATGGACATAAAGTAGCATATAATATGGCTATTCAGACATATAATATTTTAGCTATTTAGTCTACTATTTATAAAATGTAAATAGCTAGGTATTATAAAACCTTTACTCTTATCATGTTTATCAGAATGCAGCTTAAACGCTAATGCAAAAAGGCAAGTTATAAGACATCTATCAATAAATAAAGTCTTGACTAAACCTCTTATATAACAGTTACAAGAACGTTATTCTTGTAATCATGTATGCTTCACTTTGTACATGACTTTATCGTCAGCCAGCGCTGCCGTCCAGGGCAGAGATGAAAGAAAATGTTATGGGTTCCGAAGAATTATTCATATTATCACCAGAAGAGTGTTAGAGGAGAGAGAGGTTTTTGACAAATAATAATTAAGTTGTGGAAACGACTGCAATGTTATTAGATGGTACTAATATGGCTGTAAGCGAAGCACAGTAATATGAGCTTATTTATAGTTGATTTTACATATAAATATTAGTATTATATAAAGTACATAGCCATGTTAGCTCAATAAGGCGAGCCATAATTAATGTTAGTTGGTAATAGCTATATTATTTAAACGTTGTAATAGCTATATAACTCAGATTTGTAATAGGTTTTTTTTTTTTTTTTGAATTATTAATAGGCTTGCGTTTGACCGCAATTCACCTGATCTTAAGTGATGATGCGGCCTAAGTTGGAACACGCTTCCCTAGGATGAACCGGTTCACTCGTGCCTTAAAGATACCCAGATTATACTTATCAGGGAACAGAGAGGCGGGCAGCGAATTCCACAATCTGGCAGTTCGCACAATAAATGTGGAATCAAAGCGCTTGGTTCGTGACCGTGGAACTTCAACCATATAGCGGTGACGCTTCGCCGTATCTCTGCTCGTCCGATGATGGAATGGGGATGGGGGAATTAAATTGTGCAATTCCAAAGCACACTCTCCGAAATGTACCCGATAAAAGACCGATAGGCTGGCAACGGTGCGGCGATGTTCAAGGCTCTGGAGCTTAGCCCTAACCAGGGTGTCATTGTTAATGAGCCTCTTGGCACGTCTATCAATAACTTCCAACGCCTCCAGTTGGTATTTTGCTGATCCATCCCAAAGGTGCGAACAGTACTCCATGCACGATCGAACTTGTGCTTTGTATAAGTTGAGCAGCTGTTCCGACGTGAAGTACTTTCGCACCTTTGCGAGGACTCCCAGCTTTTTGGCAGCTACTTGGGCCTTGGATTCAATGAATGACCCAAAGTTAAGATTCGACGTCAAAGTAACGCCAAGAGGCTCAAGATGGTCAGTGATCGAAACGGATACATGTCGGAAAGTAGGGGCCAGATGGAAAGGCCTCTTCTTCACAGAGAAGACAAGCCTGGGTCTTAGCTGCATTGAACCTGACCAGATTGGCATCGCCCCAATCGGAGACTGCCTTGAGGGACAAGTTCAAGCGCTCGACCATGGATTCTCTGGACGACTGGATTTCAGCCGCACTGACACGTGGGCTGGATGTGTAACTCTCTACAATCGTGCTGTCATCTGCGTATCCAAAGGTACCGGGTTTCAGCAAATCGTTTATACAAGGGCGTCGCCAGCCGATGGCCCAGGGGGGGGCAAGTTGATATATGGAGGATACGGTAATCCAACGCGTATGCGTAGCGGTCGTCCAGCGTAGGCTCTACAACCGCTACTGCGAAGGGGCTCTAAGAACGGTATAAACTCCAATTTGTAAAGTTCCACAAGCTCTTGACTATACAACTCAGTGGCGCAGCTACATGACAAGAGGTGCCAGGGGACCCCGGTGCGAAAAAACATTTGGGGCCCTATCTAAAATGGTTACGTTTCATTTTATCAAGTAAAAACATTATAGATTGAGAACAACGGATTAACTCACTGTGTTGTCGGGTTCGTCCGACTAGCCACTGCTTAATATGGTGAGACCCGTTACAGAGGAGGAACTAAAAAGTGATGATGTGGTCAGCTCAGTGTGTATGTGTTTCAAGCAAGATACTCTTCCGCCACTTCTACCACCTCTACCCTCGCCCGCGCCACCCCCGCCACCGCCGCAGTTGTCCGCGCGGGCGCAACGCGCGGCCGCGCGCAGTGTCCGCAGGAACGCGACGGGCGGTGTGTCATCCTGTGGAACTCCTTGAAAAAGGTGGCCGTATGCCATCGAAACTAGTCGGACGAACCCGACAACACAGTGAGTTAATCCGTTGTTCTCAATCTATAATGTGTAACAATACTCACGTTTCGTTTAATGAAAAAAGTAAAAACATAAATACCTATTTAGATAAAAGAAAAGAAAGGAGGTTAATAAAATGTCTCGGCTTATTTGTGCTAAAATAAATAAACATCTTCCGCTTAGATGCATAGAACGCCTGATATCAAAAGGAAGCTCATTCCAGAAAGAAATGGACTAGATATAAAAGGAGGAATGAACAAAATCAGAAGTATGAGAAGGGCAAAGCAAGATAAGATTGTTAGAAGACCGTAGATTCCTAGAGTGTGAAGAACATAGATATTGAAAGTGGGACATTAGATAAGAATGACGGGAGAGGCAGTGGAACAGGGAGAAAAGCGTTGTCAACACACGCAAACTTTTTTGGCGAAAGGGCAATTATTTTAGCTCACTTGGTCATATTTCCTCAAGTTAAAGATAAACCAGGTGCAGTTATTGAGGACCCTATCCAGCTTATCCGACTGAGACCACATGGGACCCAAATGACCGGTGGTTGTGAAGTGACTGTTGATATCATCCAGGCAAATTGTCTTCGGGAAGTCCACATGACGTGGACTGCCGATACCAAGAGTTCCGAAGAATTTCTAGATTTCAGCAAGAAAAGAAGACAAAATGTTTTCGAGAATATGGCGGACGTTTGGCGTTACGTATAATCTGATTACAGATTTCTTGCAGCTTTGAAGAGGTGTCTTCACTGCGATCCTTTTTTAACTTCCAAAACCTGGTCCCTGTGCCCAATCGCCATACGAACCCCTGTCGTCATCCAAGGAGCAGCGTGTCTGTCGTAGAGGGCAAGGACCGATCGATTGAAGATACGCAGCTAACGCAGCTGGTTGTCTACGGTAATTGTAGCTGCAAGGTAAGGTGACCCCCATCGAGTTCTGACGCATCCTCACGTAGCTTCTCCACATCCATGCGCGCAAAACAACGCGTATACAGACCTTTACGAACCGGCTTAGGTTTTGTTTTAGAACATACGAGAGGAAAATAAGGTCATGGTTAGAAAAGCCAGGTGCAGAATACTGACCATGAGTGGACACAAGAGAGAGAGAGAGAAAGGTCGTTCGTACTAAGTTGAGCCACGTGTCATCCCTTGAGATATTAAAATGATCAAGTAGGTTGCAGAGGAAGAACATCGATACTAACAGACTCGATAGTCGACAGTCTGGGAACGAGTTTACGGGAACAAGGGGCATATTGACGCAATGAGCATGCTCTGACAATAGACAACACCAAGTAGTGTTTCAACACATTTGATATGGGTCTCCAGAAAGAGGTCAGCGGAGGCACAGCTGTAAAGTGAATTAGAAGAAACAAAGATTTTAAAAGGAATATCTACAAAGACAAATAGCAACATCATCTCCTCCCTTTCCAATGGTATCATTACGGTTAAGAACGAAACCGGGAAGAGGGTAGGTTGTAGAGAGAAGATGACGTTTGAGCCAACTCTCAGAAATGAGAACGGTGTGCATGAACGTAGACATCAGAAAAGGTCTCTATTAGGTCAAGTAACTTGACACACTTCGAGCATTGATGTGGCAGACATTAATCATAAAAAATCCTTTCTGTTGACTGAAGCTCCGACACACAAATTCACCAAGGTTGTCAATTTCATTAAATAAAACTTGCATCAGCGGAAGAATTAAAGGGAGCATTGAAAGTAGTCATTAAAGCAGTAAAGGAGTCATTATCAGATCACTTAAAAACAATACTTTAAATGTAAAAATAAAATATCACGCAAATTCATAAATCGATTGTATAACAGCTGTTTGGTTGAAGTGGCTAGACACAAGAACCTACATAACACAACAGAAAGAATTTGTATTTATATTCTGAAGGTGGAAGATTTTTTTGCTAGGTCAGTTCGGGGTTTTCTGGCCAGGGGCTGAGGGCCCCCTGAGATTGGGGCCCCCGATACATCGCACCGCCTAGCCTTCCGATAGCTACGCCACTGAATACAATAAATAAAAATTATAAAGAAAATTATTATTACCATAAAAAGAATTTTCGACCAAATATAGGATAGAATAATGGAAAAAAAAAGAATTTGGAAGCAATCAAATATTCAATTAGATGCAAGATTTTAATATTGAAAAATTCAAGCGAGATCCTTCTATTTGATCAATTTTTTTTGTTTAATTTTTGAGTGTCTAGGGGGGGGCAGCTGCCCCTACCTGCCCCCCCCTGGCGACGCCCTTGCGTTTATATGCAGCAAAAAAAGGGTTGCAGGGAGTACTGAGCGCTGAGGAACCCCGGCATTTATTGCCATTTGATCTGACGAGCAGCCATCGTTGACTACTCGAATTGACCGATCACTCAGGAAATCCGATATCCATGCACAGAAACCAGCGGGCAAGCCATATGCTGGAAGCTTGCTAATAAGGCCGTCATGCCACACCCTATCAAAGGCCTTCGAGATGTCCAGGGATACGGCAAGTGCTTCCCCATATTTCTCGATGACCTCACTCCAGATATGAGAGGCGTAGGCGTATGGACGTGACCGAGATAGGCCTGTAGTTGGTAGGATCGGCATGACTACCTTTTTTGAGCACGGGCTGCACGTTGGCAAGCTTCCATGATTTTTGCACTAGTCCAGTCTCGAGAGAGAGCCGAAAAAGGCGTGTCAGTACAGGAGACAATTCAGGTGCACAGGTCCTCAGAACTATAGCTGGGATACCATTTGGTCCATTGACCTTGTTCACATCAAGATTGCGTAACGCTTGACGAACCTCTTTTTGGCGAATGCGAATATCAGACATTGTAGTCGTATTTCCAGGTAAAGTCGGGGGAGTCGCGTCTCCTGCATCAAGATGCGAAGATTCTGCAAATAGAGAAGCAAATAGGTTTGCTTTCTCTTCTGCAGTGTGAGCTAGAGAACCATCAGGTTTCAGCAGTGGAGGCAGTGAGAGGCGACAGAAGTTTGACTCGACCGATTTAGCTAGGGATCAAAAAGCTTTACTACCCGCAGGGTACGAGGCTAGTTTGTTTCCTATTCGACTAATGTGGTCTTGTCGAGCCCTCTGTAGAACCTTCTTACAGGACTTGGCAGCTCTATTAAAGGCTGTCTTCTTCTGGCGTAAATCCCTTGCTTTACGGTGACGAGCGTCAACCCAGGCTAGGTAAGCCTCAAGCTTCTGCGCTTCTGCGCTTCTGCGCGTCTGCATTGAGAACTGAACCAAGGGCGAGCTTTGCCGGACTGAGGTACGTCGTTATATGGGATAAAAAATTCTATAGCTTGACGCAACACTTCCGTCACGGCATCCGCGTAGGTAGAGGGATCACCAGAAGAAAAACAGACCGGCTGCCAAGGGTAAGACGCGAAAAAACAGCGCATCTCATCCCAGTCTGCTGACTTGTACCGCCACATCCGCCGGTAGTCACTTGGGCTAGGAATGGACGGAGAGTAGACGGATACAGATTTCACCAGACAGTGGTCGGAGCTACCCAGAGGTGAAGTAACCGACACTGGGTAGAGGTCTGGATCAGTAGTGACCAGAAGGTCCAAGCAATAGGCTGTGTGCGTCTCAACATCAGGAACCCTAGTAGCCCCTTGGACCAGTTGGGTGAGATTTAACGCTAAATCAAGCTTTTGCATCTCTCTCCCAGCATGGTCAGTGTCCCGGTTTGGGAACAACCACTCCTTGTGGTGGGCATTGAAATCCCCCAGTAACACTAATTGGGCAGTAGGGTACTTTTGCTGAGCCGCATCGGCCGCCTCACTGAGATAGTCTGGTCGTCTCCTGGTTTCCGCTGTGCGAACGGTAGACACAGGCATAGAGAATTTTCTCCATACCAGTGTCCACCAGAACCCAAAGTACAGAAAACCTACGGTCATCAAGGTTGCGGAGGCGGCGAAAACAGATGTCGTCCCGGGCGTACATGCACACTCCGGCTCGAGCCTTAAAATTGTGTTCCAGGGAGTACCCTGGGTACCTACGATAGGTAGGCCGTGTCAGTCGGGCATCTGATTTGCGTCTCCGTCAGAAACAAGAGAGCTGGCTTTTCGGTCTCAAGGTGGAAGTGGACCGGCACGATATTTGAGTGCAACCCTCTAATATTGGTGAGGTGAGTAGGAGAGTATTGGGGGGTCTGGATCATACTAGATCCATACCCCCCAATACTCTCTATTCAAAATGATATTTCTATTCAAAAGTCTCTGTACACCAGTAGAGTAATATTATTATTGGGAGCTTCTGAATCACGCAGCTAGAAGAAGATTGGGAGATTTATGACGATCCTTGGATGCAACATGCTATACATTATCTTTAATGTTTTTATTTAAACGCTGTAAAAGGAAAAGATTTTGTAAATAGTATGAAATTAATAAACTTGATTTAACCGATCACCTAATGTGCACATTATACTTAAATAATGTATTTATTTATTCTTTGATAACAATATATTCTAGTGATTATTTATTGGTTAAGATTAAGTAAAGTAACTAAAATACTTTTTTAGATGTTAATTTATAAATAACTTATTAAACATGGAAAACTAAATCTAATATATAAAATTCTCGTGTCACAGTTTTCGTTCCCGTGCTGCTCCGAAACGGCTTGACCGATTCTGATGAAATTTTTTGTGCATATTGGGTAGGTCTGAGAATAGGCCAACATCTATTTTTCATCCCCTTTTTTCACCCCTTTTTCATCCCCCATTAGGTCGATCGGGACAGGACAACGTCTGTCGGGTCAGCTAGTATTTATATAAAAGCGATATAATAGTTTTTTTTTTAACACTAATGTTAACATTTCACAGTGTAGGTTTAAGAGAGATTTCGTAGATCTCCGAGTGACCGGATGGCTATGCACAGTTCATACTAAACTGTTAAAACTGATAGCACGAACTGTTCATGCAGTATAAGCAGTTCGTATGACGGTATGAAACTGCTTATTACATTAGTACAAACAGATGCTGTTTATACTTGTTAAAATATTATAGAAATATCAATTCCATAGAGGGCTCCAAAATGTCGTTATTGCGAATTGAAATATTAATACCTACAGTTCTGAATAGGTGTCTCGTTTAGAAATAAGACTTTTGAATAGAGAGTAAATGGAATAACTATTCAGAACAGAGATTCTTGAATAGATGTAACATTTTGAATAGAGACTTTTGAATAGAAATATCATTTTGAATAGAGAGTATTGGGGGTATGGATCTAGTATGATCCAGACCCCCCAATACTCTGCTACTCACCTCACCAATATTAGAGGGTTGCACTCAAATATCGTGCCGGTCCACTTCCACCTTGAGACCGAAAAGCCAGCTCTCTTGTTTCTGACGGAGACGCAAATCAGATGTCCGACTGACACGGCCTACCTATCGTACCCAGGGTACTCCCTGGAACACAATTTTAAGGCTCGAGCCGGTGTGTGCCTGTACGCCCGGGACGACATCTGTTTTCGCCGCCTCCGTAACCTTGATGACCGTAGGTTTTCTGTACTTTGGGTTCTGGTATTTTGTTCTATAATCAATAGTTGTGGCAGCGCACGCGATGTAAGAAAGTTTTTTGGTAATTTTTTCACACCTTGGGTGACATTATTGGAGTTTTAGTATGGATTCCTAACTTTTTTGAAAATTTAATATAGCCTATGTTCACCGGAGATAGTGTAGCTTCCCAACCGTGAAATAATTTTTCCAATCGGTCAAGTAGTTTCGGAGCCCATTCAATGCAAACAAACAAACAAAAAAACAATCAAAATTTTTCCCGAAGTTATGCCCGAACATACATAAAAAAAAAGAAAAAAATATATAAACATTCGAATTGATAACCTCCTCCTTTTTGAAGTCGGTTAAAAACATAATTAGGGGATATTAATAATAATAATAAATTTATTTATTTGCTCTCACAATGGTTATGATCTAATTACATTCAGATGTTTGGTTGAATATAGGTAGGTATTCACATTGTGAGAGCTGGTGCCTGAAGTAGGTTTGAAAAAACCTGTATCACAGGTCACTCAGTGGCCCCACTCAGTGGCACCGTACAGACAAGGCATCATGTGATTGTGATATTAGTACAAAACAAATAAAAACTAAAATTAATACAGGGGCAAAAACTAAATACAACATATAAACAACATTAATAGCAGTAGGTTTAGGTGTTTCATGTGGAGTGTGAGGTAATTGTAATGTAGGTTAAACTTTGAGTTAAGATGTATGTGTGAATGTTGGGGGTATGGAGCTAATAAGCATACAATGTTGGAAAACGGATACTGAAAGGGATAAACAAACCAGAATTTAAATTTACCTAATTGGGTGGAGCAATTTCTCTGTGTCATCATAGCGAAGAATTTTTAAGTACTTAGTAAGGTTTTTTTTACAACCAGGTTTGCGCTGTGGATAAATGTTAAGAGTCTTGTTAAAATATTATATAGATAACCCCCCAGGAAACAGAAAAAGTTGTGGGAGAGACTTAAACGGAAAAAATTCGTACTGCACACACTGTGTGCAGTACGAATTGATATGGCGAGGTTGCAAATGTGGGTAATAGCGGGGCAGAGAAGGTTAGCATATCTCTTTAGTAAACGACCCGAGATCTGGTCAATTCCAACCGCACAATTATCTTTTAATCCGTCAATGAGTTGTAGAATCTCAGAGGCGTCGGTAGGAAACATGACTAATGAATGAACAGGAGTTGTGTCCGCGAGGTCGTCAGGTTTATTTATGGGAGGAAGTGGATGAGAAGTAATTTGTTCAGCCAAATTTCGTCCGACGTTGGCAAAGTGAGTATTGATCTCGTTGATACTCTTGTCCGGATCTTCGATTGAGATGAGAGAGGAGGAGTGATTTGTTACCCTTTTTGTAACCACAAATCTGTTTAATTACATCCCAAAGTTTCTTTTTGTTGCCACTTGCATTCTCGATCTCTTTTTTTTCATAGTTTCTTTTAGCTTTCTTCAGAGGGGAAGTGCAGTAGTTCCTGTAACGCTTGTATGTTGTCTTAAGTATTTCATTATTTAACTTTTTATATAGATTGTCCCTATTGCGCATACATTTTAAAAGTCCTTTTGTAATCCACGGTTTACTAACTGTTTTCATTTTAGGTATAATTACCACTTTGGTGTTATCTGTTATAGCCTTTGACAGATAGCTTACTAGCATGTCAGTTGCTTTATTTACATGGGAACAATTAAGGATGGTTTGAAAATCTGTCTAAAATAGTGCTATGTCTAGGTTATCATAATCAATGGAATGACTTATTCTGCTATTATACTCAAGCTGTAGCCTGTGTGTAAGATCAAGACTAATGGCCACGCTCTCATGATCCGTAATTGGTGATTCAACCACAAGGCAGGTAGCTTTCAGTTTCGTCTTAAGCATAATGTGATCCAGGCATTTTTTGCCGTGAGTTGGGAGAACATGAGCTGGTAGCATGCAGTGACCAGCTAAGGCATTAAGGTATGCATGAGAACGTTGATCTGGGCTGTTGAGTACTATGTCTATATTTATGTCACCGCAAAGTATTATGTTTTTGTAACTGCTAAGGGATCTGAAGAGTACATCGATGGAGTTGGTAAAATTGCTGGTGTTATGATTGCCTGGAGGACGATAAATTCCAAGTATGCAAGTATCCGAATTTAATTTTAGTAATAGGCAGTTTGCGTCACTAATTTGTGGTTCTTCAAACGACACTTTGAATTGTTTTTTTGTAAAAGACAACAACCCCTTCGTTTTGTGTTCTATGCGAAGTGGTTGATGCGTAGTTGTAATCATCAAGGATAGGTATATACTTGGTGGAGTGCAGCCAACATTCGGAAAGGACCAGCACATCCCATGTTATATTGGACCTGTGTAGAAGTGTTATGAAGTTTGACATATTGCACGAAATACTTTGTATATTTTGGGAGAGAATGTTTGTTGAGATGACGATTAAGTATTATGATTAACATGGGTTTGTATATTTTCAAAATCACATCTTATAACTTGAGCCACCGACATAGAATCCAGATCTGAGTGAATTGCTTTAATGTTTTGCATCATTAAGGAGATATTACTGAAATATCCAAGTCACATTTAACACGTGACCAGATAAATTCGTAATGAAGTTTGTTTACACTCAGGTCTGGCATACCGGCGGCAGTAGTCACTATGCTACTATGATGTGAAATGATTTGTTGAATAAGACGTTTGAACAGAAGGTTACTAAGTATTGATGATTATAGCTCGGTTTACCAAATCTTGATGTAATCTGTATGTGTAAAGTGTAAGTTTATTGTGTGTAACGGAAAAGTGTGGTTGTTGTGTAATACTGCTATTAGGTTTAAAATAAGATAACAAGCACACATAGACATATTTATAGAATGGAATAATCAAAGTTGTAACAAATCTTAGTTCACAATATTCTGGCAAGGAAATTAAAATGCTAACTACGTAATCAAGGAAAAACATATTGCATGCATAAGTAGGTACATATACTTGGTAAACAACAAAAAACTGAGTATAGTCATTGTGGTTCAGATAACATAGAAAGACACTTCTCTGATTTGATCTGGATGGGTTTATCAGCTAGGTCCTTACGCAGAAGAATTCTGCCATTTGTGTACCAGCTGGAGTAATTGTGGGCCTTAGCAAATTGGCGGGTATCATATAGCAGCTTTTTCACAGAAGGCGGCAAGTGCTCGTCAACGTAGATAGGCTTTTTGTAACCTTCAATACCAATAATCTGAGTGTTTAGTTTCTCCTGCAATGAGCGCTCCTTGTTAAATGTTCGAACCTTAGCTAAGAAGTCATTTCTTGTGTTAACGCAGCAGAATTCAGCAACAATCGGTCTGCATAAACCCGGTTTCCCAGGTATTCGGTAAATGTCTCGGAAAGCGGAAGCCTGAACTTCCATATTAAGAGCCTCACCAATATTTTTTACAATATTGATAAGCTTCCCCATCTCCTCCTTTTCTTGAATCGGGATATTACGTATTTCAATCGTAGCTTGTCGCGCCTGAAAGTGCAGATCATGCATTTGTTTTTGTAGACTGCACATGTTGTCAGAGTTCTCGATTTTTTCTTTTTCCAGGTTAGAAACCTTGCTAATTATTTCATCATGTTGTTTGTTTATAGAACTCATGCTGTGTACTATCTCGGAGTTTGAAGTCTGGATTAAGAGACACTCCTTTCTTAGCTCAGAGACTTCGGTGACTAGTTTAGCCAAAGTGGCGTCTTGACCAGCTTTCCATGCTGTTAATAACAGATCATTCTCTGTTTTCCACTTTGTAAGCATTTCTAACAGCTCATATTTGAACTCATTCAATGCTGGTTTTAATTCGGTGGCCAATTCTTTATTCGGAGAATCCTCGATACGTTGCCGCTTGTGCCGTATAGTAATTATGATAGTAATATTGGTGCCTTCCGTATTATTATGGAATGTTGGGGTAGACGTAAGTCTGGTTCGGACAGTGATTGACTATGCACTGGCGTCGTTTTGGTCAGAGGAGGCGGAGTTCGTCGCATTTTGTTGCAGGTCGAGATATCTAACAAAATAAGTGCGAACAATATGTGATATAAAATTACAAAATAGTACAGAAAAAAGCGAAAGCAAAAAAAAAACTGATTGTTTACACATTGTTGTCACTAGTAGGTACTCACAGGTAATTACCGTATAGTTTTAAAGCAATTTAGAGCACTTTTAACACGGATTTTGAATTTAATAACACAGAGCTCATCGAACGTACGTGTGTTCACTTTGATGTCGCGCAGGGGGGGATCTGTGTGATAAGACAATTTTTTACAGATATTTTTTTTTTATGTTTGTTACCTGAGAACTTTGGACTGGATGAACCGATTTTGATGATTCTTTTTTTGTTTGAAAGCTGGTGCTTCCCGTGTGGTCCCATTTAATTTGGTCCAGTTCTGACAATGGCATCCATGAGAAAACCGTATAAGTCTAAAATTTGCATTAAGTATGTGCGCGATTTATTACGCGATTTCTCCGGCAAACGTACACCCGATTTTGAAAATTGTTCTTTTTATGGATAGGCTATGCTTCAGGGGTGGTCCCATATAAATTTTATCAAAATTGATTCAGTACTTTTTGAAAAAATCAACAAATAGCCTAAAATTTTACTTAGACGACGTTTTAGTATCTTCAATCTTTGGAGTAGTTAACTTTCAATCTCTTCTTAATAGATTTGGATGAGAAGGAGGTACTAAAAAGCAGAAAATAAAAAGCTTTTTACAAAAAAGACAAACGCTTTTTTTTGTTCAAACATTTTTTAAAACATGCCTGGTTATTGTTCTTTCTTTCGAGATATCAACTACGCTGATAGCTCACCAATTATTGAAATTAGGACCTACAAACCAAATTGAGGGAGATCATTTAATTTCTTAGGTGGGCCAAAAGATCGGTCCGTCTCTGCCGATCCAGCTGTAAAAGAAGCAATTATTTAAGTGCTCCCGTACATTTAATGTCCAATGCGTTGAACAACGATCTTTTTGAAAGATGACTTCGCGGTCTCTAACGAGTATTGGGGCCTCGGATCAGACGACTTATGTCGGTCTCTATAGAATATCGGCAAAAAAATTTTGCAACTAACTGCAATATTTTGGATTTTGTCATCAAAAATCATTAAAATTTTGCTAAAAAATATTGCCACACTTCGGCTAAGTCAAGTTCGCTTATTAAATGGTTATAAATAGTCTATACTAGCTCCGCTTTACGGCTTTTCATCGATCTACCAAACTTTCTGTATATTAGAATACAATCTATGACATGATGACAGTCTGTCTGTGCAGTCTGTGGTCATACTCATAAGTCATAAGCAAGAAGCTTATAAATAAAAGTGGAGGCAACACTCTAAATACCTAAGTGAAGCCAACTGTGGGCAGACGCTCTCTTTCTAAATGCATATATAAAATAAAGAAAACACTTATCACTGTCTCGTTCTTATGTATGCATTCAGAAAGAGAGCATCAGCCCACAATTGGTTTCAAGCTTTTGTTCTAAGTGTTGGCTCCATTTATACCTATATCTTCATGGTCATAAGTAAGTGTCTGAGTGTCAGTGTCATACTTATACTTTGATTGACATTTTTGATATCAAACAAGAGGTTGATAGAGTAGAGAGTTGGATTTTTTTGTGATTTCCGTTTAATTCTCGGCTAAGGTGAATTTAAAAAATGAGTCTACATAAAGCAAGGTAGGTAATGACTTTTAATTAATATTGAATTAAGAAGGTATTTATAGAGTATTCTTTAAAACAATATCCTAAAACAGTTCTCTTGCTGACACATGAAATAGGCGTATTCGATAATAAATTAACTTAATTTTAGAATTTTATTCTAGCCATGTAGTTGCTTGTGTATATTTTAATGATTACTGATTCAAATCTTTGTAGTGAGAACTTATTCGCCTAGAATGTTGTATATCTAAAAGATGATACAATTTGATTTACAGCTAAAACAGGTTCCGCCCTTTGATTGCACCGTAATAAAAACATGCAAAATGATATTTTGATTATTTATAGAAAATCTAAAAAATATATTAAAAAATAAAGCAACTTAACTGTAGGTCCCTACTTTCCCATACTTTTTTCAACAAGCTCTGCCATCGATTTTACCCCCTTGGATTTCTCAACTCCTTTATAAATAGGATAGATTCAGATAATATACCGTCACAATTGTTATCATTTATGTAGCTATAAGTATTTATGCCCAATATCAACTTATAAGCTGAAGGTATATGATTCTATATATGTATGTATTTAAAATGTATTTGTGTATGTATATTAGCTGTCTGACACCCATAGTACAGGGTCTCCCTAGTTTGGGGTCAGATGGCCATGTGTGAAATGTCCCCACATATTATATTATATTATTATTGTGAAATGTAAGCATAGTTTTTGTTGCAAAGGATTTCAATCTTCGAGTCAAAGGCTTGAGCTCTCATGAAATACTCAATGAGCTAATAGAGACTTTCGTTCTCTAGTCTTTGAGACCCGTTGTAATGAGTTAAGTATTAATTAAAAATTTAAAAAATATATATAAAATCCTCAGTCCATATCATATTACTCAAAGACTTCGAATCCTTTGGAACACTATGTATAGATGACTTCAACTCAGACTGAGTAGTGAGCAGAGGTTAGTCTTAAATTATTTATTATTGATGGTTGTCTATTTAGTTAAGAAATAATGTTATTTTTTCACACATGTACTTACTTATTTGAGTTTAGGAAGCAACTATTAATGTGGACTTTTTTATCTTACAGAATAAAAGCCTTTGAAGAAATTCTAGCCGAAGATGTGATTGATATTGATAAATTACGAAAACTAGCATTTAACGGTAAAAACATATTGCGATTAAACTTAATCAGAATTGAGTTATTTACTTTAGTTTTTAGTTGACCTTGAACGTCAACAATAGTTAACATTGGTCACCCTATTTAGTTCAGTTAACAAACATACATGTTCCAATCCTTTCAATTAAAAATGTTATATTCACTACCTTTTAAGATGAAAGCATGATTAGAAAATGATTACATTTTTCATTAACTTTTTTTCTTTATTTACTTACTTTTCTTCTATGATTTTAAGGTATACCGGATGAGAAAGGCTTGAGGTCCCTAGTGTGGAAAATATTACTTCTTTACCTTCCTCATCAAAAGAATTCATGGAAAGCAACCCTCATGGAGAAAAGACAGCACTACAAGCATTACATAGGTAAGTATATCATTTCCAACATCTTATAATAATGAATGTTATTATTTTGTTACAATATTTGTATGTCCAAGGGATACTTACCAAACTAATGTAGGTGTCTGCTTTCTTATTAAACTGGATATCTAATACTAAGGTATAATTTGCTACATATGCAAGTAGATATATATATGTATTTCCAGATGAAATAATAGTATCACCAGGTGGGCCTACTGACCATCCATTGAACATCAGTCCAGATAGCTCATGGAGTACTTACTTCAAGGACAATGAAGTCCTACTACAGATTGATAAAGATGTCCGAAGGCTGTGTCCTGATATATCATTTTTTCAGTCTGCTACAGAATGTCCATGTGAAGAAGTAAGTATTGCTCATCAAGTAATATCTCTGGTCTGTCTCCACATAAGGACTTGAGGACTACTTACCTGATTTATTAGTGACACACAGACTAATATTGTAAAACATTACTTTTTAGATAGTGAACAGCAATGGTGTGAAAAGGCTGCACAAAAGAGTTGAACAGTCAGTACTTAAGTACTCAACTTTAGAACGAAGAGGCCTTGGAGTTGCTAAGGTAGCTGTGAAAGAAATTGTTATTTTTCTCTCTATCTATCATAATCTAAACTAATAGTAATGTGACACTTGGTTACATGATATTGGATAGCAAACAACAATATTAAATAAGTGACAGCTTGTATTTATAAAGTAAATTTTATATTTCATGTATTTTTGGTCCTGTATTCCCATTGTCCTCCTAGGCCATATTCCTGTTAAAGGGGACAAAGGGAATTTAATAAAATAATTAAAATTACTTCCCGTTGACCCTGTACACTGTCCGCGTTAATTAAATTGTACCGACTATTGTGCGAGCTCTGAATTTGGGGCACCCCGACTTGGACAGGTGAGGATAGAAACCACCCAGAAATTGAAACGAGTCTGCTCCGTCGACCAGACCTCATTGGATTCAGCAAAATTAAATTGAAAGTAGTGAAATAAAATATTGGTAAAATCTATTTAGAAATAATACAAAATATTTGGTCTGAAATTAATTTTAAAGGCATTTAATTGTTTATACTTTCTTTTCTTAACAGTCCGCTATCCCTATTGCCCGTATGTAAGTACTAAGTACATAAGGGGGACCACGCTAATGAAATTTTATGCTGTTGTCTCCGTGCCGCGGACACAGGATAGAGGGGACAACGGGAATACGTCTCTTTGGTTTCTTTTCTAGTTGAGCAATGAGATCCGTCGGTCGGACAGCCTACACAGCGGCGACTACGCGCCACTCAATGAAGGCTGTGAAGCACACTGGGAGGTAGTGGAACGCATGCTGTTCCTCTATGCAAAACTCAACCCAGGCCAGGGCTATGTTCAGGGCATGAACGAAATCATTGGACCCATCTACCATACATTTGCTATTGACTCTGATAAGGAGTTTCGAAGTAAGTGTGATGTGTTCTGTACCTACCATGGATGCATTTTTTTCGCCACAGTTTTGCCTGCGCAGGCCGGTTTGTACACGGAACACGGAGCGGTTGGTAAAACTGTATCACGCGCCAACTCTAAAGCAAGGCTTTTCGACTTGCTTGAAATTTTGCCTGCACAAGCCCGACCTGCGCATACTTGTCTGTGCGTGTGGTTGGGCGTTCAGTGTTCAAGCCAGTCGCGGTCGAGGCTCGCGCTCGTCGAAAATAATATAATACTATGTTTCACGAAAATCATTTGGATCATCTCTTAAATCCTTAAGTAGATTTACTTATATGTATATGAAAGTTTCTATTCAACAGCCATTTTTTTTTCACTATGATCGCTTACGCTTTGCCTTTTGCATTGTCTTTTTACTTAAAAAATAACAGCATAAGAAATGTTTCTTTATTGGTCCGGAAAGATTGTTTCCACGCCATGAATTTTGACAAGAATATGGTTTGCGCGTACTTAACTGTGCCGTGTGGTAAGACACGAAGTGTTCAGTTTTTTCGTGCAATAAGCTTGCGCAGGCCAAACTGTGGTGAACCTTGTGCAGGCCAAACTGTGAACCTTGTGCGTGTGGTAGGCCCATTAGAACGTAATATTCCTGATTACCTAAAGCGCTTACCACACTCACAAGGTTCTCCACAGTTTGGCCTGCGCAGGCTTCTCGCACGAAAAAGGTAGTAGGTAGGTAGGGTAGGGTACCTATGGTATGGTAGGGTAGGTAGGTAGTGTAAGGTAGGTAGTGTAAGGTAGGTAGGGTAGGGTAGGTAGGTAGGTAGCTTGGTTGGGTATGGTAGGGTAGGGTAGGGTAGGTAGGTAGGTAGCTTGGTAGTGTAGATAGATAGGACAGGACAACGTCTGTCGGGTCAATTTACGTCTGATGACGAGTCTTCGTCCAAATTTATCACGATTTTTCTTGCTTGCTTATATTATATACAAATTAGAGTGTACGAAACGTTACGTAGCTGCAATCAATAGTTAAGCCACCACCTGTCAAAAAACTAATAACCCAATGGACAGAGAGTAAGAATTTAAGAGATGATCCAAACGATTTTCGTAATTATATACGGATGGATAAAAATACGTATGGTGAATTGTTATGCCGGCACTTCACATGGCGTATTTGTACAAATATTCGCCTTATTTAGATAATACAAAATGTACCCTGTGCTTATTGAAATAAAGTCAATTTTGTATTATCCAAGTAACGCGAATATTTGCACAAATACGCCATGTGAAGTGCCGGCATTACGTATGGTTATGACTTAAACACTGAACGCCCAACCACACGCACATACAAGTACGCGCAGGCCGGGCTTGCACAGGCAAAATTTCAAACAAGTCGAAAAGTGCGCAAGCCGCTCTTTGGCGTTGGCGCTTGATACCTACAGTTTTACCAACTACACGCTCCGTGTTCCGTGTACAAGCTGGCTTGCGCAGGTAAAACTGTGGTGAAGCTTGTGCGTGTGGTAGACCCATAAAAGTTAACTTTAAAATGCGTTATAAAATAAATATATTAATTAATTACCTTACGTTAATGGATTTTCTTATTTATGACTTCTTACAGACAATACAGTATTCGTCGTATCAGTTTTTACAAAAAAACATAAAGATTGTTATGCGCATGAAATAATAATATAATTTACATTTTATCGCATTATGGGATGGGATCGAATGCATTCACTTCAAATGAATAAATCGAAAATAATAATTTGGTATAAAATATGTAGGCTAAAAACCTATACCTACATTTTGAAAATAATCCAATGGATTTACATTACGGGGTTAAATATCGAAAATTGAACAATCAAATTAATATTTTGAAGTTAATTTTACGTTGTTATTATAAATAAATCAATAAATAATTCGTTGTCTTCCGACATGGAACTTACGTCTGATGATGAGTCTTCGCCTAAATTTATCACGATTGTTTCGTGCTTGCTTTAAAAAATTGATAATCGATACTACAGACCAATTAAAGTGTAAATAATCAAAACGATACGTTGCTGCAATCACTAGTTGTCAAAACTACCAGCTATAGAATATTATGTACTAATAATCAATAAATAAATATGGTAAATTATCTTTTGATAACATAATAATATTATTATGTTAAAATATTATTATGTTGTTATTAAATAATAATATTTCTCCCCAACTTAATTTCGGTCACGGCTGACGGCAGTCAATCTCAACAAAGATTAGTTATGTGTCAGTCATACGACTACTAGGGTATTTTACTCTATACGAGAAAAAATCTATAAATATGTTATTGAGACAGTTTAGGCATAAAGCAGTCGGAAAATGTCAGTTTTAGTTCATAAAATAACAAAACATTTTTTTAAATTCAAACGAACTATTTAGTTGCACCTGTATTTAGTCGGTTAATTTTTATTTTTTTTTGATATTGCCATTTTCGAGAACTGGATCGGGCACATACTTACCTGTAGCACATACTTACCACATACTTACGGTACTTCTGACAACTCCACAAGCCTGTATTTTAGAGCAAGTTGCTGGTGGATAATCCTAGCTACCCTTTAAAAGTTTTCAGTATTTTTAATCTGTTATAAAACACCGTGAAACAGTAGCGGCCATGTTATTACGTCGTACGGCTGTGTAAACAAAAAATTGACAACTGTCAGTCAACCGATTGGCGTAATATAGGCTTTGTACTTTTATTATTTTCGTAACCAACGTAATTTTTTCATTATTACACCTATTACAAAATACACTTTTAATTATTTTTAAATGATATACAATTATCATATTTAATATGAGCTCATTTGATACAAAACGAACTGACGTCATTTACGCTATGCAATATGGCGTCCAGTAAGAGGCGTTTTCGTCAAACTACGCGCGAAATTTGATAATTTAAAATTTAGATGCATTTTTATGGCACTTATCGATTGAATAAAAATTTAGTTTTTTTTGGTGGCATATTAGCACTACAGAATTTCATTAAGACACTTTTCAAAAATGGGTGTAATACCCTATTCCTAATGAAAAAAACCAATAACACTGCCCAACCTGGGGATCGAACCCAGGACTACACCACACCCTCAGCAATCGCCCTATCGCGCCCAACGGTCGGGGACTATACTATTATCGTTTGCATTGTAACACATATGTCGATTGCTATGTATTTTCTATTATATTTATCTTATGATTTTTACCTACCACTAGGGTTACCTATCATACGGTCGAAAAATATTTGACCGAATTTCATTTTTCCTAAAACTTGTCAACTTTTCTCGTTTCGTATCTATACTTCATCGAAGTCACGTCTGCCACTGTATCAGTTGACCTATTATCAATTAGATTTTTTTCGTTGCACCGACGTTTTATTTCGTCGAAAAACTTTTTGCCGAAGTTACACTTAGCCGAAATAACATTTGTTCGAACATTCGTTATGAAATATGGTAATTAAAACAGTGATTGTTTTAATTACCATATTTCACCAAATGCCTAGAAGTAAATATGTGTGATATTGAGTGAATGAAAACCGGTACTCCACCAGAAAATAAAACGTCGTTAAAGAAACAAAAAATCATATCTCATCAATCAATCTTTTGAAAATTAAAGACAATTTGTGTGAAATTAAGCGTGCAAACAATCATGCAACATGCAGCAAGCATTATTTTTGTCACGGCTCCGGAGCTGCGGGGTCTGGGCGGCTCCACGCGAGCTTATCGTCGCAAATGATTTTAACCCTCACCACCGCAGCTTCGGCGTGCGCCCCCTCCGCGCCTACGCGTTATTAAATTACAGTCTAGGCGTAGGGCAGACAAGACTGCGTGAAGTCGGTTTTGCAGTGATTCGTTTCTGTCACTAAATTTGGTAACATATATTATTGACTTTTTATCACACTATTTTAACTTAATGTTGAAAATGCTACCAAGTAAACGACTATATTTGTGATTAAATAATATTCCGTAAAATGCTATTTTGACGTGGTGAAAATATGGCAAATAAATCATTTGGCAAATTAAAAAAGTTCAAAAGAGGCTTCGGCCAATTAGAAAAAGTTATTTTGTAAATCGGAGAAATATAGTTCGGTAAAATAATACCTATGACACATGATACTTTGATGATCTAAAAATATGTCAAATAATGCATATAGCAAAAAAGACGTATGTCAATAGTTTTTGGTAAAATTAAATTCGGACACAAATGATTCGGAAAAGTGATCGGTTCCCCTACCACTAGGTACTCAGGCTGTAATGTTTTCATTTGTTTTTGAACAGAACACGCGGAAGCTGACTGTTTTTTCTGCTTCACCAACCTCATGGCAGAGATACGTGACTTCTTCATACGCACCCTGGACGAGTCGACCAGCGGTATCAACTACGTGATGGGCAAGCTCGGCGATTGCTTAAAGAAAAATGATCCTATGGTCTGGAATTTGCTGGAGGTACAAGAACTAAGACCCCAATATTACAGTTTTAGGTAAGGATTGCCATTTTTGAGATATAATCATAAAATTACATATTGTTATTGATAAAAAGTAATCAATAATAATTCGTAGATGGTTGACGCTACTGCTCTCTCAAGAATTCTCACTGCCAGATGTTGAACGAATTTGGGACTCTATGTTCGCTGACGCGCAGCGATTTGACTTTCTAATATACATCTGCTGTGCCATGATTTTGTAAGTATTTGACATACATTATATTGTACGATTCCTTACTCAAGTTACGTCATCTAATTATTTGCTCACTTCGCTTTGGCTAATTTACATTTTATTTACAACAGGTTGGTCAGAAACGAGATTCTTCATGGAGATTTTGCGTCGAATGTAAAATTGCTCCAAAACTTTCCACCGATGGATGTATCTCTGATTTTAAACAAAGCAGTTGAAATATCAAATAATCGATAAATCTCAGTTTGGTTATATTTTATTAACTTTTTGATATCCAAACCTTTTTATACTAGAATATACTTTTATTATGCATTTATACCTATGGCGTTGTTATTATAAAAAGACATTTGGATGTATCTTTTGGATCGAATATTTTTTATGAATTATTTGTAGATACATTGTATTTTAAGGCCTATTGTTCGTTGTAAGCCTATATACTCCCGAATTACTAAAAATCAATTATTAGGATAAGTAATATGATTTATTTAACTATAGTTTCATTGTACAATCGTCACAGCGAGACATGGGCAGCTAATAAACAGTGGGCGCCAAAGTGGTGGTGTGAGGAACACTCGTGTGTGCACACTGCTACCATTTGATTGGTGTCGAAAGTGCTTTTAATTACACTTTCGAGGTTTCTCATCTCTCGTTGCAAAAACTGCGCCAGTAGGAATTTGTAATTTATGCCATAATTATGTAGTTACCTTATCTGTTTGCAGTAGTAACTGCTGTTATGATTTTCCTATATAAGTACTTATAGGATGATAATTATAATAAATCACTCTGACCAATGTCCTGATAATTATGTTATAAGGGTCATAACAAAATGTTTGGTAGGTAAACCTACATTCAATTTTAATTAGTCAACTAAACATTTGACTGAAAAAGGTACTTATTATAAATAGGACCTGCAAGCCTGTCTTAGAAGTAGGCGATCACACGGCGTTGAACTTGTAGTATTAGGATTACATGGCAACTTTGTGCAACTATGTTTATGATTATACAGTAAAAAAATCGTACAATTCATTGCTGTGCACGCCTAAACTTCCGTAGACTACGTGTTACTGAAAATATGTAATTATTATTTAATTTATGAGTTTTCAATACATTCCAATTTTTTTTCAAATTCTAGTTGACGTAGGTATCTAAAACCATTTGTTTCTTGACTTTCCATAAGGTTCTCAGGCAATATTTGGTTTTTCATTTATAGGTATTACCTACAGTGTTCTAATGTTCAACTACTGTTAATTGGTAGCTTTTGATCACGCCCATGTATCTCAAAATTAAGGTATACCTACTATTCCTAACTTATAATCGTGTCTGGTATATGTAGGCACGTATTGTAAATATATTATTAGAAAAGGTAGTAACTGAATGTCCTTTCTTTCAATTAGATATTTGTCTCCGGCTCAACTTTTTAAGTCGGCTGAAGTAAAATCCAATGAGTGCTTCTAATAGAGTACAACGGCCCTTTTAAGGTTTTGGGTAATCTGAAAATCGGGGTTGTCTAGAGAATGCAATTAAAAAATCTTATTTATACCCATTCGACGGTAACATACACCATAAGCTCGTGTCTAACTTACCAAATCATTTAATGTTAGGATAGTAGCATCAAAGAAACTTATTGGAAAGAAGACAATTCATGTTTTGAAGATATTTTTTACATAAATACAGAATATTATTTATTTAAGTAGTACCTAGGCATAATAAATAACTCGATGATTTTTATGCGATCTCTTCGCACTGACAAAACATATAGTTACTTAACCTTTTAACCGCCCGACTTCATATCAGTTGTCGTGCCTCCAGCGCCCGGCACAGTGAATAATATTAGAAATTCATCTAACTTCGGACACTATTTTTAGGACTTCTAATTAAGAGACTAAAGTGTATTCAATTCTAAATGATTACTTAATTAACTATTTACCAAATATAAACAACTTTATAGAATGCAGCGTGCAGCAGCTGTGGTATTTGGTCGGAAATATACGAAACTGGCGTAAAGGACACAAAAATGTTTATCGGATTAATCCGATGTAAGGGGTTAAAGGGTTAAATAGATGATTTTTCTCACCACTTATTTGCTTTCTCCAGTAGACATATAAATCTTTTCTGATACTAATATACGAAAGTTGAAACCAATTAAATAACGTTTCAGCCCAATAATATCTGTAATCTAAATGTTTCAATACCTATCTATATGTATTAAGTCTTTTGATGTCTATTTACAGAATCGTAGTTAAATAACGTAGATTGGTAAGCTTGCATATTGCGAATACCATTATAATATCTGTAAACCTATAGAACTATAACCGTAGAATATACATTTCACGCTAATGTTTAGGAATAATTTTATTAAATTGGTTACCAAGTCAAATAAGTCGTAGAAAGGGTATGTCTATATCATGAGCACCCTCTTTATTTGACTGGGCTGAATTGTTGGTTAGACAATAATTTCATATATCTCAAACGTTTTTTATAAATATGAAATCCACACTCGTCCACTGCACTAATTTGATAACGGATAATTTCACAAGTGAATTATATATCTGCAACTTATAAAAAAATATATATCGACACCTGCAAGTAAGAATATGGCAACTCACTTTTTAAGACTCCAGCACGCGTAGCATGACCACGCTATATTGTCTACGAAAGAATAGACATACTGACAGCAAGAACAGTCAAGTCAGTACAGTTTCCTGTCAGTATGTCTATTCTTGCGTAGACATAGCGTGGGCATGCTACGCGTGCAGGAGAACGCGTCAAAGATTGGAACGGTCCCGTCTACATGTATATAAAGTGAAATATACTTGATTTGATATGGTAATTAGTAGGGTCATATCTAATAAAATTAAGTGTTTATTTCATGCAAAATACTTGTCCTTCTTTGTTTTTTGTGGGTGTAATATTTTAACATATCGTGAATTCGTAATGCTTAGGACATTGTAATTCGGACATACCACTACATAATGTAAAAAATAAACTGGCTTTCGAAAAATTAACATTGTATGTCTGAGATTACAATATCCGAAATATTACGTAATGTATTATGAATACAAATAAAATTAAAATACACTTGGTGGACCATTACTTACAGTTTTTATACACTCTCTAAATCGTAAACGAAAAGACGTACAGACTCGTGAATTAGATCAAAAGAAAGAGAATTTAATTTTAAATTGAGTTGCAATGGAACCTTAATTTAGCTAAAAAGTGAGTTACCATTTTCTTACTTCCAGGTGTCGAAATATATTGTGATAAATTGTAGAGCGCGCGTAGCTTTGCTGCCATTGTTTGATTAGTCAAAAATATGTTATAAGTTTAAGAAAACAAAAATTATAAGAAATTAAATATGTTGAGTTAGCTTACTTATCGACAGCCAATCACAGACAGGTACATATGCACGCTTCACTATTTGTCACAATTCATTGTGCGTTCGAGAAACGCGGTTACACTTGGTTTATGGAACGAGATTAGTTGTTTCGGACTTGCAGTATTACTCCGCCGTACAATGGCCGAATCAATTCAATGTGTTTGTAACTTATTATCTTAATTATTTAATTAAATAGTAATTACTGGTATGGTATGTATACTCTTCTAGTTCTACTATTAGTTCCCTATTGTCTGCACATAACGAGCACAAAATTAGGTCTTAAATCGTACGAGTCTTGTCATCCCCGCAAACGCAGGCTGGATGGGTAACTGTGAATGATTCATTCTTTACTGCAAAAAAAAAAGATCTAAAGTCGATCGTATAGCTCTCAAATATTGACCTACTCTTTTTTGTAATCATAACATGCTTCATAGCAAGTAAAAAGTGAATTAATTTAACTTAATTTAATTGCAATTCAAGCAAGCAATCTATTTCTGTCTAGGCGATTATAATCTCAGGTATTACTGCATACTTCGCTATTTATGATATTAATTTAAATCACTCATGATGGCACACATTAATAATCGGATCACACAGACTTGACACAGACTTGAGTTGATTTAGCAGTACTTGATTTAAAGAATTTTTTTTTTTAAATCGAGTACTGCTAAGTCAAATCAAGTCTGTGTCAAGTCTCATCTTTCGTGGCACGCACTATACCTACGTAATTTGTATTGTCTTACTATTAACAGCTAATATCAACCATGCTCGCCAAGATTCTTTCTGTGTGTAACATGAAGTGCATCATTAGGACTGCTTCACTGTACTCAACTATCTATGTGTGTGTAAATCCTTTTATGAACATTAAAAAGAGGGATTAAAACGGAATTTTATTTTTCTGCCAGATTGTGATCACAATATGATACAATTACAAATACACCATTCGCCTTTAAAGATTTAATATAAATAATTACAATGTAATCAATTTGTACATATCCATTGACAATAATAATAGAAAGTAAAGATTTTATACAAATATAATGTCATTTTAGGTCTGTATTATAAATAACGGCTAGGTTACATAGTAAAACATTGGAAAATAAGAACATACTCCACATTATATTATAGAATCGCGTATTATTTTAATCGCGTAAAGGGGACAACATTCATTATAGGTATTTTATAAGAATTTAGTTGCTCGCCGCTCGAAACGGTCTAATATTTATGAAACCTTAATGCCAGTATTTTACTTAGAAATAAAAAACTTTATTAAGGAACATACGGGTGATGAAATAGGTACATTTTTTTTATTTTATTACTAATACATACATATAATTACACAATTACACGAATTTGTATGAGAGTCATAACATTAATAGATAATTACATAATATATAATACTGTTTTTTGACCGACAACTGAAGCAATTCAGATAGTCACAAACTGACGCGATATTCTGCTCGAATTGCATTCAACTTTATTATTATAATTGTAATTTGTTTACTACCTACCTATTTAAATTTAACTGGCAGTGTTTTTCCCAGATTAATTAGAAAATGCACCCATGAGTAACACGACTAGGCATATGCGTAAAAAGGTGTAGTTTAAATTAAATATCTTAAATATCCAATCACGAATGTGCGCGTCAGGTCTTTGACAATCTTTTAACTAGCTGCTGATCAAATCGGGAAGACGCTAATTGTACATGACAAACTAACTTTTCAAAACAAAATCAGCATTCTACAATTTCTACAATGTTATCACTCCCTTACTTGTTAAAATATAGGAATCTATGAACATAATTTTGTGCCCGAATAAACGCACTTAAAGTATGACGTAAATAAAATAACAAGATGATAACAAGCACTTACAGAAATATATGACATTTAAAAATCTGGGGCTGAATAGGAAAGCCCCGTCATTTTAAATAACATTGTTATGGAAATCTCGTCAATAAATTCTAGAATGAGATGAACCACCTGCAGCTTGGCGATATAGGAAATAGTAAGACACCTAACATTCTAGTGCATATAGATTTACATACAGTTCGTTACTTTACTATGGAAACATTTAACTAAAGGTTAACAATTAACACCAATACGTAGGTACTTGCAATGACACCACAATGCTATTATGCGACAATAATATTAAGTTAATAGTGAAATATGCCAAGCCATGCTATAGGTGGACATGTATATTATGGTATATCGACAATCTTGTTTATTTTTTGTAAGCTAACATAGCTTCGCATAGGAACGCGTTCAGTATGCAAGTGCTCCGTATTCAATGCGGCGGCTGTGTGGAGGTGACAGTATCGCAAGAACGAGCTCGGTGCCGACCCCTGCCACACTCAATGGACCAGCTTAACGAATTCATCTACAACGCTATGTCGGCGACGGTACTAAAATCACTCGCTGATGTTCTACAACCGCACCTCTAAGCTTCACCTACAAAATACGAAAACTAAACAAAGTCAAAAATAATTTATCTGTTTAATAACAAAGTTAATAACGCTATTTCCTTCCTAATTACTTCTAGCTACCTTAAAAACTCTATCCTTTTGGAACCTATCGATTTTATACACATACTAACTATAACCATTTTGCAACAGTTGTCCAGCCGTTTTGTTTATTCGTATTTTATATTACAAGTCGATTGCATTTCGTTATCTTTTTGGTTTAAGGAAAATAGCCCATCTGTATTTTACATAATTATAATAAATCTATTTTCAGCAGAAAGTACCTTTTATAGATATTCAAATTCGTCATGTATACTAAAATGACTCCATCGCACCTTCCCATAATTGCAACAAGCTATTTTTAGCCTATATAATTTAGTATAGTATTGGCTAGCAATCATTTTCACTAACCAATATGCTGCCAAGTAAAATTAGCAAATAAATACAGTCTTGTTGTTTCTGTTGAAGAAATATGTAATTTAAGTAGGCTTATTAAAATTATCTCATTAACTGTTTAGTAACCACCATATCGTCGAAAGTGAAAAAGGTTGAATGCTGAAACTAAAGAATGCAAGCGTGGAATTATGAAGGAAGCTACTTTAATAAATACAACAGTTATAACATTGACCTACACATATTCTATAGGTATTAAGGTGTGAACTACACACGAATACTATTGACGAATTACTAGTTCTAAACTGAACTATGAGCCTGTATCATCGGCGGCGGCGCGGTCTCTGCGCACTCGACTTGTAAGCATATGCACATGCGTCTCGCTGCGACAGTCGGTCAGAGCGCGAGTTTCCTTAGTATAATCATTAAATAAAATTCACGACGCGGTGTCGCATACGTATATATAACGTGTCCGGACACATGCGCAATCACACATGCTTACAGGTCGAGTGCGCAGAGACCGCCACGCCGCTACAAACCTGTCACGCCAGATATGTGCCTTTGCCTATAAGTTCAATTGTGGTATAAGTCTTATGTAATAAGAGAGAGGTTCTTGCTTTGAAATCTGATTGAAATCACCAATAGTATTCGTGGTGAACATAGAAACATGGCAAAATACATCCGTCAAATATCTATAATCTTTAATGATATCGTCGATACTTGGTTACCCACTTTGTATGGTTTATAATACTTTTTATAAATAAAGATATAAAAATATACATTTAAATTATGTATTTTAATATTATTCAACACAGAGTTAACTCTTAAAATAACAGTTTTTAAATAAATGATTATTTTCCAAAGTTATTATTATATGTCTCGATAAATGTCAATTGATTCAAATGAGCAAAAGTGAAAATAACATTTCAGCAATTTTAATTTGATATTATTACAACAGAGCTTCATAATTATTATCTCTCTTATCTTAAGCTCCTTTAAAAATTTGTGAGATTCTCTAAAACGATTAAATAAATGAAATAATATTTTAGTTTCATGCATCGAGTGCACACACATTGTCTTTGAATGAGAAACAATAATTTAAATAGCCTGAAAACTAATCAACATTTCGAACTAAAATTTTCTTCAGACTAGCTAAACGAAATAAATACTTTCATGTTTGTACCCTAGAAAAAGTTTGATAAAACTTACTATATAAAATTATATCAAAAACATTAATTAAAATAACAGATACAAATAAAACTGCCATAATACCTACATAGGTATCAATCAAGTACTGAAACTAACGCGACAATAATGTATAGGTTACACAAAAATAGCTGCCATACTCGCAATGAATTTTGTAAATAGTACGTACAATGAACCTTTATTTTTGTAAATAGTACCTATAGTTGTAGAAATATTTCAGTGATGAACATAAAATATGTTTAAAATGAAATACTTAGCACCGAGTAAACACCAAAGTTGGCTGACGCCATCGTAAAGCATAGCGTGTTACCGGTGTGAAGCGAAGTAGGGACCGTGGATGGTCGATTACTGGATGGCGCAGCACTTGCACTTGGGCTTCTTCCTGATGGTGACGTGCTCGGGCTGCTGCGGCTCCTGCGGCGGCGAGCGCTGCACCTCCACCTGGCCGGCGCGCACCTCGGCCACGGCGGCGCCGTTCTTAGTGCCGTTCATTACCTTCGGTGTACTCTGTTGCTCAGGACTCGCCACCTTTGTCTGCGGCGACGGTGGAGCATTAGCCTGAAATATACATTTTAACCAATATTACACTTAAGCGTATTACTGACCATCCTTCTTGCTGTACGTCCCGCCAAGGTCATGCACGATGCACGATGCAAAACGACCGTGAATAAGCTTGCTGTACGTCAATAATTACGTACAGCAAGCTTATACGTCCCGCCAAGGTCATACATCAACAGTACCGTAAGAAGGATAATGAATAAGGCGTTTTAAGGTGACGATATTAGCCGGCGACCTTGAGCGACCAGAGAATCGTATGCGCTGCGTCCAAAACTCACAGTTTAGTCTAAAAAAATAAATAAAAGATAGTTTTCTTTAACTTAAAAAAGGCGTAGCTATACAAAAAAAATAGATAATAAAATTGTCTGTAAGATAGTAAAAGTTTCGTTTAAATATTCCTGGTAGATTTTGTGTGATTATCAATGTTTTGTACGCGTCAGACACAACTTCACGATTTAATTAAACTATTTAATATGAACTTAACCAAAAATATTCACATACCAAATAATTAAGAGAATGTTTTAGTTTAACATATTTTTTTTTTTTTTCAAATCATTTACACTACACATTTTGACGTGATTGTCAGTATAAAATCTGCAAAAGTCGCTTGTTAGCGCCTTAATGCAGACTTGAAGAACTATTGGGGTAACTAAATAACTAAACAAAATAACTAAATACCTATGGATAGCGTTATGTATCTCAGACATTAAAAAAAACTTAACTTAACTTTAGCAAAACATTTTGAGTTATAATAATAGATTTACTCATTACAGCGCCGTTCACATTTATACTAATAACAAAGGTGAAAAAATCGTGCTATACCGAGGCGTCCAATCGGTTTTGCCAGTTGATTCCACCACGAAAGACTTAAATTCATCACCGGCAGAATGCATACACATGCCGTTCTCCCATTAGCCTCCTCGTGTATTATAATATACCATGACATCTATAGCAAATTGTATTACGTTAACATTATTCGCTTGCACTTTCTCCTCCTTTTCGTCGCAGGCTGCTAGTTGCGGCACGGCAACTGGCGGCGGCGTCGGTGTGATTGGTTTGCCGCCCTTGATCAGGGACACTATCTCGTCGGCCTCGCGACTCAGATCACCATCGGGACGGAACGGATTGTCCCACCCGCTCTCCGTACTGTAAACATCAAAAATATGAATTATTAATAATTATAAAACGTATTCCATACAATGACCACACGATTACGCTTGAACAATACGATAGATACAATCGATGCATTATAATCCAAAGCAACTATATTACTAGTCAAATTGCACCATAATACTTCAATCGACTCATCCATAAGACTACTTATGGCTATCACTCAACTGTGAAAATTAAAAATTGGTTCTGGTTCATTTGTTCATTTTATTGCTATTATTAAATTAAGCATCTCTACAAGAATAGCCGAATATTTTTGCGTTGTGCAGTTTATCTCAATTTAACGCCAACAAAGGAGGCAGGAACATACATTTCGTTGCAAAATTGGTACCCATCTACTATATTGGTACAGCGCTATTATTGTGGTTCTTATGTTGAGCACAATAATTATGTTGGATTCACATGAACATGTGTGATGCAGGGTGACATCATTGCTGCGTGTATGGAGTCTAGTATAGGTACACAACAACAATAATAGTAGGAATAAATTACCTAGTTCTTGGCTAGACCGCTCATATTATGTACTTAGTACTTATTTGTTATTTAACGCGCAATATCATCTAATATCTGATAACAGCTGATACGGATTGTTACAGATATTCTTTAAATAGACGTGAATATCAGTGTTCTATAATCACGTTACGAGAAGTCTGAAAGCCAGCAATGCTTATTCGTGGAGGAGGCTGTATAAAATGCGGGGTTTAAACATGACGACATGACCGCTTTTATTGATAATGTATTCTGTTTGTTTTAGTAACATTGTAGGAAGATTCAAATGATTACCCCATGCGTCATGAGTTCAGCAATCTCTCCAGAGACGTCTCCAATGTTATCTCCCTTTAGGGTAGGGACCTCTCAATAGGATTAGGTAGTATTTAGGGAATTAACTTAATTATTTTTGTTAAATATTATAAGTATGCAGAGTGTTCAATTTACATGAATAAAAGCTACACGTCCTTTTATTAATGAAGGGGGCGTAGCTGATGTAAAGTTTGCATCCATTTAGCATGCAGAAACTATTAAGTATATGGTATATAGCTACACACTTAGCATCCTTCTAGAATAATTAGAATAAGTTCAAATCGTAGTAATATTAGTTTATCTGCAACAATAGTGAATAGTCTATACTCCGTTTACAATAAGATTAGACATAATCACAAACCTTTTTTACAGTCTGTTCAACCGATGTTGACTTCTATTCCGTTGGCTTAAGGATGACATTAGAGGCAAAAAATGGTTACAATAACAACTGTTTACTGCAGCTGCCATTTGTCATGTCTCCAACGCAATATAAGTCAAAATCAGTCGAACGGACTGTAAAAAAGATTTGTGAATAGGGTAAAACACCCAGTAGTCAGCCTTTTAGTGAGAACTCAAATTTGATTCAACTATATTTTAAATACTAAACACTATGAATAAAACAATAATTATTTTGAGAAAGGTTGTTTATTAAATTTTCTAAAGATATTAACAAAACATTAAATTACAAATAGAATTATATAAAAAATCGACATTTAACAAATTATGGCACTTTTCACCAGTAGTCAGCCTCATTTCTCCACAAGTCAGCCATGTCTTACCCTGTAGTCAGCCTCTCACTTATTCTTGCATATTTGGCATATAAGTTCTTTTATTTCCATCCACTGCTGAAGGCCTTCCCCAGAGATCGCCAACCAACTCGGTTTTAGGCAGCCCACATGCATCTGCTGCCAGCCTTCTTCAAATCTTGGCCCATCGTGCTGCAGGGCGTCCCATACTACGCTTGCCCAGACGCGATCTCTACTCTAAAGCGTGTCTGCTCCATCTACTGTCTGTCCGTCTGTCCGTACACATGGCTGGCCTACTTCCATTTTAGCGTGCTAATACGCCGCGCAATGTTTGCAAAGAAACCCTGAGCATCGTTCTCTCCATAGCACGCAGAGCATCCTTGAATTTGTGGACCAGGCCCACGAGTGTCCACTTTTCAGCTCCCTAAGTCATTATGGGTAGGACGCACTGGTCAAAGAATCTGCAGGTCTTAAGGGATTGTGGGATCGAAAAAAATATAAAATGTTTTTAATGCTTAATTAGTTCGCCAAACCACTTCCGAATACCTTCTTCAGTTACAGTGGCTCGACGCTAACGCTATGCAACATTCTTTAAAAGCAGTTTCTTCTTTGGTCAGCTCTGAGTCAGGTCCTATTTTACGGGGTATTTCTGAGACTCTTAAATGTAGTCGATCTTGTAGAGTTTCTCGCGGGACTCTACAAAAACTCGGCTGCCTTCTCTAATCTTCATCCCATTTCTATTCGACACCATAGCTTGTGCTAATTACTCTAATTTGTGTTAGTGGATTGATCTTTTTGACATGATGGAATTCCAAAACAAATGCTTTTCATGCTTAAATAATCATGTTAACTTTAACCCGTATTAAAAACGATTTAAGATACTATTTTGTGCAACAGGACTAGCGGCTGACAACTGGATTTGTAGACCCATTGGTCGGACCCTGACATACAAGTACATTTTTACGCGGCTGACTACTGGTAAAATGCATTTTTCGTCTTATAAGAGTTAAATCCAGATTAATGAGCAACATTAGGACTTTTCGCTCCGTTAATTTCAAATAAATTTAAGAAAATCACAAAAATCTAGTAGTCAGCCGCTTGTGGCTGAGTACTGGTTCTACCTTAAAAAATCAAAACCCAGTAGTCGGCCACCTTAATTTCTACATATTAAACAAATAAAATGCATGTAATAGTTCGTTTTATAACAAAATCAACATTTTATTGTAACACAGTAGATCAATCCACTACAAATTACAGCAAAAACACACAGAAACTTGCCGAAAACTAGAACACGTTTCCTTAAGAAAAAAATAGTAATGGCGACGCATCTGGTCATGTCTTTGGCAGCAGTGCAAATAAACGAGTGTCGCTCATCACCCTGACATGCTATTGGTTCGTAGATATGCGTATTAGTCAATAAAGAGACATTGATTCGATTAAAGGTTATTTAAAATAACGTTTAATGGGGTAGGTGTAAACAAATTTCAATACTATTTGTATGGAAATAATGTCTGTAAAGGCTGAGTACTGGTGCGGGGCTGACTACTGGGTGTTTTACCCTATGTCTAATCTTATTGTAAACGGAGTATAAATACCTACTCCTACGTTCCACTTATCGTAGTTAGTCCCATGTACATAAAAACCTCTTATAGTATACCTACCTACACCTTTTCAATTTCTGCTTAACTGCCTGTAATTTAATTATTGCAGAACATTATGAATTTCTTGTATTCTAATTGAGCTGTATTATGGGTGTAAATGGTTTTCAAACTACAAAGGGTGTCAATACAAAACTTACTGCTAGTTAGAAATAAATATTTACCTGATCTGTCTGTTGTACATAGTGTGGTCCACCATGTCTGCGTTAGCGGCTGCCGAGAGCAGGGCCGCGTAAAGAACGTGGGAATCTGTCGACGGCACCGGGGGAGGGGGCGACAAGCACTGCGGCCGTGCGCCTTGGTAGAACGACACACGAACCTTTGAACGTTCCGAACTGAAAACATAAAAATATTACAGTGATGTGACGAATATTCGCTTCACGAATATTCGCGTTGTAAATAGTATACGAATACGTTTATTCGCATTCGCATAAGACCACCATTATGTTGCGAATGTATTTGGCAATGAAATGTGAAAGTCATTTATACAATAACAACGCAACTGATTAGATTTACTACTTGAACTTGCGATTTAAAATAACAGTGTTATGTTATATGATAACATAAATAAACTTCGGACTTTTAAAACACACAATAGAGCTACGTAAATAACTTAACGTAAACTAGTTTAGTATCGAAATGTATTCGATACTAAACTAGTTTAAATGCTTTACTAAGAACAAGCTTGCTTTATAAGTAGTTACTTAGGTAAGACATCTTTCTGTAGGTATCTCGTTTATTATGTTGTATGTAAAATCTGGCACTTATATTTGTAATTTAGAATGTCTTAGCTTAATAGAAAACATTAATTAACTTTTCTAAAGTTTCAAAAAATAAGCTCCTATTATAATGTATACTTAATTTTACTATGGTTGTAATTATAATATTTTATCACAATAATTAAAATTACAACCATAGTAAAATTATAATAGTAATTGAATTAATTTAGTTACAATCTAATTATTAAGAGAATATTAATTTACCCTCAACTAATTGATGGAAAAACGATTACCAGCTAACTTCAGTCAACAAACGAGCAGTGGTTGTTCACTTCATGAAGTATCGGTTACTCTCGGTATTAAAATGGCCGGATTTTTGAGTGATTGTGCATTTACGTGCCCAATCACTCAAAATGTGAAATGGTTATAGCCTAGTTTTGTTTTCTAGCCATATTTAAAATGCCGACAATCGCATTCGCATTTGTGAATGTTAGAGTTGAATATTCGCTGTCGCAATCGCGTATGTTAGAGTTGAGTATTCGCGAACATTCGTTAACATCACTAGTGTAGCTATTGCTTCAAAAAATTAAGAAAGTTGCAATAGCGGTCGGAAACGCAAGCATCAAAAAATTTTACCTATTGGGACTATGAAAAATAAATTTTAATTGATTTCTTATGACAGTCAGCTTGAAAAGATTAAATTTTTGAGCGCCACTGTCGTTTAGAGCCGACCAACACTCACGATGGTGTGTTGGGCTGAAGCCGACAAGAAAATGACATTTTGAAGTACAAATTTAATAAACACAAATACACCAAAGTAAGTACGGCTTTTGTGTTTCTTTTTATTAGACACTAGCTTTTGCCCGCGACTTCGTCCGCGTATATGTCGGTTATCGCGGACGCAGACAAAGTCGAAGTCGAATAAAAAGTAGCCTATGTCCTTTGTTGGGGTTCACACTTACCCTGTACCAAATTTCACACAAATCAGTTCAGTAGTTTAGGCGTGAAGAAAAGACAGACAGACAGACAGAGTTACTTTCTCATTTATAATATTAGTTAGGATATCACCAGCTTCACCATCTTCTAGCCTATCCATCATCATAGCGTGGTCCACACGTCTGTCCGACAGCGCGAGCAATAGTTAAAATAAATATTTTTTTACATTAAATAGGTACTCAATATGCTTAGGTGGTATGTGTTTGGTTAGGATCATTATAGACCCTGATCGGGCACAGCAATAAGGTAGAAGAGAGGAAGCCCTGTTTTAGAAAAATAATAAATTAACGTAGGAACTATGGGTAATACAGATGCTGACATATTTTTTGTCTAGAATATCTGAGAGTATATCCAAAAAGATTGTTATATTACTAATTGCCATAATTTTTGACATGTCTAAACTGTAATCATTATTTTTTATTTTATTCTTTATAGCGACCCAGCTTCGCATGGGCCTATAGCCTTCCTCAATAAATGGACTATCCAACACAAAAAGAATTATTCAATTCGGACCAGTAGACCCTGAGATTAGCGCGTTCAACCAAACAAACAAACAAACTCTTCAGCTTTATAATATTAAGTATAGATTATTTGTTTTTTTGATGTGGCAGTCAATAGATTAATAAAAAGCTTTCCGCACTTTGTCATTAAGAGCGGCATTATGAGAGCTTAACGAGAAATTACTTGATACTCATAACGTAAATCACTTGCTAAGAATACAAATAAAACATGGATCTCACAACTTTTTACGGTAGAAGAACTAAGTTGCGAGACTTGGTTTTTTTACAAGTTATGTTTTTGATTTCAATTTCACATTATAGGAGTTTCATTTAATGTTCTAATAATATTTGAGCAAACCTTACTAATAAAATAACGTACTTAGTCTGGCCATAAATACTGTTACAATTAAAAATAAGAAAGATATTACATTTGAATTTGGAATCTGTCATTTTTATACGATTGTTCATTAAATTTTCTAATTTTGGTGCCAATACATCGTATCTTCTTCTTAATATATATAAATCTCCTGTCACGATGTTTATCCGCGATGGACTCCTAAACTACTGAACCGATTTTAATGAAATTTGTACACCGTGTGCAGTTTGATCCAACTCGAAAGATAGGGTAGGTGTAGGGTAGGTGTAGGGTAGGTGTAGGGTAGGTGTAGGGTAGGTGTAGGGTAGGTGTAGGGTAGGTGTAGGGTAGGTGTAGGGTAGGTGTAGGGTAGGTGTAGGTTTAGGTAAATAGGCAGGTAAGTAGGTAGATAGGGACAGGACAACGTCTGTCGGGTCAGCTAGTTGTACAATATTTTGCGATATTAAAATGGAGTGGGGTGAGAAAGAGAACCGAATCGCTGTGATTGCATTACACAAAGTTGGTATGGAGCCAAATGCAATTTTTAAAACTCTTCATACGCTTGGTATTAGTCAAATGTTTGTGTACCGGGCTATTAATAGGTACAATGAGACCTCCTCTGCTTGTGACAGAAAAAGATCTGGCTGTCCACATAGTGTTCGTACGAAAAAGGTGGTCAAAACAGTAAGGGAAAGAATTCGAAGAAATCCTGTCCGAAAGCAAAAGATTTTATCTCGGGAGATGAAGATAGCACCCAGAACCATGTCGCGTATTTTAAAAGATGACTTAGGACTTGCAGCCTATAAGAGACGCACTGGTAATTTTTTAACTGATAATTTAAAAAAGAATAGGGTGGTAAAATCGAAACAACTACTGAAGCGGTAGGCAAAGGGAGGTCACAGAAAAATTTTGTTTACGGATGAGAAAATCTTTACAATCGAGCAACATTTTAACAAACAAAATGACCGTATTTATGCTCTAAGCTCTAAGGAAGCTTCCCAATTAGTTGACAGAGTGCAACGTGGGCATTATCCGACTTCAGTGATGGATTGGTGGGGTGTTAGCTATGAAGGAGCGACTGAGCCATATTTTTGTGAAAAGGGCATCAAAACATCGGCACAAGTGTATCAAGATACCATTCTTGGGAAGGTAGTTAAGCCCCTTAACAACACCATGTTCAATAACCAAGTATGGTCCTTCCAACAAGACTCGGCGCTGGGTCATAAAGCTCGGTCCACGCAGTCTTGGTTGGAAGTGAATGTTTCGGACTTCATCAGAGCTGAAGACTGGTCGTCGTCTACTCCCGATCATAAGCCGCTGGATTATGATTTATGGTCAGTTTTAGAGAGTATGGCTTGCTCTAAACGCCATGATAATTTGGAGTCCCTAAAACAATCCATATGATTGGCAGTGAAGAATTTTCCCATGGAAAGAGTGCATGCTTCTATTGATAACTGACCTCAACATTTAAAGGACTGTATCGCAGCCACTGGAGACCCCTTCGAATAAGCTTTTTATATTGAAAATTGTTTTATATTTATGTATTAAACTAACACACTGTAAAAGTAATAAAAATTATTTGCAATAAAAAAGAAAAAATTTTTCTTCGTGACAATATTTATGGCAAGAGTAGGTATAAAAAATGAATCCCTATTTTACCACCACGGTATCACGCGTGAACGGCTGGACCAATTTCGATATTTCTTTTTTTATAATATTCCTTGAAGTACGAGTCACACAGTCGAAGTGAAGTACGAGTCACACAGTCGAAGCAATTGTTAGTGAAGGTTTTGGCAAGAAAACTATACAAGGGTAGGTGTAGGGTAGGTGTGGGGTAGGTGTGGGGTAGGTGTGGGGTAGGTGTGGGGTAGGTGTGGGGTAGGTGTGGGGTAGGTGTGGGGTAGGTGTAGGGTAGGTGTAGGGTAGGTAAATAGGCAGATAAGTAGGTAGATAGGGACAGGACAACGTCTGTCGGGTCAGCTAGTGCTTTATAACTCCCATTTCGGGTCCTGTTACAATTTATTAAAGTCACAAGTTCCAATGTCCCAATAACCTTTTGCGTGGCATGTTAGTCTCGTTTATTACAACTTATCACTAAAAAACAAATATTTAACAAATCATATTAAATTTAAGAAACCAACACAATAAAAGCATTTAAAAAATAAATAATTATATGTATGTATGTACTGCTGCCAATATTAAAATGCTCACATCCATTTATCAACATAAAAAGAACTGATAATCTTCATATGGCTCAACAGATTTTCTTGTATTAGCTAAGAACACTCACCATCAAGTCACCATTGAAACTCAAAATCAGTGCCCACAGGTATTTTAGAGTTACTAGACAGCCAATGGCATTGTTACTGTGCTCTAGCTACTTTGAAAATTTTATGTTATCAGGTTATTTTTCTTGGCATAACAGCGCATTTATTGGAAAGTAAAGACTAGTTCCTATTAGTTTTTTAGTTCATTAATTGAAACTGAATTAGTATTAAACAATATGCCAGATAAGTAAAGATGATGTTATGCCGAGGTGGGCAAACACATCCTTACTCTCCTCATCATCTAAGGCATCAATAATTAAGGTCAAATATTGCAGTTCCAAGTATGTGTGTTATATTTTGCCGATTTTTACATAATGCTAAGCAATAACCGCCTTGCAAGACGTTTTGAAAATATTCGCATGGTTGGGACGCTAGCCGCGCTTATTAACGTTGAAGGTGACTCAATTCTGGAACCTCTTTTATTAATGGATGAGTAAATTCATCGCCCACACAGTATTTAGCTCCAATCTTGAGCTCACACTTAACATTTTGACTTGTTAAATAGAAGTATTTGTTCAACTTTATTTAACAACATCTAATTTACATAAATTCAGATTGTAGCATTCTTTAAATTCACTGTCTACTATGTTTCCAAACTTATTTATTTATAATAATGATAAATAAAATTTTACGAGGCTGATTACATCATATTAAAGAAACCACAGTCACACCCAAATAAACTATCTCCCACCACAATGACATATGACATCATTTACTTTAAATTTTTGATAAGGTTAGGTTTAAGGTTTAATTTTTGTTAAGGAATTAACCTTGTTGTTCTAAAAATATAGAGTGATGTGTTTTATACATGATTTGTAATCATCTACTAGTAGAAGTAGATGGATGCACTTTAGCTGGAACACCCACCCAGTTTTTGTAACAGATCATCATACAAGAATGATACAAAAATCTGACATCATCAAATTCCTTAACAACACATGAATCAACAGATGGTAAAAATAGAGAAATATCATCGCTCTGCTTAATTGACATAGTCCCAAGGTCACATACAAAGTTAAATCGGTTTTCATAAGTGTCATAGTATTCATATTAAAATCTTAGGAGATTGACAAATAAAATTGTTAAGTAGTTTGTTATTGACAATGGACATAAATATTATTATTACTTGGATGTTTACAAAAATATAATCACATAACTTAGGCATGTAAAACACAAATTTAAATAAGACTAACTACTACTCTTTCAATATAGGTAATTTGGAAACTAGATTTATAATTACTATGCAATTGTTGACCATTATAATATTTTATAGTAAAGAATAAACGAAATTGAATGATTTAAAGCATTTTGAATACTTAATTACATTACCATGTCTACTAACAGGTTTCTATTCACATTGGCAAACATCTATTGTGACACTTAATTGGACATTAAGTGTATGATGTAGGTCAAAAGCAATGCAGCCACATATGCAGTCATGCACCCAATTTTCTGGATTAGATTAGATGTTTAGGCCAATTTACCCATTCCTGATTTTAACAGTATCCTGATCCTGAGTTACTTAAACTGCAAATTAATTTCAATATTTTTTAATTTTGCGTGAGGTCCCAAAAATATAGATAGGAATAGAGAAATTGTACAGATTTTACAAAAATATATAATAGAATGCAATAAAATGAGTTTATAAATGCAAGGTGTTGAGATGGTACATTATTGTACTACCTATATGAACATGCCTGGTATGGTATGGCCTCGAATCGGCACAGGGCGGGCCCTCAATGAATGGAGTCGACCAATAATGGTGTCATTAAAAATAGAGTTTTTAAAACGATTGCCAATGCATGTTTACTACTTGTAGGTTCGTGCTGAGTAATGACCTTGTGTTCCCGGCTGCTGGATGGAACCGAAAGTCGTTTTATGTTTATAAATCAGTACTCGTGACGTCATTGTGACCAAATTATCCTCACAAAACTCGAGTTATGAAAAGACAAACCAACTTAAGTTTACGATTTTTCGCGACGTTTACATTCACGAAAAGGTCGATTGCATTAAAATTTATCCTTATATCTGTGCTTGGTCTAAATTCAGAAAATCATCGGCAAGTGAACACCTAGTTTGCAGCACAACAAATATGACGTGATTAATGTAAATAACATACCTTGAAAGTATTCACTCACAACGTTAACACTGTACACGCTTATCTAATTGTTTAATCACTGAATGTATTAACTGCCAAATTAACAAATCATTAAAAACATCGGCGCAGTTGACGCTGTAGGGTTTGGTCCATTCGACGCTTTACAAAAATGTTTCGGTCGGTCGCGGTCCCACTACAACTACATCGATCTCGGAAGTCGCGCGCGGCTCCGTGGCGAATGGAATGGAACGGAACGAAGCGAGCGGGCGGAGCACGCAGCGAGCTCGCCCAGTGACGTAATGTTAGCTACTATAACTAGCGTTCGCGATAACATTATCGAGACGACATTTTAACGCTGTCACTTTTCTAATTCTGAATTTATACAATATTTGTAAAGCAATCTAGCAGCAAGTTATATGGGAATCATTATATAACTAATAAGAATGTTGTACATTTATTTAATCAACTGTAGGCTCAGCTATAGCTCCATTAATTAATTGTTAGACAAGTAGATTAATATACTGTAGACAACTGTTTTACCTTAGTAGGTAGCCCAATAGATGGCGCTTTATTTACACAGACACGGATTGCATCTGCATCGAATTAAATTTTATTTTCCCCTCTAACCCTGATTAAGTATTCTGTGCCCTGAGCATGGTAGATAGTCGACATCAATGAATTACATCCACCGTTTCACTTGATTAGGTAAGTATTTTAAAGTGATGGACCCTTTGCGATGTGCACACTATACCTTTAAAATTACGGTCTATAGGTATATTTTTACAGCTAGGGTTACCTTTGACTGTTTTATTATTGTTACTGCCTTTGTCCATTTGGTAACTAGAGAGGACAAAAATGGAGAATGGATGAGGGTGTTTAGTATATTTGCATAATGCTTTTTATGGTAGGTAGGTAGGTACCTTCAAAATTGTTAGGTAGTGTACCTACTAGTACCCAAACCACCATCAACGCGTTGTCAGCTGTGCCGATATAAGCGACAATGATGTAAAAGTTTATGCTCCTCTTGTTTTTGATCAGCACAGAAAACAGTTTTTTACCTATCTAACTACCTACCTGATATTTGTAGGGAGTTGGTTAGGTCACTAAGGGACGCTAGTATGTACATTTTCAGATCCTAAAGTATAAGTAGGTAGAGGTGGTCTAATTATAAATTAAGTATACCTCCATCCACCAAATGTTCTTTAAGTACGTACTTGCAAACAATTGAATTAAGTACGAAACAAGCACTGGAAAAAATAGGTCACCTAGCCTACTTGAAATCAAATGATGTTAGATCGAATAATAGGTACCTACTTGCTCGAAAACGTTAACTCGATAAATTATGAGCGCTACAGAATAGTTTTAAGGATTTTTATTTAATTATGTGAATCAACTATAATCATGAAAATATTATGATTGTACAATTTTCGTATATTTTAATTTAGTCAGAAAAAAAATAAAAATAAGGGTAGTTTTGAACATAATGTAAAAAATTTAGGCCTTAGTTTAGGCACGTAGTATTGGTCTCGGTCTCGGTAGCTAATATGATATTTTCATAAATGTTTATGATTAGGTAAACTTAGTTTATTGTATTCAAATAAAAATCCATAAAACTATTTTGTAAATCGATTATATTATTATGTCTGCGCCCGCGTCTCTGTTCGTCAATGTTGCCAGTGAAAGTCATGGCATGGCGTGGCAGTCATATTTTTTATTATATCCTTACCTGACCCCGGCATCACTTTGGGCCGTATAGAATATCAGCGCTGTGACGTTTTTAAATGTTACAGCTCCATGCAGAGATAGGAGCCTTTTCATTATTGATATTGTTTAATATTCCAAAGCCACATGGTATTTTGATAATATTTATTATGAACCATGAAGTAATTACATCTCAACATTTCAAGCAGAGAGACAAGAAGGGATGGAATCTAGAACGCTACGAACCACAGAGTATCTAAATACAATAATATATCACAGAGTACTAATTCTAATAGGAATGCATGGGTTGTTACCTACCTCAATACTCTTCCTCAACACATGCCTTTCCTACACATAAGTTTAAACCTTCACACAAACTATTAAATACACTCTTAGTTACAGGTTTTGTTAAAATGTCAGCAAATTGTCTCTTAGTATTAATATATTTCAGTTATCAAATTCTCTTCAACCTTTTGTTTTATAAAATTATATTTTACATCTACATGCTTCAATCTTTTTTGATCAGGATTCTTAATGGCTTTAATAGTACTTTGGTCATCTTCAAAAATTACAACATTTTCTACCTTTATATTTAAATCAACAAGTAACTTAATCATCCAACATGTTTCCATTATACATTCACACAATGCAACAAACTCTGCCTCTGTTGTGCTTAATGCTACAGTGTTTTGTTTTCGAGATTTCCATACAACAGTATTATTAAAAACTTTAATCAAATATCCAGATGTGGACTTTCTATCTCAATCCCTAGCCCAATCAGCATCAGCATATGCTAATAAAGGCACACTAGGATTATTATTCTTGGTATACAATAAAGAAACGTTTATAGTTTTCTTAACATAACGTAACAATCGTTTTAAACATCTCCATAAATCAGCACTTGGCTTAGATTGAAATCTACTTAAATAATAAACAGATGCTGTTAAATCAGGTCTTGAACCTATAGTTGCATACATAAGTGAACCTATCAATGAACGACATTGCTTTTCTAAGGATAAATCAATTTCAGAATTTTCATCATACTTAAAATTAGCATCCATTGGCGTATCACACCCCTTACAATCTTGCATGCATTACTTTTTCTATACTTCTTACTTTTTCTTGGTTATTAAATTTATTTTCTTCAGTTAAGTTTCTGTCATATTCTATTTCTTCAATACATTCCTCATTAATTTTATTTGTAAGTTCTTTTTCAGATTTTCCTGTGTCTTCGTGACCATCATATCTAGGTAAGTAAATATTCTTCTCAGTATTTTTTCTTCTCTCATCAAAAACAACATTTCTTGCGATGACGACTGATCCTGTTTCTTCATCATAGAGTTTATATCCACCAATAGCATATCCTAACATTATCATCTTCTTACCTTTATCATCCAGTTTTTTTCTTAATTTCTTAGGTACATGATTGTATGCAGTACATTAAAAAAATCTTAAATTTGACACATCAGGCTTCCTATTTTCCCATAGTTCACTAGGAGTCTCCTCTCTTCCTGAAACTGGGCTTCGGTTAGTCACATACGCTGAGAATAATACAGCTTCTCCCCAAAATTCCTTATTCATTTTGGAATCAATTAACATACTTAGTGCTTTGTCCATAAGTGTCCTATTAATGCGTTCAGCCACACTATTCATCTCTGGGTTATATGCTACTGTATGTTGCACGACTATGCCATTCCTATTACAAAAGTCTTTGTAATCATCAGAGAGATATTCACGTCCATTGTCTAATCGTAATTTATAAAGATTAATATTAAAATGATTTGTTACCAAATAGTAATAATGTTTAAAATTATCAAAAACCTCTGATTTATTTCTCATTAAGTAAACCATTGTAAAGTGTGTGTAATCGTCAATGAATGTTACAAAATATTTTTTATCATCATATGTACTTGGAGAGATTGGCCCACAAACGTCAGTGTGTACAAGTTTTAAAGGTCGTCTAGCTCTATACCCTGGTTTATTAAATGATTGTCTACAATGTTTACCTAATACACATGGTTCACACAAGTCATTTTCTATTGTTTTATTTTTTAATCCTGATAAACCATCACCCATATTTTTCTTAACTAATAAATTCAAATTAGTATTACCTAAATGTCCAAACCTCAGCCAGAATTCAATCTCATCTTCTTTTGTTTTACAAGAAAAATTACATGTTTTAACATTAGTTTCAAGATGCACAGTACATAAAGTTTTATGTTTATCTCCAATTAATAACAAGTTGTTATGTGTGTACACTCTTACTTTTCCTTGATTGAATACTACTTTCACCTGAACTTCCCATTTTAGATACCTACACTTAATAATTTTTTTCTTAATTCTGGTACATACAAAACATTATTTATATTACACTCATTTTCCTTTGTACCTACTCCACTTATAACTTGTAAATTACCAACACCTATAGCTTCTAAATTTATTCCGTTCATAGCCGCAGCAATTTTAATTGGAACTTTTAATTCTAGATAGTTTTCAAAATGTTCTTTCGTATTAATTAAATGGTCAGTACATCCAGAATCTACACAAAACTCTACCTTATCATTTTCATTGGATATATTACCTTGCTCAGGAATGCGTTGTTCTGTACTGTATTGTTACCTGCTAAATTCGTATCACTTTGCCCTCTTGTCCAGTTGTCTCCTCGGTTGCCATATCCATTTCCTTGTCTATACCCATTTCTCCAGTTACTTTCTCTTCCACGTTGTCTCGTGTCATATCCCTGCCTGGTATTGTCTTGTGGTCTGTTATAATTTCCTTGTCCGGTATCTCTTTGACCTATATTTTCTTGTCGTCCTTGTCCTCGACCTGCATGGTATCCACGTCCTCTATTCATTCAACATTGGAATTTCTTATGTCCTGGTTTCCCGCAGGTATAACAATTAAATGCCGCTTGTGGATTTGTATCTGCCTTTTTATTTTGCCCTTGGCGCCTCTCGTCTTCTGCCAGTAACCTTCTCTTTGCAAAAATGTATGTTATCTCACTCGGGGTTTCAAGCGATGAGATTACTATATTATAACTTTCTAGCATTGATAGTAACAAATAGTTTATTTTTTCTTCTTCAGATAATTTAACCTCAGGTCCTTCTAATTCATTGAATATTCCTTCAATCTCTAATAAGTGGTCTTGAAGAGCCTTCTTTTCATTATACTTTATATCCGATAATCTTCGCCATAAAAACAAAGTCCCAACAGTACTCTTTTTTTTATTTTTCTCTAAACTTTTCCACATAAGATATGCTGAATTTTTCTTCATATAATCAATGTGGGAGTCCGCCACACCAGCAATTAGTAATGCCTGCGCCCTTGACTCGAATTTCTTATGTTCATCTTTATTAACAAACTGTTCACTCTGAATTGCCGCTAAGCAATCATTTTCAGTAAGAATACATTTCATGCGAAACGCCCACGTTGCAAAGTTTTTTCCGCAGAATGGTTCTATCTTAAACTTTACTGACTCCATCTTAGTTTTTCCTTACCTTGATTCTATCGAGTAATAATTCTATAATCGTACCTTATATTCCTTTTCTTTCACTTTCGTTGGGACTGGGCCCATAACTATTATTGATGTTGTTTATATTCCAAAGCCACATTGTATTTTGTTTCAACATGTATTTTTTTCCGTCCGTGTGGTGTCGGACGCAAAGAATAGCACCATCCCATATCTTCCCGTGGGTGTCGTAAGAGGCGACTAAGGGACTTACCAAAGAATGGGCAGCAGCGTTCTCTGTGCCTTTGTAACAACCATACTGCGATCACCAATCCGCCTCCCAAGCGTGGCGATTACGGCAAAACCCCCCCTTGGAGAGGCCTATGTCCAGCAGTGGACGTCTTTTGGCTGAAATGATGATGATGATTGTATTTTGATAATATTTATTATGAACCATGAATAATTACATCTCAACATTTCAAGCAGAGAGACAAGAAGGGATGGAAGACCGCTGCGAACCACACAGTATCTAAATACAATAATATATCACAGAGTAATTAGTAATTCTAATAGGAATGCATGGGTTGTTACCTCAATATTTTTGGCCTCGTACAGGACCAATTTCGTTCCTTTTTTTTATTTTACAATAATATATCAACCATGTTATTTTTGTGTGTTTGTCCTGTGCGGGCCAATAAATGTTTTTTCTTTCTGTCTTTCTTTCTGATGATTCGAGCTTATTTCGAGATTTTGATGCATCGAGGTAGTGAACTGTCGCGCTCATAATTTATCGACGTTTTCGAGCAAGTAATATTCGATCTAACGTCATGTCATTCGATTTCAAATAGGGAACCCGGAAAAAATGGACGCTCCGTAATTTTTGAGGGTAGATGATAATAATTAGACAGAAAGTCTGATAACTATACCATCTCGAATAATTTCTTCCTTTCTCTGGTAGAAAAATTACCCATGCCTATATTTGTCAAAATACGTAGAGGTAAAAACTGAAAAATTCCTATCTTTACCTAATAATTTCGGTCAATATGCATGATACTTACCTATTGGTACCCTTCGGCAGTGGCGTAGCGTGGGGGGGGCAGGGGGTGCCATGGCCCCGGGCGGCATACGAAAGGGGGCGGCAGAAAGCGCCACGACTTTTTAAATTGAAAATAAAATAAAAATTAACTCCAAAACGCGCCCGCAACGTTAAGCGCGGCGGCTTCACCGAGATTTCCCGTACGCGAACGAACCAACAAGCGACAGCGAGTACTCTGTTATTCAGTGAAACAAAACAATAAGGCGCGGCGCCCACTATCGGTGGGCATCGGTACAGCTCGGGCGCTTTATGGCGGCTTCGGGGGCCTGCGGGCTGCTTCGGGCGCCTGAGAGCTGCTTCGGGCGGCTTCGGGAGCCTTAGGGCTGCTTCGGGCGGCTTCGGGCGCCTGAGGGCTGCTTCGGGCGACTTCGGGCGCCTGAGGGCTGCTTCGGACGGTTTCGGGCACCTGAGAGCTGCTTCGGACGGCTTCGGGCGCCTGAAGGCAGCTTCCGGCGCCAGAGGGCTACTTTGGGCAGCTTGCTACTTCGGGTGGCTTTGGGCGCCTGAGGGCTGCATTGGGCAGTTTCGGGCGCCTGAGAGCTACTTCGGCAGTCATAAGCATAGCTAAGAACGCCGAGGCTGGTTTCGGGTAGGTTCGGAAAAACTAAGAATAGGTAGTTCGGGTGGCAAATACGTCGCAGAGCAGTCGTAACGTTACGTGAAATCAGTTGTGCGCGTGTATTTGTAATGGTGGATTGGGATTTAGTTCTCATTGTTCATCTTGATGAAGAGGAAGAGTTATTTGGTTCCATGCATTCTGTTTCATTTGTTGATCACTGCAGTATTGTGATGATATGTCATACAGACATTCGTGAGCTTGCACAAGAATAATCAACTTTTCTTCTGTCATCGTCAAATAAAACGAACCTATATGTGTATTAATGAGGCTGTTGCCTTTTATTTTCCTCTTTGAGTGTTGCCAAGCTAATGGAGACGCGCACGGTTAACGTTATGACACTGTTCTGCGATGTGTCTGCCACGAATATGCCACCCGAGTTACCCGAAGACAGCATACGACTGCCGAGGCAGCCCAAAGCAGCTCCCTGGCGCCCGAAGCCTCCCGAAGCAGGTCTCAGGCGCCCGAAGCCGCCCCAAAACCGCCGTAAGCCGCTCGACCTGGACCGCCCGCACCCATGCCCACCGGTATTGGGCGCCGCGCCTAACATTTCTTATTTTCATTACGCGACTTATTTCAGAATGTCATTGAACTACGACACTACCATTGGTAGTAAGATTGAACTACGACACGATAATTCGTAGTGAGACTAAAAGTTCGAGTGTAAAGTAGGTAGTAAATATTTTTGTTACTGTAAATACCCACTAGCTTCGAATTGTTGATACTTAACCGCAATTTTTATTTATTTTTTAATTAGGTGTACAAGAAATAGATTGCTAGGTGACGCTAACTGGCTTTGTAGATGGCTTTTTTCTGCCCCTTTTCTTGTTATTTCTTTTAATTTTATACTTATAAAGGTTGATAAGTGATGAGCACTATGTATAATTTAAAATCCAAATGTACAGAGGCCATCACATCAAGATACCCCATTTTGTATTTTTTAAAATAGTTTTTCAGCAAAATTATCATTTATTACAAAAGAATAAGGTCCATATTCATTTGGCCAAATTGGACAGTTTAGGATAGCTTGATATGCTGTACAATCAATTGGTTTATAAAGATAACTTTATACAAGATTTTTTACAAAAAATCTTACGTTTTAAAACATAAACTTTCTGTGGGTTTCTTGCGCCGTTTTTCTTATAGATGTGTGTTCTTTCCAAAGCAATGGTACCTAGTTAATCTTGACTTTCCATAAGTTGTACAAATAAAATTAAAACTTAAAACAATCAAATAAAATAGGGGGGGGGGGGGGGGGGGGATTTTCGGTCTGCGCCGGGCGGCGAAAACCCACGCTACGCCACTGCCTTCGAATTTGTGAAGCCAGTGAACTCGATGAACGAAAGATGTGTTTTGTGCAAATTTATTACCCATTTATTTATTTATTTTATGTATTTACTTACATGTATCTATTATTACGATATTGTACCGTTTTATTTTGCAGTTGCTTATATTATGTATACTGTTCAGTTTGCCTGTTACTTTGTGGGTACATATTCCTAGTAAATCAATTAACAAATAATCGAGAATACACGCTTAGCATGTACATATATTTTCTTAATAGATATAGGTATGTATACATGTAGATAGATAAGTGAAATAATCGCGATTCTACATCCTACATCAGTGGCGGATTGGAAGAGTAGCAAATGCTACGGGCCCCGCGCATTTGGGGGCCCCGCGCACCATAACGCTTTGCGATCGTAAAAAATATCAAGTCAGCGCGTTTCATAAAAACATATATATTTTTTTAAATCATTGCAGGTACAATAGTTACACGTAGTAATAGTTCAGTAGTAATTCAAAATGTTGGTTGGTACATTTCTAGGAGTGATTGCTGGTCATAATACTAATTATGTTTTGCACCGTACTGCACACAAATTGGCAACTTTTGTTAAGTTCTCGGACATGGAAGACCATACTGCTGAGTAACTCGCTCAAAGCTCATTCAGAATTACAGAATACATCCCTGTCTTGCATACTCATTAAATTTGGATGCTAAGTGCGCTGCAGACTGCTGTATAGCATACAGCGTACATTTGATTTTATTCAAAATTTAAATACATTTTTCCGCATCTACCTATCGACGTCTCGTCATTCTACCAAACTTTTTTAAAATGTTGTCATGTGGTCAGCCGGAGCTGATGCTACGAAGTTACTTTTATGAGGTTTTACTGGATATTATATAGCCATATGTACAAGTTATCATTTTCGCCACTGTCCACCAAATCAGTGCTTATGCAGATAATTTGATGGAAACCCTAGGCGATGAATTAGTGCACTTCTCTGCATTGCTAAAATCTGATGTGGTTAGGATTATTCACAGTAAGAACGGGGCACGGAGCTCAGGAACTGCAATTTTATAAGCTTTTTTGAAAATGTAGAAATGGCCTTGTGCATTTCTTTTTCGCAAATTTTACCATTAACACGTGTTAAAAATGAGTTAAGGAACACGATGAAACAAGAACGTCAGTCGTCAATCACCTCAGCCTCACTGATGAATTATTTCTTAAATTGTCCAAATTACATCCAAAGTTTGTTTGTTACAGTTTGGTTTTATTTAATAAGTACCATATTTATAACCTTAAAGCAAACCAAGGGCCCGTTGATAGAATTTGCTACAGGCCCCGCGTGTTGGCTTAATCCGGTTCTGTCCTACATAGTTATTGCATACTTACAGAAAATCCTAATGAATAATTGCACTTACATAAAATATAAATAAATTATGTGGGAGTAAACAGATACACTACTTTAGTCCAATAAGAAAAAAATCCCGATGAAAAATAAGTTACACCATTTCCCCTTTTTGCTTAATTTAAAAATCACTATGGTTTGTGCTAAAAATACTCCAAAAAAGCGTTCGCGTTAATACGGAACAAAAATGAATAATTAACATACTCAAATGAACAAAACGTACTCGTCTTCTATGGGCGTGTAGGGGAACGCCGTCTCCTGCACCTTGGGTGGCGGGCTGCTCTCCGGTTCCTCTTGTAGGGGACTCTCATAGATTAGGGTCTCCACCATCGACCCTTTTGAACTGCCGAACGACACCCTACAAAAACGAAACACCGTTAATAATACACCAATATTAAAATAAAGTTCAATACAACGATCTGCGTTGCCAGTTGGTTTAAAGGACAACATAGTTTATTTATTTATTTTATTTGGCTCTTCAACAATGAGTACACTATAACATGTAAATTGGTACATTCAAACTTAAGTCTAAGTGCCCATCACATAAAGAAGAGCACTGCATGCACTACATTTTGCGCATAAACCACGATTTAAAAAACCATAGTGGAAAAAGAAAAAGTAAAAACAGTGAAAAGGAAAAGGGATATAGTTGTAATTTAGTTTCTAAGTATCACTGTGTTTTCAACCGACTTCAAAAAAGAAGGAGGTTCCCAATTCGACACGCACATTTTTTTAATGTTGATCACGCATATTTTTTTCAGTGTAGTTTGATTTCGATTATTCTTTTTTAACTTTTTTTAATTGATAGTGTATATCTCAAAGTTGGTCCCTTATAAATTTCATGAAAATATTCCACCTGGCTGGAAAATTAAGAGAGGACTGTTTTTTTTTGTGTCGCATTTCATAATTAATTTGTATGATAAAAAGTAGGCCCTAAAAAACGTATAAAAACCAACCGCCTACAAAAGCTATAAAGTAAAAAATAACTTTAAATTCGCAAGTTGCGTATTTAAAGTAATTTTTTAGTTTTTGAAGGCGGCTGTCTTTTTTTTTGTAAAAAAGATTTTTATTTAAATGTTTTCGGCTAGTGTGACTACACGTCACTGACGTTCGAAATTATTCATTTAATTATTCATGGTGACTTATTGCGATATTTTATTTTATTATTACCAAATATGCGATTGAGAGATTATTATCTCTCAATCGCATATTTGGTTCGACTTCAAGTCTTTATAGCTCTAATTTCACATCGCATCAAGAAGTCTATAAATCTATGGACTTTCATTTTAAACTTTTGATGAAATTCGGTCATGGAGCTACTATTTATAAATTAGGATTTTGATTCGTGTCTTCTCTGTAGAAGTTCCGTCAAAAGGTACTTTTACTTACAATTACCTTGCCTTCAAGCAGGATTCGATCTAAGGGGGTTCAGTCGGGCAAATGCCCAGAGCAGCGAAAGAAGAAGTTTAGAATATTTTACTCAATAAAATTAAGTACAGAGGCCAGCACATCAAGCTACATCAATCTGTCAAATTTCTTTGATAGATTTTCAACTTTATTACAAAATCATGGTTCATATTCAATTAGGTTAATTTGACAGTCTGGTATGGCTTGATGTGCTGGCGTCTGTACATATTAGTTGATAACCATACACTGTCGCATTAGGTTAAGGCCTGTTAAGCCCGTCACTTACGTAGCTATAATAAATATTATAGCTAGCTACTACATACGGTAGCTCTAATATAATAATATATTTTTCCCCTATTACTTCTGCGGTTGTTGTTTGTTTCACATTTTTTAAATATATATTAATATGCCTTGCTATGAATTATAATTATTAATATATATTATAAAATAAAATAATATTAATAATAATAATGAAATAAAATTAATTAATTATTAATTATTATTTATAATAATTAATAAAAAAATAAATAAATAAATAAATAAATCGATCATCAGATAAACTCGAGCGCGTCAGAGTAAGGCAAGGTAAGTTAATTACATGCATAAAAGTGTGCATTTCAATAATCTGACAATTTGAGCGTGACATAAAGAAATGGGAGAGTCACAAAGTTGCAAAAAAAAAATCATCACGTGGACATTCTCGAGCGCGGTTAATTTTTTTTTTATTTTGTAGGAATCTAGCTACGTATCACGGAACCTAAAATCATCACTAAAGTGTGGTGCATGTAAGTTATTTTTGCCCTGGCCGGAGGCCTTAAATTCATTTGGCAACACAGGAAAGTCCGGTTAAGCAGCGGACAACCTCCTAGGTTGACTTGCGAGATGTCATTTCTAAAAAAGAAAGATGAAGATGAAGAAAAGATAAGATAACGACCAAGTCGAACCGAACTTCCAATATGATGATGACGATGCCACTGACGATGATGATTGAAAAATTTGTTTTGTTTTTGCCTTGAATACCAACCTACTAATAGGGATAGGAATAGGAGGCTTTACTTAACACCCCTTCTCAATGTCTGACGCGTTTGACAAAAATTTTTTTTTCCTACTTTCTTTCCCTTCGTACGGCCACCCCCACCATGCAAACCGGCAGATTACCATTTTTCCATTACCAGAAACACGTGGGGCGTATACACTATTAATATCTGATGCGCTCGAGTATGTCCATGTGATGGTTTTTTTTTACATTTTTGAAAACCTGTACACGCTTTCCCCATCAGTGAAAGTGCATACATCTCCATTTTTTTTATTTTTAGCATTTTACCTTCACAATCCAATAGATCTCCACGACGCTCGAATAAATCCCGATTTAGCATCTTGGGCTCCCCTACTATTAACTATTACTACCAAGTGGTAGACTATGGACTTTCCTAACTTTACAAAACCTGGGCTCCACCTTAGTTACAATCTAATGTTTGGGGAACTATTAGTTAATCTGTGGTTGGGGTCAATCATGATTCATGAAGCATAGAATAGCTTCTTGGGGCCAATGCTATTTTTCGATTCATCTAATGGACGGGTGGCGCTTTGGCCGGTTTTTTATTCTGTTAAGGCACCCACATTGTGCCTACAGTGAAAGTCATAATACCAAATTTAACATTAGCATGATATATCGAACTTACAGGAATTGTCTTGCTTTGTCCCATATGGTCTTTGATATTGCTAGACATTGAAATAAAATCCGATACCTATATAGTACTAATATATAGCTGAAGAATCTGTTTGTTTGAATGCCTTTGAATGCGCTAATCAAGGAAACTACTAGTACCTACCTACCTAGTATTCTGAAAATTCGTATGCCAATTATGCAATCAAAGAGCAGCTACGTTATCACTGTAAATACTATACCTACCTGTTTATATATTATGAAAAAAATAGGAATCAATGAAAATTCACGCGATCGAATTCGCAGGGAAAGTGCTATACTTATAATAGTAGTTACTTATTAACCCATGTCATTTCATCAACTTCACCACAAAATAAAGCCCGCCCCTCTAAAATTTTAACATCCACAGTGACATTGTTTTAGATTATTTTAGCCACTGACAACTCTCAACTGAGCTGTATCTGGCGAGGGAAAAAGAAATATTAGTGGAGGTCGTTCCTCTTAAACGACACCGTGCGAAATTGTGAGCTGGCAGTAGGTAGGTACGACTGAACTCTAAAATTTAATCTACAGTTACTTAGTTACGTAAATAGGTAACTACCTATCCACTTGGAATGCACAGTAGCGTGTATAATAGTACTTAAGCGCTATATAACAGTATTACAATATTTCCTATATGGTAGATTTACGTACCTACCTACCTACCTATTATTATGCTAGGGATGCCCAATAAGTATAAATAGTAGTAAGTAGAAGGATGTACACAATGAGTAGATACCTATACGCAATAAAATCTCTGTGGGTAAGTAAAGTAAAACTATCACTTTTAATTTAACATTGTTGCTGGCAGGCAACAATCAATCAATTCAATTCGTATTCATGTCATAAACATAATAATGATTATTTATGGTACATACATAATTGTCATTGTTTTTTGAACCCAAGCATTTTGTGAAAACCAGTGATTTTTTATTTATTTACCCATTCTCGTTTATGTACCTACCACTTTTTCGAACTAGGTACCTACCTACTTGTCTGAAACAAATAGCTGTATCTGCCTATAAGTTAATCGGTAATAATAATTTAATTTTACTTACAAGTCATCATCATCATCATCATCAGCCTGAAGACGTCCACTGTTGAACAAAGGCCTCCCCCTTAAGGGGGGCGGGGGGTACTTAGAAGTACATATTTGTTATTTACAATGATGTTATGACGACGTTATTTACTAGTTCTTCAACTATTCTCTCTGTTGTAGCAGGTACCTAAGTACCTACAACAGAGAGAATACAACAGAAAGAAAACACCCGTAACGAAAGGTAGAGCTTTAGGGTCATAAGAAACTTTGCGAGATTATGTTATGATGCACATTATTATCCAGTATTTTATGCGCAATAAACAAAATAATCAACATTTTATTTGTTCGTGTTGTGGCGTATCTGTTTCTATTTATACATGTCCTTGTTCTTGACCATGTAAACGGAATAAAAACAAAGATTGCATTTTTAAAAGAAGCATATTTAGTATTAGTTTATTATATTATTAGTTTTGGCGAGCTTAGTCTTAGTTCTAGATAGGAAATTGCTTTTCATCATTGTGGTGGTCTTGTATACCTACGCTCTGCAGCACATAGATAGAAAGAAATCAATTAGGTATTGTTGATGGCTTCTTATTTTCACATGTATGAATTTAGTTTTGATGTGTGCAGACATTTAGGGTAAATACGCTAAATGTTGGCCCCCTTACGGATTTTCTAACTTTGGATCGCTCTGGCTCCATCAGTTTGCAACGAAGGATACATTGTGATGCGGTTTTAGATAGGTTAATAAATGTATTTTATGTTTTTAGGTACCTATAGGATTGTCTTTTCTACTAAAAGCAAAAAGTATTAAGGTTTAAATGCATCGAGAACGAAAAAACCCTAAAGTCGGCCGTTTAAGGCCCATTGTCGGTCGCGTTTTCTCCAAATGTCGGCCGGGTATAGGGTGTTTTAAAATATGACAATGACAAATGTATTAATAATATGATTTATTTAATTACTTATTGCCTCAATAGCTTATTTTATGTTAGTGTGATTGTAACTGCATAATTTTCCTTCATCCCCTGAAGGCTCTGCATGTCCCTGCCTGTCCCCGAAGCGTGGGTATTCACAGCAAGTAAGGTACTTTTACTACGAATTTGACTCTTCAACGTCGGCATCGCTACGAACGCTCAGTGTGCAAAGAACGAGTGACGAAATCGAATAGTAACAGTTCGTACGTTTAGAATACGAACTAAGGATGCAATTCGAGTGGCAAAATTGCCACTTAATTACCTTGTAAATGTGCAGATGACCGAATGCAAGTTAAAAATGTGCAGATGGCCGAAGATTGGGGGGTGGCCGACGTGTGGCGTATTTACCCTATATGGTTGCCATTATAACTGAAGTAATTAATTGCTCAATAAATTAATTACTTCAGTTATAATGGCAACCATATAGGGTTACTAGTAGAACCTACTAGTTAACGAATAATTCGTTAACTAGTAGGTACCAAGTAGGTACAGTAGGTACACAAAATGTATCCGTTTTAAAAAAATCTTATTTCAAACTGTTTCTTTTTCTAAACATCTAAACTGAATATTACAGTAGTATACACATTCGATTTGTGGAACGAATAAAATCAACGACGTGTCACAATTTAACTCTTGTCAAATAATCCGCTAAATGGCTATTTTAATTCAGTCAGGCAATCAAAGCAGTTGGCGTTGCGTTTAAATTTGTTATGCCGGCACTTCACATGTCCTATTAATTTGTGCAAATAGTAGTCTTATTTGGATAATACAAAATGTACCCATAGTTATTGATATAAAGTCGATTTTGTTTTATCCAAGTAAGAATACGCCATGTGAAGTGCCGGCATTAGATACCTACCTATTTAATTTTTGTTTTGTGGTGCTTTTCGTCCCTGAAAGTTGGAGTTTTAGTTGGAGACGACATAGCATATACTTCCGTGACTATCTATTATGACAAACAGTGCAGTTACCCGTCTAAATAAAATACCCTTTGATTATATACCTACGTCTTGATTGAGCATTGCAAACAAACGACGCGCAAAAACGGGGTACCTATTCCTCGAAGCGCACCCATTTTGAAACGCACCCAACGAAGCGCACCTAAAGTATTCCTCGATCCGCACCCGTCAGTTGCGAAAATTAAATTAAAAATATTGTAATCTTATTCCTTGAAAGGCTGGGTGCCTTTCAAGGAATAAGATTACAATATTTTTAAAATAGTTTTTTTATTTAATACTAGCTGACCCTACAGACGTTGTCCTGTCCCTATCTACCTGCCTATACCTACCTACCCTACCCTACCTATACCTACCTATACCTAGGTAGGTAGGTAATGCAAATACATTCAAGGAATACAAATAGTTTCATACAAACTTTTATCCCCTTAGTGGATGCCTTCGTCATATGAGAAATAGGTACGTGTACGAAATTTCAACTTTCTAGCCTTAAGGGTTTGTCCTGTGCGTTGATACATCAGTCAGTCACCTTTGCCTTTTATATATATAGATAATATATGTAGTTAACAAAGTAACAACAATAAATACAGTAATGTATATTCTCTAAGATCAAAACACGATATTTTTGTTATAAGTATGAACGACAAACTGACTAATTATTTTAAGACACTTTTGTTATTAAACAGAGGACGATGTTATTACATGAACCTGTTTTATAAACTCTAATTACATACGAAGCATATACAATAGGTACTCTCCTCGAACCTAAACCCTCATCTCGAACCAATGATTTATGAAATTTTAATATTTCGTTTGATTTCATGTGCATGAATATGCCTGATATTTGTAATTGGTCTCCCATAGTTTCGGTAAATCTCCCGAGTAATAAACTGGCAACACAAGCTAATCACAATACCCTACAGAATATCGAATTAAAATATTGTTTTCTTAAAAAATAGTGGTTCAATAACAACACTTATCGATGAAAAGTGATCTTTGTGTTATTATACGGTTTTCCCACATAGTTATTACGACACAATTTGACAGCAAAAACCGGCATAATTAATTAATTTTCGAGGGCACTTTATCGTTAAGGAATTCAAATGACACTGACGTAGGTGAGAAGCGAGTTTACCAAATATAGTAGTCTTTATTTGAGCCGTTTGGTACAGCCAATGTGTCATCTAGACAAGTACCTATATAATCAATGAAAATACCTGAAGGATCCTAAGAACGGGCGTATCGAATGTTTTCGTACCATTATCTATACAACACTAGACATCGAGTAAAAAAACGGCAAATAATCACGTTTGTTGTACAGGCCCCCCTTAAATATTTATTTTATTCTGTTTTTAGGATTCCGTACCCAAAGGGTAAAAACGGGACCCTATTACTAAGACTTCGCTGTCTGTCCGTCCGTCTGTCTGTCACCAGGCTGTATCTCAAGAATCACGATAGCTAGACAGTTGAAATTTCCACAAATTATGTATTTCTGTTGCCGCTATAACAACAAATACTAAAAACAAAATAAAATAAATATTTAACAGGGGCTCCCATACAACAAACGTGATTTTTTTACGTTTTTTTGCTCGATGTCTAATGTTGTATAGATAATGGTACGAAACCCTTCGTGCGCGAGTCCGACTCGCACTTTGCCAGTTTTTAGTATTTGTTGTTATGGCAGTAATTGAAATACATCATCTGTGAAAACAACTGTACACTGTGACAGGCTGTAGCCTGGGCCCTGTTTAATAAAGCTGACAATCCGACAAGGCCGACATATTATGTCAAAAAGTGACAATTCGACAATTTTTCTGTTCAATAAAACTTTTTGAGCGACAGGTGACATGTGACAATTTGTCGTGAAAAATTTGTCAAATCTGCTTAATTAAACAGAAAATTGTCATGACAATTGACATATTTGTAGAATTGTCCGACAATTCTGACAGGAGCGTTACCCTCTGTCGCGAAATCATATTTTGAATTTTTTAGATGTAAGGAAGTGTTTTATAAAATGATTATTACAAAAAATTAGTCATATATTTCATAACAATAATACATTGTGTCGAAAATGTACTAAAAAAGGAATAATAAAAATAATCCAAACACAGTAATAAAAAAAATATACTTTTGATTGTCTTTTGTTTATATTTGTCAGCTTTATTAAACAGGGCCCTGGTGACAGACAGACTGACAGTGGAGTCTTAGTAATAGGGTTCCGTTTTTCCCCTTTGTGTACGGAACCCTAAAAAGGATCCCTTGGTCTTGCACTCTACTCTCATACCAAATTTGACAAAGGTATATCCCAATAAAATCAAACGTCATGACTTGAACAAAGAGGTAGTGTTGGCATCGTGCCCGACTCAGTCAGATTACTGCCTTGTTTAACTCCTGTAGTGAGTCATACGTTATATTTTCTTTTCCTAATAAGAAAACTAATTTTAATAGATACGATGATTATCTTTATAGGTAAACAATGGCCGACAAGATGCTCAAGCTTGACGCAAATAAGGAAGTGTTTCTGATGCGAGCACAATTGAAAAAACAGGATATCTGCAAGCAGCAGTGGTTCGAAAGATGGAGCTGGCTACTTGATGAAAGAAAGTAAGTCAAATCAAAAAATCATCGACTTACAATTATTGTTTGAAGAATTTACAAATATGTATTTCACAATCATACTAGTAATAGGTGATACATGCATCATACTGCCAGACGACGATTTATCTAATAGAAGACGTAATTTTGTGTAAATTGTGATGAGCAAACTTCGCAAGTGTAAGCTCTACCTAGAGCTTCTTCAGCTAGGCATAAGTCAGTATCGATACCTCTGGGCTCAAAGGGTGTATAGCACATTTTGGGCATTTTGACCTTTTTTGCATATTCTAACTCAGTTTTTGATTCTCTATCGATCTGCCACGTGACGAAATTCGCAAAATAATGTCGAATACAACCTTATAAATTTCGTTACGTAAACAACTTATTTGAAAATAGGGGGCATAAGGAACATATTGCTACCTCGACAATAATTGTCAGGTTGTATGTTGGTTGGTTGGTGTAAGATCGTAATTTTACCAATTGTCTTATTTTTTAAAATATAGTTGCGCTATACGACCTGCACTTTTATATAAAATGAAGATAACTATCCTTTACTCCCAGTAAACATTGACATTTTTTATTTATTTGTGATTTACGCCGTTAAAATTTTAAAGTTTTTAATAAAAAATGGGTTTTACTTCCTGGATTACTTAGGCGTTTTAATTCAATTCGAAAATTGGCGGTGCTTGTATTAACTGCGATGAACTACTTCTTAAAAACCGCTATTAATTTGGAAATTATTCAAGCCTGTACATACATAGGTATATAGATTCGGTGCATGCAATAATTGAATGGGGAGTCCAGAAAATGATTGTGTGAAGCCTCTCACAATGGGCTACTCACTATGAGACAGCTCGCATAAGACCAAGACCGTAGAAAGTCATTGTGATGGATAATGAAGATTTCCTTGACTTCGATGAACTAGTTACCAACACATTCTCACCAATGATATTAAAACATTAAAATGTAAAGAATTAAGACTAGTCACATTTAAAAAGATAAATTCAGACCAAATTTTAGTCAAATATTTAATGGAAGGAGAAGCTGAGTCGTTTGCAATAACATTTCGTCTAAAACCAACACAAGGAAAAGGGAGGGACAAGGGGAAAATACAACCAAAAAGGAAAAAGCATAATGTAATAATTAAGAAGCGTTACTTTAAACCCCTTGTGTAATTCCGGGTTACCTAATGCCACTGCTAAATGCCAGGATCTCATACGTCTCTGCGACAACGGGACTATACCCAAAAGATGACACATTCAATCAAACTGACGAAGAAGATGACGATGATTAGAAAGTTTAAAAGAACAGAATAAAGATAAAAAGAACAGATTTTCTTTTGTACTAATGAAGACTGTGAATCTTAAAACTAACGAAGAAGATTATACCTAACTAAGAGACCTGATTGTAAAGCTTAGAACTAATGAAGAAGATTATAACTATGATAATAAAACTTAAAACTAATGAAGAAGATTATAACTAAGCGACCTGATTATAAAACATAGAACTAATGAAGAAGAAAATTAAGATACGACCAATAGTTACAAAGATCAAAAAAAAAAGTATGGCAAATACCCTCAATTTAAAAATAATAACGAGCGTATAACTTTTGCATATTGTTTACCAATCGAAGCAGTGATCATTTGACAGTGTTTTGGTGCACAGATAATTATATTATGATCATAATTTTGAAGTGTTTTTGTATTTTAATTGGTATTAGCGTAATTAACTTCCACTATGCCTTCAAAACGGTAAGTATTTACCAATTAGCTTGTGATTGAAATTTATTTTATACACGTTTTTTATAAATTGATATCCTATCTAACAAAACTGTGAAATAAAATTTGATCCTGTCGTATATTTCATAAAAAGCAAATGATGTTATATTTGATGATCGTTTTAACGATCGGTAGTAATTTGGGGATATCAATCCTTTCAGCCCCAGGAATACTAGTAAACCATTAACCACTGTCTCTCAATCAAATCATTGACGAATTGGAAAAATTAAATGATGACGCCCCATTTCAATAAATATAACCATTTTACCACTATCTATGCTATTCTGTAAGAACTCACTTGAGTTCTCACTTCTGATTCCGCGCTGAAAACTGTCTTAGGTATTCTGTAGCTCGATGAAAACTACGCTTGCACCACTCAATGAGAACATAGGTGAAACGGTAAATTTTTACAAAACTATTTTAGTGAATACCAAATACTTATCACTTCAGGTAAGTAAAATCGGAAATCGAGATGGGATTCGAATTCGCGGGTGATTTCTTACAGAATTGCACTGCAGATAATGCGAATGCTGATATCACAAATGACGATTCTGGTGATGAGGAGTTTGTTACTCTGAACAATCTTCCAGGTTTGATATAGATCTCATATAAAACTTTACGTTATTTTCTCATGTCAGTTCTTAAATAATACGAGTATAGGTATATTTTTCTATCTAGGTTCTCAGCTAAGAGCTCCTGCTGAGATAGAATACATGTGTTCCGACAGTGACGAGGACAGTGTACCCTTGTCTACTTTAGCAAAAGAAGTCGAACCATCGAAGAACTCCTAATTGTGGAAGGTCGTCAACCTGAGCGCTTAAGTTTAGAACCGTCAGCCACGTCCCCCAGACAGTGCTAGAGCTCAGGGGAGCCGCTATTCAAGAATGGGACAAGTTACCTCAAGATATGATGGATAACTTGATTCTCAGCATGCCCAGGAGGATCTTCGCATGTGTTCGAGCCAGGGGAGGAGTTATATTATATTTAATTATAAACCTTTTATTAATAAATTATTGTTTATGTTTCAAAGTCAAAGTCAAATCATTTATTCCAATAAGGCACTTTTGAACTTAAAAAAAAAAAGATGGATTCTAGTTGCCCATTCCAAGGTAGTTTTGTATGGAGAAGAATGGGCAAGAAACTCCATACTAACTCTTTTTAAAAACGACGACAAACAACGAATCAGTATGTGAGCCTGAGCAGTGTATAAGTTCAAAAAAGAGTCAAATATATAGGTATACATAATTATACTAAGTATGAAATTAGGTAGTATAAATTAGCAATCGGTTCGATTTTGTCTAGACTGTCGATTGTCCTATGGAGCTAGACCAGCATGTTTCCAAGCATTCTTATCTTGAATATAGTCCTCTAAATTATAATACTTAAGCTTAAATTATATTTAGCTTTGGTTAAACAGTCTTTTTCTTTCTATCAAATTTCTGTTACAATTACATTATGATTAATTAGGTAGGTTACATTATGATTAATTAGGTAGGTACTCCATTTTTTTATAAAAAATAAATTTTGTTGAATTTTTTAATTTCAAACAGGGTAGGATTTCTATTTAAAGAAAACACACAACCAAGAATTTTTCAATTTAATTTTTTTTATCAGCTTGTGCTAGTGATCACAAACTTTTTTTGATGTGTGTATTGCACAATAATATTCATAATATTTCATACATTGCCTGGACGCCTCGGGGATTCTATACATTGCCTAGGTATTGTATAGAGTACCTGAATTATACAAATTGCCAGTAACATAAACACTAGCACGTTTTTTTATTTAGGTAGGTAATCAAAACTAAAAAAAATATATTAATTAGATTATATTTTGTAGTGCCAAGAGCATGCTCCAAATTAACCATTTTTTACAGTGCAGATAAGGAAACTAGCATGAAACGAAATACAAGTTCAGTTTATTTATCTATCTAGAGTATTTATATTTTTTTGCTGTACTTTTACATACTCTGTACCTACGTTCTGTCATAATCTCGAAACCGGAGCTAGTCATTTAATCTGGAAAATCAAGGAAAATATTTAACTGCAATAGAACACTTAAGAGCGCCCATCCCGTCATATTTCCCATACAAACGCTCGTACGCGATTACGGAGCCGGCGTTATAACAAATTATTATCCGAATATTTTTAACACACAGGTATCTTGTGGTTTAAATCTAGGTTTGTATGAAGCCAAAAATAAACTTTTTTGGGAAACAAATTCAGTAAACACGTCCGAATTTTTTTGATCAAATTTATCTGAACTTTGGCCGTTCATAATGCACTCATACATTGAAAAAGTAAAAAAACAGAAATTCTTCATAGAAACCTTGCACATGTAATGGAGATTCTAAATTACAAACATTTTTACCAAAAACTTGTAAGCCTTTTTCAAAAACACGTATGTCCTGGAACAAGTTTTGTGAAATTTCAGCGCGCCAATTTTCCTGTGATGTTATCGCGTTCTCACTCACTCGTTTGTTTTCGAGCCTTGCGTTGGTTGGAACAAAAAAAAATTCAATCACGCTCGCGTTGAAGTTCAATCGATGGGGTTGGGCGCTCTTAACTTAAAAGTAGTGACTTGGCGACATGTTTAATTGACAGTCATAATTGACTGAGTGTGAGCCCTTATAAATGAGAACTAATTAGGAGACATAATAGCTGATTTTAGAATTGTTAGGGATGTGTCTGTATAAATGTTTTCCGGGATTTATTAATGAAAATAGGATGAATTGAATAGACTTTAGGATCAGTAAATCAGTTGTATTATCTTGCTATTACATTTGCCTTGTCCAATACTCACGTTTCATTTAGCTGTACTATAAACACAGCTGTCAACTGTTACTGCAGCAACACAGCTTCTGACGTCAATACCTAGGTACTGCATCAAAGCACAGAATTGGCTATGGAGATCAAATTTATCGTGAGTTTCATGCGAAACCAATTTTGAACACGACCGTTCCTAGTTCACGAACGGTGTACAACAGACGACATTGCTATAAAAACTGTTTGAATACTTTAGAAAATGTTGACCTTTCAGTATTTAAATTGTTTATTTATTTAGAAGGTTACAATTCCAATAACGTTTATTCCATTTAGTTATTTTTTTGGTCACAATAAAGTATCTATGATCGAGGGTTGCTCGAAAATGCAACCGAACATTTAGTCAGTTTTTTTTACAACTAGTAGTTACTTAATTCTGTATAAAATTCCGCCATGTTCCTAATTGTTTTTATTTTTAGTCAACTATTTTTCCCAGCACCATTTGGTGCTGTAAAGTGAATTTTCACTTTAGGATATCGTTACCAAATCTATCATGACCTCCTTGTCTAAACCCTCAGGGATACCATGAAACAAGCAGAAGCGATTCGTCAACAGGTAACTGGTTATCAAGCCATCGCCGAGCCGCACGAGATGAAGTCAGTGAAACCTGTCCCTCTTACTTCGACTGGATTTATAGGATGGCTCAGTAGCAGGTTAACAAACTCAAATTCAAACTGAATTCTATTACTAGGCATTATGCTAGAGACCTACTTTAGTACATTACAAATCCCTATGTTAGAAGGACGGAAATAAACGCCTTTCAGAGTGTCAAGACAAAACACAAGCTACGTGAAAGGCTGCTGTGCAAATATCCGTCTGCTGGTCTCTGCAAAGTACTTCTCATATAAAAGAATATGTGGGGCAGTTCATGAAAGGAATGATTACATATACTATCTATAATCATTTTTCAGGTTATAATCTTTTTTTAGGCCCGATTGCAATCTAGAAGTCTATACATCGTGGTTAAGTCGACTTCCGGTGCGACAGCCTGATGCCTGGGATCACCCGGACTACATAGGTTGAAAGAAACGTTATGATTTTAATGTGTTAATTTTAGATAATTACTATAATAATATTCTATCTTTAACAATATCTAGTAATATCTTTAATAATAATAATATTTAGTAAAAGCTTGAAATGTTCTGTGATCATCGTTCATTTCAAACTTTAAGGTACCACTTCTCACTCGTTTAATCTTAGGTATTACCTCAGAGACACATGTCGATAAATATAAAATGTAATTTTAAATATATATTTCTTTTTTTAAGATTTTGACTGATAAGTACCTACTTACTTAATTGAAATAAATTGTTGAAAAATATTCATTGTTTTATTCCCAAAACCAACATTTGCCAACCGTCATTGGTCACCTATCATGTACAATCACCAAAAGAGATAAGTATCCATGTCGCCGAAAATAGTTGAAGTTTACTTAGAAATCAATGGAGGCTTTCAAATGAAATTTAATTAAATCATTGAACTGTTTATTCTCTATTAATTGTACTTAATTTTATTCATAAACACCCATCGGTTTCTAAGTAAACTTTAACCATTCCCGGCGACATGGATACTTATCTCTTTTGGTGACCGTACCTAGGTATAATGTCTGATAGTAAAAGCTCGAAAAATTATCTCTTTTTTATAAAATCCAACATTTCACCAACTCATGTTGGTTTAATTATAATAATAATAATATTTTTAATGCAAAATAAGAATTACAAGTAACATACATTTTGCAGATTCTAAGATTTACAAGTAAGAGTAACAATATTCGGGTTTTTACGGAACAATTTTGTAGCAATTCACACCAAGTATTTGACTGCGGTGGACAATTATTGGCAAACTAATAAAAAATCACAATATTCGTATGCTTAGCGTGTACGTATACCCCAGTAGGTAGCTGGCGAAACTTCACACACGTGATGACAATCAATATCTATAACTATAATGACGAACTAAAAACAAGATGCTGTAAAGAACAAAATCCAAGGTTTATCCCGAACTAAAGGCTATTTTATTTAGTTTGATTACATGCCAGAAATTCATCTTCCCTTTTCTAGTTCTGTTAAGTTTTTTTTTTTTGTTAGCCTTTACTGTCGTACTCTTGGGCAAAGGCCTCCCCCCATTTCCTCCATGTCTCCCGATGTTGTGCCTGTTAGAAGTTAATTTACAATTACCTCGCCTTCAAGCATGGCCTGGCCCGATATTATGGAAAAAGTAAAATTGGTAAAATATGTAATTTTATGTAATTATTTTATTAGTATGAAATATGTTGACCTATTAGGATTATTTTTATTTTAATTAATGATAAAAATAACCTTAGTAGATCAACATAATTATGTGATAGGTATACAATTCCAACATACGTAGGTACATACTTTAGGGGTCGAAACGATAACCTCATTTTTTCAATATGTGTGTATATCTCTCCGTCTTCGAAATAAAATGCAAAGGAGACAAGTTGTCATTGTTAATTATTTCTGCCTTTTACCTAAACCGCAGTAAAGATATCTATAAACAGTTAGAGACAGACCCTGCCTTTACGTGTGACTTACTCGTTTAATACTTATTAAATTTCCCTTTTATTGTTTTCGCGTCGACTTCCACAGGTTGTTAAAATAGCTCTACCTATTTCCGATTTATTGCTACCTAGTGGTTCAAAGTAAATCGCTACACTCATATTACAAAACAGTGTTTGTACTAAATTAACGACCATTTACTATCAAGTGGTGCACATGGAGTATCCTATCTTAACAAAATCCGGGCTCTACTTAAGTTCCTCCAATCATAAAGTAGGTAGGTATAGAAATCTGTTTCTTGGGGCCAATACTATTTTCCGCTCCCGCGTAAGGCAGTTAACGTTGGAGCCAACATGTGGTTCCTACCGGGACTAGTCGGGAATCTACACAAAGACCACTTAATTACATTGTATACATGTACATAAAAGTGAAAGTCACAATAGGTATCTTTACTATCAGCATGATATATCGAACCATAGAAATCTTTTCTTATATTTATGTATCGAATTCATAGGAAATAGTCTTGCTTTGTTCGTATTATGGTCTTTGATATTGCTAGACATTGAGATAAAATCCGATATCTATACTGAGATACTATACTGAGAGACCTATAATAAAAATTAATCGTTGTTTGTTAGTCTCGCTAAAACTCGAGAATTTTATTCTTCAAATATTTGTGGAAGTAAGGTTTATACGGTGAGAAAACTGTGGTAGGTAAGGAAGGTAGGTAGCGTTGGGTAGGTAGAGTAGGTAGGGTAGGGTGGGTAGGTAGGGTAGTTAGGGTAGGTAGGATAGGTAGGTTGGGTAGGGTAGGTAGGCTGGGTAGGGTAGGTAGGGTAAGTTAAGTAGATAGGGACAGGACAACGTCTATCGGGTCAGCTAGAAACGCAAAAACTTTTTACAAAAAAGGGAACCGCCTTTGAAAACTAAAAAGTGATAAATAACTTTAACACAGAACACACATGACTTTAGTTTCGGAAGTCGTTGGCAATACAAAACAACACACATAACAAAACCACCGACTTCCGAAACTAAAGTCATGTGTGCTAAAGTTATTTATCACTTTTTAGTTTTCTTTTTTGTAAAATGTTTTCATCCAAATTCATTAAGAAACGGCAAATCAGAGCGGTAAAACAGAGATTGAAAGTTCTCTAAAGATGGAAGAAACGAAAACGTCTTCTATGTATTTTTTTTGTTCAAAATCGGTTTACATATGGCGGAGAAATACTAAAACCATCTCCAGAATGTAACAAACACTTTTCTGAAAACCGCATCACAATCAGTTCAGCCATACGGGAGATAATCGCTGACAAACACATACAAACATACGGGTCGAACTGAGAACCTCCTTTTTTTGAAATCGGTTAATTAAATAGGTATTTCATTTCATCAATCGCAAATGGGTTGCCTAGCTAAATCGCGTAAGTACCTACCTTAGGTAAGTACTATAAATACTTATTAAGTTTTTTAGATCAACTTCCCTGATTTCCACTGACCGGACGGAGGTTTGTTCTAAACCTATCTACTTACTTACCTATACCTACCTTCCTACCTACCCTATCTAGCTATCTATCTAGCATCCTACCTACCTACTTGCCTACCCTACCTACCTACCTACCCTATCTACCTAGGTAGGAAAATTCACGAAAATAAGGATAGGTACAGGTAGGTACCTTTATTTTCGTAAATTTTCCGATTTTCTCACCATTTAAAAACGTTCCCTGTACTTCCACAAATATTTCGAGCTGTTCTCGAGTTTTGTTCGTTTTGCGAAGTTGGATGTAAATGCTTAACCTCTATCCGAGGTAAAAACCAACTGTTCGATCACGGGGAGTGTCAAGCAACATTTTGGAAATTTCCTTAAAAGTAGATGAGCACGCAGACCTCACGAGCCCGTGCTCGAGGGGCAACCCCAAACGGCTCGAAAATAAAGTTATTTACTATACATTTGCCGTATGTGGTGTTCTGCAGCCGCAGCAGCAGCAGAAGCAGCACCAGCACAACACGCTGAACTGGAAGGGTGGCGCAAGAGTATCGACGCCTGTAGCGTCCCATACTATGCTAAAGGCCCACCTAACTGCCAAGGAAATAAAGCCATCCGGTCTCTTGCCACCGTCGCGTGCCAAACCGTTGGGCTCTAAAACAGCCGGGTCCGTGCCCACTCCGCCCACTTAGACTCGACCCGAAGAATAATACCTGGATATTTTTGTTTTGGTAGGCGTAAAAACGTCGTCGTACAACCAGACAGAAAAGTGTTGATTTAACGCTTGCACCACAGAGAGTACCACCAAATAATGTTTGGATAAATAGATCAATAATTACAAATAAGTACTTATCCTTTTTTTTTTTTTAACTGTTATATTGTTTGTACTTGTACTTGTTTCTAGTAAAAATCACATATTTATTTTTTTTCCTCATATACTTGCGTTTGGCCGCAACGCACCTGATCTTAAGTGATGATGCGGCCTAAGGTAGAGCACGCTTGCACAAAGTAAGTACGTAAGGCTGCGTCGCGCCCTCTATATTTTGTGACGCTTGCTCAGAAATTAAATTATGTAGGTACCATTACAAAATATTAGGTAAATATTCTTTGTATAGTAAGCTTTATTTAGAACTGAATTGGTAGTAAAACATCTGGTATTATTTTTCGGGTCGAGTCTAAGCGGGTGGAGTGGGCACGGACCCAAACAGCCTTCGTTGCCACTATATAGTTGCAACAGTTCCATGACGGAACTATTGATGTTTTTTTTTAATCACTAGGTTCCATTTTAAAAGAATCTGAAAATAATGGAACTAACAGCCGGAACACCTGCGACGAGAATACGAAGAATAATGACATTAATATTCACGTGCCTCGCTATGCGATCCGCACTCCGGCTGCACAACAGGCCGTGGTGTCCGAAGCAGTTGATAGCTTCCCATTGCGACAGCGATGAGGAGAACACTGAAGAGACAAGATGCTCCTAAAGTTAGGGAAGCAGCAAGGCGAGTAGAAAGTAGTGTCGTCAAACATAACGATGTAGTCGTCAAAACTAGGTTTGACGACGGAAGTGCTAGAAGCATATAGATATATTGATAGCTCATATAATATCATCAGAGAATATGACACACAAAATTGGAAAAATAAAATTGTGTGACACTGCGAGCTGGCTGTATGACTGAACTCTAGAATTTAATCCACAGTTATGTAAGTGGGTATGTACTCGGAACGTGGAGTAGTATGTATACCTAAGCGCTTTAAGGTAGATTTATGTATTATATGCTGTAGAAACGCAATAAGTATGTAAAAAAACTAGTCAGCGCAATAAAATCTCTTTGGGCAATTCAGACTATCAGATTTGTTTAACATAATATATTTAATTAGCTGGCAGGTAACTACGTACTCATGCCAAAACTTATACTTGTCAATTTTTTTTGTAAACGTTTTGTGAAACCCAGTGATTTTTATTTATTTATTCTCGTTTAAGTACCATTTTCTCGAACTGCTTAACTAACACAAATTGCAGTATCTGCCTACTAAAGTAAATCGGTAACAATAATTTAATATACAAGTTTTTGTCATTTACTAGTTCTCCATCTGTTCTCTGTGTACTTACCCAGAGATTTAAATGTTTGATTGTTGTAGGAACCTAAGTGCAACACCTTTAAGTGAAGGTAGAGCGAAGAAAATGTGTGAGATAATGATACGTAGCCCATATTATTATCCAAAGATTTACGCTCATTAAACGCCGCGTATTAATTGGGTAGGAGCGCACTCATCTAAGTTACGCACTGCTATATTTAGGGCCTTATTTGGGCTTTATGTAGGCCTTATTTAGGGCTATGGCTATGAGGGACTAGGGGTCACGTCAACGTCACGTCTGTGTGTAAACTGACCTACACGGAAATTATTCCGCGACGTGTTTTATCCAAACATATTAATGTTTGGATAAAACACGTCGCGGGCATGAGACCCTATGTATGTACAATAGAGTACACTAAAGATATGTTAACAATAAAAATGTTCTATTGATGTCACTAGTCAAAAAAATAAACTTTCTATCATAGACAACAATATATTATTACACGCACATCATAGACAAGGATACTAGTCACGTATATTTTACGTTCAATAACTACGGTTCCGGATCCGCAGCTTAGGCTACTTAACATGCCCAGTGGAGTCTGCCCCACTTTAACTATAACTGACACTAGCCTTTAGCCTCTCTCTAGCATTCCTTTACTTTGGCAGGTTAGGTTGCATACAAAATTATTATGTAAAATTTCTCCATTTAGTTCTGCGCATATTAATGAATAATTTATCCTATCTTGATTTGAGGGAAGGAATAAAAAGTTCCTGTCCTAAACTGTCTAACTATAGTCGCTTGTTATTTTACTTGCTCGTGCAGTGGCGTCTGTATCTATCCATGTAAACATAATCAAAACAAAGATTGCATTATTCAAAGAAGCATTATGAGTTTATTACTTATTTTACCTATTAGTTTTGGACTCGTCATCCAAATTCTACACAGTTGTAAGCAGTATACTATAGTAGTCTTTGGTTGTAAGAGACGCGCTGGACAGAAACCGGTGGAGGCAGATCATCCGCTCCAGATGCAATTCTAATGCTGACCACGATCCTCAGACATGAGGGACCGACCACAGAGAGAGAGAGAGTTTTGGGCGAGTCTATAGTTCGGGCTTTTGTTCTAGATAGGAAAATGCCTTTCATCATTGAGGTCAATTTAGTTTTGATACGTGCAGACATATCCTCTGTATTTAATTGAATACTGCCATAACTTAAGTTATTAATTGCTCAATCCATTAACTATTACCAGATACAGTTAAAATTTATCTGTTAAACAATTAATCTTATCATATTCCTTTTTTTTTTCTTTTCTTATCTTATCATATTTCAAACGGTTTCTTTAATTAATTTATCTACACTTGTAAACTGAATATTTATTACACTATTTAGGATACACATTCGGGTTCTGGAGCGAAAAATATCAACAACGTGTCACAATTTAACACGTCCGAAAGACCCGATTGGCTGTTTTTAATTCAGCCCGCCAATCAAAGCAGTTTGACAATTTGTTAGATAGGGTACCTAATTTTTGTGGTGATTTTCGTTCCTGGTGCTAGTTTGGTATATCGTTACGTGCTCCTGCCCTCATCCTCAGTTATTTGGAGACGGCATAGCATACTTCTTCCATGCGTACCTATATCTTTACTAATAGTACAATTACACGTCTTATTAGGATACCTGAAGGATCCTAAAAACGGACGCATCAAATATTTAAAAGGATCCCTTGGTCCTGCACTCTATTCTCATACCTTATTCGTGGTTAAAGACTTTTATTCTCCTAAAGATTTCACATAACTGAGATCAGACTAATTCTAAGTAATTAATCATACATTCGACATTCAGACTTTGCAATTATTTAAAACAGTTTTATGTTAAGAACGTAGTAGACTAAATTACTGATATAAAGGGTATTCCGACAAAATTACAATTTGTAAAACTGCACAAAACTACCTACCCGCTTTGGTTTAGTTTTAAATATGTTGAACGAATTTGCACTCTCTATGTCTGCGGGCAATTTAATATACATTTGACGAAGGTAGGTACATCAGTGTGCATCGTGCCCAACTCGGTCAGATCACTCACTGCCTTGTTTGACTCCTATAGTGAGATCATAGGTACGTTCTATTTTCCTTTCATAGTAAGAAAACCGATTTTAATAGATTCGACGATATCTTTATAGGTAGACAATGGCAGACAAGGTGGTCCACTTTGACCCAAACAAGGAAGCGTTTCAGATGCGAGCGCAATGGAAAAAACAGGATGACTGCAAACAGCAGTGGTTTGTAAGATGGAGCTGGCTACTTGATGAAAGAAAGTAAGTCAAATCAAAAACCATCGATTCAAGAATCTTAAGCAGTCTCTGGATTTGAAGGGATAATTTTGTGCAAATTGTGGAGGGACAACTTCACGACTTTTGTTCGACTACATGACTTTAGCTCGGGTTCCAAGATTATCACATAACGTAGGTGTACGTCATACAGAGAATGTTAATAAAGTAGTCTGTAGTAGGTAGGTATTTTTCCGAGAGGGTAAACCTAACTTAAAAAAACTTCAAGATATATTATATATCATAATGGACAAAACAATAAATGTCTGTTACATTTGAACGAGATGACCTAAATGGATGTGAAATGTTCACGTAATCAATATCATACGTTTATGGGTCGTGTCGTGTCGGACGTAGGCACACACTTAAGTAGGTAGATACCTAATCATTTTGAACTTCCCAATAGCAGACTGTTATCGACCGCCTTTCTTACCTAACCTTGGAAAGAAAACTGGACGGTTACCTACTCAATTCTTAAAAATTAAAGCTTTTCCAAAATTGACACAGTTTCTTTTTAAACCGTGTATTATTATGTTTCCTGTACCTACATACAGCTGCACCCTTTCAGACAGTGGCATTAAAATGAACTGTTTTCGTATCCGTCATAATGGCGGGTGTATGACTTCCAAATAAATAAAAAATAATCTATATAAATGTACGTAAAATGTACGTAAAGTGAGCCGCCATTCTGATATAAGGTCGGCGGACCCATTGTATTATTTATGGTCAAATGTTATAAAATTGATTAAATCATGCTATGAATTGTTTAATCGAGTTTTGTTTTACTATCTGACAAGAACATAAGATGTACATTTATTTGTTATTTGGTTGATCAAAATAGTTTGATTGGTTTAGAATTAACTCGCCATTCTGGAGTCAGGGTGGCGGCTCACGGGCGTTGTACAATATCAGAGCTTGTATAACGTTTAAGATGTTTTAGAATAGTGTTCCTATAAGTATAATTGACGTACATTTCATTCCTAAAGTCAAATTTTAAAAAAGTTAATTGAATTAAAATACACCCGCCGACCTTATATCAGAATGGCGGCTCACTTTAAAATGATGTTTGCTACGCATACAGACACGTACATTTATACTTATTTTAGTACATTAACGTACATTTTACGTACATTTATATAGATTATTTTTGATTTATTTGGATGTCATACACCCGCCATTATGAAGGATACACTGCTTTCCTATCCCTATGAAAACTCAACTAGGTAGTAAGTAAGTAAGTTTGTCGATAAGTTAAGGTTCGGTCAATAAGGTTGTACCTTCTAATAAAATCAATGTTTATGTCAAATGAAAACAATCACTCCTCAGGAATACCTTAAAAGAAATACAAGCGATTCGTCAAGAGATGCCAGTTACAACTGATTCTCAAGCCATCGTTAAGACGCATGAGATGAAGTCTCTGAAACCTGTCCCGGTTACTTCGACTGGATTTATAGGATGGCTCAGTGGCAGGTTAACTCACATATTCATAAATAATTATATTTAGGCTACGTTTCACTTTAAATACATATAAGTTTCTCCACCTTCATTCACTTATTTCTACAAATGTCTAAATAAGCGTTCATTACCTATATTGGACAAAAATAATACTTAATCCAGATATCAAAGAGCCACCATGTATCACCATTACTCATTTTTTGAGTACGGATTCAATGTATTTAATCCTTATAGGAATGTACAATATTAGTCAATTTGCTATTATGAACTTACAAATAACCCTATGTTAGAAGGACAGAAATAAACGCCTTTCAGAGTGTCATGTATGGAAATGAGAAAACACGCTCACAAGCTACGTGAAAGGCTGCTGTGAAAATAACCATCTATTGGGCTCTGCAAAGTTTTCGCTTAAAAATGGATATGTGGGGCAGTTTATGAAAGGAATTAGGTATACGTATAATTATTTTTCAAGATATAATCTTTTTTATAGGCCTGATTGCAGTCTAGAAATTTACACGCCATGGTTAAGTCGACCCCCGATGCGATTGCCTGATACCTGGGACGACCCGGACTACATGGGTCCAAAGAAAATTTAAATTTATTAATGTGTTTTTTTTTTAGTTTTATGTTCTATAATATTCAATCATTAATAATTGTAATATCTATACTCGTAATTTTTGCATATTAAAACTTTATACTTTTTAAATTACTGTTGCTTTAACGCATGTCATGCATGCCCATGGCGTTTAATGTTAAAAGAATGCTTCACTATGAATGTATAAACAATTTTGTAGCAATTCACACCACGTAATTGACTGCGGTAGATAATTGGCAAAGCAATTAAAAATCACAACATTCGTACGATTAGCGTGTAGGTATACCCCAGTGGTTCGCATTTACTACTGTTTTATAAACAAGTTCCGGCAGTAGAACTTTAAATATTACATTTTAAGATGACACGAGTTGTACCTACGTGGTGTTATCTTCATGTATCAAGCCAAGGTCAATCTAAATTAGCTGGTGAAACTTCACAGACGTGATGACAATCAATATCTAATGGCGAACTTAAATCAAGACACGGTAAACCAAACCAACCAAAGCCAAGGTTAGTACCTTTCTGAAGGCTATTTCAGTGTGATTACACACCAGAAATTCATCTTCCCATGACAATCGAGCAATTTCACTCCACGCTATACTTAATTTTACGCAATGATTTCATTTTACTGCTATTTTTCATCGTAATTCGTAATCCATTATATTTGCTGTTCAATCCTTAGCTAACGAAATAGAATGGCTACATCACGGAGTAGTCCGTGGGCTACATTAAACTTTAATAAGACAAATAATCGGACACAATATCAAGTCATAATACCGCTTTAAATTTTAGGTTAATTTCTTACCATTTGTGTTTTTGCCTAATTTATTTGCTGACGTCTTGTAGGTAGGTACTTGATCGGTTTTAAACTTCCTAGCGAATATCCGACCAACTAAAACTTGGCAGTCATAGGTGTATTATATAACTGTATACCATTTCAATTTAACGAATCAGGATTCAGCAACCAAGATCGAGTCCGCAAGAGGGCACAGTTCGGTTACATTCCTATATTGCACATAGAAATTGGATAAAAAATCGTAATCATTATCATCTGCAACCATTTTATGAAAGCTTCTTTTTAAAGTTCTACTTTTATGTTACTACCACTTCTTTAATTTTGCACGATTTGATATAAAGGTGAATCAAGAGGCTCGCCTTTAGCGCATCTACTTAAGTTGATTCACGTTACTATCACGTAAGGATTGCTGGGGATGAAGTAATAATAATATAGTCATAACATTAAAAATGACAACTTACCTTTTCAATGTTGTATGTTTGGTTCCATTTCCGAGTAGCTTATGCTTTGGTTTGTCATATGCGCCAGTTGGCGTCGACGAGGATATGGTGAGATCGCTAGCGAAGGAGCTGGTGGACGACTCTTTGGAGATGTTGGTGTTGGCGGAGCGAGCGCGGCGCGCAGCCGACTCGGGACTGCCGGGGCTGCCCACCAGTTCGAGGGCCAACCGGCCCTTGCCAGGCACCGGCGGCGGCTTCTCCTCCACGGGAACCATGTACGACAGCATCGCTGCCTAGTCTCTGTTCTCTAACCACATGAAATCCCCACAGCTTTTTATTCACGCGTCAGTAAATGACCCATATTCACAAAATCTATGTCGAAGTCCTATTGTTATGTCACTCACGGTGTTGTTTATTTCTTGCTCGACACTCTGTAGAGATCTGAAAGATAATTGTTATGATAATATGTATAAGTTTGGAGATCAATTGTTTTATATGAACTCATGCATCAATTTACACAAAGAACACCTTGCTTTTTGTCATGGCACTTGTTAGCAGACATCATATGTACATAGGTATGTCTTTAAATATTTCAGGTTTTGATTATATACATGTCTAGATCATAGAGAGTCAAGAATCCGCCAACTATTTGCGGGTTCGCGCGCTTTGCCCACTGTCATTGTATGGTAAACACAATGACAGTTTTGCCACTGAGTGGACATATTTACAGGGTTGCCTGTAATTGAATGTAAGATTTCCCATATGAACATTAGATAATTAAAAATAGAATGAAGAGATGATGATTAATCTGCATGAATAGATAGACCTAGAATAATGTTGTTGTAAAATAATAGGTAGATCTAATAATAATGCTGTTAAATAATTACGAACTACAATATTAAGAATAAATAACCTTCAATAGCAATATCTTTTTCATTACAAATATATTTTACCTAGCCTATATTTTACCTAGCCTACCTTACCATTCACAATCACAGCATAAACTTTAGCACAAACTCCTTATGAAAAAAATTGTAGCTAATTATCACAAGGTCAAAACATATTCCCTCTTTTTATGGGAAATATTCAAGGGCTGGTATCCCTTCCAATGATGCGCGCGCATGTAAAGTAATAGAAACTACGCGCATAATTGTGTGCGTGTTACGCACGCAAGCTCTTCATATCTGGCCTTTTGTTCTTGTTGCAATTGAATGGCCAAGTTCAAGATGTCCCTAAGTCCTTTTTCTTAGGTTACAGAAATGGCGCCAGTAAAGTTTCAATTTGACTTTGAAACGACACCGAGATACTATTTATCGCGAATACCTATTGGTAAAAAAATATAACTTTTATATCTCTTTAATATGAACGATGTAGGATTTAAATTCAATGAGAAATAATAGAGTAAATCGATTTAAATGGTTTAGCCTAAGTCCTTTAGACTATGGACTTAGGGATTTTTAAGCTGGACTTAGGGACTTTTGACTGGACTTAGGGATTTTAATAGATAATATATTGGACTTAGGGGGCATTATTAACAAAAAAAGAATATTATACAAAATATTGTTTTAATCGAAAATAAAATATTATTAAATCGACAATATTACAGTATATTACCTTTCCACTGTTCTCCTTACAAACTAAAATAATTAATTAAAAAACTAAAACGACTGCACTATTAATTTTTACAGTAAGTTGTTGTTGTTGTTGTAAGTTTAACCGTTGCAAATTTATCTTCGTTCATAACGAAAACAGTTCACAACAACTTATTAAAAACACTAAAAAGTTAAGAAAATTATTTAGAAAAATTATCTTTTCTGTCTACTTAGTGACATTACAGTAAAAAGTCATGGACTAAGGGACTTTTGAAACTTAGGGAATTTTTTGAACTGGAATCACTGGACTTAGGCTATTATGTGAGCAGAAAAGAACACACTTAGGGACCACTCACAAATGTCATAAATAGATAAAACCATAGATAATGACCAGCTTAACCAGCTGTGTTAATAGTGCATAAAATCCCTAAGTGGACTTAGGGACATCTTGAACTTGGCCATTCAATTGCAGCGCAACACTCTATCTACGCTCTGCCCACTGGTTTAACCGTTTTTTGACAGCTGCAACTAGTGAACAATATTTATGTTTTTTGTAAAAACTGATACGCATACCTGTATTATAATGTCTGTAAGAGGTCATAAATAAGATAATCCAACAAGATTAGGCAGTTTATATATTTATTTTATAACACATTTTAAAGTTAACTTCAGGTAATCGGGAATAATTACATTAAAAGGCAGCTGTCAAAAAACCAATAACCCAATGGACAGGATATAGACATGTAAATAATCAAAGATTTCAGGCTCTGTTTTAAAAATCCCAACTGGTAACAAAATTTGAACGCTAATCGATAAAAATCATGATGCATCTTCCTTTTAAAGTTCCGAGATTCGGAGTTGCACCAGTGAGCTTAACTTCTTTTATACTTGACGCTACAGCGGTTCAGTCTTTATTAATCTAGTAGGTGTGTGCGGACCTCAAACATTCCCTTGGGGAACTCCGAAGATTTACCTATGTTGAGTGCCTTTACCCAAACAAAAGGTTAATTTTGCGGTAAGGCATAACACTGTTCTAGGGATGTTTTAGTTCTCTATTTCCATAATTATCTACCTACACGTCATCTGTTTTTTGTGGGTCTGAAAATTAATCTTTCGGAAGCTCAATACAAACAAAATAGAGCACCGCTGAAGTGGAATCCTCATTTAACACGTTGTTACAACACTATCCAATTATCAATTATTTTATGCATTGACTAGGTTGAAAATGATGACGAACATAGCCACATTTGCTACACATTAAATTGCTATGGCCTCGGCGGCATATTTTTGCACTCATATCTTGCAGAAGTCGATAAGTAGGTATCATGCGATAAATTTATTTATTTATTTGTTCACTCTACACATACAAATATCCTGATAGGCTAGATCCAATGCAATATTATAGCACATTTAAAATGTAAACAGCCACTGTTTGCACTATAGCAAATTCTATAGGTAGAATTTGGATGAATTCTTTCAAATTCACCCAAAGCACAACAGACATTACGAACATTGAGACATTGAGAGTGCGGAGCACGCTTTCAGCGGCGGCTCGTGTGCCGCGGTTATCAGCAACCACGGCTGAAGACGGCCACAGAAATACCCGTCTGGCACGACTAGCTCCAGACTTCGCAATATATCCGCACCGTGTAACGTCCCTCTAATATCTTAAAGGTATAGATTACAAGTGTGAGTTGCCTCCTGAACTTCTGACCCTAGTGTTGGATATATCTTATAATCAATAAACAAATGAGAGAAAATGAAAATAGAACTCCAAACTAAAAAAAAAATTGTATTTAGAATATATTGTCAGCCATACTGTACATTGTGTTTCAAATGGCCAGTATTGTAAAACGGCAACTTCATAGGTGTAAAGACCTAAATTATTAGAGTAAATAGGATCAACTTATTTATTTCAACTGATTTAACTATGAATGTAACTGACTAACTGATCAACTGATTTAACTATGAATGTTCAATTCTCATTCTCATTCCCGGAATATTTGTCTCAGATATTTTATCATAATTATTATGGCTGTCAATTGCGTCGCAGCTTGATCGTAAAACTATTCCGTGCGTTTCACAGATTCCAACCTTGATCTTGAATGAGTGGAGATTCGCTTGCTACGTCAGTAGGTGCCTTGCCTACGTAAGCTCTGCCTAGTTCCAATCTATTTTTATAACTGCAGATAAATACATCGAATCCAGTAGTCAAACTGTTTTACAAGCTTTTATATTATTATTGTAACTTTTTTCGTCATGTTTCCGGTTACAAGCTAAACATTTTTGAGGCAAATGCTGGCAGATATATTATGTAACACATTATAATGCAATAATATAGTACCGTCACAGTAATACTGTGGTACCGTGGGGCTGGTCTGGTGATACAGACGTTAGCTGGCCATAGGTATTCTTTAACTAAACAATAAAGCCTCATCTTTGGTCTTGTTTGATTGGTCTTAACAAATACTTTATCCCTGAGTGGAGTTTAGAGTCTGATGACAGAGCCGGAAGGCAGTCATAGGACTTGAACAAGATAGATTCAGTATGTCCCGTTGGAAAAGTACAAAATAAAACTTACGCATACTCGACGAACTTTAATATTATTATATATTTTTATATTCATATTTTTATAAATGCTTGAAGTTTTATTTCAAATGTAAGAAGAACTACTTCAGTTTCACGCCCTTTTTTTTAAGTTCTATGTTAACTTGTATCGAAGTTTATTTTGCACTTTTTCGTTTAGTCATGGTTTGGATGATTTGGATTTGCCGAGGATTAGGTATCTCAATTTTGTTTTGAGACTGACTTATTACAGTTACTTTCATAATATGGAATGGGCTTTGTCTGTAAATTCGTTAGTGGTCCACGCACTTGATTAGAAGTTGATGTTTCAATTTAGACATTACGCCATGCACTGGACATGCACCAATGAGCTCACATCGCTATTGTTCCACATCTTGCCTTTGCCAAGGTCAAACAATAATTACGCACGCATGATTTTATATAAGTAATTATCTAAATATAGTGTGCACATCATCTCGTTGGCGCCTGTTCTATGATTTACTATTCATGTTTTCGAGTAAGTACACATGTGTATTTCTTTCTAACTTCGCTACTATCCACCGCCACAGTAGGTTTTGAGATGCTATCTCGGCTGTTATTGATAACTCTGTATTCGTATAGCAGTGTAATAAGAGAGATAAGATTAAAATACAATCAAATTATCTTCGAACTCAAGAATAGATATTACTACTGCTACTATACAGTTCCAGTAGGTAAATTGTAGATATTATAAAGAATACTTAGCTGCTTCAGTGTACCTTGCTATTGAAAGTCAGGCACGAAGGACTATCAGTTACCTACCTGAAAGTTCTAAAATGGAAAAAAGTAGTTGCATGCACTTTTCCCATTTTTGGCTTTTCTCTTTATTTTTTTATAGCCAAGTACTCTTGTTAAATAAGCATCTAATCAAACGGTTGCCGGTTTAAATCATGTGTACCAATTGATATCTATTTGGATCCAATAATTTCTTTCTACTCTCCAAGGTTTGGCTGGATGCCCACTTAAATAATTCACCGGGATGCTAGTTTGGCCCTATTTGACACTGACAGCGTAAATTAGTAGGTGCCTATCTACTTGGCTTGTTTGTGTAGGAGCAATGCTTACCTAAATGTTTAATCTTCTAGAATTTCATCCCACGAACGAAACCAGCAAAATTCGTTTTAAGTGACTTCGGCGGCTGAAACAAAATCATAAATTCAATGTTAGACACTGGTAGGTACTTGTAGTTAGGTAGGTAAAATGGTCCAGGACCCCAGAATCTTCAGACCTATGACAGTTAAGTGTCGACGGAATGAGAATAGATAGAGGAATATACAAAATGCGTAGGTACTTGCTATAAGACTTTTTCACGATTCGTTAGTGTGCTTAAGTTCAAGTGTCACTTGGCAAATCGTTCAGTAAGAAACATTTTGTACTTGATGTCCGGAAAAAGGGTACCGTATTCAAACTAGCAATTACTCTACCTTCGTAACTACATTCCACTGACAAAGTTTCAGCCATTCTACAATGATACAGATGATAGGTCTGGTGACTCAAGGAGTTTTCAACTTATGTATCGGCCTTTAGTTGCCAATAGGTATAATATGATGTAGTCATCTAGTTTTACAAAAAGTTAAGCTTCGTTGGGGGTCATCTCTCTCCTTCTCCCACAAATGCTGTGACCTATCTATATCTGTGGCTGTGACAATCTCGTTCTAGAACTCGACAGCCTTTAAGTCGAGAGTGAATAGGATACTTCTAGGCAAGCGTGCTCTATCTTAGACCGCATCATCGCTTCCCATCAGATGAGATAGTGGTTTAACGTATGCCTATCAATAGTAAAAAAAACCGCACATTAACTAATTAATTATGAATACTAGAGGTAATATTTGTTCATTTTTGTTACTAATTTGAATGTTGTGCTTTTTTGATGCCTTATTGTGTTAGTTTATTAGTTTCATACTTTAGGTTTTCTTTTTATTATTCTTGTAAATATTGTACATACTTAAAAACAATAAACTTTAAAAAAGATTTCTTATCTTAGTTCTATTCTCTAGGCATTAAGACAGGTGACTAATTCGGTTTTAACATTATTTAACATCCATGCATAAAATATTCGTATCAAATACATAATAGGTACCTAATATTATTTGCCTCTGACGCACAGGGTCGCGGGTTCGAATCCCGCCCAGGGCAAACATTTGTGTGATGAGCACTTGCACTTGGCTTGTGTCTGGTTGTTGTTTGTATACGTACCTATTTATGTATTTGTGTAAGTATATCAGCTGTCTGACACCCATAGTACAGGGTCTGCATAGTTTGGAGTCAGATGGCCGTGTTAATTATCACCACATATTTATTATTATTTAATAATTATAATTCTTTGTGGAGGTACTTTACCATCCTACTATTCCTACTAGAACATTGCTAGAGAAGAAAGTAAATTATCTCCTTCATCCGTCCTTTTTAAAATATCATTTAGAAAAATGTGTTACGGAATCCTTAATAAGTTACTTATTAACAATTAACACAAATAATGACATTTTCATATTGACGAAATCCCTCCTTTTTCTTCTTTTAAAGGTAGTTTTTTTTTTAATCTTAGTGATTTAAAAAATATAGAAGACCACATCACAAAAGGAACCTGGCGCATGGCAATTATAGTCTTTGACCATTACTTACAATTATTTGGCCTAAACCTGGATGGTACTGCAAATTGACTTGAAAGAGTAGACGAAGAACGGTGTTTCGTAGGTACCATAGAAGTCTACTACTTGCAGCTTAGCATAAACTTGTTGGCACAATGTATCAATCAAGTAGGTTTCAGGTACGTGCGAAAGTCAGAAGTATCAAATTGGGTACTTACGGCGGTGCTACCGTCAATTCGGTGAATTCAGTTTTGCCTTTTTTTACATCAGTGGGATGAACTAGCGAACAATAAAAAAAACTTCCATAGGTACCTAAAGTTCATTTAACTTTGCTTGTTTGTCCGTCTTGTCATCAAGTCACGTTTGAGAATTCAAGGACCTGAGACAAGGGGCTAGGCATGACGTAATAGAGTTTGGAGGAAAGCTTTCTGTGTTCAACATTGTGTACAGACATGATCTAAGTTCTTAGATGACTTAAAGATAAAAGATATAGGTAGTATTTGTTAAAATATGAGTATACACATGTTTATGGTGTAAGATGTTGGGGTATAATTTGGCCTACATGTTTTGCCATTTAGAAAGTAACAAGTGTACCTATGAGTACAAGAGTAGACCGAAGGTAAAAGGATCTACCTATATAAAAAATCAATCATATATGAAAAATAAATCTATCTGTAACAAACCTTACCACATGAATTGGTCCGGCAAGCTTTGTTAACGTTTGCAAGAATCGGCTCGGCATTGAGGCAACACATTTAGGCATTTTGAATAATAATTTAATTGTAAAATAAGTTTTTAGGATGCAATTGTTTTAGCTTTTGAAAAACAACTTTTATAAAAGGTTAAATAGCTCTGTGAGGTAGACATGCACTAAATGAAAATAAGGCAGTCGCCTTGGTTCTAGAAGCCAGATGTGGTGGGCTGTAGTTACCTATACCTACTATGTTTTCATAAAAATAAATATATAAACAATATTATAAAACTGAAAAGTTTGTTTGTTTGTTTGGTTGGTTGATCGCGTTAATCTCAGGATCTACTGGTTCGAATTGAAAAATTATTTTTGTGTTGGATAGTCCATTTATCGAGGAAGGCTATAGGCCCATGCGAAACCGGGTCGGGTGGCTAGTGTTTTCATATAGGTATGCCGACTAAAGTAAGATTTACTATTAATTACTAAAAGAGAATAAATATTTTCATCCGTTTTATATTTGAGATCACGACTCTTTTATTTAATTAATTAATTAAGATACTTGCATCCTGTCCTACATTCCTTAATAGCGTAGAATCAATATAATTCAGGTACCTATATGTTTCTAATGTAAAAAAACCGCATTTTGAAATCCTTGCGTCACTGTCGGCATCGGGCCCATCATTCAACACACACTTACTGTTTTTGATGATATCAAGATTAAACGTGTGGGAATGTAAGTAAAATAATATTCCACGGTGAGGGAAAGGTCAGTCCCCTCTACTGAACCCGGCACTATCGTTACTGCTGCTTCGGTAGTGGCACTTGGTACACATGATTGCAATCGTTGCTGAGCTAATTAGAACATTCGCCATAACGTTTCACATACGTGCTATAAAGGAAGTGGCTGATTTTATTCAACATCCCTGTTCTAGTACGTGGTTCTAGTTAAAGCAATCTAACTATATAGACGAGAGAGAATAATTATTGCTTACACTTACACATGCGGTGCAGTCGTATGTCCATAAACATTAGTTTAATTTTGCAGCGCCGATTAATACTTCAGTTTATTGATAGTCGTTATAATTGTTTCAAATTATCAATCATAAAACCGTTTTACCACTTTTATTTGTCGATGATTCAACCTCAAAAATAATTGTAGTCTGTTTAAATCATTATATATCTGACATTCAAACGGCTCCACTGAAAAAATTAAGATCGTAATAACTATTATCAAAATAATCACTTGCTTGCTCGTTGTTCGACGGAAGGCTACACACAGTATTAAACGCATTCATTGGTCAGTGCTATATTTATGGGCATTGGCTAGGTTTACTGCTCACGTTTTGATAACAATATCAAGTTAAAAGTGTTTTTAAAAAGTGAACTCATCTTTGCTATTCTGCTTCTATCCAAGCACGCTTGCCTATAACCATGTTAGATTGCACAAATTAGTTTGCCAAACACATTTTGTGTCTATATAGTACTGATGGAATAGATTCCAAGAAAAGCAAGACTAGCGAACTGCCTTTGTCACTTAGTATATTTTCTAATTGCCCTGTATTGGATATTTGGCTTATACATTTGGTGATATTTTTGAATGCAATGTCAAGCACTCTAATACACGTCATCAGGAGCATCAATATTTATGAAGGAGACAAAAAGATGTTACTACTCAGACACAATCTATTTATTTTGATGACATGAACAGTCTGACCTTTACTAATAATTTGCTTACAAATATTATGAGAAGGTGCAACGGTTTCTTTGTAGAATTCCATATTACCCTAATACTTGTCAACTCGTGTTTTTAGTTTAAGATGTCATAACATGCACATGCGTTGATTGAAACGTTTGTTTTTAAATTCATTGTGTGTGTCTTTAGTTCCTACCAACAAGTTGGGGAATCAATAATTTTCCTTTTATTTTTTTTGACTACATCTGACATGTTATCTCTTCACCATCCTTGGTTGACTAGTAGAGAATGCCTAAGGCATCTATACTAATATTATAAAGCTGAAGAGTTTGTTTGTTTGTTTGGTTGAACGCGCTAATCTCAGAATCTACTGGTCCGAATTGAATAATTATTTTTATGTTGGATAGTCCATTTATCGAGCAAGGCTATAGGCCCATGCGAAGCTGGGTCGGGTCGTTAGTGAAGAATAAATAAATAATACCTACTTAGTTGTTTACGGGGTTAATGTTTATTTTTTTCGCTTGTGTGGTAAATCTATCAAACTAGAAATATAAAAATTAACTCCACTGTTACTTCCCCTGACGCAACGAATAAATTATAAAGTTTCACGCTAGTTGAACACATTTTAAAAGTTTTAGTTTCGCTCAGATTTAAATTGATTTCAATTTGCGTGTGATCTAGTTTCGTCTGTGGATGTTCATACAACACCGAAATTGCGATGACGCGACGATTGCGTGTAACTTACATAAGCAAAATTATATTAAGTAGGTATTTGCAACAGCCGAACCAGGTGTAAACTTCAATGCCACATGTACACGTGCAAACAACAAAAGTTTATAGGTATTTCTGTTGCTTATTTATCAAAGCGACTGTACAGGGAAGTGTTAGCTTCACCTAGGGAGAAAGACGTTTGCTAAATAGACCATGTCCAGTCGAGGTATGTAGGTACGAGTATTCATGCGTAATGCTGTCGTGCTACAGGACATGCCTAGTGCACTGGGTGATAGGTAGTACATAGTTACCTACCTACTGTTTTAATGACCACACATTTTGTATTGGTTCTTGTTTGGTATGAAGATAGTTTGAAGCCGGGACGGTTTAAAGGAACGTATATTATGTTACTTTTTAATCCGTGACTTTGCCTGCATCCACGATAACTGACTTTCGAAATCAGCACATTCAAGTCTATAGATGTCATCTTTTTCAAAAACAACCTACTTACTTACATTATGAATTTAAATTTTTTATAACAATTAAGTACTATGTTCCCTAATAGGAGTTGCTAATGAAATCTTATTTACACAAAGTGAACGGCTGATTCATTACAATTTATTTCCGGTGGGATCGAATATGTTTGTTGTTGTTCAGCTTCCGTGGTTACTAAAACTATGTTGCATGTGTGCAAGACGACGAGATGGAAGAATTAAATCCTTATGCTACGATCTTAGCTTTGAATACACGCTGTACGTGCACTGTTTGTACACGTTTTGCTATTTTAATGACATATGCAAAAGCTGGTTTGTAACGCAATGTGCCGACCAAGAGATTTCGTAACTCAAATGAAATGAAGTCGATAAACTTGGTGAAATATTTTTTTGCAATCTGTTATTCTGGCATTTATACCATAATGAATATACAATATTGTGGCACAGCTTGAAAATTCAAACTAAGATAAATGTGTTTATTGCTACCTATTGCTAGCGAAACTCCTAACTAAAAATAGAACCCTAGAAATCATCAAACTTGATGTATCAATAATAGAGTATGTCGACAGGAACTGTACGACCTTCTCTAATCAAGTTGTCAGCCAGTCTACACTTTAGTAACAAAGCATTTTGTTTTTGACCACGTCAGAGTTTAGAATTAGGTAAGCCAAAGTCCTAAATTATCCCACGAGAACACAAATACGGGAAAAAATCGGGTTTTTCCCAGTGGACAGATTGATTTTTTTTCCCGTTGGTCAGATTGGTTTGGCAGCTGGTATCTTTGATGTGCGCCAAATTTCAGCAGCCGTTTAAGTGTGAAAAAGTTATAAACATCCATCCATCCTCACAAACTCGCATTTAGCATACTACTCGTAGTAAGATGACTTCCTTAGCTTAGTAGGAACAGGAGAAAATTTACCTAGAGACACTAAGTACTCCTGACTATACTAAAATCCAAGGGAGGTAAGCGTAGATTCGCTTTCAAAAAATTTACTGAGACTTAAGAAGAATCGTTTAATTCTATCAAATGTTTTATTCCAGTTGAATGGTCCATATCTCCTTATACCTATAGTTATATTGATAATCGCGGCAGTAACCGTCACAGGTCATCAAATTAACAGTATAGCTGTAGCGTAATGTAGGTGGACAGTGGACATAGATTCGGCGCACCCAGATGACGTGGGCAGGGAGAGGGACACTATTAATTGTATGACATTCAATGTTTGTTTGTTCGTATGACATCATCACGGCGACATGGAGCAATGCATTTGCCTAACTAGCATCTAATAACATCCAACGTTGACCAAGTAAGGATTTGTAAATAGAGTTGTTTATCAACTCTGGCTAAAACATAACAAGATACAACCACTTCAGTTTTCCTGGGCCATACTGTTGACGATGCCGATAAATTTCTGCCAATGTCAAGGTTGAAACAAACACGATAGGAAAATATGACGTTGTAGAAGATGACGGTACTAGGGAAAACACAGAGAACTGGATTGTCTCAGAAAGCTTGTTGACGGTAGGTACAGTAACAACGAAAATACTTTTTTAGAATCTAATGACAACACTATGAGTTAAGTAGATGTTGCTAGTTTATGTCAGTAAAACTGAGTGAAACGGTAACATGATAGGTGACCTCTTCGACCTTACAGTTCTAGTGGTAACTATGTCAACATAGACCGAAAATTTGCATTGATATGCATTTACTGCAGCTCTAACCTTGGCAAAATATATATTCCCTTTGTAAGAAACGCACACGGTGTTAACTTTAACGCTTGAAATAATTATTGAATAGGTAATAAACATCACAGGCAACTTTAAACTCGTGATATTTCATTTCTCGTCTATTGGACCACAAACAACGTTTATCTTTTATTCGGCGAAACTGATATTGTTACTCAAAACCGTGACTAATATCCTCAGGCGTCGCTCTCAACTCTATTATTTCGGACGTTGGTCTCCATAACCCAAAAGTGATTCGTAGGTAGTTTCTTAAAAATATCATTGACCCATCTTATCCAGTTAGCAAGTCATAGATGATGGATTAACAAACTTAATTATTTTTTATGTCACCCGTTGACCAATTTTTAATTTTAAACTTAATAATTTTATAACACTCGTACTCTCGCGTCTTTTACCATGGGGTTATGTAGACACTACAGATCACATCTTACTTAAATATTATGATCTAGTAGTTTAGATAGATTTGCGATCCAAAATCGTAGACGGATAAAACTGCGTTATCTGGGATGGAGAAGCAGCCATTGTATTTCCTTTTGCAGTAAAGTTAACAGGATTAGCATTTGGGACAAATCTGTGAATGTAGTAAAAATTAGGACATGCCAGACCTAGGAATGTTTTCCTATATTGCCCTTATTGTCCTGTCCCAAAAACACTCTATATAGTCTAATGCTTAAGTCACCGCCACTAGATTTAAGTTCGGTGTTCCTGGTCCACTTTCATCGTTTCCGTCACGATGACTCGCAAACTCAACAACTACAGGATGTCCTACGTTTAGGAGACCGAAGTCGCGAACATAAGAAAATATACATTTCCTGCTATCATACAGACCTAGAATTTAAAACGTGACCTCACTTAATGATCTACCAAAAACTAGGTCGTACTAATTTATCAGGTACCTAATGTGCAAAATTAGGCCGCAAGGAGACATTATTGATTCAATAAAAGGTTTTTACTTAAATTATTCAGTCTATTCCTAAATACTGACATGAATCCTTTATGTGAAACACAGTGGCTAACCTTTATCCGGTAGTTTGGTAAACAAAGATTTGAACAAGTGAATAATATCAGCACCTTTACATGTTTTGCTTATTTGCACCCAAAAAATTTAAGAAATATTATTACCATATTATAATGTAGAGTAGACATTAAATAGTCCACCAAGCAACTCTTAATCGTCGTAGTTTTGATTTCAGGTCAACGTCTATGAAAAAGCAATGCCAACTAGGTTAACGATTTTGAGAAACGACAATTATTACTATTACTGGTGTTTAAGTAAAAACACTTTGATTTGCCTTGAATTTTGCTGTAACGATATAGAATAGTTTAAATATTTAAAGAAATCATTACCGAATGCTGCCCCTAAAGAGTGGTTTGTAGTCTTTGGTTGCCTCCTATTTACTCTACCTACTTGCTTACTTTTCTTCCTTAGAGATAGCAGCTACCTATATTACTCAGTTGTGCAATCATTTATTACCTACGAACCACAGGATCGTTGAAGGAATGCAATTGAGTTAGGTACCTGCATCCGTCAGACACTGGAGATTCTGGAGGTATCAAACTTTAATCGAAAACGTTCGATTCATGAAATCTCAGAAAGGCATTTAAAAATATCTGCATAACCGATACGGTGTTTCTGTTTACATGCATGTATTGAGAAGTATTATTTATAGTTTGACATACCTATGTGAACGCATTGTCGCCAGTAACAGATAGGAAATAAATTCGAGGTAAACAAGTGCAAGCGTACATACGTGCACTGAATCCGAGCGGTGCGTGGTTGCCACCGCCGCCGGTGCGACCGGTGCATTCAGGATCAGCCGTCCGGATCGCGCTCTGTCAGGCGGACGTATCAAAAACAAGAGGGAGCGAATTGATGCGGCCGGCTGTTTATAAACATTGAAATAGTCAGACAAGATGCGATCAATACCGAGACGGGTACACGCAAACGGCCGGGGCCACGCCGGCCCCAACCTCACCTGCCTCGCGGAATCAGCGGCGCAGATAACACAGTGCACTGGACCGCAGACGCAAGGCGTCGAGTGCAACACGGCGGGAGTAATCACTCGGACGTACTGAACGGGCGGCTGACGGCGGCCGTGTGCGCGCCGCCCTAGCGGTTACGTCACTCGGTTTTGACAGCTACCGCACGAGGTAACCGCACGACGCCAGCTGAGGCCGCGCCGCGGCGCCACTAGCGACCCGCGGATCAATACCAAAGTGCGCGCGGCGTTCCACGCTGCGCAGTGCGCTGCCGCGCAACTACACGAGGCCGCACAAAGGTGCCCGCCGCGCCTCGCCGCCGCCCGCCGCCGCCCGCCCGCTTCCCGCTTACAAACCGCTTCGCTCGATGCGCTGCAAATTGTAATGCAACGGAACAAGTAGAACTACATATAATCAGCTTGCCCGACTACATAACCAAACCAAAAAAGCCTTGCCTTTACAAAATCCTAACATAAGTTTAAATTATTACACAGCAAATGGTTCTAGATTTCGACGGTAATTCCCCAATAATTTTTAAATGCCTTTCCGGACCACCATCATATCACTTGCTATTACTGCATGCTTGTGAGATACTTAGTGGACGGAATACCGAATAATACATAATTATAAGAGAATGATTAAAGAAGCAATTTTAGACATCATCGCAAAGGAATGGCAAACTTATCATTTACGAAATCTAGGGGTAGTGTTACCTGCATTGTAAGTCGGAATAGCAAATTATCAGTTTGAGCAGTCTGTAGATGTAGGTTTAACATTGAATCACTCCATCCCGAACTGCTCCTACCGGATACTGTTTAAAGTATGTATCAGAATTAAAAATTATAGGTGTTGTGATTTAAAAAAAATATGTACAAATACTGTCGACTACGATGAAGAATACACGCTCCAGGAGTAACTCAGATCTTATAATAACGTTCTTAAAGCTTTACGCTTTCAAATTAATTAATACGAGTACTATACTAGCTTTAGATTTAAAAACTTAAAATAAAGATACCTCTGGTTATGCTCTCGCGTCAGAAAACAAGCAAAGCCATTCGTTCATATCAAATTGTTATGCGACATGTTAACAATGATTTGCAACGCCTAAATAAAACTGAAGTAGTTGAAGTATGGGACTACAAATTGTCCTCAGACCGACCATATTCCTGCTACATCATCTGGTCCTTAATCCTTGTCGCCGTTTACTTAACAACTACTCGTCTAAAGCAATACAACGAAGCTAAACTCTGTCACTTATAAGGGCAAGTTCCTTGGTGGCTACTTTCTGCTCCATCATCAGACTATGTTTCGATGAGTAACCATAAGTTACTCATCGAAACCAATTGAATATATTTTACATAATAAATCCACTACAAGTAGTTGAGTTTCCTGGCAGCAGCAAGTCGTGAAGAACACATATTTGCATAGAGTTATATATACCAAACAGGTCGATTAGACAAGTAAAATTGATATAAATATCATGGCATGGCCTGGCATGGCTTGGATTATTTTCAAAATACCTGAATAAATTTTCATGAGATATTGATAAGAACAACTTGATTAAACCAGGCTTTTTATAAAGAAATGACATTGCAGTCGTAAGATTTTTTTAGGAGCTATAATGTCAAAAATACATACCTACATACATACATACACAGAAAGACAAATTGTTCAAAATTAAATATGAACGGGGCTTAAAAAAGACGAGAAGAGAATGCAGAGATGCACTCTCATTTTGCTCATTGACATTTAGCGCTAGAGGTATTGAGAACATCGACTATATCCCTGTCATACTCGTATGTTTGAAGTTGGCAGAATAGAATTTATTTTGTATACGTTTAGCGCTCATTGTGTTTATTATTAGTGTTGCAAGTGGGTCTTAGAAAAAGAGGACAAAGAAGTCGACCTCGTAGCGGCGCCAACATGGCCAAAACCTGCGCGGCGCGTACGTAGAGAGCCTACTACGCAAAGCCTACACCACGGTTGCGTAGCGTCCTACGACGTAGCGTGCTACGGGAAGCCTACGCAAAGCTTCCGTAGCGTTAACGCACAAAAACAGTACGTAGCGCCGACCGGTCTAACGCAAATCTCACGCGGCGTCTACGCACAATGGACTGAGCCAAAGTCGCATGAACTACGACATTATAATTATAGCATGGCGTTAATTTTGAAAGTATTAAGTTGTGCATAAATATTTTACAAAATATTAAAAATAAAAAACATTAAAGCACTGTTAAAATGACGTCATTAACAAATCGCTAGGACTACTAAAAAAAAGGTATTTTTTTTTGTTTTGCCCGCGACTTCGTCCGCATGAATGTCGGTTATCGTGAATGCATATGAATTCACGGATTAAACAGTAGCCTATGTCCTTTCCCAGTATTCAAGCTATTTTCATACAAAATTTCATTAAAAACAATTCAGTCGTGTCATGGTGAAAGCGTCAAACAGAGTTACTTTCGCATTTATAATATTAGTAAGTAAAGTAAGTATGGAAGTACAAATGAATAATAACCTTATTAACGATTCTAACAAGCCCAAACACGACTAGAATACATTGTTCAGTTTTAGAGTTGAAGTCCCTATTTTCCGTCTACATCAAAGGACCTTGAATACTAATCTTGGCCAAAGTGCATATTATAACAATTCTAACAAGCTTAAACATGAGAAGGATACGATGCTCTCTTATAGAGGCCCTAGGCGTCGTCGGGCCTCTATCCGAGCCTCTATCGTTCCGGCTCCATCATCAAATCTTGAAAATAGATCATGTCTAAAATGCACCTCAAGACAATTCTGACAATCTCAAACAATACTCAGACGCGTTGTTCCGTTATGGAATTCCAGTGCCTGCCTTCCGGCTCCATCATCAGATCAGTTTGATGGTACTATTTTTTTTATACTGTCATGGGTTTTACAGTATCAAATTGAATATTGATACTACAATTAGAATTTGGTTAAATTGGACTTCCAAGATTTTCTTACATAGTTACAGGTTACAGGTGAAGCTGCTAATGAAAGCGTGTTAAGGGGCTTACAAGAGCCAACTAGCGCCACCCATCATTTTATTTCTATAACTCCTAAATCAGATCAAAAATAAAAAATCTAAAACACTACTTAACTAGTAAAGTACCAGCGATGCTATTCTGCTACCATCTCCCTCGGTGAACACCTAGGTGAAGTGAGCTGTCATCCTTTCGTCTGCTTCGTCAATCCCTAGCTTCGGGGCGAATGACAGCTCACTTGACCTAGGTGTTCACCGAGGGAGATTGCAACAGAATAGCACTGCTGAAGTATTTCTCGAGTGACTTTCCATTGTTTTGCATTTCATAAATTGAAAGAATCGTTGCTTAACGCTAAAAGTGGTCACTTTTGGAATTAAGCAACAATTCTTTTAATTTATAAAATGCAAAGCAATGGAAAGTAATGATGGGTGGCGCTAGCTGGCTCTTGTAAGCCCCTTAAAAAAGTACCTAGCTAATTACAAGTTTTAAACAAACATACTGTTCACTTTATAAGTATAGATTTAGATTTATTTACATTTGTCACTTAATTCATTTAGTTTTAAAGTTAATATTATGTACTTTTACTCCATTTACAATAATTTTATATTTTCAGCCGACTTCAAAAAGAAGGAGGTTCTCAATTCGATGTGTTTTTTTTTGTATATTTGTTACGCGATTTCTCCGCCAAAAGTAAACCAATTTGAAAATTATTTTTTTCATGGATAGGGTACCGTTCATAATATTAGTATGAATGTACCATTTATTATTAATGTAAGGTAAAGGTAATTCATTAATTATAAATTACCACAAATTTGTACGGAATCCTCGGTGAGCGAATCCGACTCGCACTTGTCCGGTTTACTTTGGGCAACATAGGTACCCTATCCAGGAAAAAAAGAATTATCAAAATGGTTTACTTTTGGCGGAGAAATCGCGTGCGCAAGGGTGGTCCCATGTAAATTTTATCGAAATTAATTCAGCACTTTTTGAAAAATCAACAAAAACCCAAAAATAAATACATAGACGAACGACATTTTAGTTTAATCAATCTTTGGAGTACTTTCAATCTCTGTTTTAACTGTGTCGCCGTTTCTTAATGGATTTGATTGAGAAGTAGGTACAAAAAAGCGGAAAATAAAAAGATTTTAGTTTCGGAAGTCTGTAGCCTGGCTGTCCTATTCGTTGTTTTGTATTGCCACGGACTTCCGAAACTAAAGTCGTGTGTTCTGTAGGTCGATTCTGTAAAATTCAAACAACAACTCGCATCTCACATCGCTATTTACTCTAACTGCGCGTAAGGTTCAATATGACCTTGATATATTTGACTTTTTAAATTGGGTGCGAGTGCGAAGTGAGCGTCGAAGTGACGGGGAAATTACCTTACAGAATGCCACTTCTTACGTCATCTCATACTTTATCTGTCAAAATCTCCCTGTCAATTTATTTCAACTTGCTGACACGCTCGCAAGGGTGGCGCTAGTGTAAATTCGAATTATCCAAAGCCTATTCTCTTTGGAATTATCAACTGAGTTTGTAGAATGTCAATCAAGAAACTCACAGCGGATTCAGATGCGAAGTTTAGAATGAAGTCTTACAGAATAACACCCCAGTGCTAAAGTTATTTTTAGTATAGCTTACTAACTCTTAACTAATAATATTTTTATCACATTAGGCACCCAGTGTTCTTCCACCTCTCTCCTACTTGATCTATGCTGTACCCGACAGAGTCCATAATTGTGACTAATATAATTATTTTCCTACCAACTACATACATTATGATGGTACGCAATAAAGAATTGAGAATTGACCTAACCTGTGCTAATGTACGTAATGTACGTCCGTATCTTATTACGAACATCACCGTACTGTACAGTCAACGAAACTAGAAACTAATGCAACTCTGAAATATCTTTAGGTGTTTATTTTTTTTTTAATCACTACCATCTTTCCATATTATAAATTTAAATCCTCTGTAGAACCCAGTTTATATCTGTCCAGGTTAATGTCAGAAACGACTAGTCCGATTCTAAAAATTCTTGCGCTAATAAATAATAATAAAATATATATTATAACGTCGTCCCGGACTGCTATAGGCTATATTAAGAACTCTTGTGAAGAGCTCTTGTAAACCTGCTGACAAGGGTTCGAAACAGCAAGGCCCAACGGGCCCGTGTGACAAGGATGACTTCGTGAAGGTGGAGAAGAAGAAGCCTCCTAGTCGAAACCAGTGCGGCGCTGGCAGGACACAATATGCTGCGTCCGGCAACACCTACGACGCAGCTCTATGTGTCCTGGCTGCATCACACCACGAAGGTTGAGGATATTGTGGAGTATATTCGAGGCAAGACTACCTGGACTTTAAGGGTCGAGAAGTTGGAGTCGCGCCACAATACGAATTTCAAGTCATTTGTGGTGCGAGTCCCGACGCATTATCTTGAGACCTTCCTCAAGGAAGAGTTTTGGCGGAAGTGTGTCGTGTATCGGCGATTCGGCGGAAGGCTACGCGACACCACGCAGCGCAACACGACGCCCGTCTCTTCGTGTAGGTACTTACAATAGTTTAGTTCAAATATTTTTGTGGGTTTTATTATAAATATGTATGATAGTCTGTAAGGTAAATATGTTATGGGTCTTTTGTTACCCGAAATAAATGATATTATTATTATTATATTATTTAAAAAAAATAAGAATCCGTAACAAAATTCACGCGCACGCGCGACGCGGAAAAGACTAGTTAGATAATCTAATCTAAAAAAACCTTTGCCTGCTTTTATATCCTCGGTCCACGACGCCACTGAAAAATTAATCAGGAATATTCTAGTTTCTACACTGGTTGATTTTGATGTGCCGCTGCTGCGCAGAGGCCATACATGCCTGGTATTGATCTACCCGACAACCAGTCTCTCCGACACGGTAAGATGAGCCGCTCTGCAGGTTAGTACAGGATATTTTACTTACCACTTCTGGTTCTACTGCTGAGCGAGCGCGTCTACTGGCTGTGGGTCTTAGGCTTCTGGCACTTCCGTCGTCGAACCTTGGTACTATACGTCTTATGTTTGACTACACTATTTTTCGCCTCGCTGCTTCCCTACGTTTAGGAGCTTCTTGCTCCTCATCGCTGACTCTGTGGGGAATCTGTGTCCTCATCGCCATCGGTAGTTTAGACTTTAGCTTGCTTGCAAGGGCAAGCAAGCTAAAGTCTACCCAAGCTAAAGAGCTTGGGTAGCTCTTTAGGCAGCGTTTCCCCCAGAGATGTGCGAGGATGCGTAGCGAGGAATGTGTGTGACAATGACCAATGACATCGCTTCATTGTCATAACTTATACTAAGCTAGCGCTGCAATTGGCTAGTTTCACACACATTCCTTGCTCCACATCCTTGCACATTTCTGGAGGAAACGCAGCCTTAGTGTGGGACGCTACCGTGCGTCGATCCTCTTGCGCCATCCCATCTTCCTAGTTCAGCGTGCAGTGCTAGTGCTGCTTCTGCAGAAAACCTCATACGTCGAAAGTATAGTAACCTTGGGGATAACTATTTTCAAGCCGTTTGGGGTTGAAACCCTCAGGTCCGAATGCTCATCTTTTTAGGGAAAGTTCCAAAAGGTTGATTGAGACTTTCTGTGATCCAAGAGCTGGTTTTGACCTTGGCCAGAGGTTAAGCATTACTATCCAAGGTGGCAATGCCGCCAGCCTCTTGAACACATTTCCAGTTAACGGCGATACTTTACTGTATTAGTTTTTTTACTTAAACCTTATACGTTTTTTTAATGTACATTTGGATTGAGTGATCTTTTTTTTATTTCATGACGAGAGATTGTACATTTAATCGAAAATAGTCAAAGCCCAAGAAAAAAAATTGTCACTCTCAAGATTTTGCCCAAAATGTGTGGATGTGTGGATCACTCAATGAGACATACTGCAAAAATGGCTATGAGGTAAATCTCAACAAAAACTTACTCTACTGACAAAGTTTCAATATGTTTTAAAGCCATCAAGGCTTTTAAAGCTAATTCCACGTATCTCAGTATCATTGGATCACTTAATACAGACACTATTTTGTCTAAGAGATCGTTGTACTAAGGTTCAGTTTGATTTTTCCTATAAGTTACATCAATTTTTTATCCTAAGATAAATATATTATATAATATATTTGTACAATAAATATCATAACACAAATAATCACCTGCTCAGTGTGCCCTATGCAACGGTTCACACCCTGCGAATTACAAAGGCTGTGAAATATACAGGGAAATCCTTCTAAGACGTTCAAAGACAACATATCCAACAGCAAGAAACTACCAAACGCAAAACCCTACAGCTGAAAAGGCAAAAGATAAACCAGGGCTAACTGATAAAACTGCTGAAAATTCTGAAAACACAGCAAGAAAGTACAGTGATGTCACACGAAACAAAAAAGAATCAACCCATGAAATAACTAACTCACAACCACTTTTGAACCTGGAACAGATACTGATTAAAAAGACTGAGAAATTTGATCTAATCCTTCAACAAATCAGTACCCTAATGATGCTCATAACACAACTCGTAGACAAATTATCCAAATGACTGCATTTCGTATGGCAACATGGAACATAAATGGACTGACCCCAAACAAAAATGACACGGAAATTCTGATGACTCAACAAAATTTGGACCTGTTGTTGATATCTGAAGCTCATTGCACCCCTGCCTCAAATCTTATATTTAAGAATTATGAGTGTTATATCACTTTACATCCGGACGGGACGGGACATGCTGGCACTGCGATTATTGTCAGAAAATCACTGAAACACCATATAATGCCTGAATATAAAACCTGCCACATCCAGGCTACGACAATAGCAGTCGAAGACAAAAATGGCAGTTTCAATGTCTCCTCAGTGTACTGTCCTCCGAGACATAACATATCCAAAGAAATGTATACAGACTTCTTGGTAATCGGTTCGTAGCGGGCGGAGACTGGAAACCCAAAAACACGCACTGGGGCTCTAGACTAACTACCGCCAGAGGAAGACAACTAAAGCATAGCATAGAAGCAAATAAATTATCTACAGCTTCCACATGTGAACCCACATACTGGCCAGCGGATTCTTCTAAAATACCAGACCTGCTCGACTTCTTTATTATAAAAGGCTTTTCTAGTCACTATGTAAGGTGCGAGTCCTGTTACGAGAGCTCGTCGGACCCCACGCCAGTACTGCTCTCTCTAAGTACGGAGGTTATGGAACACGAAAGCCCAGAAAGGCTGTATAACAAGAAAACAGACTGGAATTTATTCAAGGAATACATTGACGAGAATATTAAGCTGAATGTTGCTCTTACGACACCTGATGACATTGAAAACGCAACGAAATTCATCACAAACCTCATTCAGGTAGCATGCTGGAGGAGGACACCTGTGTTGGATTTTAAAAAGCGAATAAATACTACCCTCTTGAAATAAGAAAAGCGGTCTTAGAAAGACGGAGGTTGCGCCGAATCTGGCAACTAAGCAGACTGGTAGCGGATAAAACTAATTTTAACAGGCAGTCGTCATGTCTAAAGGAGTTTCTACAGACTTGGCACGATAAGACTCTTGAGACTCAACTTGAATCGCTTACACCCTCTGCAGCCACTGATTATTCACTGTGGAAATTCACAAAATCGTATGACAGACCACAGCTGGCAAAACCTCCGCTGAGAAACAACAATGGGTGGGCACGCACATCGCAAGAAAAGGCAAACCTATTTGCAGATCACTTATCAAATGTGTTTACCCCGAATTACGCTAGTGACACAGAATCTGAAATAGAGGTCGAATCTATTTTAACCCAGCCTATGCAAATGTCGCTCCCACCTGCACCGGTCACAGTAAGAGAAGTTTGGAGGACTATAATTGGCCTGAAAGATAAAAAGGCGCCTGGTTATGACCTCATTACAAAGGAAATCTTGAGAGAACTTCCAAGAAAGGCAATAGTTTTCCTAACCATGTTGTATAATGGTATACTAAGGGTTCAATACTTTCCGGACTATTGAATTCTCATGATACACAAGGCAGGGAAACCAGCAAATCAAGTCACCTCGTATAGGCCCATCAGCCTTTTACCAATCTTGTCAAAAGTCTGTGAGAAATTGATTCTTCATCGAATTATGCCTCTACTAGAAAACAATAATACCATCCCAAACCATCAATTTGGATTTAGGCAGCAACATTCCACTATTGAACAGGTACATAGGGTAGTGGAGAAAATACGAAAATCACTGGAGGAAAAAGAATACAGTTCATCTGTGTTCTTGGACATCCAGCAGGCATTCGACAGAGTCTGGCACGAGGGTCTTCTCTGTAAGATTAAAACAAGTCTTCCACACAGCTACTACATTCTTCTGAAAACATATCTCACGGGGAGAATCTTCCAAGTAACAGAATCTGAATCCAACTCCAAATTTTACAATATAGAAGCAGGCTCGGTGTTGGGACCGACTTTGTATACCTTATACACCTCGGATCTACCACAGGTGGATGGAGTCATGATTGCTACTTATGCCGACGACACAGCCATAATGGCGAGTAATAAACAGCCTGAGCTGGCCACAAAGCAGCTCCAACAAGGCTTAGATGCTATCACAGAGTGGCTCCAAAAATGGAAAATTAAAGCCAGCACAACAAAGTCGGTGCAGGTCACTTTCACACTGCGAAGAGAAAACTGCCCCCCTGTATGCCTTGAAAACTCTACATTACCACACAAAGACTGTGTAAGATATCTGGGCATACACTTGGATCGCCGCCTGACCTGAGAACTCAATATTCGGCACAGAAAACTTTACTGGATGCTGAATCGCAATAGCAAGTTATCTACAGATAACAAGCTTCTAATTTACAAATCCATACTAAAACCGACTTGGACATATGGCATTCAGCTTTGGGGCAGTGCAAGCAATACAAACATCGCAATATTGCAAAGAATGCAGAATGCAATATTAAGAACAATAGCGCAAGTGCCGTGGTTTATTACCAACTCTGAACATGACCACCACTCCACACACATCTAAACATGACCACTATAAAAGAGGAAATTAAGGCTTCATCAAAAAAATATCAAAAGCGACTTGAAAATCATCCAAATGACTTGCGGCGAGTCTAACCACTCGCAGCTACCAAAAACGTCTCAAGAGAAAAGACATACTCCAGTAGAAATTACGGATCATCACCTCGAAAATTACAAAGAGTAGCTGCCCTCGCTGAAGGAAGCATTTGACCTGACCTTAATCTCACAAACTATCTGTTTATAGTAGAAGACTGATTGCAGATTAGCACAAAAAAAATAATAATAATAATAATTACCTTTTGTTAAAAAGTTATACTACTTCAATATTTTTCATTTTCTGAACCGAGTTATCCTTATGAATACTTTTTGGTAACTAAGCCCATCGTGAGTGCCATACTGTGCGCTCTGCTGGGAGCCGCAGCCACCGCCAGCGCGCTCGCTGCCAACATACACTAGATACGAGGTACGTAGAGCTGAGCCTGTCTGTCACTTACATGCGCGGGAGACGGCGGGCCCATCGTGAGTGCCATACTGTGCGCTCTGCTGGGAGCCGCAGCCACCGCCAGCGCGCTCGCTGCCAACATACACTAGATACGAGGTACGTAGAGCTGAGCCTGTCTGTCACTTACATGCGCGGGAGACGGCGGGCCCATCGTGAGTGCCATACTGTGCGCTCTGCTGGGAGCCGCGGTGGTACCTACCTGTTTCGTATTAATTTAAGAGATATTAGATTTATTTTAGTTGGTGGAAATCGTTTTCCTTGGCGACCTTAACGCCAAATTTCTGGCCTGGGGTAACCCTGCCACTGATGCCCGTGGCAGAGCTGTTCAGGTGTGGGCCCTCCTCACGGACCTACCACAGGTATTTTCCTTGACGTACTACGATCTACGATATGTGTTATTATTTTCCTGTAATTGTTATCTCCTGGGGATCACCCACACCTGCGTGCGTGAGCAAGGTTCTGTTGTGGATGTCTCGTTTGCCTCTCCCGCTGTAGCGCGCAGAGTCCGTAACTGGCGGAACATGAAGGGCACGGAGACTATCGAACCACCTTTATATATGTTTCGAAGTATCCTTCATCGAGACGACGACGACCCTGGAGCTCAAAGCCACTTCCCTCGGTGGTCCCTTAGCCGGAGGTTCTCCACCGAGCGACGATGTAGACGAACTGGCCTCCCAGATGCGTACTGCGCTTACAGTGGTGTGCAATGCAGCCATGCCCAGAACCAGACAAAGGCCAAACCGTCGCCAAGTCTACTGGTGGTCGCCCGCGTCGAATCAGGACCCTTGGGGGCGCCCTTACCGCGTGGCGAGGAAGAAGCTCGGCACTCTGAGTGCTCCACTAAAGACTCTGCAGCCGACTCTGTTGTTACGCATAGTAGAGGAGCTGTTTCCAGACCATCCGGGACACGCACCTACTACTATGGCCCATTCTTCTTCTGGTAGCGAGGATAACTCCTCCTCCTCTTTACACGTAGGCAGAAATGGGTGTGGCGCTGCTACGGCTGCAGGGTATAAGAGCGGTACCGGGGCCGGATGGTGTTCCGGAGCGAATCCTTTTAATTGCCTCTGAGTACCTGAAAGGCAAGCTTCGTAAACTGTTCGATCGGTTCATTCTTACCGGCCAGTTCCCGAAGTTATAAAAGGAAGGGAGGCTATGCCTATTGCAGAAGGCAGGTCGTCCTTTGGGGGCCTCCGCGTACAGGCCAATAGTGTTGCTTGACGAGGTGGACAAGGTGTTTGAAAGAATTCTTGCTGATCGTCTCGCCAAGCACCTGGACGAGGTCGGACCTGGCCTATCAAATGCACAATATGGTTTCAGGATGGGTCGTTCTACCGTCGATGCACTGGCCGCTCTAAAGACCTTATCCTCTGCAGCAATCGCACAAGGTGACGTCGTCTTGGCTGTCTCCCTTTGAGACTCTAAAAGAGGCGCTTCGGTACCACTGGGTGCCTTCTTATCTCAGGAGGGTGTTGTAATCATACTTCGAGGATAGGGTGTTTGTGTGGGAAGGCGGAGATGGGGAACTCTCCCGCCGTCGCATGAATTGCGGAGTTCCACAGGGCTCAGTTATTGGACCTGACCTGTGGAACGTTGGTTTTGACTGGCTATTTCGGGGACTTCTTCCAGCCAGTGCGGGGTGATATGCTATGCGGATGACACCCTTGTTACTGTTAGCGCTGAGTCCTACGAGAAGTCCGTGCGGTTTAGCGCGGTCGCTACAAACCTTGTAGTGAGTCGCATCCACTGCTGTGCTTAAGGGTCTCCCTCGCTAAAACAGAGGCTCTTCAGTTTCACGGATCTAGAAGGGGGCCCCCAGAGGCACAACCATCAATATCAGCATCCAGGGGGAACATATAAACATCAAAATCCAGATGAAATATCTGGGTCTTACCTATATTAGACGGATGATAGAATTCCATGGCGCATTTCATCAATCTCGCCCCGAAACTGGTGAATGCTGCGCGACCCTCGGCAAGTTCCTGCCAAACATTGGGGGACCCTGACTCTACTTGTAGGACCTGTACAAGTACTTGTAGGAAGCTGTACTCCGGAGCATGGCCGTGTAGGTACGGGGCCCCCATATGGGTCGACGCTTTTAATGCCGCCAACAGAACCCTACTACAAAGACCACAGAGGGTTATCGTCGTGAGCCATCCTGGGCTACCGCACGGTGTCGTGGACGGCGGCCACTCTGCTCGCCGGCGACCCACCGTGGTCGCTTCAAGCCTAAGTCCTGGCGGATGTTTACCGGCGCCGTGTGGAGCTGAGGGCCAGGGGTGAGCGCCCTAGCGTGGAAGAGAAGCAGCGGTTGGGGCGGCCAGCCAGAGTGCTCTTGTCCGCAAATAGGCGGAGGTGGAGTCTCCTGTGACCGGCGTAATGACTGTGGCCAAAACGGCATACCCTGGCCGCAATTATTAAAAGTGACCTATAGTTGCCCAACATCGTTGATGCCATGCTGAACGTGTGCATGTGGATTGAGGGATCCTCTCTTCAAACTTAACAAAAATCGAGGAAGGTTGAGTTAAAAATAGTTAAAACATTATGACAAAGTTAACATCGAGGCATGCTGGATAGCAATGTCTCCTGCGAATCCGTCATCTCGCTAAAGGAGGCCGCGAAGCGCGTCAGAGGAAGACGTTAACGCAGATGTGCTCCGCCGACGGAAGTCGAAAAGGCGGCGGCGCATTGCGCACCTGCAACCCCCGCCGTGCCTGGGTGCCCGAGTCGGGGGACCCGGGCATCCAAAATAAACCCACCTGCGTTGAGTGCCCGGGGCACCCTGCACTGGCCGATAAAAGGGATCCACAGAGAGGGGGTTTTCAGTGTTTTTAGTGAGTAGGTCTGGACCCTCTTCACAGGAGTCTCACATAACGTCCCGAATTCCCACGAGCCCGGGCATATGCATGCAAAAAAAAAGGTAGTTTGGTAGGGTAGATGGGTAGGGACAGGACAACGTCGTTGTCGGGTCAACTAGTAAAAAATAAATAAAAATCAAAGACAGGTTTGAAGCATGCATTGCTTTATTACTTCATAATAAAGTAGGAATTACTTGAACTTTTATTATACACAAAGATACGAATGGGGACAAGTCGTAATTTCCAAAACAATTTTCTTTTTGAGCACTGCCAAGCTAAAGGCTCGACTAAACGTCATTTTATTAAACTATTTATATCTTCAAAAAGCGATAATAAATAATAAACCTACTGAAAACGCTCTGTTCATTGAATTGATATTCACCGTTGTCGCAACTGTTGATACATAGTAACCATTGCGTTGAAAATAATGTTCGACAATCTGATTTGTTTCCTATTTCATGTTTATCATAATCTGATTGTTATTGTCTCTCAAACAACGCCACAGTTCTTAAATACGATAAAATATGTTTTACAAAAAAAATATTGCATCTTAATAGATGTATATGAAAATATAAACAGTTGAAGATTAACACTGCTTTTGCTCGTAACTATTGTAAAGCTGTAACAACTATATAAAAATGAATTACAAAATGCTCAATGTGTTCGACATGCCACACGCTTAAGGCGGGTCGAATGTGCCGCCCGCTTAAGTGTGTAGCACGCCTTATGGCATAACATTATGGCACTTTGATGATCTAACACTTACATCATGAAACTGTAATCTTAATCACTATGACACCGCGGGCGCAAGACGAAGTTCAACAATTAAAAAACAGCAGCTTGGCAGTTATTATTAACTTATTATGGGAGTAATAGAAATTAAAAATCTCAAAAACTTTCACAAGCTTTACACACTGGCATCAATAAAAAAATAAAAGCAGGTACACCGTCAACTTTATACACGACTTGTCCTCGTGTTTCGTACAAATCTAGAGACAAAAGAGATTAAGAGGAAACGTATAAGGCAGTATTTATAAAATGGCACTACATACAAAGACAGTTCGAGTAGTCTATTGAAGTAGAGTGGTCTATAGTGTTCTATACAACATTCGACGGTGATCAGTACCACTACTAAGGGACAATAGTTTTAAGAGCCGCAGGAGTAAACTAAATATTGTAATAGTAGATTGCGGGGGTGGGAGCTCTAGTACACTTTCAGTTGATTCTTGTCGTCGAAGCCGGCCGAGTGGCCAGCGTTGCGGACTATGAATGAGTTGCCGTCGAAGTGCATCCGCCTCTCACCGCGTCTGTTGGTAGAAAATATTATTGACTAACAGACTTAAAAAAAAAGGAGGTTCTATGTTCAACTGTACGCATTTTTTTTATAAATGCATGTTCACCGGTGTTGGTCCCATAATAATTTTATCGATATTGACTTTGCCAAAAAGTGGGACACACAGGCTCCTAAAAAAAATTATTCAGCTCTTTTTGAAAAAATGAGGAAAGCAATACATTTTCGACGTTTTGGTTTGTCAGCATTAGTTTTGATAAGCACTTTCAACCATTGTTTTAGGTATGTTGCAGTTTCGTAATGGATTTGGAAATTAGACAACCGCCTTCAAAATCGAAACTGTTATACAGGATGTTTGGTAGACCGGTACCGACCGGTATTCGATCAATCGATTTAAAAAAGAAAATAGTCGGGCTTCTACTAAGACAAGTTCGGTGCAAATGGTTATAAATAGTTTAAACTAGCTCTGCTTTATGGCTTTGCATCGATCTATAAAACATCCAGAACAATAGCACAATATTTGCGGTTATCTTTTTCGTAAAAAGGTTTTTTTTAACATACTTGGTAGAGATACCGCCAATGAAATATTCCAGTAATTTCAGAACTTACGCTGTCATACTAAACCGTTTTATTTAATTTCATGATTGATTGCAAACGAATTAAACATGGCAAACAGGCAAACATGGCATGGCGAGTAACAAAGAGGTCGGGGAGTATATAAAAAATTGTAAAACCTTTGTGGGTTGTGGTACGGTGGTGTAAGTCGGTACACATATGGTTCAGGATAGAATAGCAATAACAATACGTCAATACATAATTATCATAGAAGGGACTCACCGTACAAACAGATGCTGAGTCTGGCCCAAGGAGGCGGTGCAATGCAGGAACGGGCTCGTGATGGACGCTGACCCGTTGCTGGGGCTGGTACGTAGCTGGTACTTGTGACTGCAACGGTGAATCCTGCAAACAATCGCTTGTTCTGTAAGTACAGTACTGACCAGTTTATTCATCGTCATCAGCCAGAAAACGTCGACTGTTATAGTGAAGGCCTCCTCCATAGGGAAGTGCCACTGCTGCCAGACTTACGGATTTTCCCTTAGTCGCCTTTTACGACATCACTCGGGATGAAATGGGTGGGTGTTATTCCGGCCCGGACACCCTGCAGGAGTTCTGTGTCTAGTGTTTTTTAAAATAATTGTCTAAAATAAATGAGTTCATATAACGGATGTTTTTTAAAATAATTCTCTAAAATAAATGAGTTCATATAACGGACTGGAAACTATTCTGTTTATTAAGCATAACCTTTATTTTCATAAAATAAATATATTAGTTTATGCAAATACTGGAGAAAAAAAAAAGTGAACCGATTTTGTACTTTCTAATATTGTTTTTAAATACCTAATAGTAATATGTTATTTTGGCTCAGTATTGTACATTGAGATTAATATTTTGGCATACTGTATTGGTTGTAATCGTCCTGAAAGGACGTTGAATTTCGTAAAACGCTATGAAGGAATTTTCTTCCTTTTAAAAGACCATCATTAAAAATTATACTTTTACTCTGTAGTTCTCTAAATTAAGACAATCTTTCTGAAGCCGTATTTTTTTTCTAATAATCTGCTCACATCATTACGATATTGCTCTGGGAAAAACGCGAAAACATTAAGTTTTCGTCACGAATAGAATACACGCTCTTAGAGTTAGATAAATAAAGAATAAAAAATGACTTTGTATATAACATTGCAGTGGTAATAGGGGATAATACTGCAATGTCACTAGCGTAAACAGTAAACAGTTTATCGACGAGTCGTTCAAAGCGTGATGAAAATTGTGAAATTAAGTTCGAAATTGGGAAATGTTCGAAAACTATGGGAAGCAGCAACACGTAGTAAATACATTCGAGCTCATCCAAAAAAAAAAAAGAAAATAAAACTGTCTTTCATGACACGAACTGTAAGTAGAGATAATTATTCTCTCTATCGGAGAACTTAAACAACTACTCTTGGAATTTGTCCAAGAGTAGTTGTGTTTGACATTATGGGCAAATACTGAAACGCTACTCAATTTAAAATGCCGTTAAGTCTCGTACTGTCACAGTCACTTTGATAAAAAGTTATAGAGACCGCACCAGACTTAACGTCATCTTAAAATTGAGTTAGCGTTAGTTAGTATTTAGCAATCAGTAGCTTTGACTGTCACCGAACCTTGAACCTTGATGTGATGTGCATGATAAGATGCAGGGTAGCGAAGTAAAAAGAACTACTTATTTCTTTTCTAGATATGTTTGCGTGATCTTAAACCAGCTAATATTTTAATCACCATGCGCCCTCCGTTAGACCAAACTACTTATTTTATTTTATTCTTATGTTGTAATATTTTTTACAATAAACCGATAGCTCATTAAGCCTCTCTTTGCCTAATATACATAATTAAGCTAGATAACTAGCTTAATTATGTATATTAGGCAAGCAAAGCTTTCAGAAGCAGTCAGCAGTAACATTTCGCCAGAATACCATGTGACATTGATGACCTTAATTTACCTACCAAGCGACGTCCACGGGTCCACCACTCTAAAACTACGGATAGCTTGTTTAGTTGTTAATATGGGTACTAAAGCTTTGTTCTTGCTAATATTAATACATACAGTTGCCAGCACGTAAGTTGGCAAGATATTATGTAGTGGGGGAAGTTCGTGCAAGTAATAATGTATGAAATAGTGCGTGCGCGATCTTCCCCCACTATACACATACACTACAAAATCTCTTGCCAACTTACGTGCCGGTAATTATACCATCGCTTCCAATTAAAAATAAAATTAATGAAAATTTAGAGACCATTCAAGCCACACATAAACAGTAGGTACAGTTAAACACTAGGCGGTCTACTTATAGGTACCTCTAGGTCTACTTATAGGTACCTCTAGGTCTACTTAGGTCTACTTGTGCATAATTATATCAGTGATTTGCGTGGTTGATTTAATTTACCCATGTTTTTTTGCGGAATCTAAAATCTTGTGGCTATTATTTGCTTTAAAATACTTAAATGACGGGATGGTTTAACAGATTTTGTGACAAAACAATAACCTTTAATAATCGAAGACTATACATTTTTTTTTTATCTAAGGAATAAAACGTTTACAAAGACTAATTACTAACTAGCTACTTAGCTGTTCATTAACCTTATTTATTAACCTTTTATTACCCGTATTATTGAAGCCACAAATACCTAGTCATCCCACAGATAAAAGCTATATTACACGCTTTATACAGACCAGATCAGCAGAGCAAGTTCAACCATTATGTAAACAAATGGTCCTGATTATTTATCTACTGAAATAGGTAGGTAATCCAAGTCTCTTGTTACCTTGTGTCTGCCTGCTTGACCGTTTACATATACTGTCTAACTTAGATATAATATATCCATCTTATATAAAAAATGCGAAAGTAACGCTGCCTATCTGTCTTTCTGTCTGCTACCTACGTGTTTATGATGAAACGGCAGAACTGATTTTAATGAAGATAGTTTGAACCCTGGAGCAGAACATACAGCTACTTTTTAATCCGTGACTTTGTCTGCATATGCGATAACCGACGTATTATACGCATGCAAAAACTAGACTATACACGAACTACCTGACCTATGAAGCTGAAAATCGATAGTAATATATCTTCAAATATACTTATACGGTTGTCATGAGTTACTTATACTGCGATTGTTAAAAAATATTGTATCTGATAATGGGACAATTTGGCGCTAATAATGCATATTATTTATACTATTTTGACCATCATGTCGGCAAATTATTCCGAAGGTTTACTCAGTATTAACCCTAAATTATCATTTAGTAACTTTAGAGCTAGTTTCACCATATCATGTTTGTTAGTTTAAACGGCCGTTAAAATATTAACGGGACATTAAAAGTAAAGAGTGTTCCACCAAGCACAAATGCATGTTTAAATGTCTTAATCAGGTGTTATATTTAATTGCTGCTCTGGTCGTCCGTACTTACGAGTACTAACTGGCGTTTAGTCAGTTGTCAAAATTGACAAAATTAAACTATTTTCGAAATCAAAACGTTTAGGAAATTTAGAACAATTTACAGAATTTGATTCCCAATTAGATACCCAGAAAATTCCCCTTATTTTTCCCACAATAAGACATTACTATTCTCACAAAAAACGATAACAAACAAAATTAGAAAATTACTAAACGCGTTTCCAAACACAGCGTGGCAATCATGCGCGGTAATTAATCGCTTTCCAATTCTGCATCCTCTGTTGATCACGTGGTCGCACCCAATATTGTCTTTTTTAAAAGGCTTCCTTCTTCTACGCAATTTTAGAATAATAAAAAGCCGCGTGTGTTAGGTACTCTATACACACGAGGCCGCTTTCATTGGCCGGTTTGAACACGATATGAGCGCGGCTTGTCTAGGATATGCCGCGTATTATTGCCGCGCAAACATTTCTATGCACGGTCTACCGTGCATAGAAATGGACACATTGGACACATCTTAATATTGACATAATTATAAATGTCAATGAACCTAGACCTGTGACATTGAGACTTTTTATTTTGGTTGCTTTATAAAAGAGTGAAAGACACACGACTCATTCATTTAACGCCAGATTTCCTGATGTAATGTTATTTTTTGTTGGTGGAACATAAATACAATTCTTTTTTAATAATTAACATCGATGTTAGTTGTAATGTCTGATTTACTAATGTCCGATTATGAAAAGTTTCGTGAAATTGCCCCTTAGTGTCCTATAGCACAGATATCTGGATATTGTGACATTACACATCCATATAAAGATAAAGAAATATACCTATACAGATAACTACTAGATAGGATAGGTAGATACTGGGAATATACAGTCAAAGAAGTAAAAATTTGTTAGTTTGTAAGTTTCCATGTACGGGGTAATTTCTAAAACAACTCATCCGATTTCAAAAATTCTTTCACCAATAGGAAGCTACGTTATCCCTGAATGCTATAGGCATATATAGGGTGGCTGGTAATTAGTGTACGATACTTAAACACGTGATTGTGTTCATGATAACAAACAACTTTCCCGAAGAAAAAATGTTTTTTGTATTGGTTCCCTTTAGGTCACAGGCGTGCGCGCGCGTGAATTTCATACGGCTGTTGTTTCAGGAAACTTGTTTGTTATCATGAGCACAATCACGTGTTTAAGTATCGTACACTAATTACCAGTCACCCTATATAAAATTCACGCGTACAAAATTGTGGGCATAGTGCTAGTTGGTAGATAAATAGCAACCGTGTGAAACATAAACGGGATGTTAGTATTTATAACAATAAAAAATGATCATGTAGGTATTCGAATACTATTACTAGGTATATAAACCTTATATATTTACCTAGGTACTAATAGTGTTCGAGAACCTACCCTAGTGATCATTGAATAGGTAGTTGGGGGGGTTATAATAGAAGTTAGCTGCAGTGTAGGTGCAATGTTTATAAATAAGCTTAACCTCCCGTTCTCGCCTAGCCTAGCCCCAGTCTATCGTTAGAAGTTTATATTTACATGTAGGTATCGCTTAAAATGCTACATTTTGTTTATGTGTTAGTTACGCATCGGTGACAAGAATTTTTATTTTACCAGCTGGTTTCTTCCTTCAAAAACAAACACTGCTAGCAAAGAAAAATACTTAATGAAATATAGGGTGTTTGGTAGATCGACGCAAAGCCGTAAAGTGGAGCTAGTATAGACTATTTATAACCATTTGTACCGAAGTCGTCTTAAACGAAGTGAGACTATTTTTTATTAGCAAATTTTTATTGATTTTTGATGACAAGATCCAAAATATCGCAGTTAGTTGCAAATGATAGCCAGTTTAAAAGATAAAATATATATATATTTTTTTTTGTCACATGATACAGATGCCTCAATCATCTTTTATTAAATTGCTTACACAATATGTTAATAAACTAAAATAAAATAAAAATCTATTTTCAAACTGGCCATTATTTCCAAACATTTTGTTTTATTTTATTTTTTAAATGCAATATTTATTTATTTTTCCCTAAGAATTGAGGAGCCACTTTTCGTATCTTAATGAAATTTATATACTTACTAGCGGGCCGCCTGGCAGACGTTGTCCTGCCCTTAAAATAAAAAAGTCCTACTACTCGACTGCAGCGCCACCTACCGGGTCCAATTGTGAATAAAAAATTGTGATGTAAACCATCCTCGAATCCACTGGAACACACACACAAAATTTCAACAAAATTGGTCCAGCCATTTAGGAGGAGTTCACTTTCATACACACCGCACAGAAGATTTTTATACATATATAAAAAAATAAAAATATATATAGTAAAAAGTTTAAAATTTTTGTAAAACAGATCCTTGATAATACATACACGTACCTACTTTTGTAGTATAATACTTCAAAAGTTCAAAGGTGGCGGCTCCTCAATTTAATCTGAATTGAGGAACCCCACCTGGAACACGGAAAATAACTAATGAATATTTTTGTATTATTTTGTATCATTTAGTATAGTAATTGAGTATAGTGCTTGTGTATAGTGCTCATTAAATGCCCGAGTCCAGTACTGTTGATATTCAAGAATATACAACACCTCAATCCTTTACGGACATCAATATTTTGGGTTTTGTCATCAAAAATGATTAATTAAGCACTATTTCTCTAAGTCTAGTTTGGTTCAAATGGTCATAAATAGAACACCCTGTATACCTAAGTTATCGCAGCCGTTTTAAATAAAATTACCTATGAATCGCGTATCTGACGCGGATTATACCCCATTTCAAAAGGTTCAACCTGATAAGTAAAGGAGTGATGTAAACCCGTATTAAGTCGGATTAATTAAATAGAAGCGAGCTCACTGACACGTCTGTAAGTAACATTTGCCTCGTATGGCTTCTCTAATTGAATGCTTGGTGTACCGATCGGCGTAACATAATTGCTATATATTCAAAGATATTATTAACGCCAGAAAAATATATCAGAATAAATATAAAGATTGACACTTCGTGATCTAAGAGCTGGTTTTTACATTGGTCAGAGGTTAAGTATTGCCCCATCCAACGTGGCAATGCCGCCAGTCTCTTTGGTACATTTCCAGGTGACAGCGATGTGGAGGATGCCTTATTGTGATAGTTTTTTTAATTTATTGTATTTATTGTAAATAAGTAGATAACTGCGTTCAAACCGTTGGGACAAGACGCTTAGCGAACTCGAGCCCACGCACCAAGCCTTCTGGCAGTTGCAGAGGTCACTTCGTTCCTCTAATGAGGCCTCCATGCCCCCCCTAGTTCGACCCGACAAAACCGTCGCTTTCGATAACGACGAAAAGGCCGAATGCCTAGCCGACAGCCTTGAGTCACAATGCTCTCCTAGTTCCCTACCAGTAGACCAAGCGCACCTCTCCAAGGTCGATGCTGAAGTCGAACGTAGAGCCTCCCTTCCCCCCGTCGAAGACCCTGATTATCCTCTGCCTCCCGTCACCCCAGACGAAGTGCAGGATATTATCAAGAGGCTCAAACCCCGCAAAGCCCCTGGCTCTGATCGCATCACCAATAAGGTGTTTAAACTCCTACCCGCCGCCCTGATAATGCTAATGACTGCCATCTTCAATGGCGCTATACGCAACAACATTTTTCCTCAGGCATGGAAAGAAGCCACTGTTATCGGCATTCCGAAACCAGGCAAACCCAAGTCTGACGCCTCCAGTTATCGCCCTATTAGTTTACTCAACACTCTCGGCAAAATCTACGAGAGACTTATTTATAAGCGTCTCAAAGATTATGTCGAAGCTAAGAGTCTCATTCCCGACGAGCAATTCGGCTTTCGTACCGAACACAGCTGCGTCCAACAGGTCCACCGCATCGTCGAGCATGTAAGCGTTGGGTTCCAACGCGGCTTGAAGACCGGTGCGCTCTTCTTCGATAAAGTCTGGCACAATGGCTTTACCTACTGGGTGTGCCGGATCGAGACTTTCTGTCGAATCGCACCTTTCGTTATCGCGTCGAGGGAGCACTCTCGTCTCCACGTCCCATACGTGCTGCAGTCCCCCAGGGCTCCGTGGTCTCCCCTCTCATTTTCACGCTGTTCACCAGTGACATTCCAAAGAACAGACAGGCTCATTTGGCTTTATTCGCCGATGACACGGCCATTTATTGCACTGGTTCCAACCCAGTCCGCATAGCCCGCATCCTCCAAGACTTCGCATAGCCCGCATCCTCCAAGACTTCGCATAGCCCGCATCCTCCAAGACTCCGCAAACGCACTAGGCGCTTGGTTCCGGAGATGGAGAATCACAGTCAACCCCGCCAAGAGTCAGGCAGTGCTGTTTTCCAAACCGCGCAAGTCCGATATCCATAATCGGTGAGCCTATCCCTTGGGAGAAGCAAGCCAAATACCTAGGAGTGATTCTCGACCGCCACCTAACCTTCGCTGAGCACATAAAGCAGGTGCGTTCGCGCGCCGCTTTCGCTCAAGGTAGACTTCACTGTATGTTGAATGCACGTAGCAAGTGCAAATTGCGTACCTACACCGCGTGCATTCGTCCCATCATGACCTACGCCTGTGCTGTATTCGCACACGTAAAGGCATACCGTCACCGTCACCACAGAATGCAAACCCTACAAAACCGTTTCTTGCGAAAATATCTCGATCTCAAACTCCCGACCATCCGTCAGTTCATGAAGCGCAGCAAGCGCAAGCGCAAGCGCTTGCAAGCGCTTCTACGATCAAGCGGAGAAACACCGCAACCCGCTCGTCGTAGCGGCCGCCCGATACACCCCTTCCCGTATTAGGACCCGTCGTCCACGTCATACTCTGACCGATCCAGATGACGCTATTACCCTCCCCTTCAAGAACGAAATAGGGCCACTAGCACATTAGTTAAACACAGATACAGAATACCGTCATTCCGACCTCGCCGCCGAGGTCCCTCGCGACGACCCCGTAACGCTCCCAAATGATTTAGCTCATATTTCAGCTGTTCTTAAAGACACTGTTCTTAAAGACACTGTAATTATCTACTTCGTTATTCTATTAAATCCGGCTTCCTTTCAAAAAACAGAGAAGGACTATCAGAACTTGAAGTCTCAAATGTCTCGTTATTCCAGAGACCGAAAGTATCAGTCTCGACTCTCGAAATTATCAAAAAATCGTCGAGAGGTCTCAAAATTTTCGAGACCGAAATTCCCGGGATAATGTGGTAATGGTACACCCACGGATGAGCACCGAACAAGAGACTTCTAGTACTACAAAATATTTTTAATGTGTACTGATGTTACCTGACGAGTCCGTCCGCGGTCTGGCTGACGCGCACGTTGTTGATGATCCAATTGTCGATGCCGTCATCAGTCAGCCAGTACTGCGCAGCTTGCAGCAGCGACAGCGCTTCGTTCACATACGACGGTCCATGGCGGGACTCACTGCATAACAACACCGACTCGATATGAGATGAGCATAAATACACTCTCACTCTACTCGCAGCCATAGTGACACACACTTGTGAACATTTCAAATGTCTACTTATTACGGTTCAGAATATCCATCCCGCTGACAGACTGACGGATAGCGAAGGCTTAGTAATAGTCTCATTAGGCATCCTTCGGATACGGAACCCTAGAATGATTTGGCAACATTTCACTAAACAGTCTATAGTCTTCAAGTCTCAATTTGATACTAACACGTTCAATGCCAGTACGATTTTCATGATTTCTTCGCGGATGCCGCATACAATTAAACTTCCGCCGCACATCGAACAAAAGAATACCACTCAAACGATTATTTACAGATCTATTACCAGAACAAAGAGTACAAGTGAGTCGCCGGCACCACAATGTAAATTGAATGTGGGGATAAATTGAATGTGGGGATAAAATGCATGTTTTTTTTTTGTGGCAGTCTGTCTCTTTATCGTTAAAAGTGTACGGTTAAAAGTGTACGGTTAAAAGTGTACGGTTAAAAGTGTACGGTTAAAAGTGTACGGTTAAAAGTGTACGGTTAAAAGTGTACGGTTAAAAGTGTACGGTTAAAAGTGTACGGTTAAAAGTGTACGGTTAAAAGTGTACGGTTAAAAGAGTACGGTTAATACGGTTAAAAGTGTACGGTTAAAGTGTACGGTTAAAAGTGTACGGTTAAAAGTGTACGGTTAAAAGTGTACGGTTAAAAGTGTACGGTTAAAAGTGTACGGTTAAAAGTGTACGGTTAAAAGTGTACGGTTAAAAGTGTACGGTTAAAAGTGTACGGTTAAAAGTGTACGGTTAAAAGTGTACGGTTAAAAGAGTACGGTTAAAAGTGTACGGTTAAAAGTGTACGGTTAAAAGTGTACGGTTAAAAGTGTACGGTTAAAAGTGTACGGTTAAAAGTGTACGGTTAAAAGAGTACGGTTAAAAGTGTACGGTTAAAAGAGTACGGTTAAAAGAGTACGGTTCAAAGTGTACGGTTCAAAGTGTACTGAACAATCATCAGCCTGTTCTGTGTGTTTCAACTTAAAAACAGCAAATAGTAAAGGATAAAATAGAAGGTAAAGGATCATGGCAGGATTTGTACAAAAAAAAATAAATGTTTAGAGAAGTTGAAATTCAAATTCTTATACTCTTGGGTACCTAAAGAGTATCTTCAGGCATTTATAATATTTTTAAAACCCCGCAATAAAAATGGATGTTAAAAGTGAATAGTTTAACGAAAAGCTCATTATTTCAGAACGAACCGCCGCACATAGGAGTATTTTCATGTAAAATCCGGTCAAAAGTCGAAATATCGAAGTTAAATAAAAACCTATAATAGCCATACATTTTTGCAGTTTAATAACCGGTCCATCGAATAAGAAACACATTTGTAACTCAAGTCCAAGTCCAAGTCCAAACCTCTCCCCGTACGAGCAGTCGGAACTCAGTCGTTGTTTCAACCGCAATTCTTTTTTCTCGGCGCGGGCGTTGGTATTATTATCACTGATTTATGTTGTTTTATTTTTCTATATTTCAGATAATGTAGTTCAGTAAACCGTTAATAATACCAGAAGAGACCATTAATTTTACCAGAGACATCATGGGTGTCTATAAATTTTGGGTAACTTAATTAGTTGAATTAACCCCCCAATACCCAATGATAAAAAAGTAATTTGGATCGTACTTTTGTAATGTCATTTTATTATCATTAAAGATTATATTATATCGCATTACCATGTTTTATTATTAAATAAGCCATGAAATAATTTTGACCGGATTTTACATCACAATACTCCAATTGCGCCGTTTGGCAGGGCTTACACTGAAATTGCATAATTTTAGGGGGAATAATGTCACAAATAATGATTAATCAATGTACTTTTTCAACTACGCAATTGTAAACAACGGTTCACATCACTTGTCTGTCAGTTTGATAGATCCGTTAATCTCTTTTGTCCTTTATTTATTTTTAAAATACAAAATGGGCTACGAGATGAAACGACCATAATATTTTAATTTCGAAATATTTTAATTATGCGGGGGTTTCAAAATATGGTAAGTACGTATGGATACAAATGGTACAAATGAATGTATGGATCTCGCCATGATTCTTTATTTCGTAATTTAGCCAGTGGTTATTAATCTTTTATTCTGTGGGTATTGATAAGGTTATATTTTGCATTAACTTATTGAATGAACGCCATTAACCACTAAAGCGACAACAAAACAACAACAACAACAACGACAACAACAACAACAACAAAGCGACAACAAAAGTTGCCTAAATTATGCTATTTTTTAAACAATATTTTTGTTTTATATGATACTGATAATATTAGTTTTAGTTACTAGTTTTGTATGAGACTGATGATGATTACTTTTGTACCGACTGTTAATAGCACACTGATTGTTAATAAATTTTATTAGACTTGGCGTCCGGGGGTGAAGTATCGTAAAAAGGTATCAGTATTTCTGAACAGCAATTTTGCCTTGAATATTTAACGCTGTTTTCCATCAATACATTTCTATTTTTTGTTTTTAATGCGACGCTAATAAAAAGAGCAAATAAATTTAATTATATTTGTTAAAATATTTACAATAATTTAAACTGAAAGTAATCAAGTGTATTTAACAATAATATATTTACAAAAATGAAATTTTGCAATAAGTAGGTGACAACCTGAAAAAATGAGGCATTGAACTCGCCTAGCGAGTTCATGGCATTGCTGAATGATTTTTTTCTTTTAAATATAAAAATGTTATTTACACCCACGCCACCGTGGAAATGTTTAAATAACATCATAGTATGTCTACACTGTAGTTTTGAGCAGAATATACGGAACTGTTTTGGAAATATTACCGAAACACACTGAACTCGCCACGCGAGTCGCCAGCACTCACAGGGTGAGTCGGTGGCAGTGAACGTGTTAAGAGTCAATTCCCACCAAGGAGGCAACGGTCGGCAACGGACCGGAGCGCCTATGTGAGACTTTCTGAAACTCTATTTGCACACATTTTACACTTTACTTACTTGTAGAAGACATTGAGAGTGAAGTCTTGGCTCATGTCGAGGAAGGTGTCTGTGGTGGTGCGCGTGCCAGCGGCGTCCACCAGGTACACCAGCGCGCATTGCTCCGCCGTGAAAGATACGCCCTTGTACCACATCTTCGCATATCTAAATTTAGCAAAACATGTCTTATATTCACCGACTGCACGGTTAGGCCAAGGTGTATTTACGTAGGTATAAGTTCCACCACGAAACGGTACGGTTGGTACCGCTACAAACAACAGTTTCGAGACAAATTTATCTTTAGATCTAGTATTTTTGGTTAAAAATACGAACCGGATTCGATGTAAATCTATTTACGTTTTCGTAGAACGAAATGTATCTGCCAGTATCAAGTTCATGTAGTGATAAAGGATGTTAATTTTAAAGAATTACGAAGATGAAAGTTTATACTGGGTACCTACAATATAATAATAATAATAATAATATGTGGGGACATTTTCACACACGGCCATCTGACCCCAAACTAGGGAAACCCTGTGTACTATGGGTGTCAGACAGCCTGATATATACATACACAAATACATTTTTTTTTGTAAATACATACATACAGGGTGTCCAGTAAATAGCACGACATACTGCAGGGGGTGCTGCAGGGGGGGACAGCTTGGGTCAATACCTGCCAAAACAACCCAATATATGTTCGGAAAAATCTTACGGATTTACAGTTTGACAAAATTTTCCGAAATATCGAAAAATCTCTACCTTGAAACAGATTTTTAAGCATCTCGTAAAGAAAAATTCCTTTTCTAGTATTTTTTTTTTTTGTGCATCATATTCGTGAAAAGTTGCTTTACTCATTGATAAGTCTTTTTTTCTATCAAAAAAACCAAGAAATACAATTTTTTGTTCATATTTTCATAGAACAATTTTCTTATCGTTTTACTTTAACCTACAGAGGTGAACAAAAATCCGTAAGATTTTGCTGAACATATATTGTGTTGTTTTGGCAGGTATTGACCCCAAGCTATCACCCCCTGCAGTATGTCGTGCTATTTACTGGACAGCCTGTACATAGATAAACAACTATGAAACGCATAAATTGTATGTTATTGATTATCGAGCTTTGAGATAGTATCTGCAGCGGCCGTCCAGGCCAAGCGAGAGAACTAGGTCAGGTCAAGGCACACCTGAATATTTACTTTTATCTTTTTAAGTTGCTAATGCTAAGTTAACTTGTCGGCACGATTGGCCCAGTGGCAGAGCGAATTGCTGCTGCGCTGCGTGCCGCGGGTACATATTAATATTTTTATATTATATTCCGCGATATATTCCGAATATAACATGAACACTAATTTGCCCACCAGCTATCAACCTGTAGCATATTAATCTCAGCACAGAATCGAAAAATTCTAAAGTTTGTCTTAGATCTAAAATAACTCGACATACTCTTCAGTTTCTGCAACCGGTATACCATCGGCATATAGTTCACACCACATAACACGTTTAACACATTTTATTAAAGGCTCATATTGCAACTAAATTGGGAAGTTAATCGGGAGGGTTAAATTATAGATGTTGTTTATTCACTGCATATTTATAGTGTGCATCTGGATTGAGGGCCCATTTTTTAAACCATTGCGAAACGAAATAAGACTTAGGGTGCCTTCAAATTAGTTGCGCGCCAGCAGCGCGACGGCAGCGCTGCTTTGTAAATCCATACAAATCAAGTCGCGCGACGGCAGCGCGACTACAACGCTATCAGTCGTCAGTCGCCCAATTTAGTTGCAATATGAGCCTTTAATAAAATGTGTTAAACGTGTTATGTGGTGTGAACTATATGCCGATGGTATACCGGTTGCAGAAACTGAAGAGTATGTCGAGTTATTTTAGATCTAAGACAAACTTTAGAATGAAGCTCATATTTAATAAGTTGGGGGAAGACAAGCTAATTGCTTCGCTTCCTTCTTTCTGTATACGGAGTCTAAAAAAAAATACATGCTTAGACTTATCTAAGCACGTATTTTTCTTTTTATCTTTTGTAAAAAAAAAACACTCGTAACAAAAACGAGTACAATATGTTTGTCTTCCTCCAACTTCTGTTTCTGCTCATCAACATTTATTTCGGGTACCTATATTATCAAGTTCAAGTGTGGCTTGGTCATAAACTAGACCCAGTAGCCCCAGTCATGTATCAGTTGTCGAGGCCAATCGTGCTCCAATGTTGAATTGCCATTAGTTAGAAGAGGATTCTTATGATATCAGCAATGAGACATCTGTGCATCGCTCTTTGAACAATTTACGAAGAATTTAATTTATACGAAGAAGAAGAAGAAGAAGACAGTATACTTGAAATAGATGAATTGTATGAATTGTATTGAATGTATGATGATGCATGAATACACTAGATGATTATCAATCAAGACAAGTAATTTTCCGAAATTACTCATAACTTACACCGCTTTCATCATTTTCAATTCATTTCATTTCCATTCATATTTTGCAGATTCCTCAGTACAGACAATAATGAATTGAGTGCCCTGAATATACCGCCATAAATCTGGAATGTCATATTCTACAGATTTGGGAATTTCTTAAAATACTTAAGTAATTCTTAACTAAATTCTTAAATAAAAATTATTAACTCAGAGATAGTTACGAACGGGTGGCCGAAATACTTCAAACAAATAAGTTTTAGTATTTCGTCCACCCGTTCCATTGGTAAAAGCTACCAAGCCGTAGCCGAAGCGACCATCGACGAACGATGTTTTCGGCGAATAGTTCTATCGGCGAAGGATTTATTCGTGGAACCAACCGTCCGACTAAGAGTGATTTCGGCGAACCGCACCATCGGCGAAGGGTGATTCGCTATACCGTAGGGATATCGAATACGGTTTAATGATTGACCCACCAAAAACATTTTCATGTAAAATGTTGTAAAATGTTGTTGAATGGGTCGCACTGTCAAAAAGTTATTAGATCTCTACATATAATCTCTACTTTTCTAGCCTTACTTCACAAACTCTACACCTTAGTCAAAATATGTGTGTGGCTAGGCCGTTTCGCTACAGTTACATGGGCATTAGGTGAAAAATGTATTCACTGTTCATTACTAATCTGTTAAACAATAGTTCTTTTAGTAACTAAACAGCCAAGCCTCATACATATTTTGACTAAGGTATAGAGTTTGTGAAGTAAGGCCAGAAAAGTAGAGATGAAAAGTAGAGATTATATGTAGAGATCTGATAACTTTTTGACAGTGTGAGCCATTTGCTCTAGACTTGGCAACATTTTACACGAAAATGTTTTTGGTGGGATTTCATTTCTTATTGTAAGTTGCCTAAGATAATATTATTTTTTATTTTGTTATTTTTTTTTAGTTCGAGATTTTTTTTGTTGTTTGTGTACTGATACTAGCTTACGTACCAAATTTCAGCTTTCTAGGACCTCAGGAAGTACCCAGAATTTTGATGACCATCAGTGAGTGAGTGACGAAATAGGGATTTATAAGATATAAATAAAATGTAAAGTATAAGACCTATGCAATTGAAACTTTATATATTTTATAACACATTTGCTCGTAAAGTGTCTCTTATTACAGCAATTTCAATATCGTAATGTATGTCATTACGTACTAGTGCGTTATAGTAATGTAAAACTCACGAGCTTCGTAAAACGTACAGTTTATCAAGATGCTGTCTAAAACGAACGGTACTTTTTTAAATCTTAGCAAAGAGTTTTTATGTCAGAAAAGTGGTCAACATTTTATGAATAAAATTAACTTTGGGAGATAAAATATAAAAAAATAAACATTTAATTCTTTAATTTAATTAATTTTGACAATAAATTACAACCATTTATCTGTAACAAAAACAAAAAAATATTAATTTACGTTATTAGTAATACTGGCTGTTTTTGTGCCTTTGCTTTAAAAAAAAAGCGCTGATGCGCGCATCGCTAATTTGTGAACAAGTAAAAATAATTTTCGCTGTATTGTTTTTATTTGACTTATTTCCTCGCAAATATGTTATGATATTTGAATTATTTCCTCGCAAAAATGTTATAAAACGTCGTATGACATACGTACGCTTTGATAATTACAGCCTTTGCTTTCTTGTAGCCCTGCGGCTCGGGCTAGCAATATCGCCTCGGCTACCTACCGCACTTATATCATAATGTTCTATAATAAGACAACTATTTACATCATATCCCAAGAATTCTGTTTATCTGACATAATCCAAACAAAAGTTAAGAGGGTTCAAAAAAACCACGAAGCGCTTCGAGAAAAGGTAAGTAGTGCCCTACTAAAGTTATCAAAAAATAAAAGGCCCGTTTTGACATTTGAGAAAGACCCTAAAATGTAACTTGGAACGAAACTGAAAGAAACAAGAAAACAATAATGAATTACAAAAAAATACATACATTTTTTTGGCACGTTAAATAGCCTGATGGAATACATTGAGAGTATTCTTTTCGCCCTAACTTATAGTAGCATGCAATTTCTAATTATTACGAAACGTCTCAAAAACAGTTACGTTCTCAGTCTCTGTTTTTTTAAATACTAGTGTTGTAACCAATTAATTATCGAATTTCACCAGCTTCATTCGATTTTAATACTAATTCAATATTGTGTTGTGATCTTTACTGAAAATAATGAGCTTAGCGCTTAGCCGTAAATAAAATGTTGAATTAGCCACACTGGTTTCCATAGAATGGCTTGTCTCTGACCAAGCGGTTTGTGATTGAGTGAATGCTATTGAAGTAAAAACATTAATTTAAAGATAAATTTCAATAATTGGTGAGCTATCCGTGTAGTCGATACCTCGAAAAAAAAAACAACAACCAGACATGTTTTTAAAAAGTTGAAACAAAAAAAGCACCACCCGTGATTTTTTTTTATGCCGTCGAAAAACAGATTTCTGAAATCTTTAAAAATGTCTTTGGTTTAAATGTCTGTAAAAAAATTGTCTTATCACACAGATCCCCTAATTATGTTTTATTAGATTGTTTACGTATTATGTTAACCAAATAAAATAAAAAATAAATGACATCTTTCAAATTGGCCATTATTTGCAACTAACTGCAATATTTTGGGTTTTACAATCGAAAATCATTAAAATTTTGCTAAAAAAAAATTAGTCGCACTTCGGCTAAGACAAGTTCAGTTCAAATGGTTGTAAATAGTCTATACTAGCTCTGCCTTACGGCTTTGCATCGATCTGAACACAAATGCAGGAGTTTTCTTCCATCAATTCCAAATAAAAATTGTCTATTTGGTTTATCAAAGTGCTGTGTGGACGAATTAATTATACATCGGACCACTCGGATCTAGTTTGACAGAGAGAAAAGTAAACCTTTTTAGTCGGTAGTTTTATTCGTACGAATGCACGTCAAAAGGAATTAATACCTAGATTATAGTAACAGCATTCTACTACCGCGACCCACACACCGCTTCGCATGGGTTGCACTAATTATTTATCTATAGCTGAATAATTTCTGGTTGATGGATGGGAGGCGATGTGACGAAATTATACCAGATATCTATAATTAGGGTGGGCAGTAGGTATATCAAACTTTACATTAGCACCGCGATATTAAGGTATTATCTTGGGAGTTATAAGAGTACGCTAAAGTAAACATGCAAAGGTCACGATCAATTATTGTGTAGCGTCGGAAAAAAATGGTTATTATAATAATTCACTTGATTAGTTCATTACCAAAACCACTTTTTGTTCGAGATGGGAATGCATAGGCAGTTCACGCGTTGCCCTGCATGCCCACCCCACATGTGCATGTGGATTGAGTGATCCTCTCTTCAAACTTAACAAAAATCGAGGAAGGTTTAGTTAAAACATTATGGCGAAGTTAAAAATTTGTTAAACCCGAGATAAAAATGATATGGTCAATAAAGTGGATCACTCAAACTGCACGCTTTGAGAAAACGTCATAATATATATCTCAGAATATATTATTATAGCCCTTGCTCTTCTTATTCCAATCTATTACATATAATAAAACAGTAAAAAAAACTGTGTCTGTACATTGAATATATTAAAAAAGTAATAATTGAGGGGGGTTTAGAAACAGTAATAGAGCACGAATCCAAAAAAAAATTCTGTCTGTTTGTCTGTTTCTGTTTGTTTGTACACGCTAATCTTCGGAACTGCTGGACGGATTTGAATGTTTTTTTTTTGTTGTATAGGTATTAAGTCTGGGCAACATATAGGCTATAATTTATCTTGGAAACTTGAACTCCTGATGCAGAACCGCAACAGACCAGCTATACTATAAGAAATACAAAAATGGTACCATAGCAAAAGTTGTTCCACGTGATGAGCATTTTCTGCTAAGAGAATAAATTTTAAGATCTGGAACACCTTATGTGGAACTCCAAGAGCCCAGCTACACCATAACACACATAGGAATGACGTCTTAGCAAAAGTTGTTCGGTCTGATGAGCATTTCCTGTTGACTTATTAAAATCGAAGATCAGAAACATCTGATGTGGAAATCAAAGCTATCACTAATTTTACTGTAAAGCTGTCACTAATTTCACAGTATATTATAAAATAAAATAGGCTGGGAGTACCTCCACGCGGTGAAGGCGGTAACAGTTTAGGACTGATTTTTGATGACGCTGGTTATATCATTGAAAATTTGACTCTACTGGTCAAAACTCCCTTTTTTTTATTGGTTAAATATGACTTCCTGCTTATGTTATTTGAGTGTTTAATTTTCTTTACACGGTAGCCTACCCGGTAACGCAGAGGAGCAGTCACTTAGTTTTTAATTGATCAGGTATCTCTTCACAATAAAACTATAACCATGCCTAGAAAGAGGTCAAATCTTTCTCAATGTTCCAAAGGAGCTAAAAGATTGAGGATCATAAGATCCCAAGAATCTACCGAAGAGCGTCAGGAGAGACTTGATGCTGTTCGAGAACATCAGGCTGCAAATCGCTCCGTGGAAACCTCTTCAGATCGCGAAGCACGTCTGCGTTCCCAGCGTATTTGCGCATCTACATTCAGGTCTCTAGAGACAAGTGGGGGAACGTGATGCGCGACTGACCGCTGATCGTGAACGTCACGCATTGTCTCGCGAGTCGGAGACGTTCACGGATAGAGAATTGCGCTTAAGTTCCAAGCGTATCTACGCATCGACTTCTAGGTCTCTAGAGACAAGTGGGGAACGTGATGCGCTACTGACCGCTGATCATGAACGTCACGCATTGTCTCGCGAGTCGGAGACGTTCACGGATAGAGAATCACGCTTGAGTTCTCAGCGTATTCGCACATCTACTAACAGGTCTTTTGAAACGAGTGATGAACGTGATGCACGACTAACTGCTGATCGAGATTATCATACATTGTCCCGAACACGCACACAACAAAATATTCATAATCAGTGAGAGCGAAAGAATAGCTGAAGTACGGCATGAAGAGACAGAAGAAGAGCGCAACGAACGTTTGAATTCTGATCGACTTCGACATTCTCTGAACAGAATGTCGATATCATCTGAAGAATCGGATGTGTCTCAGATATAGCCGTACCGCGACCTTCCTTGGGTTGATAAGGAACGGAGTGCATTTACGTATACTCTTAAGATTGACTACGCCACATATTCCGCCAACGGAGGTATGATTCAAAATTTTACTTTTTGAACGTCTCGAATCGTCTCGCGCATCCCGTTGGTTTCCCGTCCCCGGGCTCTTAGAATTCGACATCAGACGTTTCAGATCTTCGATTTTGCCGACCCCGTTCCCAGGCAGCACAAACCTTTTGAGTAAGTTTTGTTTAACAGCAGTCATAGATACTAATTGCTGAATAAGACTAACGTAATTAGCTGATTAAGCGCTTACTCAGACGTTATTCAAGCAATTTGGGCACAAAATTATACTGCTAATAGCTGTGTAATAGCAACGTAACAGATGAATAAGTTTTGAATAATTGTACGACAAGCTGAGTATCTTCTACATAAAAGCATTTTGTTCTTTTGTACAAGTATTACAGCTCTGTTAGCCAGATGATGAATGAATGATGAGTGAACTTTATGGTTAAGTCCTTCAAAGCTCAGATATTCAGATGATACACCGCGTTTAGCTTACTTCAGTATATTTTATCAAGAAGTTAATCAAATTAAATTGAAATTGTCAAATCCGAACACCGCGGTACGTCTTTGGATGGTGAATGCGACATTGAAATACATGGCCAAATTATATTACCTATCTTAATTAAATTTTACCCTTATTTATGCTTAAAGAAGGAAATTGTAGGTGCGCATGCAACTTTACTGTGTATTTATATATACATTTCGTATAAAATTTTCACGCGCCACCTGATAAGCCGGCTTTTGGAGAAATAAACAACATTTCGTCTATTGGTTTGTTTTTACGTGTGAAATATTTTTTATGTTATATGCAGTCTAAGGGTTAAAAAATAACCTTGTAATACTTTTATAAGAATATTATACCGATTTCGTTATTAAAATTGAGTATTTGAGTATAAAATTCCATATCATTATAATAGGTTACGTTATTCGATATGGCTACGCTCATTCTGAATAAAATCTGATTGCACAGCGGCTTATCGTCTTATGTCTGCTTAACAGGCCTTATGTGTCCACTTATTAAGTTGTTCTCTGGTTAAAAGTGGTCTGCACTCAACATATTTTCGATAACTGTTCTATAATCACACACATTTCACATTCATTTTTTTTGTAAGGCGGCATTTTCACACAACCACAAAGTGCAGCTTTATATAGCCGCTTAAATACTAACTAACGTGTCGCTGGCATAAGCAACAGGATCCGCGTACGAAGTCGCGGGCAGAAGCTAGTATTGAATAATTGTTAAAAATAGTTAAAAGCTATTAACAATTTGGGAATTAACTTGCGCGACCCGTTCCAAATTTATTAAGATTAATTTGGATCACTCATTCCGCACACGGGCAGTATGAGTGCTCCTTGAATTCATCACTATATACTGAATAAACTCGTATTATTTTTGTTGTGTAATATGACTAAACATGAGAGTGAATTAGTTAAAGAATGAGTATGACAAAACGTATAAGCTGTAGGAAGAAATGAACCTTTATTTTTTCCTCCAATATGCCGTCTGAGTGCTCCATACTTCGACCTCTATCTACTTAAATATACTTCGTAGGCAAACTGAGATTGTATCCAAAATTGCTAATTGTTTTTAACTATAACTTGACATATCTTCTGCTTTTATAAGGGTCATACTTTAAGAAATATCATGGTTCGCTCATTCCTAAAGGAAAAGACTGAGTAGGGTATATGTAATTTTTTTATTTTGTGAGATTTTGGTTTTGGTTGGATTCATCAGACGCGACAGTGCAACATTACATTATTTTGCTGTTTTGTGGTGCAATAATTTATTTTACAGTGTTGTGTGGTTGATTTCCGTTAACTGATAACGTATACAACCGTGAGTTATCTGTCTGTCCGCGGCTTGATTCTTAATAGGTACTTGAAAGCTAATTTGACTTAAGTATACATTTCGATATCGCAGACTGCAAAAGTAAAAAAAAAATGTGTTATTATGGGGATGTTCTTATTTTATTTTTGCGCCCCATCCTGTTAGATATCACTGAATAGGACTTATGCTGTGTGTAACCCCTATACCCCCTAAAATACCCTATAAATTATATGTACTCATCGAATATTAGCAAACATAACGAATTTTATAGGAAAAAATTGCAGAGAGAGACTAAAGCGAGGGTTAAAAAATATTAATACCTAATCAAAGTTATTCGGGCTGCCATGCCAGTAGAAAGTAACAAAAGAGGTCGGGAGATTTTTCTGTTATAACATCATTTCACCGTTCACGTCAAAATTTTGATTTACTTATAAACAACAAAGTGACAACTGACAATCATTGTTTATTCTAAGGCTTATCACGCACCTTGATTAACCGCACGCATTTAATCATAGATTTGAAACCGCAAAAAAATGTAAGGCTAAGAAGCTTCCGCGACGGCTGCGTAATCGCACAGAACTCTGGTCTCGTGAGATTGGGCTGTGCCTCCAACACAGCTGGTGCTGGCAACAACCACTTTGTGAGTTCTGCCTGATAAGTAGCTTTCTGTATAAGCCACACACATTAGTGTCATTTTCTGTTACTGATTTAAAAAACGCAACTTGCTAGATTTGGGTCGCGTTTTGTAAACTGTATTATAGCAGGTAAAAGCATGGTAGCGCACGTACAGCGGTTAATCGCATTCAGTTTCTTATTCAGTGTCGATTGGGCGAACGCAGTTTTTGATTAGAAAACCAAAGCTATAACATACGCTGTTCGCCAGAAATCCATGTTGATACTGAAATTAATTAAGCAATCGCACGCGGTTGTAAGCGGTTTTGCGTTTTCGGCTATTCCTAAAATGCACGCTTCTAACAGTGCGTGCCGAGCCTTAAATTTTAATAAAATAATAATAATAATAAATTAAATACGTTTACACAAAAGTAAGTACCCATAATTATAATAAACACGAAAATATTTGTTAAACGTAGGTACCGCAGTGTACCTCGACATTCTGTACTTCGCGTGGTATTTTATTTTACAGAAAACTAACTGTCATGCTTGTGACACTTGAGAAACTGCATTTTCTCAAAGTTCTTTTTCTAATAATTGCGAAGTACATAGTTATCTCAGTCTGACGTCAGGGAGCACCCCCAAGTTTGGTTAGGTACTTCAAATTAAACAGTGTAAAGGGGGTTTAAAATTAAATACTTTAAAGCTTGGCATGTTTATGTAGATAATTATGTCTCCTAATTGACAGTTGAGCTCTTAATACTATATCGGTAAAAAAAAAAAAGAAGCATTCGTTTTAAGACAATGTGTAACTTCTTAATATGAACTACTCCACGGTACATTTTATTAATGCTTATAACCTTCTTAGATAATTCCTACTTCTATTAGTGCTGAAAACCATATGGAAACCAGAGATTATTAGTCTGTACGATCACAAATTCTACGCGGAGGGAGTGCGGGACTTTCTAATTATATAGTGATAACGAAGTACTGTAATAAGATATGGCATAACATCGAGTTTTAGAAAAAGTTTGGCTTTATTCCTCTTTCTCATTTAACTAAGTAATCATAAGGTATGTGAAAGTTTCTTACAAACTACTGCCATTTATGTGGTTTTCGACTGGCTGCCGGTGTGGACACTGGTTCCTGCTGTACCCAACTTCTTTAGCAGACAGCCCGCGCAATGAAGGTAACTAGCGGTGCCCAGAACCGTTTGATATTTCCAGAGACGTCGGTTGCGCGCGTCCTCCGCAGCGATGACCTAAAGATGTCATATTTGTGTCGGGGAAACATGACTAACTTGTTATTGCCCTGTTGGTGTCTGGCCTGAATCTCGACTCGTGATCCGTAGTGGTAGACGCGTCCGTTGGGGTGAATAAGCGCGGCAGCAGCGCCCGAACGTGACAGCGCCAGAATTATATTGTTCTTAGCGTTGGTGACGCGCACCGCACCGTCGATAGTCATGTCCACTCTAAATAATAAGCTTTAATTATACCTTATGAAATAAAATTAACCATTGAAATTCCAGCGTCCCTATAGCTGTTTACAAAAGTACCATTTCGTTTTCTATGAAAGTTGGTATCGGAGAGAGTTTTAGTCTTTGGTTGGTACAGTTCGATTCAAACATTATGGCAACTGTGAAGTGCGCTACTGACTGCGCAGTACCCCGCCCCTCACCCCCGCTGACACGTGAAATTGTTACTGCGCAGCCACTCGACCCGTGTTCAGAGCCTCCATAATAGTAGAAGAGACGTGGAAGATCAACCTTCACTCACCCCATCAGATAACTTGATGTGACATTGTTAAAACTTCAAAAAAAAAAGGAGGGTCTCCAGTTCGACCCGTATGTTTGTATGTATGTATGTATGTATGTATGTTTGTCCGCGATTATCTCCCGTTTGGCTGAACCGATTTTGATGCGGTTTTCAGAAAAGTGTTTGTTACATTCTGGAGAAGGTTTTAGTATATAACAACCAGAAATGTATTCAGCGATTTTGAAAAAATCAACATAAACCAAAAATTATACATAGAAAACGTTTCTTCAATCTTTGGAGGACTTTCAAACTGTTTTAGCTGTGTGGCCGTTTCTCAATGGATTTAGGTGATAGGGAGGCGGCAATAAAAGGGGGAAATAATAAATTTTTCCTAAAAAGAGAACCGCCTTTAAAAACCAAATAAATAACGTGATAAATAACTTTAGCACATGACTTTAGTTTCGGAAGTCGGTGGTTTTGTTCCGTTTGTTGTTCTCTTTTTAGGAAAAAGTTTTTATTATCAAATTTAATTTATTACCAAACATGCCTATAATAACTTGCCTATCGAAACGTTTGGTCGCGGAGATGGCCATTTGCACAATGTAGGTTTACCTCGAACCTTGACACAGACAAGCCCCCTCGGCACTTCTGTTTTTTAGATTTCTATGGTTGAATGTTTCCGAGTGCGCATGCTCGTGTACATGTGAGTGACAGACATTTGCTTACACTCGACAGTATTTTGAATACAATTAGAACTCTAATTTTGATCACAATTTTTGTATAATTTCAGATTTTATATATATCGGCGCAACTACAAAAGTGCATCTGTTATAAGGATCAGAATAGTTGAGTTTAATGATTTAATTAGTTTATTAATTACCAACTGATTACTTTGAGTTAATTACGATGTAAAATTTACGTTAAACAACATGTAACCATTTTTCTTATTGTAATTCAAATATTTCAATACTTAACCTAAAACTTGAGTACACGTGCACGAACCTTATAAATACGGGCGCACGCCAGTGCTCAGGGCATTCAAGCTCGAGCCGCCGGACAGTGCGGACCTCTCTAGACGTGGTTATACTGCCCGTTGAATAAACCAAGTTTGTAACAAGTCAAGAAGTTTTCATTTAATGACCCAAAAATGAGTGATCATCATGACGACAACATTTGTGACGTCAGCTATGGTGACGTCACCCTTGTAAAGAACGCTACGGAGGACCCTGCTCCGTCATCAGAAGTGGGATAGGCTCCATTGCCTATCTAATCATGGTGTCGTGCGAAAAGCTTCATGAATCATGTCCATGACGTCACTGGATGCTACGGATCGCCACATCGGAGTGTTAACCAAGAAGTGGGTGACGCTATTACTACAGAAATCAGCCGAGCGGTTAGACATGTTGAAAGGGGCGTTGCAACCCTCGAGAATGCTTTGAGGATGACCCCGCAAGGTTACCCATGACCAACAGCGTTGTGTCCCACAATCTGGTGATCAGTTGACCGTATCGACGGGAAACCAATCACGTACTGAGAACGGCTGCAAATACAGCCAAACCACGACCTATAGGGTGAAGATGACCCAAAAGATAAGTAACTCAATTCAATAATTCCAAATAACCTTTAACGCTAACTTATCTACGAGAACCTCCGAGAACCTTTGAGAACTGACACTTAAATGTGACCTTACTTTAAATTGATTTTGACTTATCTACGAGAACCTCCGAGAACTCTTCGAGAACCTCCGAGAATTAACACTGACTTTGACTTGACTTTGATGTGACTTAACTTGACTATGACTCATCTACGAGAACCTCCGAGAACTCTACGAGAACCTCCGAGAACCTACTAACCTTGTAAGCATTGATGTGCTGAAACTTACAGATATACTTCTCAAAGAAAGTTTTTCTATTCTTGCAGATATCACAACGAGAACCTTCGAGAATCTTACGAGAACCTCCGAGGACTCTACGAGACCATCCGAGAATACTACGAGAACCTCCGAGAACTCTACGAGAACCTTCGAGCACTCTACGAGAACCTCCGATAACTCTACGAGAACCTCCGAGAACTCTACGGGAACCTCCGAGAACTCTACGAGAACCCCCGAGAACTCTACGAGAACCTCCGAGAACTCTACGAGAACCTCCGAGAACCTACTAACGTTGTAAGCATTGATGTGCTGAAACTTACAGATGTACTACTCAAAGAAAGTTTTTCTATTCTTGCAGATATCACAACGAGAACCTTCGAGAACTCTACGAGAACCTCCGAGAACTCGACGAGTACCTCCGAGAACTCGACAAGTACCTCCGAGAACTCGACAAGTACCTCCGAGAACTCGACGAGTACCTCCGAGAACTTTACGAGTACCTCCGAGAACTCTACGAGAACCTCCGAGAACTCTACGAGAACCTCCGAGAACTCTACGAGAACCTCCGAGAACTTTACGAGAACCACTGAGAACCCACTGTATCACAACGAAAACCGTCGTGAACTCTACGAGAACGTCCGAGGACTCTACGAGAACCTCCGAGGACACTACGAGAACCTCCGAGGACTCTACGAGAACCTCCGAGGACTCTACGAGAACCTCCGAGAACACTACGAGAACCTCCAATAACCTCCGAGAATCTCCGAGAACCCTAAGAGAACCTCGGAGCACCCTACAAAAACTCAGAGGACCGAGAAGACAGGACCGGACAATGAGAATCAAAGAAGGCTGGTGCAGAGCGCGCACCGCCTGTCAGTATGGCCGTATCGGCGCAACTACAAAAGTGCATCTGTTATAAGGATCAGAATAGTTGAGTTTAATGATTTAATTAGTTTATTAATTACCAACTGATTACTTTGAGTTAATTACGATGTAAAATTTACGTTAAACAACATGTAACCATTTTTCTTATTGTAATTCAAATATTTCAATACTTAACCTAAAACTTGAGTACACGTGCACGAACCTTATAAATACGGGCGCACGCCAGTGCTCAGGGCATTCAAGCTCGAGCCGCCGGACAGTGCGGACCTCTCTAGACGTGGTTATACTGCCCGTTGAATAAACCAAGTTTGTAACAAGTCAAGAAGTTTTCATTTAATGACCCAAAAATGAGTGATCATCATGACGACAACATTTGTGACGTCAGCTATGGTGACGTCACCCTTGTAAAGAACGCTACGGAGGACCCTGCTCCGTCATATACTTACAGCTATGAAATAATCAAAAATAAATAATTTATTATATTTTATAATATTAAACTTTTTTTTATTTTAAAGATAAATTATAAAAAATTTAAATTATTTAAGAATCTAAATTCGCTATTTACCATATTTATTATTATTATACCATTTTTTTTTTATTTATCTTTATAGCTTGGCAATTATATTTCATGTACGATATTTGCAGGCAAGCCTATAAGATTGGTTTTGTAATTGAAATATCTTACTTTATCAATTTCGATTGGTTAACAGATCGGTGTAGTTACCTATATTGACTTACCTGTTCACATCTGCTTGCCAGGTTATCAATTTTGATTGGTTAACAGATCGGTGTAGTTACCTATATTGACTTACCTGTTCACATCTGCTTGCCAGGTAGCCATGCACAGAAATAAGTAGGCAAGCCTACCTAGGCATATTCTGTGTGTTAAAAACTATCAGTTGAGATCAAATTCATTCGGTTATGAAAAGAGTGAAGGTGATGAAAGAAAATTGATTAAAATTAATTCAATTAAAAATAGCTATGTAAACTTTTCGATAGGCAAGTTATCATAGGCATGTTTGTTAATAAATTATATTTGATAAAAAATATGTCTCGTCAAGTTATCTGATGTGTGTAGGTCGATCTCCACCGGCTCTTGGACTATAAAGTTTGAATCGTATTGTAGAAACCATAAGGGTACCGGATAAGATTAATAGTCTCGCAATCTCGATACCTTGTCACCAATTTATTCTACAAATATTAATCATCACTGCTTCCCTAGTTATATACCTACTTGTACTTACTTAACTCGGTCTCTCAGGCGGAGACAGACGGTTCCGTGAGGAGTCACCGACGCATTGTATCCAGCTCCTCCCACCACATCCGTCATCTATGACAAATTCAAGTTAAAGTTTTCGGTTTCTTATTGAACATAAGTATGCTACGATTTCCAGTAACTGGTTCATTGGTCTAGTGCTCGCAAGCGGGACGGACAAGCGTGTGGTCCAATTTCCAGGTCAGGTAAAATGCAACCCGGAGTCTACATCGACCGGGCCATGGAACTTAACTTGCGGAATTTGTTTTTAGGAAACGCCACTGTGCTCTACCCACCCCTTCATCGTTGCCTACTATAAATTTCAAGAGTTTAGAATTAACGACGCAATGATAAACTATTTGGTTAACCGCAACGAGTGAATTAAAGAACGTAGGGTTAATGATACGACGACGATAGAGCATTATATAGGTATTTGAAGTTATCTTATATTTGAAGACTCAATTGCAATCTACATTTTCATTTCGTTGTATACAAGGTGGGGACGACGATACGACAATAAATTAAAATACTGGTTATACTAGTTCATAAGAATATTTTGAAACTTTCAGATAAATCCTAAAAAACGAAATTCAAAAAAAAGTTCAGATATACTAAAGAGCATATAAATGTAACCAAAATACAACACTAAGAAATATTGGTTTTCTAACTTGTGAGAAGAGCGGCAACTTGTGGCGTCATTAATTAATATTAGGTTTTAATGCTCAATAAAAACAATTACACCAAATTACCAAATCCTACCATTTCATGTTCACCTTACCTTTCAATCCTACCATACCATTTCATCATCATCATCATTATCATCATTTCAGCCGAAAGACGTCCACTGCTGGACATAGGCCTCTCCCAAGTGGCGCCACATTGATATACGCCATACCATTTCATTTCATGATAATTTTTTGTGATATTGCCATCCCCATCCTGTATACATATGTGTATACATAACGTAGAAGAACCGTCGTAGAAGGCGACAGAGGGATATTGACCAGAGTATGGGCAGCAGCGTCCTTCTGCGTACCATAACACCTACTGCGATCGCAAACATGCATCGGCCAAGCATGGCGATTACGGCTGAACCCCCCGTTGGGGGGAGACCTGTTCGCTGCAGTGGGCGTCTAAAGGTTGACGATGATGATGACAACGTATACTATGTCAAATTAAAAGTAATCTAATGTGACTCTGCATAAAAAGCAATAGTATCCTGAGCGTGTTTGTAGACCGCTGGGACTCGCCGATGTGGCGGCATTGGGTGCGGCTGGCTATACACTGCAGGTGGTCGTATCCTGGGCTTGGTGTAAGCTTGTGATCCTGCGCGGTATACTTTTTGTTTTTGTATTTGTGTTTGTTTTACTAACACTAGGTTTTAAGCATAGGTATTTCTTGTATTACTAGCAAGTTATGGACTAATAATATGAAATAGACTTTATTATTATTTATGAATGATTACAACTTGCCTCAAGCTCACGCCAGGTATCAGCATGGTAGATGTCATCTCCTGGGTAGAAGGGTGCCTTGCGCTGCAGGGGCGCGCGCCATGGTGGCTGCCATCCTGCCGCGCCCACCAGTTCAGCTTGCCCAAGACCACCCTCGAGGAACTTACTGTAGTCTTGAAACGCAGACAAGTTCGACTCCTCCTGAATGAGACATAAAATACAATCCAAAAATACTAAAGGCTTATACTAGCCTAGTTGTAAAAATCAACAGTATTTTGTCGATAACAACTTCGCGATATAATCATGCGAATGTTACTGCATGTGGGGGTTTTCAGTCTTAGCACTCAAAGAACTGTCAGTCGGACAGTTGTCAAATTTCTAGGTGGAGAAGCTAGGTATAAAATTTTCAATGTCTTGCGGTCAGTTAAATAATAATACCTACTGCTGTTCGACGTTAACAACTAAATTTTGGGCAGGTAATATATATAACTTACCTATTATATCAGAACTTTTAAAAGCAGCATTCAAAAAAAAGTTTACAAAACTTACCTAGTTACCTTGGAATTCACAAGTAAGTACTTAGATTATTATTGGGGTCAGATCACCTGATTATAGGAGTGCGCTGTGTAGACACTTCTAGGTCGGACAGGCATAGTCACATCCTTTCTAAAATCTGCATTTGCCATTTTAATACTTCTTCAACTTATAACTGTTAAGTTTTATACACTATTTTAAAAAATACATGAACAACAGTGGCTATCGGCACTGGAAAATGCTACATAATATAAATCATACTACACGGTAGGAAAGTAAAGGAAGAAGTCATTTGTCATTTATTTCTTCCTAGTTCAAAATTTAATTTAAATTATTTTTATATAGATAATAAGTACTCAATATTCAAAAGCGTTGCTGGCCACATTTCAAAAAAGACTTTATTTATACCTATAAATAATTAGTCAGAAAAGTTAATCGAACAAAGAGGTTTCATCTAGAAAGCCATGCGCTATTAGCTCACCTTTCGTGTGCTTATCTAAAGGTAGGTTACCTAACTGACCATAAGATTTGACGCGAAACAGCCCCGACACAGTTACACGTAAACCGATTAACAAAATTAAGGATAAATAAGTTAGAACCATCAGCGCCCAAGATGTCGCTCAGGCAGTCCGTCCAATGCTGAACTCTCTTGGGACGAATAGACTGTACAATTAAAATTGTAAGTCCTACTACAATGACGCTAAGACTTAATTTTAAGAGGTCATAATGGTTTGCTAACGAGCTTAGTGTGGAGCACAATATAGGTAGCTACTCTGCGAACTTGGACTCATATGAGTCCAAGTCCATGCGCATAGGCGCATGGACTGCAGGAGCAGTTTTGCAGGAGCCCTTGGCCTGCTGCGACGTCGCGTCGTCCGACGTTCCTACTCACTGGACTAGTAACGTAGCAACTGTATGACGTCGATAGTTCGACTTGAAAAACTAATACAGCATAGTCTAGCTGCTAAAATGAAGATGGATGGATTATGGATTCCGATTCAAAATCCTTCTCTGAATATATAAGTGCGGGCATTGGTTTGGAACATATTGGAATAAACTCGATAAGTTACATAATTAGCTTTACCTACCATGTATAGTGCCACATACAGCCTAATTATCAAACCCGTGGTTTTTATGGTGTGTGGAACAGAAGACATCAAGAATATGACTATCAGCCCATTTTTGTTCGCCGATCCGACCGAGACGGTGGGCGACACGTTTAAGGCCCTATCTACACTGCGATATTTCACTGCGTGATATTTTTCTCGCAATTCTGTAACACATTGAATCATACAACAACAATTGAATAATAGGAGTAGCCGCACTGGCGCGATGGTGGTAATAAATACACGCGAAAAAAAAAATCGTTACTTGAGGCAAATTGAACGCGAAATTGTGCGGACCTATTTCCACGCGAATGTTAGTAAATTTTATGCAACAGTAGATTAATCACCACACTTGCTCAAGGCGGATTGGTGATTTCAGACTTGAATAAATTTTAAATCTAGATTTAGGCCGTGGTCGCACTGTGCACTTTTTTGTGTCTGTGTATTAGTCATCCTTTCATAGGTCTCAAGGCCATAAATGGGTTAATCCAATATTCATAACATCTTTAAGAAGTCTGTAACGCCGCCACCGTAGTATCAGTAAATTAAAAAAAAAATCAGTTGTTCATTTTAGACGTTCGTCTCTTCGTCTCAGCCGTGAACTGCATCGAACCGACAAAAGTCGGACGAAATTTTATTCGCAGAGCGTGCTAGGCAAAGATAAAGTCTTTGGTGATAGGTGTATTTCCGATCACGGAGAAAATCGGGCGGTGAAATATCGCAGTGAGGATAGGGCCTAAAAAAACTACATGGCTCAGACGGGAACACCCAAATATTCCGAAATAAATTATTCCGAATTTCGATATTCCGATTTTCAAAAGTTTGAATTTCATAATACTTACCTAAGATTATTTAAAATCACGAAATTTATTTTACCGAATGTTTGTTTTCCGATTTTCATATGTTCGAAGAATCAAATGTTATTGTTCCGCAAAATTTCCAGTGTCAGTTTACCGGTTTTCCTATCCTCCGTCCACAGCACCGAAAAGTTGACCAAAAAGATTTTATCCCCATCACTGGTTGACTTAGAAGTGCCGTGCTTGACTAATGCGGTGAACACCTGGAAAGTGGCTTGCCCGGATACAGATCGGCCCGTGAACCCATCTTCCCAGAGATAGTGGGATGAGCCGCTCTGCAGGTTGGTACGGAATAATCGAATTAATACGTCCACCAATTCTGCTGAGCGTGCCCGCCTACTGGCTGTGGGTGAGTGGAAGTCGGGCCTCTGGCTTCAGGCACTTCCGTCACACAACATCGGTACTATGCTGTGTGATAATACCGTCCGACTCGCTACATGCCTACGTCTGGGCGCTCCATGCGGGGCTCTACATCGTTGTCAGTGTGGTGAAGCTGTCGACAGCCTCGGACATCATGGCCTTTCCCGCAGTAGGAGCGCAGGCCGAATGGCACGACACGCCAGCATCAATGACATCCTCCGTCGTTCTCTTGCCACCGCCAGGGTGCCTGCTATTTTAGAACCCAATGGCTTGGCACGTGATGATGGGAAGAGACCAGTTGGGATGACCATAATGCCTTGGAACTTGGGTAGGCCTTTGGTGTGGGACGCAACATGTGTCGACACCCTTGCGCCATCTCATCTTCCTAGCACAACATGTTGTGCTGGGGCGGCTGCTGCAGGTGCCGAAAACCTCAAAAGGCCCAAATATAATAGCCTTCTTGGAAGCTATATATTTGAACCGTTTGGGGTGGAAACTCTAGGGCCATGGGGTCCGAATGCCCATATTGTTTTTCGTGACATCGCCAAGCGGCTGGTCGACTCTTCACGTGACCCGAAAGCTGGTCTATTCTTGGGTCAAAGAATCAGCATTGCCATACAACGTGGCAATGCTGCCAACCTGTTGGGCACGTGTCCCGTTGACAGCGATGTGGACAAGTTATTTGATGCCCTTTGAGCTCCCCTGCCTTTTTCTTGGAATTGTACATTAATGTTATTTGATCTTTTGAAACTCGGTATTTTCAGAATAGTAATTTATAAACATTCGGAATTTTGGAATTTTAGAATTATAAAAATAGGATGAATGATATATCGGGGTTGATACATTACCTATATTCTGTCGTTACCTATATTATCGATGATTGGGTTATTGGTTTTTTGACAGCTGCCTTAGAACGTAACTACTTATTCCCGATTACCTGAAAGTTCACTTTAAAATACGTTATACAATAAATATATAAACTGCCTTGCATTAATGGATTATCTTAATAATGACTCCTTACAGACATTATAGGTAATACAGTACCTATACGTATCAGTTTTTACAAAAAACAAGATTGTTATGCGCATGTAATATGGTTATCGACTATCGTACCTACTTAGTGATGGGATCGAATGTATTCGGTTCAAATGAATAAATCGAAAATAATAATTGTATATTTATGTTTTGTTACCAAGTTTTGTCTTAGGTACAATTTGAATGCATTTGCAAAAATAAAACGTAAATATCGAATTTATAAAGTTATGTTATTTATAAAATGTTATTATTGTTATTTATTAAGTGTTGCTATTTATAAAATATTACTTATGTCGCCATGCTAGCGCCACCTATTATCGAATAGCAGAACTACGTCACAGTGGCACCACGGAATAATAAAAACAAGTGGAAGTGCCACGCAGCCATCGAACGTGTGGCACAATTACGTGGAAATGATCAACATTGGTTCAGTCGCGATCAACTACTTGCTGCGACGTGACATATCGCACAATATCGCACGTAAGGAAAAAAAAATCAACCATGCCTTATTGTGCAATTTTTACATGCAAAAATGATAGCAGGTCAAAGAATGTTTCTTGCAGAGGTATATCGTATCACCAAAAAGTATAAAACTATCATATATTTCAATATAATCGATTTTTATTGACAATACCATATTTTTGCTTTGATGCGAACTAAAAACTACCTTATGTCCATTCACTAAATTCTAAATTAGCTTGCTCGCTGTCTTGACTGTAATCGTTTTACGTGGCATAAATTCTAGAAACTTCGACGCTACTCGTTTAGGGATGGGACACATTAATGCAAATAGCTCGTGTCGACAAAACAATAACACAATAACAATAACATGTTTTTAAAGTACCTACCTAACTTTTTTTTAATAAATAAAAGTACGAGTTTGGAAGAATGAGTTTTAAAAACCTTATACCTATATTCTTACAAATAGTCATTCATTCGCGGTTAGACGTAGGCCTATAAATATTCTATACACATGTATATAGTTTATTTTCATGTACAAAAATTGAGATGTCAATTATGTTTTTAAAAGACTGTCACATATTTAAAAAAGATATTGTCTTGTCTAAAATAATGAGTCATTTCATTGGGATGTCAATCAATTTCCTACATACAATCATATTACGGACTCAATGAAAGGTATCGCAGAAAAATATGTCAATACATCATTAGTTAATCATCATTTTTGATCCATTACGTACATTATAAAGATTAATATATTTCTTACATTGTACTAATTATCGATAACTTGACCACATCTCTTATTGAATAGCAAAATAGTTAACAGTTGCATGCGAAAATGACATCTATTCTTAGTAACAATAGATGATGTTAAGTAAATTGGTAACAGCGCTCTCTAGCGTCGAATAGCTGAACTCGTTGGACATTGCTCGACCTGGATTGTTAGATGGAAAAAATCTCTTTAGTGATTTGGTCATGTAAAATAATAGCAACGTTCGTCAGTTGTGATACGATTTAATTTCGAACAACAATAAAATAAGCTTTTCGCCAAAGTTGCGTTCATAATTTGTAGCCAATTATATCATCGTTTTCTGTGTATTGCAAGTACGTTTTAATTTGCAAATGTGTCAGTTTGGCGACACTGGATCCAGTATTAAGTAAGACTAAGGGCACTTCCTCTTGTTTTTATTATTCCGTGAGTGGCACAGTGGCAAGAGAAAAGGAAGTGGACACCATGATTGAAGGAATGGTGAAGGATGGAATTATAAAGCCTTCATCTAGTCCATGGTGTTCCCCTGTGATCCTGGTGAAAAAGAAGGATGGCAACTTGCGGTTTTTTGTAGACTATCGTCGACTGAATGACGTAACAAAGAAGGACAGCTATCCACTTCCCAAGATCGACGACATACTGGACACGCTGTCAGGAATGAAGTGGTTTACAACGTTAGATCTAAAAAGTGGCTACTGGCATGTGAAAATCGACCCTAGAGACAAAGGGCAAAGCGCATTCTCTACAGGAAAAGGACTATCGCAATTTAACGTCATGCCATTTGGAGTATGCAACGCTCCTGCAACCTTCGAAAGGCTAATGGAGCTGGTACTCACTGTATTAATCGGACGCCTGTCTTGTCTACTTAGATGACATTATCATCGTAGGCCGCACATTCGAACCCCACCTTCGAAACCTGGAACGTGTACTATCAAAAATCCGAGAAGCTAAGTCCAAAGAAATGCTCATTCTTTAGGCGGCAAGTTGGCTTTTTGGGACACGTGGTTTCGGAAGATGGAGTGCAAACTGATCCAGAGAAAATCGTTGCCGTTAAGGATTGACAAGACGCAGATTCGAGCGTTTTTGGATTTGTGTTCGTACTATCGACGGTTTGTTAAGAGTTTTGCTGACATTACAAAACCTCTACACAAGCTTACTGAGGAAAAGAGACCGTTCTGTTGGGATGAGAGCTGTGACATGGCTTTCTAGGAGTTAAAGAAACGTTTGTGTAAAACTCCAATTTTGGGCTACCCTGACACAGAAAATGAATTCATAGTTGAACGGATAGCACTAGACGTCGCTGGCCCATTTCCTGAAAGTGAAAGTGGAAACATTAAATATTTCATGGTTGTGATGGATTACTTCACTAAGTGGCCAGAAGTCTTCGCCATTCCTAATCAAAAAGATACAACAGTTGCTGATAAATTAGTCCATGAAGTCTTCTGTCGGTTCGGGGAACCCTTAGAAATCCACAGCGATCAAGGAAGAAATTTTGAGTCACAAGTTTTTAAGGAAACATGTCGGGTAATGGGTGCTCACAAAACCAGAACCACTTCATACCACCCACAATCTGATGGAATGATGGAAAGATTTAATCAGACGTTGAAAAGATATCTGGCGAAAGTTGTAGCAAGCAGACAAAAGGATTGGGACAAGCATATACAACCGTTTCACCTGTCATACCGAAGTGCAGTTCACGAGAGTACGACTGTGACGCCAGCCTTCACGAACTTTGGTAGGGAGTTAAGGCTACCAGCAGATTTCATTACCGGCATCCCCCCTGATACCCCACGCAGTATAATAGATTATGCAAGTGACCTGCGCAACAAAATGAACATGGTATATGAGCATGTCAGACAGCCAGGCCAACAGATGTCTGTGGTTTCAAAAAAGGTTCGCTAGTATGGCTGCATAACCCAGTGCGCAGTAAAGGGAAGTCCCCTAAACTACAGGCAAAATGCGACGGGCCATACCGTATTGTGACCAAGATCAACGACGTCATAAAAGAATATGCGAACTGTGCCTAAAATTGATCATGTGGATCGATTAGCAAGATACTACGGGAATAATGATGCTCGGGACGAGCATGTCTTAAGAGGGGCATTGTTACGTAGGTCGCCAAGTTAGCGCCACCTATTATCGAATAGCAGAACTACGTCACACGCTCGCGCCATCTATTGTCAAGCAGCAGAACTACGTCACACGCTGGCGCCATCTGTTATCGAATAGCAGATCTAAAGTTCTGGAATCTTCGAGATGTTTAAGTTTCGTGTTGCAACGTTCTCGATCAGTCCCGTGTTTGCTGGAATGTTCGCGTGTGTGTCCTAAGCCATATACTATAAATAGCGGACTGCGATGCGGTGGAGTTAGTTAGTTTTTGGAAGCTAAACTGAAAACTGCGACTATTGCGAATACTGCGATCTAAGTGATTAATAAGTGATTTTGTAAGTGATTGATTATTGAGTTTGTGACTCTTTAAATAAAGTGTTTGTGTTTTGTTTGGAGTAAATTGGTGTTAAATCATTTATCCCGAACCCCAGCTCGTAACAATACGTTATAAAATAAATATACCTATAAACTGCCTTGCATTAATGGATTATCTTATTTATGACATTGTAATACAGTCTAGCAGTAAAAAAAAAAAAAAGATTGTTAAGCGCATGAAATATGGTTACAATCTATCGTACCTACTTAGTGACGGGATTGAATGTACTCGTTTCAAATGAATAAATCCAAAATAAAATTTTATATTTATGTTTTGTTACCAAGTTTTGTCTTACAATTTGAATGCATTTTGCAAAAATAAAACGTAAATATCGAATTTCTAAAGTCAATGTCAAATAAAGGTATCCGTCAGAATGGCGGGTGTATGACTTCCAAATAAATAAAAAAATAAACTATATAAATGTACGTAAAATGTACGTTTTTGTACTAAAATAAGTATAAATGTACGTGTCTGTATGCGTAGCAAACATCATTTTAAAGTGAGCCGCCATCCTGATATAAGGTCGGCGGGTGCATTTTAAATCAATTAACTTTTTTCAAATCTGACATTAGGAATGAAATGTACGTCAATTGTACATAAAGGAACACTATTTATAAACTTCTTAAATGTTATACAAGTTCTGATATTGTACAACGCACGTGAGCCGCCACCCTGACTCCAGAATGGCGAGTTGATTCGAAACCAATTAATCTATTTTGATCCATCAAATAATAAATAAATGTACGTCTTATGTTCTTGTCAGATCGTAAAACAAAACTCGATTAATACGTTAACTGCCAGGTCAAAAACGTTAAAGGTAAAACCTCCACTAGCGTCGCACACACGGTGTCCCCCATGGCGTTCAAAGTGTTAAATAATTCATGGCATGATTTAATAAATTGTATAACATTTGACCATAAATAATACAATGGGCAATCACCATTTCTGGACGTCTATTTAATCTTGGCTTCAAATTATCATAGCACATCCATATACCATCACCCCTATATGAATGCGCTTTATAGTGCCCAATTGCATCATTATTAGAAATTAAGTTTGGAGGTACATAATATCTATATAATAAAAAAAATGAATCGTTGTTCGTTAGCCTCGCTAAAATTCGAGAACGGCTGGACCGATTTGGCTAATATTGCACTTGAAATATTCGTGGAAGTCCAGGGAAGGTTTAAACGTATAGGGACAGGACAACGTCTGGCGGGCCAGCTAGTAAGTATTATTACCTTGTGTGTTATTTCTAACGGAATATTCCGCTCTTCCATACCTAAAGACATTTTTAACATAATTACTTATTACATTTCTTTATAATTATTGTATGTCTGAGTGTGAGTGTGTGTGTGTGTGGATTTGCGTGTGGGGGGGGTGTGTGTGTGGATTGCGTGTGGGGGGGGGGGGTGGATTTGCGTGTGGGGGGGGGGGTGAGTGCGTGTGTGTGTGGGTGTGCGTGTGCGTGTGGAGAGTGTGTGTGGTGCTTGTTTGTGGTGTGTGTGCTATTTCACGTGTTGTAACAGTGCCTCAGTATCTGCGTAACTTTAGTTTTTTATCCAACAGTGACACTGACAGTCGCCGTTTCGCAGTTCTTACACGGAAATTGCATCGTTTTTTAGGAAATAATATAACAACGATTCACATCGCTTGTCTACCAATTTGATAGATCCGTTAATGTCACTTGTCACTTTCTTTTTTTTTATAAATAATAAATGGGCAACGAGATGAAACGAAAAAGTATTATTTTCATTTCGAAATATTTTAATTATGCGGGTGTTTCAAAATATGGTACCTATGTATATCAATTTACTCCTGGTAATGTATTCTCCACATTGGAAAATATTTGAAACCTCTTAATTATTTTATATTTTCATACAAAGGATCTCGCCATGATTCTTTTGACCTTAAACAACGAAATTATGTAAGGATAACCTACTATATTCCTATCATTAAATGAATTAAAATTCATGTAGGTACCTAATGATAGGAAATGCACATGCGCTTTTTTTTAATTCACATATTGAATTTTAAACTATGTGGTTTTAAGCTATTTCTTCAGAACAATACAGAATTTTCGGTAGGGTAGATCAGTAAACAAATTTGAAAGAGAATTACAAATAAGTGGTGCCATTTTAATTGTCTTACAACGACAGCCCACTTCATGTATCCAATGACTACTAATCATTTAATAATGATGATTTTAATAATAGGGTATTTTACTCTATACGAGAAAAAATCTATAAATATGTTATTGAGACAGTTTAGGCATAAAGCAGTCGGAAAATGTAAGTTCTAGTTCATAAAATAACAAAACAAATTTTTAAATTCAATTCAAAGTTTTCAGTATTTTTAATCTGTTATAAAACACCGTGAAATAGTAGCGGCCATGTTAATACGCCGTACGGCTGTGTTAACAAAAAATGCCAACTGTCAGCCAACCGATTGGCGTAATATAGGCTTTGTACTTTTATTATTTTCGTAACCAACGTAATTCTTTCATTATTACACTTAATTAAAAGCATATTTTGTAAAATATGCTTCTAATTATTTTTAAATTATATACAATAGGGTATTACACCCATTTTTGAAAAGTGTCTCAATGAAATACTTTAGTGCTAATATGTCACCAAAAAAAAACACAAAATTATTATACAATCGATATGTGCCATAAAAATGCATCTAAATTTTAAATTTTTAAATTTCGCGCGTAGTTTGGCGAAAACGCCTCTTACTGGACGCCATATTGCTCAGCGTAAATGACGTCAGATCGTTTTGTATCAAATGAGCACATATTAAATATGATAATTGTTTAACATTTAAAAATAATTAAAAGCATAAAAATACGTTGGTTACGAAAATAATAAAAGTACAAAGCCTATAATACGCCAATCGGTTGACTGACAGTTGTAATTTTTTTGTTTACACAGCCGTATGGCGTAAAAACATGGCCGCTACAATTTCACGGTGTTTTATATATAACAGATTAAAAATACTGAAATCTTTGAATTGAATTTTAAAAAATTGTTTTGTTATTGTATGAACTAAAACTTACATTTTCCGACGGCTTTATGCCATAACTGCCTCATTAATATATTTATAGATTTTTTCTCGTATAGAGTAAAATACCCTATTATCATATTTAATATGACGTCATGTACGCTGTTCAATATGGCGTCCAGTAAGAGGCGTTTTCGTCAAATTACGCGCGAAATTTGAAAATTTAAAATTTAGATGCATTTTTATGGCACTTATCGATTGAATAAAAATTTTGTGTTTTTTTTTTTGGTGGCATATTAGCACTACAGAATTTCATTAAGACACTTTTCAAAAATTGGTATAATACCCCAATAGGGTATGGGGGTAAATGTTTTATGAGTCAATAACTCATAAAACATTTCTATCGGACCTCTCGCACGCACGTACAGGACCTACGGAACTGCCCTATTGTTGTGTGTAAAGGTACAGATAGACATGCTCATTATTAGCACAAAAGCATGCTTTATATGGGCCATTTCCACTTAGTAGCATATGATTGGGCACGTACTTTGCTACAAATAAGCATGCTTATTTCTAGTATGCAAATCGACCGTAGTGCGATTTTGGCGCAAACTACTTGCAGCGCGGTTGGAAGGGGGCGTGTTGTAAGCGCGTCTGAACAGGTTTGCTTATGAACATGCTAGTATCGATCAGTTGTTCGCAGTAACGTAGTTTTTACATACTCTTTGCGCAGCAGGAGTGCGTGTGCGACTAGGTGCTAAAAATGTCTCACTGGGGAGATAAAAAAACATTAAAATATGTAACTAAATATTAGAACAAAGAATGCGTCTAGAATCCACGATCGCCACTATACAAAAACAATGGAGCAAGAAATAATGCTTTGAAAGCAATACGATGATTTTATTGAGTTCTGTTCGGAGGGCTACTTGGTTTTCCATTTTTCACTACGCGCTGCACTGGCAGTGTGTAGAGACCTTGCTATTAAATTGCATAATTATGTGTATTTGGAGTACATGCTTTGAACATGCTTATGCAAGGGCATGCTTATAACAAGTATGCTTTTCCCAAGCACATGTATACCGATAAAGAGTATGCTCGTTTTAAGCATGCTAATAAGCATACTATTTCAGTAGCATATATTTGTCTCTTGTCTACTTATGTCTGTACATTAACAATAAGAAAGGATTTGTTTTAATGATTTATGACTTAGTTCGCACGTTTGTAATGGCTCAAGTATAATAGACACCCAGTTGCAGAAACGCTCTTTAAATATTTAAAGTCACTTTAAATACTATTAACTCTTTAAAGTGTTGCACGAAACATCATTTGTTTAAAAATAGGTAGAATCATTCTATTAGGTATACTGTATTCATTCATACTTAACCTCAATACTCATTAGAATTACTTATCTGTTAAGTACCTTACCATATGGAACAGGCAGAATAAAGCAAGCAGCAACAATGACGGTGTGAGCACAACTTTAGCTTTAAATACAAATACAGCAGCAAAATGTATTGGTAGGATGCATAATGTATTTTGATAAATGTTGTCACCACGGAATAATAAAAACAAGTGGAAGTGCCACGCAGCCATCGAACGTGTGGCACAATTACGTGGAAATGATCAACATTGGTTCAGTCGCGATCAACTACTTGCTGCGACGTGACATATCGCACAATATCGCACGTAAGGAAAAAAAAATCAACCATGCCTTATTGTGCAATTTTTACATGCAAAAATGATAGCAGGTCAAAGAATGTTTCTTGCAGAGGTATATCGTATCACCAAAAAGTATAAAACTATCATATATTTCAATATAATCGATTTTTATTGACAATACCATATTTTTGCTTTGATGCGAACTAAAAACTACCTTATGTCCATTCACTAAATTCTAAATTAGCTTGCTCGCTGTCTTGACTGTAATCGTTTTACGTGGCATAAATTCTAGAAACTTCGACGCTACTCGTTTAGGGATGGGACACATTAATGCAAATAGCTCGTGTCGACAAAACAATAACACAATAACAATAACATGTTTTTAAAGTACCTACCTAACTTTTTTTTAATAAATAAAAGTACGAGTTTGGAAGAATGAGTTTTAAAAACCTTATACCTATATTCTTACAAATAGTCATTCATTCGCGGTTAGACGTAGGCCTATAAATATTCTATACACATGTATATAGTTTATTTTCATGTACAAAAATTGAGATGTCAATTATGTTTTTAAAAGACTGTCACATATTTAAAAAAGATATTGTCTTGTCTAAAATAATGAGTCATTTCATTGGGATGTCAATCAATTTCCTACATACAATCATATTACGGACTCAATGAAAGGTATCGCAGAAAAATATGTCAATACATCATTAGTTAATCATCATTTTTGATCCATTACGTACATTATAAAGATTAATATATTTCTTACATTGTACTAATTATCGATAACTTGACCACATCTCTTATTGAATAGCAAAATAGTTAACAGTTGCATGCGAAAATGACATCTATTCTTAGTAACAATAGATGATGTTAAGTAAATTGGTAACAGCGCTCTCTAGCGTCGAATAGCTGAACTCGTTGGACATTGCTCGACCTGGATTGTTAGATGGAAAAAATCTCTTTAGTGATTTGGTCATGTAAAATAATAGCAACGTTCGTCAGTTGTGATACGATTTAATTTCGAACAACAATAAAATAAGCTTTTCGCCAAAGTTGCGTTCATAATTTGTAGCCAATTATATCATCGTTTTCTGTGTATTGCAAGTACGTTTTAATTTGCAAATGTGTCAGTTTGGCGACACTGGATCCAGTATTAAGTAAGACTAAGGGCACTTCCTCTTGTTTTTATTATTCCGTGGTTGTCACCATACTGGACTAATGGTAACTACCATAACTAACTATATATAAATATATTTTGTAACAAGCTTAGATTTTTCCTTTTTATAATATCATAGGACCAATCTATAAAATGATACAACACTCAAGTTCCACATGTCATATCCTGTTATGTACTACAAGAATATAATTTAGCTAGCGACACAGCATTTATTCGCTCACCAGATATATTCAGAGATATTCAGTCACCATGATAGCAGAAATGCCTGGTTGAAGTAAATACGAAATCATAAGTAGTCACTTAATAATAAAAAGGCTTAAATGCAATAATAAGTTAATAAATTTAACAGTTTTACAAGTATAATGTTGTCATTTGGTAAAGCACCTCCTTTGCGAAGCAATGGCGAATAAATGCTGTGTCGCTAGCTAAATTATATTCTTGTAGTACAGTCAACAGCAAAAGTAGATGATGAAAATCAGAAATACAATGCTAATGAACGGAGTTCGCATCAGAACTGTGTGGCGTCGAAGTGATTCAGAAGCATGTGTGTGACAATCACATACTTTTAATAAATAAACTAGTCATAAATTATATAAATTAGTGTTAGTAAATTAGTATTGAATTTCTGATTTTGATCATCTACTTTTGCTGTTGACTGTACATAACAGGATATGACATGTGGAACTTGAGTGTTGTATCATTTTATAGATTGGTCCTATGATATTATAAAAAGGAAAAATCTAAGCTTGTTACAAAATATATTTATATATAGTTAGTTATGGTAGCTACCATTAGTCCAATAAGGTGACAACATTTATCAAAATACATTATGCATCCTACCAATACATTTTGCTGCTGTATTTGTATTTAAAGCTAAAGTTGTGCTCACACCGTCATTGTTGCTGCTTGCTTTATTCTGCCTGTTCCATATGGTAAGGTACTTAACAGATAAGTAATTCTAATGAGTATTGAGGTTAAGTATGAATGAATACAGTATACCTAATAGAATGATTCTACCTATTTTTAAACAAATGATGTTTCGTGCAACACTTTAAAGAGTTAATAGTATTTAAAGTGACTTTAAATATTTAAAGAGCGTTTCTGCAACTGGGTGTCTATTATACTTGAGCCATTACAAACGTGCGAACTAATTCATAAATCATTAAAACAAATCCTTTCTTATTGTCAATGTACAGACATAAGTAGACAAGAGACAAATATATGCTACTGAAATAGTATGCTTATTAGCATGCTTAAAACGAGCATACTCTTTATCGGTATACATGTGCTTGGGAAAAGCATACTTGTTATAAGCATGCCCTTGCATAAGCATGTTCAAAGCATGTACTCCAAATACACATAATTATGCAATTTAATAGCAAGGTCTCTACACACTGCCAGTGCAGCGCGTAGTGTAAAATGGAAAACCAAGTAGCCCTCCGAACAGAACTCAATAAAATCATCGTATTGCTTTCAAAGCATTATTTCTTACTACATTGTTTTTGTATAGTGGCGATCGCGGATCCTAGACGCATTCTTTGTTCTAATATTTAGTTACATATTTTAATGATTTATCTCCCCAGTGAGACATTTTTAGCACCTAGTCGCACACGCACACCTGCTGCGCAAAGAGTATGTAAAAACTACGTTACTGCGAACAACTGATCGATACTAGCATGTTCATAAGCAAACCTGTTCAGACGCGCTTACAACACGCCCCCTTCCAACCGCGCTGCAAGTAGTTTGCGCCAAAATCGCACTACGGTCGATTTGCATACTAGAAATAAGCATGCTTATTTGTAGCAAAGTACGTGCCCAATCATATGCTACTAAGTGGAAATGGCCCATATAAAGCATGCTTTTGTGATAATAATGAGCATGTCTATCTGTACCTTTACACACAACAATAGGGCTGTTCCGTAGGTCCTGTACGTGCGTGCGAGAGGTCCGATAGAAATGTTTTATGAGTTATTGACTCATAAAACATTTACCCCCATACCCTATTGGGGTATTATACCCATTTTTGAAAAGTGTCTCAATGAAATTCTGTAGTGCTAATATGCCACCAAAAAAAAAACACAAAATTTTTATTCAATCGATAAGTGCCATAAAAATGCATCTAAATTTTAAATTTTCAAATTTCGCGCGTAATTTGACGAAAACGCCTCTTACTGGACGCCATATTGAACAGCGTACATGACGTCAGTTCGTTTATTATCAAATGCGCTCATATTAAATATGATAATTGTATATAATTTAAAATCAAATAAAAACATATTTTGTAATACATAGGTGAAATAATGAAAAAATTACGTTGGTTACGAAAATAATAAAAGTACAAAGCCTATAATACGCCAATCGGTTGACGGACAGTTGACAATTTTTTGTTTACACAGCCGTACGGCGTAATAACATGGCCGCTACTATTTCATAGTGTTTTATAACAGTTTAAAAATACTGAAAACTTTGAATTGAATTTAAAAATTTGTTTTGTTATTTTATGAACTAAAACTTACATTTTCCGTTTGCTTTATGCCTAAACTGTCTCAATAACATATTTATAGATTTTTTCTCATATAGAGTAAAATACCCTATTCGCACGTTTGTAATGGCTCAAACGTAGGTGTTAGGTTGGTCGACTTCGCCTTATGAAAATTATAGTTCTACTAGTTAAGAAAAGCGGAGCAAGCTTGGGTTAATAGTATCTATCTGCCTCCAACTTAATCAGTTTATTTAAATAAATAAAAAACTTGGACTAGTTCTCATCATGATCATCTGTGTAGTTTATGGTTTTACTCACTCGTGTAGAGAGAATTCCTTGATTATTCAATACGCGTTCCACGTTGTATCACGTGTGCATTTTTTAATATGGCGTCATTTGTATCAAATATAGTTTAGTCGACTTCAAGAGTCGAGTAGTTACTTAAGTCAGAAATAAAATCGATGTTTTCATGTCATATTCATGCTTTTTATTATTACTCGTAAAAAGATAGATTTGCAGAACATACAGCAAGTCAAAATCGATTTACAGGAAATGAACTTGAATTTAGAGTTTCTAAGCCAAGAAAACTTGCCAAAGATTTCTTAATCAATTAAACAATAAATATTACAAGTATTACAACCACCGTGAGTAAATAAATAAATAAAATCAACTCACAATTTAGTCGAGTTTTGCTAGTGCTGCCATTCTAAAAACACAATAATTATTTTTATTAGCAGTATTTCTATTTCTATTCACTAAAAACTATTCAGTGTTGCCGAGAATATCAGATTTAAATAAAAGGTACTGCGGAGAAAGTATCAACCAACATTATCATCAATATAATTTACAGTTCTCAAATGTGGAAACACTAGCGCGGCCACGTTTCGCCTATCTTGTTAGTTGTTCGCTCTTTAGTCATTTTATAATATCATAATTATTCTTTTGCCGGATTTTCATAAGGGAAAGACATTAAAAATGAGTGCTCCAGCACCGACGCCTGCTTACAAAATAGGAATCGTGAAGCAGGTAATTCAAAAATAACATCATTTTTATAATATTCTCATAAACCGTAAGCCAAGATGCCTCGTGCCGATCTCGTTAAATCTGCCTCGTTGGCACCACATCGCGCACATGATTTGAAGAGTATACCGATCCCATAATCCTTTAAACGCTTGAATTCAACCAGCTCGTCATTATAATTTGTAAGTATTATTGTAGAGATTGTTCCTGCTTGTCCATTTTGTGCCAGCTGGCAGGTCGAAATAAGAGTCGTGAGATATAAACGGTAGATATATGTGTGAAAACGTGTCTATTACAAGTAATATCCAACTGTGATAAACAGGTATTATCCGGTGACACGATTGTGATAAGGCGACAGCCTCAAGGCGGACCACCTCCAGAGAAAGTGATCGCGCTGTCTGGCATCACCGCGCCCAAGCTCGCCCGCCAGAAAACCGCCAACAAGTCAGTATTTTTACATCAAGTAAACACAATTCTTGATTTATTATACACAAAAAACTGAAGCTTTAAGTCATTAAATCAATTTTACATGCTTATTAGATCAATCATAACATGTTTAATCACAGGGAGTATATAGCTAAGGTGATCTGTGAGGTCTGTCCTCTGAGATATAATGGTTCTTGAAACAATCTTATTAAAATTAGTAAATCTTGTATCATAATATTTGCAATGCATTAGTCTTTCTTAGTACATTTTTGTAATCAAAACATTGTGGATTGAAAGGGATTTTTTAAATTGTCCCTTTGTCGGCAAATGTCAAGTGATATGCAATCATATTGCTTATGTTTGGATAAAAGATACTCAGTCACCATGATAGCAGAAATGCCTGCTTGAAGTAAATACGAAATCATAAGTAGTCACTTAATAATAAAAAGGCTTAAATGCAATAATAAGTTAATAAATTTAACAGTTTTACAAGTATAATGTTGTCATTTGGTATAGCACCTCCTTTGCGAAGCAATGGCGAATAAATGCTGTGTCGCTAGCTAAATCATATTCTTGTAGTACATAACAGGATATGACATGTGGAACTTGAGTGTTGTATCATTTTATAGATTGGTCCTATGATATTATAAAAAGGAAAAATCTAAGCTTGTTACAAAATATATTTATATATAGTTAGTTATGGTAGCTACCATTAGTCCAGTATGGTGACAACATTTATCAAAATACATTATGCATTCTACCAATACATTTTGCTGCTGTATTTGTATTTAAAGCTAAAGTTGTGCTCACACCGTCATTGTTGCTGCTTGCTTTATTCTGCCTGTTCCATATGGTAAGGTAACAGATAAGTAATTCTAATGAGTATTGAGGTTAAGTATGAATGAATACAGTATACCTAATAGAATGATTCTACCTATTTTTAAATTAATAATTGTGTACTAAAAACTTCTAAGTAATGAACTATCTAATACAAGAACAGCTTCAAATATGAAAAAAGGTGTATACCAAATTTCAGATCAATTGATTGACAGGAACGGGGTAAAATTTTAATTACTAAAATTGACCCAACAAACAGAACTGAATAAAACTGTTTAAAAATGTTGACATGGTGAATGCTTTTAATGCAGTTATCACTTTACCTATGAATCATGCTTCAGAAGTGTTTCCGGTGGTTCATAAAGATTTCAAGGCTGTCATATTTTTCATCTTTACCTATTGACTTACTACTTATATTTAAGAGGCACACCTCTGTGTAATTATGTCAACTTAATAGAAGTGTTACTGATTAAATACCATATATTTGGAATTCAGCCAAAAGAAAATAAAAACAAAGTAACTTTGCAGACACATATATACTACTACCTACTATTGTCACATAGTACTATGTTGTCATATAATGAACAATTAATCTAGCATTATTGCTATAAGTAATTTACACAATCAAAATAATGGTATAACTAGGGTCTGGATAAATATAATTCATATTATAAACTAATTTGATGAAAATGAAACCACAACAAAATAATAAAGAGTATAAATAGTATCATGACATTGATATATTCCTCATTGCATTTTCAATCAGTAGTAGGTATTCAATGTGTATATAGAGGTATCATTGTATTATATCATCATAGAATTACATAATATCATTGTTTGGAAGTTGAAGATTTATATAAATTTTTATCTGTTCTAGTCAAACATTGAAAATACTTTATGAACTTAAAAATCCAGACCCTATTTATTTATAGTAAGGTTTAAATGTAGGTAGAGCCATCATCCAATACAATAACTCATCTACATTACATGACATAGTATACAACAATTCTGTTTGAAATAGCTGATCTACCTTGAGCAAGCATAATGTATGTAGCAGTAATTAATAATTATAATTAATATTTAATAATTATAATTAATAAAACCTTGCCTTCTCTGTATGAGAAGAACCTTTGCCCTAAAATGGGAAAATTATAAGAGACTATTATAAACTTATTATTCTGAAACTAAAAATGTTGAAATATCTTAACAACAACAACAAACAATGATCTGAATGTCATAGGATATGTAATAGTAGCTGTCTTAGAATAACAATGTTTTACATTGATATTGCGGATGATGATGACCCACATAAACTGCTGCTCATGCAACGCAAGTACTCTGTACTTGAATTTTAATATTACATTAAACTGCTTCACATGTTAACCATAACCATTCATTTTATTTTTCATGCATATGATAGGGCAAAAAAGAAATTTTTCAAGTAGGTATATCTGCATTTGCTATTGTTGTTTGTTGATATTGTATGCTGATGTATTTTAAATTGTATAACAAGCAATGCGAAACATTTGTGTAGAAAATTAAATGTATTAACAGTCAATAAATCAATTAGGTCTATCTGACGCCACTACCGCGCTTATTGTATTTTGTATTACAATACAGCTGTATTACAATACAACAATCAACCAAAATAATTGCTATGCTATTTATTAATCTTAGACTAAGGTTAATGTTGACATCCAACTATAAATTTATTTTGATCTTAACAGTGATACGGAATCAAAAGACGAGCCGTATGCATGGGAGGCTCGTGAGTTCCTCAGGAAACTAGTAGGTAGAGAAGTTATCTTTACTGCTGAAAAACCACCAAACTCAGCAACTAGAGAGTATGGCAGTGTGTGGGCCGGCAAAGACCCAACTAAAGATGATAACCTGACTGACATACTTCTTGCTGAAGGCTTGGCAAAAGTCAGAGATGGTGGCCGAAACATACCACAATTGAAAAGGCTAGTAGAGATTGAAGATGTGGCAAAGTCACAAAACAAAGGTATCTGGGGAACAGACCTTCAAGTAAGTACCTAATTAAAATTCAATGTTTCTGAAAATATCTTTGAGTTTTGGTTCTTGTTAAGCTGCTTTCTGTTAGTCCTTCTCAGAAAGAATTTGTCCAACAAAGGAGAGAGGAGAGTAGAATTTTCTTACAAACGTTCGGCTTGCATTATTTTCACTTCTCACCTCTTAGTTTCAATGCGATACGGTAACCTATTGGATGTTTGCGAGACACCCCCTCCTTTCCGCTTTTGTGGAATCTGGGCCTTATTATGTCCAATTTTTTTTATAACTAGCGACCCGGCCCTTTTTCGCATGGGCCGATAGCCTTCCTCGATAAATGGACAATCCAACACAAAATAATTTTTCAATTCAAACCAGTAAATCCTGAGATTAGCGCGTTCAACCAAACTGTCAGACACAATTTATAATGGATCTTAAATATTATAGTTTTGTTCTAAACATTTCAACAAAAGCATTGAAATAAAACATGAATAAGAAAAATAGTAGAGAAAATAATTTAACAAAAATGTAATTAATTATTATTATTAGTCCAAATTTGTATTATTTAAAATCATGTTCTTAACTAGTTACTTTAGTGGAACAATCACCTGCATAAAGAACAATGGCAGCCACCCATACATTGTTTTAGTTGAGATTGAATTCCTACGTCTTTAAATGAAAAATATCTTATTTAATTCAGCATCGCCTTCTGAATTAGTTTGTGCAAGATTTTTTGTTCAAGAAGGCCGAGAATAATAGATATTCAGTCATGAACTTTTGTAGGATAACCTACAAAAGTTCATGACTGAATATCTATTATTTCCTCAATTTGGAATATAAAAGTTAGGTAACTTTTATATTCCAAATTGAGGAAGTAAAAAGACAATATCGCATTAGTATTTTCTTTACCTAGTAAATTCAGAATGAAATGTCTTGTTAAAATATTGTTTAAGGTTGATAATCCCAGTGGTTATAAATACTCTGGCCTTACCTTATGTATACAATAGGTATCTACTACATGTATACATCGATCATATCGTTTTTACTCTGTGCACAGATCTGTCTATGACTCTGTGTCAATTACCAAGCAATTATTTTTAGATTTGGGTTACTAGTCTTTTTGCTAGTCATTAATCGAAACTAATTGATTTATTTTTATACAACAGTATTTTTACATACCTGCAAGAAACCTACACTTGGAAATAAACTGTATTCATTTACTTACTCCGTTTAATTGTAATAACAAACTAAAACTGATTACAATACTTTAAATGCTTTAAGTACTTACTGTCACTTGGCAGAATAAATATAAGATGGCAACACTAAACGTTAATGAAAAGTCAAATAAGTTTTCATTTAACATATTTTTTTTATCCGGCCCTAACTGGTTAATGTGAAACTTTGAAAAATCGTAGAAAAATAATGTAATTTCTTTCGTATGTAAGTCACTTTTCGACGCTCTAATTTAAGTCAACTACGTTTTCGCCATTGTTCTTTTGTCTCTAGGCACTAATATAGTATTCCAATAAATAATCCATCAATGCCGAATAAAAAAGTTAATTCATTCAAGGTGTCAAAGTCCAACAAATATCAATATGGCGTTTGCTAAACAATAGAATCCGAACTT